>CM070557.1:50209312-51553825 GCA_036346405.1 Phyllostachys edulis | reverse complement strand
GCCGCTTTGTCCATTATGTAGTAACAAAAAGTTCAAAAGTACATGTGTTTTGTACAAGCCCACCACGAGGTCCGACCAGCGGAGGCGTTGTCTGGCGCAGCGGGTTTTTCCACAAAGACAACCATTCTAGGTGTAGAACTGCGAAGGCTCTTGGTATTCCATGTGTGGCCAAAATTTTGCCCCTCCGGGTGGCGATGTAATCGTGTGGCCTACGTGCTCTTGGTGTTGATGTATGCCCTCCATTTGGACTTGAGCTTGCGACTATGGGCGAGGTTGGCGACTAAGCTTGAGGACCACTATCGCGCCCGAGGTGCGAGGGGCGGGGCCCCCTTCTTGTTGCATGCTCTCGGCCATTCCATCCGTGTACCTTGCCATAGTTGAGATGGCTTCGGCGGTTTTCTTCTTGGTCGAGGAGACTTCGCGATTGGTGGGGTCGGTGTCTTGTGTTGCTCATAGGGATCTTCTGGCCGAACTCTCAGGGTCATTGCTTCATCTCCGAACAACGGCTTGAATGGTGAAGCACGTGGCTCGAGTTGGTGTGGTCGCGAGTGCAGCACCTTGGCGAGCTCCTTTGGCAGAGTCCCTTAGCAATCCCACGGTTTGTTGAGGCCATGATCGTTTGCCGTTGGCCATTTCTACCGCCCGTTGGCCTCGGGTAGCCCTGACGGCGTAGCGTGATCTTAGAGGCCACGGCAAAATGTTTTGGTCGCGAGTCAAGCGGGTGCCGTTGTTGGTGGCGATCCATGGCACCTGTATGCACTCTGATGTTCCTCCATGCAAATCGTGCCGCGGCGTAATTTTGGTGGCGATACCACTCGCCCGTATGGAGAAGTATTCGATGGCGGCGAAGGCAAAATGGGCTGCGCCTTACACATAGGAAGGGCGATGATGTCAAGCCCCGCGCAAAAGGGCAGACGGGGAGTAGGCAGTGGAGAACCTTTGGTGCCCTCGGGTTATCTTGGCCAGCTGGTATACAAATGCGAGCGAGGTCTGGGCGTCCCAGTATGCGAGCAATAGAGGCAACTTGGCCCTTGCGACAATGCCGGGGGGCTGGTGCGCTCATGATCTCCCTCAGAGATTTCCTTGGCGGTCCCTCAGCCTGGCGTGAGATGCAGGAGAAGCGGGGTGTACCACGCCAGCTGTATAATCGCCATCGTGGCGATATGGTAATTAGGAGGCGATGTTGAAGCCTTCTTGCTTACATTGCATCTTCGACTCTCATGTGGAGGTAGAGGCGTGCCGCGCTTAATCTGCCTCATCGATGAAGCATTATAGGCGTCATGACGCAATCTTTGGTCGCGTGATTGGTTATTAGAGAGCCCGGCCCTAGTGCTTCGTGAGGCCCTTCAGCTCCTCCGAAATCTTACGAAGTCACGCTGATACCTCATAAGACCTCCATTGAGGCGGTCTCCAGCTTCTTTGCTTCATAAAGTCGATCCGCCGCCTCATTGTTGCTCCGGATGGCTTGCACGGTAATGCCGGAAGCGGTTTGCCACCGCGCGACCTTCAAATATCGAGCCATTTTGGGGTCTGGACGAACTGCCGAAGTGGCCCGCCATGAGGCGAGAGTCGCGACTATGACACGCTTAGCGCTTGCGTGGCTTTAGCTTGTAGAGGCCCAAAGAAGAAGGCCTCGTGATTCGTAAGCATTATTTGCTGCGGAAAATCGAGGCGGTTGCGATATGACGCGCCGCCATCCCGGCGATCAAAGATATTAGCCATACCGCTTCGGCCAAGCACTGCCAGATCCGCTGCGCGGACGGTCCATGGTGCTCTCTACTTGCTCGAAGGCGGTTGCCGGCTCGGGAGTCCACTTCGGCGATTAAGTCCGCCAGGATCGACGGATGGCAAGGCGGTCGCTGGCGTAACGTCGGTATCGCTGCCGCGCCCACTTGCCGATGCGCCCAACGCGTTTTTGTTGCGGGCATGAGCGCCAGATAGGATGTTGGCACCACAATGGTGCGCGCCAACAGTAATGCCGAGCTTATGCGAGGCCATGAGCAGCAGGTATGAGGCGAAGCTTTTCCAATTCGCAGCGGATTTTGCTTTGAGTGCCTCGTAGAGACGAGATATGGGACGCCGCCACCCTCTTTCTTGCACAAGGACCGGCCGACCCGCTGGAGGAGGCAACGAGGTATAGGAGGATGCCTGCGCGGGCTTTCGCCGGTCGCTTGGGAGCCGGTTCGTGCACTTTCTTGAGGTCATAAAATGCTTCGGTAGGCTTTTGTTCAACAAACGCTACCATGCGCCTCGGTTTTTGAAGAAGCAGAGCGATTCGCCGATTGATCGATAAGAACCTACCGAGGGTCGCGAGGCGTCTCGCCCGTCCTTTGTACTACGCGCAGCTGTACGGGTGCCTCCATCTCCTAGATGACCCGAATTTTCTCCGGTTAGCCTCGATGTCTTTCGGAGACAAGGAATCCCAACAAATTGCCAATTTTGACCCTCAAGGCACATTTGTCGGGTTCACTTGATTCCTCCTTTTCGAGGTTGCCAATGTCTCCCGGAGGTCTTCGCGAGAGAGGCGATCTTGCTTTTTACCACAATGTCTTCAACGAGCCTCGACGCTATACCCCTCTAACCGCTCCGCCAAAGACTTTGGTAATGAGACGCGTGAAAGTTGCTCCAAAGATTTTGAGGTCGGGGCATTTCGCTGAAGCGAATGTCCCGAATAAGCATAAAGGCGCTTCGCCGCCCTCTTTAGCCATGAAGATTTGCCGGTATCCGTGAGTAGCGCCGAGAAGCTCATCAATTCACACCGAGGTGGCGCTTGGCACTAACCGTCTATGCGCGCAGAGGTGAAGTCATCCTTGGGGACGCCTTTGTCGAGGTCAAGGAAGTCGACGACACGCGCCATCTCTGTTCGTGCCTCTTTCCTCGACTAGGACCGGGTTTATGCGAGCCACTCGAGTGGTTGATTTCTCTCGACGCACCGCCTCTAACAACTTCGCTATCTTCGCTTTACCAGAGCTGCTCCCGCCATGCGGCACCGCAGTTTTTGTTTCTGGGGATTGCTTCGCTTTAGAGCGAGGCGGTGCTTATAGTTTCACACTGCCACGCCTAGTATGTCCTCCTGCCCATGCAAAGATGCTCGAGTTGGTCTTGAGCACGCCGAGGATGGTGTCACGCCCCTGCGGGAAGCTCGCCCTTAAGGCGTATTGTTTTTCCGGATGCGCCCTCCAAGGCAACCTTTGCAACTGCCCTCCGGCTTGGGCCTCAGGCCCACTTCTGCCGGAGGGTTCTTCCGCGGGTGATCAGGTCAAGCTTCAACAAAGGGGACATGTCGCGAAGGGTCAATCGCCACCGGTTTGCCTAGCGAGATCTTGGTCACCCGCGACGGTGATGACTCTCCGGCAGGATCTTCATGCATATGAAGTTGGATGGGCGCATCGCCTCAAGGTGTTCAACGTTGTTCGCCCAAGATGGTGTTGTACTGATGCGGCATGTGCGGACCACGCCAAAGGTGATGTTGCGGCGCGAGATGGGGGGGCCGCTGAACGTGACGGCCACCGATCGGCCCCAAAGCCGCCATCGCCTTCCGCCGAAGCTTCACGGTAGGGTATGCCCGAGGTGACAAAGGGCCCCTTGGAATCATCATCTTGTCGGCGCGCCCACGAATCAGAGAGGTTTGGCGGAGTTTCCGGGCCCACTAGACGCGCTCACCTCAAGCCCGCAATGGCATGCGGAGATAACGAGGGTCTTGGTGCGGGAAGTGGATGCTCGGCGCCCCTCGGACGGCGCGGCGGCACCTCACAGATCGGGTGGTCCGCAAGGGCCATGCCGCGACGTGGTGGATTTGTCATGAGGCGCGCTCGCTTGATTTTAGGCCGAGCGAAGATCCCCCGTTTGCATGCGACCCGCCGCCGGGCTCATTATGGCCCTCGACCGGGCGATTCTGCATGGGCCGGTAGCCGACGTCGTGAGTCTCGTGCCCTCAAGACCTTGCTATCGTTGTCGGCGTTGATGTAGTCGCTCATGGTCGGGAGCGAAAGCAAGCAGCCCGTGGTGGCGCGAAAGCACTTCTCCGTGGAGGTCGCAGACGACGCGGGCTATTTCTCAGTCGCGCTCAAGGCCCAACAGCACCCAACAGGCGCTGCCCCGCCCACCGGCGACCTCGACCGCCACGCTTTTGGGCCTTCTTGTTTTGGGGTCAGCTACATGGTAGACCTCACAGGGCTTGGGCGGAAGCTACCGCTGGCTTGAGTTGGCTCGGGCGGCCTGCCTGCCCGCCGAAGGATTCTAGGCGACATGCCGCCTCCACCCTCCTGCTGTCCTCCTCTTTGCTCGGGCATACCTCCATTTTATCAAAGAGCTCGCCGACGCAGGAGGGCTTAAGGGCTGCTTTTCGATACGGCCCTTCAGAGTCTCGCAGTTGTTGCATAGCACGACCGTAGTCTCGCTGATACCCTTGACCTGCATTTAACTTCCGCAAACTTCAAGAAACTGGCGGAGGATTCGCCAAGCACTGCTTTTATCGCTAAACAAGTGCCCCCAAGCCCTTCTCGCTCAACATAGTTCCCCGAAGTTGTTAAGACCATGTCCCGCAATGCCCTGGCCGATAACGACCGGTGGATGGGTGAAGAACCATGTGAGGCGACGCCTCGAGGGCAAGCGAAATGCTTTTTGTTTTCAGGGTGTCATCCTCGCTGCCCTATGGCCGCTTTCAGAGACCCTGAGGAATTCTACAGGTCGGTATACTGGCTGGGGGGTGATGTCCGACATCTTGAAGTCTTTAAGGCCCGGCCGCTCTGCACCAAATGCTCACGGGAATCGGGTCCCCTGAGTGGGTTGGCCCGGTGGCGGCGCCCGTGAGGTCCACATTGGCGAAACTGCCATCAGGAGGCTATCTCACGGGTCGTCAGAAGGTAACCATCTCCGCCTGAGATCGCCAGCCCGCGGTGAGGGCCTCAGAAGCTCGCTGGTTATTCTGCAGCCCCGGGGCCGAGGTTGGGGGTTGGAAGGACGCCGCTGGCTGTTGGACGCCGCCCGACGATGCCACACCGTGCGGAGTTATTTGCTCTTTTTCTTCATTCGGCCGCATTCACGCCGTCGCCGCGCGATGTCTTGCTTTTGGCCTTGGCGGTTGAATGTCATGGCCTAGCACGCCGCCGGCCAGGAAACTTTGGACGCGACCGCTGAGGGCCATCTGCTGCCCGTGTCTGTGGACTTTCGCCGAACCCCACGGACGCGCAGCTAATCGTCGTGGTGAAAAGAACCGATAAGAAATAAAGGGACCCTTTAGCTGGGACGAGGTCGGGGTCCCGAATTGAGGTTCGAATTAGAGATATTAGCTGGTATATGGTTTATTTTTAGCCAATCTAACCCCTTTACATGGGCGAGGAGGCTATTTATAGCCTTCCTATCGGGTACATGGAATTACACTTTCACCCCCTATAAAAGCACGCCACCCATGGGGTAAGCAGGTGTTTTTCCACTTCAGAGTAGTCTCGGCGCACGGTGGACCCTCCTAGACCTAGCTCACCCCTACGGTGCTCCCGGTCCATCCTAGTCACGTCCTCTGCTAGTCGGTTACGAGACTCTTTGAGACCTCCCCTGAGGAGCACGCGGGTCCTCTCATGCGTCTTCTAGCCTCCTCTGGGATCCCTGAGCCTTCCTGAGCTTCCTCATGATTACCGCGAGAGCTTACGGCGTCGCCGGGCCTCGGGCCCCGAGACCCTTCGTCGGATCTGGACCAAGCCTCCAAAGCATCACTGGGCCTCGGCCATCCCAGACCTTTCGCTTGGGACCGCTTCGAGTCGGCCGTTGTCATATGAGCCGAGCCCTGGTTCTTCACCGCGTTATGCTTATACCGCGTGGGTCTAGCCTTACGACACAATGTAATCCCATCATCATCACTTCAACAGCTTTTGATGTTCAAGATAACATCACCTACTCCTGATCTTTTATCTCAAAATTCCGAGACAAGAAATCCTTGACCTCCTTAATCACATTAAGGTTGGTCCCAAATATCGCGATGTCATTAACATACGACATAGAATGACTCCCCGCCCCACCATGACGATATTATAATAACATCCGTCATACCTTCATTCACATAAAGCCTACAGATGTTAAAGTTCGGTTTAACTTTTATGCCACCGCTAAGTGCTTGTTTAAGATCATACAAAGATTTCAACAACTTGCACACCTTTCTTCTTGACCATCTACTATAAATCCATCCGGTCGATCCATTAAATTTTTCGTCCAACTCTCCATTTAGGAAAGTCGCCTTAACGTCCATCCGATGAACGAGAATACCGTGCGAAGGCAAACCAGAGGTAGTAGTACTTCTAATAGTGGTAAATCTAGCCACAGAATAAGTATCAAAGAAATCTTCGCCTTCCTTTTAGGTATAACCCTTAACGACAAGCCGTGCCTTGTACTTCTCGATAGTACTATCAGGCCTAAGCTTCTTTTTGAACACCCAATTACATCCTACAGGTTCACAACCATAAGGACACTTAGTGATCTCCCAAGTTCCATTAGAAATAATAAAATCTATTTCATTACGGACTGCTTCCTTCCAGTATTCTGCATCTGGAGAAGCATACGCTTCAGAAATAGTACTTGAAGTATCATCCACAAGGTACACAATGAAATCAGGATCAAAAAACTTTGCAGTCCTTTGTCTTTTACTTTTCCTCAGAGTTTCGACTAATGTCTCCTTTGATTTTTTACGGTCCTCCCCCACGGTAACAACGCGTGCTTACCCCCGTGTCGAGGAGGCCCATACATGACGGCATAACGCACGTCTACGCACGAGTCTACTTAGCAAGTCAAGCAAACAGAAACAAAAATTAAAGGAGCGTGGTCCAGTGGAAAGCTCCATCCACCTAGGAAGCAGAGTGCGATTACCACAAATCTACGAGCCAAGCCTTCACTTGTGCCGTGTCGCTCCGTCCATGGCCCCGTGCCGTTCCCGTCCGGAGACGCCCAGAATCCACAGATTTGATGCCGTTTCGATGGCAACGCACGCGTCGGGGGGCCATGCGTTTTGCTCCCCTCCCCCCACCCCACCCAACCTCTCGTTCTCGTTCGTTTGTTTTCGCGGTCCGCGAAAGCTGCTGCCGCTCGGTCGGCCGCCGGGGCCCGCTGGGAGATAGGCGAAACCGAAAGGCGTGGCTTGACGAACCAACCCGTGGGACGGAGAAAGAAAGGAGCGCGCGCGCGCGTCTGCCTCAAATGTTGCGGAAACTTATGCGTCAGAGATCCGACAAACGAGACAAGAGAGGGGAAGAAGAGAGGACAATTTTGCTCAAGTGTCACGGAAGCTTCTTTTTTTATCCGGAACAGACACGGGCTTCGCCGTCAGACAAGCAAACAGCAAAGATAAGTGGGATAGGGACTTGGGACAGAAATTGGGGATTTGGGGATCGAGTCCACCTTGAACGAAGCACTGCTGACCTCTTCCTCTGTTGGTCCAGCCTTTCTAAACCACCCCATGGAGAAGAATTCAGGGAATTTTAGCAAAAGGAACCTAAAAAGGGAGTAAGCTCCAAGCACGGTGATGCACATTCCAGTATAGAGGAACTGCAAAATGCCCAGAATGGAATGAGAGGCGATGTTCACACCGAAATGTGCAGGTTTAACAGAAGACCAGAATTTCTTCCTATGCTCAGCATATTCTGAGGTTTCTTCCACCCCAGGAAGGCCCTCAGGATGCTCTGTCATTGTTGATAGGGTTCTCTTCACAACCGCTGTGTCAGAAGAAGGTAACTTTGTAACCCACAATGCCAGTGTCTTGTCATGCTCAATCAATGATCCTTTGGGAGGTGCAGGGCCCGGAATCTGCATAAAGAGAGAAACCTTAGCATCAAATGTGCTTTTTATCCAATAATAAAAATAATTTGATTTCTGTCATAATTTCACCCAATAGATCATTGCATGCATTGAATTCACGGATTCATGATTTGAACAAATGTTGTGCACATTTTCGCTAGGATCTTTGTACTAGGATTTATTACAAAATGCAAAACGAATATAATCAAGGTTGTATACACCACAACAAATCTATTACAACAAAGATCCTAACACCTAAAAAACAACCCAAAGACCTAAGTTGCAATATGGATCAGATTATTGTAAGATCAATTAGGTCTTCATTAAGAATTCAGATTGTGGAATCGCCGAATTCATCTCATTTGCTTTGTATTCATCAAGCATCCCCCTCCCCATCTCTCTTGCTTTTGTTATAGTTAATAAAATTAAATTAAATAAAAAAAACAATAACCTCAACATTTACATCATTTGTAACATCATAATGGTGTTGATTTACTAATACCCTTCACTCCCTTCAATATTTAGGTTGGGATTTGCTTAATGGCACTTGCAGCCAATAGTTTTTTTATGATATTTACTGCCAGTTGAAGTGTTGATCATGGAACACGATGGCATGGGGCATTGTCATACAGACACAGTTGATGAAACGCGCCAAGGTCATGATGATGCTAGTACGTTTCAGACATTGAAAGGATGCAACCATAATAGTGGCACCTGACAACATAGAACAGTAATTACCGGCATCAGGCACAAACAAGTTTATGACAGGCTGTTCTATAGCTCAAATAGGGAGCCCTTCTCTGCCCTATAACGTGTTCAATTTTTAGTAACATGGAACAACTAATCCTTTTCACCAATAAATTTACCATTTAAGAAGGCTTTCGAAATTAAGTGGGATTTCCGAATCCTACTATACTACTCTGTAAAAATAAATGTGGCGCTTATTACCGAGCAACTCCTCAAACATGCATATTTATATTAAATAAATGTGGCGCTTGTACACCATACTAGCACACATAAATATTTCGGTTTGCAAGTTGCATGATTTTCTTGTCAACTCCAAGTCAAATTTTCTTGCCTTTGGATTAGTTTTGAAATGTGTGTGTCTGATTCTGTTTTTAATCCAATGGTTCAAAAAGTTCAAAAATAGACAACCCCTAAATCTTTCTGTTTGGTGACAAATTCACATCAATCAAGAAGATTCACATAATCAGAGAGATAATTATCTTAATTTTATAATAAGACCTACAAGTTTGGTCTTCACCAATTTTTATTAACTAACAGCGCTGACAAACACTCAAAGTTGATTTTTATTATCTGATTTTTTTTTGTTAACTCTAAATCGATTTTTATGGCCTTTGTATTAGTTTTTGCGAAGTGTGTGTCTGATTCTGATTTTAATCCAATGGTTAAAAAATGTGACTTATATTTAAGAAGCCTAAGTCACCTTGTAAATAGACACCCCTAAATATTTCAATTTGGTGTAAAATCCATTTGATTGAGAAAATCCACATAATCTGAGAGATAATTATCTGGATTTTATCATAAGAACAAGAATTTTGATCTTCACCAATTTTATTAACTAACAGCCCGACTAACACTCGGCACACTTGGGACTTTGGGTCTACTCTAACTTGAAGCTAAGCTAGTTTCATTCTGAGGAAGAGTAGCACACGCCAACAATTTGATCCAAATTCGAACATAAGTTCACAGGAAAGCACAATCAGTGGATAACCGTGACAGAAAAATAAATATCATAATAGCCTAATAGGTAAAAAGACATGGATTAGGGATCAGGCCCAATAAAGCCAGCAACCATCAGTATTACAGTTTACAGTATGTGCATGTACCATGAAAGTCGACATGTTCAAGTAGAGATTAAATCATCCTTGTAATTAAATGTAAAATTTGTTCTAGTGCAGTACTCTTAATCCCTCATCAATCCCTACCACCGCATAGAGCTAGCACTTCATAAAACGTTTAATTGAATTCAGGAACGGCAAGAAGTTAATAGTAACTCACATCGGGCTTCGGCGGCTCGGCTGCGACCGGCGCAGCGCCTGCAACTGGCCGGCACTGCCCACGCCGAGCACGGCCGACTCAAACGTGGCAAAGTTCCCGGCGATCCTCTTGTCGGACTCCAGGCTGAGGTTCGCGACCACGCTCACCGGCGCGGACGGCGGCGCCCACTGCCTGGTGTTGAACAAGAACCCGAGCTCCGCGGGACGGAGTCAAACCCGCACGCGGAGACGATCAGCGACCCGATCTTGGCGGCGACCTCGTGGAGGTCGGCCTGGATGCGCTCCATGAATCTGGGCTCGCCGGAGATGTCGAGGCAGTGGACCCCGGCTGCGGCGCAGGCCGCCGCCAGCTGCCTGCCGTGGAGGCGGAAGGGCCCCGCGCAGGACAGCACGACGCGCGCCCGCGCCGCGACCTCGTCGAGGGAGGCCTGGTCGGAGGAGTCGGCAACGAGGATGGGGACGTCGGGGGTTGGGGCGGCGCCGCGGCCCAGCGGAGCGCGGCGGCGAGGCGGTCCCGGCTGCGGCCGGCGAGCGCGAGCGAGCGGAGCGGGAGGCGTTGGGGGCAGGAACTGGAGACGCCTCGCGGATGACGTACTTGCCGGTGAAGCCTGAGGCCCCGAAGATGACGACGTCGAACACCTCCGGCTCCTGCGCCGCCATGGGTTCGGCTTCTCGGAGAGTCCGAACTCCGAACTGTGAAGTGCTGCGGTGCGGTCGATGCGATGCGGTGGCCTCTGCTGTGCGCGGCGACCGTTTTTGAAGCGCGAAACGGGCGCGGTCACGTCGCCACGTGGATGGGGAAGGTGCAAATCGCATTCGGATCATAGCCCCCCTGGCGCTCCTTTCTTTTCGAGCATTTATAATTTGGTTAGTTTGTTGTTGGCGATGTCATGCATTCGTACCATGTTTAGTTGTTTATAATTGGCATTTGGGCACCGTCGCAGGTTAATGTTACGCTTCGTTATCAGGTTAGTTTGCTGTTGGCGATGGCATGCATTCGTACCATGTTTAGTTGTTTATTATAATTGGAATTTGGGCACGTTGCAGGTTAGTGTTACGCTTCGTTATCCAGATTTTTTTTCTATAAATAGCAATCATACCGTATCCATCCATTCCTCAATCTCTTTTCGAAATTCTGGTGTGCAAATTCAAATTCGTTGTGAGATAATTTGGCAATTTTTTAAAAAAATGCCAAATTTTGAAAAATTCAATTTTCGCAAAGAAGTCAAAAAAGAGGTTCAATTCTATATTTTGTATACTTTTATTGTTAGTATTTGTTATGCTAAGATGAAAGTAATAGTAGTGTTACTTTCAATTTTGCAGTTTTTGTTATAGACAGTTACGATAGCTTTGCTCTTAGTGATTACGGACTTTCACCAGAGGAAGTTACATCCATGGAGGCCAGTGCTACTGCTCAAACCAACAGAGGGCAAGGCGGAGTTCGTCATTAGGCTCCACAACATCATCTTCGCCTGCACACCAATCAAGTAAAGAAGTCGAGGTCAGTTTACATCGAGCGTGCGGAGAATTTCGACAGACAACCAAGCCGTAAGCATAGGAAATCAAAATTATATGCCATTTGCAAAATTTATCGCAATGAATTGTTTGCAAGGTCTACAGGTGGAACGGGTTACTTGCTTAGACATGCTACAAGATGTAACGCCAAGCAAGGATTGGTGATGAGGCAGACGTAGCTGGAGTATAACCCCGACGCAGACAACACGAGCCGAACTACAACTCGAGGTAGCCCGTCAATCTCTCTGTTGTTTAATTGTTTATGAGGATTTACCGTTAGGCTTTGGGAAATCTATCGCTTCCAAACTTACATTAGGATCGCGATAATCCTAAATTTTATGTCGCTTTGTAGGCGTGACAACAACTAAGGATCTAGTAAAATACTACAATGAACGCCAGAATAAAATAAAGCAACTATTTAGCACGGCAATATTTTGGTGCCCTAACCACGAACATATGGAGTGGTCTGCTAAGGACGATTATCTTAGTGTAGTTGCTCATTATGTTAATGATGACTGGGTAATGAAGAAAAGAATTATATGTTTGAAATTAATTGTTGTAGCACACACGGGTGAGAATATTGCGGACTGTATTATCAAAGTCGTGGAAGATTTTGGTCTTACAGACAACATATTCTCAATTACTTTAGACAATGCCGCTTTGAACTCTAGGGCCATGTATATTCTTACTCCAGTGTTGAGTACATACGCCGATTCTTTTTTGCTACATCAGCGATGCGCTTGTTATATTATTAACCTTATAGTCAAATATGGTGTGAAGAGGTTGAATCCGTATATTAAAGTTTTTCGTGATGCGATATCTTTCTTGAATAATTATAATGTAAGAATAGCAGTATATAAGAACCTATGCAGGGCGATGGGTGTACATCCAATAAAGTTCTGTTCGGACATGCTGGTAAGATGAAACTCTACTTACCTGATGCTTAATAGTCTTTTGCCATATAAGAGCAATTTTTCTGTTTTTATTCAAACGCACTATCAGCGAACTGACGGTATGATACTACTGATTGAGAAATATTGGTTCATTGCTAAGAAGATATTACAGTTTTTAGAAAGTTTTTATGAAGCCACTGTTGCTTTGTCCGTTGTCTACTATCCAATATCTCCTATTATTATGTATAATATTTTACAGATTGCTACTCAATTGAAAATGTATGAAAATGACTCAGTTTTACGTGACGTTATTGTTGCTATGAAAAGTAAATACCTTAAATATTGGAGAAAAATCCCTTTCCTATATGCATTTGTATTTATTTTAGATCCTAGAGGTAAAATTGAAGCATTTGCGAATGTTCTTGATCTTCTTAGTGATGCTACAGGGCTGACTATTCTAACTATTTTGCAGAAGTTTGTTCTCGGTTACACGAGGTTTACCAAAGGTATGAAAATAAGTTCCAGGAAGTCCACATGCAACGACCTCCAGTAGCCCCCACCTCAAGTAGCAAGACAAATATGTGGGGCAAGATCTTCGGTGGCTCTTCCTCGAGGTCCAGGTCTTCTTCTTCTACAACGGCACCTTCTCAACAAAGTCCAAGACCAACCTCTCACCCAAGGAGTGGGGAACTATCTGTCTATTTGGATAGCGATACGGCGGATTTCAACTCAGAAAACTTTGAATTTTTTGCACTGGCGGCATGAGTATAAGTTAGCATATCTCGTGCTATCCATACTTGCACGTGATGTGTGCACCTTCGAGTCTGCTTTCTTTCTTTCTGGAAGAATATTGGAGGAGAGAAGAACACGTCTCATAAGTGAGATGGACGGGATACTTCTAACTGTGAAAGACTGGGAACAAGCTGATTCACGAACACAACACTCTGTAGAAAATCCAGAGTTATCGGAGGTGTTTAAAAATCTGTACCTAGACAATGACACGTAGAACAAGGATGTATGTAGACCTATAGAATGTACTCGTTTTCCTTTGTCAAGGTTTTCTCATGTTGAGTTTTTACTTAGCAAAGGTTTTAACGAGGCAGCCATTTGAACATTAATAAAGCTCTTTATTACATTTTAAATATGCTGGTCTCAGTTTTTATAATTTTCATATATATTTCTGAATTCTACATATTTTTCTTATTTTTGGGGATTTTTTGATTATTTTTTGAATTTTTTGGGCCTAACGGGCTAAGTGGGTCGCAACCAGCCCATCAGGCTAAATGGGTTCGAGCCGCCAAAGACGCATGATTGGCCATTGGGCCATGCTTGGTTTGCCTACCCAAAGACGTGGTGGTACAACACGACCCATCTATTAGTCCGCCACGACGGGTCAGGTCTTGAGAGACGGGTCACGCATTGTTGGGCTGGTCGTCGATCCGCCACCACAAGTTGTTGGTTAGTGGGTGGCGTTGTTGATGGACCAAGAGGGTGTTGGTGATATGCCCTAGAGGCAATCATGGAGATGATGATATCACGTCTATATTTATGTGTTATTGAATAAGTGTTATTTCGTTCCTTGAATGAATCATTGGTTATGATGATTAACAAGTATGTGACTTGTTGGTGAAACTCTTTTAACATATATGATGTCGTTATAAATGAATCCTCGGCCTGGATGTCACCGGGTCGGAACACTAGTGACTCTATCGACCAACACATTGTATTGATTGATGACCATGTTTCAATTTCCATGGATATAGGCATATCGAATCAATAATGTGAACACATGTTAGAGAACATGGGGTTGGATTGACACACTGACGAGGATTAAAACCTCTATGTATTATTTAAATACATAATAAAAGACCATACGTCTTCATGGTCATAACCCATAAGGCTAACGACCTCACTGGTCGTGAAGGATTCCAGAGGTTACATAATGGGTACCACTGGTCGGACAAGGTCATGCGCTTAGACCACCAAGTAGTCGCTTTCGAAAAGCTATGAACCGCATCTTTATCTTGGTGATGAATGGAACACGGTCAGATATTCCAAAACCATGCGATGCTATATAATCCTAAGACACTCGACAATAACCACCATACGGTTGAGTGTCTCGACAAACACTTAACCGCAGAGCGCTTGACACATTGTTAATCGACGCCTCGCCGACTAAACAGAATGCTTTCACCAGGACACTTTCCAGAGTAATCGCCACCACCTCTTGGTTATTTAAGGATGGAGCGCAGAGGACAAAGGGCAAGACAATTGAATCGGCTAACTGAGACAAGCAACATCGAGATTGAGCAACGCAATCAACCTTTTAGATTCATGTTTTAAGTCCGATTGTTTAGCATAGTGATCTTCATACTCGAGTAATCGATTAGTCCTTAGTCGTCGTAAGCACCCTCAGAATCCAGCTTCATATCAATAAAGAGCAATTCCATTATCTCCTGATATATTATGCTATTTTCCTCTTTTATTTCAGAAGATCGGCGACTGATCGTCGACACCGGTGCCGTCCATGGGAAAGAAGACGAAGTTTCTCAAGAAACTCTCCGCCATCAAATCTTATCTCATTCCTCATAATCGCTTCATGCGACTATGGCCGAGTTTGGGACGAGGAGAATTGGTTCGACCATGACCACGCCGACCTTGACATGGAGGGATGCATTCGTACATACAGAGAATCCAAGATGTCCTCCTCCTCCTCTCGCCGATTCAAGACGTCGCCGACATTAGCGACATCGATCGATGGATGAGGATACACCACCACGACAACATTGGCGCTTCAGAGAAATCACCATCCCCACTCGCCGAATGGCCAAAACCTTCTCCAAGCCCGGCCCTTCCGACCGCAAAAAGTGACTTAAAATTCAGCCGCAACCCGAGAATCTCTATACTCTCGTTAAAACCATGGCTAAAGGTACTCACCTACGCTTCCGGGCGATTCCAGGCCAACCGACACTTGGTAACAAAGGTCAATGAAACCTCCATTGGTCGAGGCTATGCGGGGATGATAAGACTCAAGATACAATCAAGAATCCGGGATCAGCCGAGCCCACCAAGAAGACCTCAGAGATGCTTATCTCCCGACCGCTCTCGTCAGGAAACTTCTAGCGTAGCATTGAAGGCTCTCCATTAGTTACGATGGAAGCTCGCTTAAGATCGTCGCCGAGGCACGAGGTCAATGCGACGGAGATGCAAATCAAGATGCCTTGCACGGTCCCTACACATTCGCCGCGCCACCACGGCCGGTAGAGATGATACGAACCATCAAGCACCAAATGCCGGAGGTAACGGAATTGATTGACGCCAATCGCTTAACTCGCTCGCACCGCCCCACCAAGAGTAACCGATTGACTAACAGCATCGGAGGTTGGGGAGGTTCAGATCTTCAACACCTACCGCCAAAGACAAATCCTCCAAGACCTTCTCAGATCTGCATTTAAACTCCGCTGCGGTCCAGATATGTCAATAACTCTAACTCGCTCTAGTAGAGACCTGTGTTTTGTACACCAGAGGCCAAGTGTCAGAGATTCTTCAGCAAACCATGCAATGAATGGAAGCATACCGAGAACAAAGGATTTCAGGAAGTCAAACCATGACTTCATCCCAACGTTCCTCCCTCAGCAAAGGGCAGCATGGTCGAACTGGAGAACCTTCAATACCAAGGCCTCCTCGACGATCCCGACCAAGGAATCATGAGGGGAGAAGGCTATTTCAAGTAGTTACCCCATCACCTCGTCGAGAGGAGCAATCGCTTGGGCCAGACGATCTTCGGCATCGTCTAAATCAAGCAAACGGTCGAAGGCATCATACCAATGTCTACGACCGGATTAGTACACCAGAGCTCCAATGTTCCAACCTTAGGAACCGGTCTCCGACCGATTGCAATCCGGCACCTTTCCAAAGAAGGCGTCACGAATCAATTACAGTTGTCGAGCCTTCTCGGCGCAGGCTCAAGTCCGCGCTGGCCAAATAGGTTTCGACCGCCAACTTGGACAAGTTCAATGGGGCTCAATCCATTGGAATTTTTTCAAATATATACCACCGCCATCGAGTACCGGTGGTGACGAAAACGTGATGGCAAACTATCTGCCCACAGTACTCGAAGGTTTTGTCCGGTCATGGTTATTAAACCTACCGGTCGGATCTATCTACACCTGGGAGCAGCTTTGCAACCTCCTTATTGTAAATTTCCAAGACACGTATGACCGCCCAGGAAAGGAAGATGACCTCCACCGAATCCGGCAAGGATCCGATGAGACCCTACGTCAATACATCAAAAGATTCAGCCAGGTACGTAATTCAATACCAGAGGTCGCAGAATCATCGGTTATCCAGGCTTTCAAGGCAGGTTTAAGGAATCGGCGGTTTACAGAGGACATAGCAATGCACCCTCCAAAAACAACTATCGAACTTTTGACATGGCCGATAAGCACGCTAAATTGCTAGCGGTTGATTGAATGGTGCGGCCATCGATCGAAAGGACAAAATTTCAACTCGCTTGGCCAAACCAAAAAGAAGAATAAGAAGGCTCTCAAGAAAAAGAAGAACCGTAGGTCTGACGATAAGGAAGTCCTGGCGATACCTGAAAAGTACTCTAAGGGTAAGAAAGATTATACCGGTCGAGACAAATCAAAAGCTCCGACCGACGGATGCACGGAAAATAAGAAGTGGTGTCCACTTCACCAGCCAGGTGGCATGACTTGCGCGACTGCCGAAGTCCGCACAAAAGCCGAAGATTATTATGCAGGCAAAGGTCCACTCCCCTCAGTACAAGAACTTGGAGAAATGAGCTCCAAGAAGGACAAAGATCACGACGAAGAGATGGAGTACCAGGATCCTCAACATACGGTCAACGTGATCTTTGGTGGGTCATCTTCATACGATTCAAGGCGTCATCTGAAAGCTACGGAGCGGGAGGTCAACCTTGTCGAACCTCCGACCATCGTCAAGCCATCAAAGTGGTCGGAAAGTGTAATCTCCTTCAGCAAAGAAGACATCCCCATCCCTTCGACTCGACTAGGTAGGTTCCCAATTGTTGTTGAGCCTACTATTAATAATTGTAGGGTTAATCGAGTCTTGATAGATGGAGGGAACTTTAGAAGAAATGCAAGTTCCCAAATCAAATGTGAAACCAGTGAAGTATGCCTTTCATGGAATAGTTCTAGGTTCTATCGCCAAACCAATAAGACATGTTTCCCTACCGGTTACGTTCGAAAGACCTGACAACTTCCGAACAGAGAGGGTTCCATTTGATGTAGTGGATTTCGAATCCGCATACAATAGGATCCTTGGTCGTTCGGCTCTCGCAAAATTCTTGATAGCCACGCATTACGGTTATCAAAGTTTAAAGATGCCGTGACCAAAAGGAGTCATCATGGTTCAGGGTGATAAAAAATGGCTTATGCATGTGATCGGAAGTCCTTAGAGCTAGTCGATGAACTTCCGACCAGAGAGGTTAATCCATCTACCGTGCAGGTCAAACACTCAAGGCCAAAGATGACGCCCAAGCCTTTCGACCAGACAAAGGAGGCACCACTCGACAAGGGCGCTTCTCTGGAAAGCGCCAAGTTACCACCTGGGTCAGGAAACACTGACTCATCTACCCGAAAGATACTGGTCGGGGCAAGACTCGACCCCAAATAGGAAGAGTTGCTCGTCTCCTTCCTTCGAGCAAATCAGGATGTATTCGCCTGGCAGGTGTCCGACATGCCTGGAGTCCCCAGGGAGGTGATCGAGCACAGGCTAGCTCTCCAGCCTGACATAAAACCGATCAAGCGTAGCTAAGGCGCGGTAACCGGGTCGAAGGAGGCATCCGGCCGAGATTGACAAGCTCCTCAAGGCTGGATTTATTTATGAAGTCAACCACCCTCAATGGCTAGCCAATCCTGTAATGGTTAGGAAAAATAATGGGAAGTGGCGTATGTGTATCGACTTTCCAGATCTTAATAAAGCTTGTCCGAAGAATGGCTTTCCCCTTCCACGCATTAACGAACTTGTAAACTCTACCTCCGGGTGTGAGTTACTAAGTTTTTTAGATGCATATTCAGGGTACCACCAGATTAATATGTGAAAAGAAGATGAAGAGAAAACTTCCTTCATCATCCCATATGGCACTTACTGTTATGTTAAGATGCCATTTGGTCTCAAAAACGCTAGTGCAACTTTTCAAAGGCTGATGCAGAAAACCTTTAATCCACAGATAGGTCGAAATCTAGAAGCCTCACGTTGATGATCCGTCAGAAGAGCATCAACGCTGGCGATCACATTCCCGACCTATAAGAGACTTTCAATAACTTGAGAAGGCATAACCTCAAGTTAAATTTGAAAAAGTGTGTATTCGGAGTTTCCGCTGGAAAACTGCTCGGTTTTCTAGTTTCGGCTAGAGGTATCGAAACAAATCCAGTAAAAATATCCGCCATCGACCAAATGCGCCCTCCGACCACGAAGAAAGAGGTTCGAAAACTAACCTATCAGTATGGCGCATAAGTCGTTTACAGCAAGGTTAGAGAAAAAAGGATTACATTTCTTTAAGCTTCTTCGGAAATATGGAAGTTTCGAGTAGACTAAAGAGGCAAACGATGCCTTTGAAGAACTTAAGAAGTACCTTATGAGCCCCCCGATCTTAGTTTCTCCAAGATCGAGAGAAACATTGCTAATTTACGTGGCTGCAACGCCACAGACAGTTAGCGGTGTAGTGGTCGTAGAGCGTGATAGCATCCAACGACCAGTGTATTACGTAAGCGAAGTCTTACATGGACCAAAGGAAAGATACCCACAGGTACAAAAGCTGCTCTATGGTCTCCTTATGGCTTCGAGGAAACTAAGGCATTACTTTCAGGCCCACAAAGTGGTCGTACCAACCGGGTATCCCTTAGGTCAAGTCCTTGGAAACAGGGAATCATCAGGACGAATAGCAAAATAGGCGGTTGAACTAGGGACATTCGATATCCATTTCATCCCATGAACAACATTCAAGTCCCAGGCAATAGCTGAATTCATTGCCGAATGGATAAACCCTAAACCCACCCAAGGGCCCGAGTACGAACAGCACGATGAGTGGACAATGTACTTTGATGGTTCCTTGATGCTCAAGGGTTGAAGTGGTCTTGATATCCCGTACTGGCGAACACCTAAAGTACGCCATCCAGTTAAACTTTTCTGCTACGAACAATGTAGCAGAATATGAAGGTTTACTGGCAGGACTCCGAGCAGCTCGTTCGCTCGGGATTCGCAGATTACTAGTGAAAGACGATTCTCAACTAGTAGCGAATCAAGTGGGGAAAGAGTATCAATGCTCGAGTACCAAGATGTCATCTTATTTGGCGGAAGTACGAAAACTCAAAAAGCACTTCTTCGGTTTCCAGATCCAACATATTCCGAGAAAGAAAAACTTTCTGGCAGACCAGTTAGCACGGATGGCTCCACGAGGTCGATCGTCCCGTCCGGAGTTTTTCTCGAGCAACTCGATGCATCCTCGGTAGTCGAGCCTTCCGAGAACATACGTGATTCCTTACAGGTCATACAAACCGATCGTGAGAACATGGATGCTCCACAGGTCAATGACGGTTAGCGCCGTCATGATTAAGGTAGAGATTGGATAACATCGATCTACAATTATCTTCGGCATGACCTAATTCCAGAAGATGATGTAGAGGCTGATCGTATAGCATGAAAAGCCAAATCATACACTCTGATCGAACGTACCTTGTATAAACGAGGATCTCACGGAGTGTTGATGAGATGCATATGTCAAACGGATGGCATTAAATTGCTAACCAAAATCCATGAAGGAGTCTGTGGAGCACATCATTCCTACAAAACACTGGTTGGTAAGGCCTTCAGGCAAGGATACTATTGGCCAACTGCCCTTCATGATGCTAAAGAGCTCGTGACAAAGTACGTACAATGTCAGTTTCATAGCCGACAAGTACATCATCCAGCACAAGCTTTGCAGACCATTCCTCTTTCTTGGCCTTTTGCAACCTGGGGAATGGACATTCTAGGACCTTTCCCAAGAGTACCCGGGGGCTTCGAATTCCTCTTCGTCATGATTGACACGTTCACAAATGGATCGGGCCGAGCCTATTGTTAAAACAACAACCGCGGCGCCACGGGGTTTGACCAAAAATGTGATCACACGATTTGGTGTACCCAACAGATAATCACGATAACGATGCCCGCCTCAAGCGGTCAATTCCAAGAATTCTCTGAAGAACTTGGTATCAAGGTTCATTTTGCTTTGCTCATCCATGCGAGCAACAGAGCGCTTGAGCGAGCCAATGGTCTCATCATGCGGGATCAAACGCCGAGTATTCACCGAGTTAATCAAATGGTCGAGCTTGGGTCCAAGAACTCCCTTCGTGTTATGGGCTATTTGAACCACGACCGATCAGGCGAATCGTAAACGCCATTCTTCTTAGTTTATGGTGCCGACGCCATGCTTCCTCCGTAACTAAAGCTTGGCTCGTCAATTGATTGTTTCAATGAAAACGATCGAGTGAACGATGACTAGACGATGTCAATTTCTTGAAGAACGATTTAAATCAAGCCCTGCAATACGACAATGTCTATCAACAAGCCATAACGATGGTACCATAGTCGAAGGTGCAATCTCGCACTTTGTTTGAGGTGATCCGTTCTCGTAAAATTCGTAACCAAGCAAATCGTAATAAGCTTTCTCCTAAGTGGGAAGGTCCTTATACTGTGGTCGAAGTCACCTGACCAGGCTTTGTACGACTGGCCATGTCTGATGGGCAAGTTTTGTTAAATTCTTGGAACATTGATCAATTGCGTAAGTTCTATGTTTAATTGTTTTGTACATTATTTCAATTCTTTTTCATTTAAATAAAGATTAGTCATTTCCTTTATTTATTTTCGACGAGTGATATGGTTTATATATCTATGCCTATATTCTCGCCGCCATTATTGTTGTTTGAGATGGTCTGAGAAAACAATTTTTCTCTCCAGATCCTTTATCGTGATCTCTGTTACTTTTGCCAACGGCTTCATGTCATATCAGATAGGTCCTAGCCGTGATCATTCCATGAATGCTTCCCACGTGCGACCATACGAGTGAAACAGAGCATAATACAAATAACTTTATATAGTGCCTTATACGCTTAAGTTTATGAAGACTATATTTCTTCATTTCAGATTCTCGTTTACTCTCGTTTGACTATTAATGGTCGAGACACGGAAAGCCTCCTAGTCAAGTCTCTCCTTTTCGCGACGTGGTCCTACTCACTGGAAGGAGCTTCCTAGCGACGGTTCTTTTCTGACGATCCTCACTGCCAGTCAGACTTGAGCCTGAGCACATTTTGCGAAATGTTTTTCCATGTCTTCTATTCTAGCGCTTCTTCCACCAGCTTTTGGGTACTATATATATAAATATGATCACTTATCATTTTTTTGCATACATTCTTGCATTTCTACTTTTGTCAACACAACAAATCTTTTTTCCGACCATATACAGTTTTGTTGGATATTTCGATTATGACGAACAAGGATCTATAACTAGTCGAAATCATACACTGGTTCCGACCAAAATGATTTTCTAGTATTGCTATGATCAGTTTTGTCTTATGATCAAGATATGCTTTCAAAACAATGGTTTCGACTTTCATTTTCCTTCTTGGCTAACTGCTTGTCTAGTAAAGTTTTTCTACTACAAAGCGATCAGGGCTAGGAGTATATGAGAATTTTCAAAAGTCAACGAGATAAACAAAAGATTTGCTAATGACAAAAGGTAAGTTTTATATAATTTCATAATTTTATATTACAATGTCCTACTCTAGAATGTCTCTAGACTAATTCTCGCTTGATGGAGATCCGACTTCCATCTCTCTACAACCTTGTCTCCATGCGCCTTAGTTCTTTCATAAACCTCTCACCTCATCAGTGTGTCAGTGAAGTCTTCTTCAACGGCTTGGAGATCAATGGAGGGTCTCAAGCCTTCGCTTTGCCAAAGTATAACTAATTCCACTGCCACGCCGTCCTTCATAGTCTGAGCATAATTCTCTCGAGTAGTCTTGAGCAGACCACTGTGATCTTCTAGAAGTTCCAAGTAGGTCATTTTCTCTATTGGATCTCTTAAGGTAGGCAGACTTGATTCTGATCCCATATCAAAGATCATTTTATTGACTGCATGGATCTTTTCATCAAGACCTTGCACAAGAGCTGCCTCCTTATCCTGCTCAAATTCTAGAGCCTTCTTTGCTCTATTCAACGCTTGAGTTTGCTCTACACGAGTAAAAACAAGTAGTAAGTAAACATGATTAGAAGAAGTTAATTAGTCAAGTCTACGACCAATTACCTTCAATTCTCTTTTCGAGGGTTTCATGTCTGGTCGTCGCCTCAGCGATCAACCAATCCTTGGCCTGATTTTCTTCCTCAAGCTGGGTTATTCTGGCTTTATCAGCCATCACCCCTTCTTTTATTTTCTCCAAATCTATCAGATATGATAAGGGAGAATAATTAAAGAAGAACAAAGTATTGAAGAAGAAGAAAGGGCAAGAAGAAAGTTCTTACTTTTCAATTCGGAATGTTTTTTCTCTAGATCCTTTATTCGCTGGGTCAGTCCTCCGACCACAGCAAAGTTCTCGATCATGTGCTACATCAATAGCATTCTTATTTAAGTTTCCCTGTGAACTTTTTAAAGAAAAGCTATGAAACAGGTCGTAGAAACTCACCCGAATTGTCACGTCATTGTATTCGGCAATAATTGCATTAGGATCCATCATAGCCTGACGATCTGATATCTTTCCCCAAACTTCATCAAGTTCCTTATCCTCGATAAATTGAGTGGAGAAAGGGAACTTGTTAGTTTGAGAAGAATTACCGGTACTGGTCGGAATTGGTGCAGGATCTCCAAGAATGTCTACTTCCACTAACGGAGTTAGAATCACCAAAGGATCCTGAGCAGGTTCCACCACCAACGAGCGCTCGGGGGCTTCCTCGACCACCCTTTCTTCTGGAACCGTGTCCTGAGGCGTATTTGGGGCTGGGACGTCCTCGGACGCGCGATCTTCAGGAATGATCTAGTCGGAGACGACAGGGACGCCAAAAGATCTATATATAGTGAAGAAAGGAAGCTCAGAACTTCAAATTGTCAAAAACTATTAAAGGTATGTACTCGTATGACTCTTTTGTTTGTACATACTTAGTTTATTTCTTGGTTTTGATCTTGAAACGCGGTGGAGTGAATTCCGTGCCACCAGCCTTCCTCTTCTTTTCAACCAATTTCACCGGCTCTGGCCTGGTAGGATTGGTTAAACCCCTCACATCCTCTGATATAAGGTCAGAAGCGATATTCTCGACCAGTTGGTCGAGGATAGCGTCCCGAACCATCGGATCAGAGGGTGTGGTTTCGTCGACCTCCAGATCAATTGTTTCAGTAACAATTGTTAGGTTGTCAACGACCATTCTGGGGTCAACAGTTTCTGCAGATCCGCTCTGCAAGACTTCATTCTTCTCCACCTAAATCAAAAACAATTTTGGTTAGGTGAGGAAATTCTCTATCTAGATTATATATATATATATATATATATATATATATATATATATATATATATATATATATATATATATATATTCTTTCAAATGCTCTATTACCCTCGGAGAATCATCATCTTCTTCTAATGCCTCTAGGCACCTAATCGGTCGAGAACAATGATAGGATTACAATCCTCACCACCAGTATGATCCTCAATCCAACCGCCTACAAAATTAGAGCAAGATCAACAAACCGACGGAGAATATATATATATATATATATATATATATATATATATATATATATATATATAAGATAAAACAATTGATTATCTACCTTAAGTCTTGTTAGTCTCTCTTCAGCAGAGACTATCGCCAAGATATCGGGGAATGCAGTCTTCTCACCAAGCTCCCCGGCGCAGATCATCTTGATCCGCTCTCTGACGTCCTCAGTGGAAAGTGCTTTAAAAAGAAGAAGGAGACAGAGCAGATTTTAAGGTTTTACGATAATCAAATAATAAGATTATATTGGTATGAGCATTCTTTCAATGACTTACCATCTCGTGAGTCCGTGATAGCTTCATCAAGACCAATGAACCATAGCAGGGATTGAGTCCGGAGCTTCAAATGACTAATTCGGCATTTGGTGAAATCTCTCACCACATGCCAGGAAGTCAAGCCTCTGATCCTTAGATCATTAATGGCATCTGCGCTTCTTCCGACCATCCCTATCTTCTCCACGGCCCCCCTCCACTTGGGATTCTCGTTCGCCCTAATTTCGGCGAAGTAGAGGCCGTCGTCCTCCGTAACCGTCATGTAAAACCAATTCTGACGACCATGAAGACTTTGAGTACATTCGGATGTACTCATCGGCCTTCTCATCGTGAAGGCGTAACGTGCATTCTCCGGGAGCCACCGTGGATCTTTCCGACATCGCCATTCGGTAGAAATACCTGAAGAGCTGCAAATTTGGTCGCACTCCTAAGTACGCTTCGCACAGGTAGACAAAGATACTGATGTTGGCGATGGAGTTCGGAGGCAAATTCACCAACTCCACCTCGTAATATTCAAGAACGCGAAGGAGGAATTTGTGCGCCGGCAGCCTTAGCCCACATTCGATGTAGGCGAGGAAAACGGGGATTTCCCCATCGTCACGGCTCGGAAAATGTTCTCCTGCCACTGATCTCCATTTTATCAGATTCTTGTCTGGGAGCATCCTGATCCTCTCCAACGTCTCAAGCTTCTTCTCACTCAGCTCTTAAGGCATCCACTTCGTGATTTGCTCCGACATGATAAAAATTCTCAAAGGGATGAGTAGTGGCCTGAGGAGGCTTTGTGGTCAAGAACAATAAGAGGTCTAAAAAGTTTCTTGTCAAGGAACTGAAAGGGGTCAAAAGAAGATCTGAAAGCGTAAAAGCTCTAAAGCCCAGTAATGGAGGTTTTATAGCTCCAGATCTATAACTGCAATCGGAGTTACCCAAAGTTCAACTGACAAGACCTTTTTGTCCAATCAGACGTAAAAACTCTTCGATTCCCGGGCAAGTTCTCAACTTTAAAGTGAACACATCACTTCAGATGCCACCAAGATTAAATGAGGGTCCGCGATCGACTTCATCAGAAGAAAGTGTTCACACAACCTGTTCATTTAAAGTTCAAGGGCTAGTTGACGAGGATTAAAACCTCTATGTATTATTTTAACACATAATAAAAGACCATACGTCTTCATGGTCGTAACCCCTAAGGCTAACGACCTCACTGGTCGTAAGGATTCCAGAGGTTACATAATGGGTACCTTGGTCGGACAAGGTCCTGTGCCTAGACTCCAACCAGGTAGCTGCTCGGAAAAGCTATGAACGAGCATCTTTACTGTGTGATGAATGGAACACGTGTTGTATATTCCAAACCACACGATGCTATATAATCCTAAGACACTGACAATAACCACCATACGGTTGAGTGTCTCACAGACACTTAACCGCAGAGCGCATTGACATTGTTAATCGACGCCTCGCTCCGACTCAACAGTAACGCTTCACCGTGGATGCCTTCTCCAGGAGTAACTGCTATCTCTTCGGAAGTTATTTAAGGATGGAGCGCAGAGGACAAAGGGGCAAGACAATCGAATCAGAAGCAATCGGAGGCAAGCAACATCAGATTAGAGCAACGCAATCAGCCTTAGATTCATGCTGTAAGTCTGATTGTTTAGCATAGTGATCTTCATACTCAGTGTAATCAGTATTAGTCCTTAGTCAGGTCGTAAGAACCCCTTGTAAATCTAGTTCATATCAATAAAGAGCAGTCCCATTATCTCTCAGGATATATTGCGTCATTTTCCTCTTTTATTTCGTAAGATCGGCGACTCGATCGTCGACACCCACCTGGAGACACTGTTGAGATTGTTATGATTTTATGTGTCGTCAGTTGGTCTCAAGTAATGATAATGTATAATCCTTAGATCTGAGATCATCATGATTTCCTACATATGTAAGAGTACACTTTGGGATTACCAAACGCTACTCCGTAACTGGATAGTTATAAAGGTAGCTTTCAGGTATGCTGTGAAACATGCGAAGGAACGTGACTGGTCGGATATGGGATTTGCCCATCCTAACATAACAGGAGAGATATCTCTGGGCCCCTCGATGTGGTTAGATAAAGAAAGTGCATGGCCATGCCACTTGTGGTGCTCCGAGCCTCAGGGAGGTCCGACGCCTGTCCCAGGAACACCCCCTAGGGAGGCCCTGTGATAGTCCGGACCTCAAGGAGGTTGAAGGCCTGCCCCGGGAGCACTTCGAAGGAGGTCTTCTGATACGACCGGACCTCAGGGAGGTCGTGGACAGTCTCAAGAGCACCCCAAAGGGAGGTCTCAAAATCCCTGTGCACAACCGAGCTAGTCCCAAGGACCAACAGCTAGCACATACAGTGAAGAAAAGTGGTAACATCCATCAACGCAACTTTATTAAAATAACAACAGAGTTGATTACAAGGGTGGCTTAACAGCTGGTAAACAAAACACAGCGGAGCAAAATCGGAGTGGTCCACACGATCCGCCACAGGCTATCGTCTAGAGGTCGCAGCCTAGTCATCTAGGAGGTCCTCTGGCTCATCGAAGACGTCCTCTCCTGCTCAAACATGTCAAACAAGAGTGAGCACAACAACCGTACTCGCGAGTCACACCCGTCAAATAATAGATTGAATGCATACATACAAGGATATCTCAAGGAGGTCTTATAGGGTTGTCTTCGCATAAAGCCAAGTTTCTTTTCAAATACATGTACTAAGTTCCAAAGCAGGTATACAATAACTAAAATTCATTTTCTAAATCAGTTTTATAGTCGGATAACATTCATCAACAAGTGGTGAAGGATACCCTCCTATCACAAGGCTCCCTGCCCGAAACCCATTTGGATAGACATCCAAAACCATTTCATAAAGCATTTTGAAAACAAAACCAAAATCTAACTTGGAGCAGTTTTGCGGCAAGATGTCCTTGATCATGACACGGCTTATTCAATAGTTTTACACTCGCAGAGGTGTAAAACTTTACCCACAAGAGATAATCAACTTATACTGTTCGCTCACACACTTCCGAAGGTGTGCGACTAAGTGATTATCACAAGGCCTTTACAATGCGTCATTCCACCACAGTCCCCCCTCGCTAAGGTTTCGCTTCCTTTCGACTAACCATCCGCAGGATTTAAGCTCCCTCTTGTGCCAGGTGGGAATGACTAAAAGTAGGTGATCAAGACACCCATACAACCGGATGGAATGACCACGATAGAACATTACAAATTAATCAGCCAGGTCCCGCCCACACAGGACATGTGGTTGAATGGTGAGGCATGGCAAAATACACTCGAAGACCAATCCTTAACTGACCTGGGCGACTTCTACAGAACCTTGGGCATCGACCATAGAAATGGATCGATCCTGTGCATGAACATGCACCCATCTAAACAGCCAGTTCGCCCAAGTCCAAACCAATTTTCCTTTTTATTTGCTTTTCAAAAATATTTGCAAACTACCACAACAACCCAATGTCATGGATTAAAACGCTTTAGACAACATTGGTCTTTTGGCAATAAAACTTCCCAAATCAAAATTTTTGGTATAAGCTTGACTAAGCATAGAGTTTTGAAACATACCAGTTCATGCTAATATACCAACTAGCGCTTTACTATGGTGATAAGGGGTGGTCGAATCAATAATCAAGTTTGGATGTACAAAGGTATTAGGAATAACTATTAAGTTAAAACAGGGATTTAAATTACTTGGATTTAAATAAGCATGCAATAATAATTTGGAACAAAACTTAAATAATTTGAGGTACTGGGTTCAATATGATCAAGGGTGCAACTTGCCTTGCTCGAAAGCTTGAGGGTCTTCTTCGCAGAACTCAGGCTCCCTGGAGTCGTCGAAATCTACACGTGAAAATGAAGCAAATCAAACAAAGACCAAATAAAAACCAAATGAACTCCACAACAAACCGAACTAGAACCAACAGCAAGGAACAGAGAAAGAACAGGCTCTCAGGAGGAGGTCCTGAGGGGAAGGTCCTGAGAAAGTGACAAAAAGGACACAGGAGGTCCCAAGGAAGTCCTAAGGAGGAGGTCTTGAGGAAACGACAAAAAGGATACAGGAGGTCCTAAGGACAGTACGACCACTCAAAGTGGTCGTACGAGGAATACAACAGATACGACTATGCAGCGTAGTCGTAGGAACAAGGGAAAAGAGCAGGTCCCGGACCCAAAAATGCAATTTTGGACCCTCCGTATAATGCACTAGTCCAGATCACGCTTAGTGCACTACAGTAGCAACATCGCGAAATATCATTTCCATATACAAAGATAACTAATAAATATGTAAATAACAATAAACATCGAGTAAAGACCTTAAGGTCAAAGCTTACAATTAATGCCTCGTAAGGAAAAACCCAATGAAGTCGGCGTATGAACGTAATCTTAATAACTTTAGCGAAGCCCATCCATATGCCCACAGCAATCTACCGGGTAAGCGACCTAGTTCTCACGCATCCTTGCAAGAGACCTTGTTGATCGATTTCGATTCCTTCACCTCTCGCTGATTGATTATAGCAAGCATGAGTACACAACCGCATTTCGCAAGTCATACCACATAAATGCAATTATACATGATGGCTTATTCCAAAGGAATGGCTTCGTGGTTCTTTTGCATAAATGCAACATTTGCAATTTGAATACGAATAATAGATTGAAAGCATAGTTTAAAACAAATAGATAATAATAATTTAATCAGTTGTTTTCACAAAGACACATAGCCTAATAAAGTTATTCACATAGCCATATGACTTAAATCACACAGCTCCCTTCCCAACTATTTTATGAAAATCTACCCCTCGTGTGAAATCCCCGAGCATGTCCATGACCGCGGACGTGACTATTCGAATAGATTGATTTACACTCTGCAGAGTTTGTACACTTTACCCACAATATGCAATCAACTTGTACGGAGCTGATCACAACAAAACCTTTCAGAAACTTCATTTCAACATTGACACTCCCAGTGTGCTTTGCGCCAGACTACCCCACACAGAAGCAAATCAGACACACATCGTTGGATGTGGAAGCGGCGAACCGCCCCGATGATGACTACTTGGTAGCACACCTCCACCCAATCAACACAAAATAACCTATTACACAGTAATCAATGTCAAGACTCCATAACTTACTAAGTTAGGCCTGCCCCATACCAGTATGCGGTTGTAATGAGAGGCCCAAACTAATGGCGCACAAAGTTAAGTCCTTAATTGACAAAGGCAAGACTTCCAATTTCTAACTAAGGTACACAAATTTTTAAGCCCGTGCACACAGATCCACCAAAAGTAGCACACAGTATCCACCACTTGCCTCAGTCTAAATCCTTTTTCACCTTGTTGGTTAAGTGCAACATATGCCATCAACGAGTAATAGCACATAGTACCCACAGTTTTATCACATAGTTCCATAATCACTTAGTCAGGTTTATGATTGCAACTCACATGAGATAATGACTCGTAGCATGGCTAAGCAGACTAATCGTATCTAACCAACCCACGTTGATGCTACGATAATACCAACTAATAATGAACCAATATAGGGTGACAAAAGATTATGACATAACAAATAGACAAGGTGGATATAAAAAATTGGATTAATATCTAAACCCAAAAGCATTTAAATAAAAACTTAAAGTAAATGCAATAATTTGAATCAATATAATTTTTGAAAACTGGGATTCAATATGATCAAATGTATGACTTGCCTTTCTACCGCAATGACGATCTTATTTAATCTTTAATCTTTTACTTCCTTGATCTTCAGCTCCTTCTTGATCAGCATTTCTCGAAGTATCAACGTCTACTCGCAAACAAGCAAATAAACCAAATAAATAGTGAACAAACAAACTCCAAAAATTAAATAATAATCTCAGATAAATAGATCTTGAATTTAGATGAATTTAGGAACTTGAATGGACTCAACAGGAGTTCGGATGCAAAAGATGTGAGCTTTGAAAGATCACATGAAATGATGAAATCGAGAGAGAAAAGAATATTCAAAGAATATTTTTTCGGATCAAATAATTAAATAGAATTGGAGACTTACAAGTGGGGTCCACTAGTAAGTGAAAGAGAACAAAGGTAGTGAATGACATGTGGACCGAATGGATAATTGAATATCGAAATTAAATTAATTTCCAAAAAGGAACAAAGAGGATGACAGGTGGGCCATTGGTCCATAGACCAAGTCCACGATCTAGGGTTTAGGGTGCATGGTGCAAAGGGTTCACAGAATAGGGTCTGACATACGGGGTCTGTAGGTCATAGACTAGGTTCTTGGTGAACCATGTCCACATCGTTTCGGTTTAGGGTTTTGGCTAGATGGATACGTTGGCGGCTTAGGTGGCTGCCATGGAGGATGGAATAGCAATGTGGCCATGAGGTGGCATATCATTGCTATGCTGACATGGCATGTGACAACTGGGCACTGGGCTCGGTTCACATCCAGAAAACAGGATCCGCTCGCCATAGAGACAGGAGGGAGAGAGAGATGGACGGGCCCACAGGGAAGGGACACAGAGGGAGCGACATCCACCATCTCGCCTTCGGCGTCGGCGCCGACCGCTAACGATGGTCAAGTTGGACTCAGCCGAACTCGACAGTAGCATTAGGCGGCGCGGTTGAGTGCGGCACCAGCGGGTTGGCCAAGGCGAGAGCGACTCGGGAGGATGCTGACCATGGCGACAGAGGATGCCGTCGATGGCGAGCAGGGCATCCACGGATCCACTACGGATGGCGTAAGGCGCGCAATGCTCCAAAGAAGACCAGTATGTGAAGAGTCAAGAGGTAGGAGGAGGAGAAGGGAGGGAACGGAGAGGGGTCTCACCGGTGAACGAGGAGGAGCTCGGGGCGACCCAATGATGGTGGAGGCTCGGGTTGGAGGGGATGGCGCTCCAATGGCGCACCGAGGTGTGCGAGCGTGGATCGAGGGCGAGGGCGACGGAGGAAACTAAGGTGATGGTGTTGGTGAAGAGGGGAGGCACTGAATCGGCATCAATGGCGGTGGCTCGGGTGAACGCAGCGACATTGACGACGAGGCGACCTAGGGCACCGAGTCGGCGGCGCATCGATTGAAGAGGGACGGGGACGACCGCGCGGCTCCGACGACGGTGGCCATGGATCCGAGACGGGGGCGGCACGGGGATCTCGAAGGTGGCATCAATGAGGATGGAGGGCACCGAGTCGGCGGCGGCAAGGAGCTTCGGGGGCAGCGGTAAGGTGGAGACGAGCGCGGACCAAGGGCGTCGATCGAGGTTCACCGGTCATAAATAGCCTCTGGCACGATGTCGCGACGTCAGAACTCGCAAGGCGGCTCATGAGTCAGCGCATCTGGTGGTGGTAACGCCGCAGTACAAGCGTGCGACGCCGTAGAGGGCGCCTTGACGCCAGAGCGTAAGCGCAAGTTCGAAGTCACACACAGTGCAGCAGACGCTGCTGAGGCGGCAAAGAATGTACAAGTGGGACCGGGAAAAGCGGGCTAGGGTTTGGTGGTGGTGGGTACAAGTTAGGCCAAGCGGATCGGGCCGGATGAGAGGATGGTGGGGTGGGAAAGCAGAGGAGATGGCGAAATAATGAACTGAGGAAAGAAGGAAATGGATTTGGGCCAAAAGGAATTGAGCCCAAAGACTAAACTGAGATTCAATAATATATTTTTCTTTTTAGAAAGTAGCAGAAAGCACCAAGGGCAACTTAGAAAATAGCAAATGCACTCGGAAAAATTCAAGAAAATTCTAGAAAATATATCCAAGCACATAGAACCCAAATAAAATAGTTTTGATAATAGTTGATATTGATATTAATCATATTAAATTGTTTTTGATTTATGAAAGTCCCAATTAAGCTTTATTAATTCAAATAAAATTGGTGAAATTTTCCAAGGGCCTAAGCTACTCAAAAGATTTTTGAAAAGCCAAATTTTGGAACGTTACAAACCTCCCCCCTTAAAGGAATCTCATCCCCGAGATTCAGGCTGACTATAGAATAGGTTAAGGAACTCAGCCTTTAGATTCTCTTCTAGCTTTCAAGTCGCTTTGATTTTGACATGAATCGCTCTTGAACACTTACTAACAATGCCCCGCTTCTTCTTTGAACTTCGCTTCAACGAAAACTTGACAGATCGGCTCTTGGCGTGAAGGCATCTTAAAACTCGATTGCTTCTAACAGGCTACTTGATCGGTGCTCGAAGACACTTCTGGAGTTGACGAGATTCTGCTCCTGACTGGCAACTCAGGTTGACAACTAACTCTTCTTCTGAGCTTCGAAATCTGAACAGACTGACACATCTCTGCCACCCTTGTCATACAATCCTTAACACAGATCTTCAACAAGTATACTGACGATAACATGACTGCGAGGGTGATAACCTGCATAATCCGCGTAGCTTTTCTGCTTGAACTAAGCTACTTACAATTCCTTTAGGATTAAAGACACTTGGTCTTCTGCTTCATGATTAATGCAAAAATCCACATACTTCGTGAGCTGATTTGCTTCTAGCCGAGCAATGACTTACATGATCACCCACTGCGAACTTTAGATGGTGACAACTGCGAATTGGCTGACAAACGGGTGTTGTAGGGAAACTCGCGGAACACTTACTCGCTTGACTCGTACCATGAGTTAAGGCACAACTCACTAATCCATTTCAATTTGTCCATCGGTTCAAGCAGACACGTAACGTAGGCAAAGCGAGCATCCAAAGCTTCATACACACTCTGTCGCTAACACAAGATAAACTGAGATCCTTGACCTGACATTAACTTTTCTGGCACATCGTGCAAATTGATCATCTACATCGATTTGACACTATACCCATTTCGGTGAATACCATCCCTGTCGTATACATCCTCTATCGTATGCCACTCTGCTAGGCGGTCTCCAAACTCAGTGATATTAGTAGGAATGAAATGACAGATTTCCTTGACATCACTGTCTGATCAAGCCTGATTTTCTAGTATCGGTTTGAATTCTGGGGGTCAACAGATATCCTTCTGTGCTGACTTAAGACTCAACTTCTGACTTTCACAAGTAACTTTAACTGACTGAACAACAGATTCTTGTGGTAGCTCTTCTGATTCGAAACATCTGCTACTATACTGATCTGTCCTGAGAGAATGGACTTTGATATCATGGTTCTCGATCCAATAAAACCATTCTTTGTTGCTCCATGATAGCAAACATTGAATTATGACCAGGATAATTCACTGCCTGAAACTTTAGTTGTTAGGAAGTGCTGGCGAAAACTTCTTACACACAAATTCTTAGATGTTCGGTGATAAAAGCTATCAAGGTTCTTTCTGATATCTGGCAATACAAACACTGGAGTTGTGATCAATTTCTTCTGTAATTTTTCACTGACTCGGTGCACTTCTGGCGATCTGCTGAACTTGCTCTTTTACAACGATGAGGGGTCTTGGCTACTCTGAAATGATTGTCTCACTTATCTTAAACTGACACTGTCTTGTTCACAGATGATCCTAGGGAAAACTGAAACTCTTACTCAAAATACAAACAAGCTGATTCTGAGGTCCTGAAGATTAGCTTCGGATAAGCGCATTCAAGTGGCAATTCTGCGAGACCGAAAAGCGACGCTAGGGTTTGGTGGTGGCTGGCAGCGGGCTGGGCCAAGCGGCGGATCGGGCCGGATGAGAGAGATGGCGAAATGGCTGAAGCCGGAGGAGATGGCAGAATGAGCGAATCTGAGGAAAGAAGGAAATGGATTTGGGCCAAAAGGGAATTGAGCCCAAAGACTAAACTGAGATTCAATAATAGATTTTTTCTTTTTAGAAAGTAGCAGAAAGCACCAAGGGCAACTTAGAAAATAACAAATGCACTCGGAAAAATTCTAGAAAATATATCCAAGCACATAGAACCCAAATAAAATAGTTTTGATAATAGTTTATATTGATATTAATCATATTAAATTATTTTTGATTTATGAAAGTTCCAATTAAGGTTTATTAATTCAAATAAAATTGGTGAAATTTTCCAGGGCCTAAGCTACTCAAAAGATTTTTGAAAAAGCCAAATTTTGGGATGTTCTGACAAAGAAGACACGGAGGAACTCACCGAGACGAGAGAGAGCGAGAAGAGAGGTTAGAGAAGACTGGAGGAGGGCGGCGACGGTGGTGACAATGACGATGACGACGCAGTGCTTCGGCGAATCCTTGTCGATGAGGCAGTTGAAGACGACGCAAGCTCCGGCGGTCTCCTTGGTGACAAAACTTGGAGCACGGAAGAACTAGCGAGAGCAAGAGAATTGGAAAAAGGGGATGATAGAGGACTGCTCAGGCTTATATAGCTAGGGAAGAGTCACTGGAGGACTCAGAGGTGCACACGATCAAGGGCACATGTGACAGGACAAAGCACAGCCGAGTAGGTGAAGGAGGAGATGGGGGCAGGTAGGGGAGGAGACAAGAGGGGGAGCAGGTTACGGCCAAAGCGATAGCATTTAATGCACAAGGACTACTGCGTCAGCAGTGACATAATGAGAGGAAGAAGAAGGTGAGCATGACTAATAGGAGGGGTCAGTCAACACTTGGAAGGGCGGTTAAAACAAAGGGGTGGTCGTGACCAAAGAGGGGGTCGTGACCCAAAAGGGGCGCACGTGACCAAGGGGTGCACATGACCAAGGGGAGGTCGTGACCCAAAAGAGGCGCACGTGACCAAGGTGATGAACCCGAAGGTCCTTGTTTTGTTGGCCCGATCTTTATTGAGACAAGATTCGGTAGTCGTCGCTCAACTCTCACGATCCTAGCTACGAACTCGCAAGGTTCAAAACTATGCAATCGCTGAACTGATTGACAATTCATTATCAACCGTGCACGAATACCCGGATGACCTGACCACGAAGGTCGATTCCTGCATACATCGAAGAAGCACGCAAGAACAAGATAAAGCAATCTGAAATTGCAAATAGGAATTGAAATATTGAATTGAGTTGGGATTTTGAAGCGATATTATGGTTGGTCTAGTCGACACAAACCAATACACGAAGTTGCAATAAGGCTAACTTTTAACTAAACAAAATCCAAGAAAACTAGAGGGGGTGCGGCCTCCTTAAATAGGGGATGAGGAGCCACACATATAATAGAACAAAAGGGGTGGGACTAATTCGTGGGTACTGTTCATTTGAACAGTAACCACACCCCCAGGTGGGCCGTCGGCATATGAGCCAAGTTGAGTACGATTACAAAGCCCAAGTTGCCCCCAAACAGGTGATATGATTTTTTTTGATGATTGTGGTCAGTCTAGAAGAAATTTGGAGGTGAGGCTAGATTCGTTGAAAAGAGGGCGAAATAAGCTTTCCATCAAGTACTCGTGGACCTCCAACGAACTCCGTATGTGAAAGTTATGCATGTTTTAAACTGGTGCTGTCATGCTGATTCCGAACTGATTTGACTTGTTGTGGTAGTAGTGGTACTCCTCTTGCCTTTGTTCCTGAGTAGAATGACATCACAAGACTTAGGTAGCAATCCATCCTCAATGGAACAAGTATGAACTCCTAGAAACGAAGTTACCTGATAATTTAGTTGGCGAGTACGAGCTCTAGTAATTGGAGCGACAAGCATAGCAAATATAGTTGTATCCATAGGGGTTATGTCCTCATCACAAGGGGTGCATGTGATCAAGAGGAGGTCGTTACCGAAGGGGAGGTCGCGACTAAAGGACAAAAGGGGAGGTCGTGACCAACGAGGAGGTCGCGGCTAAAGGACAAAAGGGGAGGTCGTGACCAACGGGAAGGTCGCGGCTAAAGGACAAAAGGGGAGGTCGTGACCAACGGGGAGGTCGCAGCCCAAGAGGGTGGTCTTTGCAAAAAGACCAAGAGGGTGGTCCAACGAGAGGTAGGTTTGGATGGAAGGAGAGGTCCAAACGCAAGGGAGATCTGGACCCTTAGATCCAAACGAAAGGAGGTCTGGACCCTTAGATCCAAACGAAGGGAGGTCCAAAGAAGAAAGAACTTGGTCGAGGGGAATACGGAGCGAACAGAGAAAGGAGAAAACTCCAACAAACTCGAAAGAAACCGAACTTTTATTTAGTTGAAGTTTGATTTAGTCATTTTAAACACCTTAATTCCAAAATCTCAGGTTAAGCTTTTGAACTCTCATCAAAATCAAATGTATCTTTTTATTATGAAAATTTTCAAAAGGTTCGGAAAAATGGGATGTTACACTATTAGTGGTCAAAGTGTTCGACTACGTAAAGTTATCCGACACTCGATTGAGAAAGTATTGAACAATCTATGGATGACACAACATCTCACTTGGATTTCAACCAGATATCGTGAGACAAAGGGAGAATACACGAGAAGGTCTTTTAGTTTGATTAGATACGGACTAGTCGTATGGAGATACGAGTCATAAGCTGGTCGAACATGATCACTAAGTGGTCGAAACTTGGTCGTAAGGAGTTACGAACTAGTCAAGACTAAATATGAATTGGTCATATAGAGATACGAGCTAGTCATTAGTGATGTGGACCTGGTCGTAAATCATGTTGCAATAAGGTTCGTCCGATATAATTTGTGTGTATTCGGGAATCGTTATGTCCTGCTAGGTGCCGCTAACGATTCGTGGTTGGAAAGGTGTTTCCGAGTCACAACCGAATACGCATAAACCTAACAGGTCACACACTTAACGGGTTGGAACAAACCAGTACAAATACGATTCTTCAAACGTGTTCAGATAAGATCCGTCACGGACACTATATGAGGAGATATTTGAGGCTGTGGCGAGACACATGAGTTGCTCCACCGAAACCCTAGCCGCCATCTTTCTGAGAGCTCTGCCGTGCGACTTGGTGCTAGAACACTAGCGTACGGTTGTTCCTTCTCTAGATGTGTGGATATGGAAGAGGTGCTACTGCGGTTGCTGTTGCGCTTGAGGACGATCCACGATCTTCATAAGGAACTGCAGAGGTTGCTAGAGGAGACGATCGACTCGCGAGGACGCTGGCTGATCGACTACGACCACTGCATCGACGTGCTCAACGTTGGACGATTGACTACGACCACTACATCGACGTACTCTAGGTTGGACTAGGCTGCTCCAACTCTTCTTCCACTACTCTGCGTGTCTGGTGGTAATGATCTGTGATCATCTTCTTGCTTGACTTTTTGGTTTACGTGGTAGAATTTTTAAATTGTTGCTATCGTAGCCTACTCGTATCCCTTCAGAGGGAGGGAATGCTGCTTCTGTTGCGCCGAGGATGAAGAAAATGTGAAGCATGATGTTGTTTGTGAGTGTAGTACACTTTGCCAGGAATCAAGAATGTTCTGCACGACAATGAACATGTAGGGGTGAAACATCACCGTTGGAAAATTAAGTTTTAAACTTACAAAGTGATGTTTTTTAGCATAATGTGTAGTGTTAAGCTACAAGCTTCTTAGTTGTGCATTTAGAGATGCCAAAACAGAAGGGGACTGCTTGCCCAAGTTTGCTCACATGAAGCTTCGCCCTGGCTTCCCTCTAGACTTCTAGTACTCTTTTCTGCTTGAAATACTCGTCCCGTTTGACTTTTCCACAATCTCTAATGTTAAAATATGGCGGTTGATTTTATACTAATACATTTATAGAATATTGTGAAAGTATAATATTATGATAGTATTTATCTCATGACAAATCCAACATTATCATTTTAATACTGAGCAATCTAAATATTTAGAAAAATATTATTAGTTAAGGATTATAAAGTTTGGTTGGTCTAAGTCTGTCGATGGTTTAGTATTGATTTTACGAATGAATACTGGGGACTTTCCTTGAGTTAAACCACACAGGTTTTACTCCTTATATAGTGCGTGAAGGGGTGGCAGTTATCCTGTATCAAAAGGCGTCTCACTGTTTGATGGAATGTACACGTTCTGTGATGGTTATTGTCAAAGACTAACTCTCCCATGTTGCCTTGCAGTCATGTCAGAGACAAATACTTAATACGTGCAGTTATCCCAGACAATAAGAACACATATTAACTACTGTGTATATTAAACACAGCGTATAAGCGTCCCTAGTCGATGGGACCCACATGTCTGTAGGCTTTGTTGACTATAGGGTGGTCATAGTTGACTTGATCGTAGTAAAACTTACTATCATGAAGTGATCATAGTAACTAGTAAGGCTTATGATCATGTGGTCGTCGTAGGAAATCTTACGACCACTAGGTAGTCATAGAAGTACTTACGATCATGTAGGGTTGTCGTAGAATGGCTTACGACCACTCGACTAAGTTTATCCCTTATTAATGATAAGGGTATTCTTAAGAATAATATGAAGATGTTGCTATCTATAATAATAATTACATATAAAAATAGTTAATTAAGTATTTTTAGATTCTCGTCAAAGTCAAAAATGTAAAGTATTCTGAAATAAAGTGAGCAATAAACAACAACTGAAACCAGTGAAGTAGGTCGTGGAAATTGCTATGGAATCATTCTACAATGGACCCAGGCAATTAAGGAAACACCTGACAAGGGTTGGGTGAAGACAAAGCACTGATGGTGGGTTTTAAGGAAGTGCGGTACCGATGTGCCAACTATGGAGACCAACAAATAGGTAAGATGCTAATATCACCGAGATCCAATTACTTCAGTAAAAAACAATAGACGTAAGCTACTAAATTTACTCAGCTTATTTGGTAAATATGGTAGCTCATGTACTCAATTTACCCATAGGTTGCAGTTTACTAAAAAAAATCATTTCAACTATGATTTTAGATGGCACGAGGAGATCCAGGAGGCTCATCCCTCAGCGACGACCATTGCACTAATCGTTGGATTCGATGTGTCTTGTATTGCCACAATAGGGGGGTTTAGTGTATTGTATCCGCGAGGCGTAGGCTAGTCACATTGTCAGGCGTCGTGCGGCGACTGTTTGTCTGGTTGCCATTTGGGGAGGGGGCATATGCCCCCCTATAAAAAACAAACATTTTGCACTATTCCAAAATTCACTGCAAAATCATGCATGCATATATTAGGGCTTACGTGCAGGCATTTCCTACCAGTAATTATAATATACTTTTGCATATTTTTGCAATGTGTAATTAGATAATCCTAGAACCATTATCATTGGTAATCGAGGAATTTCATTATTACGTGTGTGCGATGTCGGAAAGATAATGCATTGTATTGCTCAGTGTGTAAAGGATGATGCATGAGCCCGACATGGGATTAACTATAGATATTTGTTTGTTCGAAAATTTTAACATCAACCGTGGTTAAAATTGAATATAAGGTTGTGCCCTGTAAATATCAAGCCTGAATTGCTTTCACATGGCAATGCATCACAAATTAAACTATGGTATGTGACAAGGTGAAGAGTGTTACCAGATATTCCTGGGAATAACATATCTTGTGCAAATGTCTTAAGTGTTGCAAATGTCATGAAAGTCGGTCTAGAAGTTATCAAAATTTCTCAAAACATTATCGAGTTAGGGAGGTGAGATTATACATCTTCACAAAATTTCAATATCAAACTCAATGTCAATTGAGAGATATGAAAAAGACAAATACTTAGTAAATAATGATTATGCACTATTTATTTAGTGTATGTATTTTTTAACCTTGCACATGCAAATGAGTTTTGTCTTGAAATTTTTCATGGCTATATAACATGATCTATTCTCTCTTCAATATTTTTTGAGATTTTTTCAAAACTTTAGACCATTTTTCACACATTTGCAACACATAGGACATTTGCACAGGATACACACCCGATATTCATACCTCCCAACAGCAAAAAGGCAAATCACATGTACATGTTCACCTGAGTTTGACCTATGATTCCTATGAGTGCTTCATCTTCACCAGACCCTAACTCTTGTACGCCTGTTTTGAACGATCAATGGCAATGAGATCTCACCTTTGAGACTCAAAAGAAAGCTGTTTTTTTTTCTTTCTTGAAATTAAGTTGGATTGTTGCTGGAGTAGTATAGTTGGAACTATCAGTGTAATGAACACACCTATTAGTTGACACTTTCAATTAGGGGCTTAGGGTAGCTAAACACCCAATTAAGATGAGCTTTTGTCGATCATGGTAATGGTCATCCTTTTCGAGTCGATAGACCCATGCTGGAGCCCAACCCACTGGAGGCATCAAGCTAGGCCGAGTCTCGGACCCAAGGCCAAAATTTTGGGCTAGGTCCGCCAAGTCATAAGTTACATTTTTCAAGCCCAACAAGGCCCTAAATCTAGCTAGCTTTAGGCTGAGGCCATTGGGTTGTGCCAATTTTGCTCATGTCTATACATGCCCTTATTTTGGAGTAGTAGATGGAATCAAATATTGGAACTCAACAATAATGTTTAGGCCCGCTAGAACATAGGATTTTCACATGAAAACAATTCAATTCTTGCATGAATCAGGAAAAAAAAGTCATGCATCCCAAACGAGGCCTTACACTTATCTTACTATTCATCTGAAATTAATTATTTGGTGAAAATTTGTAGAATAGTGGTGGGAAAAAGGATTACATAGATAAATAGAGAATAACAATATAATACAAATAACTTGGTTTAACTCATTTGGAGTTCATATGAATTTTTGAAGTTGATACAATTTCTAGTGTAAAAATAATTCTTACCTAAATGAATTCCAATTCTGAAATTTTCTGGGACACTAACATGTTTCAAACCTATTCCAAGTTAGAGTACTTTAAGAATGAAAACCAACAAAATTGGTTTCACTCAATTTGGAGTGAACTTGAATTAGTTATGAATTGTTGAAATAGAGACTATTACATGAGGCCTACTGTTATTTAGCTAACCAATAATTCAATTCTTGACTCATGATTAATTTTAATCTTTTAGATTATATGTTAATGGCTAAGAAATATATTTTCTAATCCATTTGTTTTGGCATTCGTCTTGGCTCTATCTCAATGTCCTATTCAAGAATTTTCCTATTGCACATCTATATCTCAATGTCCTATTCAAGAATTTTTCTATTGCACATCTATCTCACTAAGTAAAAGTATTTTCTAGATTATTTAGCTCACTAACCAATTCTTTTATTAGGGTTTACTGTTCATTTAGTCGTTACATGGCTACTAAGCACTGCAAAACAATCTTTAACTTATTAGACTTACTTATCATCTTGTGATTTGCAAATTAAAGCTTCCATTACTGGTTTACCTACGATTATTCTCAAATTTTTCCCTGTCATATTACTTCTTTGCTTAATCAAAGCGTTCACTGTTTGTTTTGAATAATCATAACAAAGCTAGTCTTCAGATTGGGTTGCCTATGACAGATAAATGCCAAAGACTAATTGAAAGAAGAAAAACTCTAACTACTTGTATTAGCAATAACATTAGCTTACTGTCAAATCTAATTATCCTCATATCTCCCTACTATTCATATATATATATTATCCAAAGGAGTTTGTTGTATTGAGGTGCTATTAAATACTTTTCCTCACTTGAATCAAGTATCCATTTGTTAATTACATTTAAACATGCATGAAAAGATACAATGCCATGCGAATATGATGATAATGCCACATGCATAAATAATTATCGAAACGCGGTAACGCAATATAATACTAAAATTTTACCGCCGCGCGCTAGGCGTGCGACTACCAACAAGCTACACCCAATTTTAATCACAACAAGTTCAAACTTCTCACCATCAAATATAAGCATACTTTCTTTAACCATACAAAAATCTAGCACATCAAACTACAACATCCAAGGCATTCAATTTTGTAGATGCATGAAGGAATCTATATGAGCATGGCAAGTTGTTAAATTCCAAATTGGTTAACAATTTTAAGAATAAGAAAATTAAGGGCTATTTCATTTATACTTCTAAATGTTAGTCATTTTCATATTTTAAATACCAAGATGAACTACTCACCGTGCTTCTCGATTTACATTTTTCCTTCTTAGTTGTGATTCATGCTAACCAATCGAGTAACAGGGGAAACATTGTTGATTTATGTGGCTGCAACACCACAAACAGTTAGTGGGTGTGCTGGTTGTTGAACGTGAAAACATCCAACGACCAGTATATTACGTAAACGAAGTCTTACATGGACCAAAGGAACGATATCCACAGGTACAAAAGCTGCTCTATGGTCTCCTTATGGCTTCAAGGAAACTAAGACATTACTTTCAGACCCACAAAGTGGTCGTACCAACCGGATATCCCTTGGGTCAAGTCCTTGGAAACAGGGAATCATCAGGACTAATAGCAAAATGGGTGGTCGAGCTTGAGGCGTTCGACCTCCATTTCATCTCACGAACAGCAATCTAGTCCCAAGCAATAGCAAAATTCATCACCGAATGGACAAACCCTGAACCCACCCAAGGGCCCGAGTACGAACACCACGATGAGTGGACAATGTACTTTGACGGGATTCGCAGATTACTAGTGAAAGGTGATTCTCAACTAGTAGCGAATCAAGTCGGAAAAGAGTATCAATGCTCAAGTACCAACATGTCATCTTATCTGGCAGAAGTACGAAAACTCGAAAAGTACTTCTTCGGTTTTCAGATCCAACACATTCTTAGAAAGGAAAACTTTCTAGCAGACCATTTGGTACGGATGGCCTCCACCAGGTCACTTGTCCCACCCGGAGTTTTTCTCAAGCAACTCGATTCACCCTCGGTGGTCGAGTTTTTCGAGGACATAGATGTTCCACTAGAAGTCGTACAAATCGATCATAAGAACATGGATGCTCCACAGATCGTCGATGGTTGGCGCCGTCACGATCACGGTAGAGAATGGATAACGTCGATCTACAATTATCTTCAGCATGGCATTATTCCTGACGATGATGTAGAGGCTGATCGTATAGCACGAAAAGCCAAATCATACACTCTGATCGAAAGTACCTTGTATAAACGAGGATCTCACGGAGTGTTGATGAGATGCATATCTCAAACGAATGGCATTAAGCTGCTATTCGACATTCATAGAGGAGTCTGTGGAGCACATCATTCTTACATAATATTGGTCGGTAAAGTCTTTAGGCAAGGATATTACTGGTCAACTGCCCTTCATGATGCAAAAGAGCTCATAACGGCGTCGTCTGATCAATTTCATAGTCGACAAGTACATCGGTACCAACAAGCTTTGAAAACCATACCTCTTTCTTGGCCTTTTGCAACCTAGGGAATAGACATTCTGGGACCTTTTCCAAGAGCACCCAGGGGCTTCAAATTCCTTTTCGTCATGATTGACACGTTTACAAAATGGATAGAAGCCAAACCAGTTGTTAAAACAAAAACTAAAGTTGCTAAGAGGTTCCTCACAAAAAAACGTGATGGTACCCGCCTCTCTGCGAAATTTTCGAAATGCAGCGATTTATCTAGGTATCAAAGTACACTTAACTCATCACTCATCCGCAGAGCAATGGAGCAGTAGAGCGGGCTAATGGTATCATAATGTAAGGAATAAAACACCAAGTGTTCGACCAGTTAATCAAACGGTCAGGAGCTTTGGTTCAAGAACTTCCTTCTGTGTTATGGGCTGTTCGAACCACGACCAGTTGTGCGACCGATGAAACTCTATTTTTTTTTTGTTTATGGTGCTGAAGCAATGCTTCCTCCAGAACTGAAAATAGGCTCTGCTCGTACTGATTATTTCAATGAGAACAATCAGATTCAACGAAGACTCGACGACGTCAATTTTCTTGAAGAACGATGAAACCAAGCCCTCATACGATCAACAATTTACCAACAAGCCATGCGAAGGTACCACAATCGTAAGGTGCAACCTCGTAGGTGATCTGGTTCTACGACGTATTCAGAATCAGGGTAATCGTAATAAAGTTTCTCCCAAATGGGAAGGTCTATACTATTGTTGCATACTATTGTTGCCTTATTGGTTGGAGAAGACCAAATTCTCTCCGATATCCTTTCTAAGGATCTCTATTACTCTATGGCTACGACATACAAGTCAAAAGCCGTAAGGGTCCTAGTCGTGACCATTCAGATATTGGTTCTCACGCGCGACCAACACTCTTTTCTTAAAGAATTATACGAGTAACAGGAACATCACACAGGCAACTACATATAGTAATATACATGCTATAGATTTCGGGGACTACATTTGTAATACCCCACTTAACTAAATAAGTAATTAATGAATTAGAGATATTTATCAAGAGCTAATTCTGAAATTTAGAGAGTTTGAAAGAAGGAGTGGGCTTTCGGTCCATAGCCCAAAAGAGAAAGCCAAGCACTTAAGTGGAGCCAAAGATGCGCCCCTCCCAAAAACCCTAGTTGGCCAGCCGCTCCTGCTGTGCCCTCCTAGACGCCGCCGCCACTTTTCTTGCTGCTGCCCCGTGGCCGGTTGCTCACACCCGAGCGAAGCTGCCCTCCCGCGCGTAGCCTCCTCCTGTTCCCTACCGCCCTCTCGGCTCAAGGCGCGACCCAGCCGCCGCCGCCTGCACGCAACCCTCGTGCGCCTCGCCCTCAGCCCGCTTAGCTTCCTCCGGCTCCTCCTGGCGTTTCCTCGCCTCCGCCGCCTCTGGTTCCCCGGCCTCCAGCACGGCCCGACGCTGCCAGCGACTCCGTCGTGCCCTCGTTCCCCGCGCGCCCGATGCCTGGCCCAGATCCACGCCTCCTTGCCTCTCAGTGGATCCCTTGCTTAGAGTCACACCATCGTTGCTCGGTTGCCTCCTCCTGCCGCTCAGCTCCCTGCCACACCTGTCGGTCCCCTGGCTCCCTACGACTCCCCCTGCTGTCGGCGCCGCCTCCACCTGCTCCCGGCGCGGCCTGGGGGCCAGCGCCGTCGCGCTCTCGCCTCCTCCCCGCTGTACTCGCCCTTCGTCGTCTCGTCCTCCCGCGACAAGTCGGTGCTGGTGTGGGGCCTCACCAACCCCGTCTCGGCCCCCGCCGACCCCGCTGCCGCCACCGAGTACAGTGTCCCCTTCCGCCGTCTCACCGGCCACTCCCTCTTCGCCCAGGACGTCGTCCTCTGCTCCGACGGTCAGTTCGCGCTCTCCGGGTCCTGGGATGGCGAGCTCCGCCTCTGGGACCTCTCCACGGCGTCACCACCCGCCGCTTTGTCGGCCACGACAAGGACGTCCTCTCCGTCGCCTTCTCCGTCGACAATCGCCAGTTTCGTCATCACCCAATGGGATCCTTCTATTCCAAGAGATTAGCAAGCTGTTTGTGGCTTATGGTTCACGGATTCTATTGCTTCCAAATGGCCCTGATATTTATGGAAGTAAAGACCAAGGCATGTGGATTTCACTGACTGTTCTTTCAAGGGAAAGGCTGAGAAGATAGCATCTCGAATGATTTATGAAGATAGGATGCGGAGTTCAATTGATCAGGGTGAAGCTGTGATACATTTTGAGGTAATTGAAGTGTAGGACCACTTACTATAGTGAACTGGATAGAGGAGCAAATACTGAAGTATGAAATAGTACGCACCTACACTTATTCTTATTGTGTTAGAAAGTTCAGTGCTATGTTCTTTCATCTATTGTTACTAAATTGTTCTGTTACTTTTGGTAAATGTTATCTATGCATTTGCGATGGATGAACTGAATATGTGTTGTAGTTTGCAATGATGTTTAGAGGTGTCTTCTGAATTTGCACAATGTTGCTAGTGTTGTGGTTACATGTTTAAGCAAATTCTGGTGTTATGCACAATGCATATCTGATGAAATTGGTTTGGCTTATTCAGTTGTTTGTAACTTTATAGTTAGCAATGATGTTTAGAGGTTGATTGCCTTTGAAGATTGTCGTCCGTACATGATAGATTCTAGTGTTTTGTGAAATGCCTAGCTGATGAGATCTGTTTGGCCTGCTTATGAGTTATGACTTTGTAGTTTATATGTTTGTACTGTCTGTTTGTTTGTTAGATGCGTGGTACAACCTGCCAAAAATTGCGGTGCCTAATACCTAGCAGCCATAAGGTCTATGTGCTCAAATAATTTTACCAGTGTGAGAAATTGTTTTTAATACTGTTGTCCAGTATAGCTTTCTGTTAGCTTGTTGACTAGCTTGAGTAGATAAAATGATTAATCTTGGGTTATGGGGAGATGATGTAGAGCGCTACGATTAATGTCTTGTTATGCATGGTTGATTGATACCTAGTATCATTCTTGGCATTCTTGGTTGCCAGGTGGTGGTGTACCCCGGGGCTAGAGCATTTCGCCCTTTTTGTCTTCTATCTTACGATGGAGGCAAGTGCAAATAGTATTAACATGTTGCTTTATTTCATAATTGATGAATGCTATGGTTTAATGATGAAGCTTTAAGTTCGATAATGTTGATGAGCATTACTTTTCATGACGAGTTGATACCATGCTTTAAATTTTGCATCATGGCGTACATTTCTATACCTTGGTCTACGTGGTAGCCAAGGGTTTATTCCTTGAGATCCCCGTCCTACATTGGACGGGCCTGGTCCCCACACTCGTAGAGTATGGGCTTTGGATCCCTGTGCTTAGAGGGCACAGGCCTAGAGTATGTATCGACGGATACACTATTCTAAGACATCGGTAATTGCAAAGAAGTGAAGAATGTGCATTCATGACATGTTCATTGCATTTCTGCATAAGATATGGAACTGTTTGTTTAGCATATAATGTTGTTGTTCATGGTGGGATCGTAAATTCCCTGGACCACATATGATGCTATGTTTACCTACTATTGCACTTTGTTGAGTCGTGGACTCACTCTTGCTGTGTTGTGCTTTCTAGGTACTCCTCGAGGCAGCGGCATGTATGGGGAGGGGTAGACATGGTGTACTTCACATATATATAACCACAACGAATAACCTAGTTCAATTATCTAAAATTCTCAGAAATTGACGTTTCCTTTAGGTTTAAATTTGTGACCATCCTTCGTGGTGGATGATTTTGTGACCATCCTTCGAGGTGGATGATTTTGCGACCACCCTTCATGGTGGATGATTTTGACTGCATTCATGGATGATCCTCTTAGTTTTTTTTAATTCTCCGTCCTTAAGTTCACTTAATTCCATTTGGTGGATTAGGAGGTTGGATTTCGATTATTTTATCATCCTCGCTGTTTGATTGGGACAATGATGCTTTAGATGTAGTTAATGGTTCATTATCTGAATGAGCTTAGAATTGTTGGACTGCTTGAACTTAGTTGATAAAGTGAAGACCCCTTAGCTTGATTTATACTCAATTGTTAAGTGATTTGCTCTTATTGAGAAAATATAGATCATGAAAGTGTTTATTTTCAGTTTGTGGTCTCTCATGACTGAATGTTTGGTCGAAAAGTTTTTAAGATGTTGAAATTAATTGAGATAGTAGAGTAATTGGTAGCACCCTAGGCTCTATGTTGGGCTGGGGTGTTACAGTTGGTATCAGAGCGGGCTTTAAGTCTGTGGTAATTACAATATTAAAATTGACACACTGTGCACAGTAGGTGGGATTTGGGTAATCCATTGCATCTGCGATTCTTATAGTATGTTTCATTATGTTGAACTACTATTGAATTGATTCTGTATTGCTGACATGAATTGAGCATGAATACTTATGTTATGCCTATATGATTATTATGTGTTATAATAGTAGATGACGAGAGATTTAGTTCGTGGTTGTAGCCCTGGGTTGCCAGGTTGCACCACCGTTTGGGGTTTGAGAATAATGGAGTGATTACCTCGAGTCACCTAGTTCCAGGTGTTGAGTATGAGTTTTGTTAGGGAAGATTATTGTCTTCCTTGAGTTTGGCATGATTATTCTTGTTCAGTTTCGGTGGGTGAGTTTTCTTGGGTTATTGGTTCATTGCAGTTGAGAAGAGTTCATCGTCCTTTTTGGTTTCTTAAAACAAACCTTTGATCTCCTGAATGACGATTTTTTTGTTGTTTATGAACATAGTTGATTTATAAGATTGATCTCTTATTTGGAAGTTCTGTCCTTCTTGTTGGGAAGCACGACTCGCTTAATCGCTTAGTACTTTGGTTATTGGAAGCTTTAATTTGCATGTCCTTAAATATGAGAAGCTTTGGGCCCATGTATTCTTCTCGGGGTACTTTGAGTATGAAGTTTAATGCACTACCGTAAAACATGTATTTCCGAGTGTCGAATGAAAACACTCGGGCGGATCCCGAGTGTTTCGTAGGACACTCGGGACAAGAAGTTAACACTTGGTAAAAGAAACTTTCCCGAGTGTTTTCCATAACACTCGGGAAATAATATACAATCTCGAGTGCATCGGAACGCAAACACTCGGGATCTTTTTTTTCCGTCACCTTTTTTTTCCGCCCACGCCCATTTTTCTTTCCGTCGCGCCACTTTTTTCCGTCTGCGCCTCTTTTTTTTTTTTCTTGCCTCCTTTCCTCTAACCCTAATCCCACAACCCCCTCCTCCTCCTCATTCCACCGCTCTCCTCCTCGGCCCGGCGGCCTTGCCCTCCTCTCCCTCCTCCGGCGCCTTGCCTCCTCCTCCTCCACACCATCGCCTCTCATGGCGGCATCGCCCTACTGGCGCCGCCTCGCGCCACCACCACCTCCCAGCTCCGCCTCCAGCGCGGCACAGGGCTAGCGTCGCCTCGGCTTTGTCTTGGCCATCATACCACCTCTCGCGCCGATCCGCCATTCGGTCTCCCAGCCCACTGCCATGTGCCTTGCTTGTAGCCGCTTCTGCCATTGCGCCCATTGCCGGCTCGGTCCAAGCCACGGCCTCCTCACGCCTCCTCGCAGCCCCCACCAGCCTCCTCCTCATTTTTGTTTTGCTTTCATTGGTATCTTGATTTCCATTTACTAATGTGGCTTACTATTGTTCATGCATGAAGAGGCGATGGATGTGGGTTGCTAGGCGATATCGTAGTGAATCTTTGTGTTGGATCGGGCTACCACCGCCATGGCTATCTTGATGTTTGCACCGAGGTGAACCACGCTCTATTCTCTCCATTTCCTCGCTCTGTGATGCATATGTGATGAATCGAGAGATATATGTCTGATGCTCTTGTGAGATGATCTATGGGTGAATGATGAATATATGACAAGGTTGTCTATTATCCATGTACAACTTTTCTTTTGGATCACAAGGTTATTAGATGACCAATCTAGAGATACATAGGCACTTTATAACAGAGGAGAATCTGATTCTCTTTTATCCCTTTATTGCTTGTTTCTAATTTCTCGTGTTGGATCCCCATGCTTTTATGATTGGATGAACTTCACTTATCGACTTAATGTTGTATTGGCCACCAAGGAATTGATGATATGTCATTGAAGGCATGTTTTCATAACTCAAGCGAAGCGATTTACATTACCTATTTTTAATATGTTTCTAAATATAGTTTCCAAGAAGAAACAATTTACACATTTTTGTTGAACCGAACAACTTTGCTCTTGATGACCTATTTTGCTTAGTTATCATATCGCTAATTTTGGTTGGTATTTGCATATAGAATTTTCTCGCACTACACATAGGGTAGTATATTTTATAATTTTTAAACTATCCATGGTAGAAATTATTTGATCCTTCATCATCATCTTGCATGTCCATTCCACGATTGCTTCATGTGACTTTTTAGTCCTCGAAGAAAGCTTCGCTTCATGATCGAATTGATTTGATGAATTCAAAAAGAGCCGATTGATTTTTGTGATGTTTGTATGTTAATCTTTATATCTCCCTATATAAAAGGGCGCGAAGGCTCGCTGGAGAGCGAGCCACGTCGATGAAATTTTTATGGTCAGGATCTTGCGCCACTTCTTGCGTCCGTCCGATGGCCTTGCTCGGCGCACGCTGCTGATGCTCGCCACGCGTGTTCGTGCTGGCCTCGCTTCGCCTCGCCACGCGTGTTCGCGTGCAGAGGGAAAAGGGGATCGGGCACGCGTGTTCTTCGCTTGCGTCGCCCGTTCGCCTGCTCCGTGTTCTCATCCTCTTCCGCCTAGCCCATCGTCGCCGGTATCGCCGGTCGCCTTGTGTTCAGCTCGCCGCTTTCCTCGATCGCCTCCACAGTCGTCCCGCTCCTCCCTCTTCCTCACCTTGCACGGCCTCGGAGCAGGGACGCCGGGCTCTCTCTCTCCTTTGTCCACCGCTTCTTCTGTCTCCTTTCTCTCTCTGTCTCTCTTTTTCGTGGCGATTTCGTCGAGAGGCTCACAAAATTTATTTGGAGAAATCTTTTTTTGTACCTGTTTCTCCAGATCCACACATCGTGTTAATTGGTCTGTTTGCTTTGATTTGTTTTTATCGTTTTACCTGTTCATTTATTCGATTCGATTGGAGTTAGGCGCCAGATTTCCTGGTGTTCTGTTTGGATCTGGCTTCGTAGAGGCCCTTGTGTCCCGAGTCCCGATTCGATTCGGTTTGGCTCGTCGCCGTTTGGCTCGGTGGGTTCGGATCTCATGGGATTAGGGGGGAGGAGGCTTCTTGATTTGTTGGGAGATAATAATATCGGAGCATGTAGGAGATGGATCATGTAGTCGGGGGCAAGTTCAAGCTCGGCAAGGAGATCAAGAGTGGATCGTTCGTTCGGGGAGCTCTTCCTTGGCGAGTTCTCCATTTGTCGGACTGGCAACCTCCTCAAAAGAACAGTTTTTTTTATTGTGTCTGGAAAGAAAGATGCTAACTTTGTTGTTGTTCTTGTTTGTAGCTATTAATGTGCAGATTGGAGAGGAAGTCGCCGTCAAATTGGTATTGGATTCTGTCTCATTTCTCATGCACCTTATGATTTTTTATTGTGTTTGGAAAGAAAAATGCTAACTTTGTTGTTGTTCTTGTTTGTACCTGTTAATGTGCAGACTGGAGAGGAAGTCGCCGTCAGATTGGTATTGGATTCTGTCTCATTTCAAATGCACCTTATGAATTTTTTTAACGAAGCTTAGAGTTTTTGTCCTGTGCAATTTGATAAGATTTGCTGTTTGTATTAAGATCATTAGATGCACACTGTGGTCAAGCACAATATACTGAGCTTTCTTTTTCCTTTATTTTTGTTGGATACAGATAATTGATCAAGCACAATATACTTTCTATTATTTCTGGAATAAGTTTCTTCAAGGAACACCCACACCCCGATGACAAGAAGGTGAGCCAGGAACTCAGCCTCGTGCCGCTCTAAGTGAAGTTCTGGTTCCAGAACAAGCACACACAGATGAAGGTAATAATTGATCAATTTCTAAGTTTGCCTCCATTAATCTCACTTTTAATAATTGAAGATGCACACTAATGGAGCTTGAATTAGCTGTAGATCAGTTGTCTTATGGTCTAGAATCCAGGACCTATACCGTCAAGTTTGCAGTCCTCAGATATTTCAGAAATCTCTCGAGAGAATACTGATTGATTCTGCTACAGGTTCAATGGCATTCGAAAGGGCAAATGCACGATTAGTTGCACAAAATTAGCTGGGTCTTGTTGTGAGCAGATATGAGTATATAATTGGCAGTTTAATACCAATCTGTTCGTGGATGTCTGGTGGTACTCTATACCTTTCTATTCTAGCTTCACATCTTGCAACAACGATTCCAGCAATGCACCCCAAACTATGATTGCTACAATTCTGTGAATCTTGTTGCAAGATTTCTTATGATTCTGTTGTCATTGCAAAATTTTCTGTTTTCTTATGATCCTGTCGCCATTACAAAATTTACTGTCTTTAATTCTCTGTCAAATGCTGTGCAGTACTTACTTTCGTCTTCAATGGATAAAACAGTCAGGTTATGGCACATGTCAAGTGCTTCATGTTTGAAAACGTTCTCACACAGTGACTATGGTAAGATTTAGATTGCGTTACCAGTTTATCTCTTTCTCCTTTCACATGTAATGTTTCTCACTCTGCCAGCAATATCCTCAATTTTCTTTTGTTGCTTTGTGTTTCAGTGGCATGCATCCAGTTCAGCCCTGTTGATGATAGATACTTCATTAGCGGTTCCCTGGACGAAGAGGTTCGCATATGGAGCATTCCAAAACGTGAAATTGTTGATTGCAATGATCTGCATGAAATGGTCGTTGCTGCTTACTATACCCCTGATGGACTGGTTTATATACTTATACTGATGTCTTTGACCAAAAATGTTTTTTGTATATTAAGGTCTTACACCTTGTTTCATATTGTTTGAAGAGCGCGTTAATTGGTTCCCACAAGGGCAGCTGTCATATTTATGACACATCTGGTATCTCTTCTCTCATGATCATCACATGTTGAATTTGATTTTTCTATGCTTTGGCCTTACTGTTCTTTCAGAATTGACCTTTTTAAAAGGGGGATTTTAGGATTTACCATCATGAGATAGACGCATTTGGAGATTTACCCAGAGAATGGTGTCAGTGCACATTGATGGATGGTGCTCTCTTCGAATTATAGCTTTGTGGATGGATTGATTTAGGACAGAAAAATGAAGCCCTGTAGGTTAAGTTTGTCTCACTCAATTCCATTGTATGTTAAGTTTGTCTTACTCAATTCCATTTCATTTGGATGTAATGTGGCTATAGTCTTCTTCAGTTATCCCGGTTGAAATTGTGATTTGTACTTATGTTATTAACTTTTTCTGCCCATTTTCATTTTCTCCAAGCAAGATAATAAAGTGTCTTAATTAAATAGGAAATCACCTTTAAAGAATATGCGAGGACTCTTCCGTTGGGACTCTAGCATTAACACATTTAGTCCAATTTAATAGTTTATCTTCAGGCCAGAAAGAAATGATTTTGTTTTTCTTTTGTCATCGACTCATTGATATGTATAGCCTCTATATATGGAGAAACTGATTGTATCAGAAGAGTGGGGTGAGGGAACATCTAAGCACTGAAAGATATAAACTCGATAGCACTACAAGAGGGGAAAACAGTCATGTTCACATGGTTATTCCTGATGGCTGCAGTTTATTTACCCCAAACAAAGGAATTACAACACTATCCTTCTGGAGAATAACACTCCACAATCTGTAATCTATCCTCGAGAATAAGCGCATCTCACCATTTCATTTTTTAGCTCCATTTTCTTTGGCAATTAGGATTCTGGATGCAACCTCCATTCAGATTTCAGTAATTATTTATGCAAGGTACTTTCTAATACTGTTAGTCACATTTTGTGGAACTAACTAAATTCAATATCCTCAATAGCAGCCTAGAAAGATCATCACTTGCTTGAAAGATGTACAGTTGTACACTTTATGGATTTTTGGTTTGTCTTCTATTACCTTTTCATCAATTCTATTATCTACTCTCTGTCTACTGTTGGCCAAACAACTACATGTGGGAGTTCCTGCAAATTTATGCTACCATTAGTCAATTAGAGATAGCAGGTGTTGAGTTTTGTTCAGCTCAAAATCTATTCAAATTCATTTATATATGTCACTTATACAAGTACCAACTATGCACAGAACTTGAAGTCCCATCAGTTTATTTTCATCTTGGACACGTTTGTCCATGATACAATGTGGATCACAATAAGTATACATTTCTTGAGCTATTGATGTTGATGCTAATTTACTTGTTCTTCCGCAACACTTGGATTTGGATATCTACTTCTTCAAACTATATTCAAGATATGTGCATTGCATTCGTTTATTTTTCTTTGCTAATAACTGAAAATGCATAGGAGTTTTGACAAGAAGCTACATCTTTCGCTACTAATTTGAATACCTTCAGGATAATTTCATTGAAGTATCCTGCCAGTCAATTTTCTTTGCAACCTATAATATTAGGCTATTGATTGATTTGCTGCTAATAAGCTCTTCTTATAGTTAGATTATAGCCAGCTCCTTAAATGTGCCTTTTGGAGATAAAAGCTAAAGCATTTAAGACTATGACTTACGTAATTAAGAAGGTTAGTAAGGAGTATAATTTGAATGCACCTATTCATAATGATAAGTCCTCAATAATTACTTTTTTAAACTCCTGGCCAGATAATAAGCTTCTCCGAAAGAAACAAATTGACCTGCAAAATAAGAAAAAGAAGTCCAGCCAGAAGAAAATCATTGGATTTCAGGTGCTTGCGTTTAAACAACTTTTGAATATGACACAAGCCAAACGCAGACCATAACTTTCCTGTCTTACTGAATTATAGTTTCTTGAATAGTTTCTCCCAGGGAGTTCTTCAAAGGTGCTTATCACATCTGCAGATTCACGGATCCGAGTTGTCGATGGTTTTGAATTAGTCCACAAGTTCAAAGGTAAGTTTTGAGTCTTGGAACTTAGTCATATTATACTGCTTTTGTCTCAAGATTTAGTTAGTACCCTTTATGAGACAGTGTTATGCTCGCTTCATCTAAGTTGTACTAATAGATCTGCTCCCAAGAAATGATTGCGTAACAACTACTGTTCGTAAAGCTCTCATGGCACCAACTGTCATCTATGTTAAGTAGGTTAGTTTTTGCTTATGAATGTCTCATATTTCCCGTATATTTTTACCCAAATTTCTAATTAAATCGTTTTAAATGAAAAAGGTGCTTGCGACTACCAGCAGTATAAACAGACTATCCCATATTACTGGTAGTGGCTTCACTGATAATATCCCAGGAATATTTCCTTCTGGACTTGGGGTGAAATTTTTTATGGGATCATGGGAAGTGCCACCTATGTTCAGGTGGATTCAGCAGGTAAGACTGTCAGTTCATAGAACGTTGATTTGATTTATATTCATCTGCATGCACTGTGCTTTCTGTGTGCTCTTTACCTTTTGTTTTTTAGAAATTTGTAGGTTGGAAAAATTGAAGACGTAGAGATAAGGCGAACATTCAATATGGGTGTTGGAATGGTTCTTGTAGTGAGCAAAGAAGCACCCGATAGAATTCTTGAAGATACACATGGATCGAATCATGCTTATCACATTGGAGAGGTGATTCAGGATGAGGGGTTCACTACGCCTGAGCTCATAAACCTACATTGCTTCGAGTAGTTTGAGGTTTGTTTGTCAATAGGGAAAGCAGCCCAGTTTTTTGGTAACATCATAGTCTTGTGGGGCTAAGATCTGAAGTAATAGTAGTTTTGCTCCTATAAGAGATATGGGGAATAATGTTTAATTGGTTCCATATGAATTTAAACCTAAACGACTGATATTGCTATTTGAGACAACTTGTTCTCTTCCTGAACACACATGGGGGATGGCTGCTTTTTTTTAAAAAAAGAATTTGCTTTATCCTGAACATAATATAATCGCATCTGGTGTGTCATCTGCGTGTCTCCAGCAATTTCGTTGTCCTGATCACAATCGCACGTTTTTAACTTCGCGCGCCAATGGCGCGCGCGGGTTTCTAGTATAGATTAATAGATGTCTCTTTCTGTTGATTGTCACTAAATCTGCTTTTTTCTTTTTGTGTGTCATGAAAGGTCGTTTCCATTCACACTAGTACTGAAATTAATACTCATTTCTTCCTCCACCATGTAACTCTTTGTTCAGTATAGTATGGAGTAGGGCTTCTGTCTTGCACTAGATTGGATCCTTTGAAGATTAGGAGTATTGGCTTAGTCATCCCGGTTCTATTCTCACACGAGGATTGGCATTTGCCACAAGTTAGGCTCCTTTTGGAACATAGAATTCTCACGTGAATGTCGTAGGAAACTCATGACTAGTAAGAGCGGGTGCTTTCTATCCTAAAAATTTCGAACTGATGGGTCTAACGTGGAAAAAAACATGGATCTTAGATAGTAAAACCACGTGATTGTACAGATTAGATGGTAGAAATTGTATTATACGATTGTTTTAATACGCACACAGAAAAGAAAAAGGCCTCATAAAAACGTGCTTCTCTTTGAAATGTTTACCGTACTATCCGATTTGCAAGTCTAGTTAGTTACCCCCTCCTTTCTTTTTTATTTGACTTTTTACGGTCTCCGAGATACGGCTTTGATCATAATTTTATATTTTTTATTAATATATACTGATAATATTATAAAAGTTTTATAGCAACAAATCTAATAATATAATTATCATGTAATCAATCTATATAGTTTTAAACATGTTAGGATCAAACTTTAAAAATTTTGATGACACAAACTATAAGGTGTTAAATAAAAGAATAACATGCGGAGTTACGGACATATGATTGACAGTTAGCCCAAGTCTCCCTCTACGGCCCCACACAGACATATCCTTGGCGCTATAAGGGCATGTACAATGTGACATGCTTATATCCCTGCTGGTTATGCTGATTGGTGATGAGCTTAAACAATCATGTCTGACTTCAGAATCGTTCAACGTCCTCTATCTGTAAAGAAAATCTAGCATATTTTTAGTGCTACCTTTTTAGGGGAATTTTAATGCTATTTTCATCCTCAGATTCCATGACACCTAGCTATCATCGTTACTGTCTATGTGCCTAAAATCTTTTATGGCGAGCACAAAGGAAAATCAAGCGATTTCATTTTGACATGGACTTATTTCTTCCGTATCTCATGCTTCATTGCTCTATTTATGGATCCTCCGTACTTCTATGTGCCTAAAATCTTTTATGGCGAACATAAAAGAAAATCAAGCGATTTCATTTTTACATGGACTTATTTCTTCCGTATCTCATGCTTCATTGCTCTATTTATGGATCCTCTGTACTTCTATGTGCCTAAAATCTTTTATGGCGAACACACTTCATGTATCGGGAGAGATAGACACCTAGCTATCATCGTTACTGTCTTCCGATCAATTGCCGGCCTTTTTTATGTCATCCAAATTATGATAAAGTTCAGGACTGCATATATTAATCCAAGATCCACGTTGGGGGTTTTCAGTCGAGGAGACCTTGTCACGGATCCTAACAAAATTGCAAAGCAGTACATGAAATCTGATTTTGCAGTTGATTTAGTGGCTTCGTTGCCTTTACCGCAGGTAATTTCAATCCTTTCTGATGCATTGCTTATCATTATCGAAACCATTTGTTAGCAGTGATGTTTGCATATATTGTTTCATTTAGCACTTATCTAGATGCTGGTATGGTCGTGAACTGTTAAAATTATTGTAAGGTGGTAGGGTTGAGTTTAGGGATTGTTCCTCTTCCGGATGCAAAGATCTAGTTTGTTTGACCATAAGCACAACACCTATGTGGATGTCTTCACAGACCACGCTATAAAGAAGAAAATGATATGTTTGTCAAGGACGTGCAAAAGCTTTGCACATCATATCATTAGAAGAAAAGAAAATGATATGTGGTTGGGTTTGTCTCTTAAGGAAATTCTTCAAGAATGTAGTTTGAAATAAATCAAGTTTTTTTAAAAAAAGCCTCTTGCAGTTTATGATCACCAAAATGAAATGCATATGTTGTCTTTTGAATTGTTTATTGCAATTATTTTTTAAAAAAAATATCCAGAAGCCCTCCATTATGATGATTTCACCATCATAGCTAACCAACTTAATTGTTTTCTAAAACTTGGTATTCTTCATGTCAGTAGCAATCAGATACCATAAGTTGAAACTGATAACATATATCAAAATAGTGAACTTCTGAATGCTGCAATCCCACGATGATATGCTGCATTTGTACTTTATGCTTGCTACTTTTCATTCAACTGGATGCCTTGAAATTACCAAAAAGCAATTTCGTTCTGATAACTGGTCACTAGTTCTCATTTGTTGTGTGGCTCTGACATGCTTGCTCTGATGCCAGGACTGTTCTTTTATCGAACATGAAAGTAGTAGATCTCAACTTCATACCCTAAAAGTTTATCTGTTATAATTGTGAGTTTATAGATGTTGGTTTCTTTGAGGTGAAACAATCTACATTTATATACCTGAAGTTTGAGTTGTGACTGTTGTCTGACATTTCCTCCCTTGTCCTGCAGCTCATTATTTGGTCCGTGATACCAGCTATCAAATATTCTTGGTCTGAGCATAACAGTGACATACTGCTTCTGGTTGCTCTTTTCAGTATATTCTAAGATTGTATCTCATATTTTCTTTGAATAATAAAATTATTAAAGTTACTGGAGCTTTTTCAAGACTGCTTGGCAAGGAGCCGCATACAATCTGCTGTTATACATGATTGCTAGCCATGTACGATACTTATATGAGTTTCTACGTGTAATCTTTCTCCATTCCATGTCTTGAAATTTTGCATATTTACTTTTAAATTGCGCTGCCATATTTTCTGTTTTGCTTTCATATAGTGGAACGACTCATTGTGCACTTCTCTTTTCAGGTTTTAGGAGCACTGTGGTACCTGCTATCCGTTGATCGACAGACTGCGTGTAGGGAAAAATATTGCAGGAACGAAATGAACGAAACTAGTTGCCATAATAGATACCTGGCTTGTGACGTAAAGCCAGATCCAATTTGGGTAGATATCACTGTTATTTTTACTAGAGCATCAGTTTTGACTATGGTATGTTCCAAACGTTGTTATCAAACCAAGCTCCTAACCAGAGCTTCCTGAGGAAGTACATCTATTGCCTTTGGTGGGGCTTGCAGAATTTTGTTATGACTGTCACCTCCGGATTCTATTGAAAATGGAATTTAATTATCTGGTAGCTATTATTGTTCATTTATTGGCTTATTGCAGAGTATATTGTGAGCTTGGGAATTATGTCAATGTTGTTCAATCTATATATGTAATGATTTGTAGTATTTATCTTGCCGTGGAATTATGGTTTATTTGATTGCAAAATCGGTGCAAAACTAAATTGGATCATATATACCCTGTGGAAAAGTATATTGTTTCCCGAGTGTTCAGGACGAAAGCACTCGGGAAATATGGCCACGTGGCCATCCTTTCCCACTGTCACTCAAATTTTCCCGAGTGTTCAGGACTAAAACACTCGGAACAAATATACTTTCCCGAGTGTCATTGGTCGATATACACTCGGGAAAGTATTCTGTTACGGTGGGGAAACCCGTCGTGTGAGCTAGTTTCCTGAGTGTAACCCAAAACATTCGGAAATATCATTTTCCCGAGTGTAATCTCTAGAACACTCGGAAAACCAGTTTGATTCCCGACTAAACTGTCCCGAGTGGGTTTTCCTGATGGCTGACCTTCGGGAACTAATTTCCTGAGTGTTTTCGAGACTTTCCCGAGTGTTTCGGGCACTCGGGAAAATACTGGATTCTGGTAGTGTAGCCCTACAATCTCGAAAAGGCTTCTCTCATAGGAGGCTACTGCACGAAACGGGCTAACTTTTTTTTTTAAAAAAAAGAGGCAAAGCCCAGCTTTTATAGAAAGCTCATAGCAAGAACTATAGAGTTTGATTACAAAAAATATAACACCGGGGATACCAATTTAGCCATACACAGCAGTAGAAAAGGAGATAAAGCTAGCCACAAGGTTGGCCACTAGTTCATAAGCTAAACAAAACCCAGAGACCGGCCAACTACCAGACTTAAGCAGTCCAAGACAACAAAAAGAACATGAGAGCTAATTACTGTCTAACAAGCAAACAGACTTCATCCAAACACCGATCGAATTCGTCAAGTCCTTCAACTTTGCATGTTCATCTTTTCTGGTTCGAACATTCCACCTCTGCAAACAAGATACAAATTGGAAGATAACTTTAGTTGGACGCTTAGGAAAAGTCTTCTCGATGGCACATTTGTTTCTGACTTTCCAAAGTGCCCAAGCAAAGGCTGCAAAATTAAATAAACAACATTATGATTAGTAACACTCCCCTGATCTAGCCAGCACATGTAAAAGTCATCCAATGAATTAGGAGCTCTCTCCCATTCAAAGATCTCTCTGAAACAAGACCTAGCAAATTTTGCCAAGATACATGCAAAGAAAACATGATTCATATCTTCTAATCCTCCACATAGCCAAGATACATGTAAAGAAACGGGCTAACTAAGGGCCTATTTGGTATGGTTATGCTCCAAGTTTTTACAGCTCTAACTCCAGTTTCACTTTTGGATCCACTCCTATGACAAGTTGGAGCAATCTAAGGAGGTGTTTGGTTAGAAATTTGACTCCAGCTCCAGAAATGAGAATGATCGTTGTAAAAAGACTGCACTACCCTTGTTTTGTGACTAGTAATCTTTTTTTTCTATTGCTTAACTTATAAAAGTTTAATAAGTTGATTTTAGTCATGCTATGCTTTTATTTTTTATTTTTATTTTTTTTGCCATGTTGTGCCATCTTTTTCGCTCACATTCAATTTTTTTTTAAAACATACAAAGTTCATAACAAATGTTCTAATTCAATAAGTATCTTCTCTTAAAAAAAATCAATTAGTATCGTCACAGTCTCACGCTCCACCGTTCGGAGCAAAACATAAGACAGAGAAATAGCAGTATCAATAACATTTTTAGATAGCTTAGCCCACACTTCTGATGTTCCCGACTCACATCTTTAGCTAGTGGCCCAGTGCTGATGATGCATCATGTAGGCAGGAAGATCACAAGAATGGTGCAGTAATTTCTGGTACCAATGTTTTCTGGCTATGCTACATACACAATGCTGCAATGGAGAACAACAAAATCAGATCATATGCCTTCAGCTTGGCCTTGAACTGAAAATGGCAACTTTGTCATTCCATAATATTTTGCTTGACAATTAGACGCCAAATTTCTATCCTGCCCAGCAGCAATATTAGTATACTTCAATATAAGCAGCAGCAAACAACAAGAAAGGAAAATTTAGCAGCTAGTACCAGTCACATGTAAGGCAATTCATCCGGCTTTCTTCCATTATTACATTTCCTTTTCTTTAGAACTCTCCCATTACATTTCAACTAACAGAAAACATAACACTGAGAACAGTAGCAACTACCCGGGGATAGATCACAGAAAGATGGCAAAAAGATGATATTTTTCCAAGGATTACATGATAAGGTTATTCACATTATCACATACATAGGAGTATCAAATCTTGAGTGGTAAAAGGAGACTAAAATGGCCCCAGCAAAAAGTATCCATTTCTATCGAGATAGTAGCACTTAGCGGTAGCAGGCTAGCAGCAGCGCAGCCGCATTAGCCCGAGAACGAGGAGGGAGCAGCACAACGCAGTAGTAGTTCGGCGGTTCTTGCTGCTGGTTGGTTCTCGGAGGCTAGAGGCGGAGCAGCGTGTCGCAGCGCCAATCCATCTTGTCGGCCGACCCCGCCTTGTCGCCGCTGGCGCCCGAGGTGCCATCTTCGCAGAGCACGGGTGAGGACGACCCGCAGTAGCTGCGGCAGTCCTCCTCGGCGGTCTTGCCCGTCATGTGATTGCGGCGTGCCCGGGTTCTGTGGGCTGTGGCGATTGGGAATCGGGAGGAAAATGAAACGAATGCAAGGGGGTGGAGTGCCGGGTGGTTACGCAGAAGGTTGTCTAGTGGTATATTGCGGGTAATTTTTTTTTAACTTTTATGGGTATTTTGATTTTTTGGCTTATAGCTCCTCACTTGGAGCAACGAGTAAGGTTCTACCTACTCTCAAAAATTGCACTACGGGCTGCACCACTCCTTGTTGCTCTACCTCCAAAAATTTTGTGGAACAATCCCGTTTGGCACAGCTCCGACTACTCCAACTATAAAATTAAGAGTTAGGGTCATACCAATCAGGACCTAAGATGTCAGCTTTTGCGCAAGCTCGATCGACTGCCTCTCTCCCCCTTCGATCCCAACCCAAACCTCGGTGAACGATCAGTTCCTTGCAAGCAACATACTCTCGCCGTCCCGACCAAGACCGTTCTGGCGCCCGGCCGGCCACGAGTGCAAGCAAGCAAGCAGATCGGCGAACACGCTGTGCGCGCGCGCGTGCTCACGCGCGTAGCGACCGATCGATATTGCAGCACGTATTCATCTTGCTCGCACCATGCATGCTTGCAAGTTGCAAGCTACAGCCGCGTCGTTCTTGACCATCCCTTGACCTATACCTTGTCTCGTTCGTATATGCGCAATAATCAATCACACGTACGCGCGCCGCTAGCCTCGCTGTCCCGGCCATGGCGTCTTTTGCGTTCTAAAAAACACCGAGGCATATGCATCAACGCATGTGCCGCTGATTGCGACGACGCATCACGTACCTAAACTGCACACGATCACCCAAAGCTCCCAACGGCGCCATGCATGCCTGCCTGTATTCATCTACAAATACTATATGCTAATTACTAATCATTGGTTGCTCCTTAAATATGGCTTCTGCTCGCTTGTTATGCGCTGTGCTTGCAACCAACCATGCATGAATCGATCCAACAATTATTCCATCTCGATCTTCCCGGATCTAAATGGACCATCATTAGGCGATTGCTATATATGTACTAGAACATGAGTATAGTTTATACAAGATACCGTCTTTAGGACTGTGTGCCAGGCATAAACTACCAAGTGACAATGAAAGATTGCACGTGCTAATGGAACACGTCGCTCCTGTCAGGGCGCCGCCAGTGTAATTTCTCACCGAATTTTGTCTGTGTTTGATCTAGGGGGAGAACTGTGGGCATTAATCTAAGTCTAATCAACATTAACCCTAAGCTCATTGAAGAACACATAGTCTAATCATTATAGCGAAACGTTAATTGACATACCGAACTTGAAGAAGCCATGAGTAGTAGATCGGTTGGTGTAGAGGTTGTCGGCCATTGCAGCTGGGCGTGGCGACGATCTTGGCGGAGACGGCGCGGCGGTCTTCGCCCACCACAGCCATTCGTGATTGATCGGGTTTGTTGGGACACTCGCAGCCTAGAATCACATGACCAAAAGCCCGCCGAGTCCCTCGCTTTTATGTAGTACTGGTGGCCGGACCGAAACCAAGTCGGTTCGCCCCGATCGTAGCCATGAGTGGGCGTGACCCCGTGAATCTCGGAGGTGGTTAGCCGAGATCAACCCAACATTCTCCCTTTGATCGTGAGGCTAACATCATAAGTCCATTCTCAATAAAACAAAGATACCAAGGTAATGCGTCGCATGACCAATGAAGTGTCATACAACAACAAGACCTATAGTGTACTATCCTATCTTGAAATGGATATTCATTATACTTGATGGGAGTTGGTTTGCTTTAGGTCCTTTTATCCGAATCGAGGCTTTCCAATAAACCCATACCGCAACATGATCACGAAAGATATTGGGTGGTAAGCCTTTAGTAAGCGGATCCGCAAGCATTGACTTAGTACTAATATGCTTGATACTAATGGTTTGATCCTCGGATTCATCTTTTCACAACATGGTACTTAATGTCAATGTGTTTGGCAGCACCACTTGACTTGTTGTTACTCGCATAAAAGACCATGGGTTCGTTATCGCAATATAAGGTGAGTGGTTTAGAGATGCCGTCTACCACTCTAAGTCTCGGATAAAATTCTTAAGCCATACAAACACCTTGGTAACCTCATAACATGCCACAAACTCAGCTTGCATCGTTGAAGATGCCGTAAGGGTTTGTTTTGAGCTTTTCCACGAGATAGCTCCTCGGCGAGTGTGAAGATATAACTGGACGTGGATTTCTTAGTATCAACACATCCCGCAAAATCTGAATCAATAACCAACAACCTCAAGGTTGTCGAATTCTTATATGTGAGCATGAAATGCTTAGTAGCTTGCATATAGCGCAAGACTTTCTTAACGACCTTCGAAGGGTCCGGTCTGGATTTGACCGATATCGCCAAGCATCCGGTTACAAAAGCTAAATTAGGGCGCGTACATACTTGAGCATACATAATGCTTCCGACAACTGAAGCATATGGAACCGACTTCATCTGATCAGTTTCATATTGGTTCCTTGGACATTGGAATGTCCCAAACTTATCGCCCTTAACAATAGGAGCAGCGAGCGAGCACTTATGCATATTATATCTCTTTAGTACTCTGTCAATGTATGCCTTCGAGATAAACCTAATACTCCTTTGGACCTATCTCGGTGAATTTCAATGCCAAGAACGTAAGAGGCATCACCAAGATCCTTCATATCAAAATTAGATGAAAGAAATCTCTTGGTCTCATAAAGCATATCTTTATCATTGGTAGCCAATAAGATGTCATCCACATAAAGAACTAAGATGGTGAATTTACTCCTTGAACTTAACATATATGCGCTTATCAACTTCATTTTCCTTAAACCCAAAATTCCTTATGACCTTATCGAATTTGAGGTACCATTGCCTTGACGCTTGCTTTAAGCCATAAATTGATTTCTTAAGTCGGCATCCCATATGCTCCTTGCCTTCCACGACAAAACCTTCCTGTTGAGCCATGAAAACGCTTTTCTTGTAAGTCGCCATTAAGGAATCTTGTCTTAACATCCATCCGATGTAGCTCTAAATCATAGTGAGCCACAAGTGCCATAACAATTCGAATGAATCTTTAGTTGAGACAGAGAAAAGGTGTCATTATAGTCACTCCCTCTCTTTGTGAGAAGCCTTTTGCTACAAGCCTTGCTTTGAACCTTCGATATTTCCTTAGAATCATCCTTGGTTTTGTAGACCCATTTACCCTCATCGCTTTTGACTCGTCCAGAATTTCTACTAAGTCCCATACATCATTAGTGCTCATAGACTTTAGTTCATCCTTCATGGCATCAAGCCACTTAGAAGAATGTTCACTTATCATGGCCTCCTTATAAGAGGTGGGATCTTCTACCTTCCCTATATCATTAATATCCTCATTCATATAAACAACATAATCATTTGGGATGGCAGATCTTCTCTCCCGCTGTGATCTTCTAACAGGTTCAACAGCTATTGCAGGGGACTGCTGAGGCTCATCATTATATGCGACATTAGGAATTTCAGAGACCTCAACAGTGGGTGTAACAACAGTATTTTGTACTGGAGGTGCAACCACCTGAGGCACAGGAATAAAGATCTCTGGGATAAGCGGTGAAGGAACATAAACCCGCTTCTCTTCAAGATCTATTTTCACGGCTCCGTGTCCTCGCTATTCTCTAAGAACACAACAGGTCTTGTTTCTACAAACTTAGTTATCCTATCGGACAAGAAAATCGATACCCTTTGGATCTTTCAGGGTACCCAATAAAATGGCAACTTCTTGCCTTAGGATCTAATTTCCCAATATGTGGATTAAATATCTTAGCTTCAAAGACGACAACCCCACACTCGTAAATATTTTAAACTTGGTTTCCTCCCAGTCCATAATTCATAAGGTGTCTTAGGTACTGATTTATTGGGAACCCGATTAAGAATATGTGCGGCCGTCTTTAGTGCTTCCATCCACAAACCAGTTTGCAAAGTAGAATAGCTAAGCATGCTCCGCACCATATCCATAAGTGTACGGGTTGCGTCGCTCGATTACCCATTCTCGCGAGGTTCACAGTGTAGAATATTGGGCAACAATGCCATTTTCCTGAAGGAACTTAGCGAAAGGGCCAGGAATTTGCCCATAAGGAGCGTGTCTCCCATAATATTCTCCCCCACGATCCGATCTTACCACTTTAATTCTTAGGTTGTGCTGATTTTCAACTTCAGCCTTAAATATCTTGAATTTGTCAAGTGACTCAGATCGGTCCTTAATGGGAAAAATATAACCATAACGGGAGAAATCATCAGTGAATGTGATGAAGGAATCAAAACCATCCACTGATGTCACAGGAAAAGGACCACAAATATCAGTATGAATTAATTCTAATAGTCCTGTCTTTCATGAGTGGCTCTCTTCTTTATTTGCTTTACATATTTTCCTTTAATGCAATCAATGCAATGGTCTCGAAGTTAGAGAAATCTAATGGGTGGAGAATGTCTTCCTTAATGAGACGCCCATTCTCCCCTCGAAATGTGGCCTAAACGACAATGCCACGGTTTGAAGAAGTCTCATCATTATTTTTACGCTTAGCATCACATACATTCAAAGATACATGAGATTCATTAAGGAAAGCTTATAGAGCTTGTCTTGTCTAAAAGCAAGACCAACATTATTTGTATTAAATGCAATAATGCACTTATTGTTACCAAAATTACACTTAAAACCATCATCGCCCAATAAAGAAACCAAATCAAATTCCTCCTTATGGAAGGAACATAGACTACATTATTAAGACGAAGTATGAAGTCGCTATCTAAAACTAATGAAACAGATCCAACGATTCAACTTGACTTCTTTTCCATCCGCGACTCTAAGACTTCGCCCCCTTTCTTAGTATTCTCGCGGTATGGAATCCTCAGAAGAGTTGGTAACGTGCCTCGTTGCACCCGAGTCAATCCACCAAGACTTAAGGGAGAAATCAGCATAAAGAGTTTCATCAATAAATGTTATTGTATCATTACCCTTTTTTATGCAGCCACTTGAAAACCAACACAATCCTTCCGAAAATGCCCCGATCGCTATGCATGACATTCATCCTTTAAGTGCTCCAAATAGAGCAACATGAGGCTTAGGTGTATTGTGCACCTTAGGTCCCGACTTATCTGAATTAGGAGAGTAATGCAGCTTTTTCTTAGATTTGAAGTCCCCTGAGAACTTCCTTTTGTTAGGACCACCAACTTGATTCACAAGATCTTTCTTTTCGGTCCTTATTCTCTCTTCCTCCTCGACACACATGGCGATTAAATCGCTCATGCTCCACTTATCTTTCTCGAGTGTTGTAATTTATCTTAAAAGCAAGTAGTCGGAAGGAAGAGAGGTCATAATAAAATGGACTAGGAAACCATCGATATTTCCATGTCCATGCCCTTGAGTTTTCCTGCCATATCGCTTATCATCATGATATGCTCTCTTATGCTACTGGACCGTCATACTTAGTGGTTAAGAGCCTCTCGGATTAAAGTAATCGCATAGACTTTAGTAGAGCCTCTGAATTTCTCCTCAACTGAAGCCGTGTACTTTAGCATTTTGAATCTGGGATTGCTCCTCGATTCCAACCGAGATAGAGGTCTTCATTATCATTAGTGACAAAGTGTTAGACCGCTCCCATTTTTCAAAGATTAGTGTCATAAGTTTTTTTTTCTCATCGTAATTTTCCTCACCGTCGATTGGGGAATGGGAGGGTCACTCTTAATGCATAATCAAGGTCTAAAACTCCAAGGACAACCGAAATTCTTTCTTTTCAAGAGGGAAAATTGCTTCCGTAAGTCGCTCAATGTTGTCTATTGTGGCGGCAACATTTGAAGCGCTTATTGCTGCAAAAATTTAAAATAACATAAAGATATATTGCATGCAATTAACCCTACGTTGGTCCGATTAACAACATGCAAAACTACGCTTCGATCCATATCACCGTTAGGCGAAAAATGGAAAAAGAACTTAACAATATTAATACGGCGACACATGATTATAAACAACGTTGGTTAGAATATAATCATATGCATACATAATGCCAAATAAAATATAAAAGAATCTCTAATTAAAATATCTCGTTGGTTCAATTTTAATTAGAGAAACATTATACATAATATACTGTTATTGAAATTTAGACGTTAAACAGTGCACTGCTAAACATTAAATTTAGTAGACAAGTTAACAGTGCAATAAAACATAACTTAACCAAACATTTCACCACAAAACAGCCGGCCCAAAAACTATTTTGCTCAGCCGGCCCAATTCAATTGAAGCCGTAGGATCTGACGGATGGCCACAGATGGCCCCAAAAGGCATAAACATCCAAATGAAAACCCTAGCTCAGCTCTCCTTTTCCAATCAAAAAAAGCATGGCGGTAATAGGAGCGCTGCCTGGGCGCCTTGAGGGTGGCTGCGGCGGCAAGGCCACCTTGAAGCGGCGGCGACCATGAGATAGCAACAATGTGCAATGGCAAGCGCTGCAGAGCTCCGGCTTGAGGCAATACACACACAAGACGGAGCGCCAGCGAGCTTCATGGGAGCACAAAGAAGGCGGCAGCGGTACAAGACGCCTGGCAAACAAGGAGCGGCGGGAGCACGTAAGTCTCCGCCGCCATATCTTAGGGTTCTTAGGGTTCCTATTTTTGGGGATTTTCGTTAGGGATTTTGTAAATTTGTTGATTCCTCCTTCTAAATGCTAAAACCAAATACTAAACATGTAACCCGTTCGGTTGTGACTAATTTGGGTTCAAAATGAGACTAGGTTTGCTCGATACCAAATGTGGGCATTAATCTAAGTCTAATCAACATTAACCCTAAGCTCATTGAAGAACACATAGTCTAATCATTATAAGCGAAACGTTAATTGACATACCGAACTTGAAGAAGCCATGAGTAGTAGATCGGTTGGTGTAGAGGTTGTCGGCTACAATGGCGAGGCGACGATCTGGCGGACGGCGGCGGTCTTCGCCCACCAGGCCTTCGTGATTGATCGGGTTTGTTGGGACACTCGCAGCCTAGAATCACATGACCAAAAGCCCGCCGAGTCCCTCGTTTTATGTAGGGTGGCGGGACCGAAACCAAGTCGGTTGCGCCCCGATCGTAGCGCATGAGCGGGGTGTGACCCCGTGAATCTCGGAGGTGGTTAGCCGAGATCAACCCAACAAGAACATCACACACCGTTCATGGCGACCTTTAGCCTAATTTAATTGTTGTATCAAGACATCTCACTTAAACACGAAGAAGATCGGTCATGACCAAGTAGTACAATATTTCGGAGCAAGTCACGGTGGAAACATGACAACATTTTAATTCCAGATTTTATTATAAGATAAAGATCACAAATAACTAATGATGCATAAATCGATACTAACAGCAGGCTATACATTGCACTTCTAAATATACTTAATAGGGAATTGCTAGAAATCTTGCGACTGAAATTTTTTTGGAAATCAGTCACTTTCTAGGCCGTCCGATGTGCTTTGAGATTGGTAAGAGAGAGGGAGAGAGGGTGGGAGGCCGTCCGATGCGCTCTGTGATTGGTGAGAGAGAGGGAAAGAGGGTGGGAAGTGAGATTGCTATGGGGGGTGATATCTAGGGCATTGGATCTCCATCTAATAGCTCAAAAAGTGACTGATTTCTAAGAAAATTTCAGTCGCATGTTGTATAGACGTTCCCTACTTAATATCATGATTATAACATAATATAATGGTCGTACACACAATTTACAGTATAGGTCGATGAAGAACAAGAAGCAGTGTAGACTCGATGCAGTGCAGATCGTAGACGTCGTAGTGTAGCAAACGGTCGCGCAGATGCACTATCCAGAAACCTTATTGCCGCCCCGTGCAGGTGAACTCTGCGACAATGGTTCGGAGATACCGCTCACCCTCCTCCCCGGTGCACGCCGAGGAGAAGGGATGGCTTGGTTCAAACAGCACAACTCTCTAGCACAAGAGAACAGAGAGGAAGAAGAATAATAATTGGAATCGAAAAGTTCAGTCTTGGTCTGGACGTCTCCAGATCATTTTAAGGGTCGAGTCAATTACTCTCTAGTAACTGCTCAATAAAGCACACATTAGAACACTGGTAACTGCTAATTCAAAACCAATTAATGGTAATTAAGCAGTATTTATCATATTATGATTACACGTTGGTCTTCAGCTTTAACCATTGGCCTACAACTTTGACCACGTTATTTGGATCACTATGGTTTGACCACTTTATTTTGATCACAGTGTTCTGTCCACACTCTCTTGGAGTAATCCAAGGAAATCTCCAAGGGATGTTCAAGAGGATTTCCCGAAGAGGTCCAAGAAAAATCTCCAAGGGATGTCCAACAGGATCTCCCGAAGAGGTCTAAGAGAAATCTCCAAGGGATGTCCAACAGGATCTCCTGAAGAGGTCCAATAGGACCACAGTGTTCCGACCACACTCTTTTGAAATGCTCCTAAGATATCTCCAAGGGAGGTCCAAGAGGATCTCCCGAAGAGGTCTAAGGGTGATCTAAGGAAAACTCTCACTGGTCTTATAGACCACTTGATTTGACCATAGTGTTCCGACCACACTGGTCTTATAGACCACTTGTTTGATAGAGAGAAATGCACGGTTAGTAAAAGAAACTAAACCATGCATGCTTTGAAATTTCAGGAATGAATGAGTCCTTACAATTAAGGGCTCAATTCTAACAATCCCTCACCAATTCCAAGGCAAGCAGCAAAAAAAGATGATAAAGACTATTGTACTGAAGAGTTGTTAATATACCAGTCTTTCAATATAAGTTCTGTACGAACTGAATTTACACCTAGAGAAACAAGATCTATCTTCTGACAGCTAATCGATTACCTTGTCTCGTATACGCGCAATAATTAATCACACGTACGCGCGCCGCTAGCCTCGCTGTCCCGGCCATGGCGTCTTCTGCGTTCTAGAAAACACCGAGGCGTACGCATCAACGCATGTGCCGCTGATTGCGACGGCGGGGAAGGAACAAGAGACGGAGCATCCCTTCGATGTCACGTACCTAAACTGCACACGATCATCCAAAGCTCCCAACGGCGCCATGCATGCCTGCCTGTATTCATCTACAAATACTATATGCTAATTACTAATCATTGGTTGCTCCTTAAATATGGTTTCTGCTCGCTTGTTATGCGCTGTGCTTGCAACCAACCAACCATGCGTGAATCGATCCAACAATTATTCCATCTCCATCTTCCCGGATCTAAATGGACCATCATTAGGCGATTGCTATGTAGAACATGAGTATAGTTTATACAAGATACCGTCTTTAGGACTGTGTGCCAGGCATAAACTACCAAGTGACAATGAAAGATTGCACGTGCTAATGGAACACGTCGCTCCTCTCAGGGCGCCGCCAGTGTTATTTCTCACCGAATTTTGTCTGTGTTTGATGTAGGGGAGAATATCACACACTGTTCGTGGCGACCTTTAGCCTAATTTAATTGTTGTATCAGTACGTCTCACCTAACTGAAAGAAGACTGGCTGGGCAGCCAAGTAGTACAATATTTCGGAGCAAGTCAAAGCACGGCGTTGAATTGAACCCAAGTAATTGCTGTATGAACACTCCAAGCTTGTAACGGATGGATGTGTTCATGCGTACGCGCGTGGATGAATTTCCGCTTGACATGCATTTTCCAAGTGATTCGATCGGCTGATGGGGATCGAGAGTGGCCGGCCGGCAGTACGTGCGCATGTAAAAGCAGTACAAGTCAAATGAAAAACAGTGAGACCCATATAGATCGATGTGGAAATATAGTAGTACTATGTTTACATGTTGTCCTATGGTTTGTAAGCTTATGGAAATTTGAAATTCCCTGAGAAAATAAGGGGTACGATGCGGCTCAAACTGTGAAAGGAAAATGCTTGCACACGTCGAGATGACGAGATCAGCGAAATAATCAAATCCGTAGCACGAGGCACGCAAACATTTCCCTCATTTAGTTTCTTATGGACAATGGAAGTGTAGAATTCACTTGCTTCACTTCAACATATGAGAAAATATTTATCGAAAAAAAAAACATACGATAAAAGATGTCCTACTACGACCCATCACTCGTGCGTTTGACGCTATCAGCAAACAAACAAAAAATAACTTGGCGCTTAAGCCACAGAGGAGGCGCGGGCCCTCCATGGTTCTAGAGGTGTTCACTTGAACACCTATTTTTTTTTGGGGGTTGGCAGATTTGTCACAGCAGTTAATTGTGCAGCTGTTATTTTGTCACTCTATATCTCACTGACATGTGGCTCTGGGACCCACATGTCAGTGAGACATGGAGTGACAAAATGGTATTCGCACATAAACTTAATGGCAAATCACCAATAATCCCTTTTTTTACGAAATACCCCGTATATAGTAAATATATTGCATATTTTATATACTATAGTTAGAGGACTCCCAGTAAAAATTTTGTGCCACGTCAACCATCTGATCTTGCTTTTAATGTATACTAACTATTAGATCCGTCTGTTCCCCCACCGAGACAAAATAGCAACTAGATCCTTCGATAAACGTCTAAATTCTCTGACCTACATCCTTCATCTATTTTGTTTACAATCCGGCCCTGGCGCGGTCTGCCTCCCCATCCCACCCCACACCACCTCGTCCTGTGGGCTCCCCTCCTTTTGCCTGCATCACCTCATGTGCCTCCTCTTTGTGCACTGCCGTGGCGTCGCCACCTCCCCTCCCTTCACCAGCACTACCGCCTCCTTTCCTCTCTCCTTTCTCCCTCCTCATGCCGCCTCTCCCTGCCTATGCGTCGCCCCCTCCTCCACGCGTCGCTGCGATGTGCCTAGCGGAGGATGTGGAGACCAGTCATGGCTAGGGTTCGGAATGGAGGAATGTGGTTGTCCACACGGGTTGGAGACGGACGACGTGTCCAAATCTCGCCATCTCTGACCAAGGCAGTGCCAAATCTGCCCGTCTCCATGCACGTCGTTGTCAGATTTGGCTATTTCCAGTGACTAGATGCTCGTGGGGAGGAGGCGGTGGCGTGGGCAGGAAGTCACGACTGCACAAGGAAGGATCTGGCTATTCCCGACGACAGAATCTCTTACTGTCTCTCTCTCTCTCCCTATTTGACTTTGTTAGAGTCTCGGGCGACGCGCGAGACATGCGATGATTGACAAGGATGGAGCATGACATCGAGCATCAAGCGAGCGGCGCGAAGGGAGTACGTGACCAGGAGCACAGTAGGCCAACGGTGTGCGGCGGCCAGGGAGCCGAGAGGCGGGAGGGAGCGCTCTAGCTCGGCGTCGATTGGGTTGCCGGTGTGGTGGGGCCGGCGAGACAGACTGCACACAGTGTATGCAACACAACATAGGTGCATCCTTAATTCCCAAGTCTCAAATCACAAATTCTCAATTCAGTAATTTATTTAGTGTTGTTTTGAGCCGTTATTGGTACGAATCGTGACTTTTGTGAAATGTAAATCATAGAGCTTTAAAAAATAAAAAGGAAATTTGTAGATTTGAAACCTTTGTAGGATAGAGCTGGAAAGATATAGAGAAAGCTTCCACCTAGACACCAAAACCAATATCTACCGAAAGTTCATTGAACAATATTTTATGCTTATCCTGAAAATCTTAGATCCGCCACTACAGAGAACAACAATTTCTCGCATGACATAACCCCGGATCTTTGACTACTGCCAAAACAAGCCTGCATACAGTTCACAAACCAATAGTTTATCACTAGAATAAACCCATGCATAACATGAGCTCTTAGCCGTAGCTCTCGCACTACCGAATGACCAATAGCATAACGTCATGGGTTACGAACCATCTATCCGTGTATATCTCGGAGGAGCCGAAAAATATAATATAAACAGGTTCTGAGAAAGAAGTAAGTCACGAACAAAACTAGTACTACCTTTGTACTAAAATTTGACTTTGATTCTTCAAGCTTTACGACGAATCGTTACGCTCGTCTCAAACTCTCAATGGTCAATTCTAAAGCATGCAAAAGGAGGTCGGTCTTGGCGCTAGCTTTGCCTCCTAGTCGTGTAGGCCGATTAGGCCTTCCAGAATGCAAAACACATGCATGGTGCTCGTTGAAGCAGAGCCCACCAAAAAGGACGCACACATCGATCCTAGCTGGGGCAGGCATCTTCAAAGCAAAACAAGTCCCCGTTTATTCTCATCTATGTTTTAACAACTAAAAGATATTGCGAGTCGAACTAATTATCAGAGCTAAAAACTGCATTGCACACATCATAAAGTAGTACGGACTGTCTACGGTGGCCATTGGTTTTTTGTACGTAGGTCTCCATCCTCTCAGTATGCTCTACAATCTGTGCAAGTTTCTTTTCGAGAAAGCACGAAAGCACTCCCTTGTAACGTCGGAAGGACATGTAGTATTTTTTTTTGTACAACATCACTTGCTTGGTTCTAGATTCTGATTCGGACCCCCAACCATTCTATAATTCAGACAACTAATAACCGTTCTAAGTAAAATTTTGATTTCACAAAAAATGAAATAAGAAGTTGTAATATCTCACGAGAAATTCCGAGGGTCACAGAATATTCACGGTTCTCCCCTGAAACCCCGCCTCCCCCCCCCCGAACCCTAGCTCTCCAGCATAGGCGCCAGGGGGAAATGAGTGAACATCAACAGGTTGCGAGCCATGCACGGGCTACCGCCCTTTTTTAGAGGGTACAAGGGCAGACACACACTCAACGCGCATTCTGCTCACACCACCACAAGCACACATATCACACAGGGGGAATTTTACAGAGGCGCTAGGACCTCACGGAGTACGGACATGTGCTTTCACACTAAATAGGCACGCGTGTATACCCTAAACATAAATTATTTGGTGAGACAGGCCGAATTCGATCTCAAAGATTGAACCTGGATGGGCCGCGTGCTCTCTAACAACGCTAGCCACACTGGGTTCTCGGCCACCACCCTTTTGCTTTGCAACCAGACATTCCTGAAATTTTGGTGCAAATAGCATATTTGCGATGTTTTATTACGGAAGTAGCGCCTGTCATAACGAAATTGCAAATTTGGACCCTCGTCTGCATGGTCACCGGCCAGATACGATGTCCACACAACACATCGCATCATCCGGTCGGTCATGGGCCGGACGCCCCTCCACGTCGCCTCGTCCGGCCCGACGACGCAATTATGCATCCGTAATTACTTAGCAACTATAATTAATTATCAAACGTAATTAGCAGTCCAAATTAATTAGCAAAAGTAATTAGCAGTCTAAATTAATTAGCAACTGTAATTATCTAGCAGATGTAATTAGCGCAGAAATTTAGCCGCGTCCGACCCGTGGCTAGTCGGACCCAAATTAGCCTGCAAAAAATTGGCGAGCAGTGAGCACTTGAGAGTTTGGTGATAAAGTATTTTTTCTGGTTCTTGTGGATCTATTTTAACTGATTCAGTGAGTCATAGAATAGGACCTGCTGTAAGTTATGCAAATAGACATGAAAACATAATACCACAAAAATTAATCTAGATTAGCCGCGTGAGATGTTAGCAAATTAAATAGTTAGCAATAGCAAATTACATTAAATAGTTAGCGACCACAAATTAAATAGTCATGTAGCCTCCTTCTCCAGCTCGAGACAAAGAGTAAAGATAGATAGAGACAGATTAATTAATATATAATCTAGCGTGTGGTACAATATAGTGTTTAAGAATATTATCCACATTAAACTGATAAATTAACAAAGATTATCCTATTTGATCAGGGCACACGAGAAACAATATGGCTCACTCGTCTGAGCCACTGTTATCTGCTTGCTGCATGTGCGCCTCGTCCCGCCTAAAGCCTAGCCTCTCTCAAGTCTCAAAGGGATGCAAATTGTTTTGCGTCGAGTATGTCCCGTGGGATATGTGAGCTACAAGGATGTCGACAAATCTTTGTTAATTTATCGGTTTAATGTGAATGATAATCTTTAACACTGTATTGTACCGCATGCTAGATTACATATTAATTAATCTGTCTCTATCTATCTTTACTCTTTGTCTCGAGCTAGAGACGGAGGCTACATGACTATTTAATTTGCTAACTATTTAATGTAATTTGCAGTTGCTAACTATTTAATGTAATTTGCGATTGCTAACTATTTAATTTGCTAACATCTCACGCAACTAATCCAAATTATTTTTTTGCGGCATTATGTTTTCATGTCTATTTGCATAACTTACAGCAGGTCATATTTTATGACTCACTGAATCAGTTAAGACAGAGCCACAAGAACCAGAAAATAATACTTCATCACCAAACTCTCAAGTGCTCACTGCTCACCAAATGCTCATTGCTCACCAATTTTTTGCAGGCTAATTTGAGTTCGGTCGATCACGGGTCGGACGCGGCTAAATTTCTACAATAATTAAGGTTGCTAATTAATTTGTGCTACTAATTACGGTCGATAATTAATTACGTTTGCTAATTATTTTGGGCTGCTAATTACGGTTGGTAATTAATTACAGTTGGTAATTACGGTTGCTAAGTAATTACGGCTGCAGAATTGTGTTGTCTGGCCCATGACCAGCCGGACGAGGCGATGTGGAGGCGTTCGGTCCGTGATTGGCTGAACGAGACAACGTGTCGTACGAACATCACATTCAGCTGGTGACCGTGCGGACAAAGATTTAGATTTATAATTTTATTGCGATAGCCGCTACTTTCTAATGAAACACCGCGACCTGCTACTTGCGCAAAAAAAAATCGACATTCCTCGCCATTCAATTTTGTCGGAGCACAGCAAGCCCCACTAGCTTTTCCAACCTCTTCACACACATTATCACGTCTAGACGTCTAATCTAGACTAGAAGTTTCACGCGCGGCTGCTACACGCGCGCTCGCTCACGCAGAGCCGCGCGTGCCGTTCTCCCCTTCATAACTCCCGACGGTAGACTGGCTGACCAAGGGAAGGGCTTTTTGTTAGTCAACATGGGCGGCTCCCTTCCCTGACCCAACAAGCAAGGAAAAAAACATATCACTCGAGTTATTAGAGTAGTTTCAGATATATACACCGAAGAACAAATAAAAGGGACTTGCACGAGCATACTACGTGTCGTTCAAATCTAATCCAAAAAGTTCAAACACGGAGGATTTCGTAGAAAAAAAAGAAACATCCAGATTCCGTAGAAACATTTCCTACGGAATCCACGTGGGAATCCTACACTCCAGATGAGGTCACGGTGGTTTCTGCTCGATATGATAGGTATATTAGAGCATATACAATAGAGTGAAGTCAGCTGTCTATAAGATTTACCATATAGAACATTAGATGACGTGAATGAGAGAGAGGGAGCATAGAGAATTGAGCTGTCTCTCATACAGTAGTCGAATGTAATACGAGAAACAAGACACATTATACATCAACGAGTTATATGAATTATTTTTAGTGCTGCCTATAAATGATATGAAGATGTACTATAGACAACAGTCGTCTGTATCATTGTATATGCCCTTAGTGGTAGACTAATTGACAATATTATCAAGTTTTCGTCGCGTATTTACGAATTTGGCCTGGTACTTTTTTTTTGTTGCAAAATAGACTTTGTCCGTCAAATTGTCGTCGGTGACCCTCTTCCCGCCACGCCGTCGCCGCCAAGACGCAAGACCAGCCATATGGCCAATCACATGTTTTTTTCTTAAAAAAACACTTGCCGGAGTTTTTTATTTAAAAAACACTCACCGCATGGTCGCTGCAGACAATGCCTTATAACATCTATTTATTTGCCAAGATTATCGTCATCGTACGACCATTATTAGCATTTTTTTCTTTTTAAAAAAAAATCATTTAAATATATTTTTGTTTGAATTTTAAAATATAGTAAATGAGCTCCAAAAATTATGATTTTTTTTTATCGAGCCTTCGAACACAGTGTACCATTTTTGTAATTTTTGCAAAATTCTATCTATTCTGAATTTTTCTAAAAAAATCCTGCAAACAGTATACTTAAATGATTTTTTTGAGAAAAATTCAAATATAAGCAAGTACGCTGTGTTAGAAGGCTCTACAAAAAATTTCAAAATTTTGAGAGCTCATTTTCTATATTTAAAAATTCATACAAAAATATATATTTAAATAATTTTTAAAAAAAGAAAAAAGGAATAAAATACTACGGTGGCTGTCTCACAGTAGCCATATGGCACCAAATGCTAAGATATCTTCAAGACGGCGATCGTTGTGCGAGTGTTTTCAAACTCCGACATGAAACACGTGATTTGCCAAGAATGCGCGTCTTGGCAACGCCACTTGGTGCTGGGATCACAGACGATTATCGTATAGTATGTGGCTATTTTTATAAAAAAAAAATTTCGAAGATAACTAGTTATGTAAATATAAGTTCAAAAGATGAGAATACCGTTAAAAAAAAATCCTTAGTGGTAAGATTTAACAAGTGTTGGAATTGTCTAGTTCGATCCACAAGTCTTCTTTTCTGAGTTTTCTTTATGTACGATATGGTTACAAATCCAGGCCTTAAATGGAAAGCAAGGAAGAAATTTCGAAGACCACAACCCAAGTAAGCCAAGCCAGCCTGCCCTGCCCCCCGTGCAGTCAGCGCTACCAATTAACAAAGTTTGAAACCCTAATTAAACAACAGTAGCGAGTACTGCTGGTAAGCGCAGGAATTCAAAGCGACGGCCATTAGTCGGTTCAATTCACCACCCACATCCATATGTGGCTTAAGTCTTAAATAGCCTGTGATTTTTTTATCGTAGCCTTTATCTTTCTTTGCTTGCTTCATCTCTGAAAGAGCGAGACAAACAGAGAGAGTAGCCAAGAAACAGAGGCGGGGAAGCAGCTCGCACATGAGGCGGTATCCCAATCCGTCGTCCCCGGCGTCGTTCGTAGCATCCCTTTTCGTCTAGGATTCTTCCATGATTCAGGAAGTCAAGTCATGTCTCCCCTGCTCCTCGAATTGCTCTGTTTACTCCTCGTCGCAGGTGGGATTTCTCTGTTCCGTTCTTGATTTGCTCTGTTCTTGGTATGTGAGTTGAATTGCGCATGGAGTTTGACGGAATTCTGTTGCGTTGAAGGTGAGGCGGTGCTGATTGGCGCGCAGAGCGGCGGCGGCGGCGGCGACAAGGAGGTGCTCGTCGAGCTCAAGCGGTTCCTGCGGGCGAAAAACAGGTTCAACCGCGGCGCCTATGACGCATGGCCGGAGTCGGAGCCGTCGCCGTGCGGGTGGAGCGGCGTGGTGTGCGACCCAGCCGGCCGCGTCACGGCGCTGAACTTGTCCAACTCGAGCATCTCCGGCCCGGCGTTCGGTAACTTCTCGCGGCTCTCGGCGCTCACCTGGCTCGACCTCTCCGACAACAGTATCACCGGCGAGCTCCCCGCCGCCGACCTCAACCAATGCCGCGGCCTCGTGTACCTCAACCTTTCTCATAACCTCATCTGCGGGCCGCTTGACCTCTCCGGCCTGACCAGGTTGCAGAAGCTCGACGTGTCGGGGAACCGGCTCGAGGGCGGCGTCGCGGCCAACTTCCCGGCCATATGCGCCGACCTCGCCGTGTTCAACGTGTCCACCAACGAGCTTACCGGGAACATCACCGCCCTGTTCGACGGCTGCGCCAAGCTCGAATACGTCGACCTTAGCTCGAACAATTTCACTGGCGAGCTTTGGCCGGGCATCGCAAGGTTCAGGCAGTTCAGCGCCGCCGAGAACAACCTCACCGGGAGCGTCCCGTCGAGCATGTTTCCGGACGAAGGCTGCAAGCTCCAGTCCTTAGACCTCTCCGCGAACCAGCTCCTCGGAAACTTCACGGATTCCGTCGCGAATTGCGCGAATTTGACGTACTTGTCGCTGTGGGGGAATATTTTCACCGGGATGATACCTGTCGGAATCGGGGAGCTCGCCGTTCTCGAGACGCTGATTCTTGGAAAGAACCGGTTCGACCGCAAGATACCGCCGGAGCTGAAGAACTGCTCCAGGCTTCAGTTCTTGGACATCAGCAACAACGCATTTGGAGGGGATGTGCAAGAGATTTTTGGCAAGTTTGTGAGCTTGAGGTATCTTGTGCTGCATCACAACAACTACACCGGCGGCATCGTCAGCTCCGGCGTGCTCCGGCTACCGCAGCTCGCCAGGCTCGACCTCAGCTTCAACGAGTTCTCCGGCGAGCTCCCTCCACAGGTGGCCGACATGAAGAGCCTCAAGTACCTGATGCTCGCCGAGAACAACTTCTCCGGTGAGATACCGCTGGCGTACGGCCGGCTCGCCGAGCTCCAGGCTCTGGACCTGTCTAATAACAAGCTCTCAGGCGGGATCCCGGCGAGCATCGGGAACCTCACGTCGCTCCTCTGGCTGATGCTCGCCGGGAACCAGCTCTCGGGCGAGATACCGCCGGAGATCGGCAACTGCACCAGCTTGATCTGGCTGAACCTGTCCGACAACCGGTTGACCGGGAAGATCCCGCCGGAGATGGCAGATATAGGGAGGAACCCCAGTCCAACCTTCGCCAAGAATCGGGACTATTCGAACGTGCTCGCCGGCTCCGGCGATTGCCAGGCCATGAAACGGTGGATCCCGGCGAGCTATCCCCCGTTCAGCTTCGTCTACGCGGTCATGACTCGGGAGAACTGCCGCAGCATATGGGACCGCATCCTCAAGGGCTACGGAATCGTTCCGATTTGCACCAACTCGTCGTCGCCGGTGCGGTCCAACACGATCTCCGGGTACGTGCAGCTGTCCGGGAACTTGCTGTCCGGAGAGATACCGTCGCAAATCGGCTCAATGCGGAACCTCAGCTTGCTCCACCTCGACGGCAACCGGCTCACGGGCCGCCTGCCGCCGGAGATCGGCCAGCTCCCGCTCGTCGTGCTCAACGTCTCAAGAAACACCATTTCGGGTTCAATTCCGTCGGAGATCGGTCACATTTTGTGCCTTGACATTATGGACCTGTCCTACAACAACTTCTCCGGTGAGCTCCCGTTGAGCCTGAGCCAGCTCAACCAGCTGACCAAGTTCAATGTGTCATACAACCCGCTTCTCTCCGGCGATGTTCCCACGACCGGCCAATTCGGCACCTTCGACGAGGAGTCCTTCCTCGGCGACCCGCACATAAAATTGCATCAGAGTCGAGCCGCCGGTAAGCAACCACCACCGGAAGCAGCAGATGTTCCTGCGGTTAGAAGACGAGGGATGTCTTCAAGAGCGATCGCAGTGTGGTTCTTGTTCTCTCTCATCATCGCCTTCATCGCCGGCACCGTTGTGTTCATCATGGCCAACCTGCGCGCCCGGTTCCCGGTGGACCAGGACCCGGACCCGGACCCGGAGTCATTCTCCTGTGAGAACCCCAACTGCGGCGGCAACGACAAGTGCGCGTTCCAAATGTCGACGTCGTCGCCGCCGTCCGGGTCATCTTCGGCGACCGGATGCTCCTCCTCGACAGAGGGGGTGAAGGTGTTTCGGCTTGACAAGACGGCGTTCACCTACCGCGACATCGTGGCGGCCACTGGCAACTTCTCCGACGACCGGGTGATCGGCTGGGGCGGCTATGGTGTGGTGTACCGCGGCGTGCTCCCCGACGGCCGGGTCGTGGCGGTCAAGAAGCTGGCCAGGCTACGCGACGGCGGGGACGGCGACGCCAGCGGCGGCGGCGAGCGCGAGTTCCGCGCCGAGATGGAGGTGCTCGCCGACCGGATGGGGTTCACGTGGCCGCACCCGAACCTCGTCACGCTCTACGGGTGGTGCCTCTCCGGCTCGGCCAAGATACTGGTGTACGAGTACCTCGAGGGCGGCAACCTGGAGGCGCTCATCGGCGACCGCGCCGCGTTCGGGTGGGGGCGGCGGCTGGACGCGGCCATCGGCGTGGCTCGGGCGCTCGTGTTCCTGCACCACGAGTGCAGCCCCGCCGTGCTGCACCGCGACGTGAAGGCCAGCAACGTGCTCCTCGACCGCGACGGGCAGGCCAAGGTGACGGACTTCGGGCTGGCCAGGGTGGTCTGCCCCGGCGACACCCACGTCAGCACGATGGTGGCCGGCACGGTGGGGTACGTGGCCCCGGAGTACGGGCAGACGTGGCGGGCGACGACCAAGGGCGACGTGTACAGCTATGGCGTGCTCCTGATGGAGTTCGCCACGGGCCGGCGCGCCGTGGACGGCCACGAGGAGGAGTGCCTGGTCGATTGGGGGCGGAGGATGGCCAAGGAGGGCTGGAAGGTGAGGCAGCAACCGGAGGAGACGAGCGCGGTGTTCTGGGAGCTCCTCATGCTCGGCATGCGGTGCACCGCCGACGCGCCGCAGGAGCGGCCGGACATGCCGGACGTGCTCGCCGCGCTGCTCGACATCGCCGAGAACGGCGACACGAGCTGTAGATACTGCAAGAGTAGCTCAGGGCACAGCGACGGTGAGTAAGCCCAAATTGAACTCACATAGGTTTAAGGTTACGAATCAAACAACAGGTTGGTTCTTTCTTTACAAATTTTTGGTTGCTTAGTTAGTTTAGTTGATTATCCATTAATTCTTGATGTGAATAACACAAGTAGGAGGAATCGAGACAAAGAAGAAAGTTTTGGCTGTCCACAGTACATCTGTTCTTGTATAGGCGAAGCGATATCATTTTACATTCGTCGTGCAAACGAGAAGCTTTTGCTTTATTCCATGTCTTGCAATGCGAAGCAACCTAACCACTTCTGATGTTACAACTTGCAAACGCTAGTAGCAGTGGTAACGTCGGGAACAGTTTGTCGTAGGCGTGTAGAAGTGATGGCAACATTGTCTGTCTGCGTTCGCTTTCTTGGACCATGACGCCTCCGCTCGTCACGGATATATCGTGCACTCCAAGGGATACGGTCAAAGATCAGACAGCAAGTGGTCAAAGGTTTCAATCCCTATTGCTATCATGCTATGCACATGGTATCTACATGTTTTGTAGGAAAAGGAAAGGCACTTGATATCTTGGAAAATACGGGACCTGCTATATAACTTTCGACAGTTTTTTGAAATCAAAACTGTCATTTTTCTGTTCGTTAGATGTGCTATAAGATTCGTGTTATAGAGCCTTGTAAAGAGGTCGAGGGGGATGTTGTCGAGGGATTCCTGCGACTGCTTGGAGCAGAGGCGCCTCAGCGACTTGATGGCATCTACGGCCCCGTTGAGGTACCCTCGCTGCTTCATCACGACCGCCACGTCCTTGAGCGCGCTGTCCACCTTGTCCCCGGTGTTTATCGCCTTGCCAACCACGCGATCGACGCATCCAGGTCCTTCTCCACCAGCTTCATCCATAATAGATAATTGCGTGTACCGGCTAATCCCGTTCATATTTAGTACTTGTTGGTACACTCCACTCAACTTACTTTGCCCATATATGGAGCTTTTATACAACACACTCAATTAAATATGAATCGCTCATTCTTTTTTGGTATATAATTTTATTTTTTATCTTTGTTTTTGTTCAACCTCTCAAAGTACATGTGAAGAACATAACGGGTTCACTACATCGCCGTATTTTATTGGTACATAATTTTATTTTTTGTCTTTGTTTTTGCTCAACCTCTCAAAGTACATGTGAAGAACATAATAGGTTCACCACATTGCCGCATTTTGTTGGTATTTTTTTTGTCTTTGTTTTTGCTCAACCTCTCAAAGTACATGTGAGATTTTGAATCATGTTATGGAAATGTGAGTTATTAAGACTTTCAAGAATAATTACAGTGACTTACATAAATAATTTATTGTAATTTATGTATAATGGAGTTGTAAATTTTTTTTGTCTTTGTATTTGCTCAACCTCTCAAAGTACAAGTGAGATTTTGAATCTTGTGATGGAAATATGAGTTATTAAAACTTTCAAGAATAATTACAGTTACCAAGAACCAAAATTACATAAATAGTTTACTGTAACTTATGTATAATAGAGTTGTAAATGAACTTTCAAAATGTGACAGTTTTTTACAGAGAAAACATATGAATTCTGTGTAGACAGACCCGGAAAATAAATCATCAAGTCTTCTTTAGTGTCTAGTCTTTACAGACTACATAGCAACACAAGACAGTGGCGGATCCAGGATTTTCAAAATCGGTGTTCGAAGTTATAAACATGTTGTACAATGTAAAACCTAAATGTTCATAATCATAACATAAAAAATAATAAAGTTCAAATTGTTCTTACTAGAAACAACATATCAAATAATCTAAAGAAATTACAAAATAATTAAGAAAATTACAATCTAACTATTGTCTATTGAACTATACAAGCTATGAAGCTAATAAATATCAAATGCCAATATAAATATCAGTACAAGTCTTTCAATGCCAACAGTCTAAATATCGGACTCAACTACTAATTGTCTACCTCCAATCCTGTTTACCTCCAATCCTATTTATTTTCCCCCAAATCCCCAATCCAACCGAACTCCCCAGTCCAGCCATCTTCTTCGGTTCTTCTTCTTGCTTTTGTTTTCTCCCAATCGGCCAATCCTATTTCCCTCCCCGAATCGGCGCCATGGGTCATGGGTGCTTGCTACCTCCTCCTGGTTCCCCTCCGGCCCACACAAGCCTTGTCCGTAGATCTTCACATGACCCCACGCTTGTTCTCCTCGGTGCTCACTCTAAATCGCCACTGCCCACCTCCTCCTCTATCCATGGCCCGCCACTTGGTCGGTGGTTTGGATGGCGGCGGCGTCTGTGGCGCGCGGAGAGTAGGTCATGACTTACCATGATCGGCGAGAGAAGCGGCGGCGAGACGAGGCAAGAAAGAAGAAACCAACCGGCAATCGAGGAGGCAAGGTTCGCGAGCTCACCTTGATCGCGGCGTCGCCGCCGCCTTCTTGCCGGCAGCGGTGGTCTGGTCCTACTTGCCGCCGCCGCTCCTTGTCTTGCAGTCTGCGGTGCAGTCCGTCATTGCTTGCGTGCCCTTGCGCGATTGTGCCGCCGCCACCACAGAGCGAGAGAGAGCTGAGAGGCGAGAGGTGCTTGGCCAGCTTGGGGATTTCACGAAGGTCTCGAAGGGGATGGATTAGGTCGACTCGGCGCTTGGTCACTCCAGGCAGGCTGCTGACTAAGTGAGGGCGTGAGGCGTGAGGCCGCTTCGGTTGTGGGCCGTGGTGGGCTGGAAGCAGGTGCGTGGCTGCTTGCGAGGGGCGGTTTGGGGCAGAAAACGTGATCAAAGGACTAGCTTTGTTGTTGAAATACTTGTTTCATGTATTTACTAATATATATACCTAATATACATAATAAATACTAGGTTTTTTCCCTTAGAAATAATGGGTATACATCTGTACACCTATGTCCCTATACTAGATCCGCCCTTAGCATAAAACGCTGGTAAAGCGCACACACAAACATGCTCCATGGGCATACATGGGGGACGAAAGTTGAACAGAAAGCTCACGACGAAATCATGATCCAGGCCGGCAGCGACGATCGTCGAGCAGCTCGAATCAACCCCGTAAGGAGCACTACTGCACGACTCCAACAGGAGAAAGCGTGCACGGTAGACCAATGTCTCCTTTGATTTTTTACGGTCCTCCCCCACGGTAACAACGCGTGCTTATCCCCGTGTCGAGGAGGCCCATACATAACGGCGCAACGCACGTCTACGCGCGAGTCTACATAGCAAGTCAAGCAAACAGAAACAAAAAGGAGAGTGGTAGCAGTAGAAAGCTCCACCTAGGAAGCCGAGTGCGATTACCACAAATCTACGAGCCAAAGCCTTCACTTGTCCCGTCTCGCTCCGTCCATGGCCCCGTGCCGTCGCACCGGCCGTTCCCGTCCGGAGACGCCCAGAATCCACAGATTTGATGCCGTTTCGATGGCAACGCACGCGTCGGGGGGCCATGCGTTTTGCTCCCCTCCCCCCACCCCACCCAACCTCTCGTTCTCGTTCGTCGCGGTCCGCGAAAGCTGCCGCCGCTCGGTCGGCCGCCGGGGCCCGCTGGGAGATAGGCGAAACCGAGAGGCGTGGCCTGACGAACCAACCCGTGGGACGGAGAAGAAAGGAGCGCGCGCGCGTCTGCCTCAAATGTCGCGGAAACTTATGCGTCAGAGATCCGACAAACGAGACAAGAGAGGGGAAGAAGAGACGATAATTTTGCTCAAGTGTCACGGAAGCTTCCTTCTTTTTCATCCGGAACAGACACGGGCTTCGCCGTCAGACAAGCAAACAGCGAAGATAGGTGGGATAGGGACTTGGGACAGAAATTGGGGATTTGGGGATCGAGTCCACCTTTCGTCAACAAGATAGGATCTAGATGGCCTGGTTGCATACTCCAGCCACTAGACACTTACATCGGGGTCCCAGCTATTCCGTTATACAGGGATCCTTCAAACGATACAAAGCCATCAGCCCACAACACTCAGCCGGCGCGGCCTTCGTGTCTTTCTCTGCTTCGCGCCTTTGACTGGCATGCCTGGACCCTTCGAGACAGATGTATACCCATCAGACTGTCCTATCGAAGACTAAATTTTGGTTTGCTCATATGTGAAAGCGTACAGGCTAAAGGCAAAATACGCAATGATTCTTATTGATAGAATTGCACGTACATATAGGTAAAGTACCTGCCGTATCTCAGTCACCGACTTATGGAAACAAAGATAGTAAGAGAAGGCAGTCAAGGATACATACCAAACTAGGAGGGATAGTTGTGGCTATTACACTAACATGCCCTCGCAGTCAGAACGTTGTTGGGACGAACGTTCAGACTGGATCGAAACTCGGTGAAGACAGCCGTCGGTAGATCCTTGGTAAAGATGTCCGCGTATTGCGAAGTAGTCGGAACGTGGTGAACACGGACAGCACCGGCCACAACACGCTCGCGAACGAAGTGGAGATCAATCTCAACGTGTTTGGTGCGCTGATGCTGCACCGGGTTCATCGAGAGATAGATGGCGCTGATATTGTCACAGTAGACCAAAGTGGCACTCCTGGGGGGACTATGGAGCTCGTGGAGGAGTTGTCGGAGCCAGCACATCTCGGCAACGACGTTGGTAACCGCCCTGTACTCGGCCTCGGCGCTGGAATGAGATACAGTGTGTTGGCGCTTCGACGACCAGGAGACAAGATTGTCACCAAGGAAGACGGCATAGCCCGAAGTGGACTTGCGTGTGTCTGGGCAACCCACCCAGTCAGCTTGGAGTAGGCAACGAGATCCATCGAGGCAGACCACTGAATGAGGAGGCCATGGTCCAGAGTGCCATGCGGATACCGGAGAATGCGCTTCACAGCTGTAAGATGAGGTTCTCGAGGATCATGCATATAGAGGCAGACTTGCTGTACTGCATATGCAATGTCCGGTCTGGTGAAGGTGAGGTACTATAGAGCACCAGCAAGGCTGCGATAGTGGGTGGGATCGCGCACTGGGGGACCGGTAGAAGCTGAAACCTTGGAGTGAGTATCAACCGGAGTACTGCATGGTTTGCAATCTGTCATGCCCGCACGCTCTAGGATATCCAACATGTACTGCCGTTGTGAGAGAAAAAGACCGCTGGCACGGCGCTAGACAGACATACCCAAAAAATGATGAAGTTCCCCAAGATCCTTGAGAGAAAATTCTCGTTGAAGCGCTGAAATAGTCCGGTGGAGAATGGTAGCTGAAGAAGCTGTGAGGACGATGTCATCCACATAAAGCAGCAGATAAACAATGTCGGTGCCGCGATGATAGACAAACAGTGAGGTGTCCGACTTGGCTTCCACAAACCCAAGAGATAGCAAGTAGGAGGCAAAGCAACTATACCATGCGCGAGGTGCTTGCTTCAGGCTATAAAGCGACTTGTTGAGGTGGCAGACAAAATACGGGCAAGACGAGTCCACAAAACCAGTCGGTTGGGAGCAATACACTGTCTCAGTCAATGTGCCATGGAGAAATGCATTGTTGACATCAAGCTGATGGATGGGCCAATCCCGAGACACAGCCATAGACAGAACAGTGCGAACTGTGGCGGGCTTCACGATAGGACTGAAAGTCTCATCAAAGTCAATACCAGGACGCTGTGTAAAACCCCGAAGAACCCAGCGAGCCTTGTAACGGTTGAGAGAGCCATCTGAGTTGAGTTTATGCCGAAAGATCCACTTGCCGGTGACAATATTTGCATTGGAAGGTCGTGGAACCAAATCCCATGTGTGATTAGCCTGCAAAGCGGAGAACTCGTCTTCCATGGCACTCCGCCAATTTTGATCAGCGAGTGTCGAGCGGTATGTCTTGGGGATGGGAGACAATGCCGCGGCATGAAGATTCATGCGTTGCACTAGTTGGCGAAATCCGTGCTTGTCACGAGTCACCATCGCGTGCAAGTTGTCGGCTGGCGTGATAGGGACCACATCGGCTGGTATTGATGTCGGTGCTGCAGCGGTGACGTCGGCGATGAGTGGAGCGACGGGTCGGCTCGGTCGGGCGACGATCGGAGGTGGTCTGGTAGGGCAACGCCACCAGCGCGTTTAGTAGTAGGGCTCGCGGGGACGAGCCAGGCGTGAGCACACGCGCGGCGTGGGCGTCCACCGGAAGGGACGCGCATGCGGGCACAGTGGGCGCCGCACCATCCTCGGAAGGGACAGCCAGACGGGCAGGAGCTTGAGTACCTGCACGTAGAGACAACTATGGCGGTCCGATAGGAACCGGTACGGTGTTAAAGTTAGATAAAAAAAATCAAACTCATGTGTGCTCGGTGGAGGGGGCATCTTGGCATAGGGGAAGGAGGCCTCATCGGACATAACATGATGCGATATGATGACTCGATTGGATGAAAGGTCAAGACATCGATAGCCTTTGTGGTCCGAGGAATAGCCAAGAAAGACGCACATGGTGGAGCGGGGAGAAAGTTTGTGGGGGGCTGTGGCCGAGAGATTGGGGTAGCACTTGGAGCCAAACACTCAAAGGTGGGAGTAGGTGGGATGCACGCCATAGAGCGTGTAGAAAGGAGTGGAGGCGTTGAGTGTTTTGGTGGGAAGGCGATTAAGTAGGTAGGTGGCGGTGTGGAGAGCCTCAACCCAGAAGGAAGGGGGAGGCCAGCTTGACATAGCATAGAGCGAACAATGTTGTTGGTAGTGCGGAGAACACATTCGGCCTTGCCGTTTTGTTGCGAGGTGTACGAGCATGACATGCAAAGAACGACTCCATGTGTTAGGAAGGAATGACGAGCGGAGGAGTTGTCGCACTAGACACTCTTGATTTTGCTGCCAAATTGAGTTGCCACATAGGAGAAAAAATTGGAGATAGTGGAGAAAGTGTCTGACTTGAGTCGTAGAGGAAAAGTCCAAAGGAAATGCGAGCAATAATCAAGAATGACTAAGTAATATTTATAACCGGACACACTGACAACAGGCGATGTCCAAAGATCATAATGCACTAAGTCAAAATTATTGAGAGCTCGAGATTGTGATGAAACAAAAGGGAAACGTATGTGGCGACCAAGTTGGCAAGCGTGACAAATAGTGTCGATGTCACTTTTATTACAAGAGATGGCAGAAGTACTGGTTACTCTGGATAGAGCTTCATGACCAAGGTGCTCGAGTCGACGATGCCATAAGGAGGCGGGGGCGCCGGTAAGGAGGGCACATGACGATGGGACGGAGACTGTCAAGCGCAAAGGGTAGAGGGCCCCGGAGCTATTGTACCCGACGATCACGTTCCTGGACCGAAGATCCTTCACGGAAAGGCCAGTGGGGTCAAATTCAACAGAACAATTATTGTCAGTGGTAAACTGGCTAATAGATATAAGATTCTTAATAATGTGAGGAGCAACAAGAACATTATTAAGATAAAGAGAACCAGGTAGAGCTATAGAGCCAGTGGAGGTGATAGGGAGCAGCGACCCATTACCGACAATAATAGATGAAGGAGTGAAGGAACGTGGTGGATGGGACATGGAGAGGTTACCGGTGTCGGATGTCATGTGCGAAGTCGCACCGGAATCCAGGTACCAGTCCATTGTTGCAGGCGGAGTCAGAGTTGTGGTTTTGAAGGAGTTTGCCAGTGACTGCTGATCCCACAAACCGAGGCCGGACATAGGACTCTGAGGAGGCGCGCCAAGGCCGCAGGGGTACCGGTGGGAGGCGTGAGGGACCACGTCTTGACTGGCGAAACATCGCCGAAGTTATCGCCACCAATCTTTGAAGGAGGGCCGGGTGGCGCTGAGCGCTAAGCGAGCACGAGAAGCCGGTGCTGGCCGAGCCACATCCGATGGTGCTGCCCACGGGTTGTAGAGGGCCACCAGACGGGCCACCCTTGCCCTAGCCCTTGTTGTTGGAGGTGTTGGAGTAGGAGGCGCCTTGCGGGGCGGCGATGAGGCGGCAGATGGTCCACCCGAGCCCTTGTTGTTGGAGGGCCGTCGATGAGAGGTGCCATCAAGATGCCATCGCCGCTCTTCGAGGAGAAGGTCGGAGCGGACCTCGAGGAACGTGGGGAACGCCCGCTGCCGCTTGAGAAGCACCGCCATGTAGGCGAACTTCTCGTTCAGACCGCGCAAGACGTTCAGAACGAGAGTCCGGACGTGGACGGGCTCGCCCACATCACTGAGGGCATCGGCCATGCCCTTCATCTTGCGACAGTAGTCGGAGACGGAGAGTTCGCCCTGCACGAAGTTGCGGAACTCGGCGTTGAGAAACAGCGCGCGAGTTTCCTTGTTGCCGATGAACTGTTGCTCGATCCCGAGCCAAACGATGCGGGTGGTGGTGGCCGGCTGCATCACAATCTCGAGGAGTTCGGTGGAGAGAGTACCGTATAGCCAAGAGATGACGACGCAGTCCATGCGATGCCAGTCGGGGGCGTCAGGACGAGCCTCATCGGTGAGGACGTGGCTGGTCAGGGAGAACTTGCCGAGGGTGATGAGCATGAGGCCGTGCCACTTGGTGTAATTGGGGGAGACGAGGTCGAGGACGATCGGCACGAGGGCGTAGATGGTCGGGACGCCCACGGCTTGGGCGTGAAGCTGCGCGACCGTGGCCGCCTCGGCGATGCGCTGGCTTCTTCACGATGGCGGGCGGCGGCGGCCTCCTATTCGCGAGCGGCAGCGGCTTCGCGTTCCTAGGCAGCAGCGGCCTCACGCTCACGTGTAGCGGTGACGGCGGCGTCGTCGTTGGCCATGGCGGGGGCGCAAGTGGATTAGCGGAAGGTGGAGGTCAGGGGACCGTATATTAGTGATACCATGAAAGCGTACATGCTAAAGGTAAAATAGGCAATGATTCTCATTGATAGAATTGCATGTACATATAGGCAAGTACCTGCCGTATCTCAGTCACCGACTTATGGAAACAAGGATCAGGAGAGAAGGCAGGAGAGCCAATCAAGGATAGATACCAAACTAGGAGGGATAGCTACGGCTATTATGCTAACAATATGAAAGCAAATAACTACTTACCATCAACCCGACCAAAACATAGCTTGGGAATTTTCTGTTCACTCTGTGATGTATGAGAGAGAAACTTGGAAGCTCTTGTGGGGAGCAATGAAAAACATTACTCCCTAGAATGAGATGCAGCCTCTCTTTAGGACAAGCAGCCTGACAACCAAGTTTCAGAGCTTCAACAATAACATAAACGCGAAGAAAAAATAACATGAATGCGAAGAAAATGCAAAAGCACTGGACGAGACATACATGTTTTATATATTATTATTTGGGAGTTGGAACTCACGTAAACAGAAATCCCTTTTACAGACTTACGAGCACATCATTTTTTTCTTTCACATGCAGTGTACAGTAAACTATTTCACATAAAGACGGAGCATAAGAGACTACGTTCTTCAGGAGATAGCGTAAGGCTATGCATCGCTGTTACAACGCACGGTAACAAATGGACGAAAAGCAGCAGACAACTGGTCTAGGTAAACCAGAGAACAGGTCCAGGAACAGCGGGTTAATCTGAAGGAATCAAGGAAGGTTCCTCGTTGAGATGAAATCGAACGACAAGCCATTGTCCTGGAGGCGCTTCTGGAGATCAGTGGGGCCGAAAACCATACCTGGTGTATACACCCCACCTTTTGGCAGATTGGCTCGCTGGCTCAGGATGACGATGGCACACTGGACCAGGATGATCGGAGTTGAGATATACCCTATCTCCGGCCCTGAAACTCTTGTGATGACCTCTTTGTCAGGCTTGCTTCCACGCTTGGCTACATTGCTGTAGCCACGCCCAACGAACCACATCTTGAACGAAGCACTGCTGACCTCTTCCTCTGTTGGTCCAGCCTTTCTAAACCACCCCATGGAGAAGAATTCAGGGAATTTTAGCAAAAGGAACCTACAAAGGGAGTGAGCTCCAAGCACGGCGATGCACATTCCAGTATAGAGGAACTGCAAAATGCCCAGAATGGAATGAGAGGCGATGTTCACACCGAAATGTGCAGGTTTAACAGAAGACCAGAAATTCTTCCTATGCTCAGCATATTCTGAGGTTTCTTCCACCCCAGGAAGGCCCTCAGGATGCTCTGTCATTGTTGATAGGGTTCTCTTCACAACCGCTGTGTCAGAAGAAGGTAACTTTATAACCCACAATGCCAGTGTCTTGTCATGCTCAATCAATGATCCTTTGGGAGGTGCAGGGCCCGGAATCTGCATAAAGAGAGAAACCTTAGCATCAAATGTGATTTTTATCCAATAATAAAAATAATTTGATTTCTGTCATAATTTCACCCAATAGATCATTGCATGCATTGAATTCAGGGATTCATGATTTGAACAAATGTTGTGCACATTTTCGCTAGGATCTTTGTACTAGGATTTATTAAAAAATGCAAAACGAATATAATCAAGGTTGTATAAACCACAACAAATCTATTACAACAAAGATCCTAACACCTAAAAAACAACCCAAAGACCTAAGTTGGAATATGGATCAGATTATTGTAAGATCAATTAGGTCTTCATTAAGAATTCAGATTGTGGAATTGCCAAATTCATCTCATTTGCTTTGTATTCATCAAGCATCCCCCTCCCCATCTCTCTTGCTTTTGTTATAGTTAATTAAATTAAATTAAATAAAAAACAATAACCTCAACATTTACATCATTTGTAACATCATACTGGTGTTGATTTACTAATACCCTTCACTCCCTTCAATACTTAGGTTGGGGTTTGCTTAATGGCACTTGCAGCCAATAGTTTTTTTATGATATTTACTACCTGTTGAAGTGTTGATCATGGAACACGATGGCATGGGGCATTGTCATACAGTTGAAGAAACGCGCCAAGGTCATGATGATGCTAGTAGGTTTCAGACATTGAAAGGATGCAACCATAATAGTGGCACCTGACAAAATAGAACAGTAATTACCGCATCAGGCACAAACAAGTTTATGACAGGCTGTTCTATAGCTCAAATAGGGAGCCCTTCTCTGCCCTATAACCATGGTTATTAAGGCGGTAAGGCGAGGCGAGGCGACCCACCCCCTCACACCTTTTAAGTGGTAAGGCGTAAGGCGTATGGCGAGGCGATGCCTTACCACATCTTAAGGCGAGGCCACGTAGGATTTGAAAATATAGGATTTGAGGAATCATCTAATATATATTAAGTGATAGTTGTTATATATTAAGTGATAGTTCTTTTGTTAAGTGATATATATTAAGAAATGTCCAGAAGGAGTGCTTATGTGTGTTATTAAGAAATGTCCAGAGGTGTTAAGGGATCATCCCAACCGCCTGCCCGCCCGCCTCCGTTTGCCCGCCGCCTGCCGCTTCGCCTGCCTGCTGCCTGCCCGCCTGCCCGCCTCCTCTTTTTTCTTCCGCTTGACGAGGGCTGCCCCGCCTCCTCTTTTTTTCGCCCGATCGACAATGATAGCCGAGCGCTTCTCTTTCTTCCGCTTCGCTTTGTCTTCTTCGCATGGGAGAAAAAGCGGCGGCCAGCGCCACGCCAGATGCCACGCCACGCCATCGCCACTCCGCCTCCTCGGCCCTCCTCAGTCGCCTCCTCGGTCCTCCTCAACGCCTCCTCGGTCCTCCTCGACGCTGCCCGCACCGCCTCCTCGCCTCCTTGGCGCCAGCCCGCCCTCCTCCTCCCCTCCTCAAGCTGCTAGCTGCCCTTGTTGCGCCGCGTCCCCTCCCCATCTTCCTCTCCGGCCGACGCCTTGGCCCCCGGCGGCGCCTTAGCGCTTAGACGACGCCTTAATAACCATGCCTATAACGTGTTCAATTTTTAGTAACATGGAACAACTAATCCTTTTCACCAATAAATTTACCATTTAAGAAGGCTTTCGAAATTAAGTGGGATTTCCGAATCCTACTATACTACTCTGTAAAAATAAATGTGGCGCTTATTAACGAGCAACTCCTCAAACATGCATATTTATAGTAAAGAACACGGTCTCCTTCAAAAGGGTAACAGGACCCAAGCCCAAAAGGACATAATTGTAGCAACTTGGCGATGAAAGCATGAATCATTATTAAGGGCATCAAAGGCAAGATGTGGACTATTCATCTACCACAATAAAATATGGCAAAAGGACAATAGGACTCATTGAGAAATACGATAACCCATTCTTCATGAAGTAGCATCACATTCACACAAAAGGCATGTTAGCCATCATTTACATGTGACAATACTAAGGCTTTTCTGAAGGAGCTGAAGGATTATTTGGTGGTTGGTAGTTTGGTGCACAATATGCATCAGCTTGATTGAATAGTGGTTGACTGGTTGGAGCAGACAGTTGGCAAACAATATGCGACAGTACTAAAGAATTATATCATCAAATCATGACGTCTTGAAACAAAGGTGATGGTCAGGGGTAGGCAATCTATAAAATTTTTGCAGAAAAATAAAAAGGGAAATCACTATACTGAGTAAGTCGAAAGGTACCTGTACACCTTCTTTGCCTGGGCATCAACAATGGTGTATATCCTCTATGGCAGCAACAAAATTTAAATGTTCTCTCTTCTCTGTATCTACATTGTAACCTTCTGCCTTCTTAATACATTAAGAACCTAGGTCCTTGTTTCTCAATTAAAAGAAGGTGCTTGTACACCGTACCAGCACACATAAATATTTCGGTTTGCAAGTTGCATGATTTTCTTGTCAACTCCAAGTCAAATTTTCTGGCCTTTGGATTAGTTTTGAAATGTGTGTGTCTGATTCTGTTTTTAATCCAATGGTTCAAAAAGTTCAAAAATAGACAACCCCTAAATCTTTCTGTTTGGTGACAAATTCACATCAATCAAGAAGATTCACGTAATCAGAGAGATAATTATCTTAATTTTATAATAAGACCTACAAGTTCGGTCTTCACCAATTTTTATTAACTAACAGCGCTGACAAACACTCAAAGTTGATTTTTATTATCTGATTTTTTTGTTAACTCTAAATCGATTTTTATGGCCTTTGTATTAGTTTTTGCGAAGTGTGTGTCTGATTCTGATTTTAATCCAATGGTTAAAAAATGTGACTTATATTTAAGAAGCCTAAGTCACCTTGTAAATAGACACCCACTAAATATTTCAATTTGGTGTAAAATCCATTTTGATTGAGAAAATCCACATAATCTGAGAGATAATTATCTGGATTTTATCATAAGAACAAGAATTTTGATCTTCACCAATTTTATTAACTAACAGCTCCGACTAACACTCGGCACACTTGGGACTTTGGGTCTACTCTAACTTGAAGCTAAGCTAGTTTCATTCTGAGGAAGAGTAGCACACGCCAACAATTTGATCCAAATTCGAACATAAGTTCACAGGAAAGCACAATCAGTTTAGGATAACCGTGACAGAAAAATAAATATCATAATAGCCTAATAGGTAAAAAGACATGGATTAGGGATTATCATAATAAAGCCAGCAACCATCAGTATTACAGTTTACAGTATGTGCATGTACCATGAAAGTCGACATGTTCAAGTAGAGATTAAATCATCCTTGTAATTAAATGTAAAATTTGTTCTAGTGCAGTACTCTTAATCCCCTCATCAATCCCTACCACCGCATAGAGCTAGCACTTCATAAAACATATAATTGAATTCAGGAACTGCAAGAAGTTAATAGTAACTCACATCGGGCTTCGGCGGCCTCGGCCGCGACCGGCGCAGCGCCTGCAACTGGCCGGCACTGCCCACGCCGAGCACGGCCGACTCAAACGTGGCGAAGTTCCCGGCGATCCTCTTGTCGGACTCCAGGCTGAGGTTCGCGACCACGCTCACCGGCGCGGACGGCGGCGCCCACTGCCTGGTGTTGAACAAGAACCCGAGCTCCGCGGGGACGGAGTCAAACCCGCACGCGGAGACGATCAGCGACCCGTTCTTGGCGGCGACCTCGTGGAGGTCGGCCTGGATGCGCTCCATGAATTCGGGCTCGCCGGAGATGTCGAGGCAGTGGACCCCGGCTGCGGCGCAGGCCGCCGCCAGCTGCCTACCGTGGAGGCGGAAGGGCCCCGCGCAGGACAGCACGACGCGCGCCCGCGCCGCGACCGCGTCGAGGGAGGCCTGGTCGTCGGAGTCGGCAACGAGGATGGGGACGTCAGGGGCCGGGGCGGGCGCCGTGGCCCAGCGGAGCGCGGCGGCGAGGCGCTCCCGGCTGCGGCCGGCGAGCGCGAGCGAGCGGAGCGGGGAGGCGTTGGGGGGCAGGAACTTGAGCGCCTCGCGGATGACGTACTTGCCGGTGAAGCCCGAGGCCCCGAAGATGACGACGTCGAACACCTCCGGCTCCTGCGCCGCCATGGGTTCGGCTTCTCGGGAGAGTCCGAACTGTGAAGTGCTGCGGTGCGGTGGCCTCAGCTGCGCGTTGCGACCGTTTTTGAAGCGCGCGAAACGGGCGCGGTCACGTCGCCACGTGGATGGGGAAGGTTTAAATCGCATTTATAATTTGGGTACCGTTGCAGGAGAGTGTTACGCTTCGTTATCAGGTTAGTTTGTTGTTGGCGATGTCATGCATTCGAACCATGTTTAGTTGTTTATAATTGGAATGTGGGCACGTTGTAGGCGAGTGTTACGCTTCGTTATCACGTTAGTTTGTTGTTGGCGATGGCCTGCGTTCGTACCATGTTTAGTTGTAAAATTGTAACGTGGTGTTGGTAGAGGTGGCCAAATCGCCGTATCGGCCGGCACGGCGCACAACATTGTTGGCCTGATCCAGACACGCCATGATTTATACTGTTTATGAGCCGGGTCGGCATGACACGAAGATCTGTGCTGTGCTTGGACCGCCCCTTGGCACGATGGCCTGGTCCGGCCCGAGCCCGACACGACCTATGTGGCCCGCGTACAGAGAGGCCGAGCCGGGAGGAGAGGAGGGCGGGGCGGCGCCGGTGTGGAGGAATAAGGGGCCGACCGGCTGCTTGGCATGGAGGAAGAAGGAGCTGGGCAGTGGGCCGCTCGGGAAGGGAGGGAATCGGGAGGAGGCGACTGGCAAGGAGGGAGGAGGTCGTGGCCGGAGCGGAGAGAGGAGATAGAGGAGGCGGCGCGGCCGACGCGGAGAGAGTAGATCGGAGGGGCCACGGTGGTGAGGGTGGCGATAAAGGCGGCAAGCACCACTAGCAAGATCTGCAAGATCACTACACGCGTGGGCAGGGGCACCACAAGGGTAGGAAGAGAAAAGGGTAGGGCAAAGGTGATGCGAGCAATTGGGCGATGGGCGTGCAAGATGGTGGGGCGTGCACAGCACTACATGACCGAGGAGAATATGACCCCTTTTTTATCATTTTGGACCGTTTGGCCCTTTAAAAATAGCAAAAGATATATTTAAAAAATCCCATTTTTCCTATAAATAGCAATCATACCCCCCTTATTTAGCACCCATCCATTCCTCAATTTTCGGCAGCAAGTCAGCAAAAGAGGTTCAATTCTATATTTTGTATACTTTTATTGTTGGTATTTGTTATGCTAAGATGAAAGTAATAATAGTGTTAGTTTCAATTTTACAGTTTTCGTTATGGACAGTTGCGATAGCTTTGCTCTTGGTAATTACGGACTTTCATCGGAGGAAGTTGCATCCATAGAGGCTGCTGCGGCTACCTCAAACCAACTGGAAGGGCAAGGTAGAGTTTCGTCATCAGGCTCCACAACATCATCTTCGTCGGTGACCACTGGAGCAAAGAGGTCGAGGCCGTCTACATCGGGAGTGTGGGAGAATTTTGACAGAACAACCAAGCCAGACGCACAGGGAAATCATGTACCATATGCTATTTGCAAAATTTATCGCAATGAATTGTCTGCAAGGTCTACAGGTGGAACGATGCACTTGCTTAGACATGCTACAAGATGTAACGCCAAGCAAGGATAGGTGATGAGGCAGACGCAGCTGTAGCACAACCCCGACAGTACAGTACGTAGCTGGCACTACGATCCTGAGGTAGCTCGTCAATCCCTCTGTTGTTTAATTGTTTGTGAGGATTTACCGTTAGGCTTTGGGAAATCTACTGCTTTCCAAACTTACATTAGGACTACACATAATCCTAGATTTTGTGCCGTTTCTAGACAGACAACAACTAGGGATCTAGTAAAATACTACAATGAATGTCGTAATAAAATAAAGCAACTATTTAGTACGTGCACATTTTCGGTGACCCTGACCTCGGACATATGGAGTGGTCGAGCTAGGGAGGATTATCTTAGTGTAGTTGCTTATTATGTTAATGACGACTGGGTAAGGAAGAAAATAATTATATGTTTGAAATTAATTGATGTAGTACACACGGGTGAGAATATTACGGACTGTATTATCAAAGTCGTGGAAGACTTTGGTCTTACAGACAACTTGTTCTCAATTACTTTAGACAATGCCGCTTCGAACTCTAGGGCCATGGATATTCTTACTCCAATGTTGAGTACATATGCCGATTCCTTCTTGCTACATCAGCGATGCACTTGTCATATTATTAACCTTATAGTCAAATATGGTGTGAAAATGTTGAATCCATATATTAAAGCTTTTCGCAATGCGATGTCTTTCTTGAATAATTCTAACATAAGAATAGCAGCATATAAGAACTTCTGTAGGGCGATAGGTGTACATCCAATAAAGTTCGGTTTGGACATACTGGTAAGATGGAACTCTACTTACCTGATGCTTAAGAGTCTTTTGCCATATAAGAGCATTTTTTCTGTTTTTATTCAAATGCACTATCAAAGAACTGACAGTATGATACTACTGACTGAACAATATTGGTTCGTTGCTAAGAAGATATTACAGTTTTTAGAAATTTTTTATGAGGTCATTGTTCCTTTGTCCGCTGTCTACTATCCAATATATCCTATTATTGTGCATAGTATTTTATAGATTGCTATTCAATTGAAAATGTATGAAAATGCCTCAGTTTTACGTGACATTATTGTTGCTATGAAAAATAAATATCTTAAATATTGGAGAAAAATCCCTTTCCTATATGCATTTGTATTTATTTTAGATCCTAGAGGTAAAATTGAAGCATTTGCTAATGTTCTTGATCTTCTTAGTGATTCTACAGGGCTAGACTATTCTAACTATTTTGTAGAAGTTCGTTCTCGGTTACACGAGGTTTACCAAAGGTATGAAAATAAGTTCCAGGGAGTCCGTATGCAACGACCTCCAGTAGCCCCCGCATCAAGTAGCAAGATAAATATGTGGGGGCAAGATCTTCGGTGGCTCTTCCTCGAGGTCCAGGTCTTCTTCTTCTACAACGACACCTTCTCAACAAAGTCCAAGACCAACCCCTCACCCAAGGAGCGGGGAACTATTTGCCTATTTGGACAGCGATACGATGGATTTCAACTCAGAAAACTTTGAAATTTTTGCACTGGCAGCATGAGCATAAGTTAGCATATCTCGTGCTGTCTATACTTGCACGTGATGTGTGCACCTCTGAGTCTGCTTTCTGTCTTTCTGAAAGAATATTGGAGGAGAGGAGAACACGTTTCACAAGTGAGATGGTGGAGATACTTCTAACTGTGAAGGATTGGGAACAAGCTGATTCACAAACACAACACTCTATGAAAAATCCATAGTTATCGGAGGTGTTAAAAAATTTGTACCTAGACAACGACACTTAGAACAAGGATGTATGTAGAGTTATAGGATGTACTCATTTTTCTTTATCAAGATTTTCTTATGTTGAGTTTTTACTTGGCAAATGTTTTAACAAGGCAGCCATTTGAACATTAATAAAGCTCTTTATTACATTTTAAATATGCTTGTCTCAGTTTTTACAATATTCATATCTATTTCTGAATGCTACACATTTTTATGATTTTTGGGATTTTATGATTTTTTTTTTTGTATTTTTTGGGCTTAACAAGCTAAGTGGGTCACAACCAGTCCACAATCTCTAATGTTAAAATATGACGGTTGATTTTATACTAATACATTTATAGAATATTGTGAAAGTATAATATTATGATAGTATTTATCTCATGACAAATCCAACATTATCATTTTAATACAACCAATCTAAATATTTAGAAAAATATTATTAGTTAAAGATTATAAAGTTTGGTTGGTCTAAGTCTGTCGATGGTTTAGTATTGATCTTACGAATGAATACTAGGACTTTTCTTAAGTTAAACCACGTAGAAAAAGGCACATGGATTTGGGAAAAAAGCGTTGTGTTCGCTTGAGGCATGTGGCACCAGAATAGGTGGCCATTGGAGCAGCCGTTGAGGCCTGCAAGCCCAAGACACGCCGTCAATGTCCGCGACAAGGCCAGTAGTTTAAATTTGGGGAAAATTTGTTTATATCACGATAAAGTTCTCAGATACCTGATCTGCAATTACAAAACAACGTCTCTCTTTCATACCATTATATTTTACAAGTATTACCATTTATTGTTATTATCGTCAACTCCATTAAATTTTTGTCGTCGATTTTTTTCTCTCTAAAATACTCAAATTACTCTCGTCTTCTTCCTCTTCCCTCCTTTCCCCAACCGCCCTCATCCCCCGACCGACCGCCTCCCTCCCCCTTCCCCCTCTGCCTAACCACCTCCAGGGGCGGGCCCAGCAATAGGGCAAGGCTGGGCGGTCCGGCGCCGGCGACCCCCCGCGCCGTCCCGGGCGTAGGCCACTGCAGCCAGTATGCAAGAGGTGAGGTGAGGTGAGCTGGCAACGTGCCTAGCAGCGTGTCCTCCTCCGCTCGACGCTGATCCTTCGCCGAGATGTCGGATGCCGACGTCGTGCCGCTAGGGCTAGGGCCAACTCGAGGAGCAGGAGTGGGAGCTGGCTCAGGTGGAGGGCCAGCGCCGGCGGCGCAAGCAAGGGCAGGAGGAGACGAAGATGTTGGGAGGGCAGGGGAGGAGAGCGAGGTGACGACGACCACTGAGTGGGGGTGGAGCAGAGAGATGACGGCGGTGCGGCGCGGCCCGGTTTGGGGAGGAGGCGGGGGCAGAGAGGGAAGGCGGCGACGGCCGGAGGAGGAGGAGAAGGAGGCGCGGGAGGAGGGGGCGCCGGGAGGGGCGGCGTGGGGAGTCCAGGAGGAGGCGGGGCGGCAGGGGGCAGAGGAGGAGGGAGATTAGGGGAGAGGGAGGTGGTGCCACTGCGGGCAGCCAGCGGCAGCAGTAACGGGTGGGACGAGGCGAGGGAGAGAGGAGAGGAGGCGGCTCGGCCGCTCGGGTGGGACTTGGGAGAGGAGGAGGCTCATTATTTTATTCGGTTAGGGCAGGCACCTCCACCAGCAAATCGAGCCGTCCGATCTCCATCCTACGGTCCAGGAAAAAAGGATGACGTGGCACAACTGGCTGGCTGCCTTGCCCCGCGGGATTTATTTAGGGCGAATAGGCTGAGTGACGCTCACGCACGCTAACTACCATTCCACCTGCAAATTTTGGCAGATCAAGGCCCTGTTTAGGGGAGTTTAACTTTTACCAAAAATTGATATTCGGCTTTCTTACTGAAAAGCGGCGGTAGCCTAGTTTTAGCTTTTACTGTGAGGTCATTTGTCATTCTGGCTTTTTTGTTGGGCTGTATGGCTGCTTTAACTTTGGATGAAAGATTGAAATATCTAAAATACCTTCGAGGGTTTTGAAGGCTTGCGTTGTGTGTTAATTTAGTGTAAATATGGTTATTTTTTATTCTTTTTACTAAGTTACAAAGAATTGAGTAACATTTTACAACGTTGAAAATCACATGCAGAAGATGAACGTACATTTTCTTTCAGCAATGCAGTAGTATCCACAAAAGATGCAACGTCCACTATAACATCCAAGAGACGAACACTACCAACAAAAGGTCACATAGCAATACATATTCCTACGATCTATTAGCCATCAAAGACTCAGCAATGAAATCACGAAGAGTACGCATGTCTCCATCATCCACTGACATGTCATTTTCACCAAGATGTCCACATGTTGCCACTTGTGCAAGTTGTGGCATGTAATTTTCATCTTCATAGCATCTTCGAAAAAGACAATTATGTAAGGTGATATCCCTAATAAAGTTATGAAGCGACATATAGGTCATTATGATCTTCTTTTGTTTCTTTTTTTTAAAAAAAAACTTGACAATTTCAACAAAATTCGTTATTTCATCTTCAACACTCCGAAGGATGTTCAATCACATAGAGAACAGAAGAGTGGCGATAATTGAACCAATCCTTTCCTCTTGGACGTCAACCCTATTGAAATTCCGGGATGGTACATTTGGCTTCTGAATGGAGTTAGATATATCTTTCAATTAGGGTATCCCGTGTCGACGAGATAATATTTTTCTGAACATATAAGCATGAAGTGTGAAACATTGAATATGCGGAGTGCAAAAAACAGATCACTTCAAAGACAAAAGAATTACCTTCATGAGGATGTGAAAATTAGTTTGAATACTTGGACATAGTATCATTAAACACGCAAATCGTGTGTAGATCCATGCCACCCAGCTATAACGAACGTGAACCTCATGTCGAAGTCACAGACAACCATCACATTTTGAGTAGCATGTCCATGAGGGGGGAGGGATGTTGTACCTCTAGAGACGGCGACGACCGGGATAGGGCCGATGGCATTTCTGGTAGGGGTGGGGTGGCGGCCTTGCGTAGGAGGCAGTGGCGATCGGTAGGGGTGGACATCGAGCCAAATCCTCATCTTATCGAGCTTTTCCTAAAATTGACATAGTTTGATTTAATATAATTTTATTTATAATTTGAAAGTATTTTTATAATCGAGCTAACGAGTCGAGCTAGAGCGAAATCCAATTTCATTAGAAATTGACCTATTTCAATATTTAACCAATTAATGAGTGTAATTGATGCAATTTTGAACCGAGCCAACGAGCCCCGCTAATGAGTTTTTTTTCCACCCCTAGCGACTGGGAAGCGGCGGCTACCAGGATGGGGGCGACCTCGCGTGGGGAGGCGGCAGCGACAGAGTGGGATGGGGCCAGCGGGTGGGCGGGATAGAGAGACCAGCCTTGGGGGGATGGTGAGGCGGCGGGGATAGAGCTTGGGGCGGCGACACGGTCTATTTGGGGGCAGCTGCATCGAGTCGCCCTAGGGGCCAAGGGAATCAATTGGGAGAGAAATAGATCCAGGATGAGACGGGATCGAAGGGAAGACCTTTTTAACCGGTGGCATTTGGTGAGTAATTTTATTGAACTTCTCGTGGCAAATAGGTATACCTCTCCCGCAATAAGCCCAAAAGGCACATCCCAAGTTGTTTCAGCTTTCATGTATGCTTCGACTTTGGCTTACTCCATAAGCTGCTGTGAAGCTAGCCTGTTTGAGGAGGCTTTTAGCTTTTATAAAACCGAAGCTAGCTTAAAGCTCTTCCAAACAGGCCTAACTACTTCGCTCTTACCTCCTTACCTTTAGAAGTCGATAGGACGGTTCTAACTATCTCTAGTTACCAACATAGCCCCTCTTTTCTTGACCTCTATGCCCTATTTTCTAATCCTGCAAAAGGATACATTTTGCGTACCTTCGGTTAGTTCGACTGGCGTGTCAGTCTGGTTCGCAGGCCAAAGACCAGAATTCAAATTATCATCGACTACATGCATGAGCACGGGTCATCCGTGAATTTAATGTAGTTTGATGATCATTTAACTTCTTGCGTTACGTGACGTGAACCTTGGGATAGATGTGAGTTGTCTGAGCTGTTACTCCCTCTGTTTCATAATATTTCTCCAGAGTCTATTATACATCACTAAATCCAAGAAGTAGTTATTGAGAAATTATCATGCATATCCTTATTAAATAACATACCATAACCACTTAACATATTCCAAAACATTTAAGTATGGGTAAAGAATGAAAAAAATCATAATAACTACACTCTAAATTATCTCAATGGACAAATATATTAAAACAAATGTTCCCAACGTCATAGACAAATATAGCGAAACATATGGAGTAAATGATTGGTTCAGGGCTGAATTTAAGCCCAGCCCGAAAAGTGCTAGACCCGAGTTGGGCCCGCCATCCTAAGCTTGAAAAATCCTAATAAAAATTTGATCCTTTTTTATTAATGTTGAATGAGAAATGATGCAGGTCCGAATTCATAATTAATTCTTCCTAATTAAGATCCTAATTAGGGTGTACTTCATCTTATTCCAAATATAAGTCGTTTTGGATACCGATATGGTCCCTATAATAACACTTTGATCATCATTTTTTATGAAATATATTATTGTAAATAAAAGAATTCTATATTATGAAAGTATATTTCATGATGTGTGTAGTAATACAAATTTCATGGTGTCAATCTTGATCATTCTTTATATATTGATGATTAAATTTAAAAATGTTTAACCTTTATTGATTTTAAAATGGACTTATATTCTAAATCGGAGGAAGTAGGATACGGCTAGTGCGGACAAGGTGCCCCTTTCTCTTTTTGAGAAGAATTGCTACTAGTACAACGATCAGCGCGACGATGAATCAGCAAGGTTCAGCAAGGTAAGAGGCAAGCACGAGGAGTGACCCGATGAGTGACTGAAGGAGACGTGTCGCTTGCATAGCGACAAATCTTTCTCTGCCCTTGCGATTTTGTTGTCTCTTGCGCGCTCCTCCGAGCCGCATAACGATTTTTTTAAAAAAATGTTAATTTGAAAGATAATTTAAAAATAGTCAAAACAAATTTACAAAAATACATGTCTGTCATCATTTGGAATGGCGATGAGCTCGCGCTGTTATTTCAACCGACAATGCGAACCTATTTATCGTCGCCGCTTCAAGTGCTTATCGCCACCAGGATTCAACTAATGATGCGAATCTGGCTATATAAACCTCCAAAATTCGGTGGAAAAGTCATTTTAATTTCGGAAAAAAAGAGAAGAGAGAGAGAAGAGAGCGAAGGAGAGAAGAGAAGAGAAGAGACGTAGCGAAGTCTTGCCGGTTCGTAGCGGAGGAGAGAGAGACGGAGCAGCAGATCTATTCGCCTATTTTGCAGGTAAATATTCTTGCAACTTTGTACCTAAATTCTAAACCTTATAGGTTAGCAAATAAAAATAGCAGCATAGAATTCAATAGATTAGATAATTTTAGTTGTATTGTTGTTTGATGTAGTACATCATTTTAGCTATGTATAGTTTAGTCCGTCATATAGATATTATTTATGTTGCAGTACTTGTACGATTTAGAAAAAATTCACAAAAATACTAAGAAAACTTTGTAGGTTTTTATTTTTACATGGTAAATATCTTGTTAATGCCGAAAATATTTTTTAAACTAGGAAAATAGGAAGACACCTCTAAAAATAATAAGATACCTATTATAAATCTGTAAAAAAATTGGAGAGTAGCTAAATATGGTATGTAGAGCTTAATAAAAATAATCCCAACTTAATTTTGGTTTCCATTTGTGCACGGTAAATATTCTGTTAATGCCGAAAATACTTTTTAAACTAGGAAAATAGCAAGACACCTCTAAAAATTCTTTAAAAAAAATCCAGAGTAGATACATAGGGTATGTAGAGCTGAATTAAAATATTGTAAACTTTTTTTTTCATTTGTATACGGTAAATATTTTGTAAATGCTGGAGTCACTTTACAAACAAGGAAAGTAGCAATGTACCTGTAAAAAATCTATAAAAATTATAGAGTAGCTAAATAAAGAATGTAGACGTTAATTAAAACATTGTGAACTTACTTTTACTTTCCATCTATACACGACAAAAAATCTTGTAAAAATGTATATATCGATATAGATGTGTGCATATCAGTTTCCTATGTGTTGCTAATCATGCAATAATTGAATTAATTAGATATGTCACTTCTTATTACTTTTTGTATATGTTTCGTAGTATTTACAATGTATTCACTAAATTTTTAGGTATGGTGGACCCAGGATACACTGAGCAATGGTCGTACGAGTTGCTTGGCCCAGTCATTGACAATTTGACACACATCACTGTAGCCGCCTTAGTATCATCCTCCCCCCCCCAGAGGGCAAGGCGACGATTGAGATTGGCACGTTGCAGCTGCGCACGCCCATTAGGGCATAGAGGGTAAACCCACGATGGGTTCCGAGGTACGTGTAGTTGTGACCTTCGTGTGCTCAATTACAGTCTGACTATTTTGGGTCGACTCACGTTTGTTCTTAATCCTTTCGACGCAGGTTAAGAGCGGCGGACCTCCTTCCACTAGAGAGGATGGTAGAGGCGACGTGGGAGGACGGCCAAGACCGCGCGGGCAGTGGTCGTACATGGGAAGACGACACTGGTTGACTAGTGGAGGCCAGAGACGCACATGTTTCACCTCCCGTGCGGGGAAATGGCGCCGATGCTTCAAGACGTGACCTTCCTAACCGAAAATATCACACTCCGTCACACCACATTTTTAGACCGAGAAGGTCCATTAAAAAGAAGGGAGAAGAGAACCGGAGGAGAACACTACACCACCACACCCAACACTTCGCCAAAGGTTGGTTCACACAATTGAGAGGAAGGAGATGTCGGGCTCGTCGACGAACTTCCATGTGAAGATGCTGTGGAAGCGCAAGTGGCTTGCCGAGAGAGCTAAACCCTATTTAGATTGTTCTATGAAGGATTCGCCTGTATCACCAAAGTTTCCACGCCTGCAATGTGTGTGCAAAGAACTGACTAAGATCATCCAGTCCACACACCCAGCGACAGCCACCTGGGAGTACTACACGTGCGAGAATATCCTCATAAGCGAATCTTGCACACATATATATTTTTCACATCTTACATTATATTCCACAAATCCCTAACTACATCCGCGTATAATGGCAACCGGAGATGCGATGCAACTTCTTTCAAATGGATCGACGATCTGGACATGTACGATAAGGAGTTCATCGAGTAGAAGTGCATGTTGACCTATGTGATGCGAGCCGAGACCTTTAAACGCTGGAAATCTTACGTACCCGACCCTACTGAAAAGACACCGGAGGAGCCCAGGAGAGCAGGGTGGTGGTGGAGGACCCCCGAACAAGAAACTGAGTACGACTGTGTCGAGACCCCGAGTAGCACCCCGAGACCCTCTGTGCTCACTGGACTAGTCCCATAATCAGTGGCTGGTCCGCACAGTGATCAACAACGATGTCATCACAACCACACAGCCAACTAAAGATGAAGCAGACAAATTAACAACAATAGCAGCAAAAGACTTTACGGTCAAGCTTTTTACAGAGGTCTGCTGCACAGGGCTACAACAAAAGAGCTCACAGCGAACACAAAAGAACATATGGAGGCTATTCGATATGCCCATAGGTAATCGAGTGGAGGACGTCCTAGCATGCAATGTCTTCAAAGACCTCCTCTTCAAAGAGGTCGGAGCACCCTGAGAGGTCTTCTTCAGCCGCTGATCAACCAGAGGGCACAAGCCATGAGTACTTTGAATGTACTCAGCAAGCTGTAGGGAAATGTATGCAAATAATATTCATGCAAAGCTCAATAAGGACAGCTTTATGGTTACTTTGCAGAAAGCAATATTGAAAGGAAATACAGTAAATAGATTACAAGGCTCAAGTTGAAAGATTAATACATAAGTAAACAAGTTCTTTTTGAAACAACTCGTGACCACCCTGGTCACTTTCCAGACCACTCACGACCACCCTGGTCATGAGCCAAACCACTCACGACCACCCTGGTCATGAGCCAGACCACGACAATAAGTTTTGAGAAAGTCTACCCCTTGCGCGAAATCACCAAGTAGGTCCATAACCGGGGACACAGCTATTCGAATAGATTTACACTCTGCAGAGGTTGTACAGTTTTACCCGCAAGACACGAGTTCTCTAGTTTGTTTGGCACCCGTCGATGTCCCTGCTCACTACCTTAGGTAAGCAAGCTAGAGCACGTGACAAGGTCTTTACAAGGTTCTGCTTTGACTTGGTTCCGCCCGCTAAGGTTTCGCCTTCCTGGCCCCCTCTTGCGCCAAGTGTGCGTGTCCATCCCATGTCTTACACACTTCCGCCAAAATGGAACCGAAGCAAAGCATTGCCAATTAGTTGGCCAGGACCACCCAATAATGGTCTTGTGGTTGCACGGTATAGCCCGGATCAATGGCTTACAAGGTTAAGTCCTTAGTGGTTGCTCAAGTGAGACCTCCTCATCCTAATGTGCTTTCTGCACTCCCTTTACTGCACGATCACTCGTCCGAGAAAAAACATTTTGGGTTCCACCCGGCCAATGACCACCCTGGTCATGGCACCACAAAATTTATTAACGGCAGCACATGCCAGGGCAACGCTTGCCAAGACAACACATGCCAAGACAATACGTGCCACAATTCTATATTCACTTAGTCAAGTTTAACATCTTTGAGATAAGTGATCGAGAGACAGCGCATAACTAAGCAAGTCTAAGCATTATACACACCCACGTTGGTTATCACAAAGAGGTCCAACTAAGAATACCCAACCTATGGTGGTCCAACGGTACATGCCAACGTGTCAATCACAAGTGTCCAAGGAGTCTTACTGCCAAGTAGGGGTTTAGCTATTTTCCAAAACCATTTTTATACAAATAGTCATGCATGTTGACAGAAAACAAAGTAATTTTGCAAACTAGGTTCAACATGATCAAAAGTCTACAACTTGCCTTCGATAAAGAGTGGAGATGCTTCGGTTGAGGTCGCCGGGTCCAAGAACTCTTCGGAGAAGCCGGAATCTACACGTGCTAAAAGAGCCAAATAAGTACAGCGAATTCAAATAAAACCAAAACTACCAAACTAGAACAGAAAGAGAAATCCTGAAATAGAAACAGACTCTTGGGAGGAGGTCCATAGAAGGTCCAAAGGAGAGGTCCTGAGGAGGAGGTCCAAAGGAGGATGTCCAAGGGAGGATACGACTACCTAACGTAGTCATGCATGGATACAACTACGCAACGTGGTTGTGAGAGATACACAACTACGCTACATGGTTGTGAGAGCAAAAAGGAGATCAAGGCACGAAGAAACTCATCCCGGACGGGGGGGGGGAGAGAGAGAGAGAGTGTCGGGACCCAAAAATACACTCGACCCTCTGTGTATATCTTGACTAGTCCCGGATCACGCTTAGTGCACACAAAGGACAACATCGATGAAATATCAATTCCATAAACAAAGATAACTAATAAATAGGCAAATACAATAAACATCAGAGTAAAGACCTTAAGGTCAAAGCTTACAATTAATGCCTCAGAAGGCAAAGAGCTCAAAGAAGCTGCAGCGGAACGAAACGGGATAAATCCAGTGAAGCCCATCCATATGCCCACAGGCAATCGGCTGGGGTGCGCGACCTAGTTCTCTACGATCCTTGAAGTAGACCTTGTTGACTTGATCACAACAAAACCTTTCAGAAACTTCATCTCAACATTGACAGTCCCAGTGTGCTTTGTCATCATACCAACCCCAACACAGAGGATGGTACCACACACACAGTTGGACAGGGAAGCGGCGAACCGTCCCGCGATGCGACTACTTGGTAGCACACACCTCCACCCATCACTAAGCCTAACCTACTGCCTGAGCAATCAATGTCAAGAATTCATAACTTACTAAGTTAGGCCCGGCCCCATAACAGTATGTGGTTGTACGAGAGGCCCAGCCTAATGGCGCACAAAGTTCAATCCTTAATTGACCAAGGCAAGACTTCCAATTTCTAACTAAGCCACACAGATTATTTTGACACACGATTCATATTCCCATATCACATAGCCACCATGTCACACAGGTTCCACCACTTGCCTCAGTCTAAATCTTTTCCCACCCAGGTTGGTTAAGTGCAACACATGCCATAATAGCACATAGTACACACAGATTATCACAAAGTTCCATAGTCACTTAGTCCAGTTAATAATTGCAACTTTATATGAGCAGATGATTCGTGGCATGGCTAACCAATCTAATCGCATCTAACCAACCCACGTTGGTGCTACAATAATACCAACTATTAAATAACCAAGCTAGGGTGACAAAAGATTATGGCATATCAATTAGACAAGGATGTTATAACAATTTGGATTATTAACTAAACCCAAAAGCATTTAAATAAATACTTAAAGTAAATGCAATAATTTGAATCAAGATAATTTTAGAACACTGGGATTCAATATGATCAAAGGTACAACTTGCCTTGCTAGCAATGATGATCTTATTAAACTTTAATCTTCTACTTTCTTGATCTTCAGCTCTTTCTTGATCAGCACTTCTCGCGGTATCAACGTCTACTCGTAAACAAGTAAATAAACCAAATAAATAAACAACAGAGAGTAAACAAACTCCAAAAATTAAATAATAATCTCAGAATAAAAGATATTGAATTGAGATGAATTTAGGAATTCGAATGAACTCAATCGGAGTTCGTATTCAAAAGATATGAGCTTTGGAAGATCTCATGAAATGATAAAATTAAGAGAGAAAGGAATATTCAAAGAATATTCTTTCAGGTTAAATAAAATATAAAGAATTGGATACTGGTAAGTGAGAGAGGACAAAGGCAGTGAATGACATGTGGGACAATTGGATAATTGGATTTCAAAAATCAGATTAATTTCCGAAAAGGAATAGTGGATGACAGGTAGGACCCACTGAATAAATGAATTTCTAGAATTACAATAGTGCTAGAAATAAGTTAAAGGGAAAGACAAGTGAGCCATTGGTCCATAGACCAAGTCCACGGGCTAGGGTTTGGTGCATGGTGAACTGAGTTCACAGAATAGGGTCTGACATGATGGGGACCACGAGTAAATGACCCGGCTTAGTGAGCCAAGTCTACCCGTGTATGGCTCAGGGTTAGGTTTACATCTAGGGTTTGAGATGCCTGGCTGATGAATGGGGTCCACGAGGCATAGAGTAGGTTCACAGTGAACTGAGGTTACACAACAGTGCAACGATATGCGGGGCCGGCTTGGCATAGGCTTGGTTCACGGCGAACCGAGTCTACACCGGTGTGGATTAGGGCTAGGGTTTAACTGGTGTTGACTGAGAAAGGGGCTCCGCAAGTTATAGACGAGGTTCACAATGAACCATATCTACACTGCTCCGGTTTTAGGACTGGATTAGGTACATGCCACGCAGGTGATGACGGTGCATGCCACATGTGCACAGACGCTAAGGTGGCGAGGATGGAACAGCGATGTGGCATCTGAGGCCGTGCTGAGGTGTCAGGTGGCAAGAGATGACGACGATGCCACAAAGGACGACGCACAAGCACAAGGGCCTTGATGGCTGCTGAAAAGGCGATAACTAGGCGGATGACAAAGCGATGCGGCACAAGCATCGATCTAACGTCTTGAATCGCCACTATAGAGACTAAAGAGAGAGGGAGAGCTGGATGGCCCAGACGGAAGGGACAGCCAAAGGGGTGGTTCCGGAGGATGCCGGCCCTGGTGCTCCGGCGATGGCGGTGCAGAGGGCTTCCACGAGACCATGGCAGCGGCGCTATGCATAGCGTCTCCGGCGAGATTGGGTGAGGGCGAGTGTGGTTCGACGAACGCATGAGAATGGCGAAACAAACTGGGTGGCGACGCTTCAGATCAAAAACACGACGAGGCCTCGGTGGCGGATCGGTGACGACGGGCACTGCCAAGGACACAGGGGCACGGTCCAAATTCCGACATGGAGAAAAAAACCGATCACTACAGAAACACAAGAAGGAGAGGGGGTGTAGGGCCCACAAGGAAGAGACACAGGGGCGATCGGCATCCACGGTCCGCTCGGGTGAATCCCATCGGCGACGAGCGGTGGTGAAGGGGGCGTCCACTGGATCCACGGCGGCAGTGGTTGAGCTGAGCACGGTGGCTTCGGCGAACACAAAGGACGGCGGCATCGGGCACGCATCTCCGGCGAGATCGGTGGAAGAACCGACATGGCGACGCCTCGGTCGGAGGACGGGGACGAAGGCGAAGCACCCATGGTGGCATGGTTCCGACGAAGTCCTGGGCGGCGAGAACCGGTGAAATGGTAGAAAGAGAAGGAAGGGGAAGGGGGCCTCACCGGTGAACATGGAACGAGGAGGAGGCGCGGGCGGCTTGGGTCGCAAGCGGCACGGCGTCCCAGTGGCGGATCGATGTCGGCGCAACAGATCGAGGACGAGGGCGACGCGGGGACATCGGATGCGGCGTCGGTGAAGGTGGAAGGGCACCGAATCGGCGGCGGCGGGGAGCTCCGAATCGGTGTCCATGGCGGCGGCGGCACGGCTTCAACTCGGCGAGGTCGCGCGGCATGACGGCGACGTCCTCGTGCGCGCGCCACGGCCGGGAGGCGGCGAGGTGATGCGATGCGCTTGGGCAAGACTTTGGCGCTTGCGGGCGGCGGTCAAGGTGGAGGCGGCGCGGCCAAAGGCGCCGACGAGGTTCACCGGGGCCTTGAATAGCCCGTCGACATCCGGACTTCATGGCGGCAACTTCAGCGAAGTCTGGTGCAATACACGCGAATGGCGGCGGCGGTTGCGAAGATGGCGCGCTTCAAGACGCTGCTAAGGCGGCGGCGGTCCATGGGCGACCGGCGATGCAAGACACCGCTAGGGTTAAGCGGCTACCGCCAAGGTGGGGAACGGCCAAGTGAGGAGCGAAAGGCCGACCAAGGGAGGAGGCCAGTGGAACTGGCCGATGACGCAAGAAAAGGCCGAGGAAGCGAAGCGGCTGGGCCGCTTCAACACGAGAGAGAGAGAAGACCACGGCGGGCTTGGCCGAAGGGAGAGATGGGCCAAACGAAAAGGAATTCGCCCATTAGATTTGCTGAGATTTTAACTAGTTTTCTTTTTAGAAAATAGCAGAAAACACAAAAAGGGCAAATAGAAATTAGCAAATGCACTCGGAAAAATTCTAGAAAATATATCCAAGCACATAGAATCCAAATAAAATAGTTTTGATAATAGTTGATGTTGGGATTAATCATATTAAATTGTTTTTGATTTATGAAAGTCCCATTTAAGCTTTATTAATTCAAATAAAATTGGTGAAATTTTTCAGGGACCTAAACTACTTAATTTTTTTTTGAAAAGCCAAATTTTGGGACGTTACAAAGAGAGAGAGAGAGAGAGAGAGAGACTAGAGAAGGATGGCGAACGGTGCAGGTGCTTTGGCGAACTCTTCAGCAGCGAAGAGGTCGAAGACGACGCAAGTTCCAACGGCTCTTTGGCGACGAAGAGGTGACGGCGCAGCTTCAGTGGACTCCTTGGCGAAACTTCAAGCTCGGTGAAAACAAGATGAGAGCAAAGGAGAGCTGGGTGAGGAAAAGGTGATGATAGAGGGCTGCTCGGGCTTTTATAGCCGGGGAAAACGGGAAGAGCAGCTGAGAGACTCAAAGACACACGTGTTCAAGGGTAGGTGAAGAAGAAGATGGGAGCAGGTCGGGGAGGAGACAAGAGGGGCAACAGGTACTGCAAAAGGTGACAACATTTAATGCGCTAGGACCTTTGCGTCAGCAGTGACGCAACGGGAGGAAGGAGAAGATGAATAGAGCTGATAGGTGGGACTAGTCAAAACTTGGAAAGGTGGTCCAACCAAAAGGGAGGTCGAGACCAATAGAGGAGGTCGTGACCCAAGGGGTGGTATTTGCAAAAAGGCCAAGAAGGGGGGTCTTTGCAAAAAGACCAAGATGGTGGTTTTTGCAAAAGACCAAGAGGGTGGTCTTGACACAGGGGGAGGTCGCGGCACAAGGGGTGGTCGCCAGGACCACCCGGGAGGTCTTGGACTAAAAGGGAGGTCCAAACGAGAGGGAAGTCTAGACTGAGAGGGAGGTCTAAACCAAAGAAAGGTCTAGACTGAGAGAGATGTCCAAACGAGAGGGAGGTCTAAACCAAAGGGAGGTCTAGACTGAGAGAGAGGTCCAAACGAGAGGGATGTCTAAACTAAAGGGAGGTCTAGAGCGAACAGAGAAAGAGGATTCAACACCAGAGAACTCCAGCAACTCAAAAGGAACCAACTCGAATTAGTTGAAGTTGGATTAGTTCATATTAAACCACAGCAAATTTCTGAAATCTTCAAGTTAAGTTTGAGCGAATCAATAAACCAAATGGTTATTTTTATTTTTCGAAAATCTCAGAAATTCAGAAAAATTGGGACGTTACAGACTGGGCCGAGCACGTGGCGCGCAAGGGGAAGGCTCCTACTAGTGAGTCCGGTGACCGTCCAAGCGCTCCTCGTCACCTAAGCGTAGTTCGGATCAAAGATGTAAGTTATGTTCAGTATGTATCCTGGTTATTAATTTGCCCTTACGATGTGCTATCCTAACATCATTCAATCGTCCAGTCCGTCTCGTATAACCTAACTGACTTCGAGACTGGTCACCGCCATGGGCAGTCCAGGGACAAAAGGAAGGGACCGATGGGTCACCAGGACTAATCGATTTCATTCCAATCAATCTTTTGTTGGATTCCAAAAAGGCGTACATGTATCGTAGGTATATTTCGGTTTGTTGATTCGTGCATGTTGGTATTTCTAATGTATGTAACCAAACCCAGCGTGCATGTATTTCACAATTAAATTATGAAGTCTTTCAAGCTTAAATTTCTTTTCCTGAAGGAATTGGTTCCACAAACAATACAATCGGGACAACAACGTGCATGGCAACCCTAAACCCAAATATATTTTTTATTTCGCTCTTAAGGGGCTATTTGTGTTATTGCGCCGCTGAACTCGCGTTCCAAATTGCGCCATCGATCTCGTATTCTCTATTTCGTATTTCGTTATTTTCTCCAATTTTGGATTATGAACTACGTGTACACTTCAAGGTATTACCAAAAAACTTGTGACATACACTCAATCTTTAGGCTGAATTATCTAGACACAAATAAATAAATATAGGGTCATGTTGTCAGTTGAACTGGTGGTTCAATTGGCGAAAGGAACCTCTCCACACTATTTCAATTGACGATAGAGACGTATTTTTGTATTTTTTTTCCGATTATTTATATTATTATCTTTTAAATTAATATTATTTTAAAAAAATTCGCCGCATAACTACTGCTCGCTCCCGCGAGGAGAGAGGCAGGAGATTCTCCCTCCGCGCTTTCCGCAGCAGAAAGGCGAAAGCCTCTCCGCTCTGCGCCCATTCCCCCGCCTCGCCGGCTCGCCCCCCTCATGGCGGCCAGGCAGGGGCCAGGCGGCGGCCTCTGGACCCCGCCCCCGTGCCCTGCGCCCTCCGCCCCTCCGTCCCCCGCCCTGGAAAGCCTCCTCGCCGGGAGCCTCTTCCCCGACGAGCCGTGGCCGACCACGGCGGCGGTTGTTCCGACCTTCTTCGGAGGCTCGCTCGCGCAGCTCCCCGCCCCGCGTCCGCCGCCGCCGCTCTCCGCCGCCGCCCTCCTCGGATACCCCCAGGTCTCAAAGCTTGTGCTCGCTGTTGCTTTGGTTTTTAATTACTTTTGTAACTTGGTGCACTACAGGTTCGAATTGACATGCAAAAGTGGATTTTTTTCCCCTTTTCCTTTTCCAGTTCCGTTCCGCATTTGCTATTTTAGGCAGCGTAGAACTGTAGATTGTAGAGGAGGTCATGGTCTCGTCAATCGTCACAGGATCCGGCTACTGTGTATACAGTACCAAGTGTTTTTACGCTGCCATTGAGTTGCTGTACACCGTGTAATTGGAGTTCCCACTCAGTAGCTCGCAAACTCCTGCTCCATGTTACGAGGGTCCTGGACTGAACCAGCAGGTGCAGCAGCTTGTCCTGTGAGGCTGTGACGAATGGCCTGCGTTGCACGTTCAAGAAACGGGGTCCATGGTAAATTGGTAACTATTCAGATCGACATGCGCCTTTTGTTGAGTGTGCTTGAGATGGTGGAGTAGGTTTGCGATCGATTTAGTTGGGTGTCTGAGTTTCAGGCACCGGTAGGACATTATCTCAACATCATCCCTTGACCTCCAGAATTGTACCTTCGTCCTCCTTTTTGCAGAACGTTGATAAGGAGCATGGCTTTTTCATTTAATGGTAAAAATCATGGTTGATGGTTATACTGCTTGACCTTGAGTTCTTTATCTAAAAAACTGCTGGATATCTACCCCGTCGATGTTTATTTTTCCTATGCCATGTCTTACATGGTTTGAGTTATCATTGCACTATATTTAGTTGAAAATGGTATGGATATATTTCTGCAGGACAACTTTGAAATGTTCCATGAACAAGACCTTGCACAGTTGACGGCACAAGTTGCTCATTCTAAGTACAGTATACTCAATCAAGCAGATAACTCATCTTCTTTCTCATTGGCGACTTCAGCGCTGACATCCCAACATGTCAGTTCTTCTGTAATTGTGGCGTCAATGCAAGAAATGCCGATTTTGCCCTCACATACAGATAATATCAACACTGAAATAACTGGGGTTTTACAAGGACTCCAAAGGTCATCCATCACTCTGGACAGACCTGCTGATGATGGCTACAATTGGCGGAAGTATGGACAGAAGGCAGTGAAGGGTGGGAAGTATCCAAGGAGCTACTACAAATGCACCCATGGGAACTGTCTGGTCAGGAAAAATGTTGAGCACTCTGCAGATGGACGAATTATTCAAATAATTTATAGAGGTCAGCACAGTCATGAACGTCCATCAAAAAGGAGGTTTAGAGATTGTGGTGGTTTACCGAATGAATTAGATGATTTCAATGATAATGAGGATGCTTCAACCAGATCACAATCAGATTTTCTAGATTGTTATGGAAAACATATAACTTCAAATGGCACCATAGCGGGTTGTTTAATGGCAAGGAGAGAAGAGGGAGATGAGCAATTATCTGGTTCATGTGATAGCCAGGAAGAGGGCGATGATGAAGTACGAATGGATGATGGAGCTGCTGGTGATTCCAATGCAAATGAAAGGTAGTTCCTGCAACCAGTGGCGTAGCTGGCCAGAGGCCACGCCTCGGGCCAGCCCAGCTGACAGAAGGCCCGAGTACCAAAAGCAGTGGCGTAGCTGGCCAGATTTCAACTAGGGCACATTGCGATTTTGATTTGGGCCTCTGGCCATTGCCCCGGTGGCCCGAGGCCCAGCTCCGCCTCTGCCTGCAACCAAACAAAACTTCCTTATTAGCATGTTTCTAACTTGATGTCGTTATTTTCTATCGTGCAGGAATGCACCAGCTCCAGGTCAAAAGATTATCGTGAGTACAACCAGTGACGTTGATCTTTTGGATGATGGCTATAGGTGGCGCAAGTATGGACAGAAAGTAGTGAAAGCAAATCCTCATCCAAGGTAACCCCATAATCATTTACAATATAGCACATTTAGTCAGAAAAACTATGAAAATAACTCCATGTTATCGCTTAATCTTTCAGGTTGTTTGGTTAAGCATTTTATGTTAGAAGAACGTATCATATACACAATTCTAGATGTAAACAGTGCCTTAAACTTTTGCTAATGCCACAGCTAGTTCAGTTCTTTGGCATCAACTTGATGTTGTCGTCCACAACCACAACTCCACATAGCTCACTTACACTTGCACAGTCGTAGGACATTTGTCTTGCAGTAATACCCAAAAAATGGTTCTTTATTCAAGAGAAACACATGCCTAACAAGCTTAAAGTCACGATAGACTGATATTTCTTCTTAACTATTCAGCCAATATCTAACTTAAGTAAGTGGATTAGATTTGGAACTATTTGCCGAAGAATCTGTGCCTTGTTTATCGGACATTATTCAGTTGATATGAAGAATGCTATCCGGCAGATTATCTAAGAAGAATAGATATCTGGTCTGATGTGCTTGAATGAGTTTTGACTGTTACACACACAGTTAGCCAAACGAAAATTATTGTTTCTTCTGTAGTTCTGAAAGTTTTTTGGTGAGGGCAAACTTGGCATATATTTTGTCCAACTAATCTCTTTGAACAATAGTAAAAACATTTGACATATAATTCTTTTGGCAATAGTTACTGCCATCACGAGATCGTGAGTAATTTGCATGCTTATCAATTGTCCATTTGGTGAGGTATCTTCTTATTTTTCATAAATCTTCTACTGCTACGGACAATTTACTTCAAATCGAAATTTAGTGTTTTTGAGAACTGAAAATTTTACGAACCTGAGTTATGTACTCTGCACCATGTAGGAGTTATTACAAATGCACTTACCAAGGATGTGATGTAAAGAAGCATATTGAGAGATCTTCTCAGGAACCAAATGCTGTGATAACTACGTACGAAGGGAAGCATATCCATGACATGCCTGCTACTAGCGAATAGTCAACCCTACTGCACAGAGCAGACTTACAGAACGATCACCTGCTAGCTTCTGCACTAGATCTAAAACAAGAAAATGCAGAAACTTAAAATTGGAGCGTGCATCATTCTAAATCATTTTGCTTTCTAGCCTAACCTATCTGTGCCTGCTTCGCCTACTGCACTGGTGGTTAACAAATGAAGCAAATGCAATTTGATTGGTTCCTCAGTTCTGCTGCCGTTTTTGGTCAGAGTAGATCCAGCTATGATGCTCTGTATCCTCCAATACCTCTGCATTCACTGTTGTGCCCCATTGATGCTCAAATGTAGTACTTCTGAAACTATATATTTTTATCAGTTCTACCCCCTAAGGAGGTAATTTTAGGCAACATGATGTATTGCATTCTGTTTGCTGCAAGTGTATTTGCTCCAATTGAACTCTTATTTTTTAGAAACACCCAGCTGTTACTCTTATTATTTGCTGCAAGTGCTACAATAGTATATGCAGCAGAGGTTGTAATTGCTGAACATGATGATGGTTCATTGTTAGTTAAAACCTTCCAATGGGTCATGCTCTTTTGACTATCAACATGATAACCTTTTAGGTGCACATATCGTACCTGCTAATCTGACATCATTGTTTCCATTACAGAGCAGAAAGTAATCATGGCTTGTTAACACATAACTGTTAACTGCCAATTCTTGTCAAAAATATCTAATGTAAGTACTGTCAGATGTTATCTGACAGACCGTTGCTACACATCTTGTTGCTCCTGTCGTAACTCGCTTTGTTGCCGTACATGACCGGCATGCAAAAACTGGTTGACGACGTTGTCAACCTGAGCTGTAATATGCCGTCTGACTCCGACAAGAATCGCTCGTTTTCACTCGGGGTTTCAATCGTACTGACTGCCATATGCCGTGCTCCTCGGGCATCTTGGCATCTTGCCCTGTCAACATCTTTATGTCCATGAGTAGCCTTGTCATCTGCAGCTCATAGATCTTCAACTGTACTTCGTTTGTCATCGCCATTCCTTCAATCCTAGGCTCCTAGCAGTTACATCGTTGGACGATTCACAAAAGAGATTTTTTTTGGGAGGATTTGTACTGTTTGTTTCCTACGGAATTCTTACGTTCCAAACGGGTTCTCCGTTTTCATATCATGGTTTACAACATAATGATCATTCATCTATATCACAAATCCTCCACAAAACCACGTACTACAACTTATGTTAAAAGGGGCGTACTTTTCCTGACCTTCAAAGCCAAGTATAACATATTGCTCTCATCTCCACTTTACCTGAGTTTTCAGTTAAATCATCATGTGATGACTGAATGTTTTTTGCAGATGGACCAATCTCTACATCACTTGCCCCCACCGCACCCCCCCCCCCCTTTTCCTCTGCTCTCTTTTCCGGTACAACTGAAAAGCAGCTGCTTGTGCTTTTGGAGACATGTAGCATCGATTTTAATTGATTCTCAACACTGCAGACAAACAGAGGAGAGAGAGGAACAAGAAAAGAGGACAATTACGGGTGTTTCCAACTTTGCATTTGGGGTGCATGCTCATATGAACGGAAAGAAAGCCATGGATCACTGAACAGTGATCTATGAGAGTGTAAACAGTAATCTGCGGGTGTGTGAACGGTACTCTGCAGTGGTAATGTAAAAGGTAATATATGTGGCAAAAAATACGGTATTGTGATTGATCTAGACCTTTGTTTTTTGATCGGACGGTAGAGATTGGTTTCTAACACGGGACACTCTAGATCATGTGAATTTAACCCTTCAAAGGATCCATTTCTCATATTCTGTACCTTGCGTTGTCGTTTTGCTTCTGAAAAAAAGCCGAGTTTTAAAACGTAGTAGTAGCTAGCATGCATGCAGATTCAGCCTTTCTGTACTAGATTCTAAAGCTTGATGACACATGAGCTGAAGAAACGTTTGCCTTGTCCTTGCTCGGAGAGGCTTTTTGGCAGCACTGGACTCAGTCAGTTTAGGACCTAGGACATGTCCTGTGCCATCAGTGAATTAGGATCACTATGTTTCATCTCTAGGACAAAAATCAATGGTACATTTGCAAGATTTAATATTCAGATACATAGCTTCTTGTCTTACCTTCATCGTAAGCCCATTAGCGGCGAATGTAGGACTAAACTGTAGCCGGTGCTAGTGGAAAGGCTCATGTGACAAGGCTAATATGACAGGTTGAAGAAGGCGTCCTTTGACGCCGAGAGGATCTCATAGGTGCGTCGGCCGAAGCCATGAATTTCCATGTACTTATTATTTCGGCATTCTTCGATCTCGTTATCTTGTTGGCCTCTGATAGCAATGTACGGAGTAGCAAACACAGGAAGGAGCAATCTGAATCTGCAGTAAGGATCAACCGGTAGTTGACGACCGGGATACGGTCGCTGCTGTCATGAGTGAGGCTGTAACGACATACAATGATAAGCGATGAGTGCAGTGAGTACACTAGATCGTGGACATCATGACCAGTATAGTAGGCAGTACTGGTCCATTTTGAAGTACGTACTGTGAGCGGAATTTTCTATCTGGCACTAATTTCTTTCAAGATCGAGTAAAAGGTTAGTGAATGTTGCGATAATTTCAGTAGGGTGGACTTTTACGGTATTTGGCTGGAGAAATTTTACGGTACATTATACCGGTAGCACTCTGATATCAGGTTACTAGGACTGCAATACGAAGTTCTTAAATACGGCGGATTGGAGTAGCTTTCTATCAGCAAACGTTAAAGTATTAATAGCTCAACAAAAACTATTAATATACAATGGTACAGCGCGAGGAAATTAAATAGCGAAATTAATAGGCTCGGAGGTGTGGGTATCTCCGGTACGAATGATTGATATAAGCTCTCGGCTTCCTGAAACAAAATTACAGGTGTGGGCATCTCCCATATTACACGAAGTGTGCGATCAATGACATTACAACCAATCTACCCCATGTAACAATTAATCAGCACGTAAATCGGGGGACCGAATCAAAGCAAGTGAAGGCTAGCTATGGCTCATGAATCATGATGGAGAGAGGCCAAACTAGGTACGGTAGATGAGGACCAAGCGATCGAGCTGGAACTGAGCATTAAGCATTGCGTGCAAGGTGCCAGTGAGTTTAGCGAGCTGCTTCCCAGCTTGACTCCACTCGAAGCTGCCTCCTCTTAAGCCTCCTCCCTGCTCGGCCCCATCGCCACCAACTCCCGGTCGCCATCCAAATCTCGTACAGATCTGAACGTCGAAAGTTACCCAGTTCATCACCTGGATATAATTTTTTTTTAAGTAATTCCTCACCTAGTTATATATCAGTACTGTTAGGCACTACTATTTAGAACGCAGGAGTTTTTCCCAGTTTCTACAGAAATTATTGTTACTTGTGAAATGCATGCATTCCAACTACGCCATAAGTGTAAGAAGTGTATTGACTACTACCGTAAAATTAGTGTTGGACCGAGGAGACGGGGTAGAAGGGGGTTGAATAGGCGCATGCACAATCGAAGTCTCTTTTTAAAAACTTTCCTCAAAGAGGAATCAACAATCTTCACTATAATAGCTATTTAGAGCTACTAAGATCAGAGAGAACCATTCAAATAAGAACAAAGCAACAAGAGGATCAAGACTCACCAAAATTCATGCAACTTGAAATACACTTTCTCTAGCATATCACGAACCTATTCTAATCAAAGATCTTGAAGATCGTTGCCAAAGTTTCAACCTTTTTTCTGTTCGAGTGAAGGTTACACCAAAATCGGACAAAATACAAAAACGATGATAGAGAGGAAATCACGGGAGGAATCAATCTAAGATGGCTAAGGATGGTTTTTCAAATGTCCTAGCTGTTGAGTACATAAGCATTTTTCGAATTACTTTAATCCAGAAATAAGCTAGATAAAACATGTTCACACAGCAGATCACAAAGAACACTATAGCAATACCAGATTCAGATTCTAGAAGAACAGAAGCTAGCAATTCTATCTCGTTGTTCAAGACAACAATAAACAATAAAAGCAAACCAACTAACAAGAAAGATATAGGCATACCCGAATCAAGAGAAGAAGAAGGTGCAGAGAAGAAGAAGGTGCAAAGAAGTGTTCTTGATGATGGCACCGTCATCATGATGTAGTGGTAGTAGTCGTCAAGAGATGTAGAACGTAGCGAAGGTTGTAGTCGCGAGCTTGATGTAGATGTAGTAGCGAGCGATCGCTGAACGCTCCCCAAAAACCTTATTCGTCCTCGCTCGTGCAAGCCTTCGAGGATGAGGGTTCCGAGGCCTACTCTCCGGTGCGGCATCAGACACGTGCCTTCTTGGGATGGAGATCGCCGGAGACAACAACAAAGACTGTGGAATTGTATATTGTGGAACCAACTAGAAGAAGCAGAACTCTGTTCCTTTTATAGCCAAAAACTCGGAGTCCAAGGGCCAACAGTTGCCAGAAACCAAAAGCCAACAGTTGCCAGAAAACCAAAGGCCAACAGTTGACAGTCGCCAGAAACTAAAGGCCAACAGTTGCCAGTCGCCAGAAACGAAAGGCCAATCAGTTACCAGAAGTCTAAAGGCCAACCGTCACACCGTAACGCCGTTTTTAATGGCAAAATGAAGAGACCAGAGACCAACGATGCGCCATCAATGTCGCAGCATTTCGATTTTCGAATAGATAAAGAAAATCGCGCCAAGACTGACACGCTTCAGACGCTGCTACAAGACACGCGACGCACGCAGACGCACGACGCGGCAAGCGGCTCGCTCGGCTCGGCTCGGCGAGGCGAAGCGAAGCGCTGCGTGTGTTGTCTCTTGGCTCTCTCCAATTCCACAAGAAGGACTACCACGCTCCACCTTATAAACAGTGTAACTCCCTTCAACTGTCCATGTGGGACTAAACAGCTTTAGCATATGCATATGGGCCTTTGAGATTTACCAGAATTAAATAGAATATAACATTTGGGTCTAGCCCATATTAATTCCAACAACCCCCACCGATCTCAAGGGCACATGTCAAATGCCTTGATCCACATATTGTTTTAATATACCGGTGTTTTGATGGAGACCGCTTAAGGTTGAACATCCACTGAATGGTTACACTTATCCACAATCGCACAATGGACTAAGCCTTGAATTGACAGCTTTGTGTGAATAAGTTTCACTTAAGTCCTTAATCGATACTAGGTCGCCAGCATCCCATGTTGGAGCATATAAGTCATACTCTGGCCTATTCATGAGCTTCCTAGAAATTACCCTATTTCATAGACTGTGACTAGCGATCGGGCTCATATAGGTGTGTTCTTTCAAGATCGCTCAGAGGATAAAGATCTTTGCTTTAACAAGCCATAGAACACATTAAGATAAAAATCAACTCGCCATACTGATTTAGGAGAGAATTGCATCTCCAATGGAGTGGGTCTATAAAGGTACTCTCCTCCCAGTTAACCAATAGCTTGTTTCGCCAATCCTACTTCACGGGATCTCCGATCACATAGGATGGGTTACCACTATGGTATAACTCACGTGGGTCTCAAACCCATCTCCCTCGATGCATTGTCTATCACATTTTGTGATAAACCCTTTGTGAAGGGATCTGCCAGATTCTTAGCTGTTTGGATATAATCCAAAGCTATTACTCCGGAGTTTCTCATTTTCCTGACAGATTTCAGTCTTCTCTTCACATGTCTTGATGATTTCATATTACCCTTAGAACTGTTCACCTTGACAATCACAGTTTGATTATCACAGTTCATCAGAATAGCCGGTACCGGTTTTTCAACCACCGGCAAATCCATCAAGAGCTCACGAAGCCATTCGGCTTCAATAGTGGCAGTATCTAATGCTGTGAGTTCTGCTTCCATTGTTGACCTCGTTAAGATGGTCTGCTTGCAAGACTTCCATGAAACAGTGCCACCTCCAAGTAAGAAGACATATCCACTTGTGGCCTTAATCTCATCAGCATCAGATATCCAGTTTGAATCGCTATAACCCTCCAGTACCCTAGGGTACCCGGAATAATGAATGCCATAGCTCATAGTACCCTTTAGATAGCGCATTACTCTCTCAAGAGCATGCCAATGATCATCTCCCGGATTGGAAACAAATCGACTTAGTTTGCTCACAGCAAACGAGATGTCAGGCCTAGTACCGCTAGCTAAATACATGAGTGAACCAATTATCTGAGAATATCTCAATTGGTCTATGGCTATTCTCCGATTCTTCCTAAGCAACACGCTAGGATCATAAGGTGTTAGAGAGGGTTTGTAGTCGCTATAACCAAAACGACTCAAAACCTTTTCCACATAATGGGATTGCAACAATGTAATCCCACCATCATCACCTCTCAACAGCTTGATGTTCAAGATAACATCAGCTACTCCCAGATCTTTCATCTCAAAATTTTGAGATAAGAAATCCTTGACCTCCTTAATCACATTAAGGTTGGTCCCAAAATCGAGATGTCATCAACATACGCACATAGAATGACTTCCTCGCCCCACCATGGCGATAATACACACATCTATCGACTTCATTCACAATAAAGCCTCACAGATGTTAAAGTTCATCGAACTTTTCATGCCACCGCTTAGGTGCTTGTTTAAGACCATACAAAGATTTCAACAACTTGCACACCTTTCCTTCTTGACCATCTACTACAAATCCATCTGGTGATCCATGTAAATTTCCTCGTCCAACTCTCCATTTAGGAAAGCCGCCTTAACGTCCATCCGATGAACGAGAAGACCGTGTGAGGCACCAGAGATAGTAGTACTTTCGAATAGTGGTCAATCTAGCCACAGTGAATAAGTATCAAAGAAATCTTCGCCTTCCTTTTGGGTATAACCCTTGGCCACAAGCCGTGCCTTGTACTTCTCGATAGTACCATCGTGCCTAAGCTTCTTTTGAACACCCACTTACATCCTCTGTGTTTACAACCATAAGGACGCCATGATCTCCCAAGTTCCATTAGAGATAATGGAATCCATTTCATTACGGATCGCTTCCTTCCAAATTCGCATCTAGAGAAGCATACGCGCTTAAATGGTACTTGGAGTATCATCCACAAGGTACACAATGAAATCGAACCAAAAGACTTTGCGGTCCTTTGTCTTTTACTCTTCCTTAGAGTTTCATTGTCTTCCTCCTCGTGAATTTGCTCAAGGGTTTGTTCAAAATATTCCATTGGAATGGCGAGTTCGAAAATTGTATCGTGTTCTGACTCGATGAATTAGGCATATCTTTCATCGGAAAAATATCCTCAAAGAATGTAGCATCTCTGGACTCCATAATTGTACCAACATGCACGTCGGTACTCAGATTTCACCACTAGAAATCTATATCCAACGCTATGGTGAGCATAGCCTAGAAAGACGCAATCAACAGCTTTTTGTTCCAAGCTTACGCTTTTTAGGAATTGGCACATTGACTTTCGCCAAACAACCCCAAGTGCGCAAGTATGAAAGTGATAGTCTTTTCTTCTCCCATTGTTCATATGGGGTTATCTCTTTATTCTTTGTGGGAATCCTATTTAGGACATGACATGAAGTCAATATAGCCTCCCCACTGCTTTGGAAAGACCCATTTGTGTCTAACATGGCGCTAACCAAATCGCTTAGAGTGCGGTTCTTTCTTTCACTACCCGTTTGATCGGGGTGAATAGGAGGCGTCCTCTCATGGATTATACCATATTCCTTACAGAATAAATTGAACTCATTTGAAAAGTACTCTCCACCACGATCAGACCTAACCTTTTTGATTTTCCTTTCAAGTTGGTTCTCAGCTTCTGCCTTATAGATTTTAAAGTAGTGAAGGGCTTCATCTTTAGTTTTCAAAAGATACACATAACAGAACCTAGTAGAGTCATCAATCAATGTCATAAAATATCTCTTACCACCTTTTGTCAACACACCATTCATCTCACACAGATCTGAATGTATGAGTTCTAATGGTGCCAAGTTTCTTACCTCTGCGGCCTTATGAGGCTTACGAGGCTGCTTTGATTGCACACAAACTTGACATTTAGAACCTTTGGCAAGGGTGAATTTCGGGATTAACTCTAAACTGGCTAACCGCGTCATGCAACCAAAATTAATATGACAAAGTCGTGAATGCCAAATAGTAGTCTCATTACCACTGCAAACATGGTTCACAATATTATTACATAAATCTGAAAGAGATAGGCGGAACAAGCCTCCGCACACATAGCCTTTACCAACAAATTGTCCACACTTGGATATTACAAATTTATTGGACTCAAATACCAGTCTAAAACCATCTCTACACAGAAGAGATCCGCTGACGAGATTCTTATTAATCGATGACACATGATGCACGTTCTTCAGTTGCACAATCTTCCCCGAAGTAAACTTCAGATCGACCGTGCCAACACCATGAACAGTGGCATGTGACCCGTTCCCCATTAGAACTACCAATCCCGAGTGACTGGTAAGAAGAGAACAATGAAATATCAAGACACACATGTATATTAGCACCGGTGTCTATCCACCAATCGGTAGATTGACATACGGAAAGAACAATGAGGTAAATTACCATACCACAAGTTCCGTCTCAAGAGTACCAACAACAACATTGGCGACTTGGAATTACGCTTGTCGATTCTTCCCACCTTTGCGTTGGCTGCAATCCTTGGCCCAATGACCAGGTTCACCACAGACAAAGCAAAGGCTCTCCTTTGTGTTCTTCTTCTTCTTCTTGAAGCTTGTTGTTTGTGCACTCTTGTTCTTGCCTTTGAACTTTTGAGTTTGGCCATTCTTCTTCTCAGACTATATTGGCACTAGAATGTCCCTCATTACCTCTAGTGTGTGTATCTTCGCCTCGCCTTCTCTTCAACATCAAGAGACCCAATGAGATTTTCAATGTAAAACTCTTGTCTCTTGTGTTTCAGAGAAGTAGCAAAATTCCTCCAAGAAGGAGGAAGTTTGGCAATAATGCCTCCCGCGACAAACTTGTCCGGTAATACACACTTGAAGTACTCAAGTTCTGTGGCCATAGATTGTATCTCATGAGCCTGTTCAACTATAGAACGGCTATCAACCATTCTGTAGTCATGGTATTGCTCCATGAGATACAATTCACTGCCTGCATCCGAAACCCCAAATTTGGCCTCGAGTGCATCCCACATCTCTTTTCCAGTTTTAATCACCATGTATGCATCGACTAACTTCTCACCAAGAACACTAACCACGGCACCTTTAAAAAGGTTATCAGCAGCCTCGAACTCTTGCTCCTGTTCAGGAGTAAGTGTTCCTTCAGACTTGCCGTTTGCCACATGGAAAACGTTCATGGCAGTTAGCCAAAGCACCATCTTGGTGCGCCACCTCTTGTAATTCGCACCATCGAATCAAAGGGTTTGAGCTCAGCAACAAAGCCAGTTGGTGAAAAATGCCTATGCCTAGAATAAGGTTTTTGGATTGTTGAGTACATAAGCATTTTTCGAATTACTTTAATCCAGAAATAAGCTAGATAAAACATGTTCACACAGCAGATCACAAAGAACACTATAGCAATACCCGATTCAGATTCTAGAAGAACAGAAGCTAGCAATTCTATCTCAGTGTTCAAGACAACAATAAACAGTAAAGCAAACCAACTAACAAGAAAGATATAGGCATACCCAGAATCAGTAGAAGAAGAAGGTGTAGTAGAAGAAGAAGGTGCAGCAGTGTTCTTAATGATGGCACCGTTCGTCATGATGTAGTGGTAGTAGTCGTGCAGTAGATGTAGAACGTAGCAGAAGGTTGTAGTCGCGCAGTTGATGTAGATGTAGTAGCGAGCAGTCGCGCGAACGCTCCCCAAAAACCTTATTCGTCCTCGCTCGTGCAAGCCTTCGAGGATGAGGGTTCCGGAGGTCTGCTCTCTCGGTGCGACCGTACACGTAACTCGCCGGGATGGAGATCGCCGGAGACAACAACAAAGACTGTGGAATTGTATATTGTGGAACCAACTAGAAGAAGCAGAACTCTGTTCCTTTTATAGCCAAAAACTCGGAGTCCAAGGGCCAACAGTTGCCAGAAACCAAAAGCCAACAGTTGCTAGAAAACCAAAGGCCAACAGCTGACAATGCGCTGAAACTAAAGGCCAATGATTGCGATCGCCGTAAACGAAAGGCCAATCAGTTACCAGAAGTCTAAAGGCCAACCGTCACACCAGAACGCTGCTCTTTTTATTGGCAAAAAATGAAGAGACCAGAGACCAACAGTCGCCATCAATGTCAGTGCATTTCGATTTTCGAATAGATAAAGAAAATCGCGCCAAGACTGACACACGCCTTGCAAGACACGCACGCACGCAAGACGGCTTCACTTCTTTCGGCGAGGCGAAGCGAAGCGCATGTGTTGTCTCTTGGCTCTCTCCAATTCCACAAGAAGGACTACCACGTTCCACCTTATAAACAGGTGTAACTCCCCTTCAACTGTCCATGTGGGACTAAATAGTTTAGCATATGCATATGGGCCTTTAAGATTTACCATGAATTAAATAGAATATAACATTTGGGCCTAGCCCATATTAATTCCAACACTAGCATCCTCAATCACAGCAAAAATGGAGCCAAAAGTCCCCAAGAGCAACCCCCCAAATCACTATTTTTTCAACCAAAACCGAACAAACTCAAGAACTTACAATAGAAAGTGCTTAGATGGATAAGATCTGGTCTCTAAGAGATATTTCCATCCCTTACACGTCTTAAGTACAAAGCAAGAGCAAGAGGGGAGAAATAAACATCAATAACCAAACCAAATCAAGAAATCAACACTTGAGCATATGGAAGTAAGATTTAGGCGAATTTGGAATTTTGATTTCTACCTAGAGATGAATATTTACGGTTACTCCCTTGGGAGGACAAAGCCACTAGGGTAGTGCATGCACAAGTGCTTTTATCACTCTCAATACATCTGTCAAACCCTAGCCCTCTCATATCTCCACTTTCCCCAATTTTGTACATTAGGGTTCCTTGGCTTAGTTGTGCAAATCATGCATCAACACTTATATAATGATGGCTAGGACTAAGAGAGAAACCTTAACGAACACCTGCTAAGCCCACACACAAACGGGTTTCTCATTTACGCGCGCTTCTCAAAGCGTTGTATTCATCTTTAGCTCTATTAGGCCAAATCTATCATGTCTTGCCCTCCATGGAGTATCCTTGAACTAATTCATTTAGGCCACCGTCGTGGTTTCGTACAACACCACTTTTCCGGTATTAGGCAATTTACCAAAATACCCATGTACCGAACTTTCCCGATTCCTTCACATCGAAGCATCGCCCATGCTTTGCCATCATCCATGTGGCCCCAATGACTTCCCGTCAAGGCTCTCACTCGTCCGGATCCCACCAAACTGTCATTGCTTGCAAACGTGCCCAAGTCATTTGGCGCACCGCACACCTTGCCATGCACCATGACCGTACCCGACTTCCTTGACCGTTCTAGACCTCAGCTGCTCCCTGAGCTTAACCCTGGTCCACCTTGTTGTTTCCCGTCATGTCCATCACCGGTAGCTTCCGCTCTGATTCCTTATCTTCTCGGCTTGTAACCACTCCGGTAGCATCGATCATCTTCTTGTGATACCTTGATCATTCTGGACCTCAGCTCCCCTAGCTTAGTCCCGGTCCACCTCACCATGGCGTAGCTCAGAAGTCCTACAACCAACACCAACAAGCAAACCGTCATGTAGCACCGCACGACATACAAAATCATCAATTTACACGATTGATGAGTCACAAACACATAACTTCAAAGCTTTGCTCCTAGAAGCACCACTTTACCTTAGAAGGTCTTTGCTCAAATTTTGTCTTTCATGGTTCTTGTCCATCTTGCACCTTACTTGAGTCCAACTATCTCACCCGACATCCATGACCGTTCTGGACCTTAATTCTCCTAACCAAGCCCCGATCCTCCTTGTCGTTGACCATAGTTGACTCCAAGCCAGTTGCTCAACAATAGACCAAGCAATCATTTTCGGGCATAAATTCTTCACAACTTGACCCACATTAGCCAAAACATGCATCATCCAACACATATGCACTAATCCCATGACTTCGGTCAATTCCACAAAATCCAACACTGCACAGTGTGCTTGAATTCGCCATGGTCGGTGATGAGGATCTAATAATCCTCAATTAATTATTTATCTGTAATTCTCATTATAGATAGCAATATCTGTATATTACTTGCAAGCATACCACTTACTGTTCATAAGGGAGAAGCTTAACCAAGTGGTTGTAAGTCTTACTAGACCACCCCCTGGTCGTAAATCTTTCTACGACCAGTCTCTAGTCGTAAGCTTTTCTATGGCCTGTCTCTGGTTGCGACCTTCTCTATGCCGGTTAGGGAGTCCTACAGACATGTGGGTCCAGTCGATTAGGGAGTCCTGTGCGTCGTGTTCAACACATGAGGTAGTTAATATACGTTGTTGTTTTCTGTGCATAACTGCATGTATTATATCTCTGTATCTGACAATAACTGCCTGGCGACGTAGGGTTGTTATCTCTCTGACAGTAACCTCCACCAACCGTTCATCATTTGAAACGTTGGGACGTCTCTTAGCTTGGAGAAACTGTCACCTCTCCATGCACTTTATAAAGGATGAAGTCGGTAGATAGAAGGGAGAGGCAATCTGGAGCAAAAAGACATTAGGTTTTAGTCTTCTTCTTGATTGTAATCAGCATACTCAATACAACAATACATGAGTAGGGTTATTTTTCTCTCCGGAAAAGACCTGAACCTGTATAAATCCATGTGTCATTCTTTGCGTGGTTCTAATTCAAGGGGACCCCCAATATTCATTCGTAAGATCAATAGTAAAACATGGACAGTCGGTCAAACCACCAGCCCTTGGACGTTCTAACTACCATTATCTGGCCTGTTAGACCGCCAACCCATGGCCAGTCTAACTACACTCCCTAGTAACAGGGGACCGGTTAGACCGCCACCGGTTTGACCGTCAACCAACGGCCGGCCAGACCGTTTCCCAAAACTAGAAGAAAAAAAACCTTCTTTGGACTTTTCGGCAAATCTCTATCTAGTTTTGCATCTAGTCTCTATTTTTCGATGGTACCTGGTGCAAACACATCCCCAAATATTCTCACACAAGTATTTGGTGCTTATTTCCCAAAAGGTTGCACCACTGCCCATGACCGGTCTGATCGCCCTCGGGGCCGGTCAGATCGTTTGAACCTGGCAGCAAACCTGTCAATTTGCAAAACCGAGAGTTCACTTTCTAAACTTCTCGACTATGATGTCAATTGTTTATCATCTAGACTAGGATCAAACCATATTGTCTCTACAATTAGGGTCTTGATAAGAAGGGCCAAATGAGTGTTCTCCAAGCAAATTTTGCAGCGAGAGATCGAGTCGAAGAGAGCAAGGGAGAGTGATGACACGGATTGTCTTGTCGAATTCTGCTCTGCATTTGGTTTATACGATACTTGTCAATTATGACACGGTAGTTGGATTAACAGAAAAATTAATTATGGTACCAACAGGTTAATCTACTGTACCACTGTCGCTGTTACCAGACGGTTGTACCCAACTCAAGATTAGAAAGAACACACATAGCCCCTCTTGGTTTACAAATGACTCAAAGGTTCTAGAACCAATAATGTACACGATCCGTGCAATATTGCCACATTAGTAGAATTAATAGTAGTATGACTGCATGAGGTACGATGAACATCGTAACCAAACGAGAACAGGCCTTGATCCATACCGTTCGATATCGATCCGGTGGTTGAGATAGCAGTTCCCAGTATCTGTTATCCTATTTTAAGTCGAGTGCCTGCTACTAGAGAATTTTTGGCAGTATTACTATGTTTTTGTGTCATATTTATATAAATGGGCGTTGACGAAAATTATTTACAAAAATAGCGCACGACCGCCATGTAGCAACCCACCTCTTCGACATGCGCATTGCACAAGATGGCGGCCGTGGCGGTGGTGTCGCCGCACGGTCGTCGCAGTGGACATTGTCAAGACAATGTCGTCAGATCGCCCACCGCCACCAAGTGTCCCTCCCTCTCGTTAGGGTTTCTTTTGGTTAGGGTTTGTGTTTTGGCTGCGGTTGTGGGATTTTTAAAATATAGCAAATGAATTCAAAAAATTATGAAATTTTATGTGAATGTTCGTAACACGGTGTACTTTCTTGTGTATTTTTTTCTATAATTTTACTCATTCTGATTAGGGTTTCAGTTTCATTTAAGTGTACTGATTCCATCCCACCACGTGTCACCCTTTCCCTTCCGCAAAGATGACCCCCTCCCACTAGCCCTCGCTCTCTCCCTCCCGCACGGCCCCCTCCGATGGCCACCTTCAACCGCCCACCTCCTCGCCCGCAAATCTATCGACTCCTCGCGGCTACCCCCCTTGCCCGCAGTGCTACGCGTAGACAACGCATCCGAAATTCCCGACGCCAACGTAGCGGCTCCTCCTTCGTTCGGCTATAAATACTAAGATACCACAATCGCTCTTCGCTCATCCCAATTGCGTTTCGCTTTTTGTTCTAGCGCTCGTCGCTGAGAACTCAGAAAACTTAACATAATTATTTTTTTTGTAAATCAAGTATTTGCTTGCTGTTCATCGCTTGTCGCCCGGTTTTTTTGATAGCTTACCCCGAAGGGCAGGTAATTTGTCGGATGTTTTTATCGTTATTACCGTAATTAGTTAGTGTACTCGTTATTAATTAGTTATGAATTAGTTAGTTTACTGGTAATTAATTAGTTTAGAGGTAATTAGTTAGTTCGCTGGTAATTAATTAATTAGTCGTATCTAAGTAAACATATGTAATCCATTATCTAATTACACATATGTACCGCGAATGAGGTTGTTATGGCTTTAGGTAATGTCGAACATGCAAGACTTGTATGTGTTTTATGGCAATAGTCTCAGACAGTTTAACTCAAGGGTTGGACTGCCGAGATGCCAAGATAAGGTGGTCCGGGCGAAGGGGCTCGACGCGATGAATATTCACGAGCTTCAGAGTTGCATCCGGAGGGAGTTTGTCACGGAGGCAATGAGGAAGAAAGTTGTGATCGAGGGGATCACCTGCACGAATGATGTGTGGGAACTCGTCAAGGTGGCTGGAAGCGTTGCATGGTGCCAATACATGCAGATTGCCTCCCAGCCCGAAGCGGCCATTTACGGGAGGCCGATGGTGTACGTGAATTTTGTACCCAGGGCGTCGGGCCACCTTTGAAGAATCTAGACCCGCCATTATGTGTTAATGGAGTATTTTGGTGATTAATAACAAATCTATTTATGAGACTAAAACTTTCATTGATATACCTATTGCTTAGTCTCAATTGGATAAAAAGGTGAAAATCAAAGAGGTATGCATTCGACATCATAATCTTATATCTTGTTGCATTCCTCAAATCCAAAATATATGTTGAACTCCACAAATTGTCTAACTTGAATATGTGCATATGTTCTCACTACACATTCATGTATGCACACATCTAGGGGGAGTTCACTATATGTTTTGTGGTTTCATTAGTATTGATCCATATTCCTTTATCCATATATATTAAGGATCTTTACTTTGAAACACATCATATGAGTATACAAAACTTTTGTAGTTCATACATACTCATGTTTATCTACATTCAATTACTTGCATTTGTGATGGTTGTCATCAATTACCAAAAAGAAAAATATTAGAATATCTTGTCCCACCATTATGAGATAATGATATGTTATGGTAATTAATGATAATCATGTTGTGGGACTAATATTTTTCCATGAGTTGGGTGAATAGGTTATGTCTCATAGTGAAAGAGACTTTGGATGACATCATGAGTTGATCGTCATCAAGTTAAGGTTCAAGAGTAAAGGATGCATCATGTGTTGATGCACATCAAGAACTTGAAGAAAAGAAAATCATCATGTGTCGATAATGTTCAAGAAAAGGAGATGATTATGAGTTGATCATCAAGTCAAGAGAAGATCCATCATGTGTTGATGAAGGGCAAGTGATGGATGCATCATGTGTTGATGCATATCAAGACTCAGGATGAAGGATGCTATCATGTGTTGATGAGCATCAAGTCAAGATCCCAAAGTAAAGGAAATCATCATGTGTTGATGATTATCAAGTCAAGAACCCGGACTTAAAGTGAAGATGTACGTCATCAAGATTCAAGTGTTTGTGCAAGGCAAAGGTATGACTAATTAGGGCTAAGGATTTGTTTCTAGTCTTTTACCGGTCTTGGTGTTTAGATGGAAGACCGGATTGCTAGTATAGGTTGTCGTACTATTAAGAGGGGTCTTGATTAGTAGCTTGAGTTAGTCATGTGTTGATAGCTCATTGTGTTTGCTCTAACTCTCGTTAGCATGGTGCCAATATTTGCGAATGTGTTTTGCAAATAGTTGAGGCTCATGCTTAATCCTTGTAACATGTGACTTTAGTTTGCGAATGTGTTTTGCAAATGAGTTTAGTCCATGTACCTTATTCCTTATGGCATTGATTCTAAAAGTCGGCAAATATGTTTTGCAACTTGTTGAGAATTTTGCCTTTAACCTGTGTTTGTATCGCGCTTCAATTGGTAAATGAGTTTTGCATTGAGAATTGAAGTGAAGGGCAAACCTCTCAGGATCGGTGATCTCGACCGCCAAGACGTTAGCCTCGATCGGTGGTATATCGGTCTGATCGCCATGGTGGGAGCGGTCTGACCGGCCTCCTGTTACCGCAAAGATTGTGCGGTAGTACCGCGCTTGTTTACGGTACTACCGTTGTGCAGTAGTTCTGATATTTGTTTGGCGGTACGTAATTTCCAGAGAGGGCGGTTTTTGGTGATTGCCTTTGGTTTCTTCGAGCGGTCTGACCGGTTTGGGTGGTCTGACCAGCCATTAGTTGGCGGTCAGACCGGCAGTAAGTCCAACGACTAGTTTTATAGCTGTTAGAGCTTGGGCGGTCTGACTGGCCATTAGTTGGCGGTCAGACCGATTTCCCCATGTTTCTCTGGAATCTTTCCCCCAACGGCTAGTTTTTGTGTGTGGGCTATAAATACCCACCTTGGCTGGTTGTGGGGGAGTTGCTGGTGCCATATTCTATTCCCTTGAGCTAAAAGCAAGCCCTCTACACTCTTTTGTGCATGTGTTGCACTTAGTGAGCTTTGAGAGGCAAACCCTAATTGCATGTGTTGCATTAGGTAGTGGATTGTGTATCCACTTGAGCTTAGACACTTGATTAGTTCAAGTGAGAGTCTTCGACTTGTTACTCTTTGTATTTGCCGACACCTAGACGGCGTGGAGGCGTCGTGGTTCGGTGATCTTCTCAAAGAAGGTTGTGAGAAGACCCATGCATTTGTAAGTGGCTTGGTGCTCGCCATCTCCGGAGTGGAGGAAGAGCAACCCTAGTGGATCGAGATGTTGGTTCTTGTTGGTACCGGTCCAAGTTGTTGGATTTACCTCGGAGGTGTTTGGCTTAATTCGTGGAGACGGTCCAATTGATTTTGGGCTTACCTCAACGTGGATTAGGGGAGACCGGCAAGTCTCTGATCACCATGGTAAAACATCGTTGTGTTATTGTGGTTTGATTTCTTGTGCTTTACTATATTGCAATTTACATTCCTTATATTTAATTGCTTACTTGTATGTGTATGATTGCTTTCATTTATATAGTCTCACATTGTTAGTGCACTTAGTAAAGACTAGTTGATTTATGTTTTAATTGTGAAAAACCGATTTGATTTACAATTCCGCATTAGAAATCAGTTTTAACCAAAAAGTTTTTAAAACCGCCTATTCACCCCCCTCTAGTCGGCCTCCTCGATCTTTCAAGTGGTATCAGAGCTTGGTCTCTCATTTTATTAGGCTTCACCGCTCAGAGAGTAAAGGATGACGACTAGTGATATAGTGCACATAGGTGAAGCACCTCTATTTGATGGCACAAATTATGATAGTTAGAAAATATGCATGTCTTATTATTTTAAGGCCATGAGCCCTAAAATATGGTGGATTGTTGATGTGGGCTTTTCTCCTCAAAAGGATCCTCTTGCTCAAACAATTGAGGAAAAGAAATGCTCACATCTCGACGCTGAAGCAACTAACGGTTTATTTAGTGCTTTGAGTATAGAGATATTTGATGCCATATGCAATCTCAAGAGCACTCATAAGATGTGGACACAACTTCAAGATCATTATGAAATGTCCACCTCCACGAATGAGGATTGTGTAAGACCGAATAGGCGACTAGAGGGGGGGTGAATAGGAGCACGCTCACTTTTTCACTTTAATCGGATTCAACACCAATATTACTCCATTAGCTATGGAAGCTATGAAGATCAATAAACAAGTACAGCAGAAGACTTGTATTGAACCCAAATCAAAACCCCAAGCAAAAGACCAAAACTGGTGCTCAAAACCCTCGAGTGCGGTCAGACCGACGTCTATGGTGCGGACTGACCAAGGTGCGGTCTGACCGACGGCTTAAGCGCTGGATCGATCGGGGTCCATCGACCGGCGATAAATTGCGGTCTCGACCGATCGCACGATGAATGTAATGCATGTACCAAAACCGAAACTCAAATCGATCTAACTTTTGATCTACACGGCCAAACTCCATGAAACTTGAGACACACCTTCTCTAAGATATTAGGAACCTATTTCAATCAAGGATCATGAAGTTCCATGTCAAAGTTCCTATCTTTTTCAGTTTGAACGAAGAGTGCTCTAAAACCGAGTCAAAACCGAAATATGGTCTAAAGACTTGCTCGTGGGTGGTTGATGATCAAGATGATCCTAGATGAGTTCCCACATGTCACAGCAAGCTAGATCACAGTAAGAAACCAATAGAAAACATGTGGATCAAAGAAAGACTCAAAATCACAAAAGAAAGAGGAAGAACACAAAGAGACTCATCTTTGAGAAATCATGCATGGATTGATTTGAGATTGAAGAGGGTTTACAACCACTCCATCCAGGAGGACGAGAGCTCAATCCATAAGCACACACTCAACTCATCTCTCTAGAGCCCTAAGCCTCTCCTTTCCTCTCTTAGTCCCTAAAACAAAACTAGGGTTTTCCAAATGAAGTCCTTAAGGGTGCTGGATAGCAGCCACCCCTATTTATAGTGGAGGCCTAGCTTCTAGAAGAGTAAACCCTAATGGGCTCCCGTTAAGCCCACACACAAACGGGTCACACACGCACGCATTTTAAAGCGTCGACTTCAACTCCTCTTGATCTAAACCACTTCTCCATGCATCGCCTCGCACCGTGGTTTAGCCAAAAGGTTACCAAGGCGGTATTTGATGAAATTACCAAAATACCCCTTCTTGATCCTTCTCCCAAGACGAGTCCAATCTTGGTGAGGCAAACGCCTGCTTCGCCACGTGTAGGTTGATCAACGGCTCTCATCATGTCGGCAAGTCTCTCCCGTCCGGCTCCCGCCGAAACCATCAAGGCATTTGCACCGACCCCCGCACCACTTGATCCAACCTGTCGCACCAAACTGCTAGTTCGGTCACCTTTGTCCAATTTACGGCATGCTTGAATCCATTGACCTCACTCGGCATCCTTGATCGTTTTGAACCTCAGCTCTCCAAGCTTAGTCCCGATCATCCTCGCCATTGACCGTCGTTGACCTCCAAGCGTCCTGCACAACAATAGACAAAGAAATCGATTCCGGAAACAAGTTCTTCACAACTTGACTCACGTTAGTGAAAACATGCATTATGCAACACATATGCACTGAAGCCCATGAACTTGACCTATCCCAAAAATCATCGCCACCGATTGGCCGATAAACAGCACAAAATCGGTCAGACCGCCATTCAATGGCCGGTTTGACCGCAGGCGGGTCTGACCGTGCGTTGAACGCCGGTCTGACCGCCAGCTGGTCTAATCGCGCCTTGAACTCCGGTCTGACCATACTTGACCTGACAGCCTTTCAACCTTTGACGAAAACGCGTGATTCGACAAACCGATAACGCCATTGCCAATTGTAACATCATCCTAAGATCATGAGTATATCCCCATGATATCCATAGATTGCATATAAGAATGGATGTCGAAAGAAGAATGCTCAACATCAAGTTCCGACAATGAGGATTCCTCAACTCTATCCAGAACACTTCATTGCTTCATGGCCAAAGGTAACAAGAAGGTAAATGATGATGATGAGCTTTCATATGATGAGTTGATGGATATGCTTGAGGAGCTTAATGAGTATTTAGGAAAGGAGGTTTCGTATAACTTGCTTCAAAATAATTATGATGTTCTAAAAAATGAACATGAAACTCTTCTCCTAAATGAGCTCAATAAGCCTAAAGTGGATATAGACATTGCATGTAATTTACTAGATGATATGCCATGTATAGCTCCTATCTCTTGCACTTCATATAAGGTTAGCATATCCACATCTTGTGATGATTTGCTTGATTTGCCTTGTTGCTCAAAATTAGATGCTTCTATTTACTCTATGCCTTGTGAGACTAATCTTGTAGAGGAAAATAATGAGCTCAAGGCCCAAGTCACAAAATTAAAAAATGACTTGGAAAGAAGCTTCAAAGGGAAGGCCACTCTCGATGAGATATTGAGCAAGCAAAGATGCTTGCAAGAGAAGACTGGAATTGGCTTTACTCCAAAGAAGAAGGAGAATAGCAAGACAAGGCACAATGCAAGACACACGAAGAAATACATGAAGTGCCGTGGATGCAATGAGAAGGGCCACAAAGCCTCGGTGTGCCCAAATCAAATGGATGTCAAGTCAAAACATTCAAAGAAGAGGCAAACTAGCAAGGAGCAAGAAAACAAGACAAGTAAGGGAAACAAAAGCCCAACTTGTTACAATTGCCGGGAAAAAGGATACATTGGTAAACAATGTCCCAAAGGTATCTCTCCTAAGTCTATTATTTATAATGATCATGATTTGCTTATGAAGGATAAATATGGCAATGTGTTTGCTATGATTGTTAGCTCACCCAAGATTATTGTTAGGGCCATTTTGGTGCCCAAATCTATTGTGACTAACATTCAAGGACTCAACCGAGTTTGAGTACCAAAAGATGTTTAAATGATAAATAGGTATTTGGAGAAGCATTGGAGGTTTGGCTCACTCATGAAGAGGTGGATTCCATCATATGCAAAATATGGAGCCAAGCTTGAGGAAGATCAATTCATATCATAAATCAATACTTTCTCGGTAACAAGTATTTACATTGAAATATCTAGCCCTTTATGCCTTGTGTAGGTTGCATTCCATGAAAAATCTTAAAAGGGTGTTCTTGCTTTTGTTCGTAATCTTCATTATTAAAATCTTGAGCAAGATAGTAAGTGACACATTAAGGGGAAGTGCTAAATCATGATTATGTATATCACATCCCTAAGTGTGGCTAAATAAATTAAGTACTAGTAATGTTTTTCAAAATTAAGCCTTTTAGCCAAAAGTCAAAAATTTCATAATTATTAGTAATCCTTTGAAAAATGAGTTGCAAAATGTATACAAATGCTTTTCAAAGGTTTCCCAAAGGTTTTGGCTCAAAAAAAAACCTATTTTAAGTGAAAATGAGTTTCTAACCAAAATTCTAATCATAGTATCTTGTTTTTGACCTAAACTAGATTTTTATGTAAAATATATGCTAAAAGGAATTTAAAAATCTTCCCAAAAGGAAAAACCTATAGTTAGCTATCTTAAACATTTTTGGTATTCAAAAGTTTCTTAAAAGACTGACCAAGCAAAAGTTAATTGATTTTGAAATTCGTCCAAATCCTAGTTTGACCTAAATGGTCACTTTCTAGCACTTAAGTGAGTTTTGACATTTGAGCCAAATTTATTCACATGAATAGGTCCATAATGGTATTAATGACTCATACATGCAATTGGTTGCTTGAAATATCTTTAATTGCTCAATTTGGATCTTTTGGAAAAGGTTCTTGAAAATAAGATTTCTTTTGCGAAAACAAAAACTTAATTCATAAAAAGTATTTAAGATTTGGATTTTAAAGGGATATATAAGTTGGAAATGCTCCAAATATGTTTGTTTGATTGATTGTGTGGAAGTTTGGAGCAAAATACAATAATTCAAACTATTCTCAAAATCTCAAGATTGAATCATTGTCGACTCAGCTCACCGTCCGACCGCCATACCAAAGGTCGACCATCGTTGGCTAATGGCCTCGACCGGTTTTGCGTGAAGGCTTTAACTCCAACCCGAAGGGGTATTCTCCCACTTGTTTTTCCATCCCGAGAAACCCCTTGGTCTCTCTCCCTCAGGCCACCTTCACCCTCTCCGGCCCGGATCTCCCTCTCCGGCCATCTCTTGTGCATCACAAGGTATTCAAATGCTCACCTTCATCTCCTCTACTCATCCCTCCAAGTGGTTTTCTTTTTGTTCATCTAATCTCACTAATACTTGGAGCCCTAGGTGAAGGGACTCCTTTTCAATCATGCTATCTTGGTTCTCAAATATCTTCAAGGACTCATCTCCCTTGATCCCTTAATTCATCCAAGCCGGTATATCTCTTTCCCTACTTGCAATTTAACCCACATTGTGTTTTGCCCAAATTTCTAGGGTTTGCCATGAAATCCTAGTTTCAATTCAATTTGATGGCAAATCTTTGACCTACAAGTAGGTTAGGAGTGTATGAACAATTATTCACTATGTCATTACACTTATATTGTAAATTTTGGTTTCTTCCCAAAATTAGTGTGCTCTTTCTGTCACTCGCGGTCAAACTGCTGTCTGACCGGTTGTAACCCGGCGGTTTGACCGGCAACAATCCAGCGGCCTAACCGCCTGAGACAGAGAGAACTGAGAAATGGCATGATGAATAATTTGTTAATTCATTCCATGAAATTTCCTTTGACACTCTTTATTCTTTCGCAGTGAAAATGCCGCGCAAGATAACTGTCCGTCGGTCGGCTCTTCCTCCTCCTTCACTTAAAGGGAATTCTCCAGTTGAAGATATTTCTGAAGAAGAAGAAGACGGACAAATGAAAGATGTTGAAGATGAAGGAACAGTAAGTGATAGCAATGACAGCGATGAGAACTATGAAGAATCTGGAGAAGAGGATGAGAATGAGGATGAGGATGTTGCTCCAGATCAAACCCCATTTATTGGACTTGATGTGTCTAAGATCAAAAGTGAAAGGTTACCAGTTTGAGGCACATTAATCAGTTCAGATTTCCAAAGGATGCTTCATTGGGTATGTTCCACACAATATTTTCTGCAAGATGTGTATCAGTGTTATTATGCAAAGAAGAAGTTTGCAAATCACCGTTTTGTGAAATGGAACTACCTTGCACAGAATTTAGCCTATAATAGATTATATCGTTTATTCATAAACATGGGCTTGGACACTTTGGTTTCCTTGAGGAACAACTTTCATGCCAAGGCCATCAGGCAGTTCTATACTACAATTTATGTGTTCCCTGAGCATGACCATCTCATTTGGATGACGGGACAAAACAAGCTAGAAGCCTCCAAGGATGACTTCGTGAGTGCTTTAAATTTGAATGATTCAAGTAGAACTCAAGTCCATTTTCAAGAACCCCTTGCTCTCGCTCAAGTAGATAAGTATTATGATCAGAATTATCCTTATGTGCTTGGAAAGGTAACTGGACTTCTCCCTATTCCCAGCGTCATTAACAGGATAATGAGAGTCACTTTCTTCCCTAGGAGTGGGAATAATGATGAGATACATGGGAAAGCTTGGAATGTAGTAAGATACATAATGGAAGGTACTAAATTCGATGTAATGGATTTGATCATTAGAGATATTGCTACATCCAAGGGAGATAAGAACAAAAACATATATTTTGCTCCATACATTATGAAGCTTATTAAAAGTAAGATTGAGTTTGACCAGGATTATGACATGAAACATAAAGAGTACAGACCCAGAGATGCTCCACCTCAGGTGCCTCCTCCACCTCAGGCGCCTCCTCCACAGCCTCAGGGGCAAGGTTCATACTACCACAAGAAGAAGGCTCCCACTGGGGTTTGAATCCGTCACCCTCCTAGTTGGGTAGCGTTTTCCTAGCAAAGAGGTCGTGCAACAAGCTATAGTACAGTACAACTTGTCCATCAGTCGTGTGTACCGAGTGCACCGGTCCAATCCCGGACATTACATAGTGAGGTGCGTAGTGGAAGACTACCCTAGCATGGTCATCGCTCACCGAGTGAAGATCTTTGGCTCGGTATTCGCGGTCAAGGCGGTGACCGACCACACTTGCGAGCTTAGCGAGCCCCTGCGGTAGCATCGGAATGTGACTTCTGCATATGTGGCGAACCTCATCAAGCACCTAGTTGCGGCGGACGTAACCATCTCCCCCAAGCTGCTGATGTCGAAAGTCGCCAATCAGGTTAGCTAACTAGTCAGCTACAGTAAGGTCCGACGAGCCAAGCAGAAAGTCATCTGCCTTGTTTTCTTATATACAACGAAACTTGTACGAGTTATGCATAATTTGCATCCTTCCTACGTTCTTCATTGTACGGTGCACTGACATCCTTGCTACATTTTTGTTATGTCGCAAGAAGACAACGAAGGTACTACTGGCTTGAAGAGACTGCAAACACCAATCAACTTATTTGAAGATGAATGTGCTTTCTGCCATTCATTTAGAATCAGTCAGGTATCGAATCATTTGCATCTATCAAGTCAGATGTGATCTGTTGAAGTCTTCTTAGTTCTTGTTGTTATGAACTTAGAGTCAGAAATTGATCGTGCTTCAAAATTGCCTATTTCTCTTCACTATTGTAATATTCTAACATGCCTATTTTTTATGCTATAGGATAACCGGTCATGTTTTGTGCCATGAACATGCATCAAAGGTGCTACTTTGTGATGAGGTGAGCTCAGCAAGAAAAGATATTGCCATGGAGACTAGTTGCACACACCTATTTTTTATGCTAAAGGTGAGCTCAGCACTCGAAACACACAAGAGTCGGAGGTTACGGTACATCGTTATACGATCTGCATGTCACATATTTCCCTTAGTTGGTTCATGCTTGTAACATTTGAAATGTCGACAATTATCAGTTTAAAAATGTACATTGCAACTTCATTGCAAACCATAATTCATGAAACCCTAATTAGGACGTGACATCGCTATGCAAACCCTAATTCATGTGGACCTCATTCATATATTGCAATCCTACCCGCCGTCAAAATTACTATTGGCTATCTCATCGGCCAAAGACCATTTTTCAGAAGTAGGGAAAAGTATAGTATATTTAGAATATCCCACAACCTCCTTTAGACCGCTAATATACATTTCTGTCAAGACATGTATATCACCAAAATGTAACCCAGGATGTTTACATACAAGCAGCCCTCCTTTGAAACATCAGCAAACTTCAAATACATTCCAAGTCACATGAAAACATGAAACCCTAATTCGATAATAACAAAAGTAGGGAAAAACAGAAAAGAAAGAAGGCCCTAGTAGCCAAGGCAGGACCCTATCGTAGCACTCAGGCATTCGTAAGCCCGCTCGTGTACTTCAGCGGGATTGGATCAGGGAATACGTGGAGATACGCATCCACCTGCTCCTTCGCAGCGACGAGTCAAGCTTTGCGCCGAACGAGGGAAGAAAGTGTGTTGACAATAGTCTAGATAAGGTCATGCGAGAGGGGGGAGTAGAGCTGGCGAGAGGGGGGCCATGCGTGCGAGAGGGTGAAGGGTTGACACGTGCCGGGATAAAATCAATACACTTAAATAAAATTGCGAGGTAAAATCGGAACGAGTAAAATTATGTAGAAAATTACACAAGAAAGTACACCGTGTCGGGAGCATTCACATAAAATTTTATATTTTTTAAAATCATTTCCTATATTTTAAAAATAGAATGAACACACAGCAGACACCCTAATCCGCGGAACCCTAACCGGGGACCAGAAACCCTAATCTGCAAAACCCTAACCGGAGGGTACATGGCGGCCCGGCGTGGTTGCCGCACGGCCACCGTGTGGTGGCACCATCGCATGGCGGCCGTGCGAAAGCGGCGCATGGCGGGTGGGGGCGGCTGCCGCACGGCGACCGTGCAATCGGGGCGCTAATTTTGCACATAATTTTCTGTTGCACCTATTTTTGTAAATACAAAACAAAATCACGCTAATACGGCCAAAAATTCCACTACTGGATCGATCGTGTGACCTTGCTTGCTATATGAACATAGAACTAGAGAGAGAGAGAAAGACGGTAGCTATGGCACGTCGTGCATCACGAGGAGTTTTCTTTGCTAATATACTAGAGAGAGAGTAGCTATGGCAAGTCGTCCATCACGAGGAGTTTTTTTTTTGGCTAATATAGCATTGTTGCCGCGCTTAATAGCAATTCTAGCCCATTGACCTAATCAAAGCCGAAAATGGCACTGCGGAGCCACGCGGATGCGCCACGTGTCCTAGTCTATGCCGAGGGCTCGTAACCCGATCAGTTAAGTCCGCCCCCGGCACTGCAAAGCCAAGTCCAAATTGGTGGCACGTGGCACGGTGCTCCTGGCCGAAATTTCAAAATGGCAAATAGTGTTTTAAAACACTATTTAAAACATGTTTAAAACATTATTTAACACTTTTAAAAATTCAGCCAAGAGATTTTTTTTCTTTGTATTTTCCTTCTTATTTTTTTACCTCACACTCGCAACTTCAGATGTATTATCACATATCCTTAAAAAAAAACACCAATTTCTTCGCATGAAAACACGGACCTGCTGCATGCGCACTGGCTCCGTGACATCCATTTCAAACCTTCCGAATCTAATATTGGAATTTTTTTATTAAAAAGTAATTGACTCTACGCAAGTCTAAAGCAACAAGTATCCGCGCAACGAGAAAGTACTATATACAAGAGATTGGTCTAAAATGATATTTTGTACGGGAGAAAAGGCCCAGGAGCATTAGGAGGCATGTAAAGCTCAGCTGTTAGTTCACTTACTGACAAATTGGTTTTCTTTCGTTCATGTATGGTGAGACTTACTCCCTCCGTCTTTAATTAGTTGATGTTACTGTAGCAGACGATATCTACAGTAACGTCAACTAAAAAAATAGAGGGAGTACTTGTGAGCAACTCATTTCATTAGTACTAATATCAACTCCTAAAAAATAGAGCATTGTTTTTTTTCAGATTACAAGGTAGATCCACACGCGTACACGTCACCTTGCACGCACATCATCACGCGCACCGTGGGTTCTAGATCCCCGCTGATTCCACCAAGTTTTAATCAAAACATATTAATTGTCCGTCATCCTTTTGGCGTGTCTAATGATAGGCGAAAACCCAAGATTCCGAAGACAATGTAGTCTGGAAGGACTAACCTGTACACTAGATTATTCCTTTGCTTTGATTTATCATGTACCCAATAGATTTAGCTGCCAAACTATTCGGTGTCAACACCGAATCAACGTTGTGTCGGCCCGTCATATGCCCACACCTCCTACTAGATTACTTAATTACATAGACTAATAGACCGGCCAAAACCCACTTAGTTAGAAAATTCCTGCAAGGCTGCTCATCCTTTTTTTTGGATAATAGAAGCGGAAAATCTCCTCTGATCTCTGTATCAAGGATGCACATAGCCCATTTTATTCAGAAGTAATGTACCACAAAGACCAAAGATTGTTAAAAAGTGACTGGAAGCCTTACAACCATAAAACAATTGAAAGTTTAAACTCAATCATTACAAATTCTATGACTAAACCGCCACCTTTGAAGGTTGAAGATTTACTTCGCAACAAACTCCAATCTAGCGCTTCTAGCTACCAATGCCTCTTTTTGGGACGATTTCTGTAAAATTGGCCATGCATTCAGCCAATGTCCACTCAAAATGATAACCTGCAGGGGATTAGTGATATTCTTTTTGTCAAAAACAACATCATTCCGACATAGCCAAATAGACCAACATAAGGCACTAGCTCCCACTTGGAGTTGTGACTTTAAAATTTTTGAAATACCGGCTAGCCAATTCCCAAACATGTGTGCTATACTCACAGGAGGAGATAAATTAAACGCTCAATGAATAGCCTACCATGCAAGTCTTGCAAAAGGGCAATCAATAAAGAGATACTGAATTGTTTCCTCTTTATTACAAAAACAACACTTTTTGCTTCCCCTCCAATTTCTTTTAAACAAGTTATCTTTAGTTAAGACCACCCCTCTTTTGAGATACCAAAGGAATATTTTCAATTTTAACGGAGTTTTAATAAGCCAAAAAAAAATCCCTAATGGGAGCTTGACTAGTTCCAATTAGTGCCCCATAGAAAGATTGAACCGAGAAAAGTCCTGACTTATTCAGATTCCACCTGAAAACATCTTTTTGAAAGCCCAATGTTAAATTAGCAATTCGTAGGATTAACTCATTCCAAGCAAGTGACTTAGGTCCAATAATAGGTCGTCGAAAAGTAATATGTAAAGGATCTGATTGTAGTATATTTGCCACCGTATCGTCCTTTCTCCTCACTACATTATAAAGTAATGGATATTGACTTTTTAGAGGAGTATCTCCTAACCATATATCTTCTCAAAACCTGGTTTGCATTCCATTTTTAACCTGGAATGAATCAAATCGAAGAAATTGGTTTTTAATTTTCAAAAGACCCGACCAAAACTGGGAAGTCCCAGGTTTATTAACTACCAGCGAGAGACTCTTATCACCCAATGTCTACTCGACTCTCTAGATACTGTACACAGCTACACTATCAATAAATAAAGAGAAAATTGATTATATGTAATCGAATAACTCTCTTCTTCACGATATGCCATCAAATAACTCCTTCACAATATGCCATCAAATAACTCATTCACAACATGCCATGGGGTTCTAAATTTTCTTCACAATATGCCATCGCCGTCAACTAGCATGTCAATTGCTTGTCGTTAAGAGTGTGCAAAGAACGTTTTATCCCATGTCAAGTCACACATGCCATTCTCTATCTATGCATATGGGACCCGCAAGTCATATCTATCTTCATGCTCCTCCTCCTTCTCTCTCTCTCTCCCTTGTCCTCTTTTCTGGTTTCTTCCATAATCAGATCTGGAGCTAGGCGGCCAATGCCAAACATCAACTACAAGGCTCACGCCATGGCCACTACAACTCACCATGCTACCGCACCCACTACATCATCTCCTCTATCGCTGGCAAGCTCTCGCACCGCCTTGTTTCCCGAAAATGCCAATTCCAGAAATTCCTCGTAGCCCTTGTTCTTCTTCCAAAATTGATCCCTCACCAACCCTTAGCACCTCAACACGATCCCATTCCACCCCTTCCTCTACTCCAATTCCGTTCAGAACACCGCTACCATGAATGCTGTTATGAATATTGTGTGTATATTCAAGAGGGCACAATGGGCAATATATATAGGGAGTACAAAGGGGGTTACCATATACAGATGAGGAAATACAAATAGAGTCCTATTCTAACACCTCCCCCTCCCTCAAACTCATGGTGGATCACACACACTGAGTTTGGAGAGAAAATACAAATGTTGTGCTCTAGTTTGTGGCTTCGTGAAGAAGTCAGCAACCTGTAACTCTAATGGCACAAACTGTAAAGCAAGTACTCCCTCCTGCACCTGTGAGCGAGTGTATGAAGCATCCACACCAATGTGCTTGGTGAGCTCATGCTTCACTGGGTCCCGAGCAATACTGATAACACCTGTACTGTCAGACAAAAAAGTCGTAGGTCCCATCACAGGCACCCCAAAATCTGCAAGTAACCACCTCAACCAAGTAACTTTGCTGTCACTGCTGCCATAGCTCTCAACTCAACCTCTGCGCTCGAACGGAAAACTGCAGTCTGCTTCTTAGTCTTCTAGGCAATCAGGGAGGAGCCAAGAAAAACACAGTAAGCAGAAAGAGAACGACGATCAGAAGGATCACTAGCCTGTGTCGTATCACAAGACGCTCAAGTCAGAGTGAGGTAGAGCTAGGGAAAAACAAACGACGAGAGATAGTCCCACACAAGTAGCGAAGAACACGAAGAAGGTGACTGTAGTGAAGATGGGTAGGACGACCCATGAACTGACTCAAGATATGAACAACATAAGCAATATCAGGACGAGTGCTCACAAGGTACACCAAACTCCCAATAAGATGGCGATATCGAGTAGGATCTTCAAGAAGATCACCATCAGTGGCACAAAGCTGTAGGGATAGCTCTATGAGAGTCTCAGCGGTGCGAGTGTCAGTCAAACCAGACTGATCAAGAAGATCCTAGACATACTTCTGCTGGGAGAGGTAGTAGCCCTCAGGCATGGAAGAGACCTCAATCCCAAGGAAGTACATAAGAGAACTAAGATCAGTCATCAAAAACTACTCACTGAGATGCTTCTTCACATACGTGATGAATGAGGAATCATCACCAGTGATGAGCATATCATCAACATACAGAAGAAGCAGTGTCCTACCCTGAGATGACATATGGACAAAAAGAGCAGGATCATGGGAACCGATAATGAAACCGACAACAAGAATTATCGAGGTAAACGCGCGCCGTCGGGCATGAGGAGCCTGTTTGAGGCCATAAAGAGCACGAAGACGACAGACGTGCCCATCGAGAATGTAATACCTGTGGTGGTTGCATGTAGACCTCCTCATGCAAAACACTATTAAGAAAGGCATTCTTAACATCCACCGAGAGATAGACCACCGCTGTATCGTAGCAACCGCAACAAGAGTGCTAACAAGGGTCATATGGGCAACAGGGCAAAAGTCTCATCGTAGTCACGACCGCATTTTGCTTTGAAAGCCACGAGCCACAAGACGAGCCTTGTAGCGCTCGATAGTACCATCAGACCAGGTCTTAATCTTGTATACCCACTTGCACGTGATCAGACGAGCATGCACAGGTGTCGGTACAATATCCCAAGTCTTCGTACGTCGAAGAGCATCAAGCTCCTCTGCCATAGCGAGCTGCCACTCAAAATGAGGAGCAGCCTCACGATAAGAATTAGGCTCAGTGACAGAGAGAGCATGAACTATCGAGAGCAAATCCAAGATGATCAGGAGGTCGAAGGGATGTCCGGTCACGAAGGACGTAACGAGGAGCATCAGCAGGAGGATCAGATGTGGGTGGCGGCAAGATACCAAGAGAGGAGGCTAGTGATGAATGAGGATGCCTGGAGTAGTGAACACCAGAGTAACGAAAAGGTGGTGCCGCAGAGGCAAAGACCGGGGCGAGGTACTGTATGAACCATCAAGATGTACCAGGAAGACTGTGATAGTGGAGAAATAGGTGAAGAGTCAGAAAGAGACAACCATGAAATCGACTCAACGGTGGAAACAGGAGGAGTCGAATCTCGATAGAAGAAAGGTCGAGATTCATCAAAGACAACGTCTCGTGAAATCCTGATCTGTCAAGCAGAAGGATCCCAACAACAATAACCCTTATGCTCAGAACTATAACCAAGAAACATACACTCAACTGACTGGACCGGTAGTTTAGTGCATTCATGAGGCTACAGCAAAAAAACACGGAGGTGAGTGTACTGGGGGGGCTCGAGAGTAGAGACGCTCTATAGGACCGACACCCTTAAGAGCGATGGAGGGTCAGATATTGATGAGATATGCAACAGAGAAATAGCCTCAAACCAGGTAACTGGTGGAACATGAGAGGCAAGGAGAAGAGTGCGGCAATCTCAATCGATGACAATGTTTATGCCAAAGAACCCCATTCGAGCATGGGTACCGTGACAAGAAGATCATAAAGAGTGCCTCGCCGTAAAAGAAACCGTCTAAAAGCACCGTAACAAGACTTCACCAAAGTAATCACAAATAAAAGTACGGATGGGAGAATCAAATTGAGTACGAACCATCGTTGCAAAGCTACGATAGATCGCAAGAAACTGACTACGATTAGAGATAGAGAAAATCCATGTAAAACGGGAATAATCATCAATGAAGATCACATAAGATTTATGCCCACCTTTAGAGATAATAGGCGCAGGTCCCCATACATCTGAATGAACTAAATCAAAAGGGCGAGAAGACAATGACTCATTAGAATGATAAGGAAATTAGTGTTGCTTGCCCAGCTTACAACCCTGACAAAACATGGACGTGTCAACAGGAACACGTCCAAGAACACCCTGACGAACTAATGAAGAAAGACGAGACCTACACAAGTGACCTAAACGATAATGCCATCACAAGAAAAACTCCAGAGGTGGTGGCAAAGCGAGGGCGATGGATGTAGAGGTGATAGGAGCAACTGAAGTAGACGGAAGGTGGAGACGGTCAAGAATGTAGAGACCCTGACGATCCCTACGGCGCCAGCCAGTCCCAAGTACCATCCCTATGTGTCGGTCCTGGACAAAACAAGTGTGAGAGTCAAAACCAACCCTACAGCCAAGATCAGTGAGCTAACCTACTAAGAGAAGCTGCATGGTAAGCTGAGGAACATGAGAAACAACTGGAACAGAAAAATCAGTGGACAAAAGAGTGCTCTCGATCACGATGCACAAAGGAGTACCATCTACCGTCTCGAATCGAGATAGGAAAAACAAGAGGTCATACTAAAGTAAGAGATGTGGAGTCTGGTGTCATGTGGAAAGAGGCACCAGAATCCAAAAGTACCTGGAGGAGATGTCTGAGCTAGACTAGTAGAACCTGCTGAGCTGAGAGAGGGCTGCTGAACTAGAGCCTGGCAGAACTGCTAAACAGAGTCACCTCGCTGAGAAGATCCTAACGTGCTAGTTTGTCCTCCTGTCGAGGAAGGGCCTCCCTGCCCTCCCTTGGAGCGCCCAACTCCACGCGGCTTATTCTGCTTTTTTCACACCACACAGCACTGATAGTCGTGCCCGAAGTTCTTGCAATAATTGCATCAACCCCGCTTGGTGCAAAACAGAGCGTAAACAGACACCGAGGAGGGATCAGAGTCGGGCGTAAACCCTCGGTGTAGGCGAAGAAGAAGGGTAGCAAACACAAATGAACAAACTGTCTTTGCTAACCCACGGCGAAGCTCTCAAGACGAAGCGCCGAAGAGCCTCGGTGACTATTTCGGTCATGGTGAGCGGCTCGGCAGCTTGAGCCTCGACAGCTCAAACTCGGGCGAAGACGGCGAGACGATTCATAAAGACGGCGAAAGCGATCACGATTCGCTATACGCTATGACACTCGGCAGAGTGGAGAAGTCACTGCTCACCGGGCGCCAGAGATCGCCGAGCTCAAGAAGTCGCCAACGGAGGAGTCCTCTGGCGGCGTCTCTAACTCACGCCGGTTTAAAAGAACCGAGCATCGCCGTCACGGTATCGCCACGCAAGTACTCCTAGATCCGACGAGTGGCACGCAGACTAACAATATCCGACCGATGGAGTCATCGACATCGACCACCGTGATGGCGCGCGACAGGCCTCGTCGGACACCCAGCCAAAAGTGTCTATGGCGATCGAAGGCCTTATCGCCAGTCACAAGAAGAAGAATAGCCTCTGCCTCCTTCTTGGCGGCCTCATCTTCAGCAGAAGGTGCGTAGTAGGTCGTTCGGGAGGAGGTCAAGCAACGACAAGCAGACAAGGTCGAGCACCAGTGACATGTCCCCAGAAGCGGAGACCATCGAGCGTGATCTCCATGAGTGAAGACCACAACCTGTAGTTCATCCCATGAAGCTTTGTTTCCAAGAATGGGATCGTAGCGGAAGGGACGGAAGCCATTGGTAGGCAACGCTGGAAGACGCGGCGACCAAGGCAACAAAGTCTAACAGGCGGCGCTAGACGGCGTGGTGGTTAGATCAACGTACTGTTTTTTTATTTTTTTAATACGGGTCGAAACTTACTAAAACCGGCCCAACCGGCCTGCAAGAAACGCAAGCACGCGCGGGGGGAGCCCTAGTTCTCCCTTGCTGGTGGCGACGGCGGATCCAGCGGCGGTGGCGGCTCCGGTGGATCCGGCGGCGGCGGTTGACGGTAGCTCAGGAACCCACGCAGTTGAGGAAGGAGGACGGCGTCGGGTGGCGACGACTGCCCAGGCGCGGCGGTGGATCTGGTGGCGGCGGCGGCGGCGCCTCCGATGTATCCCTTGCCGGTGGTTGGCGGTAGATCTGGACGGCGGCGGCGGTCCAAGAAGAATCCGAGCGGCGGCTCGGATGGCAGACGAGTGACGGCGGCCAACGAAGCGTCTGCTCGGCTAGCAGTAGCGGCGGCTTCAACGAATCTTGCGACGGCGCCAACGAAGTGTCGGCTCGGCCAAGCGGTAGCGGCGGCTTTAACGAATCTTCTGACGAAGGCGACCCAAGAAAGCGACGGTGGCTCGGCTTAAGCGGCAATGCGGCGACGAGAGGGGAGGGCGGCGGACCGACCGCATGGCGACAAGCGCCGAAAGCAGAGGTCGAGCGGCGCATTGGGTTGCCAAGAGCGGCAAGAAGGCGCGACCTAGGTGCAAAAAAACTAGGGTTAGAGCCCTAGCTCTGATATCATGTTATGAATATTGTGTGTATATTCAAGAGGGTCCAATGGGCAATATATATATAGGGAGTACAAAGGGGGTTGCCATATACAGATAAAGAAGTACAAATAGAGTCCTATTCTAACAAACGCCACCGCCGAGCACGCCGTGCACGGTGCTAGGCCATTGCAGGTCATCTCCGTCCTGACCAAGCACACTATCGACCTTGACGTGACCCACTGATGCTTAGAGACCCCTCGCTCCATTGGCATTTTCGTTAGAGAACCGCCGTCGTTGAGCTCACCGATCCCGTGGCACCACCACCATCATCGGTCCACTTCGACCATCCTCTGGCCACACCATCTACGTCACAAGAACCACCTCAACTCCCAGATGCTCCTCGACCACTAGCCTGACCGGATTCATCGCTAGAACCATAGCCATTGGCCTCCCTTGTTTCGCATCTGCCACGGCCGTCGCGCCCCTATTTCGGCCAGCTCCGACCTCACTTCACGTTCTACACCTTGCTCACACTATCTTGGCTGAAGCATTACCATAGCTCATCACCGGCCATGGCAATGTCACTGTTCTTCTTCATCGCCAAAGGAAAACGACGTCGGAGGATAGATGGTAGGGACATTTTTGCCATTTCAGAAGGAAAAAATTTGACAAGGTTAACAAATGGGCTTGGACAGCAAGGTGACGAAGACGACATATTGTTAAGAAAAATTGGAACCGGTCGCATATTGCGAAGAATGAGTTATTCGATAATATATTTTGAAGGAGTTATTCGATGGCACATAATCAATTTTCTTATCAATAAACTCCTACACCTAAACTGGGAGAACAACGACAATACAAATGCCTGCCTGTGTGACCTAATTTGACTTCTCCTATTTGAAACTTAGACAACACAGATAGTACTGCCAATATGCAGCAAAGTTTGTCACACCAAACTATAATAATCGCATTTTTGCTCGTTGTAATGGCTAACGGCAACGGTTGCAAGTTTGCATTCTCGCATATAAATGATGTTATAGCCAGATACGCATCCTGGAGAGATAGCCTAGCATGCTTTTGAACTTTTTATTATTATTTAACCTTTTTTTAGTTTTTATTTTAAAATTAACCCCGACGTACTTTATTTCTAAATCTGATCCTTTTGGTTATGCTACTATCCGTGACGTGACAAAACAATACTGTCATGCTACAGGATAAGTCTCCAAAATAGCACTTTTGGTCATACCACTGGCCTTGGATTGACTAAACAACACTATCACGCCACGAGTGGTGGTGTGACAAAAGTTTGCCCTAGATACGGGCTGACGTGACAGCGTTGTTATATCACGCCACCACCCGTGGCGTGACCAAAGAGGTCAGAATTAGAAATAAAGTGCACTGGAGGTTAACTTTAAAATAAAATTAAAAAAATGATTAATTAATAAAAAATTTCCATGCTTTTATTCGAGAAAATACACGAGAGCTATGTATATCCTTGTGTTGATAAAAGTGTGAAAGTCACAACCTAGCATCTACTATTGATTAAGAACAACTAGGGTTTTTGGCCTTTTGAGGGTGTCAAGTAGTAGTCTCCAACCTAATCTTCATTAGTTGACAAAGCCCTACTCCAATCAGCTTGTTTCCCAAATCTTCTTGTGTTGACCAAATATAGAAATGCAATGTCATGTCAGATTCATTATTCATGGTTTGGACGGGGCAGTTGGGAACACACAATAGTAGGTTAAAATGCCAGTCTGTCTGCTAACATGTTAGTGGCGCCTTATAGATTTGTGCAGAAATAACAGGGCAGAAGACTGAAGAACAGTGCTGTTAGGCATGGTGCTGCGTGGTGTGTTCTAGACTTCTTCTACTCGTGTTTGCCTCAGTCTACAGTGGTTGGTCACGGGAAGAGGATGAAAGACCAGTGTAGTGTATGGCAGGATCCTTAGCATGGTTAAGGCCAAACACAAGTACTAAGACATGACATTTCCGTAGAAAAGGCAACTTTTTTATTGAAGAAAAACTCTATAATTTTGACAAGAAAAACAAAACAATTCCTTCGTTCCAAATATTTAGGACCAAATTAGCCATGTTTAGATCTAGCTAGGACCCCCTCGCACAAGAAAAAGGAGCTAGTATATGCTATAATCCTACTTTACGTAGGTTGTAGAATACAACAAAAAATGCAGAATCTGGAGTCAACGTAGAGTGCAGCAAATACTTGCGGACAAAATACACGGTGCAAAATTTCTCCACCAAAATAATTATTCGTCGACCGAATCGTCAAAGCGCGTTCGCGCAAGTATGCTGAGTTTGACTAATTGACTGTTGTTTACATAGATCTGGTCTGGCACGACCGCACGAGGGGTGGGTAGCTCGCCGATCTTACAACCCTTTCGCACAGACCAGACGCGTTTAAACGGACACGAGAGGCTAATCGACTCGGTCGGACCGAGGAGGTGGAGCCGTGGAGCCCACATTGCTCCTCACTCAGTCTCGTGTCTTCTCATCCCGCCTCCCGCGTCGGGGTAAAAGAAGAAAAAAAATGATATGAAGGGAGGAAAAGAATAGAGGGGAAACTGGAAACTTCTGAGGGGGAAAGTAGAAAAAGAATATGGTAACGTAAATCAGTAGTACTAGTACAGTGAAAGAGAAGTAACTTAAGATATAAGGTCGGTCCTGGCTAGAAAAAATTGGACCTTGTTTTTGTAACTGGGATCGATAATGTTTTTTATTAGATGGGATTGCTAATTCTCAGGCAACCCAAAATTCGTAAAATCTCAGTTGATTTTCTCTCTCACGTTTGGGTCACGTGTGGAGATTCATGCTCCGGGGGTCGTCGTCTTCTTCAGCAGGCGGCGACGATGTCTTCACCAGAGGCGGTGAGTTAGGGTTAAGGTTAGTGTGCACCAGAGCCCCGAGTTTTAGAGTTAGGAGGCGCCGCCAGCCGCAGGTCAGAGGAGAGCAGTGGGTGGAGGAGGTCGGCGGGGGCGACGAAAACCCAAGTGGTTAGAAAGTGGTGGCGGTAGCCGTCGGAGATGAGGATGGAAGGCAATGCGGGGGATCTTGCCGGAGAGGATGAAGAATGGCAGTGTTGGCGGCAGGAGAGGGAAGCAGGGCAGAGGAGGAGGAGACGAGCAATGGTAGCAGCGAGGAGGAGCTTGCCGGAAAGGATGAAGAATGGCAGTGTTGGCGGCAGGAGGGGGAAGCAGGGCAGAGGAGAAGGAGGCGAGCAATGGTAGCAGCGAGGAGGAGCTTGTCGGTAGGCCTTGTCATCGCCAGCGAGGCAGCGCACAGGAAGGGAGTGAGGGCGGCGGTGGCTAGGGATGGCGGTGGGAGGAGGGAGTGAGGGTTAGGGATATGTTTACGTACGGATTGAGGAAGAGATGTTGGAGGTTGGATTATGATCAAATGATGAAAAAATTGACTGTGATTTAAATTTCCGGTTAGCTGACAATAGACAGCTCCTTTATTGAATATACTCCAACCTATTAGGCAACCAGCAGCAGTGGCGAAGCGAGGATGAAAATAGAAGATGGGCTCAAAGTCTCAAATGACAAAACTAATTTGAAACAAATATAATCTTGTATTCTTGTGCAATCAAATTTATACATGAATAAAAGCAAAACAAAGCAAAATAATAATAATATACAATGAAGGTACCTCGCTAGTGGAAAGTGCATCCCCAAAACATGTTAATATGGTTCTAATGGGTAACAACCTGTATATCAAAATTAGAAAAATTAGTGATACAATAGCACATTGTACTTAAAATGATCGTGAACATTCAAAATAAAAAAAACCATACCACTAAAGCGCTAGCTTGAATCACGACTTTCATGAGACAAATTCATTCTGCGAGATTTCATTCCTTGAAAGGATCTTATGATTTCATCATCATCAATGGATCTAAATATGTCCCGCTCGGTGTAGCACACCATTAAATCATTCGGTACAATACATGCACCAGTGCGTCCACGTAATGTCAAATATCCAATGTTGTCAAGATAAAAACCTAAATCTTCTTAATTTCTAATGCATTTGTCTTGAATGATTGAATCCCTTAGCAACAGGCCCAAATGCACAGTAGAGTTGCTGAGATAAGATTACATGGGACTTTTGAAGAAAATTGTGATTTACAAATCAGATTGCTACAAATTGGAACCAAGCTCATAGGTGAAAAGACAAGCCATAATAACCACATAAAAGGCACAAGACAAGCACGGTCACAATAAAAGGAAAGCAGAAATTTTCACCTTTGAATGAAGTGACTTATGCAACTGTTGCAAACTTGGGATAAACCTTGATTGATCTCTACGACTGCTGCTATGTGCATAACCTGAAAATGTCAACAACTTGAATCATAACATCTGCAGATGTATGAGTATTGAAATGAAGATCATAAAGTAGTGAAATATAGATAAACTAATGAAGAAACAATATGGCACAATATACGAACATTAAACTCAGCTCGCAACAATGTTCACATGAGAATTAGCTTAATGGATTAACAAGATAAACTAATGAAGAAAGTAGAGAACAGAGGGAGAGGGGTTTAATTTACCCCACTGTTTGGACACAGGCGGAAAGTGATCGTCCAACTGTCCATCTGCGACCTCCTGAGCTGCCTGCATTATTGCCTTCCCAATTGTTGGATCAAGGCCATACTCCGTATTCACCTTCAAAAGTCAAATGACCAAGTAATAAGACCTCCAGACATACATGATACTTAAGCATCCTACAAACAACCTAGATGAAATGTTGGAAATGCTCAGAAGACTTCAATCTGCACTAAATAAGATTTCTAATTGTTATTGACAGTGCATCTGAAATTTGGCTAAAACAAAATGTGAAGCATTTATCTATAGGGCATTCAGTTAACAGATGCACAAAACTAGCAGTAAACTGAAACGCTGCAGTACAGAGTATTATTTTTGTGCCATGTAGTAAAACTAGCCTATCTCATTTGTAGGCCTGTAGCTGGGAAATAGCAATATCTTGTGATTCCATAAGAAATAGAAAACCCAAAATGGTAATCTCCTACTCCAAAATGCTATGATAACCACCCCACTGTTTACAGAAGAAAAGCAAATTTGGGCACATCATGCATTGTTTACTACAACTTTTTCTTCCATGACATTGCAGAAATCACTTTCCAAGCTTGCGGTGCTCTACAAGGACAAGCAATCAGATGCATCCATCCACCCCACACGCAGACGTTAGAAAACAGCCTCGCTTTATACCTTAGTGGCGCACGTACTTTTTGAGCACGCCAAAGCCGCGTATGATGGGCACAGGCATCCGCTCGCGTTCGCCGGCGATGTCGAAGTTCTGCAGCGATCTCTGTGTCTGCGCGCCCCACAGCCTACCAAACAAAACACAACAGCAGTCATCGCCATCGCCAGATCAACCACGACACCCAAGCGGCCACAGCACGACTAGATCAAAACATGGGAATGGTACACGCGCGGACGAATCCCATAGAGCAAGCAAGCTCCTAGGAAATCAGGGAGAAACCACGCACTTGTCATTTGGGACTCGGAGACAGTGCCAGTGCCCCGGCCGAACAAGGCGGTGGTCTTCGTTGTTTTCCTTGATGCCGGCCTTCGAATTCCCTGTATCGAGCTTGTCTCCGTGGTCCTCTAGCTTTACGAGGTGGAGTTAGCGCAATTGACGCTGAACTCTATCGTAAAGTTGTGGGTCTTCGAGTGGATGCTGAGATCAGCCAAGGCCAACGGCAAAGGGCGTATGTTCGCTTATCTGCACGACGAGCGCTGCCAGCCGAAGAAAAAGAAAAGCACGGATGAGACACTCAACTTTGGCAGTGTCAATTTCCAGACCAAAGCATGGTGCCAAATGTATGCTCCTGCCCCAGCAGCGCGCAACCATTGGGAGACGGACTGAACGCGGATGTGGTTTTAGCATACTTGTCCGACGAAGGATGGTCTCCAATCTCAGAGCGGGTTGATACAGCTTATCGCCGCTTCCGAGATTGTCCTTACATCTAGGGAGGAGGCCCTCCTCCATCTTCTGCTGGATACGACGAAGCGACTCTCCATAAGGGTGAAAACATTGGAGGCTCGGGTGGCGGGCTCGAAGCGAACGCACCGCCTTCGTATGATGTCTGCATCTGCGGGCATCCGGCGCTTGAGGAGGAGGTCTAGACGGAGCAGGAGCTGTCGAACTTCGCTGGTCTTTCTGTCTGGGTTGGGGGGGAGCAATGGAAGCTCTCGAGGGAGCCATGGCAGAGCTTGGCGTCGTGCCCCCTCCGAGGCATCACCGGCCAGCGGAGATAGACTTTACCCTGGAGCGTCTCCGGCACGCTGGAGAAGTGTTCCTGTCAGCGGCTCACGCGTACGGCGATCATTGTGCGAAGGTCGCTTGGTCGACGACCCTTGCTTCTCTTGACAAGGGGGGTGTGCTCATATGGATGCCCTTGCCACCCGATTCATTGCGGTGGCAACTGCCAAGGAGGTTTCCGCCGCGCAGCGTTGGACGCAGAAGGTTAGCAAAGTCCTTCTGCGGAACTTTTGGGCGTTGTGCGGTCATGGAGCTGCGACGGAGTCCTTCCAGTGTTTCGTCAGCCCAACAAGCGAAGTGAAAGAACCGGCGGAGCTTCATGGAGGACTTGAAGGCAGCAGCGGGGTCCACCCATGGAGATAAGGTGTGACCCCCGCTTGCTCGAAGTGGCTCAACTTTTCCTAGTTTGCTTGTAGTTGTCCCCGCTCTGCTTTTGTCCGTTGCGTCTTAGAGCAGTTTTGTAGAGGAGGTTGATCTCTTTTTGTGTAACGACCTCCGTTTTTAATGAAATGAGATTTTCGGATGCCGCTTGCGTTCCTGTCTTTGGTTAATTATACCTGAACTTGCCGGCCTACGCAGGGTGAACAGCGACTGTTTAATTGCCCCGCTCAGCGGGGGGCCCGACCCCCCAGAGGGTAAGGGATTAAGGCCATGGCCTCTACGCGGGGGTCGAAGGATGAGCGCAGTCTCTTGTTCGTCTGGTCCCTGCGGGTGTGCTACCGAGGTGTAGTGTACCACGATGCTAAGTGGCGACGATGGAAGAAAGCGAATCCGGGTGGCTCCATGGAGGAATTCTAGCTTTCTCGAGAGCGTAAAGCGGCGAGGGCGCACGACGAGATACGGGCTTTATGGGGGTTGCCGGGCTCTACGATGGAGAGTGCGGATTCGGCAGCGAGGGACTCCCTGGGAGGCTCCCCGGGGTCTTTGTGTGATTGAATCGCGGAGGAGGAGTACCTTAAGTTTACAGCAGCGGGGCCCTTCGACGAGGAGCTGCTGGAGTGGGCGACGCGCACGGAGGTATGGGACTTTGTCTCGTAGTTGTGCCGCGGCCGCGTCGTGTGTTGTATGTTGTATTGTGGTTGTGCAACATGGCTGGGATTTGTAGATTTTTTTTAGTCGGGCCCCCCGTGTATGTATCTGCTGCGCGAGGAAGCGAAAAATAAAGCTTGATCTTTATTGTGCACGAAGCGTATTTTTTTAGATAGGGCTCCGAAGGAGCCCTGCCTTTTTTGCGAGGACGGGCGAAGCCTCGCACCGTCCTCCATACTTTTTTAGATAGGGCTCCTAGAGGAGCCCTATCTCTTTTGAGAGGGAGGCAAAGCCTCGCGTTGTCCTCTATACTTTTTAGATAGGGCTCCGGAGGAGCCCTATCTTTTTTGCACGGGGGAGGCAAAACCTCGCGTCGTCCCTAATATATTTTTAGATAGGGCTTCTAGAGGAGCCCTACCTCTTTTTTTTTGGCGAAGGGGAGGCGAAGCCTCGCACCGTCCCCCATACTTTTTTAGATATGGCTCCTAGAGGAGCCCTACCTCTCTTTTTTTGCCAGGGGGGCGAAGCCTCGCGCTGTCCTCTATACTTTTTAGATAGGGCTCCGAAGGAGTCCTACCTTTGTTGCGAGGGGGAGGCGAAGCCTCGTGTCATCCCCCATACTTTTTTAGATAGGGCTCCAGAGGAGCCCTACCTTTTTTGCGAGGGGGAGGCGAAGCCTCGCACCGTCACCCATACTTTTTTAGATATGGCTCATGTAGGATCCCTACTTCTTTTTTTTGTGAGGGGGAGACGAAGCCTCGCGCCGTCCTCCATACTTTTTAGATAGGGCCCGGAGGAGCACTACCTTTTTTGCGAGAGGGAGGCGACGCCTCGCGCCGTTCCCTCTACTTTTTTAGATAGGCTCCTGGAGGAGCCCTACCTCTTTTTTTGCGAGGGGGAGGCAAAACCTCGCGCCGTCCCCTATACTTTTTAGATAGGGCTTCGGAGGAGCCCTACCTTTTTTGCGAGGGGGAGGCGAAGCCTCGCGCCGTCCCCCATACTTTTTTAGATAGGGCCCCCGGTACCTTTTTTGTACGCTCGTGCCTGCGGGGAGCATTGGTGTGCACCAGGGCCATAGGCCATGCACGGTGACTTTGTTTATGCACTCATACCTGCGGGGGGCATCGGTGTGCACCGGGGCCGTGGGCCATGCGCGATGACTTCGTTTATACACTCATGTCTGCGGAGGGCTTCGGTGTGCACCAGGGCCGTGGGCTGTGCGCGGTGACTTCGTTTATACACTCATGCCTACAGAGGGCATCGTGTGCACCGGGGCCGTGGGCCATGCGCGGTGACTTCGTTTATACACTCATGCCTGCGGAGGGCATCGATGTGCACCGGGGCCGTAGGCCATGCGCGGTGATTTCGTTTATACACTCATGCCTGCGGAGGGCATCGGTGTGCACCGGAACCTTAGGCCATGCCTGGTGACTTGTTACCGGTTCTTTATTGAGCTGGCCAAAACGCCGAAAGGTCGTACATTTGTTCTTTTTACATGCCCCCATTGTGCAAGATCGATAGGGAGCGGTTTCCTGGGCGCAGCTGGTTTTTTAGATGGTCCTAAGGATAAAACTTTCAAAGTCTCTTCGCATTCCACATGTGGTCCAACTATTGTCCCTCCGGTGTAGTGATGTAGAAGGAACCGGCCCGTGTGCTGCAGGTGATGATATACGACCCCTCCTATTTGGACTCCAGCTTGCCCATGGTCGGGGGATTTGCGGCTCGCTTGAGAACCATGTTGCCTGGTGCCAGGGGCCGAATCTTGACTTTTCTATTGTACGCCCACGCGACACCTTCGTTGTACTTGGACATGGTTGATATGGCCTGTACGCGGTGTTCTTCAAGGAGGTCGAGGGAGATCTCCCACCCTGCCGGGTCGGCTTCCACTGTTGCTCAGAGGGACTTGGCCATGAATTCCCCTAGGGTCATGGCTTCGTCACTGAAGAGGAGCTTGAACGGGGATAAGCCTGTAGCCCTTGTTGGGGATGTACGGAGTGCCCATAGGGCTTTGTGGAGTTCCTCAAGCCAAAGTCTCTTTGGGAGGCCTACGAGGCATTTTTTTCAGGCTCTCTAATAAGTTGCCATTGGCCCGCTCGACTGCCCCGTTGGAATCGAAGTGCCCGACGGATGCAAAGCATATTGTTTTGCCCAGGTTTTGGCAAAATGCTCGGAATGCCGCTGAGTCGAATTGGGTGCCATTGTCGATGACGACATCGCGTGGCACCCTGTACCGATAGATTAATTTCTTCCACATGAACCGTTGTGCTATTGCGGCCATTATTTTGGTGACTGGATCGGCTTCGACCCATCTGGAGCATTACTCGATGGCAATGAACGTGAAACAGAGGTTTGAAAGCATCTAGGCCCATAAAAATTATTTTGGTAATTAATGATAATATGTGAATATGGGACTAACATGTTTGTTGAGTATTTACAAGGTTAAGTCCTAATGGTGAGTTTGATAACTTGAAGATGCATGCTAAAGGACAACATGAAGATCAATATGGTTCAAAGACAAGGTACAAATAGTCTAGGATCCTTTTTATGTTTTACCGGACTTAGGAGAAATGGTTGGAAGACCGGATTTTAGGTTAAATGTTGTACTATTAAGAGGGATCATGACAAGTAGCTTGATAGCATGTTCTTGTGCCATTTGGATCAATTTAGGATCATGCATTTGGAATTTGTTTTGAAAAGCCAACTATGCTTTGTTAGGACAATCGGTAGTACCGGTGTTGTAATCGCAGTACTACTGCTCAGCGGTATGACCGAGCTCATGGTGCGGTACTACCGCACCCCGGTTGTTCCGATATTAAGTTGGCGGTATGTAATTTTCAGAGAGACACCTTTTCAGTTTGGATTGCAAACCCTGTGAACGGTAGTACCACAGTTGTTCAAGCGGAACTACTGCTCTCTGGTAATTCTGAAATGTTGAGCGGTACGTATTTTCCAGTAGGTACCCTTTTTGGGTCCTTTCAGAAACGGTAGTACCGCCCTTGTTGAGCGGTATGACCGACCAGCAGTAGTACCGCGCCGAAGGTTTTAATGGCTATGTCAGAGCAGTTAATGCCACTGTTATAGCCGTTACGGAGCAGTAGGTGAAGTGCGGTAGTACCGCATGATGTATGGCGGTAGTACCGTATTTCACTGAAAGTTGGGGATTTTCTCCCCAACGGTCGTATTTGGTGGTGGGAGGTATAAATACCCCTCCACCTGCTCAAGGACAGTGTGTTAGACCACATTTAACATTCTTAGAGTCTTGAGCATTCATCCAATACATCAAATACACTTGTGCATTCATTGTGAGGTAGTTGAGCCAAAATTCAAGTGCATTTATTCTAGTTTAATCCATTGCACTTGATTGCCGTCAAGCAAAGGTCGTTGATTCATTACTCTTGGTGTTTTGCCAAACACCTAGATGGCTTGGCGGAGTTAGCGTGGTGATCTCTTCAAGAAGATTGTAAAGAGGCCTGGTGCCAAGATTATGAGTGGTTTGGTGTTCACCATTGTAACACCCTGTCCCAAAATTCGCTCAATGCCTAGCCCACCGTGGGGCAGACCCGCGCACACATAACACCCCACTTACACTTTCGTCCTCGCTTCGTGTAAAAGGGTTAACCCGGAGGTGCTAAGTTTGGACCCAACAGGCATTATATACTACTACAACTCACTTTAGATAAGCAATATGGGACTAATCCCACCACATAACTCTGCATGGGCCACATGGGCTGCACTACGAGTAGGCCGGGGTATTACATTCACCCCCCTTCAAGGGCTGACGCCCTCGGCAGCACACCGCATACGCGGTAAATGCCCAGAACCACCCCTCGGTACACGTCCGTGCGTCTAGTGCCAGCACATATGCCATGTCGTGTGTCCACTCCAGGACCACATGCGCCATGGGCCATATGCTCGCGCCCCTGTCCCGCACGCGCCTGTGCAGCGAAGGTTGATGCTCTGATACCATCTGTAACACCCTGGCCCAAAATCCGCTCAATGCCTAGCCCATCATGGGGCAGACCCGCGCACACATAGCACCCCACTTACACTTTCGTCCTCGCTTCATGTAAAAGGGTTAACCCGGAGGTGCTAAGTTTGGACCCAACAGGCATTATATACTACTACAACTCACTTTAGATAAGCAATATGGGACTAATCCCACCACATGACTCCGCATGGGCCACATGGGCCGCACTACGAGTAGGCCGGGGTATTACAACAATCTCCGGAGCGGAGGAAGAACAACCACTAGTGATCAAGGGAAGACTTAATTCGTGGAGCCGGCTTGATTTGTTCAAGCTTCCTCAACGTGGACTAGTGAAGACCGGCAAGTCTTCGATACCACGAGAAAAACTTCATTGTCTCAATTGTGGTTATTTCTTGTCTTTACTTATTCCGTATTTACAATTCTAGCATTTATCTTGTGTTGAATTGCTTAGCTAGAATTGTATCTAGTTTAGACTTAACTCATAATTGGCTTAAATTGTTAATTAGTCAAAAAAAAATTTAAAAACCTCCTATTCACTCCCCTCTAGTCGGTTATCCTTGATCCTACAAGTGGTATCAGAGCTTGGTCTCTTATTGATTTAGACTTAACCGTCTAAGAGAGAAAAGGATGGCTAGTGAGGGAATTGCTATAGGAAAGGCTCTTTTGTTTGATGGCTCTAATGATACTTATTGGAAAAATTAGAATGTCAATTTATTTAAAGGCCATGAGCCCAAGCATTTGAAAAATCGTAAATGAGGGTTACGTCATGCCTCTTAATCCACTACTTCATACGGATCAAGAGGGGCGTATTGCTCATTTAGATGCCCAAGCTATGAATGCTCTCTTTGGTGCTTTGAACGTGGATGAGTTCAATAGAGTGAGCAACTTAGAAACCGCTCACGAAATTTGGACCACCCTCTCAGAAATCCATGAGGGAACATCCGTGGTCAAAGAGGCCAAATTTCATAGGCTTCGGATCAAATATGAGACATTCGTAATGTTGCCTCTCGAAAACATCACTGAGATGTATTCACGACTCAACAACATTGTGAATGAACTCAAAGATCTTGGCACTAACCTTCTTGATGTTGATATTGTGCGCAAGATACTTAGAGCTCTACCGGACAAGTATGAGACGTTGTTTCTCAACTCTCTCGAGTTGCCAAGAATGACGCCAACGGTGCGCTTGGAAAACCTCATAACAAATGAGTTGTTCAAGAAAGACAAGGAAGAGCTCTTAGAGTCGTCTTCGTCAAATAAGAAGATTACCCTCTCAAGGCCAATGCGGAATCAAGTGATGATGAGGATGAAGAAGGAGACTCCAAAGAAGAGTTTGCCTTTCTTGTTAAAAGAATGAAGAAATTCATGAGAAGACGCCCACATAGAAGCTTCAACTTCGATAAGAGCAAGAAAGGGCAATCCTCAAGTGACAACAAGCGTTATAGCAACATCCGATGCTATAATTGCGAAGAAAAGGGGCATATTGCCTCTCATTGTCCTTTAAAGAAGGATGACAAGGGCAAGTCATTCAATAAGAAGGAATACAATGGCAAGAAGAAGCTTTTCAAGAAGCTTCACAAGGATGGCAAGCATGAAGCCCATATTGGAGAATGTGATTCCGATGATGAGTCAACTGACTCCGACTCCAATGAGGATGAGTCCCCCAAGAAGAAGGGACTCGTTGGCATCGCCATCAAGGAGGCTCCATCACTCTTCTCCACTCCTACTTGCCTCATAGCAAAAGGAGATAAGGTAAAATCCATTAATGATAATGAACCAACGTATGATGAATTAATGGATATGCTTGAAGACTTGAATGAATATCTTGGAAAAGAAATGTCAAAATATAAAGTCTTGAAGAGAGAACATATCTCTCTAAAAGATTCTTATGAGAAGTTAAAGGAAGCTCATGATTTACTTATCCAAGAAAATTCAAGCAAATTTTGCTCTAGTGTAGGTATTACATGTGATATTATTGATGAAAATGCCTAGTGTAGAAATTGCTAAGATTAGTGCATCTACTTCATTTAATGACCTACTTGCTATACCATGTTACTCTAGTATTAACTCTAATCATGATAATGTTAAGTCTCATGATGCAAAGCTTGTTGTTGAAAACAATGAGCTAAAAGAGCAAGTGACCAAGCTAAGCAAAAGCTTGGAACGGTGCTTCAAGGGTAAGACTACCATTGACAAGCTTTTGAGTGAGCAAAGGTGCTCATTCAACAAAGAAGGACTTGGGTATGTGCCCAAGAAAGGTAAGAAACCGGTAAACAAGCCCACAAAGTTTGTTAAGCAAAATGGCAAATATTGCCATAAGTGCCGGGAAATAGAACATTTACAACAAGCTTGTCCTATTGGTAAGACTCCATCCTTTGGTATATATGATTCATGCTATATGCTTAGAAAAACTAAGGATGGTAAAGTCATTGTTAGATTTGTTGGCACTTCAATTTTAGGCGCTAAAAAGAATGCCATTTGGGTGCCTAAATCCTTGGTCACTAACCTCCAAGGACCCAAACAAATTTGGGTACCCGAAAGAACTTGATTCTTGTTTTGTAGGTGAACTACAAGACCGGTGGAAAACATTGGATGCTTGATAGTGGATGCACTCAACACATGACCGGTGATAAAAAGATGTTCACCACATTCGAGAATGGTAAAGGAGTTGACAATATCACATTTGGTGATAATAGCAAAGGAAAGGTAATAGGATTGGGTAAAATCGCTATCTTGAATGACATTTCCATTTCTAATGTATCTTTAGTAGAATCATTAAATTTCAATTTGCTATCCGTTGCTCAAATATGTGATCTTGGCTTAATTTGCTCATTCTCTAATGAAGGTGTTACAATTTCAAATGCAAAAGATAGGTCTTTAGTTTTCAAAGGTTTTAGATTTGGAAGTCTTTATTTGGTTGATTTTACTTCAAATGAATCATGCTTAAAACTTGTTTAATTGCAAAAATCTCATTGGGTTGGCTTTGGCATAGAAGGCTAGCTCATGTTGGAATGATTCAACTTAAAAAACTTTTCAAACATGATTTAGTTGTTGGCTTGAAAGATGTGAAGTTTGGGAAAAATAGACTTTGTAGTGCTTGTTAAGCCAGTAAACAAGTTGCAAATTCTCATCATTTCGAGAATATCATATCAACTTCTAGACCATTGGAACTCTTACATATGGATTTGTTTAGGCCAACAACCTATAAGAGTATCGGGGGTAATAGCTATTGTTTAGTCATTGTGGATGATTACTCTAGATACACATAGGTATTCTTCCTAGATGACAAAGCCGAAACCTCTAGCATTTTCAAAAGTTTTGCAAAAAGAGCTCAAAATGAATTTGATTTCAAAATTAAAAAAATCCGTAGGGATAATGATTCCGAGTTCAAGAATACTAAAGTTGAAGACTTTTGTGATGAACTTGGAATAAAACACGAACTTTCCACAACCTACACTCCGGAGCAAAATGGAGTTATAGAAAGGAAAAATCGTACATTAATTGAAATGGCTAGGACAATGCCTGATGATTATAATACTTCCGATAGTTTTTGGATGGAAGCAATTAACACCGCTTGTCATGCCATAAATCGTATTTTGATAAATAAAAAAAACTTCTTATGAGCTTCTTGTTGGAAGAAAACCCAACATCTCTTATTTTCGTGTATTTGATTGCAAATATTATATTTTGAAAAAGGGTGTTCGTCTTTCAAAATTTGTAAGTTGTTGTGATGTTGGTTTCTTACTTGGTTATTCTTTAGATAGCAAAGCTTATTGTGTCTTCAATAAAAACTCCGGTTTAGTTGAAGAAAGACATGATGTCTAATTTGATGAAACTAACGGCTCTCAAAAAAGCATGAGAACTTGGATGATGTAGATGATGAAGCCTTAAGAAAAGCTATAGAGTGCATGCAAATAGGTGACATAAAGTCTAAAGACGATCCATCATCTTCCACTCAAGTCGAACCTTCTACCTCTTCCACAAATCAAATCCAAATTGATAAAGAGGACAATAAGGTAGATGATCAACCATCCAACCTACCACCAAGAATTCACAATGCAATTGCAAAAGATCATCCAATAGACCAAATATTGGGTGACGTAAGTAAGGGTATTCAAACTCGATCTCGTGTCGCTTCTTTTTGTGAATATTATTCTTTTGTCTCTTCTATTGAGCCAAAGCATGTAGAAAAAGCACTTGATGATCTGGATTGGGTGAATATAATGCATGAAGAACTCAATAACTTCACTCGGAATGAAGTTTGGACACTGGTGGATAGGCCCAAGGAACACAACGCCATTGGTACAAAATGAGTCTTTAGGAACAAGTAAGATGAGAATGGTGTGGTTGTAAGAAACAAAGTAAGGTTGGTCGTTCAATGATATTCACAAGTCGAAGGTTTGAATTTTGGTGAAATCTTTGCTCCCGTAGCTAGACTTGAGTCAATTCGGATATTGCTTGCTTTTGCATCATGCTTTAATGTTAAATTATTTCAAATGTATGTTAAAAGTGCTTTCTTAAATGGAAAAATATCCGAACTTATCTTTGTTGAACAACCTCCCGGTTTTGAAGATCCTAAAAATCTAAATCATGTCTATAAACTCTCTAAGGCGCTCTATGGTCTTAAACAAGCTCCTAGAGCATGGTATGAACGTCTTAGAAATTTTCTAGTATCTAAAGGATTCAAAATCGGGAAAAATTGATTCAACTTTATTTACTAAAGTTTTAGATGATAATTTTTTTTGTTTGTCAAATTTATGTTGATGATATTATCTTTGGGTCTACTAACCAAGATTTTTGCAAAGAATTTGGTGATATGATGTCTAGGGAATTTGAAATGTCTACGATCGGAGAATTAAGCTATTTTCTTGGACTTCAAATCAAGCAACTCAAAGATGGAATTTTCGTGAGCCAAACAAAGTATGCAAAATACTTGATCGAGAGATTTGGCATGGAGAATACAAAACCCATCAAGACTCCTATGACAACCAACGGTCATCTTGACCTAAATGAGGGGGTAAATCGGTAGATTTAAAGCTTTATAGGTCTATGATTGGTAGTTTACTTTATCTTACCGCATCTATGCCCGATATTATGTTTAGTGTTTGCATGTGTGCACGCTTTCAAGCAACTCCAAAAGAGCGCCATTTGATAGCCGTAAAAAGAATACTAAGATATTTAAAGCATTCCTCTAGCATTAGCATATGGTTTCCTAAAGGTGCTAAATTTGATTTAATTGGATATTCGGATTCCGATTATACGGATTGTAAAGTGGATAGAAAAAGCACCTCGGGTAGTTGTCAATTCTTAGGAAGATCTTTAGTATCATGGTCATCCAAGAAACAAAATTCCGTAGCTTTATCCACCGCCGAAGCTGAATATGTTTCCGCGAGTAGTTGTTGTGCTCAATTGCTATGGATGAGGCACACCTTGATGGATTATGGAATTAAATTTGATAAAATACCTCTTTTGTGTGATAATGATAGTGCAGTGAAAATAGCCAATAATCCTGTCTAACACTCAAGAACCAAGCATATAGATATTCACCACCATTTCTTGAGAGATCATGTGAGTAAGGGAGATATTGAAATTAGCCACATCCGAACCGAAGACCAATTAGCGGACATTTTCACCAAACCATTAGATGAAGGCCGCTTTTACAAATTGAGGAATGAATTAAATGTCATAGACTATTTAAATGTTGGTTGAACCCTTGCCTCATGTATTCTTCTTCATTTGGTGTTATTTGAAGCCCTTTATGAAATTATTTTCAAAAATATTTTATTTAAAGATTACTATGTTCATAAAAATTATGTTCTTAGATAGACGTTAGTTTATTCAATATATAATGATCCTAAATGATATTTATTTGTGTGCAAAACTAAGGATCATTTGCATATTTCTCAAAATCCAAAGTCATTTCCTGAAAGTTCCGGGATAATTGGAACTACCGGTGGGTTAATCGCGGCACGACCGCAGTGCGGTACTACCGGCGATGTAACCACGATACTACCGTATCGCGGTACTACTGGCGGTCTTAAGAAGGAACTACCGCGTCGATTGGTAAAAAGTGCATTAACTGTCGTGCGGTTTCTCTTTATCCTGTGCCTTTTACCCCCAAACGGTTCAACCGAAACTCCTCCACCGCTTCACTTTCTCTCTCGGCCTCTCTCTCTTCACCCCGAAGAACTCCAAATCTCCTTGGAAAATCCTCCAACTTCTTTGGTGTTTCTTCAATTCATGTTGATTCCTTGCATCCTTAGGGTTTCACTCCTTCAATTCTCAAGGTAAAACCCTCTCTAATCCTTGTTTTACCCTTGTTTGAAACCCTAGGTCTCCTTTTTAGGGTTAATTTAGAATGTGGATGATTAAATGTGGTTTTTATTGGGCAAATTGACACAATTGGTGTTTCATGATGATTATACATATATTTCATGGATCCATTCCATAAGAAACATCAAAAATTGCAATAAAATTCATGCCCTAGAACCTTGTCCGTGAAAGTGGTACTACCGCTCCTTTGAGCGCAGAACTACCGCAATGCGGTCGTACCGCCCTGAAAATGGTGGTACTACCAGATCACAGTACTACCGCCCAAAGAACTGCGGTACTACCGATTTTCCTGACAGAACAGCAAAGATCATTCTATTTAAATTAATTCTATTTTGTTTGATCATTTGCATCCCTTGTAACCTATCCTATCTGTTTGAAGATGCCTAGGACAAGAATTGCTACTCGGAAGTCCATTGGCCCTCCTTGAGGTCAATCTTCTTCAACTCCTGCAGCTCCTGTTCAAGGAACTCGAGAGGTTTGACAGAAAGACGTTCATGACAAAGGCAAAGGGCCAGCAGAGAATGAGTCTGAAAGTGAGGAAAGGTCCTCTCAAAGTGAGTCAGGGTCTGAGTTTGAATTAGAAACAGAAACATAAGTCCATGAAGGATCAGATGAGGAGATGGGAGAGCCAGAAGAGCCTCCAATTGACTTGAGGACTATTTCGGCTAACGACTATGCTATCATGCATCACTGTAATCAGTACCTCTATCCCTCAAACTCCATAAATCCAAGGTTCCACACAAAATTTCAAGAGCAAGTCTATGAGCAGCTGTATGGACATCACAGAAAATTTGCAGATCATAAGTGGATAAAGTGGCAGCACATCAACTCTTTGGACAAGTATAATGGTGTGTACTGGTTTTTTTAGCAAGTCGGTCTTCATGATCTCATAGCTCTAAGGAATGACTATGATGAGGAGATTGTGATGCCACCTTGCATGTTTCTCTAGATTTTTCCAAGATGCAATGGTTGATAGTGACTCAATATGTGGAGAGCAGCAAGGTAGATTTTGAGCGTGTCCTAAGAACACCATTTGGCAAGTGGGAGAAGCTCTATGACAGACCTGCTTTGCTAGCTCCAGCTTTGACAATTTTCTATGATCAAACTATCTGGTATACCCCAGGGAAGATTCATGGTCTCCAAGATATCCCTAGTTTGATCAACAGAATCATCAATCATACTATTCTTCCCAAAAGTGGGAACTTTGATGCTGTGAGAGGATAGGCATGGAACATTATTGGTAACATCATGCAGGAGAGAAAATTTGATGTGGTGGTTGTCATTATTAGGGGCATAGCTTCTTCAAAGAATGATAGGGTCAAAAAGATTTACTATGCTCCCTATATCATGGCTTTGATACTCAGCAAAATTGAGTATCAGGGAGAATTGGGCTCTCCCCATAAGGCATACAAGCCACGAGAAGGTCCTCCCATTCAAGGTCAACAAGGTCAGCCAAGAGATGATGCTCCAGAGGAGGCAGCTACAGATGATGCTCAGGGTCAGGTAACTCTTGCTCAGATTCTCAACAATCAGCAAATGATTCTAACAATCTGCAATTAGTCATGACCAATCAGCAAGAGCTAAAGGACAATCAGCTAGAGATGAAGACAGCACAGATAGAGTTCCAGAATGAGACCCACAACAGGATGGCTGCCCTGTTAGAGTGTGTCTTTTCTATGGAGCAGATTTTGACTACTCCTCAGCGCTACACTCGTCGTCGCCCTGACACACCTCCAGGGACTTCTACTTCATCTGCTCTAGCTACTATTCCTTAGGCTCACACTCTCGTTCCTCCTCAAGCTCCAGCACTTTCCTCCTCAGGCCCCAAATACTCAAAGCCACTCCTCAGACCCAAAGAACTCAGGCTCCAGCTCCTCAGGACTCAGCTGCTTGATGTTTTTGGTACTTTGATGCCAAAGGGGGACAAGCCAGAACAGAAGCGTAGGAGAAAGATTTAGGGGGAGCAAGTTTGCTATCATATTATATACTCTATGTGTTTTTGGAGATTGTTATGTATTTATGTTGAACTTGTTATGTTTATGTGCGTGTGCTTGTAATAGTTCAAAACTTATGGTTTTATCATTATCTTGTTGAACTTGATGGTTAATATTATGTTAATGTCTTTCTCAAAATTGCAATCTCTATTATAGTCATATTATAAGGTTGCAATTTTCCTCAAGTTCCAACAAACAAAAGAAACTCCGCCAAAATTTTCAAAAATCTCTACACGTGCTTGCAAAGATTCTCTATCATCTATATATACATGTTTAGGGGGAGCTTTCTTTTTATTGACTTTAACAAGAAAATAATTCTCAAAACTCATTCGAGCTCATTGCAAGAATTATTTTGTTGTTAAGTCATCAAAATAATATATACTCGTTTCACAACAAGTAGTATATTCAAAATAACCTTTCTCACATATTAATTGGGTTGTCATCAATTACCAAAAAGGGGGAGATTGAAAGCATCTAGGCCCTTAAAAATTGTTTTTGTAATTAATGATAATATGTGAATATGGGACTAACAAGATTTACAAGGTTAAGTCCCAATGGTGAGTTTGATAACTTGAAGATGCATGCTAAAGGACAACATGAAGATCAAGATCCATGTTCGCTTTTGATGATCACACGCTTTGCTCCCAACGCCTTCGCTTTGCGAAGGCCCAATAACAACACCTCGTACTTCGAGGCGTTGTTTGTCATTGAGAAGTCGAGGCGGGCGGTGTAGGACACGCTCCGTCCGCCTGGACGACCAAAATGGCCGCCGCACCGGCTCCGGTGGCGCACCAAGATCCATCGGTGTACATCGTCCATGGGGCCTTGATTTTGGTTGGTTGTTGCTCTTCGGTGTGCAGGGTCCACTCCGCTATGAAATTTGCCAAGGCTTGTGATTTGATGGTTGTTCGTGCCACGAAGGTGATGTCGAAGGGCGCCAGCTCGGCAGCCCATTTGCTTATTCGGCCCGAAGCGTCTTTGTTCCGCAGCATCAATGCTAGCAGGTAAGACATTGGGACTATGATGGCATGCGCCAAGAAATAATATCGGAGTTTGCGCGAGGCCATAAGTTGGGCGTACGCCAGCTTTTCTAGTTCCATGTACCAGATTTTGGCCCCTTGGAGGGCCTCCGAGACATAGTACACTGGGCTTTGTCCGTTGTGCTCTTGGACAAGAACCGCACTTACCGCCGACGAGGAGGCGACGAGGTATAGTAGGAGGTCCGCTTGTTGCTTTGGGCTGGTTAGGCTTGGTAATTGGACGAGATATTGTTTGATTTCTTGGAACGCCTTTTGACAGTCGTCCGTCCAGCGGAATGGCTCCATCTCTCGGAGAGTCCTGAAGAAGTGCAAGGCTCGCTCCGCAGAGCGAGATAAAAAATGACTGAGGCCCACGAGTCGTCCCGTTAACCTTTGCACCTCCTAGGCGCTGCGGGGGGGGGGGCTCTATCTCCTGGATGGCCCTGATTTTCTTGGGGTTGACTTCAATGCCCCTCTTAGATACAAGGAATCCCAAGAGATTGCCCGCCTTTACCCCAAAAGCGCACTTTTTGGGGTTGAGCTTGACCCCCTCCGTCCGAAGGTTGGCAAAGGTTTCTTGTAAGTCCTCTGCATGGGAGCTTGCAAGCTTGCTTTTCACCACTATGTCATCGACGTAAGCTTCGACATTGCGGCCGAGCTAGTCTGCCAGTACCTTCGTGATGAGCCGGGTGAAAGTGGCACCCTCATTCTTCAGTTCGAAAGGCATGCGAGTGAAACAATAAGTGCCGATGGGGGTGACGAAGGCGGTTTTCAGCTCATCCTCCTTGGCCATGAATATCTGATGATACCCGGAGTAGGCGTCTAGAAAACTCATGAGTTCGTAGCACAAAGTAGCGTCCACCAGTTGGTCGATGCGGGGCAGTGGAAAGCCATCCTTTGGGGATGCTTTGTTGAGGTCTATGAAATCGACGCACATACGCTGTTGGCCGATGCTTTTTTGTACCAAGAAGGGGTTGGCCAGCCATTCGGAGTGTTTGATCTCCCGGATGACCCCTGCCTTAAGTAACTTGGCAATCTCTTTCTTCACTGCTTCCAGCCGCTCCGTCGACATGCGCCGCAATTTTTGTTTCTTCGGGGGTGCATCGGTTCGGACCGCTAGGTGGTGTTCGATGGTCCCCCGAGCTACCCCAGGGATGTCCTCGGCCCCCACGTGAAGACGTCTGCATTGCTGCAGAGAACCTTGAGGACGGCTTCGCAAGCTTCCTATGGGAGTTCTGCTCCGAGGGCCACCGTTCTCTCTGGGGAGGTGTCCTACAAGGGGATTCTTCGGAGGTGTCCCTCTGATTTGGGCTTCGGCGCCCATTTCGCCAAGGGCGGGCTTGCTTGGTTCCTCTTTTTTACCTCGATGGTGTGGACGTGTCGGGCTGGTGAGAGTGCCTCTAGCTTTGTGTGCCTTGCCAGGTCCTAGTCCCCCCGTACTGTGATTATGCCCGCTGGTGCGGGGATATTCATGCACATGTAGTTGTGGTGTGCTATCGCACCGAAGGTGTTCAGCGTGGCCCGGCCGAGGATGGCGTTGTACTGGTAGTGCATCTGAATGACATCGAACGTGAGGACCTCGGTTCGGGATGCGAAGTCATCACTAAATGTGATGGCTAGGTCAATCTGGCCTAGGGCCATTACGGGCACTCCCTCGAAGCCTATTAGGGGTATGCCTGGAGGTTATAGGCGATCTCGGGGATCATTATTTTATCAAAGGTATTTGCGAATAGGAGGTCCGCGGAGCTTCCCCCGTCCACGAGGACGCGCCTGACCTCGTAATCCGCGATGTTGGCGGAGATGACGAGGGGGTCTTGGTGTGGGAAGTACACCCCCCGGGCGTCCTCGGGGCCTAAGGATATTGGTATTTCGACGTAGCGAGGTGGGCTGGACATGGGGTACGTTGCGAGGTGATGAATTTGTCAGGCGTAGGTGCACCGTTGTCTTTTTTATGCCATGCCGAGCGAGGATCCATCGATGATCATGTTTATGATTCTTTGCTGGTGCTCCCCACGGCCTCCTTCTATGCGGGGTCTCGGTGGTCAAGGCGGGCGTTGTTGCCCGCCCTCCCCTCGCCATCGCCACGGCCATCTACCGCGGTTCATGTAGTTTCGTATGGCTGCAATGGTGCGACACTCGCCGGTCATGTGTGACCCTTCACCTTGGAGATCACAAAATGGTGAGGGCCCCAAGACCGCACGCGATTATCGGTTGTCGTCACCACCGCCGCGCCGCGCTTCTGCACCGCACCTCCACGCCTCCACGCCTCTGGGGGCCACCGCTCACGTGATAGATGTTCCGACCCTTTTGCCGGTAGTCGTTGACCCATGGCTTGGTGGGTACCCCAGCCGTCGCGGTCGCGGGCCCTTCTTTCACGAGTGGTACGCCCGAGGTCGATGTTAGCAATGGGGTCGTGGTGCCCACCGAAAGTGTTGTCCTTCTTCGCCAGCGCATTTTTCGATCTTATCGAAGAGCTCACACTATGCGACAACCTTGCAGCCGCTCTTTACGATAGAGGCCCTTCGAGCCCGTGACGTGGCTACGTTTATAATAAATTGCTTGCTTTGGCACCTTTACTTGACATTTTACCTCCGCAAATTTTTTGAAGAAGCTGTAGAGGGATTTGCTGGGGGCCTACTTTACTACGAACAGGTGCCTCGCGTCCTTCAGCCCCGTGTAGTTTCCCTAAAAATTGTTACGAACAAGGTCCCACAACTATTCCCACGCATATATGGAGCGGGGAGGGATGGTGAAGAACCATGTTAGCGCCACGCCCTTGAGGGTGAGAGTGACGCTTTTTGCCTTCGTAGTGTCGTCTCCTCCGGCTACCTCGATAGCGGTCTCGTACACCCAGAGGAATTCTAAAGGGTCCATGCACCCCTCGAAGGGCGTGACCTCGGGCATCTTGAAGCATTACGGCCAGCGTTCCGTATCCAACCCAGCGCTGAACGGAGAGTTAGGGTCCTCCCGGAGAAGCGGGGCGGGAGGCGCGGCCGCCGGAGCCGAAGGGGTGGCCTCCGCTCTGGTGGTTGGTAAGGGCCAGAGCGGAGTCGTGAGGGCTGTCTCTGCCGGGTGTCGAAGGCCCGACACCTCCCGACGTAGGTCCGCCAGTTCTCGCTGGAGGGCCTCATACGACTCTTGCCTCACGCCAGCTGCCCCCGGCGGCGGGCCCATCGGTTGGATCCTAGGGAGGGACGCCTCGGCGGGCCGGGTGTCGCTCCCGATGATCTCTCTGTGCATGGAGTTGTTCGCCTCCTCCTCTGCGGCCTGGGCGGGCGGCACCGCTACCACGGTGGTTCTGCTTCGCTTGGCCCTCGGGGTGCTAGGAGCCGCGGCTGCCTCGATCGTTGAGACCTTGGGCTTGGCCCTCTTCTAAGGGGTCATGCTGGTGTTTCGGGTTAGGCTTCATAGCTTTCCTGCCGGTTCTGTAACATCCCAGTTTTTTTAGGCTTTTTTAAAATTTTCAATTTAAAATTTAACCATTTGGTTTATTGGATTGTTAAAGCTTAAACTTGAAATTTTAGAACATAAAAACATTTTAATTTGAGTTAATCAAACTTCAGTTAATTCAAAATTTGGTTTACTTGTTTTACTTGGGCTTTATTGGATTTAAAGTAAAAAAAAAGAGTACGTTAAGTATTTTCTTGAATTTTCTGTTAAAAAGGGTTTTCCTATTTCCTCGAAAGTCAAAAATAATTTAATTGCAAAATTTAAAGCTAAAGTTAAGTTGTAAATAATTTTACTAAGTTCCAAATAATTCAAGGAATTTCTATGTATTTTTCTTAAATTTTTGGAGTTGATTAACTATTTTCTAAAAAGCCTTTTGATTTATTGTATTTTTTATAATTCAAAACCCATTTAAAATCCAAAAAATGATTTGGGCCGAAAGCCTCAGCTCCCGGCCCATTTCCCTCTTCCCCAGCCCGCTTCAGCGCAACCCAGCCAACCCCACTCCTTTCCCTCGCCTCCTCTCACCAACAGGTGGGCCCCACCTGTCGGCATCACCTCCTTAGGCCGGTCCGAACGGTCGTGCCCCCCTTGTCTCGCTGCCAAACCGCCCCACCTGTCGGTGTCGCCTTCCCCATCATCTCCTTCCTCCCGTTGCCGCCCCATGCCGAGTCACTCGCAAGGCCACCTCGTCAACGGGCATTGAATGCCGGGATTCCCGCTGCCCCTACTCCCCCTATTTTCTCCTCCCCACTTGCCCTCGTCCCACCTTGCGCGACGCCCATGCCCTATGCCCAGAGCTTCGGCTGAGCGCCCATGCCGTCGAGATTCCTCTCTCCTCCTCCTCAGCGCCTATAAAGGCGAGCACCCAGAGCCCCTTCTCCTCCTCTCTCGTTTCCCCTTCTCCCTCCCTCTCTCTCGCCCTCAATCGCCAGGATTGGGAGCTCCAAGAGCTTCGGCTGAAGCTCACGTCGCCGACAATTCCGCTGCCGTTGAGGATCCTCCACTTTCGCCCCCACCGTCGGCACCACACGGTTGCGGGCTGCACCGTGCGTGCCTCCCTATCGCCAAAGCATCGCTGAGACCTTGTCGTCGCCTTCGACCAGTCGCCTCCGCCGCCTCCTTCGTCACTGCTGGCAAACCCCTCTCGTCGCGTCCTCGAAACCTTGTGCACCAGGTTCCACTCGTCTAGGGCTGAAAACGAATCGGATAGTTTCCGTCCGATCCGGACGAAAACGGATTCGAATGGTCTCGGATCGGTTTTTTTTTTTTTGATAATTTTCGGATCGGAAACAAATTCAGTTTTTTTTTGTCGAAAACGGAAACAAATACGGTAGGCATGATATCCGGTGGATACGAATACGGATTCGGATTATCCGGATAAGACACGCTCGATATCCCAGACTCGCTAGGCACTTTGCTCAGTAGCCACTCCCCGCCTCACTCCTCCCCGACAAGACTCCTCCCACGGTGGTCCTCCTCCTCCCCAAGCCGCCGCCGCCTTCTCCCCCGCCACCGACCCAGATCTGGACCTCCTACCCCACCACGCTGGTCATCCTCCTCGGCGCCTCCGCCTTGCCTCCGGCCTCCTCCTCCTCCGCCGCCACGCCGCCGTCCTCCTCTCTCCCGACAGGCGCATTCTCCCCGACAGCAGATCTCCTCCTCGAGCCCGACCTCCTCCTCCGCCCCGACGCCAACTCCTCCGACCTCGGTCCTCCTCACTTGCCAGCTGGCCACCGCCCCTCCTCGTCGGCTCCTCCTCCAAACCCTAGCCGCCACCGCGCCCAAACCCTAGCTCATCTCCTTCTTCCTCACCTCCCTACCACCTCCACCACCCTCCCCGATGAGTCGCCCCCTACGCCGAATTCTCGATGCCGACTTCGACACATCGAACATTGGTTTCCCTCCTTGTCATGATCACGGCGACCTCCACCGCGACATCCCCCTTGTTCGAATTCAGATGATGCTTGAAAACTACCTTTGTTCTTGCATTGCATAGACCATCTACAGCCTGTTAATTAAGGAAACTGTGAAGAAATACTTGTACCAGTCCATGAGAGGAGCAGGGTGCATTCTGATTCATGCATTTTGATTCATGAATTCAGAAACTAATTGCATGATTGCATTGGGAAAGAAGTTACTTGTCCAGTAAATTCCTTGCTCTGCTCTTTGATTCTCAGAGAGCTCATCATTTGATATTGTGATAGCCTTCTGGATTAGCAAATAATATTAACATTTCTGTTTGAGCATCATCATTCATGAACATGTATTGTTTACAAGGTATTGTTTTAGCATGTTAGAACAAGATTTCAGCCTTTGACTGATGATATGATATATGCCACTGCCATTGCTACTTAAAGAAGATGGCCTATTGGTCAATTAAATTTATTTATCATGTTGTCTACATAATACATGAAGTTTCTACATAGGAGAGTTTATATTTTTGTTGATATGAGTGGCATTATCCAGAAAGATTACATTAAGTATACAAGTTGCCGACATTAGTAATGTATGGAGATATAAGACATCCATTGAATGTGTAGAGATATCATTTATTATGTGGCACCTACATACTTTATTCACTAGTAGCTGAGCTTCAGTGACTTGCAAATTAGCATATATGGATGTATACTTAGGAGTAGCAATTGACTTAATAGGAATTAAGAAATGGGTGTGCTGCTCAGATTTTATCATTATCTGTTGTGTGAGTTAATTAGCACGATTAATTATTATCTGTGTTGTGTGAGTTAATTAGCACAAATTCTGCATTATATGATGGGATACTTCTTTTGTCTCCTCGACTGATGTTTGAGCTTGTGTTTATACTGGGACAACTAATTTAGCATATGGTTATGTGGCTAACTAATTTAGAATTTACTGGAAACATGTGTATATGCACATTATTTCAAATACCTTGATCCAAATACCTTGATCTTGTGCTTGTGGTGGATGAATTACATTCTGACAATGATCTAGTTCTTGTGGTGGAGACTCTGTTTATTGTTATCTGATGGCTTGTTATTATCATGAAGATTGAATGATGGATTGATAGGTCAATAGTTATTACTTGTTGTTAAATGCAGTCTTGGTTGTGATGTAGGATATTTATCCATGAATCCATGAAATGTTGACTTGTCTGCTTGTCCAGGGAAATCTGGATTCTCTTGCTTTTAGTTTGCATCATTGAATACTTGATTTTGATGGTGACACACATTCATTCATTTGTTAGTAGCTCGTTATAGAATGGATTCACTAATAGAAGTGTTGTTAGGTGCTAAGATTTGTAGACATGTGGGACTTTTCCAATGGAACATGGTCTTGTATTGGTTACTCAAGTTGTTCTGTAGTATGTTCCCATCTGTCTCCATATATATTCTTTCATTTGTCTGCTATGGGAAAATTTTAGTTTTATTTATGATATTGATTATCTTTGTAAGTACCTGATGTTGTTTCATTAAGACATTAACAGACTTAAACAAAGTGCCTAACACTGCTGATGTCGGTCCCAAGCCCGAAAAAAAGTGGAGGGGGCATTAATTGTTTGTAATAATTATTTGTTGTAATAACTATTTATGTAATAATTATTTGTCGTAATTTACTATCTAGAGGATCAGTGAAATTATTTATTGTAATTTGCTATCTAGAGGTGTACTTGATATCTATAGAATCAGTGAAATTTGCTCAGAAGTAGTTTACAATGACTATAAAATAACTCTGGATGCCTCAACATCTATAGAAATTTGTTTGGTTACTCTTATTGTAATTATACCCATTAATGCATGTTCCTCTTATGGTCAATGCCTCGTCAATTGCGTTAGTCGCCATTAATATTAGTCAATTGTCGTTAAATGTTGTTAAATGTCGTTAAATATCGTTAAATATTGTTAAATGTCGTTAAATGTTGTTAAATGTTGACAATTCATGAATGCTTGCATCAAACAAACTAGTTATATGTATTCGTTAATTTCTGGCATGCAATTTAAGGGGTTTTTATGTTCCGAAAAAATATCTGTGATCGTATTCGTTTCGATTCGTATTCGCTCCGTATTCGTATTCGGGGTATCCGTATTCGTATCCGCATTCGGGGAAAAATATGAAAACAAATATGGCAGAGCCATTACCCGTCCTTATCCGATCTGTTTTCACCCCTACACTCGTCGCACTCGTCCTTTGGGCACCATCCACTGGGCTCGCCGTGGCGCGTAGCGCTAGCGAGCTTGAGCGCCCGAGCCGCTGGCGTCCCCACGCCGACGTGGCTGCCACCTCAGTGCCACATCGCCGCCTCCGCTTGTGTGGTCGCCCGCGTGGCCAGGCACATGTGGCACGATCCTGTGCCACGAGCCAGGTCCACCGTGGACTCCGTGCGGCTGTGGACCCAGTCCATGGTCGCGGGGCCCACTCGTCAGTGACTCAGCCCATTTCCTATTAAAAATAAATAAATCCAAAAATTCTGAAAGTCTCTTTTTCATCATTTCATGTATTTCCAAACTTTCAAGAGCCCGATCTCGTCCGTTTGAACTTCGATTCAAGCGATTCAAAATTTTAAATTCATATAAATTCAAGACCTAGCTATCTCCATTAAAATTATTTAATTTGGAATTCATTTGAATTTATTTGAATTTGCTTCGCTTTCGCATGTAGATTTCGACGACTCCGGGGAAACCGAATATTGCGAAGAAGTAGATCCTCAAGCATTTGAGCAAGGCAAGTTACATTCTTGATCATATTGAATCCCAATATTTCAAATTATTTAAATTCTGTTTTAAGCTATTATTGTATGCGTATTTAAATTCAAGTAATTTAAATCTCAGTTTTAACTTTATAGTTGTTCCTAATTCCTTTGTACATCCAAACTTGAATATTGATTTAACCACCCCTTGACACCATAGTAAAGGCTGGTTGGTACATTAGTATGAACTAGAACATGTTGCAAAACTCCATGCTTAGTTAAAGCTTAGCTCAAAAATATTTAATTTGGGGAATTTGGTCAAAAGTTCAACTATGATTGAAAAGGATACTATGGTATGTCTATACCATAGAAATTTATGAAATGATTTGACTTGTTAAACAAAAGGAAAATTAGTTTGGACTTGGGCGAAATGGATGTTTGGATGGTGCACGTTGATGCACAGGATCGAGTTATTTCTATGATCGAGACCCATGTGTTTTATGAAAAGTCGTCCAAGTTAATTAAGGACCGGTCTTCGAGCACATTTTGCTAAGCCCTGTCGTACTACCACATGTTCTGAATGGGCAGAACCTGGCTAACTAATTTGCAACATTTCACCGTGGTCGTGTTATCTGGTTGTGTGGGTGTCTTTATAACCTACTTTTATATATTCCCACCTGACGCAAGAGGGGGCCTGAACCCGGTGGATTTCTATTCAAAGGGGGCGAAACTTTAGTGAGGCGGGACTACGGTGGGATGGCGCTTTGTAAAGGCCTTGACATGTGCTCTAGATTGCTTACCTAAGGTAGTGAGCGGTGGTATCGACGGACGCCAAACAAACTGGAGAAGTCGTGTCATGTGGGTAAAGCTGTACATCTCTGTAGAGTGTAAAAGTATTCAAATAGCCAATTGGGAAATTGGACGGGTAACCATATGATAGGAGGGTATCCTTCACCACTCGTTGATGAATATTATCTGACTATAAAACTTAAGAATTTAGAAAATAATTTTTAATTATAGAATATCTGCTTTGGAACTTAGTACAAGTATTTGGAAACAAAACATTGCTTATGCAAAATCAACTCTATAAGCCTCCCTTTGATATATCTTTGCATGCATTATAATTCTGTTAATTGGGTGTAACTTGCGGAGTACATTTATTTGTACTCACCTTGCTTAATAAATTGTTGATCAGGAGAAGAGTTCTACGAGGAGAATGAGAATTTGGACGACTAGGCTACGACCCCAGACGATTGCATGTGGCAAATCGTGTGGTTTACTTTACTGCTTTTGCTTCCACTGTATTTTGCTTATTGGCTTTATGCCCCCTTATGTAACAAATTTTAATTGTTATCAATGAATGACGTTGTATGGTTGTGCTATCCACTTTTGTTTGACTGTGTACACTAACTGTTCCTGGACTAGTGTATGAAACACAGAGAATCTAGGGTCCTTCGCTCCTGGGTTCGACAGGACCCCACGGACGGCACCCACTGTCGTAGCAAGAAGGACTAGACAGTAGAAAAAAGGGGGGGCCTCGGTATCTTAGAGTGACCAGGGGGTCCTCGGAGAGGGGACCAGTTGCCAGGAGAAGTGTGTATGTATTAAATGTCTTGAAGAACCAAGGTCATCTCATTGCATGGGGGAGATGGCTATTTATAGTTTTTCGACAGGATACATGAGATTACTGATCTACCCCTAGGAAGATACTACTCGCATAGGGACTGCAGGGTCTTTTCCTACTCCTATGCGTAGCTTTCGGCCCATGGTGGGCTTTCTTGGACTTGGCTTACTCAATACGCTCGATCCATTCGTCTTCTGTTCCATTCGTCTCTTGCAGGGCGACTCCGGGCCGAGGGGACCCCAAATGCCCCTGATGTCCACGAGGTGGCCTTCTAGGGTGCTTGATGGCCCTTGGGAAAATTCCTTGAGACCAAGCCTACCTGATGTATTTGTCCTTGGCCCGCAGCTACATATCCTGGTGGACAGAGAGAAGGATCAAGGGCAAGCAACTAACGATGCAGAAAGAGGAACAATTTAAGAAAGGAATTTGCTGAAATCCATTAGCATTTTTACAAGCTGAAGAAAGTCGGTACCCAACCAGGGACCAGCCAGTCACGCACCTTTCACTAAACGCAACGCACGAAGGTACTCAAGGCGTTACGCCGGCGCGTACGGCCGCCGTATAAACCGAATACCGCCGTAAACCCAAGGTTCAAACCGCAAAGTTGCGCGAAATTAAAAGCTCTTGTCCCCTGGGGCCCTACTCCCCCCCGCTAATCTCGCTACAAGAACATCAGGGAGCCGCGCCGCGGGGCAGAGCAAAGGCCAAGCAAAGCAACGACGCCCAAAATAAGAGGGAGAAAATCGTGCGCGAAAATCTCACCACTCCTCCCGTATAGTGACATCGCTCTCAATCGCGTGGACCATTTAAAGCCCGGTTCGCACCAGCGAATCCGCCGCACCCCTCCGCGTCCGCTCCCCTGATCGAGCTCCCTCCCCACCTGCGCCTGTCCTGGTGTAGTGTTGCCGTTTCCCCGGCCAAATTTGGTTGCTTTTGTTGATCTGCTCCGGCGAGCCGCGGTTGCGCAGTTCCTGGCTGTTTGTGCTGCTTCTTGCTCCAATTTGGGTCTAGTCGCCTGATTCTGGCGGTTTCTTGGTCCGTCTCTCGCTGGATTCGCGAAAAGGTCGAGCCTTTGTTCGTTGCTGCAACGGTTGTCTTGTGCCGTCCAAAAGCCCCCCTCGCGATCGATCACGGTTCCGCGGCTGGAAATATCTCTGTCTTGATCTGGCGATAGCGGTGGTGGCGGCGGCGTCAAGGTCTTGTCTTTTTTTCGTTTCTGCTGGCTAGCGTCTAAATCGCGCCATTTATCAGTCTCCGGGTCAATCCCGACTTGCTCTTGCTTGACTTGTGCCGTGTTTGGCCCGTGACGACGGCTTTCGGCGAAGGGGGTGGGTCAAATTTCTGGCGGTTCAGTCCAATGCGGGAGTGAGGAGTTTGAGAGCGGAGGCTGGAGCAAGCAAAGATTCACGCCTTGGCGCGGACGGCGGCGTTCTTGATCCGCCCGCGAGCTCTGCGTATGGTTGGTGGTGCTTGGTGGTAGTGCAGTGCACCGCCGCGATGGGCTGCGTCGCGTCCAAGAACACCGTCTCGGTGACGCCGGCGGTCGACTCGTCCGGCGCGCTCCGGGAGAGGAGTCAGCCGCGCCTGCCGGAGCCTGCGCCGGCGGCGGTCTCCGTCTCCGTCTCCTCCCTGCGCTGCTCGTCGGCGGCGGCGAGGAGGTCGGAGAAGAAGGAGGCGGATGAACTGGGGAAGGCTGCCGTCGTCGCCGTGGCTGCCGCGTCCCGGAGCTTCCGGCTGCGGAGCCTCCGGAGGAGCCTGGAGGGGGAGCAGGTGGCGGCCGGGTGGCCGCCGTGGCTCAGCGCCGTCGCCGGGGAGGCCATCCAGGGGTGGATCCCGCTCAAGGCCGACTCCTTTGAGAAGCTGGAGAAGGTACCGTGGAGTTTTCGCTTGAGGTTTCCTGGTTGATTCAATTCAATAGCTCGTAGGTCATTTTCCATTGCGAAACTTTTTCGTGCATGTGGATTTTTAGAAGGTAGATGGTTGTTGGACTTGTTATTTGTCTGAATTGGTAGGTATCTTAATAGAATCTTACACTATGTGTTAGTTAGTACTCCGTAGTACTTTCTTGGGTGATGGATTATGACATGAAGAATAAACTAGTAATAGGTATCTGTTTATGAGAATGAAGGAAATAAAGGGTGGAGGCATGGGAGATTTGGTGTCTCCTTCTATGACGCATCACATGTTTTAGTTGTCTCTATGTTGATGTGCTTTGCTGGTAGGAAATTTGACCTCTTTATACCATTTCTTCTATGTGATCATTATCACGGAGATAAGTTAGTGGGAAACAAAGCAGTATCACTGTTATGCTAGTTTTATGTCTGCAACAAGGGCAATGAGGTTGTGGAATACATGTTCAATTTTTTGGGTTTGCTTTTTGTGATGCACACCTTGTGAGCCTGCGCTCTCTCTCTCTCAAGTTATACACATGCAATTTCTTTATATGTGTGTTTGCTGTGTGCCTCTTAGGGTCTGACCGTGTTTCTTTGTTGCACTGTATGTGTAGGTTGGGCAAGGCACATATAGCAGTGTGTTTAGGGCACGGGATCTTGATACTGGAAAGATTGTCGCACTGAAGAAGGTGCGATTCGACAATTTTGAGCCAGAGAGTGTTAGATTCATGGCAAGGGAGATACAAATATTAAGAAGGCTTGACCATCCAAATGTCATGAAACTGGAAGGCTTGATTACATCTCGGTTATCATGCAGCCTTTACCTAGTATTTGAATACATGGAGCACGATCTAGCTGGACTTTCTTCCTCCCCTGACATCAAGTTCAGTGAAGCACAGGTATGTTCATGTCGACTAAAGTGTATTTGTTTCCTTCAGTACAACTTTGACTTTGCATTGTGCTGACCCGACTTTGACTTTGCATTGCAGGTCAAGTGCTACATGAACCAGTTACTGTCAGGACTGGAGTATTGCCATTCACGTCGTGTTGTTCATCGCGATATCAAGGGTGCTAATCTCCTTGTGAATAATGAAGGGGTTCTAAAAATAGCTGATTTTGGTCTTGCTAATTACTTTGATCCCAGCAAAAACCATCCTTTGACCAGCCGTGTTGTTACACTGTGGTACCGACCACCTGAGCTGCTACTAGGTTCAACTCACTATGATGCAGCTGTTGATTTGTGGAGCGTTGGGTGTGTATTTGCTGAGATGTTCCGTGGGAAACCTGTCCTGCAGGGAAGAACTGAGGTAATTAATTGAGTTGTGCTAACTGCTAGAGTTTATTATATCTTCCTTAGTATATAACTTGAAAAGGTCACCTACAGTCCAGAGTTTATAGAAAGTTTAAAGAGATGCGTTATGTTGTAAGGGTAGATTGAGATTTGAGGCTCCATGTTCCCCTATACCTTTATGTATGAATTGACCAGTTTACCGGGAGCTGCCTTTTGGGGTTTTGTCAAAGCCTTGTTTGAGCATCATGGTCATGCCAAGTACTAAATAGTAAATAGTGAGGTACCAACGTAGTATTGTGTATTGGACACCTTTTGACTAAATTTTGGTCAAAATGTTGGTGGGAGGATAGGAGGAAAATTGATAATGGATATTGTCATACTGCTGACATTACTAAATACTAAATGTTGTAAAATAATCTTTCTGAATAATTTGTTATGTCAATGAGCTTTCACTGTTAGCACACCTAGTTTTATGCTTTAGCTATGCAACCCTGTATAACTGTCGGAACCGAATTTCTGAATCCGAACCCTCTGTGTATTTATGCACCAGTCCCTGATTAGTAGCTAGTGCACACAGCGGATACAGCATTGATAACAAGTTCGAATCACTATTTAATGTAAAAGTAATAACAAAGTACCGGTCTTAAGGCCATTTATTACAATAAATGTCACATGACCTCAAGTCTTACAGCAGCGGAAACAACAAATGATAAACTCTGAGTGTTGACCCATCAAATTGCTCACCGGCATTCGACTGGGAAGCGTAGCCTAGTACTCCGGGTGTCCTTCATCAAAGCCACATGCGAAGTAGTCGTAATCCTTCTCCGTGTCGTTGAAGGCTTCTGATATTTAATTTGAGTGTAGCACGTGAGTACAAAACTAAAATCTATCATGTGAAAACGCACCTTGCCTGCCCTTGACCGTGGGCACGGCTATTCGAATAGTTTTACACTCTATAGAGATTGTACAGTTTGACCCACACAAAATAATCAGCTTATAATGCCCGTCTGACACACTTCCAAAGGTGTGCGACTAAGTGATTATCACAAGGTTTTTACAATACTTTATCCTCACATTAGCCCACCCGATGAGCTTAACCGTAAGTCATGGACGTCGTTTACCATCGACCCGGAGCTCACCGTTGTGAGGGATAACCTGCCCGGACATGGACGTCAATTATCATCGCCCGACGCAAACCCCAACAGATATGGACGTCAATTACCATCGTCTGCACTACCCAGGTAACTCCTACCATCTACAGTCTGCAGGTTAAATGTCCGGACTTAGTAAATATTCAACCAAGTATTTCTCATTTAGGACATGTGGTTGTACAGTAATGCTCGGTTTGAATAGACACAAGCGTCAATCCTTAATCAATCAAGGCGAGACAGTCAAAACTCAACTCACTCGCCCTAGTCTAAAATAAGTTTTCCACCATTTTATTTTATTTTCGAACTACTGACATTAACTAGTGTCATACATTTCTCAAAATAATTTGCATAAAAAGTAATAGTAGCTTCCTCCCAAAGGGTGATCAAGACCGATAAAGCGTGTCTAAGCAATTCTACCGTTTTAACGAATCCAACAATAATGTAATCAATATTATGGATTTTCTATACTAGGGTGACAAAGGTTCAAGGATAACAACATCAAATGAAGACATTAACAAAGTTAGGATTAACTAACATCCTAGGGTTTGAACTTATCATTTTATGTAAATAGCAATGCATATTAATTTTGAAATTTAAAACATGATTTGGAAAACATAGGTACAATATAATCAAAGGAGACTTGCCTTCGTCGGAGGTTGAGGTTAGTGCGTCCGGTTGGTCCAAATTGACTTCAGCGGCGTCAGACTCTAACGCTCGAATCGAGACAAAATAAACAACAGAAAAACTAATAAAATCCAAAAATTATAAAATTAGTACTATTAGAGAGATTATGAATTTAGATGAATTTAGGAGAAAGAATCGACTGATTCGGAGTTCGTACGAAAGAGAACGAACTCTCGGAAGATTTGCTGGAAGGAAAATCCTGAAAATTGGAAGAGATGGGAATATTCCTGGAATACGTTGTTCGGGTTTAATAATGCAAAATCACATTGTATGACATAAGGGGCCCATATGCTAGTGGGAGAGATGGAAAGAGGGGGAATGAATGTGTATGACAAGTGGGGTCGTTTGGTCATTGAGCGAGAGAGAGTGACTCAGAGAAAGAAACAGAGGAGCATAAGACAGAAAACAAAAGAAGGCGCAGGCAAGATTGGCATGCATGGCATGGCGGCGGCCGGCGATCCAGTGGCGATCTTGCACCGGAGGAGCACTGCGATGGCTGGCCATGCTGATTGTCTGGCAATGGCCTGGCGGAAAAGGCGTCTTGCGCATGAGTGTCGCACGGGGGTTGATCAAGGAGGCTCAGGGGCGGCCGAGACGGCGGAAATGGGGTCGCGGTGGCTCGCTCCGGTGACAGTGCGGCCGAAAGGAGGTGGGGGATGGATGGGGCATCTCCGGGAACATGTAATGACGCACAAATCATGGCTCGGGGCTCACCGAAGAAAGAGATTGGACAACAGAGGTAATTCGGCTGGGAGGAAGAAGATGGCGAAATTCGACGAAGAACTGCAACGAAAGATGAAATTGACATAGGGGAAATGCTAATGGAGCTCGGGAACACGCCGTGACGCGGTTCGGGATTCGAAAATCTCACCGGAGTCACAGGAGCACGAAGCGAGGTGGCGGCGACGGTGCTTGGGTGAGTATGGGAGTTAGAGGGGAGTGCGAAGGGGTGAATGAGGCACTGAGACTTCAGTTTATAGAGTTGGCCGAAGATTAAACGGACGTGGCTGCGAGCGGCATTGTCGGTGATGTTCTCGGCTCAGTTTGGAAACTGCTGAAACGACAATGCACTGATGATGAATTGCGGTAATGGAGGCATTGACTAGCTCGGTGATGGCGGGACTTGATGACGACGCGAACATGGAGGCACGACACGGTCCACAAGCGGAACGCGCACGGGCGGTGCGGGCGCACGTGGGCACGGTGTGAGTGGCGTGCTCTGGTGTTGGCAGAGGCAGAGAGAAAGGAAAGAAAGAAAGAAGAAAAAGAAATGGGTCAAGTGGGAAAATGGGCTTGGCCCAGAGAAAGGGTTTTGGCTCAGGAAATTAGGGATTTGAATTTGAATTTTGGTCAAGGTTTGATTTGATTCGGAATTAGGATGGTTTTGAATTTGAACTTGAGATTTGGAATTTGATTTAAAGTTGAATTGAGATTCGGGGTTTGAATTTTGATTTAGCATTTAATTACGCAAAAACTCCAATTAAAATCCAAATCTTTTAATTAATTAATTTAAATTTAATTTTTTACAAGAGGCCAAAATTGGGATGTTACAATAACCTAGTTATTCCCACATTATATATGTTTCAAGTTTCAAGTTTCCCCATTTTAGCTTGCCGAGAGTTATAAATTCTCAAGGAATTGCAGGCTGTATCTCAATATGTTGTCACATATCTTTCATTTTTCAGGTGGAACAATTGCATAAGATTTTTAAGCTTTGTGGCTCCCCTGCTGATGAGTATTGGAAGAAGTCAAAGTTGCCTCATGCGACAATATTCAAACCGCATTATCCTTATCCAAGTACCCTTCGAGATGTTTTTAGAGAGGTACCAGAAAATGCATTGAGTTTACTAGAAACTCTTCTGTCGGTGGAACCCTACAAGCGTGGTACTGCATCAGGTGCTCTTACATCTGAGGTAAGATTGCATCATGTAATATTGACTTGCATTTAGCTTGCCTCTTCCATCTTTGTACATGGTATTAGCATATGGCCAATTAGTCCTTAGCTTTAGTATGAGCGAAGTAAGTGTTCTTTGTCCCCCACATATAGTCCATGGTGTCCTCACCAACAATTCACAAAGAGTGTAGTTGCACAGGCCTGGCAACAGACAACCAATGCTGGAAGGGGGCTGATCGGATATTTGTCCATCACCATTCTGTTCCAACTGACTTCCTTATGCTGCGGTTCTTCTTTCTTTCGTTCTTTTTTTTTGGCAATGCCTTATATTTATAGACAAATTTTTAATGAAAAATTGTCATTTCTAGCATCCTTATTGCAAAATTAATTTCGTTTGTCCCTATTTTAAATTTTTATAAGAGTAGCACGTTGAATCAAATTTCTCCAAAAATGCCTGATTTATTTTCGTTTTGTGTACTGGAACAGTTTTTCAAGACAAAACCTTACGCATGTGAACCTTCAAGCTTGCCTAAGTATCCACCCAACAAGGAGATGGACGCAAAGTTACGAGAAGATTCACACAGGTGCGCTCTGTTAAATGTGGAATAATGTTTTTACAGTAAAAGAAGTCAAAAAAATAGAATATCTTAATTCAAGTACTAGTTCTTATTGTTTCTAAACGGTATATGTTTCAAAAGTTGAAAATCACCATATTTGGAGAGGAGCTCCCAACACTACTATGTATTAAGTTGTTATCAGTATGAAATGATAACCGGAAGTTGAACAAAAAGTGTGGTTTTGTTTGAACACTGCCACAGTCAATAACAGCCTTATTTTTCTGTTTTTTTTCCAGAAGAAAGGCCAGCAGAGGGCATGGGCCAGAAGTATCAAGGAAGTCATCAAGGCTCAGCAGAGCAGCAAGAGAACCAAGTGTAGTCAATAAGCAAACCGATAACACAGAGGTATTAATTTTTTCTATGACTGGATGCATTCACTAAATGTTAACAGCAGACCAATTTGGCAAGCGGTTTGAAGATTTTTAAGTTGATGATAATAAGATATTATTTCATAAAATCTCTTCCGCTTTCCTACCTTGCTTCAGGAGTCCAAAACTAAACCAAATGGAACAAAGGGTGGTGTAATACAGGATCGTACAAAGGTAAATGGTGATGCTAGGCTATTTGCAGACATACAACCAGTGTCAGTGGCCCAAGTTAAAGAAAGGGCTCGACATGTTAAGAATGATTCACGGGAGGAAATCCCTTTCTCTGGGCCCTTGAGTATTTCTTCATCTAGTGGTTTTGCATGGGCCAAAAAACAAGAGGATCGCACTTTTGCTAGATCACGGAACAGATCTAATTCAAGAGGCCAATTTACTGCTGAGGTAGATCAGGACAATAAGTTGCAAGCTAAAGAGAACATTGGCTTGAAGGAACAACCTAACAGAGATATACACATAGCATGTGTCAACTCCAAAGTCCGAGAGCCTCATGATGTAGCAAAGCGCGCTGTTCTGAAGAAGTGGTCACAGTTAGAACGTCCAGATTCATTTGATTATTGTGACACTTACCACTCTCAGAATTTTTCAAATGCAATATACCTTGGTGATACACTCTCATCAAAAAATAGCATCAAGGTGAGGCATTCATTTATTTGATAGTTTATGCTTCTTTCATATTAATAAAGTTGTAAATAATGTGCTATTTCAAACTTCAGGGTGACCGTGATCAAGGAGAGAGGGTTGAATATTCAGGCCCCTTATTGTCTCAGTCACACAAGGTTGATGAACTGTTAGAGAAGCATGAGCGCCACATCCGGCAAGTAGTTCGAAAATCATGGTTCAGGAGAGGTAATTTTGTTTCAGAATCGAATAGATACTTTTTTTTGCATTGATGCATGATTTTGGCAAACCTAAGAAAATATACTACATTTTCTTTCTTTTCTTTTCTCTTTTTTCATGCTCTTTGCGGAACTCTACTATGTGTGGATTTGGCATTTATTGGAATATCAATAAATTATACTAACAAGTTACAGGAGTCTACTCTATTTAATACAAAGTCTTTTATCTATGCAAGATAGCAACACATATCCAAAATGGCTGTGATAACAGATACCTCAGTGCTATTCTTGCTGGCATAACAATCACTGGCTGGTATGGAATACCCTAGCTATGTAAATGAGGGGAAATAGTTTCGAGAATTTGATCACACAGGAACGCATGCAAATGTGAAGTTTTCGAAATGCTTTTATGTTCATATGACCAGTATTTGTAGTTGTATCATGTAGACTCCCAACATTATAATTAGATGCATAAATTCGAGGAAAGATACTGTTTTTTTTAAGGAGGAAACCTAGCTTTTATAGAAAGCTAATAACAAGTTTTTACAAACCAACCATTGTCCACAACCAAACTGGGAACACCAGCTTACCAAGTACCGCAAAAGTAGATTACAGGGAACCGCGAGAAAACTAGCACAAAGTAAAGACACTATCTCCCCAGTCCCTAACACAAAACCCCAAGTCCAGACCAGCTAAAACAAGATTTAAGCTGCCTGCATCACAGAGAAGCCTTACATCTGATACCCCTATGAGGAAAGATACTGTTCGAGGATGAAAAACTGAGATGCTCCGTTGCTTCTGTTTCTTGCTCTGATAATCTTGTATGAATTACATCCGATGATTGCCTTATTATATGGTAACAGGACGAAAGCAAGAAAAGTGAGGAAAAGCTTGATCATTTTATTTTCATTGGAGGAGCGGCACGGAAGGTACATAGCGGAAGAGACATGCCAGATGAGTCTACTGTCAAAATCGGGAAGTGGCATGTTGGCCTCCACTGCTTTTGATGATAACATTGTTGATTTGAAGACCCTACTGGAAGTCTGGAAACATTATGATTCCCAGCTCACAGCAAAATCAAGAAACTGTGCTACTAGATAATAACAACTTGGCGTGTATTATAGATTCCCCGAAGACGACGCTTATGCCATATCCTTTATTGTCCTCTACCCTTATTGTGCGACTAGGAATAACAGCTGACGAGTGTGGTTGATTCGAACAATCGTTGAGTTGGACCGAGCAGCCATTTGTGTAGTTGAACCAATAACCACTGCACCATGGTGCGATGATTCTTGTAAAGCTAGCCTCTGTAAAAAGTAAAATCGAGGACTTATTATTCTCTTGCTGATTTAATGTATCTCTCGCTAGTGATGATCGAACCGCTCCGATTAATTAATGATATGAAGAAAGCAATGCATTATGTCGCTGTATTTCTGATCGAATTTAGCTTCCTGGTACTGCAAACCTGAACTCTGAAGAGAACCTGCTGGAACTTGGACGTTGGTGCAACGTCCATGGTGATGGTGACTGACATGAACCAGCTTACCTTGATGTGTAGCTGAACTAATAAACACCACCACGCTAAGGTGCGCTTCTTGTAAAGCCTCTGTAGAAAGTAAAACTGAGGTCGTATTATCCTCTTTGTTGCTCCCCTGTATCTCTCGCTGTTCCGATCAAACCAGTCCAGCTAATGAAATGCATATGAACAAAACTTTGAGCATTATGCGACTGTATTTCTGGTCAGTTTTAGCTCCGTGACTCCGTCTGATGTTGCAAGCCTGAAGCTGAGCCTGTCGGTTCAGTGCTTCAGTATGCAACGGTGGTCATCTCGCCTGGGAGCAGCAGCACCAGCTGGAAGGAAGCATGCAGCGGGTGCAGCGCCGCCGTGCAGGCGTATCAAAAAGCTGTGGTGCGCGCGTCCGAGCCAACGGCAAGACAGGCCGTGGTGGTCTCCTACTTGCCCTTGAGGCCCAGCCATGAAGGCGCGGATGGCAGCCAAGGCTGGTGACACGGTGGGCCGACCGAAGCGATTCGGCAAGGGGCGACACGCCGCGCGCTCGAGGGGCGCAACGCGCGCGCGTTGGTGGAGTGGAGATGGCCCGGGTTGGCGCGACGCGATTGCCTCAAGTTGATGGCGCGGTCCGGGCGGGAGCTCAGCACCGAGTGATCCGCCCCCGCGGACGAGGGATCGATCCGCGCGTGCTGCCGGGAGGTCTGGCTTCAGCCTCGCAGGCTGGCAGTCCATGAGGCCCAGGTTGGTTTGCCAGATTCCAAGGGCTCGGCTGGGTGGATAGTGAAGGCAAGGGGTGCCGGGCTGCCGGCCGTGGCTGGTGTCTGATGTGGGTGTGACCGTCCGGCGTACGACACGAGGTATGGGCGATGCATGCCTGTCGGCCGCCGTAGAGAAACACAAAGGGTTGGCGCTTTTAGGTGGGGAAGGACGGGAACTACTATCTGCGAACTGGCTGTCCTCGCAACTAGACTCAGATGAAATGGGCTCCTCCGATCAGAACTTAATGAACCTAACAAAACCGATGCTTTACTAGTAAGCCAATCAATCATGGGACTAGTAAAGGAGGCCGATTCGGTATCACCACCCCATGTCGTACCCAGAAAAAAAAACGTTATACAACGCAATGAGAGAGAAAAATTGGGCGCCCACCGGCATTAATATCTATCTTGGCGCTGATCCTGAGCGAGTACGTACATGCATGTGTCCCGGCTGGTCCAGCGGCACGATCCGGAGCGGGAGCTCCACACCACAGTGGACTAATATTCGCTTGTCGCCTAGCATCGCGGAAAAACGGAGGACACCGGCATCGGCATGTGCCCGGCTCGCGACGTCTGGTCCTGCCGCGTCTGCGCGCGCCCTCCTGGCTCAACCAGCGGCAGCGCCTAGCAATAGCAGCAGCTCGGAAAAAGCTGGACGCTGACGCTCGCCTCCCTCCCCCTCTATCATTGCACCCACGCAGCAGCCATCGCGCACGGCGTGCGTACGCATATGGAGGCGGCGTGACTGTGATGGGCTGATGACCTAGGAACGCGTGGCGGCGCGACCTGCTTTCTGTACGCCACTGCCTGCTGCTCCGTGGTGCATGGAAATTACGAGCAAACGGTTCCTTCTTCCTTGATTTATTTGATCGCAAGCTATCATTTCTGCTCCTTGTTTCTCCAATCTACGAGATGGGAGGTTTTTTTATTAAATAATCCTTTTAAAAAATATTTTATTAATTACCCATCCATAACTTTATTTTCAAATCTAATCATCTCCCGGCGTGACAAATACACATGGCCACACCATCAATCTCGTGGTCAAACCTTGCCTTGCCACTAGTTTAGGTTTTTTGGCTCGACGCTGGAACTTACAGCGTGGCGTGTTAGTGTTGTTTGCCACACTTATGGATGATGATATGGTCAAAATGGTTAAATTTGAAAATAAGTTGAGTGATGGGTTATTAATAGAAATAAATTTTAAAAGGAATTGTTATGGATACAGACCAAACAGTAAAAAGTGGAAGGCCTCGGGACCACTACCCGCTGAGAGGGGATAGGGATCTCGAGGACCTTGGAGTGCGGAAAACAATTCTTAAATCCCAGATACACAAAAGGGTATAGTTATAGCCTTACAAGCTAGGAGGTGAGAGATTACAACAGTGACCCCATAAAAGGTCATACAGTTATAGGGGTCTTGTGGTCTTTTCCTTCTTCGCAGGTAGCTTTGGTGTGCGGTGAGCTCATGTGAGCGGTGTCCACCACGTCAACCTCCTTGGTCCATAGCAAGGGCCAAGCCTCCCCCTCGTCCTTCGCTCGAAGACCCCTATTGCTTTCGTCTTGCGAAGCCCGAGCAACAATGCTTCGTACTCGGCTGTGTTGTTTGTTGTGGGGAAGTCCAACCAGTAGGTTTGTAGGATTTTATGTCCCTCAGGCAAGACCAAAATGGCGGCAACGCCGACTCCGGTGGCACATCACGGCCTATCTGTGTAAAGGGTCCATGTTGGATCGTCTTGTGGCGCGGATGCTGCTGTCGGCAGGGTCCATTCCGCGACAAAGTCTGCAAGCGCTTGTGACTTGATCGCTATTCTGGTGACAAACTTGAGATCGAAGGGTGCCAACTTGGTGGTCCACTTCCATATGCGTCATGTGGCGTCCTTATTGTGTAGTAGCGTGTTGAGGGGGTAGGACGAAGGCATCGTTATCCCATATGCCATGAAGTAGTGGCATCGTTTGTGAGATGTCGTTACCATGGCGTATACTAGCTTTTCAAGCTCGATTTATCGATTTTGTGCCTTGCGGGCGTAGTTATAACACTCAGACCGGTCATCAACCCGGTTCGAGGTCTCCTATACACAAAAAAGCAATAATAATTAAAGAATCTGAATTCTAAACAACAAAATAAGTCAGTCAAGGAGGGACATCGTAGGCTCACACATAAACTAGATCAATCAACCGTTGATGTTCTAGTTTATTTTTCTTCTTTGAGTGAATATGTTTAAATATGCTCCAATTCCTCTCACGTCGAGATGCGCTACAGGTTTGGCTTAATACATGAATTGCCTACTGAGATTGATGATGATTACCCCAACTTCATGACATACATACCTACACATCAAGAGTCCATACACTATCACAAGGTTAAAAGCTAAACTCAATGTTCATAATTATAGTTTGCTTGAAAGAATACGACTACGACTTTGCTTGTGTGAATGTAGGTATGATGGGCGCCCTAGAAATAGTGCGGGCTAGAGGGAGGCACGCCCAAGAGAGAAGAAAAAGAGAGTACAAGAGGATGCTAAGGCCCTCCATGTGGCTAGCAAGGAGGAAGCAAGCCCAAGAGAGCCTATGCAACAACCAAGCCAAGGAGAGGGGAGCCCCATACGACCAAGCCAAGAAGGGAGGGAGGCCCATGCAGCCACCTAAGCTCACACCCACATCTCCCACGTCCAAGGGAAGCACAAGACAAGCATATGTGGCTGGAATTGAAGGAATCAAAGTCCAACTGCTCAATTTGGACTGAAAGAGTTTAAAAGGTTGAATTGAGCAATCTGGCTCAATTGAGTAGTTCAGATGGAATTAAATGATAGGCTTACATGCCATGTGACTTGAGAGGTTCTAATTGGGCTGTGTATCTATTTTAGAACTATTTTATACATTTTAAAATAATTTAGTTTTAGATTAGGCTTAAAAGTCAATTTGGCCACTTGAGCCAAATAGAGTCAGTTTGGGCTTAGCTCATGTGCGGGGGGAGTGTCCCACATGTCATTAATACCCTAGGGAGGGCGTCGCGCTGTAGCACCATGAAAAATCATGATATTTCATATTGCTTTGAAGCGTTGTTATAGGGTTTGTGCTAGTTGATTGCTGCCCCCACTACTACAAAAAGGCTAATACTGGACGCCTCATCACAAACGGTTGACCAAAATCGTCTGTATTACAAGCAATCACAGACGTTTTGGTTTTGCGACCGTCAGGTATTCTTGTCGCGCTAAAAATCGCTCGTGAAAAGTAATATCACGAGCGGTTCTTAACAATAACCGTCTGTGATATTTTGAAATATCACAAACGATTTTCAACAAACAACCGTTTGTGATACTTCACAGACGGTTCTTAATACGAACCGTCTCTTACAATATCGCTGTAGTCTGTGATACGACACCATATCACGGACGGTTCCATTGTGGAACCGTCTGTGATAAGTATCACTGACTGTTCCATAATAGAACCGGTTGTGATAAGTCTCTTTATTAGTAGGAGCCCGCTAGGGTTTGTGCTCTAACTCGTCACTCCCCAGAGCCCTTACTCTCGTCCGTTCCCCTCCCCATCTGAGTGACCCCGTCACCGACGCCACCCTTCTTCCTGTCACCGACAGTTGTGACACCGTGGTTCACTGCACAAAACACTCGTACGATAAGATTGTCTTGTGTAGTGTCACCGTTGTGCTACAACTACGGTGACGCTACCTTCCCCTCTTCCTCCTCCCCCCGGCGTGCACAACCCCGGCTACCTCACCGACCTCCCCCGGCTACCTCTAGCTCCACCGACCTCGGCCTCGGCTACCTCACCACCGACACCAGCAATGTCAATCAAGGTAAGATAGATCTATTGGTTTGTACGTGCTGTTGATATTCGTGTGAACCGAGTTGCAATGCGGGCTACCTAGCTAGCTTGTCGGTTGATGGTCGGTTTGGACATCCTTGGCCTTGCTATTTTGCCCTCTGTGATTGCTGGCTGGATGGATGGATGGATCTGGAGGTGGGGAATGGGGTTGTGTTCGGGTGTGACTGTTGGTATGTTCCTAAAAATATTTTTTGTTTTTGATACGTATGATGCAGGGTGTGCTGCTGAAAAAACACATTGATGCAACCTTAAGAAGTGGTAATCTGAGGGAGGCAATTTGGTTGTCTCTTGGAGAGGATCTTAACAAATGGCTGTTTGTTAATAGTAAGTCTGATCACCATCTATTCTTAAGATAAATAACACCATGTAAGTGTTTCATGGTTATAAGTGAGTTTCTACAGGTTGCTGCTCTTATCTGCTTGATATGAAAACTGCAAATGTTACTAGCTAGTTGTGTTCACTGATGAGATATGAAATGAATCTCGAGGGACAATAGGATGAACTGTATATGAATAATTTTGGAATCAAAGCTTATGAATCTATGGAATCAAAATCCTTGCACATAGTTTGCACATGAACTTCTACATGGATAGAGGTGAGTTTCTACATGTTGCTACTCTTATCTCCTTTATAGATAGAGAGTCAACCATTAAGAAAACTCTTTTTTAATTACATCCTAACATGATATCGTCAACTTACCATATATTGTTATCTTATTACCATTCATGTTCTTTTTACAGAAGTTTGTGGTCTTCTTATTTAGTATGAAGAAATTTGTCGCTCGGTATTAAAATACTTGAGCGGAATGTGATTTGTAATTGTCTGAGTCTTAATTATTTGTTTCAATATATTTTATATGTTTCATTGGACTTCTATTCAAGTATTGTCCATGAACCACTCATATTCCAATTTCTTACAGCCATGCACTAACATGTTTTTTTTTCTCTTTTGATAACCTAGATTCTCAATCCTTGTGATAGTTTTTCCAAACAAAGGGTCGCCTCCTCCCCGAGCCCGCCTCCCTCTTCTCTATTCTTGATCTCTTCTCTACAAAATCTCTAAGCGGTATATATATATATATATATATATATATATATATATATATATATATATATGTGTGTGTGTGTGTGTGTGTGTGTGTGTGTGTGTGTGTGTGAAAATGGTATGGTACTCTAGAGTACGTACTCTACCTCTCATATACCACTTAAATCGTATGATGATACCTCTTTATCAATTTGAGTATACTCCAATAATAATTATAAGATACCCCAAAGTGAGTTCCATGAAAAATTTCATTAAAGTCCACCTATTATAGCAAAATTTGTGTATATACTTCTTTTATATATGAAAAAGGGTATATAGCAAAAATAAAGGGCTCCAATGAAAATTTTCCAATCAAGTCACATTAGAGTATCTTATAATTGGTATTTAAGTATACTGAAAATGATAAAGAAGTATAATATATCCGTTTAAGTGGTATATTGAAAGTGGGAGTATGTACTCCCACGAGTACAAAACGAGCGTCATATATATATACCGATTTTAAAGGCACAAGTAGCCACTGCTTGGAGATTTTGTAGAGAAGATGTTATCATAGACGGTTCCAACTACCAACCGTCTGTGATACATAAGCTATCATAGACGGTTTTATCTATAAACCATCTATGATACGTAAGCTATCACATACGGTTTTATCTATAAACCGTCTGTGATAGTCAACTATCACAGCAGTTACGAAGTTAATAACCGTCAGTGATAGTATGCATCATGCATTTATTCAAAATTATCTGTGATGACCTCATGTCATCATTAACCCATAGACTCAGACGGCTCACGAAACCGTCTGTGATGACGTTTTTTAACTATCCGTGAAGACCTTTTATGTAGTAGTGCCCCCTTGTAATTGTGTTTTTCCCTATTGATTTTCTTGTTTGTTCTTTATTGGATTGCAGGGAGATCATCTCCACTTGGTCGTGATCAAGTGGATTCTATCATAGCGTGCGATTCAGCAAGTTAGTTCGTCGTTGGTCGTTGCATTGGCATCAATTGGCCTCATCAATTCATTGGGTTTCACGGTGTATCCTAGATTCTAAGTCATGAAGATCGTGCACCCTGTATCATCTTGGCATCAGAGTCCCCTTGACACCTTATGATCTTTTCTTTGTTAGTATATTGATTTTTAGCACTATTCCATACTATTTTGTACTATTCATTCGACAATTCCACCAAAAAAATAGATTGCATTTACTATTTTGGGTTGTTCATTAATTCTAAAAATTCCCACAAAAATAGTAGATTGAATTTACTTTTTGTGTCGCCCTATATACCAAAAAACCATCCTTTTTTTGCAACCCTAGTTACAATCTGAATTTCAAGTGAGTTTGCTAGGTTTTGATCCATTAGAATCTAACTTTTTGTTGAAGTTTGTTTTTTCTTTTTGCGTAGCTTTTCCTTGATCCAATCTGTTCTTGAGCACTCACGGTTTGATCTTTTGGCCGAACCAAGTTGGGGCGCAACAAGTTTGTGGCTGGCTGCCCATAGAATCCTTGTCGTGTGCATGTTGGACAGCTCCATCCGAAATTGCTTTGAGTCGGTTTCAATCTCTTGAGTTTGTGTCAGGGGGGCACTGTTCACGGTGTGACACTGTTAATGTGCACAACACTGTTCACCGCATAGAGTTCTTGTCGTGCACGACTAGGGCATCCCATCCGAAATCTCTTTTCGATAGATTGTTATCTCTAAGTTGGAGATTGTTTTCGGTGCTGAAAATTGCAAACCGAGTTCGTTTCTTATTTGGGTTGAAAATAGTCGTAAGTAAGCTGAAGTGAATCGAAATTTTGAGTTGTGCTCTAGTATTGGAATTTGGGTTTGATTTTGACTTGCACAATCTTTGGGCCGAAGTTCCCTTGATGAACCATGTGCACTAGTTAGGGTTTCTTGCAAAACCGAGCGTATAAGTGCTCAATTCAACACAATTTCACAAGGGTGTTCCTACTAAAACATCGTAGCACCCAAAGTTTGAACATGCTCTTCAGTTTTGTCTTGAAAACCCTTTTTCAATTAAGGGTTTCTTGTCTATTGGTCTCATGAGCAAAACCCGCACGGGTCAAGCAAAACCAGTGGGGTTGATGAAAAATCAACTGGGTCGCCCGAGTTTTCCTGAGTCAATTGCATCTCCGGTCTTGCGAGTGTGCCTGACCCAACATAGCCTCTAGGTCCGGGTTTTTCCGGTTCAACCGCCGGGTCGGTCCAGGTTTATAACTATGCATGTATGGTTTCCAAGATGTAGGATACGGGATTATGTGCCTCGTTGGCCTCTTGGACGAGGATTGCGCTTACGGCTGCTGCCAAGGCAACAAGGTAGAGTAGCAGCTTCGCGCTGGGCTTCGAGCTCACTAGACTTGGCATATTGGTCAGGTGTTGCTTGAGCTTGCCAAAGGCTTTTTGTGATGCCTCTGTCCAGATTAAGGGCTCATGCCCACGGAGGGTTTTGAAAAATGGTAGAGCATGCTCTGCTGAGCGCAATAGGAAACGGTTGAGTGCTGCGAATCGCTCTATCAACTTTTGTGCCTCTCAGGCATTACGGGGAGCCATCTTCTGTATGGTTTTTGTCATGTTGGGGTTTGCTTCAATGCCTCAATCTGAGATAAGGAACCCTAGCAACTTGCCTACCTTTACGCAGAAGACACATTTGTTTGGGTTGAGTTTGACACCCTCCGCTCGCAGATTGTTGAAGGTTTCCTAGAGGTTGTTCGGGTGTGTCCCCTTCTTGAGGCTCTTGTCCACTATGTCATCAACTTAAGCTTCAATGTTACGGCCGAGTTGCGGGGCCAAGACTTTTGTAATAAGTCTAGTGAAGGTTGCCCTCACATTTTTGAGTCTGAAGGTTATGAGCAGTATGTCCTGAGAGGGTGATGAATGTTGTTTTTGGCTTGTCTTTTTTTGCCATGAATACTTGGTGTTAGCCAGAGTATGCGTTGAGGAAGCTCATTATCTCACACCCGGATGCAGCGTCCACCAATTGGTTTATGCGAGGTTGTGGGAAATCGTCTTGTGTGCACGCCTTGTTTAGGTTAGTGAAGTCCACACACATGCGCCATTTATCGTTTGTCTTTCGCACGAGCATGGGGTTGGCGAGCCATTTAGGGTGATTGGTTTCCCGTATGATGCTAGCTTTGAGTAACTTCGCGACCTCAGCTTTTGCAGCTTCTTGCCTGTCTGTAGACGTGTGTCGTAGCTTTTGCTTCTTTGGCTTCACATTGCTCATGACCGTAAGCTTGTGCTCTATCATTGCGCGGACCACCCCTCGGTATGTCATGTGGTCCCCATACAAAGACATCTTCGTTCTTGCGAAGCATGCCTACTACTGCGGCCTCTGCTTCTAGTGTGAGCTTAGCGCTAATGGTGACTATCTTGGTTGGCCCCCCCTCGGATATTGGGACCTTTTATCAGGTTTCCCTTTGGCTTTGCCTTAGGGACCCACTTTGCTGCAGCAGGTTTTGTTGACTTCATCAGGTTTTGCTCTACCGCGTGGACATGATGCACCTATGCCATGGCCTCTAGCTCTGTGTGACGGGCTAGGTCTTGGTCGCCCCAGACCATGATGACGCCTCTCAGGTTGGATAACTATGAGTAGAGATAGTTGTGGTGCACCATGGCACCAAAGGCTTTGATGGTGACACGACCTAGGATGACATTGTATTGATAAGGTATGTAAATGACGTCGAACATGATGCTTTCCATTCTAGTTGAGGGGCCCTCGCCGAACATGACTGATATGTCTATTTGGCCGAGGGCGACCACTGGCTTGCCTCTAAGCCTTTGACGGGAATGCTCGGGGTGATAGCCTACTTTAGGGGATCTTCATTTATTCGAAGACTTCAGCGAAGAGTACATCAGCGGAGCTTCCCTCGTCTACTAAGACGCGCTTTACTTCAAAGTCTGCAATGGATGCCGAGATGCCGAGGTGGTCTTGGTGTGGAAAGAATAGCCCCTTTGCATCTTCTGGGCCAATGGTGATGGACTGATGGGCACCTCGGAGTATTTCAGGGTATGTTGGTAGGGGTAAGACACAAGACATAGCATGATGAATTTGACGAGCGTAGGCGCAACACTGCCTCTTGGATCCTAGATCCAAGGTGGAACCCCCGGTTATGGTGTAGATGACCCTTCGGGGACGATCCCTCACTGGAGCTTTGATGCACAACTATTAGTGTGTCGGGGTCGTGGATTGTCGCAGCACCGACCTTCTTATGGATCTCGGACTGGCCCTTTGTGCATTTAGTCTCTCATGGTTGCGATGGTGCAACATTCTTTGGTGGGGTAGGACCCTTCACTCCTATCGATGTGGAAGATATGCCGCCCCCTTCGCCTCGAGTAGTTCGGGTGATCATCACCGATGTGGGCTACGGTGGTGACCGCCACCTCGGTTGGCGCCTGTTGGTCGACCTTTTCTGCGACGCTGGCTCTGCCTGCCATAGTCGTCGATGCCTTGCTTGACCTATGCACGACATCTTCTTCCTCACGCGCATGTATTCCTCCATCTTGTCAAACAATTTATCCACGATGTAGATGGACTTTCGGGCCATCCTCTCCACCATAGGGTTTGCTTTGAGTCCGCAACTGGCGGTATTCATGATGGTGCTATCGATGATGCCCTTCAGCTAACACTTGGCCTCCGTGAACCTCTTGAAGAAACTTTGTATAGACTCATTTGGCCCCTTCTTTACAATGAACATGTGTCCCTCATCTCTTAGCTTCATGTAGTTTCCCTAGAAATTATTGCAAAGTTGGTCACGGAGCTGCTCCCATGCGTATATGGATCACAGAGGGGAGTGTGAAGAACAACGTCAATGCCACCCCTATGAGGGCGAGGACGATACTCTTCGCTTTGGTAGCGTCGTCTTCTTAGTCGCCTCAATGGCTATCTCGTAAGCCCAAAGGAATTCCATGGGCTCGCTGACCCTATAGCTTTTGATGGTGGGCATTTTGAAGTCCTTGGGCCATCGTGCCGCTTTGAGGCCCGCGTTCAGCAAGGAACTCGGGTCTCCTCTGAAAATTTGTCTTGGTCTTGCGGCGAGGGACGCAACCGTCGTTGGTGGCACGATTAGGGATGCTTCTACCGGGGGGTAGTGTGATGAGGGGCGCCGCCAGCGGTAGCGGCATGATTAGGGATGTCGTCGTTGGAGGTGGTGCGATGAGGGATGTCACGACTGGAGGAGGCAAGACGAGGGATGCCAGGGGGTTGTCTTGATGTAGGTCTTGCAGCTCTTGGCGAAGGTTTGCCGTTTGCCAGCTCCTTTTGCATGGTTTCGTAGGCTTCCCTGCTCGCACTTGAGTTTGTGGGTAGAGGGTGCCCCGCATGTTGTATTTTGAGTAGCGATCTCCCCGTGAGTGGAGTTTGCTTCGAGGGCTGTTGCTGCGGCCGCCGCGGCTACCTCAGCAATTGCCGAAGTCTTGCTTCAATTTGCCAAGGGGATTCTGGGCGTCGCGCCTGCGGCGACTGAGACCTTAGGTGCATTCTTCCTTCTGGTTGTCATCACGACGTTGCTTCCCTGACATTCCTCGCGGATGGCGCCAACTGTTGTGGTTACAAACCAAACAGTAAAGGGTGGAAGGCCTCGAGGCCACTACCCGCTGCGAGGGGTGGGGGTCTCGAGGACCTTGTAGGTGGGTAACAATTATGAAGAACGAATGATAATATTTATCTATGTTCAATTTTTCCAAGAAAGGAAGTCCCCCCGCTTGATACACAAGAGTGTTTATTTATAGCCTTACAAGGAAGGATGTGTAAGATTACAACAATGTTGCCCCTATAAAAGGCCTACAGCTATATAGACCTTGTGGTCTTTTCTTTCTTCGCTAGTAGCTTTGGCGCACGGTGAACTCCCGTAAACGATGTCCACCACGTTATCCTCCTTGGTCTATAGCGGGGTCAGGCCTCCCCTCGTCCTTCGCCCGAAGAGCACCCTCGGATCAGGGACCCCTTCGAAGGAAAGCCGAGGTGATAGGCTGATCCGCCAACGTGTCAAGATGACATCCTTTCCCCTTTGCGTATGCTGAACGTGCCAACTCATCTGGCTCTTCGCCGGGCGTCAGGCCACCCCACGGTAGTGTTTAAATAATAAAATTTGTTCGAGATGAGATAACGGTAGTCGATCCATTTCGTGGCAGGAAAGGCTGTATGCGAACAGCAGCAGCTAGGAGGAGTATATGAATAGTGACTAGCAGGTGGGTCCAACAGCAATAATCGTTGTCTCCGACACTCTAGAAAGGCAACGTGGGACTCCCCTGTCAATCGCCACCACTATTTCGCAGGCAGGCTGTCGCGGTTGTTTGTACACCAAGTCACCAAACTATGCATATGTTAATATGTATGTTCGTCTTCGTTTTATAAGCGTCCATATGCAGCACCAGTACTACTCCGTTAGACTGATTTGTCAACATACGGTCGTATCGTTACGGGCCACAGCTATACAGCATGGTATGAGCCGACGCCCGGTAGCATTAACCTCCTGGCTCATGAGGTGTTCTCATCAAATCGTTTGATTGATCGCTTCGCTTCTCACATGGGCCGGCGTACTACGCTTAATTGAGGCTCATTCATGGCTAAACAGAGTACACCTCCTATGATAGAGAACTCAAAGACCCTTGGCGGACACAGAAAAAGTAGGAACCGGATCCTCTGTGGTAGCTTGTTAGACCTCTTTCGTACTGTCGATCGACACGGAACGGCTCAGGGCAGCGGCGCACGGTGGAAAGCGCATCAATGCTAAACAGTAAAATCGTTACAGTAATTTGTACTAACAATACAATCACCGCTGTTTCTATAGTGTTATCTACACGTGCTGCAGACCGCCGTAACAAGACTTAGATACTATTGCTGCAGTGTCTTGTAGGATCCCCGTCCCAAAAGTAAGGATTTGAGGAGAGCCATGCATTAAATTATTCGTGCTCACTGTGCACCTTCCTCACAAGTCAGGAGCACCTAATGAGGGGTACTAATGGTGTCCGATAACGGATTAATTATTGCACGCCCCAGGTGCTAATTAGCCAATAATTAACCCTTTCTCGCCACCATCAACCGCACCGTTGAAACATGGCAGGTAAAGTAGTAGGAGTGACAGGAAGCAGGACTACAGGAGCGCTAGTACAAACCGAAGTTACGTTTGGATTATTTAAAGCGTAAAGAGACTAAGATCATTTAGTTCAGGGCAGAAAGTCTTGCGCAGTTACGTGCTTCTGTTAATCTGAACAAACGCGTGCAGATTAATTTCATCTTCTGCTGGTTAATTTGTGGCCGAGAGCATCTTTAATAGTATATTTATTGTTATCTTTTAACTATGTTATATCAATAAAATTCTACGTAAAGTAGAGAGAGAAAAAAAGAGAGAGCACATATCGTCTCTTTTTAAAAAGACTGTCGTACACGTGAAACAAAACATAATACATTGATCTACTCTAGTTAACATGTAAACTCGTTTCAAAAAAAATTATAAAATATAAATATTAAAGAATGTGATAGAGACTATCTATTAGAGATATTATTTCTAAAAATGATACAGCAGAAGCAAAATTATGAGCAGGATTCGTTGCGCAATGACGTGCGTGCCGCTGCTTTTATGGGATGCGATGCGATGGGACGTGACTGTGTGGTGAGATGGCCCGCGTGTGCTGATGTTCCCATGCTTTTGCTATCGAGTCATGATGATGGGCTGCGGTCGGGTTGCCACACGTGATCCCCGTTCATGCAATATATTTTCTCTTGCCTTAGGAAACGTAGTTGGCACTACAAGTACGGTGTATACATCACCGCACACGCACGCGATTTTTTTGGCAGATACCACTCGTTTGCGATCTGTATTCGTAGTTTTGACCATCGGTTCATTATATTTGTAAAAATAGCAGCGCTAACGTACGGTCACATACACGTGAATTTTTGGCAGATACGACTCATTTGCGATCCGTATTTGCAGTTTTGACCATCGGACAGTTGTATTTACAAAATGGCGGCCTTCGCGTCTGATCACGCGTCGCCAACGTCGCGTTCTTGAAACACGGACAGCTATTTGGCCGGTGTGGCCATCGCCCGACCATGGCGTCTGACCGCGCACATGCCGGTAGTTAGGGGTTAATTAGGGAGGGTTTAATTAGGGGTTAGGGTCAGGGTTAGGTTAGTTAGGTTTTTAAATTTTTAGGCTGAAATTTGGAGGAATTTTAAATTATAGCAAATGAGTTAAAAATATGAATTTTTTGTGGAGTCTCTCAACAACGTGTATTTGCTTGTGTAAATTTTCCATAATTTTATTAGATTCGAAATTATTATCATTATTTCGTATAAGTGTCTGTTAGTATGAATCAATAAACGTAGAAAATGAGCTCAAAAAATTATGAATTTTATTTTGAAGGGTCCTCACGAAGTGGAATTGATTGTCTAATGTTTCGGCAATTTTATATATGTTCTGGTATTGTCTCGAAATCTATGATTTAGGTCGTGAAAATTTCGATTTTAGGTTTCATGATTTCATGTGACTTGGAATGTATAAAAAAAGCTACATTGCAAATTCATTGGAGATGTCGATATACAATATGGCGCTGGAGTACACACGTAACAGCCAAAATACACGTACAAATATAACAAAACAAAATATGAATGCAAATATACTCGGTCATATAGGATACTATTTGTTTATTTAGTTTAGTGTCTGCTGACGCATGGCCACCATGCGCCAGCCAAAACAGTGGGGTTAATTAGTTAGTTGGGTTAGGTTAGCCAAAACACCTCTCGACTCGCGTCCCCCTCGGCCCTTCCTCCCACCCGCTACATCCGCCACACACCCGGACTGTTCTACGGAGAATTAAAAAATCTCGCGGTGGCCATCTTTCCCACCGTCCCTCCTCCCTCCTCCACACATCTGTTGTCTTGTCCAGAAATTCCGAAGCCAATGCTTACGGAATTCCCAGCGCTAACACCGCGACTCCTTCTCCACTCGGCTATAAATACCGAACTCTAGCACTCGCTCTTCGCTCATCTCAATTGCGTTTCGATTCTCGTTTTTGCGTTCGTCGCTGAAAACTCAGAGAACATAACATAATTAATTTTATTGAGAGGTTAGCAGTTTTCTTACTTCTCGTCGCTCGGCCTTGATTGATTTCTTCTCCCGAAGGGCTGATTGATTACTTCCTCTGAAGGGTAAGTAATTTGTCATTGTGGAGAGCGAGAATACATCCAGCTGGCTGTGGTTCTTGGAGAATGTGAAGAGGGCGGTGGTGGGAGACCGGCCCAACGTCTGTCTAATCACAGATCGTAATGCTGGGTTGCCTAACCCCACTGTTTTGGTTGGCGCATGGTGGCCATGCGCCAGCGGACACTAAACTAAATAAACAAAGAGTATCCTATTTGATCGAGTATATTTGTATTCATATTTTGTTTTGCTATATTTGTACGCGTATTTTGGTTGTTACGTGTGTACTCAATCGGCATATTGTATATCGACATCTCTAATGGAGTTGCAATGTAGCTTTTTTATACATTCCTAGTCACATAAAATCATGAAACCTAAAATCGAAATTTTCGCGACCTAAATCATAAATATCGAGATAATACCAGAACATATATAAAATTGTTGAAACATTACACAATCAAGTCCACTGCATGAGGACCCTTCAAAATAAAATTCATAATTTTTTGAACTCATTTTCTACGTTTATTGATTTATACGAACATGACACTTATACGAAATAGCGATAACAATTCTGAACGAATAAAATTATGAAAAATTTACAGAAGGAAATACACAGTGTTGAGAGGCTCCACAAAAAAATTCATATTTTTTTTAACTCATTTGCTATAATTTAAAATTTCTCTGAATTTCAGCCTAAAATTTAAGAAACCTAACTAACCTAACCCTAACCCTAACTCCAAATTAACCCCCCTAATTAACCCTAACGGTAAGACGGTGTGTGTGTGCAGTTAAGTGGTCAAGACGTCCACCATGCGCCCAAATTTCTTTGACGGCCACACCATAGGCCAATGGCGACGATGTCGACAACGCGGCTGTTGGCCGATGACCGTCGTGCGTAAGGCTATTATTTTTGCAAATACAACGGTTCGATGGTCAAAACTGCAAATACGGATCGCAAACGAGTCATATCTGCCAAAAATTCCACGCACGCTAGTGCGTCTGTAATACATATCCAGAATTGCAGAGCCTTGGGATAAATTCGTGAAATCTCATAGTGCGAACACGATTTTCTACTGAATCACACTCATACGATCACATCTGCATAAAGATTTGTTTGAATATATTGTGGTCTGGCTCAACCTCTTTGGATTGACTCGGAATTTTAACTAAAATTCTTTCTAATCCGAAGGGATTAGCTCTAATCCCTACCTATCCAAATAAGCCTTAAAGGGACCGTAGGCTCCATTTTCAATGTAGTGGTTTCTACGATTTTATAGGAGTTAAATTGTTTTTCATAACTTGCTATTATTGAAAAACTAAAAATACTTAAAATGGTAATCAGATATAACATATTGATCTTCTCAATCCGACAATTCGAAGGAAATTACCTTCAACATGAATATCCACGTCTTTATTAAGATAACTCAATTTCATTCTTGTACTCCCTCACTCACTTCTTTCCCAGCACTTAGAAAACCAGTTTTCCTATACACAGTGAACACCGATTTTTACGGAAGGTAGTTATCATAATCCAGGAGATCCAAACAATCCCTAAAACCCATTCATTTTCTAAGGATAACTCAAATTCTTCTTCGCACTCAGACATTCGTTTTCCCAGCATTTGGGAAGCGCAAAAGGGGAGAAATATCTCAGATCCCAATCCCATCCGCTCAACCTCGACAAATTAGCTGCTCGCTATCCACAGCTCCGTTTCAAAAACACAAACACTATCTACAAACGCGTCGCCATCCCGGACGCCTCCAAGACGTTTGGATCGGCCGTAGCTTGGCCGTCGCCGTCCCCAAGCTCCCGTCCAAGCTTGGCCGTCGCCGTCTTCTGCCCGCACCGGCACTGCCTGCCCCGTCACCGCGCGGTGAAGTGACGCTCGCCGCGTGGTAAAATTAACCGCGCGCACTTTTTCCGTTTTGACCTCCCCGTCCGCTTTTTTCCCCACGTCCGGCGTGCGGTCCCTTTCCCGTCGCCTCCACGTGTCCTCCCGGCCATCCACTACCCCTTGTCCCCTTGCGCTCCGCATGGCTTCCTCTATGCGGGTAGGACAGGAGAGCCGTCCGTTTTTGCGTTGTGGGTGATCCAGGCCGTTTGGTTGTGGTAGGGCAGATCTTTGCGGGCTGGTCATTGCTTTTGGGTGAAGTTCTCTACTTCTCTGGGAGGCCCCTTCGATTGTTGGTAATTGTTGTTTGTGGGCCCATTTAATTATTGGGAAGCACAAATAAAAGTAGATTTGCAAATGCAATGTGGGAAGCTATTTTTTTTTAATTGAAATGTGGGAAGCTATTAACCGTTCCTTTTAGTCGTGCCCTTCGAACTGTGAAAATCCTTCACGCAAGTGATGAACCATTATGCACTGATGGGGTGCACCACTCTGAGCTGTCGATGCAAGTTTAATACTGTCGTGGTATAAAATGGATCAGACAGTAAACAAGAGGGGAGACCCTCCGCCTCGTAAGAAGAGGCCGAAGGGTCTCGGATGTGGAGTTCGAACCAGAAATGTTCTTATCTTATTGCCAGAAAAAGCCCCCCTTACATGATGAGGGAGGAGGACTATTTATAGCCTTCCCAACCCTGCAGACATGGAATTACACTCGCACTTCTAGTGAAGTACACGGGCGTAGGGCAACAAGGAGTTTCTAAGTCTAGGAGTAGGTCCGGGAGCACGGTAGTCCTCTCTGGACCTGGTCTACCCGGGCTGTGGACCCGGTCTACCTCCGTTGTGCTCTGGTTGGTCGGTGACGAGGACCGCAGTAGTCCCCTTTGGGGTGTCTCACCATGCCTCCCAGGGACCCAGGGATCCTCCGGCCACCTCGGAGCCTCCGGGACACTTCCCCGGGGTGCCTCCGGGTTCACCTTTGGAGCCTTCGGTCGCCCCTCCGGGGGCCTTCGGGGTCCATCCGGAGGTCCTTCGTCATGGTCCTCTGCGGCGCCCACCGAAGCATCGCAGGTCCTTTGGGTTGTCGTCTATGCCGTGGGGGCCGGTGGGCTGCCCCTACGACAAATACAATTCAAATATTACCATTTTTACTACCTAGCTAACCTAGTATGTATCTAACATAACCCATAATGTAAGGTACTAATACGCATGTTAATGTTATCTATTTTTTGAAACCAAATGCTAATGTTATCTATTTTTTTGAAACCAAATGCTAATGTTATCCATGAGCGGATTAGGGAACAACGACCCTTTCACTGTTCTTTAACAGTTTGTTGATACACATGAGTACATAAGGGAGGCGACAATACTAGGGTCACTGGTTCTTGTACTAATATTGCTAGCTGTTGGTGGCCACATCTTAATTACAGTAGTGTTATACAGCAGTGCATAATAATTAACAGCAGAAGCAATCAAATCCAACAAAATCCTCTGAGCTGATTACAGTCACGGACAAACATACACTGAGCTTAAATTCCCTTACAGTACAAATGGCGGTAGTAAAAAAATTGGGGCAACCGTCTACATGCCACTCGTCAAACATTAAATTCTAAAAATACCATCGAAAACTCTTTTATTGTGAATATATCATTGCTTCATGCATTTTCACCGTGAAATGTCACATCCACCATTTAAGAAAAAAAATATATTAGTAACAACCAAACAACTTTTTATTTAGAGCTTCCCTAGCACCCTGACCTAGAATGCTCCTTGCCAATCTACTTTTGAAGCTAGCAACCAGCCCACTAAAAACCCAGAAGCGAACACAAATGCTTGACGGGCTGGTGTGGAAGATAACGAGAGTGACACTTTAAGATGTAAACACACCACATAGCGGCATATTCACAGTAAAAAAGTTTTCGATGTTATTTTTATAATTTGAGAGTTGATCCGTACCATAATCCTCCCAAAAATAGTAACCAGGTCCAACATCTCACCAGACCAACCTTCTTCTATTCTCTCTTTGCTCTTGCTCGTTTCCCGCGAATTTAGGGGAGTCGCAGTAAAGAATCAGCCAAACTCTCAGATGAGATCCCGTCGCCACAAGTAAAAAAAGAAAAGAAAAAGAAAATCCGGAGACGCCCGTACCGACACAGCCTCCGAGGTCCAGTCCTCTCATCGCCCCTCACGCCAACCATCCCGTCCCATCCCACACCACTGACATCCTGACCCCACGTGTGGTAGGCCCCAATTAAAGTGATACGAAGAGGAAGCCACCAGCGTCGCCGAGCACCGCTGTTACGGCTCCCCGGAAATATTCACCGCAGCAGCCAAAAACTTGGGAAGCAGTAGCGAAAGAGAGAAGAAAAGCAGCAGGGGAAGGGAAAAACAAATTAAAGAAGAGTTTAAACAACGCGAGGAGAAGAGGTAGAAGAAGAGAAGTCCCAATCCCGCGGTGCCTCGACCGCCTCCCACCACCCACGCCCACCACCGCGCCTCGCTGCCGGCCGCGCGCGCGCGCCGCGGAACCCTAGGCGGCGCCGATCCCGAGATCCCCGGGGCGCGCGGCGGCGCACCTCCCCAGCTCGCCGCCGGCGGCGGGCGCCCCCATGCCTTTGGCGCCCCGATCGGAGCCGATCGGTGGCCGCGTGAGGCAACACAGCAGCTCGCTGGCCGCGGCGGGCGCCGGAGAGGCGGAGGAGGAGAAGGATGGCGCTCTTCCGCAAGTTCTTCCTGAAGAAGACGCCGGATCGGCTGCTCGAGATCTCCGAGCGCGTCTATGGTATAATGCCCTCGTCTCTGGGTGGAGCTGGCCCGGTGGGGTGCGAGATTTGCGGGGGAGTCTCTTGTACCGAGGAGGATTTTTGGCTTTGGTGCGGTTTGGGGTTCGGATTTTGGGAAAGTGTTGTTTTCTGGGGGTTGATTTGAACTGGAATTCAGCTCATTTGGAAGCATAGGCAGCTAGATTTAGTAAATTTTTAGTTTGGTTTTGGGTCATGCATTTGGTGTGGTTCTGGGTTTGGAGGTGTGTATGAAGCCTTAGATTTAGCCGCATTCGAATTAAATTCGTCTTTATTTGTTTCCTTCCATGAATTTGGTGCTGCTGTGGAGGTTTGCACTTTAGGAAGCTTTGGATTTAACTGCATTTGGCTTAAATCGGCAACACTCATTTCCTGCCTGCATTATGCCCTCAGCTTCAATTGTTGCTTGTTTCTAGTTTAGTTAGTTATAATTGCGTACTTATCTATTGAACTCACATGAATCAAATACTTGAATTGATCTGGAAATATGAATTTTTGGACATTTGCTGTGTGGGAATTAGGATGCTGCTAGCCAGCTAGTGCTAGATGCGTTCTCCATTTTTTTGGGTACTAGCCTGTTTATGAATTTGGGCTAATTTATATGAATTTGCATTTTCAGTGTTCGATTGCTGCTTCTCGACCGATCCCATGGGTGAGGATGAGTACAGGGATTACTTGAGTGGCATTGTTGCGCAGCTGCAGGACTACTTTCCGGATGCGTCATTCATGGTCTCCAATTTCTGGTCTGGGGACAAGAGGAGCCGGATTTCAGATATATTGTCTGAGTATGACATGACAGTCATGGACTACCCACAGCAATACGAAGGATGCCCACTGCTTCAGCTTGAGATGATCCATCATTTCTTGAAATCATGTGAAAATTGGTTATCAGTGGAAGGGCAGCACAACATGCTTTTGATGCACTGTGAAAGAGGGGGGTGGCCGGTGCTTGCATTCATGTTGGCTGGACTGCTTCTATATCGGAAAACGTACACCGGCGAGCAGAAGACGCTAGAGATGGTGTACAAGCAGGCTCGCAGAGACTTTATACATCAATTCTTTCCGTTGAATCCTCAGCCTTCACATATGAGATATTTGCATTATATAACAAGACAAGGAAGTGGTTCAGAATGGCCTCCTATTAGCCGACCCCTAATCTTGGATTCAGTAGTTCTCCATGTTGTTCCTAGGTTTGATTCCGATGGGGGTTGTAGGCCATATTTGCGTGTACATGGGCAAGACTCAGGTCCTGGTAACAAGAGTGCAAAAGTCCTTTTCGAGCTGCCAAAGACCAAGAAACATCTCCAGCGTTGTGGGCAGGTAATGATTACCCCTAAGTTGCGGAGATATTTATCACTATCTAAATTCTACTCTGACAGATGGTTGCAATGCAGGCAGAAGTTCCGGTAAAAATTAGTGCCTTTTGCCGTGTTCAGGGAGATGTGGTTCTTGAGTGCATCCATATTGGCGATAGCTTAGAGCACGAGGAAACAATGTTTCGAGTCATGTTCAACACTGCATTCATTCAATCAAACATCCTTGGACTGAATCGTGATGATATTGATGCTGCATGGAATGTGAATAATCAGTTCCCGAGGGACTTCAGAGCGGAGGTAGTAAATTCACCTGCCCCTATGCCTTCTATTTTTTCCCTGTCTGTCTCCTGTGCACAGTGAAACCTAAAATAGAGCCCCATTTCTGAACCAGGTACTCTTTTCGGACCCTGATGCTTTCAAGCCTGCTGCTGCAGCTGAAGAGGTAGGTGATGATGGAGATGAGACTGATGTTGCTTCGGTAGATACGGGAGAGGAGTTTTATGAAGCAGAGGAGGATTGGCATGATGCTAGAAGAGATCCAGAAACTCAGTCAATTGACGGTAGAATTTCATTAGATGATGGCAATGCGGAATTGGATGGTGGGGTGGCAAGTGAAGAAAAGAGCAGCCTAGAGATGCATCAGACTGACGAGTATGTGAAGATTGTTATCTCCCAAAATTCAGGTAGCATGAATGACAAAGGGCCAAGTGTGCCTGCCCCAAGTTTGGAAAATCCAGGAGGTTCCCAGCAGGCATGTAAGGTTCTTGAGAAGTCTAAATTAAGCAACAGAAGTGACCAAGAGAGCAATGCTGTGCAGGACATACAGGTGGTTGCTGCTTCTGTAGATTCAGAGGGCCAGTTTGGATCCGTCTGTCAGAAGGAGGACACGAAAGGTGTAATTGCGCAAACTTTAGTTACCACAATAGATCCGAGTTGCAGTGATGAGGTTCAGTGCCAGGTAGATGAGTGCACAAAAATATCGAAATACGCTGATTTGGACTACACTGCTTTCAGTGCTCCTAGAACATTGGCTAGTACTGAGGATACCCTCTTGAGAACTATGCCAAATGAAGGACTGCAAAATGGTGACATCAAGATTATTACTGAAAACACAGTAACCATGGACAATGAGATAGTGATCTATGAAGAGAAAACTATAGTTGATAATGGCAACCTAATGCAGCAAGTAAAAAATGTTGTCAATGAAGAGAGTGTTATTTCTAAAATAGATAGAGCTGCTATGGAGAATATGGACTCACAAGATAACTATAATCACAAGGTTGAAATGGTCAAGCCTGCTGATACAGCTGACAGAAGATTGGAGCAAGGTAAATTGAAGTCTGGCCTTGGAGATACCATACCTACAAAGAAAACTAGTCTGCAGGGTAGTATTTTCGTGTTACCAGCCACTGAAATAGCAACAGAAATGAAAACCAAGAGAGAAGAGCCTGATGGCAGATGGGATATTGGCATAGCTCTTCCTCAAAGTAAAATAGAAGCTAGGGCTAAGAGCCCAAGGATAAGCGATGTCCGGATGCAAACTCCTGATAAAGCTGTGTCCTCAGTATTTAAGAAGATACCAGTAGGTAATGCACCTGAGCCAGTCTTATTGGAAACAAAACTTGGGCATAACGAACAACTGGAAGATCAATCAAAGCCAGGCAAACCAAAAACAATACACAGATGGATCTCACCCAAGAAGGAATCTGAGACGACCTCTGTGCATAGGCCATCTCATCCTCCATCCAGATATGACAGTTCTCCAGCTGCACTAGCTATTCGTTCTATGTCTACAGACAACAGAGTCAATGTTGTGAAAGATGCATCCCCTCCACAACGACCCTTGTTGTCAGGTGCACAAGCTGTGTCAAGAATCCAAGCTACAGCTACTACTCCAGCTCCACTGCCACCTCCACCACCACCGCCTCCATCCTATGGTTCTTCAAGTTCTCTATCTATGCACAGGGGGTCAACTACCAAGCACCCACCACCTCCACCACCGCCACCACCTCCTCCATCTTCACCAGGCTTGTCAAACATACCTGAACCTCCCCTTCCATCTATGTCTTTTGGAGCACAAACATGGACCTTTGCCCCTCCCCCTCCTCCCCCACCTCCACCCCCAAGGTTAGGTGTTGGTGGAAATGCTCCACCTCCACCACCTCCTCCAAGGTTAAATGGTAGCTCCAACTCTCCACCTCCGCCTCCGCTTCCACCACCAAAACCAAGTTCAAGTGCTCCACCCCCACCCCCACCCCCACCTCCTCCAGCCCCATACTCCATAACACGTTCAAGTGCTCCTCCACCGCCACCTCCACCACCAATGGCACGTTCTACTGCTCCTCCACCACCACCGCCACCGCCACCAATCTCACGTTTTAATGCTCCACCACCACCCCCGCTGCCAACGACACGTTCTGGTGCTCCACCTCCGCCACCACCACCTCCAACATGTTCTAGTGCTCCTCCACCGCCGCCACCACCAACGACACGTTCTGGAGCACCCCCTCCCCCACCCCCTCCTCCAGGTGCACATCTAGGAGCACCTCCACCCCCTGGTGCACGTCCTGGCCCTCCACCTCCCCCACCCCCTCCAGGTGTTCGTCCAAGTGCTCCACCTCCCCCACCCCCTCCAGGTGTTCGTCCAAGTGCTCCACCTCCCCCACCTCCTCCAGGTTCACGCCCAGGAGCGCCACCTCCCCCACCTCCACCTGTAGTTGTTGGGAGAGCACCTCCTCCACCACCTGCCCCTGGAGGAAGGCTTGGTGGCCCTCCTCCCCCTCCCCCTCCAGGTGGACGTGCACCAGCTCCTCCTAGAGCACCAGGTGTGCCACCACCACCAGGAGGCAATCCTAGTAGTTTATTATCGAACTCCTTAGGTAGAGGGCGTGGGGCTGTACGTTCTCCAGGATCAGGTTTTGGGGCTGCAGCCGCACGCAAATCAACATTAAAGCCGTTGCATTGGGTCAAAGTGACAAGGGCTTTGCAAGGTAGTCTCTGGGAAGAATTGCAGCGAAATGATGACTCGCAGAGGTAAATTTTCTGTCCTTTTGATTAAAATTCCTCTTCCATTTTTTAGTATGATTATTGATATATGTGTGACACTTTCAATGATGTGATTGTTATAAGGTTGAATCCAGGATTTGTAGATTTATAGTTGTTGAGGTCATGACTGTAGCATCAATTTTTTTCTCTCCGTATTTTGCTTAAAAGATCTGCACGTCATTCCATTAAGAATTTAGAACAACATCCAATTACAAGATTACGAATACAAGAAAACGAAAGCGGCTATAGACCACCTAAAAAAGAGAAAAAGACAGCGAAGGGCGACTGGGTCGACTTAGGAACCGACAGGAGAGAGAGGAGGGGGACAAGGAACTAGTCCGGGTTTGCAGCGCCTCTAAAACAGTGAGCTCCCGCCATGCGCCAGTGGCAGTACTCATCATGAATCATTTGAAGCAGATGGTCGGTCAATGTGGTCTCATTGTCGAACACTCTTTTACTCCGCTCCTTCCAAATCATCCATGAGACGAGGGTGATGCACGAATCAAGCGCCCTCCAATGCTTCCCCAAGACCGAGTGGCGAGCTGATGTCCAATAGTTTTCTAGGGTGGTTTGGCTCACCGGAAGACAGCGTCGCAACCCAACAAGCGGGGAAAAACGTGACTATATTTGGTAAATGACCGTGCATCCGACCAGAAGATGATTAATTGATTCTCGAGTGCAGTGGCAAAAGATGCAAATTACTTGGTTTTGAACACCGCGATGCTCTAGGCGATCGACAGTCCAACAACGCCGACGGACCACTAACCACATGAAGTATTTGCATTTCAAAGGCACCCAAGCTTTCCAGATGGCGTAAGCACAGGCGAAGTTCTGTGAGCCAATGAAGAAAGCCTTGTAGGCCAATCTCGAAGTGTAGTGGCCTGAGGTTTCCCAACTCCAGTGGATAGTATCGTCCTGCCCTTGCTTTGTGCGAACGCTCTGTAGCAAGTCCCACAGTCATAGGTACTCTGTAAGGACATGCGCGTCAAGCTAACCCCTAATGTCTGTGATCCACGCACCGTTAAGTAAGGCCTCGACGATCGTTCTTTTGTTCCGGATTGGGACCGGGACTGTTTTGACAAGTGCTGGTGCTAAGGCGGGGATGCTCTGCTCATTCAGCCACTGGTCCGACCAGAACAAGGCTCATTCACCATTTCCAAGCCGAACCGAGATTGAAGCCTGGAACATGTTGCGCTCCGTACGGCTGGCCGGGATAGCAAGTCCCTGCCATGACCTCGAAGGCCATGTCCGCTGCAGCTAAAGCCATCTGATGCGGAGCGCATTGCCGAGGACACGCAGGTTATGCAGCCCCAGACCCCCGCACTGAGTGGGTCTACAAACCGAGGGCCAAGTGACCAAACAGTGACCTCCAAACACATTTTCGGTTCCTTTCCATAGGAAAGCACGGCACTGTTTGTCGATTTCTTTGATAGCCCGTAGAAGGGGGGGGGGTGTCAACAGCCTTGAAGCAGTAGATGGGGACAACCGTAAGTACCGTCCCGACCACGACGTGGCGACCTCCTTCAGAGAGCATGCCAGCTCTGTAGTCTACCGGTGACCTTGTCCAAGAGAGGTTGAAAGTCACCCTTTTTCGGTTTCCTCAATGATAGGGGCAGCCCAAAGTATTTGCATGGGAAGTCGGCAGAGGTGCATTGTAGTTCATCGGCAATGAGCTGAAGCTGCTGTTCGGTGCAACGGATTGGAGAGACGGAGCTCTTGGAGAGGTTAGTATGTAATCCTGTCGCCTCTTCGAAGACCTAGAGGATTGCTCAGATCGCATGCAAGACCGAGGTGACCGGGGTGAGGAAAAGTACCGCATCATCCGCATGTAGTGACAGCCGGTGAGGAATACCCCGATGCCCTCCAACCGGTTCGGGAAGTGAAGAGCTTTTCGCTTCGGAGAGAACGTTATTCAGGACGTCCATCATAATGACAAACAACATAGGCGACATGGGGTCTCCCTAGCGGAGCTCGTGGCCATGCCAGCCAAATTGCCTAGCCCGGTTGTCCATTCAACAGCACACGGGTGGAGGCTGACGATAGCATGATGCCTAGCCAAGTGCACCACTTCGGGCCAAATCCCTTGCGCCTAAGAACCTCTAGGAGGAAAGGCCAAGAGACGGAGTCGAACGCACGGGCAATGTCAAGTTTGAATAGAAAGCTCGCCTTTTTTTGTTGGAGTAATCGGGCCAATTGCCTGACAAGGAAAAAATTGTCTTGGATTGAGCGCGATCTGATGAAGGCAGATTGGTTGGGCACTACCACCTTGGTTAGTTCCGGTGCCAACCTTCGGGCGAGGATTTTGGAGAAGAGCTTCGCAAAACTATGAAGCAAACTAATGGGGCGATAGTCTCTTGCTCCCTGTGCCACCAGCTTCTTCGGCACTAGGGTGATCAGGGCCTGGTTTAGGTGGAAATTATTGCCGGCCAATTGACCAAGTTTGTAAATAACCACCATGTCGTCGCCTTTAATGATTCCCCAACATTATTGGTAGAATAGGGCAATGAATCCATCCGGGCCTGGTGCCTTCTCGGAAGGCAAGCTCTTAATCGCTTCCCACACTTCATCCTCAGTGAAGTGTGCTTCCAGCGAGGAGAGGTCATGAGAAGGGACGTTGAGGAAATCAAGATCCAAAGACAAAGCAATTGTTAAAAATCTTGTACAGCACTACGCCATGGTGATAACCTAGATATTAGTGATGCTTTTTAATTATTTTAGACTTCTTAATGTTGTGAAGCTGTTTTCTGCAGTGTTTCGGAGTTTGATTTATCTGAACTGGAGAGCCTATTCCCAGCAGCCGTTCCAAAGTCAGATGACAGCTCCAAATCTGATCGAAGAAAATCTCTTGGATCAAAGCCAGAAAAAGTTCACCTAGTAAGTGCTAACATTATTTTTTCTTTTCAATTTGTATCAGTGACTGAGGTCAGTCACAACTTTTGAAGGATATAAAAAGTACTGCAAATTGGCAAATGCTTTTCCATGATCTCCTGAGTGGCCTTTGCCATTACACAAAACTATGTGAGCAGTCTTGTGGCATAAAATTTAATTGCTTGTAGCATAAACAATGTCAGCGGTCTACTTGATTTCGAATGCTGACTTGAGTTAGAACATTTGCTTGTTAATATCAGTAGACAAAATGAAGATGCAATATGATTGCTGCCATTGAATTAGATGCCTTGTAATGTTAACTCTTTATTCTTTAAAGTAACTAGATATTCTAGCGCAAAGTTTCAATAAAGTACTAGCTGTTTCCCTTTTGTCCTTCTTGGATCTCTATGGTTACTACCCTTTAGTTAGGTATGTTGTAATTTCAACCCATTTAGAATAATCAGATATTATAGTGCAAAGTTTTGAGAAGGTACTAGTTTTCCCCCTTCTTTCTTTGATCTCTTTGTAGATGGCCATGTTTCAACTAATCTGATAATTTATGTGAATAGATTGAGTTGAGGAGGGCAAACAACACAGAGATCATGCTGACAAAAGTGAAGATGCCATTGTCAGAGTTGGTGGTAAGAATTTGAGCAATACACACAAAGATAATGGTATTTATGCCATGATATGATTTGATATGGTCTTAATGACTGCAATTTTCTTCAGAGCGCTGCTCTGGCACTGGATCAATCTACCTTGGATGTTGATCAAGTGGAGAATCTCATAAAGTTCTGTCCTACGAAAGAAGAAATGGAACTTCTTAAGGTTCACATTAGTACAATGTTGCTTTGCCTCCTTTGTGACCTCATTTTAAAATAGTGTTGCCTTCTGTGTGTTTTTTTTTGTCAGAATTACACTGGAGACAAGGAAAATCTGGGAAAATGTGAACAGGTAATGACTATCTACGATCTATGGTTAACTCTAAATTCCTTTTGTAGTACTAGAATACTGGTATCAGAATGTTTACTGATATTGTATTGTATGTTCTAAATTTTAATTGCTTCAGACTTCATGAAAAGTGAAAACACAACAACAACATGTTTTGTTTGTCTTAATTGGTGATTGTGATAATTTTAAATTCCTTTTGTAGTACTAGAATACCGGTATCATAATGTTTACTGATATTGTATTGTATGTTCTAAATTTTAATTGCTTCAGACTTCATGAAAAGTGAAAACACAACAACAGCATGTTTTGTTTGTCTTAATTGGTGACTCTGATAATTTTACTTCAAAGCACAACAGGAGTCAAAGTTCAAACATGCACAAGACGACCTATCCGTTCATTTGTTTGATCACCATTATATCGGGCCATTAAAATAGCCAGTTTCGATATGTATGTGAGCCTTTTATATGTGAGCATTAGACCAATTTGCATAAAATAGTCTTGGGAGTCAATACACAACATTTATGCCTGCCTGTTTGAGTAGATCTGTATGCGTTAAACAATTGTTTTCCTGGTGCAGTTCTTCCTAGAATTGATGAAAGTGCCACGAATGGAGTCAAAACTGCGAGTGTTCTCCTTCAAGATCCAGTTTGGTTCACAAGTTGCAGATCTTAGAAAAAGTTTGAAAACCATAGACTCTTCATGTAATGAGGTATGTTGAGAATGGGCATAGTGATTTGCAATTGGTATTTGCTTGTTGTGGACAAAGTCAAAATCTACTTTATCAGATCCGATGTTCTCCCAAGTTGAAAGAAATAATGAAGAAAATCCTCCTCCTTGGAAATACGTTGAACCAGGGGACTGCTAGAGGTAACAAGAACTGTCCTTCCTCTGTATGAATGAATATAAGATTTTTATAAGCCTGTTTTATGTCTTGTTCGACAACATTCTATCCTGTTTAACTTCTACATTTTTTTGTACTTCCATTAGAGTACAAATTAGCATATTTTAATGCAGGATGTAGTGCAGAGATGATGCAAAGAGAGTTCCACCGTGGACAAATTTTTGTATATAGATTTTCTTAAGCTAGTAAGAGCAGGTCAAACCATAAAGTTGATTTCTATATCTCTGCTCTTCATCAAGAATCATTATGTTGATATACTCCAAAATGGGCAGTTTAGATTGGAAATGGATTAGATGGAAAATTCATGTGGGACCTGTGAAATGAATAGCAGTGATCTGTTTCATGAAGGCCTTGTTGCTGATTAGTGATTACTGAAGTCATGCCTAGGAGATTTAAATGAATGTGATGGAGGAGAAGTATCATTCCAGGTTTTTGGATATAAATGGCTATAGCACTGCTTTCACCAAAAAATGAGAAATACATAGCAAATTTGAGCAGGCCTGTTTTTGTGGTTAAAAATGACCGTAGTGCTGATTTTTCCTGAAGTGAGAAGTGCACGGCAAATTTGGGCTATCCCCAACTTTGCTGTGATGGGCTGGTGACGAACAGTGTAACAGTACTGTAACAGTTCTCTCTCCACACTTCCAATGAATATTAATCTCCAAGACAACGAGTGACATTATTGACCTTTTGTGGTCTCCAGGACAACGCTTTGACCGTTAATTTCTATAACTATATGTTTGCATAAATAAGTAAATTTATAATATTACGCAAGTGTATTCAATGAAAAATCCAATGGTATAGGTTTCATGTGCCCGATCTAGATACTCTTACATATTTTGGTAGTCATAAACTCAAAATTCAAAACATTTGATTGCACGGATTCTAAAACACCATTTACAAAAAGATGGAGGGAGTATAAGCTTTCATACTGCATGTTAATTGTTTTGTAGATGCCAAGAACACTTCGTAGAGGAGATATCTAGTGCAAACCATCTACTAGGTTCTATGATGTCAACTGTCTTAATTAGGGGAGCAAATCAATTTCACAAAGATTGCCTTCAGTGATACAAACTCAGCCAATGCTAAAAGAAACGAAAATGTGAAAATTGCTGTGAATAGTTCCTTACTTCCTTTTGTTCCTTTTATATATGTTTTGTAAGATATTTCACGAGGAGATATCTAGCGCAAACCATCATGAATTGAGTTTTGCCTTGAAATTTATAAGCTGACAGATACTATTTAGAACTACCTAGTACTTTCACAATGTTTTTTTTGACTTTTGATATGATGTCCAAATCAAAAGGTTATCATAGCACCTGGTGGGTGGTCTGCACTAGACATGCCCATTTTGGTATACAGGCATGTTCATAATAGCCTTTCTTTTGTCAGGACTGGTACTGGCTCTTGTATTGCAGATCTGTCTTTTGCACAAAGATCAGAGATTCATTAAGCACATTGTATTTCACTAGTGGATTATATTCCAATTCAAACTTCATGGAATTCCATTAAGTGTTTGGGCAAATCTTTATGCAAGTAAGCATGGATAGGGAGCAGCTTGTATGAGAGAGACAGAGACTGAGTACAACATGATGTGTCTTTCATACAATGATTGGCAGGGGTTCTATAAGCACATGGTATTTCACTACTGGACACCATTCCATTACAAGCTTAATGGAATGTGTCAAGTCCTATCAAATCACGATGTCTTTACATGTAAGCATTAAAAAGGATTTATAGATTGAGCGAGTACACCCTAGATAGTTGATCCATCAAGTTGTATTCAGTGTACTATGAAGTGCAGTACACATTTATTTCTACTCGGTCTAGGATGTAGTTGGTTCTTGTTAGGCAGAAATGAAAAGATTGACATAGCATATCTGATTGAAGTTTTCCTGTGATATATCTCGATTTCTAGAATAAGAGGATTACCCTTGAGAAGCAGTCCTGTAGCAATATATTGGGAACAAATTGTTTCCTCAACCTAGGAAGAACCACTTTAAGACTCTTGACTCTTCATTCTTGTTTGTGGATGGCAAACTTGGGTATTCTATTAATCCTGTGTTAGCTAGGTAGCATTTCAGGCTGCCTAGCTCTGCTACTAACGATAATTTTCCATTTGGTTGAAGTTCAAATAGTTTGGTACTTCCTATAGTTAATTCTTTTTGCTGTATTTTGACACCAGAGCAGAGCATACTTTCAATTTTCTATGGATATATAGTAATAGTATAGTGTTATTGGGCAAGTTCACATCTATAGATTTGCTTACAGGTGCTGCAGTTGGCTTCCGGTTGGACAGTCTTCTAAAACTTACAGATACCCGGGCAACAAATAATAAGATGACATTAATGCACTACCTCTGCAAGGTATGCCTTTCACCTTTCCTGTACTGTTTCTCGTACGTGTTAGTGCCCTTTCAACAATAGGTTACTTGTGTATGGTCTGCATCGGATTATTTATTCGGTCAGGACCATGAAAGTGTCGAATTTGATTTGGTGGTGGAATCGAAGTTTTGCATATTGATATTGTGATGTACCCAACAAAATAACACATGGCAGGTGCCTGGACTAGCAAGTAGCAACCAGCACACGTTGTGAGTAGTTTCTGCTTTCTGCGACTTCTTTGCTGCAGAGTGGATACGGTGATAGGAGAAATAAGGTTTCTGGGTCATCAGAATCCTAGATATAAGCAAAGCTAAATATGGAATACTCGATAATAAGCTCCACTCTCTAATCAATAGTTGTAATGCTACTAATGCGCAAAAAGCGCGTTACTTTGTTAGTAGTCAGTTTAGGTTCATCTAATAGTTGATAAGTGTCAGAAGTTGAACAACTTTGACTACTGCAGTCTGCCTTGAAATACTAAACCAGTAACAGATTATAGTAGCCTCTATACGCCTTCAGGTTTTTTAATGCATTTATTACTGATTTTAATCAACTGTGCATGATAGTAAACACCAACTTAATTAATTATGCTCAATATGTTATTTCTGTATTCTAAAACAACCTACAATTTGAGTATTTGACCATAGTATACTTTATAGTCCTGAGTGTAATTAACTATAATCTGAGTTAAATGATTTGCACATTGCCACATTGGTGTCTAACTATCTATCTCATATATACATGCTAACCTCAAATTCTTAATACCAGGTACTTGCTGCAAAATCACCACAGCTTTTGAACTTCTATGTGGACCTTGTTAGTTTAGAAGCTACATCAAAGGTTTGGGTTTTCTTGTGATATTCTATCAGTTATGTAGAATATGTAGTATTTTGTACCCCTGGGATTAGTGAGATGTACATGCTTTCTTCTAATTGATGCTTTTCAACAGATACAACTAAAAATGTTGGCAGAAGAAATGCAAGCAGTTAGTAAAGGGCTGGAAAAGGTTCAGCTCGAGTATAAAGCTTCAGAAAGTGATGGTCCAGTATCAGGAATTTTTTGTGAGGTCAAAGCACTGTCTCATTTCAATTTCAATTAGTTTTTGAATTGTTCACGTATAATTTAGCTAGTGAGTTTTAGTGGTAAATACAACCTGGCATTTGGACTGAATTGAGAACCCTCTTTTGGAGAATATTCTACGAGAATGCTACCCAGGCCTAGTTTATAGCTCTCCTCTCTGGATAAAATATTATCTTTTTTTTTGTTCCATCTGCTTGTTTGATGCCTGCCCCTTAGATGGACTGCTCAAACCGTCAGCTAGTCTTGCATTTCTTTTAACAGGATAAGTCCAGATCAGAATAAAAAATATAAGCATACAGTAGTGCAGGCTCTTCTGTTGGTGACTGGCTATGTACATACCTTTGTTTCTGTATTCTAGATAAATTATCCAGCCATACATGCACACAGCACACCTCATATATTAACAGGGTGTTGATATCCAGTTATCCTGAAGGTCCTCTAAATATTAACTATATTCACCAACTGTGTGTGTGCATGAATTTCCGTTGCTGATATACTGATCGTTCAAACCATCTTATATGCTGAATTAGTACCCGATTTAAATACCAGTAAGCTACTTTTCGTTCATGTAAAGTTGTAGAGGGCGTGTGAATATCATTTGTTCTAAACTGTTATTACATGCGTCGTGTAGAAACTGAAAGAGTTCACTGACAATGCTGGAGCGGATGTGCAGTCATTGTCTTCATTGTTTTCTGAAGTGGTATGCTTCTGTTGTTCTGTTCTATAAAGGCATATATGTTATTTGTCCTACATTCCTTCAATCCTTTAATTTTTGTTGCATTCTTTTGCCAGGGAAAAAAGGCTGATGCACTGATTAAATATTTTGGTGAGGACCCTGTTCGTTGCCCTTTTGAACAAGGTAAGCAGATCAGTTTTATTGATTAATTATGATGAGCAAGACATGTTGCTGAGGTTGTGCAGTCGTTATTTTTCTTCAAATACCAGTCAAGATAGATCTCTTATGGAATGTTTAAACTCATCTGTATATAGTGCTTGGACATGCTCAACACGTCATAGGATACCAATTATTTTCTGTAGGATGCAGCTGGTTGAAGAATATCTGATCCATGCATTTTTAAGTATTAACATGTTCTGTGTGTTTGCTTGTTATCATACCTCAGCTTTACTCTGGTGATCATCTTGCAGTTATGTCTACCCTCTTAACATTTGTAACAATGTTTCGAAAAGCACATGAGGATAATCTCAAGCAAGCTGAGCTTGATAAGAAAAAAGCTAAAAAAGAGGCAGAAGCAGAGAAGTCTAAAAACACACAGTTGGCTAGTAAAAATGTATTGATCCTCGATCTTATATGTTTTGCAGCTTTAGTCAACCTCATGAGTTCCTTATATTTATGCTTTTTTTAAATCTGCTCATAGGACTCTAAACCATCAAATCCAAGCCGACAAGCAAAACAAACGTTAGAGAAAACAAGGGCTACAAGTAGACGAGGAAAAGATGTTGGATGATCTCAGATGGCCAACTCAGATGTCGTGCTTCTGATCTGCCTGCGGGGCTAATACACGCCCTGTTCGCTGCATTGGAGAGACCGAAGTTTTACACTGTTTTTTAGGGCAAGAAAAGTTGTGCGGACGGATGCTCTCGTCAGTGGTAATAGCACGACTGCACCGATGCAACTGTACAAGACTCGCTCTACGGTATCGCACATAACAGATCTCTGCCTCTAAAGCAATGTATTGAACAAAAGTCTAACTTTCTAATTTCTTGTTAGCAGGTCTCACTGGAAATGGCCGACTATTTTTTCCCTTCGGCCAGCAGGGGTCCAGTGCCAACTTCTGACTGTTGTAAAGAGCTAACAGTGAAGCTAACTTCATTTTTTTAGCCGTTTTATGTTGCTTTTCCATTCTTTCTAACACCGGTGGCCAAGTACAGCCACGGCTTAGAAAAAGCACCGCCGGGTACGAAGGTGGGAAATTGTACAAATAGGAATAGGGAAAGGGTAGGGAAACAATGTGGGAGCAAATCAGCAAAGAATGTGTGCCTGGGGGAAATATGAGATGTAAACACGCGTGTGGCGCAGTCGTATTTTCTCTCTCTTTCTAGTCAATGTATCATATTTCCCATGATCGGTTGTATGATTATTTTGTGAGCCTTACCCTCGCTGGAGGCGGTGCTGTTTTTGCTTCCCTAATTCCTAATTCCTGTGTATAAATGGGAAGAGTTTTCCCTTGGTTTTACATGAGCTATAACAAGATGGAAGACTCTTGAAGCGGAAAAAAGTTGGATGAAACTTTGTTAGCAAATGAGATATTCTGTCCCTGATAACCTGACCATGAGTCGTCCTTTCTGCTAACTGCGAAGCTTAAAGTTAGGCTATCTGGGTTCATGGGTGATGGGTGTTAAGCTGAACACTCAATTTTTGTAGCCAAAATCCAGTATACTAGGTACAATACATATACACACACTTAGTTGGGCTAGATGTGTCATGTTTGCACCACATCAGCCCATCCCACCCACACCTCGCTAAATCTCCCTTGTCCCACGTGTAGGCCTGCTAATGGGTTGAAACTTATCCTAATCTACTTCAATACAACACATCAATTCAACTCAGACCAGTCCACTACTTCACCTTCAAAATCCAACCCAACTCATATACAACTCCAACCCAAACCAACTCAACCCAATTTCCTCAATATGGGTTCAACCCATTTCTCGCCCATTTCCAACCTCGGTACCTCATCCTCCTTGGCTTACTTGCTCCTTCAGTCTTTCAACTTTCTTCCAACGAATCCTTCTTAACTACTGCCTTTTCTTTCCAGAGGCTCTCTATAAATAAGATCAACACCAATTTGGTTCAACTGCTGCTTCCTGCTTCCTTTTTCATTGATTAGGATTAGGTAAAAATTCCCCTCTTAATTGTTGCTATAATTAATTGGCTTCCTACTTTGCTCAGTTCTTGCATTTGATTCTTTCCACTGGTGTAATTTTTTGGAGTGGATTCTGAGCGATTCGGTTCTTGTTCTTGTAGCTTGGATCAGGTAATTGGCCGATTGAAGAGGCCTGGCCAAGAATTTCGGGGGGAATTCGGCTCCGGGATCTCGGTTCTTCATGGGTAGGTGGGCGTCAAATCCAGCCATGATGGTTGTTGATACGGTCAGTGCGAGCACCTCCATTATTGCCCACCACCTGTTTGACCAAAGGTTCGGCCAGCCACCACCTCCGTCGGATGACGAGGATGAGGTGATGGGGAAGGAGAGGTCGGGGCTGATGTAGAGCTCGAGGTCGAAGTCGTCGAAGGGCTCAAGGAGGACCCCGGCGCGAAGGAGGCCGGGGCAGCAGACGGAGAGCTTGTGGAGCGTGGCCCAGGCGATGGGCGCCCCGTTCGCATTTGGCGCCGGAGAGCTCGACGGAGCGCCACGTCAGCGCAATGAAGCAAGCGCCCAGTAGTAGCGCAAGCAAGGCGCGGGACACTCAGACACCGCGCCAACAGACGGATACACCACCAGCCGGCCCAGGATCTACAACAGCACGTCATTCGCTAGTGGCGTCGCCTCCTCCGCCTCCGCCTTGCCGCCCCTCCTCTTGATGGTGCGGGCGCTCTCCTCCTGCTGTTGCTGCTTGCTCATGGCCGCTGTGTGCCGCTCATGGTCGGTGGCTCCTTGCCGTACTCCATGGGGCAAACCCATGGAACCCTATTGCAAGTTTGCAACTGGGAGGAGGGGAGCCACCAAACCCATGGAGTGAACCCTATTGTAAACCCACGGGTTCAACCCGTTCTCAGCCCATATTTCTGAACCCAACCCACCCTATCCCATCCCTTTCTATGAGGAAACTCAACCCGCCCCAACACATTTGCTCTTCCAACCCGTTGCCACCCATCCAAAACTAACCCAATCAAAAATCCAACCCGTTTAACCCGTTTGAACCCAACCCATTAGCACCCCTACCCACGTGAGGAGGCCATCAGTAGGGCCGGCAGAAAAGCTTGCGAGCTCGGCTGGTAAAATTATGGGTCAAGCCGAGTCTTCTTTCTTGCTCGTCTCTTAACGAGCTGAGCCCAGTTGGCTCGTGAGCCGCTTGTTAGCTCGTTATGAGCTCGGATTGTTAACTATTTTGACGGTTGTATTTAGACCATTAAACTTGGGTGTGCAGGTGATGGCTTTTGATGTGAAAGACTTTTAATTAACTAGATATTTAAATTATTGTATGTCCATGTAACCATGTTAGCATGTGTTTGGACTAGAAATTGTTAGGATTACCAATCGGCTCCTGTCTAATTGCCTATGTTTTACTTGTATGCTATATAATTAGTTACGTTTTCATTTATACCGTCCTCCTGTTGCTTGTATGTGTGCCATCTTGTTGATGCTTCGCTCAGCTCATCTTGGTTTGCGAGTTGCTCATGAGTAGCTTGAGCTTTTATCGAGTCAAGCTGAGCTGAGTTTTCAGCTTGTTAGCTTAACGAGCCAAGTCGAGCTACTTTGTTAGCGAGCTTGCACAAGCCGAGCCGAGTCGGCTCGATAGCCAACCCAAGCCATCAGCCCATTCCACCCACACCTCGCTAAATCTCCCTCGTCCCATGTGAGGCCATGAGCCCATCCCGCGTATCCTTATTGACTGGCCCATTCCCCTCAAGTTAATCTAACCTAAAACCTCCCTCTCTCCCCTGGCTGGAGTACTCAACTCGACCATGCGTACGCACGCGACAAGCAAGCCAAGCGACGACGATGTCTTGTTGGAGGTCGACGTCGACCAGGGCGGGGCGAGGCTGCGACGGAGCTAGGGAGGCAAGCAGGCGTGGCGCAACGCTGCAAGCTTGCGGGCCGCGATGATCACTTGGGAGAAGGAGAGGGAGCGCGTGCAGGGCAGAGCGCCAGTGCGCCACCGGCAACGGCAAGCCGGTGTCCAGCGAGACCAAGAAGGGTAGAAGGCAAGCCGACGCGCACATCACCAACGAGTGAATCCCAATCCCCAATTCCCCAATGAATTTTCTTCAGTGAATTATGCGAAGAATAAGCTAAGAAATAGAACGAGGGAGGGCCATACTTGAATGATTGCTTGCTCATTTCTTGAGCAAGAATTTTTTCCCCTACAAGTTAAGGATGATGACATCATATCTCACTTGCAAGCCCTGAAGCATGAAGCATCGTCGAGTTAGATTACAATTTGCTTAATTATTTTGTATTTTCTTTATATTATTTGATATATTATCACTGATACGAAACAATTTGTACTTTTTTTTGCTATTATGAATATTTATATTTTATATTAAACAATATTTTTATAACTTCGAATACTCCTCTTGAAAATACTAGGTCCACCAAGGTTGATGCCTACTTGTACCGAATTTGCTTTTAGCAACACTGTCTATATAAAATGTCCGGTTAACAATTTGTTCTCGCTAAACGACCATGAGATGTACTTCTGGCTAAATCGATATTAATGCCCATCAACCTACTGGGCGGGGCAACTCTGCCTCGCCATGTCGTTACTCGCTCCATTCCACCTTGAGTGTCATCACAGCTCTCCTCCAAGTGGTGGACGAATGCACGGTTTCACTCCAGGACCATTGTTCACCCACTTCGCCGCTGGCCACCAGTGATTCGTCGTCACGGCTGCCGCTCACCCGACACCGTTGCTTGCAGTATCTTCTTTCCTGTGATTGCCAGCTACTTCGTCAGTTGAAAATGCCAGTATATTTCGTAGATCGCTTCCCAAAACATCATAGAGCAAAAGTTTAGATTTTCCCGGTGCCAAACCGCCAGGTACAAAATGAACACTTGTGGTAATAAACTTCATATTTATCTAAAAAATAAGAATTTCTTATGGTGCGGTTGATCCTATGAACTAATGATCATACACAGTCTCGTTGCTGCGAACGACGGCGGACGACGAGAAGAGGAAGTTCCATGAAGGTCATCAGGGTTTTTTTAGAGACCAGGTACGCTTCAACCTCCTCTCGGAGCAGATAGATCTAGATCTGATTTTTGAAACTCTATATGTCAGATCGAGATGCTTCTGATCAGTTGAAGGGGTGGCAGGAGGAAGCTCGTGGTAGAGAGAATCTGGGCAGAGATGGGGGATTCAACAGTGGGATCCAATTTGGAGGGGATACTAGGGGTGGATTTGGGGCAAGAGGAGGTTTTTTTTTGTACTGACAAGAGTAGATCCGTGTCCAAATGGGAGGATCCAGTGAGTACAAGTAAAGGGGAGGAGCAAAATAAAAGTTGGGGTGAGATTGGTCCAAACACTGGGGTGTAAGATCTGAAGATAGAGGTACTTGTTTTCGTTGTTTGCAATCGGGGCATCACCAAGCTAGATGCACAAACCTTCCTGTGTGTTACAAATGCAAAAAGACTGGTTATGTGACCTCTGGTTGTCCTGATGATAAAAAAGAATCAGGGGTTGAAGCTCTTTGGTTTTGGAATTCCTAGTCAGGGTTTCTATAGTCTTCAGGTGCCTGTGTTGCAACTTTATGAGCAAAAGCAGCAACGAGAGTTCTTAGTATCAAAGAGGGGGGTGGCTTCTGTTCAACGAATTGAAGCTGAGTTAAAACATTTGAGTTAAAACATTTGATCCAAGCTAAATGGGATTGGAAGGTCAGGAAGTTATCTGAATTAGAGTATTTTTCCTTTGAAAGCTATCTTAGACACTTGGTCTAAAGTAAGAGTAGTGGAACTGACTCTTCATATCATCAAAGCTAAAGTGGAGAAATCCAATTTCGATCCTGAGGCCTCTTCTGTCTTTGTTCCCATATGGGTGAAGGTCTCTCGTAATCCTATACCTGCAAAAACAATGAAAATAGTTAAAGAATTAGCTAGTACCGTGGGAGAACCTATTGAGGCCGATGAGATTAGTTTGATGAGAGTTGATCTGGTTAGGGTTAAAGTTAATTGTAGAGACCCTTCTAGTATCAACTGTTTTGTGGAGATTTTTGTTAATGCTGTGGGATATGAAATCAGATTTGAAGCAGAAGGGATTGTGGAGAATAGGAAAGGTGGTACTTATAGAGACCTAGGTCATAAATCTCATGACAAGAGGAAGGATGATGAAGATGATGAGGAAGGGGAGGAATCAAATGGAAGTACTCATAAGACAGAATGGGAAAAACTTGCTGAAAAGTTTGAAGGGGATTCTCATCAAACTTCTGATCACAAAAGTGGCGGAGAGTCCCACAAAACAAAAACTAAACAACAGAGGGTTTTAGATTCTGAGGGGTCTATTCAAGGCAAAGAGATTGTGGAAATCAATATTGACAATCAAATTCTTCCGGTTCTGCCACTTGCTTTTAGTTACCCTACTATTGGAAATGACAATTTGTCATCTAGTCATGAGGAGAGTGAGGACAAAGTGGAAGGGTATGAGGAATTATCTGGTAATTCTGAAGGGGAGATTTCAGAGAATAGAATGGAGTTGGCCCAAGTTACATCTAAGGAGATAGTGGTGTATACCAATGTGGGTTCTACCTTGATGGCAGCAACTCTTTGGCCATATTTAAAATTTCCTTCTAAAGGTACTACTTTTGGGGAAGTGAATTTATTATGCCAGGATGCTTTTGCTAGTAAGCAAATTTCCAATAATCAATTCCAGGAGGGGGTGTCTATGGGGTGTCAAACTTCAGAGGACAAGATCATTTTAGAGGGTAAAGCTGATAGAAATGAAGAAGGAGAGGAAGTTAATATGAATGCGAGTAGGAATAGCGAATCGTTTCTGTTGCCTGAGGTTGAGGGATTAGCAGAAGAATAGATCTTGGCCAAAAAAAAGGGGGTAAAGGTAGGGGTTAAGGAACCACATATGCCCATTTGGGAAGAGCAATCGTATCCAAGACCAAGGTATTCCCATGTAGGAGAAGGCTGCTCTGCTGAAGTCTATCCAGAATCTCAAGGTACAATAATGCTTCTCTTAGGTATTTAGAAAATGTGGTTGTTTCTTGTGGCATTGCTTTGAGATCTCAATTAGAGAGTCTCAAGAATGTGATTTCTGCTATACAAGCTCAAGACGTAGCTAGATTTGCTATTGCTAAAGCAAAACTGGGAAAGAGTAATAATTCTGAACAGAAAAGGGGAAAATGAAATTAAAGAGGACAATAGGGGTGAAGAAGCCAAGTTGGATGTGGTTGATAATGAAACAAGGGGTGTTGTGGGGTTTACACTGAACAAAAGAGTTAGAAGTAAGCTGAAAAAAGAAAAGGTTATATCTAGAAAGTGTAATACATAAAGTTTCTCTTTTGGAATATTCGAGGATTAGGAAAACTAGCCAGGAAGAGGCAACTCAACGAGCTTATTGTTAAGGAGAGATTTGATGTGGTAGGGGGCAAGAAACCATAAAAAAAGATTTTTCTGAGAGAGATCTAAAATACTTGGCAGAGAACAGAGATTTTGGTTGGCTTTGGTCTTTTGCTAATGGGCATTCTGGGGGTATCTTAACGGGGGTGAGAAAAGATGATTTGGAGATTGAAGGGGGGGGGGTGACCAAGGAATGTTTTTTGTTAGTATGCTGTTGAGTCATAAAAAAAAGTAACTTCAGATAGGAAGTGTTGACTGTTTATGGACCCGCTTAGCATGATTTAAGTCACGATTTTCTGAGGGAGCTTCATGATTGACGAGGATCTAATAATCCTCATTTTATCTTTTATCTATAATTTTTATTATGGGTAAATATGATGTCATGTGGTCCCTAGGTATACCCCTTATATTTACAAAGGAGAAGCCTACCAGGTGGTCGTAAGTTCTTCTACGACCACCCCATAGTCGTAAGTCTTACTATGACTACCTTATGGTCGTAAGTTCTTCTACGATCATTATCTAGTCGTAAGTTATTCTACGACTACCCTATGGTCGTAAGCTTTTCTACGACCAGGTCAGCTACGACCACCTTATGATCAATAAAACCTACAGACGAGTGGGTCCAATTGATTAAGGAATCCAAGCAGTCAACATACGCTGTTATTCTACGGAGTAATAACACGTAATACCCCATTATCTCTGACAAATAACTGCTAGGCAGCATGTAGGAGTTAACACTCCGATGATTACTGCAAACATGCGCCCGATACAGGACATGATGAGGCGCCTCTTCACCTGGAGAAACGGCTACTCCTTCACGATTATATAAAGGCGGCGATCAGAGAAGAAAGGGGAGGGCAATCAGAGAACACAGCAAGCAATCGGGAAGACAGACACTATCTTCTGTAATAGTCTTAGTATTTTCTCCCTATTGTACAAGATACACTCAATATCATACACACACACAGGAGTAGGGTTGTTATTCTCCCCGGAGAAGGCCTGAACCTGTATAAAAATACCCGTGTCAATCTCTCTGCGTGATTCTATTCTAGGAGACCCCCCCGAATCAAACAATCTTTACGTAAAATCGGTTCTAAAACACCGACAGTTGGCGCCGACCGTGGGGATCTTTTGGTAATCTCTTGTCAACGTACTCTCTTTTTCCAAATCTTATGCACTCATGGCAGGAGAATGGAACGAGGAGAACTGGTTTGACTTGGCAGATTACTGCAAACATGCGCCCGTTACAGGACATGATGAGGCGCCTCTTCACCTGGAGAAACGGCTACTCCTTCACGATTATATAAAGGCGGCGATCAGAGAAGAAAGGGAAGGGCAATCGGAGAACACAGTAAGCAATCGGGAATACATGCACTATCTTCTGTAATAGTCTTAGTCTTTTCTCCCGATTGTACAAGATACACTCAATATCATACACACACAGGAGTAGGGTTGTTATTCTCACCGGAGAAGGCCTGAACCTGTATAAAAATACCCGTGTCAATCTCTCTGCGTGATTCCCTTCTAGGAGACCCTCCAAATCAAACAATCTTTACGTAAGATCGGTTCTAAAACACCGACAATGATAAATATCATTCTTCAGTTCTACCTTTGGTTTGAGGGGTGATTTTAATTTGATTAGAAAAGCAGATGACAAAAGTTATGGTAATATCAATTAGAGAGGGGGGGGGGTCCACGATTCACTTGGACAAATAAGCAGTCCTGTCCTATCATGGTGGAGTTTGATAGGATTCTGGTATCAACAAATTGGGAGGCCGTATTTTCTCTTTGTAATCCGTTTAGTCTGACTAGAGTGGGTTCTGATCACTACCCAAATGTGTTGGACACTAGGGAGAATAGTGCAAGGAAGTCAGGGAGATTCTTTTTTGAGAAGAAGTGGATTTGTCAGGAGAATTTCCAAGAGGTGGTTCTGGAGAAATGGGAGGAGATCGGTCAAAAGATGCCTGAACATTAGTATTATCTGGATAGATGGAATGGAGGTTTGGCTTCTTTAAGACAATATTTAAGAGGTTGGGGTGCCAATTTGAATGGTAGGTATAAAACAAGGAGAAGTTAATTTTAGATCACCTCATCAGGGTGGATTTGAAGGCAGATGAGGAAGGTTTTGGTGGTGAAGAGTGGCTAGACAGATACAAAGCTGAGAGAGACCTGGAAAAATTGTATGATATGGAGGAGAAATTTTGGCATCAAAGGGGAGATGTGAAGTGGATTACTCAAGGGGATGCCAATACAACCTTTTTCCACAGTTGTGCCAATGAGAGAAGAAGGAAAGATTTTATTTTCAATCTGGAGCATGAGGGGGGGGGTTATAACAGAAGAAGTTGAAATTAGAGACCATATTTACAGGTTCTACAAAGACCTATTTGGTAAGGATAGTGGCCTTAGTGTGAATATTTCTAAGGATTTTTGGAAGGACAGGGGTAGGATTTCTAATGTGGACAATGACAGTCTGGTTCAAAATTTTACAGAGGAAGAGGTTTGAAAGATCATTAAAGGTTTAAGTAGTGAGTCAGCACCTAGGCCTGATGGTTTCCCTACCTGTTTTTATAAGTCCTCCTGGGGGTTCATTAAGCACTACTTAATGGAGTTAGTCAGGGATTTGTTTGCGGGGAAACTTGATTTGAAAAGGTTGAATTATGGGGTGATAACTTTGGTGCCAAAAATAAAGGAGGATAATACTATTAGACAGTATAGACCAATTTGTTTGCTTAATGTAAGCTTCAAAATTATCACTAAACTGATGGCTGTCAGATTGGGGAATACGGCTAATAAGGTCATTAGTGAAAGTTAGACTGCTTTTATTAAAGGAAGGAATATTTTAGATGGGGTTGTGTCCCTTTATAAGATCTTACATGACTAAGAATAGAGGAGTGATTCTCAAATTAGATTTTGAGAAAGTTTATGATAAAATTCAATAGAGGTTCCTAGAAGATGTTATGGTAGGTAAAGGTTTCTCTAGAAAATGGATTAATTGGGTGACGAGTTCAGTAACCGGTGGTAAAGCGAGTATTAATATTAATAGAATTGTTGGTCCCTATTTTACCACTCATAGAGGTCTGGGACAAGGTGACCCTTTGTCTCCTCTTTTGTTTAATCTAGCAGCTGATGTTTTGAAAACAATTATTGATAAGGCTCAGAAGAAAGGTTTGATTAAGGGGGTTGTGTCCGATCTTATTTCTGGGGGTGTTCCTCTGTAACAGTATGCTGATGACATAATCCTTATGATTGATTGTAAAGATGAGTACATTCTCAACCTTAAATTCTTGCTTTATTGCTTTGAATGGATGTCTAGGTTGAAAATAAATTATCACAAGAGTAAAGTATTTGTTGTTGGGATAGACAGAGTAGAAGCTAATAGAGTTGCAAATATGTTCAATTGTAAACTGGGTCAGCTTCCTCTTATCTATTTGGGTATTTCTATTGGGGATAGAGATGTGGAGAAAAAGGCAGCAGGGAAAATCATTAGTAAGATAGAAAGCAGATTGGACACCTGAAAAAGTAGTCTTCTTTCCTCAGGGGGAAGATTGATTTTGGTGAACAGCTGTCTTAGTAGTATACCAATTTATACTATGGGGTTTTACAAGTTGAATAAGGAGGTTCACAGGAGAATGGATACTATTTGGTCCAGATTTTTCTGAAGAGGAGCAAGTGATAAGTTCAAGTATCACATGGTTAATTGGAGGGCAGTATGTAGACATAAAGATTTTAGAGGTCTAGGGGTGATTAATACCAGGCTTTTTAGTGACTGTTTTTGATGCAAATGAATATGGAAGATTGATCAGGCTAAAGATGAGCTTTGGTTTAGAATTTTGAAGGCAAAATGCTTTATTAGAGGTGATTTTAAGGGCTCTAATCCTCTTAAGGGTCTCAGTTCTGGAGAGGTCTCCATAAAGTGAAGCATTTGTTCTTTTGGGGGGTGAATCATAAGTTAGGGAATGGGAATTCTATTTCCTTCTAGAAGGATGATTGGATAGGTAACTGTCCATTGAAAGTCAGGTTTGCAAGGCTTTTCAAAATTTGCGCGAATCCTAATATCTGTGTTGCTAAGTGCTGGGAGAATGGGGTTTGGAACATTAACTTTGTTAGAAATTTTGGGACATAGGAGAAAGAGCAGTGGGAGGATTTGAAGCAAAGCTTATATGGAGTTGATCTTAAAGGGGACAAAGATAGGATGAGGTGGTCTCTAGAAAGTTCTGGTCAGTTTATGGTCAAATCCTTGTATAGACATTTGGCTTATGGGGGGGATCACTTGTAGGAAGCTTTAGAAGCTGTGGGCTAGCAAAATTCCACTCAAAGTTAAAAAATTTCTTCGGCAGACTTTTCAGAACATAATCCAGACGGCGGATCAACTTATATTAAGAGGCTGGAAAGTGGAGGCTAATTGTATCTTATGTGGGGTTGCGGAGGATGCTAACTATGCGCTTTTTCGTTGTGTCTTGGCAAAATTTGCTTGGTTGTGTATCAAAGAGATTCTTCTTTGGGAAAGAGTTCTAGACTCTTTAGATGATCTTCATCCATGGTGGCTTGATAAAAGGGGTGCTAACGATTATTACATTGGTTTATTTAGTTTTACAGCATTGGCTTGGATTCTCTGAAAAATCAGGAATAAAGGAGTGATTGAGAAGATTTTTTTTAAACAACCGAGTGAAGTTATGTTCAAATTTGTATCTTGTTTGCAAAGGTGGCGAATACTAACCAAAGAAGCTGATCGTTTGAAGCTAGAAGATCTGCTGGGGTCGGTTGAGGATTGGTTGAAGACTTTTTGTGTTGTAGGATAGGTTTAGGTGCTAGTTCTTAAGGTTGTTTTTGAGTTTCGTCTAGTAATCTGGAGGTGGTTGGGTCTGTTCGCTTCTGTGTGGATTTTATCAGTTTCTGTGGACTTGTAGGCTGGATTAGTTAGCTAGTATTCCCAGCTTGGTTTGTGTTGAACTTGGCTTGTAAAACAGGCTATTAGTTTTCTATAAAAGCTGGGTTCTTTGCCTTGTTAATTTTTTTGATCATACACAGTCTTCAATACGAATAACCATACCATGTGCTTCAATTCAGCCAACCCTGGCCTTGTCTGAATGAGCATCCCATAAAGACTGCATCTGGTTGTTCGAATCAGAATCAGTGAAGTGAAAGGTTTCGAGATAGCACAAGGCCACAAGTGTACTGTGTATACAAGAAGTGGCACTATCTGAGCTCAGTGGATCAAACTGCATTGGATCAGAGCCCGGTGGCGGTGAGGCCAATGAGGAAGGCCCATGTGGCGACGAGAGGGTAGGGTAGTGGTAGCTAATGCGCGTGAGAAGCAGAGGTGGTCGTGGTGGGAGGAGTGCGATTGAGGCGCCAGCGGCGACAAGCCGACAAGTAGGGTGTTAGCCACGGGAGACCGATGGTTCGCGGCGCCGGACGACATTGTGCAGAAGACGAGTGTAATACCGATTAACTCGAGAGTTCATAATGCAAAGGCACATCACTGCTAGTTCCGTCCCATCAAAATCTTGATCGTAAAAATTCTATCGAGCGGTTGGATCGCGCAAAAGTTTCGAGATCCGAACAGGGGCTCTTTTTGAAGAGTTGCGTAAAGAAAGGGGTTCAAAAAGTTCCTACGTACCGTGTTCTCGATCGTCCATCGGAACCGCCTATGTTCGATCCAACGGTGTTGGCAACCGGACCCGGATTATGAAGCTCGCATAGGATAGTGCGAGGGTCCTCTTGTAAATTTTACTACGCCACCTTATATAATCTTCCATCGGAGCCGCCTAATTACGATCGGACGTCTAGAAGAGACCCAAATTATGATCGCGATGAAAATTTTCGATCTTGTTGTGTACTTGTGTTACCTATGTTCCACAAAACCCCCTGTAATAACTGGAATTCAAACTGATCCATTCACGGCGCCTGCTCCGCTCTCCGCTTCTCACGCGAAATCCAAACCAAACCCCCTCGCCGGCGTCCGTACGACCTCCGTTGCCATTGCGGCAGCAATGCGGTCGTACCGTGTGATCCACCCTTTCCCTCTTTCCCTCCACCGGCCTCTCTGTCCACCGCGGGGAATCATCCGCCGAGGCCTCTCTCTGCCGTGGCCGGAGGCGGCGACGGCTTCGACCTCGGCAGCATGCGCGGCCGCCTCGGCCATCCCCCGCACTCGTTTCCAGGTAAGGCCACCACCCTCACCTCTCCACTCCCAAGCACCGTGATCTTGCATTTCGCGGTAGATGAAACGCTTAAAGACAAAGAAAATGATGTGGATTTTGTGATTCGATTAGGTTAATGAATTGCTCATGTCTTAATTGAATTACTTGCTTAAACAATAATAAAGAAATATAACAAAGTGCCCCTCCTCAAGAGATGAACAGCAGTGTCATAACGGGTCCATGACCCTATGCTTGCTCATCTCCACTCGACTGACAAGTCATAAGAGGACAATGGCTTTAGGTGAAACAAGCAGGCAACTCCTTGTCTTGTAGTAGCATCACCCCAAGGCCATCCTGCATTATGTTATGCCAAACCAGAGTCCAAATCACACGCTCAACTCCATCGAAATGTTGAATCATCCAAAGTAAAGTAAACCGAGAACTTGCTCACCATAAAAGGTCAGAAGCCAACTTTTTTTTTTATAAAAAAACTCTTGATCACAGCACACTCTCACTGTCTCATAAGTGCTCACAAGGGGTATCTTGTCTTTGCCAAATGCCAACCCCTAAAGACATGTAAAGATAGATAGATACCAGGGGGAAGTAAAGAACACACACAAGAGGTTAACACATGTGCCCATGGTACTATCCATCTCCTTTGATTAGTTCATTGCCTTACCTAGTGCTAGTGGGAGTATGGTTGTACAAAGAAGTGTGGTATTTTGCTTCAATTGAGTAGCACTTTGTGGATAGAATGTGAGGGGCTTCCCACTTCACATCTCTTCTTCCTCCCCAAAACGATTGAAAAGAGTAGGTTGATTTTAATAAATGCCACATGCCACTAGATTCCCAATTGATAGACAAGGGCCCTTTGCAATAGTATCTATGATAATTAGCCCACCTTTTTTTTCTCTCGCACAATTACCGTCTTCTTTCTATCTCCATAACCGATTGCATGGCTAGCTAAGTTTAGTGCATGTTTCCTATATATGATTTTTTTTTACTACCTTGGGTCTTCAGCATTTCTGCATGGTTGATGTAATCCTTCAAGCAAAAGCTGTACACCAATTCGTTGACGCAAAGTACTTATATTTCCTGCTCTTGCAGTACATGGTCCACGACTGCACAATCCACATGGATGCATACTCGTACGCACAAAGTTGGTCGAGGAGGCACGATTCACAGAGCACACCGAATTCCCTCGTCGCATGGAATGAGTTGAGTGATTCCTTGCTTAAGTAAGGATTCAACTATTTATGGCGACGGTATCATGAGACCAATTTCAATCCTGTCTAAACGGAAGGCAAAGTGAGATCCCCTTTTTTTACCAAGAAAAGGGTAGATAAGTTAGGTTAGTCTAACTAACCGGGGGTAATGTTGGAATAATTGATGATTTGCCACTGTTAATGAGTGAAATTTAGGATTTGCCACTGTATGTGATGATGACATGTGGTTCACAAATACAGTGGCAAATCCTGAATTTCACACGAAAAGACAGTGGCAAATCCTTGAATCCCCCGGTAATGTTCTGTTATCATAAACTACATAATGGCACATACACAATTTTGTCGACTTTTTTCAGGGATAATTTTTTTTCAGAGTAGGTAGCACGAGTTATCACACTTGAATCCTCCTAGATCGTATACATTCTTCACTCATTTGCAATCTGCTTATACATATTTGCAGATCTTTATAAAGCCCATGGAAGAGAGGTTGCTAGTGTCTGCAAGGACAACAACAGCAAAGGACAAACAAGCACACCAACCCAGTAGTAACTCGCCTTATTTTTCTAGCCCAAGAAAGCATTAGCTCGAGTTTAGTTTAGTAGTGCAGACATCAGATCTCCGGGGTCAAGGCTCATGTGCATATAGATCGTATAAAACTATGTTGATGGAATCGTCAACAATATGATCATAACAGCGTAGTTTTTCAATTGTGGTAGCTAGCTGCTGACAGAGTATGGTGTACGGATGTCGCTGTATTAAATTTGAAATTCGGCATCACGACAAAGCAAGTACGCTTACACACTGCCATCGTAGTAGCTAAGAGTAGTTTTGCTGATCTTCATTGAGACATCGAGTGATGTGAACTGGGAAATTGGAAGGAAATGTTAATTTAACTTGGTTGATGTCATTCTTTACTACATTTTGTAAGGTACCCAAGAGTGTAAAATGCAAATTGTTGGGGACTGCTATTCAACGGTTAGCTGCTACTTATACTCAAAGCGGACACCTACCTTCCACATCGCCGCCTGCCCGTCGACGCCATTGCAACGACAATGCTATCGGCCAGCTAAATGGCGAACATTTTAGCTAGAAAATTGGTACTTTCAAGTAATAAATCTGAACTTCTAGCTGGAAGATCTGGAACTTTTCAACCCTAATTTCGAACTATTCAGCTAGAGAATCCGGTGAATTTCAACCGGAAATAGGACTTCCAGTTGAGGATTTTGAAAAACTTTTGCTCGAAATTGTGCTTGCCACGTAGGGTCGACGATTGAGGAAATTGCTGCCACCTGCGACAACAATATAATGGAGTTGGATCCGGTTAGGCAGTGACCAGGAGCGCGGGAGTCGACAGCGCCGGAGACGGGGGTGCCGGCGATTTGGGGTTCCCTATGTGTTGCTGAGCGGTACAAGTCAGGAAGAGAAGCGGTATGAGCCGAATGGATGGCAGATTTAGGCATCCGTTGGATAAGAATCCAACTGGCGCCCATAGATTAGCAAATTCTAAATGGTTTATGTCCTCACTTGCATATGTTGGTTTGATGATTTGCCTTCTTTACTATATTTTGCATGTTACAAAAGAGATTAAATGGTTTATGTCTTCACTTGCATATCTTGATTTGTATATTTGCATCTTATGGTAGGTACCCTAGCCATTATTGTTGCCTTTTCATTGTAATTAATCGTTTCCTCGCTTTCATACGTAAGCAAATTTAACACCATATCTTAAAACCTTTTTATGGTAAATGCCTTACGTCAATGACTGATGGCCGTTGCAAAGTCCATTTCAGTTTATCTCGGGTGTCATTCCTTTAGTTCCTCTACGATGATTTTTCTGAAATTTAATCTTGTAACCTGTAAGGTGTTGGTCTCCTGTATCGCCCGTGTAGATCTTTACAATGAACCAATAATAGGGACTACAAATCGAAATATTCTACCTCTCCTAGAAACGTGTACATGTCAAAACAAAACAAAAACTATAAAAACTCAAGCTCTATCCATAGGTGCATGGGTGACAGGAGGTTAAAAACGGCTGTGGCATTGAGCCCCACAGTGACAGGCAGGCAGGCACCGCGGTCCAGCAGAGTCCTGCTCCTGCCACAGTCACAGTCCTCCCCTCGGTGAGAGCTTCACGTGAGCGACCAGGCGAAGCCAGGCAGCCCAAACGAAACCTCCCGTTGCCAACCCATCCCTCCCTCTCCCTCGCTCGCTGTTTGCTTTGCTTGCTTTCCCCCGTAAATCTGAGCAGCGCTGCATTTAATGCCCCTGCCTCCTTTGGTCTCGTCCTCCCAAACTCCCTTTCCCTTCCCCTCTCGCAGCCCACAGATGCGGCTGCAATCGCAGGAAGATCAAATCCACGCGCGCCCCTTGTGTCGTGCGTGAGTTCTTGATGATTCTTGGAAGGGTCGGTCCGTTCTTCTTGCATTGATTGATCGCATCCTTTGATGCGAGAAGGAAAGATCGTTCCTTTTTTCGTTTCTTCTTTCTTTCCTCTGGGCTGTTGTTGATTCTTGGGGGTGGCAATGAGGAGGCACGGATGGCAGCTCCCCTACCACCCTCTCCAGGTTTGTTCTTGGTGGTGAAATCTTGTGCCTTTTTCTTTTCTGGGTGGGATTCTTTGTTGTTTGTGGATACTGAAGAATTCGATGTTTGTTGCAGGTGGTGGCCGTGTCTGTGTTCCTGGCGCTGGCTTTTGCGTTCTACGTGTTCTTTGCGCCCTTTGTTGGGAGGAAGGTGTTCCAGGATGTGGCCATGGGGCTCTACACTCCTCTGGTAAGGTTCTTGCTTGCCTCCCTCCCTCTTGCTGCCCTGCTGAAATTAGTGCCTTGTGGTTTGGCACCTTTAGATCCCCATCTTGGTGCTGCCTGATGGATGGGCCCATCAGTGGTTGCTGGAACTTGGGAAGGTTCCAAATTAAGTAGGTCTTATCTTCAAATGGGCTATTTAGCACTTGCATTTGTGGTAGGATTTCTGCACTTTTTGTTTGTTGGAGGGTGATACAAGCTACTAAGACTTGAGGCTAATATGTCCAATTCTGGTGCTATCATGTGACATGCCTAACTTAACATGCCTAACTCTGTAAGTCATTGTCTAGTTTGTTCAACAGCTTTGCTTAAGCCTTCATGGTTGGTAGAGTTTTGCTTTGCTCACAAGGTTAAGAACATCAAAGCCTGCATAGGGCTATTTTGTGTATGTAACAGCGATGCAACAAATGTAGTATCAGGGCAAGCAGGAATGGTACATGTTAGACTTTTAGTGCCTCTTTCATGTCAATCCAGTTCAGTACTAGTGCCTTAGGGTTGTACATCATTTGTACATGTTTGGTAGGATTTTGTAACTCTGTTTACTGGAGAGTTACATGACATAAGTTGTATTTATTACACTAATATTTGTCGTTTCTCTCTGGTCCTATCCTTCTGATACCATGGTATTGCTTTGGTGCTGTCTTGTTATAATGATGCCAAGTTGAGAACGGCATTTCCATGAATCAGGTTATATTGTCCCCTGCAAATGGGTTATCCTGTATTATTCTTAACTAATTTGTAGCTGACAGCAACATGATTGTCCTACCTAGCATCATTGGAAGCTTTGTTTGCTTTTAAGAAAATTGTTGTGTTTATGCTGTAATGAGTAGGTAATGTTGTGGAGAGTGCCTTTTTGGTCTTCTGGCAGATTTTTTAGCATTTTTATACATGTATTACAGAGTGGCATGCATCACCATGCCAAAACACTTTTCACTGCTTGATGATTAACCATGTGTAGTTACAGTTAGAATCTGGAAATTATGGTTTGCTTTTCCAGATGTGAAGTTGTTAACTCCATAGATATGAGATGGCATTGAAATTCACAAATGCAGCACATTATAACGTTTCTGAATGAAATCTGGTTTTCTTTAAAGCATCACACGATTGAGTTCACAAAACTGGATGACAGTGGAAGGCACTACAGCATGATTTAACACATAGTGGTCATTGTACAACTAAATTTCTTTGGCACACTTTATCCCAACTGCAGTTTTTTTACTACGACTGAATACAAGTCTATGATAATTGATAGGCAATTTATTATGACTAAATGGTGATCCGACTGTTTCATCATGTTATACCCTTTCGTAGAAAAAAGAATGCTATTTAGCAAAACCCTACTATGAATATACTTAACACCGTTATGGTCGAAGTATCCGTCTACTTAACACCTTTATGATAAAAGTGTGTAATTTGGCTTCTTAGGTTTCATGTGTCTTCTTTCTGTACATCTGGTGTGCTGCAACGGACCCAGCAGACTCTGGGGTTTTCAAATCAAAGAAGTACCTAAGATTGTATGGAAGCGGCAAACACAGGCATCTGAAGGAATCTAGACAAGGTGTTTCAGATATTGGGTTACAACTAGAGGGAACTGGAGAAAAGCAAGAGCATGAGGTTGCAGCTGCTAGTGAGAAGTCAATGACTCAACACAAGAACAAGAACTCATCTCGCTGCAGTGCAACTTTCTCTGCATTTCTCCTTATATTCCACGCTCTCTCTTTTGTTTTTTCCTGCTGCCAATCACATGAATGGTCCTCTGAGCAGCAATCCAGTGAGGAAGGAATGTTTTTCTGCAGCCTCTGTGAAGTTGAGGTATGTTTCTTGCATTTGTTGGTGTTGATGTATGTTTTTCTGCAGGCAATTATTTTATGGTCTGCTAATTTTTCTTGTAGGTGTTGAAGTATAGTAAGCATTGCAGAATTTGTGACAAATGTGTTGATGGTTTCGATCATCACTGCAGGGTAACATACTCCTGAATAATTCTCTTCTTATTTCCATTAGCAGTATATAATAACTCTCTTAATTTCCTCAATCTCAACAGTGGCTCAACAATTGTATCGGAAAAAGAAACTATAGGAGATTTTTTATTCTAATGATGACTGCCCTTTTCTTGGTAAGCTCATGTTCTCCTATCATACTCTGATAGATTGTATTGAACTGTCGATAGAAATGCTGCAGATTACTCTGATCTTAATGTCATTATGTTAAGCATGTCCCCAGCATCAACTGCATTCTAGAAACAGTCTTTTCCTATGCATTTGAATTTGGTCATCATTATTGCAGAGAGCATATTATTCCTGGTCCTTTTCATCCTAGTTGACCATTGACAGGTCTGCATGATTTGTGCACTTTGGGCCAGCTTATCCTACAATCAGCAATTGGAGTATTAGTGCTAGTGCTCTGCTTTGTTGAGCGAAAGGAATTCTCTACGCAAATTGTGTCAAAGCTAGGAAGCAGCTTCTCTGTAGTGCCTTTCGTCATTGTGGTGGTATGTTCTATCATCCTACTTTCTAATACTCTTTACTTCACACCTTATTGAATTGGTTAACTCTTTTAGTCAATCTTTCTTGAACTAGTGCTCAAAATGTTGATCTTTGTTCACACAGGCATCCTGTACCATCCTAGCCATGGTTGCTTCACTGCCAGTTGCCCAACTTCTCCTTTTCCACATTCTTCTGATCAAGAAGGCAAGTTTTGACACTACCCCAATTTATGTAATGCCATTGTTATACTAGTTGCTGCATTACTATGCTTAATGTTATTGCCAAGTAGCTTGTATTTCAAATTCTCAGACCACCTCATTGAAATATTTCTTGGAAATGTAAACTTGTGACACTATGCTTGATATGCATTGTGAATATTGATAGCATGGGCTCTTTTATGGAGCACCTATGACCTCCTTGGTGGTAAGATCGATTGTTAAATGACAGCGATTGATGTTGGCTAAATAAATATTAACCATCTATTTAACTTAATGCAAACCAATGGAAAGTAGTAAACACAACTGATTGCCTAGAGAGCCAGCCTGCCTAATGCTACGGTGATAGATTGGACCACGGTCAATTTTTCCAAATCCGCATCCATAGACATTAAACTATGACAAATTGAATTTGCATAGTAGAGGCAATTGAGTTTGAATATGGCTTTGATTCAAAGCCAAATTAAATGATTGCATATGAACTTGGGATATATTTCATTCAATTCAGATTGGAGCATAGAGCTATTGGTGAAGAAAAAATGCACACACTCTAAATGATGTTGTTTACTCATTTGTTTGTTCCAAAGTAATGTAAATTTGTAATACGTGTACAGACATGTCAGACAAAGAAATTCACCTGTTAAAAAAATTACCGTCCATTTCTGATTTAGAAAAAATTTCTTCGTTCCAAACGTGTACTTTCCTTTAATACTGTAAGTGTCTATTTAATGGTCCTATTACCTCCTACAAGGTAATATATCACCATGTTAAGTTTTAGCCATTAGATCAAAGGTAAATGGGCAGTCCACACGAAGTTGGTGTACCGTAAAATAAATCTTTGATATCATACATTTACATATTGAGCTAACAACTGCTATATCACCACTTGGATAATTATCACCACAAATTTACTTATAGTATCATTGTGAGCCTTTATTTTAGAAAAGAGATTAAAAAATAAACCGCAAAAGGCACAGTTAAAACGAATGGAATACTGGGTTTTCCACTGAATATATACAGATACCATGGATAGTTTGTGAAGGTTGCATTGTTGCCTTTGAAGGTGATGTGAAATTGAACTGTCTTGCTAACCTCATGCAGGGAATCAGTACATATGACTACATCATTGCCCTGAGAGAGCAAGAACAAGAAGAGTTTGGTGGGCAGCAGAGTCCGCAGATGTCTCGCGTAAGCTCCTATACTGGCGGGCTTAGCAGTGCTAGTTCCTTTGGTGCACTGCGTCGTGGTTCATGGTGCACTCCTCCAAGACTGTTTCTTGAAGATCAGGTGAGAACCCTACATCGTCAAATTTCATGAATAATGAGACAGATAATTAACGTTAGAGTTGCTTGCAAGTGAAGGTAGTTGTCTGTACATCATTCTTAGACTGCTAGCCTGAGTAGTTACGCATGTGAATTGAAGTTAAGCTAGTCAATTCTTATTAAAAATAATCATGCAGATTGTTAGTATATATTGGACCTCTTGAACTTCCCCGAACCATTAATTTTGCACTTCTAAATGACAATAAATGTATACTTAGGCCTCATCATGAGTTTGCATACATGATTATAAAGATAGATATGTTTAACCTTTTTCCCATTCAGCATTTGCCCGTTAGCTCATAACTGATCTGAAGCTACTCAACCTCCTTCCAGTTCGATGTTATTCCATCAGAGGCTGGCTCGTCGCATAATTCTTCTACCAAGAGAAAAGAAGATGAAGTAAGGAGGAAGAAGGGCTCAGGGACTGTGAAAATTAGTCCATGGGCACTGGCTCGTCTTAATGCAGAAGAAGTTTCTAGAGTTGCTGCAGAGGCACGAAAGAAGTCCAAAGTTTTATTGCCCATCAGAAAAGAGGAGTATTCACTTGGCCATGAAACCGACAGTAGCTATGGAGGCGGGAGCAGTAGGATTGATCCAGGCCCTGATAACAAGAGGAGAACAAACAGAAGAGGAAGGCCACGCAGTGATCTCTCTCTTAAGCCTGTTGCAAAGATATCTACAGATGCTATTGACAGTAATGGCAGTGACATGGCCCCTGAAGCATTGTCCAATTTAGCACCATTGCAACTTGAGGCACGCAGTGCTTTTCATCCAAGCAGAGCTGCATCCTCTGCTAACGTTGGTGGGTCATCTCCTGATAGCAGTTTGGACTCGCCTGATCTGCACTTATACCGAGTCTCAGCTGTCTCCTCATCTGCAGCTGAAGACTTGCAGCTGACAGCTCTCACTGCCCCAGGAAGCACTCCACAGCAAGGGATTCAACTGTCAAGATCAACTAGCGACGGATATGAAGCATCAGGAGGTGAAGATAGTGACCGTATCCCATCAAGGATAGTGCACCGCTCCTCGAACTGGGCAAGCATCATCCTCAACTCTGATCAGAGTGCATCCTCATCTGGCATCCTCGTGCCGAAGAGCAGATTGTCCTGACTTCCGACCAAATCCATGTTCAGCTTCCTTGAGATGAATCAAGACTGTAAATGATCGGTGGAGATTCCAGTATCCTACCTTGTCTGTCATCGCTTTCTGATCCACAGTTTCAAATCTTGCCACAGCGATGGTTGGATACTGCGTAAATCGTTGTTTTTGGTAGTTTCTGAATTGGTAGGTAGGGAAGAAAAGTTGTTTCATTCGCGGAGGGCTCAAGTGCTTGTAATTTTTGCTGTCAGATGACAATGAATCGATTTACCAGAGGTTGATATCTTCAGTATCTTGGGTTAATGCTTTATTTTCTTGGTTGTTAATTGTTCTTGAGCTTGACTCGTCACTTGTCAGCTCCTACCATGTGCAGTGTGAAGAAAACATGGCATGTGTACCACAGTGGGCAACTTGACATTCAGAAAGTGATTCTCTTTGACTAGAAATGCTATGGCCTGCGCAAACCCAGTCATCTGAAACACATTTAGCAACGCATTGTTCGGTATCTGATGGCTGTCCTCGTTATGAATATTTTTGTGTATATTCAGGATATCCAATGGGCAATATATATAAAGAATACAAAGGGTATGTTATATATAGATAAGAAAATGCAAAAGAGAAATAGAAAATGATTCCTATTGTAACACCCTCTTTAAATTCATGGTGGATCATACACATTAAGTTTGAAAAAAATACAAATGTTGTATTATAGTATGTGGTTTCGTGAAAAAGTTAGCAATCTGTAACTCGGAGGGCGCAAACTGTAAAGCAAGTACTACATCCTGCTCCTGTGAGTGAGTGTACGAAATATCAACACTAATGTATTTGGTGAGCTCATGCTTCACTGGGTGACGGACAATACTGATAGCATTTGTACTGTTAGAAAAAAGAGTCGTAGGTCCCATCATAAGTACTCCAAAATCTGCAAGGAGCCATCTCAACTAAGTAATCTCTGTTGTCACTATTGCCATAGCTTTCAACTCACCCCTATGCTCAGAACTATAACTAAGAAATACACACTCAACTGACTGCCCGATAGTTTAGTGTGCTTACGAGGCTACAACAGAACAAAACAAGTACAACAAAAAACACGAAGGTGAGTGTACTGGGGGCTCGAGAGTAGAGATGCTCTATAGGACTAACACTCTTAAGAGCAGTGAAGACTGCATATTGATGATATATGCAGCCGTAGAAACAACCTCAGCCCAGAACTGTGGTTGAACGTGGGAGGCAAGGAGAAGAGTGTAGGCAGTCTCAATCAGATGATAGTATTTACGCTCAGCAACCCTATTCTAAGCATGGGCACTAGGACAAGAAGACTGGTAACGAGTACCCTGCTCAGAAAAAACAATCTAAAAGCGTCAGAACAGTACCCGCCAGCAGAATTACAACGAAAAGTACGGATGGAAGAATCAAATTGAGTACGAACCATCGTTGCAAAGCTAAGATAGATCACAAGAAACTGACCACGATTAGACACAAGGAAAATCCATGTAAAACTGGAACAATCATCAATGAAGATCATATAAAATTTATGCCCGCCTTTAGAGATAATAGGCGTATGTCTCTATACATCTGAATGAATTAAGTCAAGGATGAGAAGACAATGACTCACTAGAATGATAAGAAAGGTATAACTGCTTGCCCAGCTTACAACCCTGACAAAACATAACCGTGTCAATAGTAACACGTCTAAGAACACCCTGATGAACTAATGAAGAATGACAAGACCCATACAAGTGACCTAGACGATGATGCCACTGCACAAAAACTCCAGAGGTGGTGGCAACAGTGACAGTGGTGGTAGATGTAGAGGTGACAGGAGCAACTGAAGTGGACGAAAAATGAAGACGGTCAAGAATGCAAAGACCTTGATGATCCCTACGGCGTTGGCTAGTCTCAAGTACCGTCCCTGTTTGTCGATCCTGGACGAAATGGGAATGAGAGTCAAAACCAACCCTACAGCCAAGATCGGTAAGCTGACCCACCGAGAGAAGTTGCATGCTAAGCTGGGAAACATGGAAAACAACTGGAATAGAAAAATTAGTGGACAAAAAAAATGTCATGACAGCTGACAGACAGAGGAGTACTATCAGCTGTCTGAATAGAGATAGGAAAAACAGAAGGTCCTAGTGAAGTGAGAGATGTAGAGTCCGCTGTCATGTGGAAAGAGGCACCAGAATCTAGAACCCAAGAAGTATCTGGAGGAGATGTCTGAGCTTGACTAGCAGAACTTGCTGAGTTGTGAGAGAGCTGCTGAAGTAAAGCCTGACAGAATTGTTGAACAGAGTCACCTCGCTGAGAAGATCCTGACGTGCTGGTCTGTCTTCCCATCGAGGAAGGACCTCCCTACCCCCCTTGGATCGTCCACTCGCACACGCCTTGTTCCGCTTTTTTCGCACCGCACAACTTTGGTAGTCATGCCCAAAGTTCTTGCAATAATTGTACTGAACCCGAGTTGGTGCAAAAACAGGAGCAGAAACAGACACCTGAGGAGAGACTGTAGTCGAAGCAGAAGCCGTCGGTGTAGTCGAAGAAGAAGAGGTAGCAAGCACAATCGGAATAAACTGTGCTGCTAACCCGCGATGAAGCTCCTCAGCACGAAGATTCGAAAGAGCCTCGGTGACTATTGGTCGTGGTGAGTGATTTAGCAGTTAAGCCTTGACAGGTTCAAACTCTAGGCAAAGATGACAAACGAAGTTATAAAGGTGAAGGTGGTCATGATCCGCCTTCTGCTACTTATGACACTTCTGGCAGAGCAGAGAAGCCAGCTCATCCAGTTGGTACCAGAGATTGGTCAGGGCTCGGAAGAAGTCGTCGACGGAGGAGTCCTTCTAACGAAGCGTCTCTAACTCACGTTGAGGCGAAAATAACTGAGCATCGCTGCTCTGCTGGTAGCGCTTGCGCAAGAACTCCTAGATTTGACGAGTGGAACATAGACTAACAATGTCTGGCTAGATGGAGTCGTCAACGCTAACCACTAGGATGTCTCGAACATGGGCCTCATCAGCCCACCAGTGCTCAAAAGCGTCTATGGCATACTGAAAAGCCTCATCAGCAGCAGCGGCTACCTCTGCCTAATTCTTGGTGGCCTCATTGTTTGCAAGAGGTGCGAAGTGGGCTGTCCGGGAGGAGACTGTATTGGCGACGGCGGATAAGGTCGAGCACCAGTGATATGTCCCTAGAGGCGAGACCATCGAGCGTGATCTCCATGAGTGAAGACCACAACCTCTAGTTCGTCCTATGAAGCTTCGCTCCCGAGAATGAGATCGCTGTTGATGGAACAAAATCCATCGGTAGGCAGCGCTGGACGACGCGGCGACCAAGGCAACGAAGTCTAACAGACGGCGCTGGACGGCGCGACAGTTAGATCGACGTTCTGTTTTTTATTTATTTTTTTGGGCCGGCTAAACAACTAAACCGGCCTACAACTAAAGCGGTCTGGCCTGCTCACAAAGGGGCAAGCGCACACGCGGGGGAACTAGGGTTCCTTGAGTCCTCCTTGGCGGCAACACCGGCGACAGGCGGCGAGCTCAAGCATGCGGGCAACGGAGGGTTCCCCACGTCCTCCTCGGTGACGATGGAGGAGTCTTCCTTGGCGGCGGCGACTACAGCGGCAATTCGACTACGGGCGATCGATAGTGGGCTCGAGCACGCGAGCGACGATGGCACGGCACACAACAACACAACCTCAGGTCGTCGCGGCAACGGCTTCGAGAGCGGCGGCGCGGCTTCAGGAGCGGCGTCGTTCGGGCCAAACGACGACCGAGTGGGTGACGATGTCGGGTGGTGGTCGTCGGACGGTGGGGCGACGGGATGTGGCAGCGGAAAGAGCTAGGTTAGTGTTTTAGCTCTGATACCATGTTATGAATATTATGTGTATATTTATGAGATCCAATGGGCAATATATATAGAGAGTATAAAGGGATATATCATATAAAGATAAAAAATAGAGAAGGAAAATAGAAAAAGATTCCTATTCTAACCGTCCTAAGTACACAACCAAGTCAAACATGTCCCATATACTAGATCTGAGACTAAATAATATATACTGTCATAGGACGGCATATGATAGGTCAATCAGTTGATTCAGCACTGCTTTGGTTAGTGAAAAATCTATACACGTTACTACCGAACGTCGTCGGTGTTGCAATTGGTCAGATTCAGTACCCAGTTTCTCAAACATTTTTAAAAAGATAAATGCCACTTTTTTTTGGCATTTCACATACATCACTTTTTAGAGTGGCAAATATCCCAATCTCCCTCGAAGAAAATACCAGCAAAGTTTTTTAAAAGGAAAACTGAAAAGGTTTAAGTGATCCATATGATCACCATATGTCCGGGGCTCAGGTCCCAGGCTCCATGTGAGAAATTTGTCCTTTTGACAGGACAAGAGTTATTTCTTCAGTTCACTGAAATAGCACAATCAAGGTTTTGTGTTTTTTATTTTATTAATTTTTTTCATAGGGAAACAAATACAAAAACAAGGGATTTTTCAAATGTTTTACAGCTAATTTGATGCAAAATGTAGGGTAACTATTTTTTTTGCTTTTTCTTTGAAAGCAAAAAAAAGCAGTGTAATTGGCGCTGTTATAGAGCAAGACGCGATCTTGCGGAAGAAGCAAACGATACCACGAATCAGTAGTGACACATGAATAGTACCCGGTGGTATTGTAACACTGTTATTTTCCGTGCATGGTTGATGGGTTTCCTAGGATAAAGAATAGCCTATTATGTAGGTTATTTAATGATTTCTTATCTATCAAGTTAATATTATGGATATGATCTTATTTATTAGAAATGCTATGTTAATAGTTGAAAAGATTAAATTTGATTGATAGGTTTCCTTATAGATTATTTCTTAAGCGTCAAGTCGAATTGTCCCTATAAAAGGGATATCATGTATCCATTACAATCAAGCAATGAATAAATAAAGTTCTTAGTCTCTCTCCCTTCTCTTCAACAAAGCCTTAGAGCCTTAGCGGTGGCATGACCAACCGTTCAAGGATGAGTGCCCTACCCCCGGTCCTCGGACTCGTACCCCAACAGTTACCACAACATTTGGTAGGCTTAGTTGAAGAGGGAGAGAGAGACTAAGAACTTTGTTTATTCATTGTTTGATTGATAATAGATACATGATATCCCTTTTACAGGGACAATCCGACTTGATGGCTAAGAAATAATCTATAAGGAAACCTATCAATCCAATATAATATTTTTAACTATTAAAAATAGCATTCCTAATAAATAAGATCATATCCCTAATAATAACTTGATAGATAAGTAATCCCAAAATAACATATCTAAATGGTTATTCTTTATCCTAGAAAACCCATTAACCATGTATGGAAAATAACAGAGCTACAATGCCGATGGGTACTATTCACACACACTACAGTACGCGCAGATGTTCATGCGTCGCTATAGAACCCATGGTACTATTCACATGTCTACTGCAGCGCATTGTGTCTTGCTCCATAACATTACAACCCCTCGCGGTGAGATAGCTCGTCCTTGTGTCTGCGGTGGTGTAACATCCCAATTTTCTAGGCTTTTTTGAGATTTTCAAAATAAAATAACCATTTGGTTTTGTTGAATTGCTCAAGCTTAACTTGGAGATTTTGGAAATTTGCAGCGATTTAATATGAATCTGCTCTTCTCGTTCTCCCCGGCTATAAAAGCCCGAGCGAATTTCTCTCATCACCTTTTCTCACCCAATTCTCTTGCTCTCACCTAGCTTCTCGCTTGAAGTTTCGCCAAGAAGTTCACGAGCTGCGCCACTACTACGTAAAAATGTATTCACAGATGGTTCAAAAACGCCATCACAGATGGTTTCGTGAGCCGCCTCGAGTTTATGGGTCGATGATGACATGAGGTCATCACAGCACGGTTTTCAAACCGTCAGTGATATATACTTTACAAACGGTTATTAATCGAGAACCGTTTGTGATAGGAACTCTATCATAGACGGTTTGTGGTCAAATGCGTGATAAAATATATATCCGAGCGGTTTGTGGCTGGAGAACCGTTGTGATGACTTTTTCTATAAAGCCCCAGCGGTGGTACGCTTGTGCTATTAAAACCGCATCATATATATATATATATATATATATATATATATATATATATATATATATTCGTAGTAGTCTCTCAACCACTTTGGGGGATCATCCACGCATAACATGAGAAGGATGAGACAGTAGCCACGTGCAACCTCATTGAGCCCCTGCAAATTTAAAAAGTATGGATGCAAGGAGATCGTTAGGACATCCAATTACCTGGATGTTGTCGATAGGTAATTGGACGTTGCTATGTTCAGAAAGTGGCGTGGACGCGCAAGTATTCCGGCTGGGAAGTGGCATCATGTATTAACAAATAACCATTCTTGAGCATGCAATCGTCTTTAAACCCAACAAGAACACTAAGCAACCATTCTCACATTTCAAAAGAATTCTCAACTTGTTGCATGGTGTTCTTGTTGGGTTTAAAGACAATTACATGTTCAAGAATTGTTGGTTGTCGATAGATGATGCCACTTTCGAATGGCCAATAACATAGCGACGTCTAATTACTCAACATCCCACGCTCACTTTTTAAACACATGCTTAAGAATTGTTGGTTGTCGATAGATGACGCCTAATTACGCCCAATTATCGACAACATCCGTAATTGGATGTCCTGACGATTTCCTTGCATCCATACTTTTTAAACTTGCAGAGGCTCAATGAGGTTGCCCGTGGCTACTATCTCATCCTTCTCATGTTGCATGGACGACCCCAAAAGTGGTCAGAGACTATATAACAATATATATATATATATATATATATATATATATATATATATATATATATATATATGATGCCGTTTAAATGGCACAAGAAGCCACCGCTTGGAGACTTTATAGAGAAGAGATTATGAATGGAATGGTAGGACGACTGGATGCAAGGTAGGAGAACTTGACCAGATGAACACAAGCTACACGCATAAAAGTGAAATGAATGGCGAGAGACAGTGAAGAGGTGTTGTAGTAGTTTTGACTCATTTGCTCTTGTTTTCAAATACAATACACACCAAGCTTAAACTTTTACAAATCTGAAAAGTTAATTGCAGCCAAGCCCCATCCGAACCACATCTAATGTAAGCCAACCAAGCACAAAGCTAGAACCAACATCGATAACCCTCAGTATCCATCAGAGAGCATTAACCAAACCCACCATCCCCATTCATTTTTGTCAATTTGAACCCACAGCATGAACTAAGCAAGATGCATATATATAGAATGCACATACACCAATAGTCCTCAGTTTACATTTCACAGAGCAAGGAGACTATTAATATGAACTAATTATCAATTCAATTTCACCATAAGACTATTAACATCATTGAGCAGTTCAACAGCTAGCAAGGTGCCACTAGCTAACATGCATCTGTATGATCATTGTATTCATTTATATTTATGATTTCTCTATACTTATCTTTACATGTATGTATTACACATTTACACTTCTCTGCAATGATGCACTTCTCTTCATGTATGTATGTATTACACATTTAGCATCTGGGCTCTGGCCAATGGCCATCACCATCAGCATCAACCAATAACCAGACAACATCAAGAAGACAAGAAGGGGACTTACGCGTTAGTGGGAGAGCCGGAGAGGTTTGGAGGCGCGAGGGAGGTCTGAGGTAGCGCAACGAGCCGACGGCGAGAGGGAGGAGGAGCTGGAGCTGCGGCATAGGGAGGAGGAGCCAGGGCCGACAGCGCAGCGAGGGGTGACTGGGAGTTTGATCTGGCGGCGCAGGGAGGAGGGAGCTTGATCTGGAGGTGCGGGAGCTGGCGGCGAGGGAGGAGGAGCTCGGTTCATATGAATACCAACAGCACAAACCAATAGGTGATAGATCTGTCTTACCTCAACATCGCTGGTGGAGAGGTAGTCGCGTACGCCAGGGGGAGGAGAAAGAGGGGAAGGCGTGTGGCGTCACCGTAGTTGTGGCACAACGGTGACACGGCAAAAGACACTCTTATCGTACGAGTGTCTTGTGTAGTGAACCGTGGTGTCACAAGCGTCGACGACGAAAAGAATGCATGGTGGCGTCGGCGACGGGGTCACTCAGGTGGGGAGGTGAATGGACGAGAGTAAGGGCGGCGCTGGGGAGTGACGAGTTAGAGCGCAAACCTTAGCGGCGAGCTCCTACTAATAAAGAGATTTATCACGACGGTTCTATTATGGAACCGTCGGTGATATATCCTGACGGTTCCACAATGGAACCGTCAGTGAAATGATTTTTTCTCAAGTATATTTATTTTGTATATACACTTACATGACATGAAGAAATTACATGTTTATATGTCAATTTTGTTATTTAAATACTATCAAAATTTGCTTTAACTATATATACATAGATATATATCACATATCGGATATATATATATAATTAATTTATTCCACTAAACCGTCTCTAATATATATATATATATATATATATATATATATATATATATATAATTCAACATATAATTAATATAGTAACTTCACCTCCAAACTTTTTAATTTTGGAATTTTCATATGGCCAAACAAATGGCGAGTAAACTTACAAAAAGATTAAAAAAGTAGAAACCTATAAATAAACAAAGTTTTTCTAGTGGCGAAGTAGGTCGCTATCTCCGTCTTCAATACTTCGTAGGCGGCGGCGTCGGGGGCGGACGGTTTGTGATTGAACGAAGCCTGAAATATGTCCACCCGCTGACGCGTTCGTTTGAGTGTCTTCCAAAGATCCTCGGACTGTTGAACCAAGTAGAATTGAGTCCATAGGCTCTCTTCCCTTGCTTGAGGGTCTCGGCCGTCGACTCGATGCGCCTGCCGCCTCGACACTGCAGCCAAGTGACGGCAAGCCTCCTGGAGACATACAACGTCGTTTTGGAGGACCACATCGATGACACGGTATACTCGCCGAAAGTGGGAGATCACCCGTAAGACACGGCGGAGGAGGATGTCAAGACGGCGGAAGGTGGCCGTTACCTGCTCTGGCAAATTCTCGGACAGAGGAGTGAAGACACTGTTGAAATAGTATTCTTCCGCAGCACGGTTCGACGTACAACGAGAGAGGTGCTCGTACAGTGCGGCCAAGTAGGCCATCAATGCCGGCGGTAAGGAAACGAAAAAGCGACCATTTACTTTTTTTTGTATAAGTGGGGATGATCATCTTCGATGGCGGATGATCCTTTTTATAAAACAAGGAATAAATTTAGAGCGTGAGACGATCAAGAGACGCATTGGGGAGTCGAAGCGGCATTGATGTGACGAATTGAGATGCATCGGTGACGAAGAAACTCATCGGGCTTCAACTGGGAGCCGTGGCGATATTATCACAGACGGTTATAACAAAAAACAGTTCGTGATATGTAGTAGTATCACAGACGGTTATTGTTAATAAATGTCTGTGATGTTTCACAGACGGTTCTTTGTTAAAAACCGTCTGTGATATGTAGAATTATCATAGACGGTTATTAACAATAACCGTCTGTGATAATTCACAAACGGTTTTAGCTATGAACCGTCTATGATATTACCTCTTCACAGACGGTTTGTGCGCAGCCAGTAACATAAACGGTCTCTAAACCAAAACCGTCTATGATTGCATGTAATACAGACGGTTTTGGTCAACCGTCTGTGATGAGGCGTCCAGTATTAGCCTTTTTGTAGTAGTGGCCATCGCCTGCTCGTCGCCAAGGAGCCGCCGGAGCTGCGACGCCTTTGACCCCCTCGCCACCGAAGAGTTCACCAGAGCACCTGCGCCGTTCTCCGTCCTCCTCTAGTCTTCTCTGGCCTCTCTTTCTCTCTCTCTCTCTCTGTGTCTCTGTCCGGGTGAGTTTCTCCGAGCCCTGTCCTCCTTTTTGCTCTCTCACAACCATGTTACGTAGTTGTGTCCCTTTTACGACCACGTGAGTAATCGTATCCTTCGTAGGGCCTCAAGACCTCCTCCTTCTTTGGACCTCCTCCTCAAGACCCCCCTCCTTTGGACCTCCTCCTCAGGACCTCCACCCTCTCAGTTGGACCTCCTCCCGAGAGCCCGTTTCTAGTTCTTCTGTTCCTGTGCTTTTCTTTTGGTTCTAGTTTGGTAGTTTTTGGTTTTTATTTGAATTCGTTGTATTTATTTAGCTCTTTTCGCACGTGTAGATTCCGGCTTCTCCGAAGAGTTCTTGGACCCGACGACCACTACCAAAGAACCTCAGCTCTTCAACGAAGGCAAGTCGTAGACCTTTGATCATGTCGAACCCAGTTTGAAAAATTATATTGGTTTATATCAACATGCATGGCTATTTGTATAAAAATGGTTTGGGAAATAGCTAAACACCTACTCGACAGTATGACTCCTTGAATACTTGTGTTCGACATGTTGACATGTACCTTTGTACACCATAGGTTGGGTAATCTTAGTTGGACCTCTTTGTGATACCAACATGGGTGCGTATATTGCTTAGACATGCTTTAGTTATGCGTTGTCTCTCGATTACATGTTTCAATGATAATGAATTTGACTTAATGATATATGGAATTGTGGAGCGACCACTATTGTTAAAATTTGTTGTGCCATGACTAGGGTGGTCATTTGGCCGGGTTGAACCCAAAATGTTTTATACTCGGGCGAGTGATCGTACAGTAAAGGGGGTGCAGAAAGCACATTGGGATGTGGTTGTCTCGCCTGAGTAGTCCCTAAGGACTTAACCTTGTAAGCCATTGATCTGGGCCATATCGTGCAACCACAAGTCCATACTGGGGTGGACCTGGCCAACTAATTGGCAATGCTTTGATTCGGTTCCGTTTTGGTGGAAGTGTGTAAGACCTGGGTTAGACATGCACACTTGGCGCAAGAGGGGGCTATGAAGGTGAAACCTTAGCAAGCGGAACCGAGTCAAGGCAAAACCTTGTAAAGGCGTGCTCTAGTCTGCTTACCCAAGGTAGTGAGCAGGGGCATCGACGGGTGCCAAACAAACTAGAGATGTCGTATCTTGTGGGTAAAGCTGTACAACCTCTGCAGAGTATAAATCTATTCGAATAGCCGTGTTCCCGGTTATGGACATGCCTGGTGATTTCATGCAAGGGGTAGACTTTCTCAAAACTTGTTGGTCTTGGCTGGTTCCGAGTAGTGCAGGCAAAGACTGTGGTGGTCACGAGTGGTCCGAGAAGTGAACAGGGTGTTCACGAGTTGTTTTCAAAGAAACTTGAATACTTATGTATTAATCTTTCAACTTATGCTTTGCAATCTACTTACTGTATTTCCATTAAATATTGCTTTCTACAAAGTAAACATAAAGCTATCCTTGTGGAGCCTTGCATGAATACTATTTGCATATATTTTCCTACGGCTTGCTGAGTACATTCAAAGTACTCATGGCTTGTGCCATCTGGTTGATCAGCAGCTGAAGAAGACCTCCCAGGGAGCTCCGAGCTCTGGGAAGAGGAGGTCTTCGAAGACCTTTCGTGCTAGGAGACGTCCTCCACTCGATTGCCTGTGGGTATGTTGTGGATATCATGGGGATATGTGCACAATCTTAGGATGATGTTACAATTGGCAATGTCATTAACGGTTTGTCGAAACACGCATTTTCGTCGAAGTTTGGAATGCTGTCAGGTTAAGTGCGGTCAAACCGGTGTTGGGCGCGCGATCAGACCGGCCAGCGGTTAGACCAGCCATTGAATGGCGGTCTGACCGATTTTGTTCTGTTCATCGGCCAAAAGTGGCGATGAGGGTTGGGTTAGGTCAAGTTCATGGGTTTCATGGTATATGTGTTGCATGATGCATGTTTTGACTAACGTGGGTCAAGTTGTGAAGAACTTGTTCTTGGAATCGATTTCTTTGTCTATTGTTGTGCAGGTTGCTTGGAGGTCAATGACGGTCAACGACGAGGATGATCAGGACTAAACTTGGAGAGCTGAGGTCCAGAACGATTGAGGATGCCAGTGAGGTCAATGGAGTCAAGCATGGCGCAAGAGGACAAAGGTGACCGAATCAGGCGATTCGGTCGACGGAGTTGGATCAAGCGGCGGGGTTAGTCTGCAAGTGCCATGGTGATTTCGATGGGAGCGGATGGGAGACTTGCCAACATGATGAGAGCCGTTGGATCAACCTACACGTGGCGAAGCATGGAAGTGCTTCACGAAGATTGGATTCGGTCTTTGCAAAAAAAAAATCGAGAATGGGGTATTTTGGTAATTTTACCAAATACTGCCTTTGTGACCTTTTGCTAACTCGCGGCACAAGACAGTGCATGGAGAAGTGGATTAGGTCAAGAGGAGATGAAGATGACGCTTTAAAATACGTGCGTGTGTGACCCGTTTGTGTGTGGGCCTTAACGGGAGCCCATTAGGGTTAATGCTTTTAGAAGGTCTAAGCCTCCACTAGAAATAGAGAGGGAGGTGGCTGCACCTCGCCCCAACCCTTTCATTATTGAAAACCCTAGTTTTGCTTTTGTGCTTAGGGAGAGGATAGTTGGAGGTTAGGGTTCTAGAGAGTTGGATTTGATTTCGTGCTCATGTATTGAGTCTTTGTTCTCCTTGATAGAGTGGCTGTAAACCAATACCATATCAAATCAATCTAAAGAAAGTTCTCTCAAAGATGAGTCTATTTGCTTTCTTTATCTCTATTTGGTGATTTGGGGTCTTTCTTTGATCCGCGAGTTTTTGCTTGGTTTCTTGCCATGATCTAACTTGCTGTGACATGTGGGAACCCATCTAGGATCATCTTGATCATCAATCACTCACGAGCAAGTCTTTAGATCATATTCGTATTTGGCTCGGTTTTGGAGCACACTTCGTTCAATCTGAAAAAGATAGGAACTTTGGCATGGATCTATGCGATCCTTGATTGGAATAGGTTCCTAATATCTTTTAGAAGGTGTGTCTCAAGTTTCGTGGAGTTTGGCCGCATAGATCAAAAGTTAAACCGATTTGAGTTTGATTTTTCGGGCTTTTTCCACTCTTCTGTGTCAGGTCCGGTCAGACCGATTTTACAATGCCGATCGAGATCACCCAATGGTCGATCATGATTTTGCTACCGGTCATCACATAATACACACCAGTCGGACCGCCCTGAGGGTTTGAGCTTTTTGTGCTGGTCTTTTGCTTTGGGGATTTTGGTTTGGATTCAATACAAGTCTTCCGCTATACTTGTAGATTGATCTTCATAGTTTCCATAGCTACTGGAGTGAAATTGGTGTTGAATCCATTCTTTGTGAAAAAGTGAGCATGCTCCTATTCACCCCCTCTAGTCGCCTTTTCGGTCCAACACATGTCGAATGGCCTCCACGTGTTCTTTTGCTTTTCCGCTGCGAGCTCTTTTGTTGTAAGCTCTGCGTGGCAACCTTGTAAGAACTTGACCATAAGGTATTTTGCTGTTATTATCGTTAATTTGTCTGCTTCTTCTATAGTTTGTTGTATGTTTTTGATGACATCGTTGTTGAAACTGTACGGACCAGCTACTGATCTTGGGACTGGTCCAGAGTGCACAGAGGGTCCCGGGGTTGCTACTCGGGGTCTCGACAGGTGGTGGCCACGGTTGAAGTTCTTGGTGACCCCATGTTGACAAGAGTATCTGGTACCGGCGTGTGACCCCATGTTGACAAGAGTATCTGGTACCGGCGTTAGTTCCCTTAAGAGCAGATCAGCAACACTCCGACGTATAACACCCAAGGAAGAAGCACCTTAGCATTTCGTGGCGTTGAGGAAAACATCAGCGGCATGGGCAATCGACATGAGGGAGTAGTTACACCCTTACTGCCATGGAGCGTGACAATGGCAGGAAGGACACAATGACGGCACTGGCCCCTCAATCATTGCGCTCTGCATTGCTTATGGCACAGTATCGGCCGGCTGTGTGGAAAAGATCGCTGCTGGACAGTGGCATCCTTCCTCCAGTGGCGCCGCACCAGGGGTGCAACCAAGGGCAGCGATGCCCACTGAGGTAACGTTGGTGGCGCAGTTTAGGAAGGTGATGGTAGCGCGGCCATTGCAATGGCACGCGACGTCTCCTCCCGCTCCTTCAACTTGACCATCAATCTCCACATTTCTTGGAGAATGGTCATCATATTGTCAATTAAGGCCATCATCTTTTTGTTGCTAGCCTTCAACATGACGAAGGAAGATAGTTTGGCACCAGAAACCATGGTGGATTACTCTCATACCAAATGTTGTAGTAACTGTTGGGGTATGGGTTCGAGAACCGAGGGTAGGATATTCGCCCTTGAACGGTTGGTCATACCACTATCAAGACTTTGAGGCTTAGTTGAAGAGGAGGAGGAGACTGAGAACTTTGTTTATGCATTGATTGATTGATAATGGATACATATTATCCCTTTTATAGGGATAACTCGACTTGACGTATGAGAAATAATCTATAAGGAAACATATTAATCCAATCTAATCTTTCCAATTGTTAAACATAATATTGCTACTAAATAAAATCATATCTGTAACAATAACTTGATAGATAAAAAATCCCAAATTAACCTACCTGACTATTCTTTATTGGAAACCAGCAACCGCACACATAAAAACCTGCAGACCATCAACCGCGCACATGAAATAACGTGATACAGTGCACCACTACGTTGCCGTGTACTGTTCACACGCCTGCAGCATCGTGTCTTGGTCCATAACAGGTGCCAAGTATCAACTGACAGGTGACAGACACAAAACTGAAGCTCGCTTCTTTGGTTCTCCGCTAAACACTTGACAAAGTTAAATACAAGTATGATTAATCGAATACTACAAGTCCCATCCCTGGGATAATGCATCGCCAGTACTAAGAAATCAGTGTACTGTGTTCATGATCAGGTAGGAAAAAGAATTCATCTGTAATATAAAAAGCATGTTATCAGTTCAAGTCCTGCCTCGAGAAAGCATCCTGCTTAAAAGAAGAAGAAAAGCAAAAGATGCTTCATACGCAAAATTCTAAGCTTCAGAGCTGAGAAAGTCTTTACCAGTAGGTCCAGTACACACTAAGCTATGAAAAGAACACTCAGGAAACGGCGAAGGTTCCTTTGCTCCATATGAATAGAATAGATTATTTGTCAATGCAGAACTCCAGTATCTGCTGCAAGGAAAAGAATTATCCATATACATCGTATAAATATCTCCATTGTAAGAACTCTTATTTTCTGAGAGCAGGGGAACGTAGCAGTGATTTGAAATGTAGACATATGAGACTTCTGCAGTAAGAGAATACAAGAAAATAAACATGAAACTCAAATTGAGCACAGTATTTGGCAGGTTTAGCAGTACTTTCTTATGTGACTGCCAACAAATATCATTCAGAACACAAACTTGAAGCACTGAAAAATAAATTTGTATTAAGTGACACTTCAAGAATCAAGTGCCAGAGTGAATAGTATTTTCACAGTAATTCAAAATGTTTCATTCCGTATAACCAAAAAGCCGTCAAGATGACAGAATTCCACAACAATTGAATTGATATACCAGTTACATCATTTCAAAAGAATGCTACACACATTGCCAGCTCTCCGGTCACTGTCAAAACCTGGGACTGATCAAAGAACACACCCCATCATAGATCCCCCTTTGTCTTCTCTTTTGCATCCGCCATTGCATGAGCTTTGAAGATCACAAATGACTGCAAAATGCTTCTTTCGCCAAGAACCTCAACCAATCAATCATGGCGCCACAACCACCACCGGTCAATCTTCGAAAAAACCGGCCACTGCCCACCTCGCTTATTACCCATGAGAATATGAACAGATACACCTTTGATAAACAAACCTATATTCTTCATCACCTGACCGCATCTGACATGCCACCCACCATCATCTCAAGCTCCTCAACCGAGCCACCCTCATCCAAAAATTCCAAGCTCGATGACCGACAAGTGAAGTAGAACACTGCACTCATCATCGAATCGATCAGCATCACGAATGAGTACATGAGGACAAGCAATGGCCCCTCCCAGAGCCGCGATGAGCCATCCCCATAGCTCAACGTCTTCACCCTGTGCTCAAACAGCCCCTCGACGAAGGCCAGCCCAATGGTGGATCCAAGAAAGATGAGCAGGCCGACATGGGTTTGCCCCTGCATCAGCTGCGCCGACCGGCGCAGTGCATTGACCCCTGCGACGTCCTCAAGAACGGCAATGACGCCGCCGAGGTTGCACACTATGATGGTGTGCGTGTACGCCACGGAGAAGGCAAGAACCGTTACGAGGCCAGCGCAGACGACAATGTCGGGCGGGTAGAGCATGGACTTGAGCGTGGAGCAGGCGGTGACGAGGAGGGCGAGGAAGGCGGCGAGGCAGGCGATGACGGCGGAGCACGCGAGCGCGTACGTGGCGGCGAGGCGAGGCCACGCGCGGCACGCGAGGAGGGAGAGGTCGGCGGCGGCAAGGGGCTTGCCCGCGTATACGGCCGCCACGGCGTACGCGACGGCCGCGCGGGCGGCGAGGAGGAGCGTGACGAGCGCCGGGAACGACACGACAGCCGCGACGAGGGTGGCGGCGAGGTGGTGCGCGAGCTGCCTGACGAAATGCGTGAGCGGGAGCCCCGACGCCGCGGAGGCGACGAGGAGCCATCGCGCGAGCGGCAGCACGATCGCACCGTCCAGCGCGGCGGCGGACAGGAGGAGGCACCCCGACGCCGGGCAGAGCAGGAGGAAGAGGATGGACGTGAACGCGTGCGGGTCCGCCCGCAGCACGCGCACCGTCTCCCGCAGGATCTCGAGCGCGTTCATCGGCGGCGGCAGCACCACGCCGCCGGAGCCCCCGCTCCGCGCCCGCGCCATCCTCCAAGCTGCCGCTCCTTGCACTTCTTGGATTCGCGATTTCGTCGCCGCCGGTCAGATTCAGATCCGCGGCAAGATTCGAGCGACACCAAAGCGCGCGCCCAATGCGCTCTTTCGCGATGAGGGTTGGGGCTTATCAGTGGCGCGGGGTGGGATCTTGGGGGACGGGAATTGCGTGGGAGCTGGAGATGGAGGAGGTGAAAGTTCTTTGGAGCAGAGATCGAGGGCGGCTTTTGTGAAGGGAGACGACGACAAGTGGGGGTGGGGGTGGTGTTGAGCTACCGACAGTTCTCTGATGAGGATGACAGGTGGGGCTCACGGAGGGGAGGTAGTTTGTATTTCTGAGTGTGACATGTGGGTCTAGGAAGCCAAAAGTTCAGCGAAGCTTCCGCGCACTCTTCTCTAGTTTTTTTAATTTTTTTTTTGATTATATACTATAGAAGATTTTAGCTATATACTACCAAGGATAATGCTTATGGACGACGCTAAGATCGTATCGGACACTTCACTTTACTTTGTGCCCTTCCGTTTCTAACCACTTCCTCGTTTCTTTCCCCCAACTTATCCATCAGATCTCTCTTCTCTTTTAATCATAGTTACATCCATCCCAATCGCCTTCCTCCTCGTGCTTCTGTCGTCTCATCTCATGCAATCCATTCCAAAATCCAATCCTCCTGTAGCCATCGTGTCCCAGTGGCATGCCTCCTCCTCGGCCGCGACGCGCTCTCGCACCTCCTCCTCCTACCTCGCCCAAGCCCCCGTGCTCGCGCCCACCGGATCCGCACCCTATCGGAGGCGGAGACCCTACTGCCTCGCCGCCCAGAGATCTCGCCGCTGAGGCTCCTGTGCTCGCCTTGTTGGTTGTCACGCCCGAGGAGAAATTGCCTGTCAAGCCCCCCGTCGATGACGACTTTTTCATCACGCCATGAGCTCCTGTGAGCGTTTTTTTTGTTGCAATGTGATGTTATAGCATGTTGCAATTAGGGTACAAATTTGTTATAGCATAGATGAAATTTTTTGGTTTGATTGAAAATTTTGTAGATCCTAAATGTGTTTTTGGTTCTGATGTTGCGACCCGTTGAAAAAATATTGCACAATGTTTTTTGATATGTTGCGACCCGTAGAAAAAAATGATGCATCCTGTTTCTTGATATATTGCATCAAATGAAAAAAATGTTGCATCCTTCTTTTGCCCGATGATCTTCATTTTTGTTGCGTGTGATGTTGCAAGATGAGCTTTTTAATTGCGTGTTTTTCAGATGTTTGTTTTGATTGCGTGTGCGTCTCCTGTGTACTTCTCCTCGTTGGCAGTGCACCTGCATGTGCTTGATGCGTTAAAAATAGCTCATCTTGCTATACTATTTTTGTTGTGCGTTAAAAAATATTAGAGCTCAAGTGTACGACGCTAGCGCTTAGACCGTAAATCCGAGCGCTAGTCGCACCCTACTATCAAACCAGTGAAAGACCACTCTGTTTACCTTTATACCACTCCGCTCATCTCTGTTAGCATGTATTCTCCTTTTTTCCTTTTCTTTTTCACCCAAATTTGCTATGTGGAGTCCAAAAATACCCTTGCCCTTGAATTGGTCGAGCCCGACCAAATGTTGTATGTTCTGCACTTCTCCCCATCCCCAACCAAGTCGCCGCCACGAGAGCTCCCGTCGCCGCCATGAGAGTTCCAAATCTCCATCAGTTGCTGCTGCCACCCCAATGTGGATCGACGCCAGCTGTAAAATCTGTGCTCGATTCCCCCATCGGTGGACTACATTTTTTTCCCTTTCCATGTGAGCATTTTTCATAACAATCTGGTATCCAAGACACTGCAAATATTTCGGCGCCTAATTCAATATAATATTCCATCCGTTCAAAAATATATGACGTTTTAGAAAGCGTCGATTAAATTTCCTTAACTTTGACTAATAATATATAAATAACAATTTGTATTAATCATGTGAAAATAATATCATTAGATTAACCATGAAAATATTTTTCATAGTATAATACTTTCATATTATTTTATAAACATATTCATATAAAAAGTAATAGTTGAAGTTACATATTCAAACATTACATTCAGATTGGTTAATACAACAATGCATTACAAGTTGTTCTTGCATTACAATTCCGCAGTTGGTGAACATGGCACAAATACTACAACTAATATTTCTTCTGCTTGCATTACAATCGGATGACAACTTGTTCACTGTCCAATTCTTGTAGCTTCCACCCCAACCAAATCCACTCGACATGTGGGACATTACACGAGAGGGAGCAACTCTGGGTTGGTCGTGGACGTCGACGAATACGACCATCTTGCCATGGCTACGAGCGTCGCGGATGGGGACTGCAGGGGGCCATGAGAAAGAAACAGGTTATGGGAATATGGGGGCGCGGCGAGGGAGTGCCGGTGGTCGACGCCTAGGAAGCGGTAAGCTATGGGAGAGCGGCGGCGGCGGCGCAGACGAAGGCCCTGTTTGATATAGCTCCAACTCCCAGCTTCGTAGTTGAAGTAAGTGGAGCTGTACCAAACGGGCTAACTCTACAAAACTTTTGAAGTTGGAGCAACTTGGAGTGGAGTAGCTTCTAGTACAAATTTTGGGAGCAGGTGAAACCATGCTCCAAGTGGGAAGCTGTGGACTAGTAAAACAAAGTACCCATTAAAGTTGAAGGTATTTACCCGCAAATTGCCACTGATATACCCTAATATACACACCTGGCACCCCCAACCTGCAGCCAAGTCCCCAACCAGTTGGCTTCGCAGCCCCAACCCCTCGCCTCCCTCTCCCGTTCGCCGCCTCTAGCTCCTTGCTTGCGCCTTCGTTCGCCCCCCCAGCTTCCCCACCCCACCCCTTCGCCTCGCGCGATTCGCCTGCAACCCGTTCTCCGCCTGCCCCCTTCGCCTCCCTTGCCCGTTCGTTGCCCCACCATTCGCCACCCCCCCTTCGCCTCCCCTCGCCCGTTCGCCCCAACCCCTTCACCTCATCCGCGCCCCCCCATCCCTTCGCCTCGCCCTCCCCTCCCATCCGTTCGCATCCGTGCTCATCCCCTCGCCTGTTCGCGGTGGCAGGCGGTGGCGACTTCGTCTCCGACAGCAGCTCTTCCTTCCCGACCCTCGGCGCTTCTTCCCAATTTCTCGGCGGCGCTTCCTCCCTCGGCGGTTCCTCCTCCCTCGGCAGCTCTTCAAGGTAAGCCACCGAGCTGTGAATGGATTTGTTCTGAATTTTTGGAATGTGAATGTGAATGGAAATAGTGTGAATATTCAGTGATTGTGACTAATAGTTTTCTCAGATTATTGTGAATGTCAGATTTGGAGCCAGTGATTGTGTCCAGATTAATGTGAATGTCCACACCCTCAACAGCATGATGTAGCCCTCAACAGCATGATTGTGAGTGTCCACACCCTCAACATCATGATTGTGAATGTCCATACACAGAGATGGAAGGATGGATCAAAATTAAGCTAGTGGAAATGAAATATAAGCAAAAAGTTTCCCTGCCTAAGAAATAATGAATACATTTCTGCTTGACCATAGGTCATTCAAAGCCGTGGGAATGATACATTGATCTCTGTCGAAGAGAGTCCTGTAAAGGTTCTTTCTACTGATGTAGATAAATTCCTTTCATTTGGCTGATAAGTGAGTACACTACTGCTACTAGTTTTAATCTAAGCGTTCTTGGTTAATAAGTTATGAAAAGTGTGCTAAACTTGTTTAGAAATGTGCATTGTTATCTTCAAGTCATTTCTCTTTAACGTTTTAGCTTGGGGTTTGACATATGTTGTTATTAGACATTTGCCTTAAAGCTTAAACCATCTACAAATCCTTCCTATGCATACAGTGTCTATGTCATTCTACTTATTCAAGTTAATACAACTTTAAGGAGAAGCATATCATTGCACAGGAAGATAGCATACAACCATCAGATGATTCACTTATTTGCATCCATGTACATGTTACAAATCTGATTGTTTATTCTTTTAGCCTCTTGTCATGATTGGTTGATTCTGAGTGTTCATATGTGAACTCATTTTATGTGCTTGGTTAGTTTACATTGATGTAAGTAGGAATGTTAAAACATGCAGATGGCAGGTTCTGTTGAGTGGAATGATGAGCACCTTAGGGTAGTGTGTGAGTTGTTTGCAGAACAAGTTAGGATTGGGAACCGGCCAAACACCCACTTGAACACCGTAGGATATGCCGAGGTAGCTAAGGGGTTTAAGAATATAATGGGCCTCGATTACACTAAGACACAATTCAAGAATAAATGGGATAAGTTGAAGTCCGATTACGCTTACACCATTTGGGAAAAACTCACCACAAGGGAGACCGGTTCTGGCTGGGACAATGAAAAAGGCACAATTTCTCAACCCCTTGCATGGTGGAAGAAGGTTAACATAGTAAGTGTTATTTCAATTTTTTTTTACTTTGGGCAGCACATACTTTTTATTTATACTAATCGGTGTCCCATTTTTCATAGGAAATTCCAGGGGAAATAAAGTTTCGCAAAAAAGGGCTGCAAAATGAAGGCTTTCTAAGGCAGATGTTTGAAGATATCACCAATGATGGTGCTGATCATTGGTCTCCGGCAATGGGTATATTGCCTCAAACACAAGCTGAGAATACTCAAAATGTGAACCATGATGATGAGGATGACATTGAGGACATCGATGAGACCGAGCTTGAGGACGAGTCCCCCTCCAATGGCAAAGGCAAGAGAGTAGCAAGTGCACCTATTGGGACGGGCAAAAAGCCTAAGTCAAGCTCAGGTCAAGTCACGCAAGACCAAATCATAAAGATAGCTAACATGGCTGAGAATCTCAGTCGACATTGGAGTCATTTGTAATGAAAGATGACCCTTGCTCCATAGATGTTGTGATGAACTGGGTGGAAGAATGTGGTGCCTCTCTAGGTAGTGATGAACACTTCATTGCCACTGAGTTGTTCTTGAAGAGGGAGCAAAGACAGATGTTCAAAACATTGCACACCCCACAAGCTCATTTTGAGTGGCTTAAGAGGAAGTACAAGAAGGAGTATGGGAATTGATTATGGCATGTTGCGATATTGTCTAAACTTTATGTTTGCTTTTTATGTTAGCTTCCTTCTTATGTTGTCGTATTAGCTCATTCGTGGACCATATTCTATCTATGTAAGACTGATAACCCTATGTTTGAATATTGTATGAACTTTATGTTTGCTTGCTTCTTATGTCATCCTTCTTATGTTTGAGAACCTTATGTCTTATGTCCATATATTGCTTGATGTCTATATTGTATATTGCATTCTAACGATTGTGATGAAATGTACAGATGTTGTCTTGCGAAAGTGATAGTGATGAAGAGAACAAAACTAGAGAGAAGATCATGCGAGCAAAGCATGCTATGGATGTCATTTCTCTAGCCGAGGCATCCATTGTTGCGGAGTACTATTCAACCTACATGGACAAGGCTAAAACGCGGACTTCACGCCTTAGTGGGATGGGTTGGTTGAAGGAAACATTGGCTACTCTGGGAGAGACTCATAGGATGCTTCGTATGAACCAAACAATCTTTTTTGACCTACATAACTTGTTGGTGAGTAGGTATAAACTCAAACCTACCAAGAATATGAGTACACTAGAGGCACTTGCAATCTTCTTATGGGTATGCGGTGGAGGTGAATCGAATGGGAAAACACAAAACAGGTTCAAGCATTCGAGTGAGACCATTAGTAGGAAGTTTCAAGAAGTGCTCGAATGTGTGGTTGCAATGTCTGTTGATTACGTGAAACCAAAGGATCCAAACTTCTCCACCATCCATAGTAGGATTAGAGATGATCGAAGGGCTTGGCTGCATCTTAAGGATTGCATATGTGCTCTTGATGGGACTCATATACGTGCAACTCTTCCACTAGAACAACAAGTGAGATACATTGGAAGGTTCGGAAATCCCTCTCAGAATGTGATGGCAGTTGTGGACTTTGATATGCGTTTCACTTATGCATCCATTGGTCAACCAGGGGCTATGCATGACACTAGTGTGCTCTATCATGCACTGAGAGTAGATCGAGATGTCTTCCCACATCCTCCGTTGGGTAACTCTCAATGCTCTTGGATAAATTACTTCTTCCTAAACCATGTACTGTCATTAACTTTATATTACTTTTGATTCAGGCAAGTATTACCTTGTTGATGCCGGCTATCCTAATCGACCGGGGTACCTAGCCCCATACAAGGGTGAAAGGTATCACGTTCCTGAGTTCCACAGAGGCATTGAACCAACTACTGCCAAGGAAAAGTTCAACAGGGTACACTCCTCTGTGCGTAACATAGTTGAGCGAACATTTGGTGCATGGAAGATGAAGTGGCCAATTCTACTCAAGATGCCAAGCTATCCAATGACCAAGCAAAAGATGATTGTTACGGCTGCTATGGCGCTCCACAACTTCATACGTGAGCATGGTAGCGGGGATTGGCATTTCCATAGGTGCGACCGCGATTCAAACTATGTGCCTACCATTCCTTCTAGATACTGAAAATATGCAATTTCTCAAGATGCTTTGGATGGGTCAACAACACAATTGAATGATCGGTCTATGGATACATTTCGGGATGAGCTTGCTACTGGCATAGCTACTTCTTGGTGACTTGGTATGGTATGAAAGTGAGTTAGCAAAGATAATGTGACCTCTCATTTATTTTGTATCGAAGATATATGTTAGTCTTTGTTATGGACTTTTGTTATGATATTCATCGAATTAGAACCTTTGTTGAGTGGCGTGGCATGTTAGAAGCATCACTTTATGTTATGGACTTTGGTCAGCATCACGTGGCATGTTGGAAGACATATTTCGGGATAAACTTCGTGGTTTATGTTATGGACTTTGGTCAGCATCACAGTGACCATTCAATTTGGCCGAGGAGAGAGAGAGAGAGAGAGAGAGAGAGAGAGAGTACCACGTGAACAGCCCAAACCTGATAAAAATACAAGTCACATACCACGTGAACATTAATAAACCTGATAAATATACAAGTCACATACCAACTCACAAAATAAGGGTAGTGCAGTCTTTTTACAATGATCCTTCTCATTTCTGGAGCTAGAGTCAATTTTCTAACTAAACACCAACGCAGACTGCTCCAACTTCCTATAGAAGTGGATCCAAGAGTGAAGCTGGAGTTGGAGCTGCAAAAACTAGGAGCAGAGCCATACCAAATAGGGCCGAAGTAACTAGTGTTTGCGACGAGCTTCGAGCGAGGAGAATGCGACGGCGTGGACAAAGCTACGGGTGTAAGGGCAATTTGGTAACAGTTAACAGCAGGGACTCGGGGCATTTCAATTTAACAGAAATGTGTTTCAATTTAATGGAAATGGTATAAACGCGAACACAGGGATCTTTCACTCGTACTAGAATGTGTTGGGAAACCACGGGCTTAGTTCATGCAGGTCAGCCTATAGGTGGGCGTCCTATCCAAATTCTAGCAGAGTCTCTAGACTATAAATAGGGGGCGCTAGTCATTTTAAAATGCTGATCGCTTGATGAAGGAATAAAGAAGAAGAATACCTCTTAAAATTTTGTCTCTCTGTGTTTTCAATCTACTATTTGTTCTTGCATTGGTTGATGTGATTCTACGTTTGTCTACGAGGTGATCGTTCGAACTGGACTCGTCAGCGACGGTTCCTCAACACGTTATCAGCACGATCGACTCCGACCTACCTCTAGGTCTACTTTACTCGGATCAAAAGGTAACCATCGTAGCATGGCGCTCGTAGATTGAATCACATTTTCTAGATCGCTTTCAATTCCGCAAATTTGGCTTTCTAGATTTTTCTATATGGTGCAAATCTTCTCTAATCTACTGCGAGCCGACTTGAAGTCGCCGGCACAATGCTGATCGGTAGGTTGCATGAAAGAGTAGATGTCGATTGCACTGTGGATTGTAGATTGCAGATCCGCTCTAATCTACCACGAGCCTACTTGAAGTCACCGGCCAAGCCGATCGGTGGGTTGCATGAAAGGGTAGATGACGATTGTACTGTAGTTTGTACATTGCATGAACAGTAGAGAAAGGAAAAAAATGGCCGATGCAACCCCGTACGGCCGCGCCGCCTCCGGTTTGCCACCACGCGCCGCACGCGCTGCCGCCGACCTGGAGTGCGCTGTCCTCCCGCATGAGGGGCCGTTGCTAGCCCCGCATGGCCATGCCACCGCCGGACCTACGTGCTACGTATCGCCAACCGAACTGGCCCGGAGCCATCGCGCCGCGTCGCCCCCCGCATGGGCTCCACGCCGCCGGCCACGCCGACCTATTGCCGCCCACCGCGTCGCATGCGCGCCGCCTATACGCTTCTCACACCGCCTCGTGCCGCGCCTCACCGCCGCATATGCCTACCACGCCGCATGACCGGCGCGAGCCACACCGCATGGGCAAGCCACCACCGCCAGACCACATCCACTCGCGCCCGTCGCAGGTTACACCCGGCCGCCATTGCTCGCAATTGCCGTCGGCCCTGCGCCCGACGCGATCGAGCCGCGATAAGCGAGCTCACGCCGCGTGCATTTGCATCGTCGTTCACACGCCGTCCCCACACGAACGCCGCCCCGCGACGGCCAAGACGCGGCGCCTCGCTTGCCCCTACTCACGACGCCGCCCGCTTAGATATCGCGATCGATCGCCTTGCACCATCGAGCGCGCCGCACTGCCGTGTTGCACCTACCGAGCACGCCGGAGACCACAGCTTCCGCGCACCCTCCCCGCCGGCTTGGACGCTGCGCCACTAAGTCAGGCCGCCTATTGGCTCCCACACGTCCAACCGCCACCGCCTCCGCATAGGCGCCGCCACCATGGGAGCAGGGCAAGGGGAAACCCTACCCTCCTGCTCATTGAACCGGCCAAAAAGGCCAAAGCAGGCTAAATGGGCCGGCTCAGCCCACGGCCGAAAGGAAAATTGGGGGGGGGGGAGAATCCGGAAAAGGAAAAAAGGGCGGGGAGAAAAATAAAAAATCCCAAAAATTTGTAAATAAACCGTCGAAGTTCTAAAAATTACGTGGAAATATTTTGGGAAAGAAATTCTTGCAGAATAACCCCTCAGAAATTGAAACATTGCATAAAAATTTCTCAGAATTGAAATTTAGCGGTTTAGCCCCTGAAAATTGCAAAATTCACCAAAAATTCATATTCTAGCAGAAAAGGGCCTCGATAATTCAATTTTTTAATCATTTTGAACATTTGAAGCATGTTTAACTTTGTTATTGTTATTTCTATGCAATTTATGTATTGTATTTACTGTTATGATTATCTGTGATTGTTTATATTACTTTTAATCACTGAAAATAGCAGGGAATCATGAAAATGTATAGAAAAATACGGGATCACAGAACCGGTGGTTCTAAGAGCATTATGAGAATTTTGCAACTATTTTATGTAAATTATCGGCAGTAATCTTATGAACTCTTTGCATGAGTATGAAGATGACTAACATCACGAACCGCTGGCCCAGCATGGCTAGAATTTGTACCAGTCTTCAGCTCTGTAGGAAGATAATCATGGATGAGTAGAAGATTGAGAAGACTCTCTTTACCTTTCACCCAAATGCGGTGCAATCCGCATGCAACTATCGTCAAGATGGCTACAAGAATTATGCAGAATGGATTAACATCATGCAAGTTGCGAAGCTCAAGATGATGTTATAAGGAAGAACTACATCTCACAGCCGCCTAGTAGCAATGTTGGCCATAAAGCCAACGCTAGCAGCTACAAGGTGAGGAAGACTCTCACAAAGGAGAAGGGTAAGGTCGTGAGTCGCACGTTATTGATGCTTTCCAGTCTAAGCAGAATGGCAAAGGACAGTATGAGGCACACCTCGCCATTGCAGGCACAGAGGATCCACAACCATTAGTTGCACTCATAGATATGGATAGCCCAGTAGCATCCCCCGTCACCCCTCCTTGGACATTACAGCGGCCACAGCCGTAGTTGCCCAAGAGGAGAAGATCGCGATGGAGCAGATTGAGGCAGAAGTTTTTGAATACTTCGTAGATTCGATCTAGTGTACGTATTGCACTTGGATCTTTTTATAGTACCTTGCAGTTTGGGGCTGTGATGGAACATTGAATTATTTTATTCTTTGAATAATGGTTGTAAGCTCTAGGAGAGCAAAAACATTAAATTCTTATGATGAGTCCTATAAGGCTTAATTTTTCCAAGGCATTTACTTCGAAGGCATTTGATGATTATTGCATGGCAATAGGAATTAATGTTGAGCATTCCGTACTGCATGTCCACACCCAGAATAGATTAGCAGATTTTTGCAGCATTGTAATTTACCAACTACATGTTGGGGATATGCAGTTCTGCACGCAGCAACTCTTATCAATTTTAGACTATCGGCATATAACATCCATTCACCTATGCAAGTAGCGGAAGGGTCAACACTGAAAATTCCTCATCTTCGCAGATTTGGTTGTAAGGTTTATGTACTTGTACCACCATCACAGCGAACTGCAATGGGCCCTCTCCGAAAGTTTGGGATATACGTTGGTTTTGAGACAACATTAATCAGGTATTTAGACCCCATGACTGGAGATTTGCAAACAGCCCGCTTCGCTGATAGCATATTTGATGAGGATTGTTTCCCGTCATTAGGGAGAGAATCAACCCTCGATGAAAAATGTTAGGAAATAACGTGACAAGCCATGGAAATCTATGCACATGACCCGTGCACTAGTGAAGCAAATATTGAAGTCCAGAAGATAATTGATTTGCAAGCATTAGCAAATCACCAAAGTTCCCCAGAACCAAAAGGGGAGCCAGTTGAGACTTGGCACCAGTATGGAACCTTCAGGAAGAGGCATACCAGATTTTAACATTCCCACGGAGGGAGACATCAGCATGGATGTGTGTGCACACATCGGAGTTTAAAAAGTTAAAGGGACTTGCCCCGTAATTGGAAGCAGTGGTGGGCAAGTAGAAGCATTAGAAGAATCGCCCCATGAAGAAATAGCTATAAACTTTGTGACCACGGGAGAATATATGAATAGGTCAATAGCCAATGTCAACATTTATTTTGTAAATTTTTTTTTGCCACAATCATTGATCTTGATCCAGAGCCTGCATCGCTCGCTAAATGTAAGAAAAGATCAAATTGGGAAGATTGGAAGAAGGTAATAGAAACTAAATTATTATCTCTGAGTAAAAGAGAGGTGTTTGGGCCTGTAAGCCGTACGCTTCCCCATGTGCACCCCGTAGGACATACGTGGGTATTTGTTCGAAAGAGAAATGAAAATAATGAAATTGTAAACAAGGCTTGTTGTACAAGGTTTCACTCAACGTCTAGGAGTTGATTATGAAGAAACCTATTCCCCGATCATAGGCGGAACTACCTTTAGATTTTTAATCTCAATGACAGTAAACTTGAATTTAGAAATGAAATTGATGGATGTGGTAACTGCATACCTTTATGGATATCTGGATTCGGACATTTATATGAAAGTACCTAAATGTATCCCTGTCCCGAACCAAGACAGAGAAAATAGAAATCCGTACAGTGTGAAACTCAGAAAGTCACTGTACGGATTTAAGCAATCAGACAGGTTGTGGTATAATCGCTTGAAGCGACTTTCTATGCAAGAAAGGCAATACAAACAATGAGAATAATCCCTGTGTATTTATACCATGATCCCAGAATAGATATTTTATAATCTCAGTGTATGAAGATGATCTGAATATCATCGAAACCTTGAAAGAAATTAAGGAAGCAAGCTCTTACATGGAGTCGGAGCTCGAAATGAAAGATTTGGGTAAAACCAAATATTATCTAGGCTTGCAGCTTGAGCATACCCCTAAAGGGATATTAGTGCATCAGTCAACCTACACTCAAAATATGTTAGAAATGTTCGGCTTTGAAAAGACATACCCTTTGAAAGTGTCATGGTCGGAAGATCTTTGCAACAAGACAAGGATCCATATAGACCTAGAGAAGAGGGGAGGAAGTCCTGGGACCAAAATTCCCGTACTTAAGTGCAATAGGAGCACTCATATATTGATCAAACTGTACTAGACCAGATATTGCAATTGCCATGAACCTATTAGCAAGGTATAGTGTAGAACCTACCATAAGGTATTAGCAAGAAATAAAGGACATTTTCTCATACCTCCAAGGAACCAAAGGCCTTTGTCTGTTCTACAAAAAGAACTAAGACCTGTCTATGAATGGCTATGCAGATGCCAGGTACCTGTCGGACCCGCATATACAGCCAAGTCGCAAACAAGTTATGTATTCTATATGGTGGAACTGCAATTTCATGTAAATCGTCTAAGCAAAGTTTTATATCAACTTCAACGAATGTAACATCCCAAGTGTATAATTAGGGTTATTCAAGTATAATTATATGTGTAGAAATTAAAACTTTTTCTCACATCTTGAAAAACCCTAAAATCACATGTGATTCGTGTCCAAGAGTTGTGTAATCTAAAAACACAAAGCTCTTGTTGACCAAAAGTCAAATTTATTTTCCATTTATCTAAAATCTTGTGCCAATCAATTGGAAATATTTTCCCTTGGTCCAAAAACTGATGTGGGACCCTCTGAAAAATATCACAAGTTGTAAAACTAGTTTGATAAAATTTGGAGGTAAAACAATCCTTTAAACAACCTTAATAAATTTCCTGAGAAAAATGCATTGCATAATAACCTCTGGAAAATTTCTGTAAGGTTAATCATGTTGTCAGCAAGCTCCAGTTAAAATTTCATCAAATTTGGAGCTCATTTGCTAGCCCAAACAATTACGCAAAGTCTCATTGTTTAAAAGTTCAAATTCAAAAACCACAGACTGTTCCTTGGGCTAGCCATGTTCAAAACTGGTCCATTTCAACCCCTTTGGACCTCCTCAACCAGTCTGCACCCAAACAGACCTCCCTCTCCTATGTAATCAGTCGCAACCGTTGGATTCACATCCAACACCCACGACCTCCTCATGACTAACACCAAGAAAGACCTTCCCACCTCATGAGGTCATAGCCATTGGATCAAAGATCCACGGTCCACGACCTCCCTGTGTGTGAAACCTCAAAGACCTCCTCGAGTTTGTTAAACCATCGCGGCGAGGTCATCCCATTTGTTGAGGTCGTGGCCGTTGGATCAAATCCAACCGCCACGACCTCCTCCTCAACATACTCGATCGAGTCCTCCCACTGCGTGAGGTCTTGGCCCTTGGATTCAAGATCCACGGCCGACCTCCCCTCCTGTTAAAACCACTTAGACATCCCACCTCGTGAGGTCATAGCCCTTGGATTAAAAATCTAAGGCCATGACCTCCTTGTCTTCTCTGCCTTTGGATCTCTGCTCAGCGCGACGAGATCAATGAGCCGTTCGGACCACCCAATATTGACCATTGGATTTACATCTCACGATGCGCTAACAAATGGGCGATTCGGACCATCGCGTGAGCCCTTAGATCCAAATCGGAGGGCTAAGACCTCCTTTGCGCTCTGTGAGTCCTCTCGACCTCCCTTATTCACTTTGTGCGTATTAGACCTCCCCATCAGTCGGTGCCCTTGGATTTACATCCAAAGGCCATGACCTCCCCTCATGTCTTTTGATCGCGTGCGTAAGTCCTCATTGGAGGTCCGCGCGTTGGATGGAGATCCAACGCTTTGGACCTCTGTCCATTTCCTCACGTCGTTTTCACGTTAAGTGAAATCGTGAGGCCATGACCTCCCACGTTTGATCGTGTGGTGGGACCTCCTCCCACCCACTTAAAAACATAACGGTTCAAAATGGGATCCGATGGCGGGACCTCCTCGAGGTCTCATCCAATAGCCACTAGGACCTCCCTGTTCTTCTCCTTCCTCTGGCGTGGGAGCTTCGAGCGGTGCATTTAATGCATGTCCGGCGGGAGGTACTGCTCATGACTCTTTGTTGACCGCGTTTAATGCGTGTCGACTTTCCGCCTCAATGGTCGGCCGAGCACCGCCCTTTGTCACCCCATGTCTTGTCCACTCCATAGACCATGCCATGGGCCAAGCTCACCATGAGCTTAGCCCGATGGTCTAAGACCTCAATTGCCCTTGGATAAAACCACCTCCACGGTTTTCTGGCTTCCTTTGCACACCATTATCACTTTGCTCACACCTCTGTGCTTGTGAGCTCTAGACACCAAAGTTCCTTGGCACCTTCTTTGGAGCTCAAGCTCCTCGGTGGGCAAGGGTCATTGAGAATTTTTCTCCCTCTCCTTGCTTCCATTGTGCCTTCCTCTGGGACCAAGTCCTAACTAAGTTGTTGGACATTTGCGAGGGGACAAAGTGGAGCTTGGAGCTGAGCCGAGGCTTGGAACTTGGACTTGGCGGTGGGCTCCCCATCTTCCCCAACTCAGGGCGGCACCATCCCCGACCTCCCGGCATCTTAAGGACCTCCAGGTACCTCCCGATAGTCCTTAGTCTTTGGCACTGCGATGTATGTTGTCAGCGAGCTCTTATTTGGCTGCAGCTTGAATGTCGCATGAGCATCATTTTGCGTTCAAAATTTGGCCGTGTGATCTCCTTCGTTGTCCTCTCCGGCTCGCCGGCGTTCAACGCCGTCGTCATTGCCGAGAGTAGCTCATGGTGTGCGCAACACTATGCGCATGCGATGATATCATTGGTTGTCGCGGCGAGGTCCGCATCGCCAAGCAACAACCATTTCTTCAAGCTCGGGATGTTGTCGGATGTCCCGGCGTGTCGTTGTCATTTTAGGACCAAGATCCGGCTTTTATGGTGCTAATCATTGCCCAATCTACGCAATCATTGGCGTCTTAACCGCCTTAAATCCATCCTTTAATGCGTGCATTAAAGACCTCCAGCGCGCACGGACCTCCTCGTGGTCCTCGCGCTTTAATGCCTCGTCCAAGCGCGCGCGCGCGAAGTTAAAGCGGCTGGAGTGCAGGGCGTCCGGACCTCCTCCGTGGAGATCGGGAGCGTCCAAGACCTCCCCTGCGCGATCTCGACCATCCGGACCTCCACGGAGGTGCAGAAGGTTTAGATCTCACCGTTAAGGACCTCCCTTTAGATCTGGTCCATTAGGACCTCCCATCATCGTTGTGGTTCGTTGGATCCTCAATCTACGGCCACGACCTCCCCCTTGCCTCGCGCATGTGAGTTGTTAGGAGGTCCAGGACCTCTGGACCTCACATGTGCGTGCGTGTTGATCTCCTGGGAGGTCTGAGCCGTTGGATCTGTGATCTGTGGCTCACGACCTCCCATGTCTTTGTGAATGTTAGGAAGGTCAGTAAATTCTTAAGTATGAACGGAAATGAGGTAGACTTTAGAATTTCATATCTTTTTCATTTTAAATCCAAATGAGGTCATTCAAATTGTGTTAGCTCTATCTTAAACTTGACTTTAATCCAAAAATGGTTGTAAGTTGAGTTCAGCTCCAGAGCACAGTTAGCCACTAGATTTTAAAACTCCCTTTTTAATATACATTCAAATTAATGCTTAGCTTGTAAAATTCATAACTTCTGCTCTGTAGGTTGTTTTTGAGTGAGACCAACTTTGTTGGTTTCCTCTATTAATGAACTCACTGTGAAAATTAGTTTTGAGCTTGTTGCTGTTATGAAAATGAGGACTTGTGCATTATAATTTTGTTCAAGTTCTTGTTTTGAAAAATTATAGAGATTGCATAATAGCTCCAAATGGGATGAACTCAATTGTGTTATTCATCTCATGAGGTGCTGGTTTCACAGTAAAAATCTCAGCCTCACCACTTTTCTAGAAATTGTTGCCTCATAATTAAATTAGTGAATAGTGCAGTTTGGTATTTTTAGGGTGAGCAGAGTTGTTTTGCTCATAACTTTTGCATTGAGAATCCAAATCCATTGGTTCTTGTTGCTAAATTCCTAAAATCCTCCTCTTGCTGCAGTAGAAATTTCAGGGATTTGGAGTTCTGTTGCTGTGTTGTCTTTGTTGTTTTTCGTCGTTCTTATCGGTTCTTTATTGCTTTTTCCGTTAGGGTTCGACATTTGTGGTGATCCCATGAGCGACCCTCCGCAACAATTTGACCAGCAGCAAGGCAAGCAGTTTGATCATTCCCATTATGGTCCCATTAATTTAAAGCTTAATACTTTGCTTTACTTCTATGTATGCATGCTACTTTGTGTTAAATGTCGCTAGCTTTCCTATAGTTGCATAATCTGTAGGAATTATTATCCTCTACTACCAATGAGCCTAGGTTATTCGCTGTGGTTTGAGCTCGTTGGATGAGCTCTCATCACTTAGTAGTTTACGTTAATATTGCTTAGACATGCTTAGCTATCGGTAGTAATGGGCGATCATCGACTTAGTCGATGGTCTTGATCACACAAGTATTATTATTCCTCCTATATGTCCAGCACTTGTGCTTTGATTAATTGTAAGATCAAAAACTGAAAATAAAATGTTGATTTAGACTTGGGCATATTGGATGGATGGTGCGGTTTTGGAATGTGGTGGTATGCGGGTCCCTAAGGACCAAGTACTTGGGTCACTAAGCCAAGCGCTTTTGCGTGCTAACCACACGAGGGGATATGGGACCTCTCTTGACTAAGTACTTTGGGAGGTGTTAATTATGAGCTGGTTGGTGGGTATGTTTTAATAAAATCTGTGTGTGTGGTGTTGGGAGGAGCATTGGCGGACGGTTAGGGCTGTCTAATGTGTCTTGTCCCCGTGGGTTCGGCTCGTAATTAGCATCGTCCATTGGAAATGTCTCGTAGGACTTAGCCGTCTTAGCACACCAAAGGTAGTGTGCCTAAAGGAAAGGTGGTCAGGCGTGTGGGTACATTGGTACACCTACGCAGGATAAAACTATTGAATAGCCTCGTCCTAGGTTATGGACATGCTTGGTAAGGTCGTTCAAGACTAGTCTCAACCTTTTAATTAAAACTTGATGGGTTGGTATGAGCAGGGAGTTCATGCTATTGTTGTGGTGACTAAGGGTTAGTCACTTCGTGTTTGTTCTTGTTGTTGTTATTATGTTATTATCGCGTTGTATTTTAACAATTAAAATTGCTTTATCAAATTGCCTTCAATCTATTATGTTATTGCAAATGAAACTTGCTTTGTGCTAAAATGAGTCCAAAGCCTCATCCACTTAAATAAAGCTTGCATGTAGCTAAATTATAGTTCTGTTATCTTACACGTCGTTCTTGCAGTACAATAAACAAGTTATTGTACTCATTTGCTTTGCTTAACAAATTTGTTGCAGAGGAAGAAGGAGAGCTCCAAGAGCCTCTCTTTTGTGCTACGTGTTGCAGTTTCTTCGACGACTAGCTTGGCGGTCCGGTCAGATGCCTAGGGGTTAAGGCACACTGATTGGCTTTGTGTTATAGCCATCTTTATGGCACTTTTGCTTCATTGTTATCTTTTTATTTGTTGCTTTTTGGCCTAAGGGCCTCTCTTTTGTAATAGCTATTCCATATTAATATTAACTTCTGGTTTGTTGCTTATGTTCTATGTGTTGTATGGAATTGATACATTCTTTTGTTGTGAGGTATGTATACTGCATCCTGGGGAGTATACATCTCTCGAGACCGAAGTTTATTTGGTTGATAATACTAGAGTCAATTGGATGACTAAGTATTATGAGCCTAATAAATGTCGGGGTCTCACAACGAATCACTCAAAAATCATAGCACTTTACGAGGCCTCACAAAAATATGCTTGGCTTCGGCGGGTGATTCACCACATCCAGCATTCGTGTAGATTGAATACCACGCAAACCCCCACTATTATCTACGAAGATAATGCAGCTTGTGTTGCACAAGTGCATATGGGTTATGTGAAGAGTCAACTCACAAAGTATATCAACCCCAAGTTATTCTATGCTCATGAATTGCAAAAGATGGACGGAATTAAAGTAATGCATACTAAGTTATGTGAAAATCTTCTAGATTTATTCACTAAGTCACTTCCAACATCTAGCTTTGAAAGATGCATACGTGAAATTGAAATAATAAGACTTAGAGAAGTGCATAATTCAGGGGGAGAATCTTCATGAACTCATTATTGAAACTTGATCACGAAGATCGAGTACCCAAAGAGTAAATCCTAGAGATTAAATGAAATTGGGTGGATTGTACTCTTTTTTTCTTGACGAGTTTTCCTAAAGTTTCTCGGCTAGGTTTTTAATGAGGCAATTCATGCAACACAGCAGAACGTGTATCATGTACTCTTTCTTCAAAAATTTCCACTGTGGTTTTTATAGAGTTTTGACGAGGCATAAACATGTGAGGATAGATGCCTAAGGGGGAGTGTTGGGAAACCATGGGCTTAGCCTATGTAGGTGGGCCCATAGGTGGGCACTCCATCCAAACCCTAGTAGGGTCTCTAAACTATAAATAGGGGTACTAGTCCTTGTACAAGACTGATCACTTGATGAAGGAATAAACAAAAAGGATACCTCCTACACCTTTGTCTCTCTGTATGTTCAATCTACTATTTGTTCTTGCATTGCTTGATGTGATTCTACGTTTATCTACGAGATGATCGTGCTGACTAGACTTGCCGGCGATGGCTCCTCAACAAAATGAACAAGATAAGGTAAGTTTGGTGGTATATAGTTAAAGTTGTAATCTTTCTTTCGATGGTATAGAACCAATTTTTTGTTTGGTTTTTCGGGTTTTGTGTCCTGCAATTTCTCATTTGGTTTAAATTAAGCCGGTAGTGCAAGCTTGTTTTTTCAATCCTCTCATGACGACTACTAAGATTGATTAATATTTGTACATGCTGTTTGTTTGACAAAAGGAAGCAATCAGATCGAGTGTTACAAATTATAATACCAGGAACCATCTGGCACATTTGGGGCCCAAAGAATTTTTATAGAAAATGTGTTGTTTCCTCTAGAATTCGTACGAAAATAGTTTGTCCTAAGTAGAGCCGATAAGACATCACATTAGTGCAGCATCATTAAATATGTTGAAAAATGTTTCTTAAGATTTTTTTAAGTTGTCATATATGATACATTAGGCATCATTTAAAGCAATTATCGTATCCTAAAAATAAAAGTCAATCTCCTCAACGATACTTTACTTGTAATGAAAAATGTTTTTTTAAGTTCAAGAAGGGCTGATTGATAGATTAGGCTGTTAGGGGCCATTTGAAGCAATTATCATTTTTTTTGTTAGAGGATGATTGTCGTGTTGTTGACGATCAATCACACACAAGCGAAAAGTAGATCATCAAGAACACAGGATGTAGTCTCGACGGTCTCTCTTTATTGTTGGTTTACCCGTAGACTAGTGGGTCAGTTTCGGTAAAATGTCCACACATGGATTTTCCCTCAACACCCCCTTGGACAATTTGCCAAACACGCTTGTATATGCCTTATTAAAAACCCCTTCCGAAAACCCAGTGGGAAAAAACAGTAAGAACAAAAGAGTACATAGCTTGTGTTCTTGCCATTGCACGTACTGCTTCATTAAAAACCTTCAATTGAGAAAACTCTGTGGGACAAAACTCAACTAAGGGAAAAAAGTGTACAACACCCTTTCATCCTGATGATGAATTTTTACATGTCTCCTTGAGGACAACACCACTTTGTGTCTCCTCATGCCTGTGCCATGAACATGCTTCTCAAACACAGAAGTTAAGCCTTAGTAAATAAATTCGCAAGATTCTCACTTGCTTGAATTTTCTGTATTTCAAATATCTCCATTATCCTGTTGCTCATATGGGTAGAAATGCTTAGGGAGAAAATGCTTTGTCAAATTCATCTTAACATAGTTATTATTCATATATGCAACACAAACTGCGTTATCCTCATAGAGGACTATGGGAGCTTTATCCACCTTTACACCACATGACTTGGCTAATCTAACACGTTTTGAGAATGTATTTGCAGAAATGGCCGTATGAAAACTGTATTCGCAAAAATGGCAACTCAGAATCGCACGCCCTTGCGCCACATTAAGGCCAAGACGCCACCTTGCGCCAAGATACCAATCGCCGACGCGCTACGCCGCCACCTGGCCCCACCACTCACCACTTCTGCCGTGGTGCCATCGAGATATCGGCGCACTGCACATGGTGCCCGTGTGACCACATAGCGTGCCCAATTAGGCTTACGATGGATCGTTAGGTGAGTTATTAGGTTAGTTAGTGGTTAGGTTAGTTAGGTTAGTTAGGTAATTAGTTAGGGTCTGAAATTTGAAGGAATTTTAAAATATAGTAAATGAGTCCAAAAAATTATGAAATTTTTTGTGGTGCCTCTTGACACCGTGTATTTGCTTGTATAAATTTTTTATAATTGTATTCGTTCAGAATTTTTATCTCTATTTCGTATAAGTGCCATGTTCGTATGAATCAATAAATGTCTGTGCCATGTATTGATTGTCGAAAGATTTGAACCAGGCCCTCCCTCCATTTGCCATAATTTTCCACCAAAAGCATCAATCAGTCGCTATCCTGTCACCTCCTTGTCTCATCCATCGAATCTTTGTCCGCCGACATTTATGGCTTAATTAGCGCGAGGGATAAGGATTCCCTTTGAGAGTAGTGGCTATAAATTAGAGGGAGCGAGCGCGATTTCATTTCGCAATTATCGCCGCTTCTTCCGCTAGTTCATTTCATATCACGCCGCCGCCGCTTCTTCCGCTCTTAGTTCATTTTATATCGCATCGCCGCCGCTCGCCGCTTCCGCTCATTCATTTCATTTCATTTTATACCTTGAGTCGTACGGTGGGTACATAGAGTGGTACATGTCATGAACACGCGCAAGACTCACCATTCCTCCTCCGGAGCGCCCGGAGGAGGTGACAGAGTAAACGCACCACGAGAGCCTCCATCGCCGACGTCACGATCCACAGTAACCGTGATGTGATGACACAAGACGACACTTACAACCTCTGGTTCGCAGTTTCATTGACGACATTCGTACTTTTTGGTAATGAACCTGTTATGTATGTCACTACAGTTGGAGCGGGCGCTGAGCGTCTAGAGCGCATCGGACGACGCCCTCCGCAGCCCAGATAGAATCCCGGCGGGATATAAAAAAGTTTTGAAGCACATCTCGGCGGAGATGAAGAAGATAATAAAGAACTTGAGCTGCGGTCATTCGAGGGATGACGTCCTGCGCATCGGGCACGAAGTGGGGGGTGGGCATGCTCACCCGCTAGGTCACCATGACCTAGCGAGTCCGGCAGGCGTCGTAGCATTCCCCGTCAGTCATCCGCGGGCGAGGTTGCCGCTGAGGTAAGTTGCTATGTACAAATTTACGTTCAGATTTTTTGGTTATGCCTTACGTTCCGCTAACATCATGCCGTTCTCTCGCCGTAGGTCCATTGGGATCAATCACTTATGTCGTCCGGACCCGACATTACGACCACCCCTCGGATACAGATTAGCGCACCCCGAGGTTATCTGTACTAACACCGCACATCCGGGAGGTACGAGGTTCTTAGTTTCAGCCAGGGTTTCTAGCATACGCAGGGCAGAGCTCCTCCGGATTCGCTACCCCACCGTACATTCAAGGGCAAATGTCCTCCGTGTTCGGTGCCCCACGGTACATTCCATGCCAGAGCTCCTCCGGGTACATGGGAACCCCGTACGTCCAAGGCCAGAGCTCATCCGCACAATCGGAGTTGCAGGCATCGTACCCCTAGAGTGGTTTTCTAGCCTCCGTCATGGATGAATTCCTCGAAGGTGTCCCTGAGGTCGGCATGGCTCATCACGACGACATGTACGCCTACCAGACTCTGCTCCAGACTCAGTCTACTGGTCCACCTCCGCCTCAACGGTCTCCGTACCCCCTCCGAACTGATACACGTTCTTCGGACCAGTGGACGTATTCCATGGGTCATGCTCGGCGCAAAACAAGGCCGCGCACGCGGACGCAATTACAGCAGGCAGAGAGTAGTGACTCAGACGAGTGAGCCATATAGTATCGCGTGTTATGTGATTTTGTTTTACTATATTTGTACACGTATTTTGGTTGTTACGTGTGTATTCCAACGCCATATTGTATATCAACATCTCCAATAGAGTTGCAATACAGTTTTTTTTAGACATTCCAAGTCACATGAAATCATGAAATCCTAATTTCCGAAACCTAAAATCGAAATTTTCATAACCTAAATACTAAATTTTTTAGATAATACCAGAACACATATAAAATTGCCGAAACATTACACAATTAAGTCCACTGCTTCAAAATAAAATTCAAAATTTTTGTAGCTTATTTTCTACATTTATTAATTTGTATGAACATGACACTTATACGAAATAGCGATAAAATTTTTGAACGAATAAAATAATAGAAAATTTACACAAACAAGTATACTTTGTCGAGGCTCCACAAAAATTTCATAATTTTTTGGACTCATTTGCTATATTTTAAAATCCTTCAAATTTCGAGACCCTAACTAGTTATTAACTAAAATAACCTAATTAACTAACCACAAACCTAATTAGTGGCGGCGGCTAACCTAATTGGTTTAAGCACGGTAGCCATGCGCCTACTGCTGGCGCATAATATTCTTGGCGCCAAATACGACGTGGCGGGCGAGGGTGAGCGATCAGGCACGCGTCGATTGGCGTAAGGCGGCGGCAAGACGGTGGTCGTGGCGCGCCAATACAATGTTGCACCCGCCACCGTGCACCCGAGTTGCCATTTTTGCAAATACGATTTTCATACGGTCATTTCTGCAAATACGTTTTCAAAACGTGTTAGATTAGCCAAAAAGTCGTGGATCAATCTTCTAAGCTATATACGCTCACGTGTTGTTTCATACAAAATGACAATCTCTGAATGATTTGTCGATGCAAAAACAATCGATTGTTTTATATATTACCATGAAACAATTGTATCACCGCTTAGAAACACATATCCAGACTATGATCTAGCATTATGGGGATCAGACAAATAACCAGCATCCGAGTGACCCGTTATCTTTGTATCTTGACCCTTGGTTTAATAGAGTCCAAGATTACTTGTAAATTGTAGGTATCCAAGTATTCCTTTTATTGCACTCCAATGCCTCTTTGTAGGCTTAGAACTATATCTTACCAAACAACTTACTGCAAATACAATATCAGGTTTAGTAAAATTAGTAAGGTATAATAATGCTCCAATAGCACTTAGGTAGAGTTTTGGGCCCTAATATATCATCATTCTCTCGTTTATGTCCACATGGATCTTTCTCCACATCCAATGTCCTAACGATCATGGGTGTACCTATTAGATGAGATTTATCAAGATAGAATCTCTCCAATACTTTCTTGGTGTAGGTGGTTTGGTGCAAGATAATGCAATCAAACATATTTTCAATCCACAGACCGAAGCAATTATTGGATTTCTTTATGAACACACGAACATACCTTATTGTTCACATATCTTCCCCCTTCTGTAGAAGGAATTCACTCAATCGGTTGTACCACATACGATCTGACTGTTTCAATCCATATAATGACCTTTGTAATCTAACACTATACGTGTCGCTATTCTCATTCTCACTCATATGTGGAACTTTTAGTCCCTTTGAAAACATCATGTAGATTTTAGAATCGTGTCTCGTACAAATATGCAGTCACAACATGCATGAGTTTCATGTCTAAGTTCAATCCTGTTATCATTGATATTAAGCAACATAATGTTATGGCATCTATTATAGAAGAGTAAGTTTCAATGAAATTGCCGACGAATCTCTACACGAAGCCTTGCTTTATACCTCACAACTTCATTCCGAGATTTTTCACTAAACGTTTTTAAGCAATTATGGTATCATACGGATAATAAAAGTCATTCTCCTCAATGATAGATGGAGTTGCAACAATACAAAGAAGCAAGTCAAACAACATTCGGAAGGTACAAAAGCTTCGGGAGAAGCAGGCCTAATAATCTGATTAAACCAGCATACGATGCCAAGAGAACAGAAACAAGGTGACAAGATTAAGCCGTGCAACAAAAAATTTCTTCGATTCCTTGGCTCTTTTCGTCATCAAGGGAAGGCCCCAACAGGAAAAAGATATTAGGGCGACTTCATAGAGAAGCAAAGCCTATCTATACTTCAGGAGACCAACTACCAATATACTTTTCTTGCCGGGAGAATAGCCAATTTGATCATCAGAGTTTCCCTCTAAGCTCACATCAAAATTTTATTTCCAGGCTAAAAAAGGGATCTCAATCCATGTGCCACATGTACAGGATGAGTGGGATCATAATGCATCTAGGTGAGTCAGCCAATGGGAAAAGACATTTTGCCCCTCCATCTGTTCCACCGATATTTACCAGGAAACAAATTGGTTTTCAATTATTTACCAGATCCCTTTCGTTCCTCGGCTGTTTCAATGGAGGGCGGACCCTAGCTAGTGGGTGGCGGCGGGTGACGAGCGACAGTGGCCGCAGGAGAGCAGCGAGGTGGCTGAAGGCCATACGGGAGCGCGGAGCGCGGGGCGCGGGGCAGACTAGGGCGTGGCGGTCGCGGCCATGGCGAAGGATGGCTACTGCGTAGGAAGAAGGTGCAGAGGGAGGAGCCAGTGGAAGGGCTGAAGCAGGGTGACCACAAATGGCAGTGTTGGTATGCTTGTGTAGTTGTGCGTGAAGGAACAACAGAGGCGGCATGCAGGCAAAGGTGAGCGAACGACAGTTCAAAGGACTGGAACGAGCCTTGCATTAGGATCCCACTCATTCTGAGTATGTGGCACGCCATATGGACTAATCTCCCTCATTGGCCCGAAAAGAAAAGTTTAGTAACCTGTTTGACCTTTTTAAAGTTGAGAGGCCAAAGTGTGACTAGAGGGAAGCTTTGAAGACCAAATTGGCTATTGTCCCTTCTTTCTTGCCCTGATCTCTTTTCTGGCACAGCCTTTCCACAGTACAGTACCATTACTTGAACGTAGCTCTGCATGTAGGACATACATCATGTGCAGAAGAAGCAAGTCAATGGGCCATTTGAAAATTATATATATATATATATATAGGACGCTCGTTTCGTACTCCCGGGAGTACATACTCCCAGTCTATATGACCCTTGATTTTCTTTGAGATCCGAGTAGCGTAAACGGGTATGGATGTAGCGGATACCTCTGTTAGTTGCCAACTATTGTAATTAATGAACTTTATTATGCTGCATGTGGAAACCACTTCCCAGATATTAGGATCCTGATGCATGCGCTTGGTTGAGTGAAGCGATTTTGAAAATTTCCAAGCATTCGAAAGGATCAAGAAGTATATATTGTAAAGGTTCTGTCATCTTTCGTTAGATAATCATGGACCGAGAATGAGAAGTATATGTCTAAATAAAAAGGAGTATATAGGTATCTTATTCATCTTTTTAAAAGGGTATCTTATCAAAATCAGTATGTGGTACTCCATCAGCATTGAAGGAATATCACCGTAATTAAACAAATGACGTATCTATCTATTGCCGATTGTTACATCAGTAACACATAATTCAATATAACATTTGAAAAGGGGTATATAGGGGCACCACTGATCACAAAATGGTACACAAACAGGTACTACAATCATTCAAGAAGGTGGAAGAAAATCCACTTGTACAAACAACCATGCCTTCCAGGCAAAAAAGACACAAGACTTATGAGAAGGATGCTGCCATAGCCAAGAGCAATGCAGGGTTGTAGAGAGTCCATTCCTCAAGGTGCACTTCTTGCTGTCTTTTCTACTCAGTGTGGAGCGCAAGCAACTTGAGATTAATGATGTAGCGTATCCTGACCCAAAAAAAGAAGTATTATCTTTGCTCCAATTGGTAAATCAAATATTTAAGAAACAGCAGCGACGGCTAATCTAAAAATGCATTGTTGCAAGAAAAAAGTGACTAAGATCTTCACTGCCAGTCGCGCAGAGAACAAAGAAGTGCACGTTAATCCTATATATGATAAGTTAATTACTGATCAATGTACCATTTTCTTTTAAATTCCAAATACCCCTTTTCCAATATATGGGTTAGTAAGAAATTAGGGAGAATTTGATATGTGAAAACCATTCTGAATTAGACTGATGCATTAGTCTGAATTCTAAATGGACATCACTGACGTCCATGCTCTTTATCAGTATACAATCACTGAACATATCTTTTCCAAAAAGACTAATATCCATTAGGAAATTAAAGTAGCACTCCATAAACTTTATGAACTATTCGTTGATGCTTGTATCAACCAGTAACTCCACTCCAAGAAAACCTTTAATATGCATCTCTAGCGCTGTATATTAGAAAATTAGTAGTCTATTTTTGTGAACAATACACCCGATTCTGCAACTGCATATACTACTTCTATTGGACCAAAACTACAAGCAAAATCACATTTGCTAAACAAGGATTTCCCTTCAGTTATCAGGATAACGATATCACGAAAACTCAAGCAGCCAATTCTTAATGTGATTATTTTATAGTTCAAACCATGAAAGGGGTATACTACTTACAGAGTGCACCGTTTGATAATTAGACATCGTATACTTAAATTTGTATTGCAAAATCTGATTACCATTACTCAGTGGACCTCAAATTAACCAAGAACACAGCATGCATATATTAGTTGAAGAAGTATCCGGTAGTATGCGTCAACCAAATTAGTAGTATATATGTTTCTCAAAGAAGTATCTGTTTCGGGAGAACATAAAAAGTAGTATGCTTCAATAAAATTAGTAGTATTATTCTTCACAAAGAGTATATACTTACTAGTAAGGAGTATATATGAGCAGACCAGATCCACATATCCAAAGTGGCATTGCTCCTATTGGGGATCACATATCCTCTCATCCTCCGCCCCTCCAGATCTACAAGCAAGACTAATACATTTTTATATCTCCAAGACCGAAGAATAGATCGAAAAACATATACACAAGGCAGGAGAGGAATTACATAGGTGAAAAATAAGAATCGAAAAAGCTACTACTGAAATCACATACAGAAACGATGCAAATTTTCAATCGGATCTGGCCAAAGAAGGTGTTGGTGAAAGATATTGTTGTGAAACCAGTACGAATAGAAAATCTTCACCTTGTGATTCCAATATTCGGCCTGCAGCGATGGAGCTATGTGTGGAGCCTACCTCACGGTCCTGGTGATCAGGCGGCGGTGTGGTCGAATCGGCTGGCAGCGGCGGCGGCGTGATCGAATCGACTGGCAGCGGCGGTGTGATCGAATCAGCTGGCAGCGGCCGAGGCGACCCCCGAGGTCGAAGCCGTCGCGGCGAGGGGGCCCGAGGCTAGAGGTGGGCGAGCACGACGAGGGCACGCACGCGAGGGATCTGACGGGAGCCGCGCTGGGGGTGGCCGGGGGCGCAGGTGGGGCGCGCCGCGCGGTGGAGATGCTCCGGAACCCCAGGGGGCGCCGTGCCGGAGGTGGAGGCTGGGGGGCTTCAGTGGCGGCGCGCAGAGGAGGCCTCGGGGTGGAGCGCTCCCCAATTTATGCGCTTCTCCGCCCAAAACCCCGGAGGAACGAAGGTATATTGAACAGATCAATTTAATTAAATCAAAAATCAAAACGGGTTTCTCTTGTCGTACCCGGTAGTGCAGTACTCATCGGTACCCGGTAGCGTTGTATTACGGTTGATTGAACCGGGAGTACGTACTCCCAGTAGTACTAAGTCATTTTCTTTTATATATATATATATATATATATATATATATATATATATATAAAAAATAAGTACAATTTTTAGATAATGGAAGAGTAATATTCTTCAAATCTCTGCATCAAAGATGCACATATCTAAATTTATTTCAACAATGATAATTCCAAAATATCCAACGAGTTTAACAGTGGCATAAAGCCTTACATCCAACATATGACTGAAATTTAAGCTCAATCATTGCTAATCCTGTAACTAAACTGCCACCCATGAATGCTTAAAAGTTGTTTTGCCACAAACTCCAACCTGACGCTTCTAGCTAACATGACCTCCTTCTGGACTGATTCTTGCAAAATTGCCCAAGCACTGAGCCAGTACCCACTAAAAAAAATAACCTGCAATGGATTAGTTATGATCTTTTTGTCAAAAACAACATCATTCCGACATAACCAAATAGACCAACATAAGACGCTAGCTCCTACTAGGAGTTGTGACTTCACTTTTTTTGGAATACTGGCTAGCCAATTCCCCAACATATTAGCAATACTTGCAAGAGGAGATAAATTAAACGTATAGTGAACAACCCACCATGCAAGCCTTGCAAAAGGACAATAAAAAAACAGATGTTAAATTGTTTCTTCTTTAATACAAAAACAACACTTTTTGCATCCCCTCCAATTTCGTTTGAACATGTTATCTTTAATTAAGACTACCCCTCGTTTGAGGTACCAAAGAAATATTTTCACTTTTAAAGGTATTTTAATGAACCAAAAAAAGTTCCGACTTGGGGCTCTATTAGTTCCACCTAGGGCCACATAGAAAGATGGTACCGTAAGCAGTCCAGATTTATTCAAATTCCAGCTAAATACATCTTTTTGAGTGCTTAAATGTAAATTAGCAATTTTCTGAATTAACTCATTCCAATCACGTAACTTAGGCCCAATAATAGGTCTTCGAAAGGAAAGATCTATAGCATCAGATCTTAGGATATTTCCTTGATAGCAAAGATTGCCAAACCTCTTCTTCATTAATCAGCTTAAACAACCATTTCCCCAGTAAATTTTTGTTTTTTCTATCTAAGTTCTGAATTCCTAAACCATCATGCTCTTTTGGAGTACACATTAAACTCCATTTAGCAAACATATATTTTCGTTTATGACTGTCACCCTGCCAATAAAATCTAGACCTATAAAAATCAAGTCTTTTGAGAATCTCTCTAGGAATCTCAAAAAAAAGATAACATGAAAATTGGCAGACTACTTAGCACCGAGTTAATAAGTACTAAGCGTCCATCGGCAGATAGATTTTTTCCTTTCCAACTACTAAGTTTCTTTTCAACTCTATCCTCAACCCTCTTCCAATCATTATTCTTTAATTTCCTGAAATGAATTGGAATACCTAGGTATCTGAAAGGGAAGATGCCCACTTCACAGCCAAATAAACGAGTATATTGCAATTCAGCTTCTTTAGCACCACCAAAACAAAAAATCTCACTCTTATGAAAATTAATCTTCAAACCTGATAACTGTTCAAAAACAGAAAGAATAAGTTTTTAGATATAATAAGTACAATAGTAGTGCATAACATTCTTTTCGATTAGAAAACCTCCTGCCTCCAGATTCAACATGAAGAAGCACACGACCATCTAACCAATTCGTAGCAGCTAGTGGATAAAGGAACAGATTGAGAGTATCTCCGGCCGGGAAACTCCAATACGCAAATATACTGATATATGCACTAGGGAAACTCGGTTTATGCCACTGATTGTTTTGCACATTTGGATTTTGTGACTGCTTTTTGCCTAATTAGTTTCATGCCACTGGAATCACAAACTTATTTGAATGTTGCCATTATTAGCTCACTTTTTCTTAAAATTCCAGAACTGCCCGTACCCTTCTCTCCCCCTCTCTTTTTCTTTCCAAAATTATCTCTCTTCATATTTGTGATGACATCTGATTGAAAGTTCAACGTATTTGAAAGGGCAAAGCAATCCTTTCCGCTCAATCAACAGGTATTGACCTTGTTAGAATGACATTTACCAAAAAAAAGTATATGATTTTAGTGGCATGGAACCAATTAGCCAAAAAGCTGAGGCAAAAAGCAAAACTGTAAAACTACAGATAGCATAGACCGAATTTTTCCTATGCACTATGATCATATGATGGATAATTCTAAGTCAGCAATATAACAAAAGCAAAATCAAGACTACTCCTACTCCATATTATAGGGAAAGCATTATTGCTATGTTGGTAAGTACTCCAATATCCATGCGTAAATACAGCACTACAGCGGAAGGTAAATTGCCTCTTAACATTTTCATTGTCAGTGTAGTTAAGTGCTCATTTGATATTGCATCCATTCCATTGGTCGAGCTACTTTCTGCCTTGTCCTCACTGCCTCACTTATGGAAGCAGAAAAAAGCCTAATAATCTGGGATGGATGCGAAGGTGAAGTACCCTGGTGCTCCTCTCCATGAATAATAGGCAACCCAAGTTTCATAATATCCTGAAAATCAGTTCAACAGTCACAGGTGAAAACCAAATAATCATTCATATAAAATGGAACATCATTCCAAAGAGTATTGTGACAACTAGCTGAACACAGAATTTTCCACTTGCATACCACATAATCATTCGTATACATTGAGGTGCTAAACAGTATTTTATTTTCTTTGTAGGGAGCACAGCACTATTAGTGTCTAACAAATACCATTGGCATAAATTTCATATGAAATTGTCAATTATCAGTACTGATTATAAATTAACATATCCGAATGATTTTATAACTCTATACAGAAAAGGCAGAGAGTCAACCACCAAGAAAAATAAATAGATTCTCACAGAAAGCCACCACTGCTTTTGATAGCGCAAAGAGTAAAATGGAAAGAAAATGCCATTCCTCAAGATGAATCAATTGCATAACAATGTAAATACAGAATAACTAGAGTGGTTTATATTGCCATACCAGGAAGGAAAGCAAGGACACCCTGAAATAAGAGACCATATGCCTGAGAACCATCACCCTCCATGTGACTTGTGAATATAAAATACGAAAGGGAGAGGAGTGAAATTCCTATGAAGAAAAAAGTGCTAGAGCAGTTGATTTCCATGGAATTGCCTGCGGGATTTTGGAGTGTAAGCAAACCGAAGGTCAACATAATTATTTTCCTTTACAGGTCCGCCATCCCTATCCTCTGTAGGAAGAGGTGAGTACTGATTACTGAACATTGCGTCTCGTAGGCATATCGTAGAACCTGCATCAGAAATTCTTTAGTAGTAGTAGCAACACGAAGAAAAGTACATTAGGGAGAAAGTCAGCCAATTTGCAGCTATAATGAAATGAATGGTCCTACACTCCTGCATCTAGTGTAGGCTAGATCACATATGTAGTTATAATTGATGCAACTAGTTGCTTTGCCAATATAGGCTAGATCACACATGGAGAAAAAACTGTAGAGTTATAAACTCTTGATCAAGCCCATATATGAGGCAAAACCACATTTCGATCTTAAAGATATCTCAACATTTTGGAATATTTCAACACTTGGAACTAGAAAATTGGAGTACAAAGATCACCAAAACGTTCATCTGTCAATGCTCTTGAATTACTCAAATCCAATATGCAATCATTCCCAAAGATGAGTTTAAATTTCAGATGGTCTATTAGAATAGAATGTATGAAAAAGTTACTCTGCACAGGCTAGCAACTCAAATCAATTCTCTCGTATTTTCAATGCTTGAGATGCAGTGACTAATGTATGAGCAAAACTGTATGAACGCGTACAATGCCTTAGGGATTCAAGAATGGCCTGTCGGAAGTGAAATTATCTCCCACACCTTAGGGCATCTCTAATAGTTAGAGACAATCTTGTTTCTAATATATGTTACATCATCTTTAGAGACAACATTTCTAATAGATAGTCTCTAGTATACTCTCCAACATTTATATTTTATAGTTTCCTTTGAAACGGACATACATGTCAACTAGAGTAGATTAATGTATCATGTCTTGTTTCACGTGCACGACAGTCTCTTCAGGAAGAGACGATCTGTACTCTCTCTCCTCCTTCTCTCTTTTCCACGTAGGTTTTTATTGACGTGACATAGCTAAGAGATGATAACAAATGTACTATTGGAGATGCACTTATTGTTAGTTGGCAAGTTTCTAGAGCCTACAATCATATGATGTGGTTCTGCCACATTCATGCAGTCTTGTACCAGTGCAAGTGTAACACGACGGAACAATAACATACTGCTAACTATGCCACACATGGTACACATTCTAATAGCGTTTTAAAAATGACAAATGTACATAGTCCGACTACTAAGTGACGCATGCAAACATTCGTTTAAGCGGATTATCTTTAGCTCTCGCTCCCTCTTGGCCTCGTCTCGCGGACGACCTCCGCCTCGGCGCCTCCTCCTAGGCAGCAGCGGACAGCGGCGTCGTCGAGCCCTCCGCGACTCCCTTCCCTCCCTACCTCCACCGTTCTCCAGGTACATGCTCCCACCCACTCCACCCCGCCCTGCACGCATGTTGTTCGACCAATTACCCACACTCGCCATCCGCGTGCACCGTCCTGCCCTGCAACGCCGCCCCGCTTCTGTTTCGCTTGTTACCCTCGGCGGATTGACCCGTGCCGTGCGGCGGTGCGTTTCCATTTGGCCATCTGTGCGAGTAATCCAAGCGCCGCCTGCAAGACGAATTGGTCGGTCCAGTGGGAGTGTGACGCCTTGAACTGTAGTATACTTGTTTGGAGGCACGACTCTCGAAGCTACATCTAAGGTGGGAAGTGGTTCTTGCCTTCTTGGCGATCTTTCTGTTCTAAATTTATCTGGGGAGTAGGACTGGCGGGTCTGTTTCGCTGTCCAGACCCGGCCTGGTAAGGTATTAACGGACTATCGGGCTGGCTGTATGCTTTTACGTTGAAAAATAACTTTAATTAAATCGTCCGACAGGACTAAATTTTCTGGGCTTCCATTCTTATTTTTTGGGTTGTAAGTCCGACTATTTCTTGAGGGGTAACGTGAACTTTTCTTTGGGAAAAACTACGTTACAGTACATCCAAAACGCTAGCTAGGGTAGAACGTGAATCACAGCAGCCACGGCCACGATGAGTAAAGCTGTGCAGATATTGGACCGCCGTCCCGATCGAGCGATCTAATCACACGACCCAGGTGCTCTCCGCTGGCCTGCCTGATTGCCCTCGACACTGATCGCATTCTGCGGCACTCACTAATGATCCTCCTTTTCTTCTTCTTGGTGCAAGAGCGCTCTCAATAATGATCACTGACCAGATCAACACGTTAATGCTATGCAGGCCACTAAGGCTGGTCCCAATGCTCCACCTTGACAAGTTTGTTAAGGCTGCCACTTAAAAGAAAAGTCGATGTGACACCTGTAATTAAGAAAGAGAGAGAAGCGACCTAAGATCTTACTTAGATACCACTCATACACAAAGATCCCATGTAGAAATACTAGTAAATACTCTATATCAAAGGCCTAGGATACCACACTCTAGGATACCATGCATTGGGAAGGTGGTATCTAAATGCTTTTCATGCAATAAGAAACTGTAGTAAGAAACCACCCATTGGGACCAGCCTAAGAGCATGTACAATAGTGTGACGTCAGCTGTCTATAAGACTTGCCACGTAGGATATTAGATGACATGGATGAGTGAGAGGGAGCATAGAGAATTGGGCCGTCTCTCATGCAATAGTCGACTGTAACACGAGAAACAAGACACATTATACATGAAAGAGTTGTCTATAGAGACATGTAAAAAGACAACCTATTGTATGAGCTGTCTATAGATGATATGGAGAGATACAATAGACAACAGTTGTCTATACCATTATACATGCCCTAAGAGCATGTACAATGGACATATGTCAACCGTTTATAGTCATTGTCACGTAGAATTTTTGTTGACGTGGATGAAAGAGAATGAAAAGAGAGAAAGATGCTGTCTACAATTCTGTAGCCGACTATAGCACAAGAAATAAGAAAAGCGTTAAAAGATTGTGTGTTCTATAAAGACAACTAAAAAGACAGTAGCCATCTGTACCATTGTATGAGCTGTCTTTAGTGCTGTCTACAGGTGACATGGAGAGTTGCTATAGATAGCAGCTGTCTATACCATTGTACATGCTCTAAGGGCATCTTCAATAGTTAGATATAATCTTGTCACTAACATATGCTATATCATTTTTAGAGACAACATCTCCAATAGATAGTCTTTAGCACACTCTTCAATATTTATATTTTATAATTTTTCTTTTAAACGGGCCTACATATCAGCTAGAGTAGATTAATGTATTATGTCTTGTTTCACGTGCACGACAATCTTTTCAGGAAGAGACGACCTATGCTCTCTCTTCTCCATGTAGGATTTTGTTGACGTGGCATAGCTAAGAGACGACAATAAATACACTATTGGAGATGCCCTAACACAAACCTTTCATCACCTGGAAGCGCATAGGAGGCACAACAAGGGCACGCTGCTCCTTCCGAAAGCAATTGCACCACGTTGTACTACTACTGGCAGCCATAGAGGCAGCCCACTCAGGGCATATACAACAGTATAGATAACTGCTACCTATAGTACTTCTCCATATCATCTATATAAACAGCTTCTACAATGAGTTGTCTTTTTACATGTTTTTATAGACAACTCCTTTATGTATAATGTGTATTGTTTCTCATATTACAGTCGACTACGGCATGAAAGACTACCCAATTCTCTATGCTTCATCTCTCTCATCCACGTCATCTAATGTTCTACGTGACAAGTCTTACAGAGAACTAATGTCACACTATTATACATGCTCTCAGAGTGCGTTCCTATTGGCATCCGGATCAATTCATCATAGGCCAATAGTATGGCACACTCACCAACAGGTATAGTACCCGTGTCTTGTGGTTAAGGGCATCTCCAATAGTTAGAGATAACTTTGTCTCTAACATATGCTATTTCAACTTTAGAGACAACATCTCTAATAGATAGTCTCTAGTACACTCTCCAGCATTTATATTTTATAAATTTTTTTTGAAACGGGCCTACATGTCAACTGGAGTAGATTAATATATTATGTCTTGTTTCGTGCACAATAGTCTCTTCAGGAAGAGACGACATGTGCTCTCTCTCCTCCTCCACGTAGGATTTTATTGACATATCATAGCTAAAAGACGACAATAAATATACCATTGAAGATGCCCTAAAGTCATGATTCGATTTTCTAGGTCAAAATTATAACAAGACCACATGCTATAGAAGTAATTGAAGGTATACGTCAGCTTTTCAGAATTTTTGAGGTGACTGCCGTGTGTGCACCCACTTTACCCCCTGCATCGACCTATGCATATAGCAAACTTATTGTAGCAATGTTGCGTACTAAAACAAATCACTGTAGACATTGATCTTTGACCTCTAATTTTTTTCCCCCGACAGAATGGCTAAAAATGAAACAGTACTATGGTGCTAAAGATGAAACAATACTATGGTACCGTTAAACTCTACCATACATATACTGTGAATGGTAAAGGATACAATTCCTCCAAAGATGAATCCTGGCCGACCGCCGCGCCACTATATAAACGCACCCATTGCTGCTCGATCACTACCATCACCGAGTAGCACAGCCAATCTCGATGATGGCGATGTCACGTTCTCTAGCTCTCGCTCTCCTATGCGCCTTCTTCCTGGCCGGCGCATCGGGCGGCCGCCTGGACGTACGTCGGCGACATGTTCTAGATGGACAAGTTCCGCCCCTGGCAGGCCACGTACAACCGGACGTACGCGACCGCCCAGGAGCGGCTGCGTCGGTTCGAGATATACTGCCGCAACGTGGAGTACAGTGGTGCCACTAGGATTTGAGCGATTGCGGTGTTAACAAGAAAGTTCAAAGTATGTAGTATAAAAGTTCAAATGTAACGTGAGAAGTAAATTTAGAAGTTCAAGAAAATTTTCTTTGTTACTTGATTCTTCACTTTCATTATATCCACGATAAGCTAACCCTTAATGCAAAAGAAACATCAAGCATTTAAGTGAATAGGTCAACTAAGATATGTACAAAATCTTCTTTAGAGGTCAACTAAGATTTATACAAAAGACAAAATAAATATGTTAATCGTCATAACACTCACTCAGACCTGGAGGCTTGCGTCCACTGGTCCATGGCGAGTCGAAGTCTCGGCAACTACTGAAGTGAGAGATATGGAGTTTGGTGTCATGTGAAAAGAGGCACTAAAATCCAGAATCCAAGAAGTATCCGGAGGAGACGTCTGAGCTAGACTGACAGAACCTGCTGAGCTGTGAGAGAGCTGCTGAAGTAGAGCCTGGCATGGTGAAGGCCAACAGTGAGGCCGCGCATGAGCGTGTCGTGGCACGCAGCCAGTCGCCACGACGATCGACGCCAAAAGTGTCAACTCTAAGGAACTGTTTGGTTTGCAGTCCAAGTTGCCACACCTAAGCTTAGATGTGCCACATCTCCTTATATAGGCGTTTAGTTTTTTACAATGCTTAGGCTGTCATAGTTCCTTAGGCAAATTTATAAGACTGTCACATAGGGTTTTTTTTTGCCACAAGTGGCGGGGAAAAAGAATACCATAGTCTTTCGCACGTCACAGCGCCAAAAGATTCTCCATCTTTTCTGGTTAAGGTCGCCCATCTATCTACTTACTTCCCACACTTCACTCACCACCACCACCATGATTACCATGGAGAGCTTCTGAGATTGTCCCACTCAGGTAATACACATCTATTTACATATCTTTCCTCTTCATATCCACCATCTCTACCTTCTCATCTCTCTTTCCTCTCGTACATGCAGATCTGGAGACCTCTCCACATTCTACAGCAATAGTCGACTTCTCCTGTGATCCTACCACCAACCCCCTTTCTCGATCTAATACTCGTCTACTTATTCATCATCATGTGGTCGCTGTCATCTCCTACCTTAGGTTCATAGACTAGTTTGTGCAAGAGACCAGAGGTAATACTACTTCCCTTTCTTTGCACCGTGGGTGGATCTGCTAATTCATTTTACTTTTTTACTGGGTGTTCTTGTGAAATCTTGACTGTATTATTTGGTGTGCTTCAATACTGATTAGTTAATCATGTAATAATATCATTGAGTACTTGTAGTAATTTCATTGATTGTTGCAATACAGATTAGTTAATCGTGCAGTAATCATTGACTACTTGCAATAATATCATTGAGTACATGTAGTAATTTCATTGATTGTTGCAGTATTGATTAGTTAATTGTGCAGTAATATCTTATTGTAAGTCTTTACTAGTGTATTTCTGGCCATTCAGTTAATGGCTTCATGCTTAAAAGTAGATATGTTTTGACTCTTTTGCATGCCTTTCTTTGCATGACAGAAAAAGTGAGCAATTATCTTACTAGGCCTATCAAGTTCTTTTATCCATTGCAAGAGTTGTTCTCTGAATACCCTCAAGATGACGGTTCACTTGAAGTTGACCACTATGCTGCTGATAATAGTGATGATAGTCCTACAAGTGACAAAAAATGTTGTTTCGTCCAGACAATTAGTTGTTGTGATCGGGAAATAGCACTTAGTAGTTAGTAATGTAATGTTATTTAGAGGTGTGATGTGTTAAAAAATGCTACTATTTACAATCATGGTACTTTTGTTCGATGAATGAGATATGGAACTTTGGTATTAATTTAACATCTAGTCACTCAGGTTCATGCTTTGGGAGGGCATGATCAATCGCTAACACAAATCCTTGACAATATAATCTTGTCACTAACGATACACGAAAGACATTGTGATACAAATATAGGATAGCCAGAAATAAGGATTTGGGTGATCATCGATTTGGTCGCAAACCAAACAACTATCCAAACTATTGTGGTAGCAATCCAAACTCCAACTAAAAAATGTGGCTATCAACCTAACACCTTAACCTTGCCATATAGTTTGGCAAGCCACAAGTGTGGCTAACGCTAAGGTTAGATGTGGCAAATTTGGCCATCAATCAAACAAGCCCTATGATTCAACCTGCGGAAACTTAACGAACTATATCTATCTGCATCCTCTCCGATGGCACCCTAGTACCTTCGGATGGCGAGATCCGTATCCTCTCCTATGGCACCCTAGTACGTCCGGATGGTTAGGGGCATCGCCGCCAAGGAAGGCACGTGCGGCATCGCCATGCATGCCTCCTACCCGGTGATGCGAGCAAGCGCCGTACACGCACGTTCACTTGTACGGACACCAAGTACACTACTACTTCCTGCACGTGCAGGTGTGCAAGTCCATGAAGCGCAGGCGTCAGCTTGGAGAACAGAACAGGCTGAAATAAACTGTATCGCTGGGGTTGTCATTTGTCAATGTAATGGAATCTTATAATTAATAAGCTGTGTATGTTGTTGTCACCGAGAATGATCTTCGAAGTTCAAACTATAGCACTGCAAAACATGCTTATATGTCGTGCCAATTCGGTTTGAAATCCTCTGATTCAACTACAGAGAGTGGTCCTTGTGATTATAGATTTGAAGTCAGGTAGCTACCACCAGAGTGGACTGCTTTCATGTTTACATCTTATAGATTTGAAACCACCTTTGCAGAATTGCAATACATCTTACGCGTTCGATTCGATGGCACTATGTCTTGCTGAGAGAAGCAACTAGCAAGTGCACACGTCCTTCCACCAAGGCATTCCCCCGCCGTTGCCGGCTTCGTACTTGACTCTCGGTCGCTCACTCTGCTGGTAGCTGGAGGAGCTCGCGGATTCCTTCACACACCTGCTTGCGGAATTGCAAATAGGTAAGCAACAGGGCATTGTAACACCTGAATTTAAGCAGATAATGCCATAGATATCACCTATCATCTACCACATAAATGAAACACCTAGTTTGTTGTACGTACCAACTTGATTTGTGCTTTTATGCTTGCAATGAGGTGTGTGTACTCATCTATTTGTCTGCAAACATGCAAAATTTACAGCATTAACATCTGAATGAATGTTAATACATGGAGTCAGGAGAGTCAAAAGAACAAAAGGAGCATATTCGAGCATAAAAGGGGAAATTACAACATCAACCTATGAATGAATGTAGTCACAGGGAACCCAAAAAATAAAAAAGAGATCATTCAAGCATAAAAGGAAACAAGCGCCAGATCAAACACGAAAGAAATCTCAACTGATACACTGTAGTGACACTAGAACGATCAAACCTAAAACACAAAATTCTATGATTGATCGCTACAGAAGGTCTGCTTATCTTCAGTGGTCATTGTATTCATCTAAGTAAATATGTCATTCAATAAATAACAAGATAAAGCCAACCAGACAAATTTGCAAGTTGCAAGTATACCTTTTGAGGATGTGTGTGGTCTACATACTTATCACCAATAAAAGCAACAACAAGACCACACAACTGATGATGCATCTAAACTGGAAACTTTAAAGTGCACTAGATTATCTCTGATCAAGCAGCAATAACTGAGGCAACACATAGGATATAACAAGTCAAGCAGTTAACCTACATTTTAACTTCAATTGCAGAAGTAGGTGATCATACTTTTGTTCTATTAGATCCAGGCATCCAGCACAGAGCAAATCAGCCGATTATTCTCCCAAGTTCCCAACATCAACAATGACTGTCACTGTACTACAAGCAAGCAAGCATGCTAACCTACGTACCCTCACACACAGGGTGCACAGATATATCTAAGGTCAAACCAGGGGGAAAAATCCCGGCCAGTTACCGCCGGTAACCGGGAAAACCAATCCCAGCCGGTTTCTTCCGGTTTAGCAAATTCAAATTTCAATTTTCGAAATTCGGCTGGTTTTTAAGTAAATTCATGCGAATTTCATCTGAAATTTTTCCGGGAATTCTGGTAACCGGCCGGTTACCGTTACCGCCAGCCGGCCAGGATTCCCTCAGGAAACGGTTCATTGATCCTTGGGTCAAACACAGTATGATGCAAAATCATCAGTTGACTAAGAGGGGTATGCTTTCAGAATATATAACAACAGAATTGGGCCCGTGTTAGTGATAACCATTCTAGCACAGAAATAGGCATAAACAGATTTGAGACATCTTAGAAAATACAGAAACATCAACAGCCAGAAGTGGGGATCATCATCTCTGTACTATGTTGCATACTAGCTATAACTATGTCAAATACATGAGCTCCTATTATGCATTTGATGCCTGAGTGAGCATCAAGCTCCGACTAAATCAAATGGATACATATAGACGCCCTGAATACCAAATTATCTAAAAAGCCTGAGAGCCATTACAGGGCTCAAGAATATCATATGTTTCTAAATTTACTGTCCCTGCTCAATAGGGGGGGAAAGCTAAAACATACATTTCCTACTAACTAAAATGACAACATGGGAAAAACAAAATCTATGCTATCTATGCAAACTGTGTTGAACAGCAACCATAACGCACCAGAGCTTCCCTCGACCATCAACATTCTTTTGCATAACTCCTTTCACACAAAAAAATATATATATGCTTCACGAAATCAAGGTCGCATACTTAAACGTCGAAATTGAGTTACCTGGCCAACCTAGCTTCTCTTACAGATATAAACTGCAAAGCTTCTTGCCAAGTGAATTCCACATGAAAACCTAGACCAATATCCACAAAAATGTGCCTTGTATCCGGCCTGCGGAAATCACCACACAAAGGAAAACGATTAGATCTCAACAGTTCAAGAAATCTAACTATAGGCGTGAAGAGACATAATATATCACCTATGTTCCAACCAAGCAATTTTTGTTAGCGCTGTATAATAATGTTTGTCAACTATTCCCACTTTGTGATGCTAACAGCTTGTTAAAGAATGAAGTTGAAATAAAGAAGCAGCATGAGGGCATATCAAAGCAAGTTCCATGTTTGCTTGTTATACTGCAAGTCTGCGTCTAATAACCAAGGACCTTCCCAATTTATGTAACCAAACTAATTCGCTTGTTATACCGTCTTCCATATGCAAACACCTTTTCTTTTTAATAAGGGTGGTCAACCCTATTTCCATTTTTTAGATGGAAACAAAACAAAGTCATATACAAACACCTTCTTGTTCATGTTTATCCTACTGCAAAAGCTCCATCAAGCCCAAAGCTACTTAAATTGAAATGCTCGCCCCACATAATTTGATGAGTTAATTCCTTATTTGCCATTAGAAGTTGGTGAGCTCCCTAAAATGCCATCGAAAAATTGTTCATCCCTTGTATGTCACTCGTTTTCAACTTTAATCCTTTCTTTGCCGCTCTGGTCAATTGACTATGGATTTGACGTTGACTTGGACACGAAAAGACTATTTTGCCCCTAAGTGCATTATTTAGGGCTGAGATCTTTAGGGAATTATTTGACATAGTAATTTAGTTACAAAAATTATGAAATTTTTATGAAAAGTTTCTAACATAGTGTAGATTATTCTATAATTTTTATAGGGTTTTATTTGCAACAAGTTTTTCTCTAAAAATCTTTAACTTTTCGGTTGTAACTTGAAAGATTTTTAAAGAAAAACATGTTGCAAATAAAACCCTATAAAAATTACAGTATAATCTACACTATGTCAAAAACTTTTCCTAAAAATTTCATAATTTTTGGAACTACATTACTATGTCAAACAATTCCCTAAAGATCAAAGATACTTAGGAGTAAAATCGTATTTTCAAGATCCAAGTCAATGGTCAAATCCACGGTCAACTGACCGAGTGACAAAGAAGGATTAAAATTGAGAACGAGTGGCATACAAGAGATGAAAGCAATTTTTCGATAAAGATTTAGAACTCGCCAACTTCCAATGGCAAATAAGGAATTAACTCTAATTTGATTGAGTAATGTTTTATCTACTGGTCCATAAACAGTGCATACCGCCAAGCTCTAATAAGATGATAATTGATAAATGTCCAAGCAAACCAATTAACAGATGTCTACCATGAATCGAGGAGTGAAAAGGCAAAGATAAGAACTTTATATTTATATTATATTATATTTATTTTTGGTTGGGGAGAGGGAAGGGAGGTTTACACTTCTGCCTGCATGTACACCTCGGAACCAAGATTGAACATGGATCGCATGCTGGTTACGCCATTCTTCTCCAAAATTTCAATGTTCCTCTTCAAATCCAAGCTGCCACCACCCAAAGAAAAATTCACTTATAAGAACAATAAGCAACATATTGCGTTAATACGCCGAAGAAAATCAGCAACAAATGTTACAAGCTCCACAATCACAACACCCAAACTAGGGATAGAACGTTCCCAAAAGAACACGAACAGTTGGAAGCGTGCCGCAAAGTTGCAACACGAGAGGAGGCGAGGGCAGGATCTTACAAGGTCTTCTGCTGCTGGAACACCTTGTCGCGCTGGGCGATGGCGTTCACGAGGTCGGGCTTGAGCCGCCGGTCGACGAAGTCCTCGAACTTCTTCACCTTCTCCTGCCGCAGCCGCGCCTCCGCCGCGGCCATGTGGCCCCACCCGGTTCCCTTCGGGACGATTCGTGAATCCTGGACAGCGGCTGCGGCCGACGCCCCTGCCCTCTGCGGGGAGAGTGGAGAAGATTCCGGCCGCCGCCCCTGCCCTCTGCGGCGGAGTCCTCGGGACGGGAGCGTAAAGACCAGACAGAGCTGAGGCGAAACCAGGGAGTCGGAGGACTGAGTCGCCGAGTAGCTGTTCGGCCCAGGAAACCGAGCGCCGGCGCCACGGGAAGGAGCTCGGCGAGCCGGCATGAAAACATTGCCTGCCAAGGGGTGGGCTCAGATCTGGGCTGCATTGGTTGGGGGCTGGGCTCTTTTCTTCTTGCCGTTTGCTCTGACGGGCCCAACTGATCGTCTCTGAGGCTCTGGTATCTGGGCCTGGTCTCATACGGCCCACGTACCCTGTAGTGAACAAGCGTCCAGCCGGACCTCACTCCTTTTTTAAAATTGCTTTTTCAGCAGTTGACATATTTTCGTTGGGTATATTTGTATTTGGGATATTGTCATGAACCCAGCTGATGCTATACAGGGTGAGCCATTGGGCTGAAAGAGGTTGGGCCAAACAAAGCGTCAGCCCAATACAAGATATGCTGCAAGTGAATGGACCACTTAGCTCCTCAACAGACGAAGCAAAGTATCGTGTGAGTTCCGTTGTCGGTTGATAAATAGTGCGGCTTCAGGCCTGATGAAGGCAAGCTTTGTAAAGACATACTATACCTTCTAACTGCTTCTTCCTTCTTCCGTTCTCCCCCAAAACTACTTCCTCCTTCCTCCGAACTCAAACTCCTATATACTCGTTGATGTTTCTAGGTATACAACTGAGTACATAACAATTGGTATCAGAGCATAAATCCTAGTACAAGAAGGCAAACTAGAGAGACCAAAATATCAAACTCGGGCGCAGGAAAAGATCGGAAGTTATGGAGCAAGAAATCGCTGCACTCACTCGGGCGATACAAACCCTGGTGGAATCGGTTGTAGAAATCAAGCCGGTTGTCCTGGAATTAAAGGAGTGGAAGCCGACGATGATCTCCACCGTGGATGATTTGCGGGGCAAAGTTGGGGAATTAAGAGATCAAATCAAGTTGATGAACCACGACATGGCCCCAGTGCCCAAAGCATTAGGGCAACCTTCATTGTTGCCGACCCCGGAGCACCTGAAAAATCAAAGAGACTAAGGAAGAGATGGACTATGGACCCGGATCAAGCAGCCAAGGCGCCTCGCCACAGAACCAGGAAGGGTCACGGGAGTTCACAACGCAGGTAGTCTCAGGTTAATGGTACTCTCGGGTTACATTCCTTACCCTTACCCCCTTGTGATTCAGGAGATTGGAGTGGGAGGAATTTGGGGGGACGGGACCATCATCCAGTGCATCCAAGGTTGGATTTCCCCCAATTCGATGGCGAAAATCCGAAGGCCTGGAGATTGAAATGTGAAGTATATTTCAGGGTTTGTGCAACCCGACCGAAAATTGTGGGTTAGCATAGCCACTATGCACTTTGGGGGAAGTGATGTATTGTGGTTACAATCAACCCAAGCGCATACCAGGTGCCAGAACTGGAAAGAATTTGCTGAGGCCATTTGTTTGCGCTTTGGTAGAGAGGAATTTCAGAACAAGCTGCGTAGTTTTAATCGTTTAAAGCAAGGTGGAACCATTATTGAGTTTGCTGAAAAGTTTAATGAAGCTATGCATAATCTCCTTGCCCATCACACTTGGGATCCCATGTTCTTCGTGACTCAGTTTACAGATGGGTTGAGAAGTGACATTAGAGCCGCGGTAATTCTGCATCAACGGAAGAATCTTGATACAACTGTTTCGTTAGCTTGTTTGCAAGAGGAAGTCCTAGAGACAATGAGGCGAGAAACACGCTCGACCGATTTTGTGGATCGGAGGACGACCCCGGCGAGAATCATTTGCCATCGCCAAGGTTTCCGGAAGGTTACCCATTTTTGCTAGAACCCGCGGAAGATAGGAGAGGTACAGATGGCTCTCGAGCAAGTGGATATGACGACAAAATGGCTGTCCTCAGAGCATACCGAAGAGCTAAAGGCTTATGTCATACATGTGGAGAAAAATGGAGCAGAGAACATCGTTGTGGACCTACTGTTCAGTTACATGTGGTTCAGGAACTGTGGGAATTGATGCAGGAAGCAAGCCTGGAGACTGATCCAGTAGAGGATGATTCACAAGGAGAAGAAATACTGGCAATCTCAGTAGCAGCAATTAATGGCTTGGATACACCCAAGACAGTGAGACTTGTTGGAAGTATTAAGGGAATTGAGGTCATCCTACTGATTGATTCAGGGAGCACACACAGCTTTATGAGGAAGAATTAGCTGAGAAACTACAAGGAGAGCAGAAGGCACAGCAAGGAATGAGAGTCCGAATTGCAAATGGAGGTACCTTATTGTGTGTAAGGGAATTTCCTGATTGTCAATGGCAGGTGCAAGGTGTGAACTTCACTACATCACTGAAGGTGATAGCACTCGGTTGCTATGATGTCATTGTGGGAATGGACTGGCTGGAGGAGAATAGCCCGATGATGATTCACTGGAGGAAGAAAATTCTATCATTCATGTATAATGGGAAGAGAGTGGTACTTCGAGGACTGAAGAAAGATACTTCTAGTGGCACGTTATTGTCAGCTCAAGCTGAACCGTTAGCCTAGAGTGACAACATTCAGACAAGTGCAGTAACACTATAATCAGCACCAACACCAGACACTATTTGCAATCTTTTGTCTAAATTTGCTGAAGTATTCAAAGAGCCACAAGGGTTACAACTAGTACGGGAATTTGATCATGCAATTCCTTTACTTCCAGGGGCTCAGCCGGTCAACCTAAGACCTTCCAGATATCATCCGGCACAAAAAGACGAAGTGGAAAGACAAGTGGCTGAAATGCTTAGACAAGGAATTATTCGGACTAGTTTTAGCCCTTTTACATCGCCGGTGCTACTTGTGCCAAAGAAGGATAAAACCTGGAGGTTCTGCGTGGATTACCGTCATGTGAATGCAATTACCGTGAAGAAATGCTATCCATCGCCAATCATAGATGAACTATTAGATGAGCTGGTCGGATCACAGTGGTTCACCAGCCTTGATTTAAGGGTTGGCTACCATGAAATATGCATGAAGGAGGCAGATGAGTACAAAACGACACTCAAGACTCATCATGGACATTATGAATTCCGAGTAATGCCCTATGGATTAACGAATGTGCCTGCTACCTTCCAGGGATTGATGAACACCATCCTTGGGCCTTACTTGCGTCGTGGAGTCCTAGTATTCATTGATGACATACTTGTGTATAGTCGAACTTTGGAAGATCATGAGAAGCAACTTCGACTAGTAATGGAAACTCTCAGGACTCAAAACTGAAGGTTAAGGAATCCAAGTGTGTGTTTGCTCAAAGACAGTTAACTTACTTAGGATACATCATTAGTCACAAGGGGGTGGCTACCGACCTAAAGAATATCTTGGTAGTTCAAGAGTGGCTTGTACCAGTGAATGTAAACAAGTGAGAGGGTTCCTAGGATTAGCCGGTTACTACCGCAAGTTTGTCAAGCACTTTGGACTGATTAGTCGGCCTCTCACAGACTTGCTAAAGAAAAATGTGGTGTTTGCTTGGACTAGTGACAAGGAGGCTACCTTTCAAGCATTAAAGCACGCACTGATTTCAGCACCGGTCTTGGCTATGCCGGACTTCGCCCAAGAATTTGTAATTGAAACGGATGCCTCAGAGAAGGGAATAGGGGCTATATTGATGCAGAACAAACATCCTCTTGCCTATCTCAGTAAAGCCTTGGGGCCAAGAGCGCAGGGATTGTCCGCATATGAAAAGGAGGGATTGGCAATTTTGTTGGTAGTTGATCATTGGAGAAATTATCTGCAGCACAAGGAATTTATAATCCAAACAGATCAAAGAAGCCTAGCACATCTTGGGGATCAACGATTGACTACCTTGTGGCAGCAAAAATTCATGAATAAACTTTTAGGGTTACAATACCGGATTATGTACAAGTCGAGTTTGACTAATCAAGCTGCTAATGCACTGTCGCGCAGGAAAAAGGGAAACGATATGGAGGTGGTAGCTATGTCCACTGTTATCCCAGATTGGATGGAGGCGATAAGGAGGAGTTATCAACAAGATTCACAGACCAATAAAATATTACAAGACCTGACGGTTTCTAGTAACAGTACCTCCAAGTTTCAGTTGATCAACGGTATTCTCAAATTGGGGGAAAGAGTTTGGGTAGGAAACAATGTGACAATGCAACAGAATATTTTGAACTCTTTGCATTCCAGTGCTTTGGGTGGGTATTCAGGCTTCCAGGTTACCTATCACCGGATCCGTAAACTTTTTGCATGGCCTAGAATTAAGAAGGATGTGAGGGAATTTGTGGATCAATGTTCAGTTTGCAAGCAGGCTAAGTCTGAGCATGTGCGTTACCTCGGGTTACTTCAACCACTGCCGGTTCCTAATCACGCATGGCAAATCATATCTATGGACTTCATAGAGGGACTGCCTAGATCGGCTGGCAACAATTGTATCATGGTGGTGGTGGATAAGTTCTCAAAGTATGCACATTTCATAGCTATAGCACATCCTTTTACAGCCTTCCAGATAGCAAAGATCTTTATGCAAAATGTGTTTAAACTTCATGGGTTGCCACAATCCATAATTTCCGACCGAGATAGAGTTTTCACAAGTGTTTTATGGAGATAACTGTTCAAGACTGCATATACTCAACTCCGGATGAGTTCGGCATATCATCCACAAACTGACGGGCAGACGGAAAGAGTTAATCAGTGTGTGGAGACTTATTTGCGTTGTTTTGTACATACTTGTCCAAGTAAGTGGGTTGATTGGTTAGCCTTATCAGAATATTGGTATAACACCGCATTACACACTACTCTGGGCAAAACTCCATTTGAGATCCCGTATGGTTATAGTCCTCGCCATTTCGATATCAGGGAGACTGCAGCTTGTCAGAATCCTGAATTATCGGTTTGGTTGCGAGAAAGGAAGTTAATGATTGAGCTTCTGAAGCAACATCTTAATCGAGCAAACCAACATATGAAGGATCAAGCTTATAGAAAAAGATTAGAGAGAACATTCCAGGAAGGAGATTGGGTATACTTAAAGCTTCAGTCATATGTACATAGTTTTGTAGCTGTAAGAGCTAACCACAAACTTGCGTTTCAATACTTTGGTCCTTTTCAGGTTGAAAAGAAGGTTGGATTAGTCACATACAAGCTTTGGCTGCCAACTACAACATTGATTCACCCGGTGATCCATGTATCGCAGCTTCGAAAGGTGATTCCTCCATCTGAATCGGTCCAGCCAGTGCTTCCGGGTTTGACTGAAGAGCTGAGTGTTCCTCTGGAGATACTTCAACAACGCCTTCAAGACCGGGGCCCATCATCAGTCACCCAGGTGCAGGTACGATGGTCAAAAGCCGCTACCTCAACATCGACCTAGGAGGATTTGGACGATCTGCAAGTGCATTCCCCGCACGCACCAGTTTGGGGACAAGCTGGTTCTAAGGGGGTGGGGGATGTCATGAACCTAGCTGATGCTATACAGGGTGAGCCATTGGGCTGGAAGAGGTTGGGCCAAAGAAAGTGTCAGCCCAATACAAGATATGCTGCAAGTGAATGGACCACTTAACTCCTCAGCGGACGAAGCAAAGTATCGTGTGAGTTCCGTTGTCGGTTGATAAATAGTGTGGCTTCAGGCCTGATGAAGGCAAGCTTTGTAAAGACAGACTATACCTTCTAATTGCTTCTTCCTTCTTCCGTTCTTCCCCAAAACTACTTCCTCCTTCCTCCGAACTCAAACTCCTATATACTCGTTGATGTTTCTAGTTATACAACTGGGTACATAACATATATACATTCATAATGTATTTTTTGTTTTTTACTCTTATATTATGATATAAAAAAATCGTAGTTAGAATCTTGCACTAGAGACAGCAAAAATTCAAAGACGGCCTGTAATCCGTGACGGAGGAAGTACTTACCAGGTCTCAAGCTTAAAATACTTCAGATCTCATAGCATTGTCGAATTGGATTATTGTGGAGTTAGATGTAAATATGAAATAGCAAGAGGCTTGGTTCGGTTGTAGTGCTAGCCGTCAAGCAGCCGCCCGCCTGGGTCTATCCTCGGATCCAAACCTAGTGTGTCTCACCATAAATAATGTGTACCTTCCACGGTAGGTGTGTGTTTGCACGTCATGATGTGCTGGATAAATTCTGAATTTATCTAGACTTCTGTTAGCCCTAACGTCTATAATACTCTTAAAAAAAGTAAGAGGCTCTGAATTATAAAATCAGGAAAACAACCTTCAGTGTCACCTACATATTTGAGAAGCAACATTATCTCAAAATATTTGCAAACAGATATGTGGTGGTTGTGAAGTTCTGTTTTGTTTGCAAACAGATATGTGGTGGTTGTGAAGTTTTGAGAAAAATAGACAACCAGCTACTACTAAAGTCTGAAATTAATTACTGATCGACAAGTTACCCTCGCATAAGGCTGGAAACGAGCCGAGCCACACTCACAGCAAGCTCGGCTCGGCTCGATTCGGCTCGTTTTGAGAACGAGCCAGAAGACCGGCTCGGCTCGGAAAGCGGCTCGAGCCGGCTCGCGAGCCCTCGCAAGCTAGGGATGAAATGCTATGCGAACAGCAGAGTGCACCCATAATCCATTCAAATTCAATCAACAAAATCACAAAATCATCAATAAACAAAAGCGATGCATGTGCATCCATTCAATCAACACTTCAACAGATTCAACAATCAAATAAATCGGTCGCGGCGTCTTGATGCGGTCGAAGAAGCGGCGGCGGCGGAGAGAAAGGGATCGGGCGGAGGGCGTGGTCACGGTGACGGGGAACCTGACTAAATCGTCTTCCGAAAAGCGCTATGCCAATTGCTCTCCGCGCGCCTCCTCATCAACCTCTTCGTCATCCTCGCCGACCTCGTGCGACTCCGGCAAGAAGCGCCCTCAAGCGCCAAGAGCCGTACGCCACCCACCCGCCTCTGACCCGCGTCTCCTCCTCGGACTCCAGCAAGCACTCCCATGCGCTGTGGCATCCGCGTGCTCCGTGTATGACCATGGCCGACGGGTGGCGAGAGCCGGTGGCGCGATCTGGCGCCGAATGTTCCATTACTGGAGGATTTGAGAAGGAGGCGAGGTCGAGGAGGCGGGGGCGAGGCGAGGGTCGGGGAGGCCGGCGAGGCGAGGACCGGGGCGGCGAAAGGTGGCGAGGCCGCCAGCCGGATGGGGATAGGCCGACGTGGAGGCGGGCCGAGGTCCACCATTGGCTTCTTCCCGGCAGTGGGTTCGGGTGGTGATACGGGGGATGCCCGATCTTCACGATGTAGGATCAATGATAACTTTGGATCCGTGTAACCTGACAAACCGATAATGCCAACCATTGTCAAAACAGCAACCTGCGACAAAAGAATTCGCCCAACCACACGTTCGTGATCCCGTCTACTTGATCACACAAAGTAGGCGATGTCGATGCTCTGCAAAACACAAGGAATCACAAGAACAACGAACGGCTGTGATTAGAACTCTCAATTCTAGTGGGGCAATATTGCTCAAACCCTAGAATCAAGAATATATTGAAATCAGAAAATATCCGTCCCCCTCTCATGGGGCATACCCCTTGGTTTTATAGCCAACAAAATCTCACATCCATAGCCTAGGGCCGGCGCACGGCCAAAAGAAACCGAACTGGACTCGTCTCGGACTCAAGTCAATACTCTGACTCAAACACCAAAAACAGCACGCATGCTTTCATGCCTTCCTTAAAGCCTATTACGTAGCACATCATGCATACACATGCTTTCCTAAAAGTGTGTCTTTATCTTGCCAAGACTTGTGGTTTGACTTCTCCCGTGGTTCCTTCTTTGCATGCTTGGTTCCTATTTTCTTTATTGGCTCTACAGACTTGATGATTCGATTTGCATGCATATAGCACATTCCTTGGTTGCATCTTCGCAAATTTCTCTGGCGTATAAACTGTACACACATAATATGAGACTATTAGGTAGTAACGTATATTCATTAGAATCAAGATTAGAATTAATTAAGAGCAAGTTCACCTGCTGATTAATTAATTTAGCTCTTGCTCATGTAATTGGTCCAATGGCCCTTGTTCGTATAATCGATCCAATTGGGATGTTCGCATCATCCCTCCCCCCCCCCTCTTGAAAATGAGTCGTCCTCAACTCTGATTGTTCGGGTGCACAAGACGAATCCAATTGCTCTCCATGGTGAACTCGAATATAAGAAATGATATATGTATTCCTTGAGGCCTTGAAGCACATCTTTACTTTAGGCTTGTACAGATCATATATCTGATCGCATATAATTAAATAAAATAGTAGTAACTCTGTGTCTCTAAGTATGATAATTAAAACCAAATAAATTAGAGTTCATCTGGTAATATTTAATGCAGCTCAATAATTCTTTCCAGTTAAATAATATATTTAACTGAAAATTACTAAGTGTGTTTGTATCTGTATCAGGTGGGAGGCGGCGGCGGTGGCCGACAAGGTGGGAGAGGAAGGGCGAAAGGGGATCGCTCGCTGGATCGGGTGGATGGGGTGGTCTGTGGCCGGGTGGGGAATGGAATGGGGAGGGATCGACCGAAGGTGGATGGGGTGGGGAATGGAAATATGGAATGGGGATCGGCTGAAGTCAAGTGGATGGGGTGGGGAAATCAGGAACAGGAAGATGGTGGCCTGGCTCGTTTGGCTCGCGAGCGACTCGAGCTCGGCTCGAAAATCTCGCGAGCCAAAGACTGGGCTTGGCTTGAAATTTTACGAGACCGAGCCGAGCGAGCTCGAGTCTGATTCGAGCCAAGCTGGCTCGCGAGTCTCGAGATATTTTTCAGCCCTACCCTCGCATAAAACAGAAACACACATCATTATCTGCAGATGTACACCATTCAAACTACACGAGACGTACATTCAATCGGTAAAACGAAGGCAGAAGTCCTCGTCAATCTCAAGCACCACATGAAAGATCATCCAGATCCAAAGAAAAACCACCACGAAATTGCCAAAACGCAAAAAATCAAACCCAGTGAGCTGCGGCAACCGCAGGCCACAGTCATGGACGAGAACGAGAGGCTACCGCTCCCGCAACCGCAACCGCCGCCGCCGCCGCCGCAATCCCCGCCCTTCTCCGCCTCCGCCTCCGCCCCGGCCCCGGCCTCCCCGTACTCCGCGCTCCACCCGCTCCTCCTCCCCTCCCCCAACCCGCATCTCCTCCTCAAGCCCAAGACGTTGACCCTCTCGCTCTCCTCCTCCTCCCTCGCGTCCATGCTCTCCTCCTCCCCGCCTGCCCCCGCCCCCGACGCCTGGGAGCTCGTACACCCAGCCGCAACCGTTACGGCCGCCGCTACCCCCGTGGACGGCGGCCTGGACGACTGCGCCATCTTCCCGCCGCGCCTCCACGAGGGCCTGGGCCTGGAGGGGGAGGCTGAGGAGGCAGCGGCGAAGGAGGCGGAGGAGGACGGAGAGGACGATGAGGATGGAGAGTGGATATGGGGTTGGGGGAGGTGCCGCGCGGCGGCGAGGCGCGCGTGGGCGGCCGGGGTCGGGGCCGTGCGGGAGGGTGTGCTAGTGCACGGGGCGTGCGGGTGCCCCGCGGTGAGGCCCGCCGTGTGGTCGGCCGCGGCGGCGGCCGTTGTGATGGGGGCGCTGCTGTACGCGCGCCGGCGGGACAGGAGGGAGAGGGACCTGCTCGTCCTTCTCTCGCAGGAGAAGGATAAGGTTTGGATCTCTACAGCCTTTTGTGGTGATGTGAATGTCATGTCTGTGTTTGGAAAATCTAGAACCTGTCATTGTGGTCTTAGAAGCAATTCGATTTGCGGGGAAGTTGAATTGATCACATGACACTTCCAAGGGAGTTTGGTTAGTAATTGGCATCATTGGTATTGACAATATGCTTGATGACATCTGGATCATTGGTATACACTATACAGTACGGTGAGATGTTGGATCAAGCTAAAGGAGGATGTTTAGGAACCTACCGACGAGTAGAATTAACCTAAGGAAATCTGTTTTTATATCAGTTGTTACAATTGTTGATGGTGGGGAAGATAAAGATTGAGAGATGAATGGATATCCTTGATTCACCCCGGTGATGCTGGTATATAGCATAAATAATGCCCTTTTGAGTTTTGACAGCTGGTGTGTTACTCATGGATGACCACTTCCTCTTATCCCTCTTGATGTTGGTTCTCCCCAAATATTAATATTCTTTGTTGGGGTTGGGTTCAGGGAAGCAAATGCGCGATGGGGTAGAAGACTTGTACTCTTCTTTTAGGTAGTGTTCTGCAATGTTTCACAAGTTCCAAATAGATTGCACATTCCATCTCAGCCTATATCTTGTTAACTGATGGCATACCTTCGTTAACTAGCCTTAAATTGAAAGTTACTGAAGTTGTTTTCTTTTGTGCACAAGCTTGCATGTTAAACGCTGGAAGCTGGACATTATTCTCATATTCCACAACATAGATTGTTGACAGATTAGCTGTTATGATCCTTAGATCATAGGGATAAACATCGCCGAGAGGATAGCCGGTGGTGTCGGCTGCTAGAGGAGAGGAAAGACTATAGATTGGAAAGAAGAAGAGGATTGAGACTTAGATTATTGTATTCTCATTGCTTAATGCCAATGATTACAACAAGCCTCCTTATATAGAGACTCTTCTAACAATTATGGATAAAATCAATGTAAATGATGACCTTCCTAACTAATAGATAATCTTTCCAATTACCTAATTCCTATACAAGGAAACTAATCAACTATTTAAGAAAATAGATATTCTTACCGAGAAAGGCAATCCCTTCCTAATCCCGTGCTACAGAACCATGGTACTGTTCACGCATCCTCGAGCTGCGGTGGCAACCATGGCTGAAGCTCTAGGAGACCTCATGTTGACAAGAGATCGTGGCACCGACGGAACATTGCATGGAAGATGGTCCGCAACACTCCAACAGCGAGAACTGCGGCCCCTTGGCGTGTCTTGACGTTGCAGGAGGCGTCGGTGGCATGGACAAGTTGCGCGGAGCAACAGTGACGCTCTTCCCACCGTAGGATGCCTTCAGTGGTGGAAAAAACACAACGTTATCGTGGTCCTGACATCCGCCACGCCCCGCACCTACAAAGGCACAACGTCGGTCGGTGCATGGAGAAGACAGTTGTTGGACAACAACCTTCTTCCTCGGCGAGGGCACCGTTTGTGCAACCATGGGCAGGGAGGTCGACGATGCAGAAGTCACAGGCGAAATCAGAGATGCCTCGGCGGTGCAGATCGCGCAGCAGCTGTTGCCGTGTCTCCTCCTTCTCCTTTTCAATCAGCTTGGCCACCATAACCGCCATGTCTGCCAAGATGACTTTGATGTCGTCTACGCCAACACTTATCTCGTTGAGGGTGGCCCTTATGGCCTTGAAATTCTCGGCAGCAACAAGGGGTAAACATCTGTCAGAGGGAGGTCGGACGGCGACGACTTGACATAGAACGGCGCTAGGTGAAGGAGGGCACCTATTGGGGGGGAGGAATAGATCTAGAATAGTCGGTCAAGGGAACGACCACAGATGGACTTTAAGGACTAGGAACTTGTATATTCATCTTTGCTTAATACCAACGATTACAATATGCCTCCTTATATAGAGGGTCCTTCTAACAATTATGGATAAAATCAATCTAAATGATGACCTTCCTAACTAATAGATGACCTTCCTAACTAATAGATAATCTTCTTAACTAATAGATAACATTTCCAATTAACTAATCCATATATAAGGAAACTAATAAACTATTTAAGGAAATAGATATTCTCAACAAAGGAAATTATTCGTGGATGAACAGTACACGCATGAACAGTAACCACACCTGTGGCATTACACCCCTCTCGGTGAAACAGCTCGTCCTCAAGCTGCAACATAGGGCGACAAACTCCTCCGATGGGGTGGACGAAATCTGTTGGAGCATCATCTTCAACGTCGTCATTGACTCCATCAGGTTGTCTAGTAGGGATAGCTCGGCAGCAGAAGCCATGGTGTTTGCTCTGATACCAAATGTTATGATCCTTAGATCATAGGGGTAAACATCACCGAGAGGATAGCCGGGTGGCGTCGGTTGCTAGGGAAGAGGGAAGACTATAAATTAGGGAGAAGAAGGGGATTGAGACTTAGACTATTGTATTCTCATTGCTTAATGCCAACGATTACAATAAACCTTCTTATATAGAGAGTTCTTCAACAATTATAGATAAAATCAATATAAATAATGACATTCCTAACTAATAGATAACATTTCCAATTACCTAATCTCTATACAAGAAACTAATCAACTATTGATATTCTTTTTGGGGAGGTAATCCATTCCTAATCCCGTGCTACAGTAACAGCGGTGCTGTTCACACGCGTGAACAGTACCCCAGCCCATGACATTAGCACTGGAAGGTTCTATTAGCTTTTATTGTTCTGGATCTTCTTTTACTTTTTAGCTTTCTTTCCATATTTAAATATATGAAAATCTGTGTTGGATATCAACAATTTTGTGGCGATTGTCTTATCGAACCATGTTTTTCTCCATGCACTCTCATCTATGGTCGCTATTGCTTAGTCCTGTGAGGAGGTTTAGAAATGCATTTGGCACAGATACATATTCACTGAACATTTTTTTTGATTACCCCCTCATTACATTCTTGTTTTTATTTTTGCAGAGGATAGCTCAACTTCTGCATCAAATTGCTTTAATGTGTGACAGCAAAAGCAGCAGCGAAGCAATTAAAATTATCAGCAAATCTTAACCATCGTTCCACTGTGGGAGAGGTTCGATTGTAATGTTGTAGCAATTTGGTTCGGTAGTTACAGAATATTGCACCAATTAGTACTGCAGGATCAACGTGTGTAGCCTAATTATAGTTTAGTTGCATGGTCTTGCATAGATCTGATGTTTACATTATTGGAGAACGAGACCTCCTTACGACCAAACCCTTTGTATATAGATGGATGGTAACTTTGTAAGTTATAAATAATGTGGTATTGACGCTGGACTTCTGTATGCATAATTTCCATTTTCGATTGTGATCTTGATGGGTTCACTAATTCTTGAATTTTACTTAGTCTTGCGGTGATCTTCTTGATCCCAACTATAGTTGATGTTATTATAAATGAGATGTGATTGGGTCACTCGTCAGAACTCAGGTTTTTAGAAACTGATGAAAATTGCAGAGTACCATATAAACTCAGGATTTAGGTTATGTACTGAAAAAAATTCAGCCATACGCGCAGTGCTTCAAATTGTATGACGGACAGATCTAGAGATGATCTCAATTAATACATGCAATCGTACATATGATAGGCATGGCACAACATAAATATGACCTGAGTTGTTGACTCAAGACTTTTAGTTCATGGCACTATATGAACTACCAGTTATATAATGTTCTGGGTTGCATGATGGACTGGCTTTGAATAATAGATTGAGTTGTATGATAGATACGTCATTTTGCTCGATGTTTCATTTGCATACTTAAATTGTAGCACGCCGCCGTGTAATTGAAACACCTGAAAAAAATTTCAAAAATTCAAATTAGTTTGAATTCAAATTTGATTTTCAAATTTCAAATCCAAATTCAAAATTCGCCAAAATTTGTCAAACCCAAACCCTAACCCTAATCCGCTTTCTCCTTCCCCTTCCTTTCCCTCCCGATCACGCCTTACTTTGGCCACCTCCTCCTCATGAGACGAGCCACTTGCAGAAGTCTACCTCCACTTTCATGGCGTGCGTGCTAGAAGCCGCCACCACCGCCGCTTTTGGCCGCCGCCCGCCACCAGCCTGATCTTGCCACCGCCTCGCCGCTTTTGCCACCTGTAATCCACCCTACAACCCGCGCCCCGGCGATTGCAGCGCCGCCTCATTGCGCCCGATGAAATCGCCGCCGCTAGCCTCGACCCACGCCCGCCATCGCTGACCGTGGCACCGCCAAACCCGCGTCAACCGCTCGCCCTTCACTGCAGCGGCGCGCATCGCCGCCGCCTTGCTCCCATCATGCGCCTCATGAAACTTCTCCCCGCTTCGGCCTTTGTTCCTCGCGACCACCCTCCCTCCCCACCTTAAATCGCTCGTCTGGGTAAGAAGATCCCGCCCTCTCGGTTCCCCTTGTAGAACAAAACTCCCTCCTTTGCAAATCCACCACTGAAGCCACCTCAACCCACCCGGTCCTCACTACCCTCTTGGCCCCAGATCCACGGATCTGTCACGCCTTATTCCTCGCCGCCACCCCAAAACCCAAATCCTAGCCAAACACAAGCCCAAATCCACGCAAAAACCCTAGGGTTTAGGAACCTACAGGCGGCGCCTCCTCATGCATCCTCCCGTCCATGGCCATGGCCTCCGCCGTCGCTGGTCTCCAACGCTTGACTTAAGCCGCATCGCCGCCTACTGCGTGCGCATCGCTTGTGGCCTTAAAGGCGCGGGCTTGACCATGTATGCCTTATGGGCCATTTGACTCTGGCGAGTGGGCCATGGGCGTTCGGCTGGGCTCGACCATTTCTTTTAAGGCCGCAAGTGAAGCCCGTTACTGTTTAGATTTACTGTGTAGTCCAACACTGTTTAAAAACCGGCCCAGCACTGTTCACAGCACAATAAAATTTGTTATTACTGTTCCAAAATTCCAGAAATTGCACAATAAATCGTAATTCTTATTCCTAAACCTAAAATAGTGATTAATTATTGTTTATATCTAATTAATAGGTATGAACAGTAATGTGATCATTATTCTTTGAAAACCCTAAGTTGAGTTAGTGTATCCTTTTTGACCATCTTGAACTCATAAAACCTAATCCTAACTCTGTTCAGCCATTTTCAACTCCTGTACCTCTTTAAGTTGATTTCTTTTCTCTTTTTATATTTTTGTTGTAGTTGAATCTATTTTCTGGGCTCGTTCCTTGTTGAGCCAGGAGTTTTATTGGTTTTTGTGTCTTGCGCTAGGTTTCGACGCCGACAAGCCAGCTCAGGACTTCGCAGGACAAGACACAGACGTAGCAGGACAGTTCGTGGACTTTGAGCCAGGAGGCAAGTTGCATACCTTGAACATATTGAACTTACATTCCTTATAATTCATATTATTATCTTCATTAAAATATTTTAGCCAATTATTTCATCAAAGAAATAATACTTTGGAATACCATGTTGAATAGATGTAGACCCTTAACCCCACATATCAAGCCACCCATTCTTGTAGGCCATATTCACCTTGACAAACTTGGTTCACATAAAATAATAGCAATATTCTGCTAAGTCATATAAAACTCCGTTCTAAAATCTTTGTATTAGGAAGGTTGGCTTTAGGCCAATAGGTTTTGGGTGTGAGTTGAGGGTTGAGACCAAAATGTTGGACAACCCAAGATACTTGGTAAAATGAGTCACCGTGAGATCTAGAGGTGGCCAACCGCGAGTTGGGCCATCGCCTCCTTGGGTGACAAGTAGGACAAGAATCTTGTGCTAAATAACAGAACCTGATAAACCGCTCAACCACATGCGTGGTCATTACTCCCTAGCTTAGTACCTTTGCTCATCCAATTGAATATCTGCAATATCAAAGGCAAGGCAGGTGGGCCTCTAAGGACACTCATTTGGTTCTTACAGCAGTATGAAACCCGTCGACATCGGGTACAAAGTCCACTATTGGCCGGTGGTCTCCCGATGGCTGTATGGATTAAGATCTACCGGGTAGAGGCTAAAAAAAGATAAGTAGTGAAAAGGCTTTGTTATCCTAACTCAGTTGTACGCAAACATGATGCGTGTCAATGTGAGTTTGTGATATCGTGTGAGTAAAGTTGGGCAACTCTGCGAGTGTAATCAATGTTATTCGAATACACCGTGCTTCCGGTTAATGAAGCTGTGTTCATGGGTGATTCCAATATACAAAGCATAAATAGAATTTTACAGATGTTAATTGGTAAATTCAGTTGTTGTAACCCCTGTGGCTATATTTATTACTGTTTTACTATCTTTATTTACTATAAAGCTTTTAAACTCAACTATTGCATTCCACATATACCTGTTTGGTAAAACTGTACCATTCCTTTGACATTCCCAGCATATAGTTAAATAGCATTCCCTATGCAATTTGTTGAGTACGGTGGTTGTACTCATTCTTGCTTAAACAATCAACAAAAGAATTTTGGGAAGATCCAGGTGTTCTTTACGAACAAGAAGATTCATGAACTCGGCGACTCTTTGGTACTAGGGTCTCTCTTGCGCCCAAAATTTGCTGTGGTTCTATCCTTCTTTTGAAGTGTATTATATTACTTTCGGGCTTGGATGCCGCTTCGCTTCAAACTAGTTTGTTAAGCCCTATCATTGTAATAAAAGTCGGCTTTTTGTTGTAGCGTTTGCTTGCTTGTGAAACCACGACTTTACAACTGAACATCACGAGCAGTTGTAAAGATTCTAGCGGTCCCAATTTTAGGGTCGTTACAGTAATTGCATGGGCAAGTAGGCTAGTTTATCAAACCACCACTGAAAAAGAAAATGAACAGCAAGGGCTTTAAACACAGCAAAAGATGGTTGCATGCAAAACACAACATTCACCGAGCCCACCAGCTGCTTCCAAGGATAGTCCAAGTGGCAACTCATGCCTGATGCCAGTCGGTACACTCAGCACTGCAACTGAGTCAGTCACACGCACGGCGCACCCAAACTGGCAAGCCACTGCGCGACCGTAAATGGCCTTCCGGCTCTGACTGACTGAAAAGTACTTGACCGGAACATGGACTTGGGCTGGCTTTCAGGCACCGGAGGAATCAAGGAGAGGTCAGGTGACCACCAATGGATCTCTCACGCCGCGAAGATCACCGCGGTGGTTTTGAGGCTGCAGGTGCTAGTGCTACACAGCCATCTCACTGGTTCATCTCGTTTCACCCATTTCCATCTGCACCTTGCCCGACTAGTAGCAATTGCGAGGTGTGTGTATGGGTATGGTGGCGTGACGATTTCTTTGCTCCCTTTTCAATTTCTTTTTTTTAATCCCTTTTCAGTTTCTTGATTGAACTCTCAAGGTGATTGAATTGAGGGTGTTGCGTTTGGCTGATTTCATGTGCTATATTTTGTTGGAAAAGCAGGGCGGTATCGGTGAAAGAAGGGAGTAGAAGAGAATAGGTATGAGAGCAGTCGATCCCTTCCCTACTTCTGCTATCATGGTTATGGCGACAGATTAAACCATCAAACCTGTCGCCGAGTCGTTGGCTATGATAAAAGCTAACGCTAACAAGATGGCCATGAGTACCAACGACAACGACAAGGACAAGAAGATGGCGGCCATCTTTCTCGACATGCATGCCACTTTGGAGAAGATGATTGTGGCGACGATAGCGAAGCTTCCCACGACGGCGGCGATGCCTTCTACAGAGGTGGTGACACCATCCACGGCGGTGGCGAAGCTACCTCCGACAAGCTATCGCAATACGGTACGCGCTTCCACGTCTTCTTGTGGCTGCTGCCGGAGCCCACCGTGGCCCTGCCGAAGTCTGTCTTGGCCACCGTGGCGTTGTCAGGGTTGCTGCCATGCCTGCCGCAACAACCGGTGAGTTTGCTGCAACCACGCGTGGAAGCAATGATCTTCAAGGACTCATGTCACCATCGCAACTCTCGTCAACATCGGGTCACCTAGGGTTTCAGCTATTTCCGCCACCACAACTCGAGGACGAGCTGTCGCGAAAGAAGGGGAGTAGTTGTCATGGCCTGTTACTGTTCATGCAATGTACTGTTCACGTATGAACAGTACATATGGTACTGTAGCACCACACACTATTCATACCGGGGCCCACGGGTGCATTAGTAGTTAGGAAATAGAAATAGAATAGTTAGTTTCGTTATTAGTTGGGTTTACTTCCTTAGAGGTGTATTCCATCTAATAGAGATAAGTTTTCATAGAAATAGAGATTGTTTCTTAGAGGTCAAGTCGGGTCGTCCCTATAAAAGGGATAGCATGTATCTATTATTAAGAAAGCAAGAAAGATGAATTAATCTAGTCTCCTTCAAGGTTCTATCATCGATCTATAGTCTAATCTCTCATCCATTTGTGGCGCCGTCGGCCTTCTTCTGGCGATGTTTACCCGTAATGATCTAAGGTTCATTACAACTTGGTATCAATGTAGCGATCCTTAGATCACGAGGGTAAACACTTGCGCCGAAAAGCCGTCAACGAGATTAACATTTCTTTAATGAGACAAACTATCTGGAATGACCTATGCTGAAAATGACACTACTCCTCCTTTCATGACAACTCGCCTCGAGTTGTGGTGGCGCCATGATCAAGCCCTAGAAGACCCTATGTTGACGAGAGGTTGTGATGACGACATGAGTCCTGAAGATCATTGCCTCCATGCGCGGTTATGGCAAACTCACCGGCTGTCAGCGTAGAGGCATAACAACAATCTTGGCAATGTCAGCAGAGCCTGGCATTTCAAGGGCAGGGCATGACAGGCTTGGCGACACCATGGCCAAATGCGGTGGTGGCGCGGCAAGTTCCGACAGCATCAATGTGGTTGCTAGAAACGTCGCCGCCTCTTGTTGCGCCTTCTTCTCCTGATCCACAATCATCTTCTCCAAAGTGGCATGCATGTCGAGGAAGATGGCCGCGATCTTCTTGTCGTTGTCGTTGGTACTCATGGCCATCTTGTTGGCGTTAGCCTTTATCATAGCCAACGACTCGATTGTAGGTCTGATGTTCTGATCTGTCGTCATAACCATGGTAGCAGAAGTTGTGGGAAGGGATCAACTGCTCTGATACCAAGTTGTTATGATCCTTAGATCATAGGGGTAAACATCACCAGGAGGATAGCCGGGTGGCGTCGGCTGCTAGGGGAGAGGGAATACTATAGATTGGGGAGGCGAAAGGGATTGAGACTTAGACTATTATATTCTTATTGCTTAATGCCAACGATTATAATATGCCTCCTTATATAGAGGGCTCTTCTAACAATTATGGATAAAATCAGTCTAAATTATGACCTTTCTAACTAATAGATAACCTTCCTAACTAATAGATAATCTTTCCAATTACCTAATCCCTATATAAGGAAACTAATCAACTATTTAGGGAAATAGATATTTTTGTTGGGGAAGGCAATCCTTTCCTAATCCCAGCGGCTACAACAACCATGGTACTGTTCACGTGCGTGAACAGTAACCCAACCCATGACATTTGTTATGATCCTTAGATCATAGGGGTAAACATCACTAGGAGGATAGCGGGTGGCGTCGGCTGCTAGGGGAGAGGGAATATTATAGATTGGGGAGGCGAAAGGGATTGAGATTTAGACTATTGTATTCTTATTGCTTAATGCCAACGATTATAATATGCCTCCTTATATAGAGGGCTCTTCTAACAATTATGGATAAAATCAGTCTAAATGATGACCTTTCTAGCTAATAGATAACATTTCTAACTAATAGATAATCTTTCCAATTACCTAATCCCTATACAAGGAAACTAATCAACTATTTAGGGAAATAGATATTCTTATTGGGGAAGTTCAATCCTTTCCTAATCCCAGCGGCTACAACAACCATGGTACTGTTCAAGTGCGTGAACAGTAACCCAACCCATGACATTACTCCCCTCCTTTCACAACAGCTCGTCCTCGAGCTGTGGTGGCGATCATGGCTGAAGCCCTAGGAGACCCCATGTTGATAAGAAGTCGTGACGCCGGCGGAACATTGTATGGAAGATGATCCGCAACACTCCAATAGATAGCAGCGAGGACTGCGGCCCCTTGGCATATCTTGACGTTGCAGGAGGCGTCGGTGTCATGGACATGCTGCGCGGGGCAGCAACACAATGTCGTCGTGGTCCTGACACTTGCCATGCCCTGCACCCACGAAGCCACGATGTCGGCTGGGCGCGTGGAGAGGACAGTCGTTGGGCAACGACCTTCTTCTTCAGCGAGGGCACCGTTGGTGCAACCACGAGCAGTGAAGTCGACGATGCCGAAGTCACTGGTGAAATCAGAGACGCCTCCGGTGGCGTAGATCGCGCGGTAGCTGCTGCCCGTACATTCTTCTTCTCCTTTTCCATCAGTTTGACCACCATAACCGCCATGTCTGCCAAGATGGCTTTCATGTCGTCTACGCTGGCACTCATCTCGTTGAGGGTGGCCCTCATAGCCTTAAAATTCTCGGTAACAGAAGCCATGGTGTTGACTCTGATACCAAATGTAACGATCCTTAGATCGCAAGGGGTAAACACTGCTAGGAAGAAGGCCGGACGACGTCAGCTTTATGGGATGAGAGATTAGACTATAGACTGGGATGATAGAATCTTGAGAGGGAGACTAGATTAATTCTTCTTTCTTGCTTTTCTTAATAATGGATACATGCTATCCCTTTTATAGGGACGACCTGACTTAACCTCTAAGAAATAATCTCTATTTCTATGGAAACTTGTCTCTATTTGATGGAATATATCTTTAGGGAAGTAAACTCAACTAATAAGGGAACTAACTATTCTATCTCTATTTCCTAACTACTAATGCACCCGTGGGCCTGGCATGAATAGTGTGTGGTGCTACAGTACCACATGTACTATTCACGTGCGTGAACAGTACCCACCCATGACAATTTTTTTGCTCCCTTTTCAGTTTCTTTTTCTTAATCCCTTTTCAGTTTCTTCTCAAGGTGATTGAATTGAGGGTGTTGCGTTTGGCTGATTTCGTGAGCTATATTTTGTGGAAAAGCAGGGCGGTATCGGTGAAAGAAGGGAGTGGAAGAGAATATGCCCAGCGACGGCGGTGGATGATTCTTCAACCGTGAAGAAAATCAAGAAGAGGGCGTCTCGCCCTTGGAAGAGGGTCAATGTAGGTTCGGTTTTTCCTTTCCCCTTCTCATTTCTTCATGTGTTGCTCTGGACTTGTTGTGCATACATGGTATGTTACCTCGAAGGCAAGCTTAATTTTGCGTCTGGGGGGAAATGAGCTACATGAGACCGTGAGAGTAATGAATGCCCGTTTAAGAATATGATTCCGACCAAATTATGTAGTTGGATTTTTGTGATGAGATGGCATAACATAGAATTTGGGAGGGAAGCAATTATGGGGCAGTAGTAAGAATGCAAATGACCCACTGAATTACTGTGTGGTTCTTGTTTTCTGATAGTGCATTTGACCCATGCTCTGTGTTATCATGTCGGACCAGCTCAAAGGCGGATAACCTTGCTGACAGGATATTGGAGTTGCACAAGTTGGTTTCACCTTTGGGGAAGGTATACGTCCTTTCATTTTTGTTCTTTTTCATTCTAGCAGCTAAAAACCCCAATGCATATATCTCAGCGCCTCGGTGGGTGGGGGCGATCCACTTACATGAATCATTGAAAAAAATCTTAATGAAGTGCTATGCTTAGTGTGCCTGCTGATAGAAATAGCATCTGAATGTTGCTCTTCTTTTTTGAGGCAGAAAGATGTAGCATTTGTTCTACAGCAAGCGAGCTGCATTCTGATTCAGTATGAGCAACTTAAGATTTCTTCTGAGTATTCCTGTTTTAGCTTTGTGATAACAGAAATTTCAATTCATTTACGACATTTAATTTAACGCATGGAGCACATATCCTGCATTTTCATGTATGTTTGCACGAAAATTGCATAGCATACATGTCCTCGTCTCGATTGTCCAAAAGTTACATGCTTGCTTCTTCTGAAGATTTGAAAAAAATTATATGATACCTCCCTCTGCACTTCCAGTAATCACACCTTTGATCCCTCTACTTCCATAACATTTCACTTTGCTACTAAAATAACTAACTGCCTCATAATTATGCGTGCAGGAGAGTGAAGAAATGGACACACTTAGATGTCGCGGCCTGTGTCTCTTCCCGATACGTGCCTTACCGATCGACATGCTGATCCTTCTGCAAAGCATGTAGTCACTAGACTTAGATGCCTCTTCTTGGAAAGTATGTTGTACATGCCAATCTTATAGTAGTCGCCTCCAGTCCTTAGGCAGCTTAATCTGCGTCCGAGTGTGCCTATGTTGAGCTATCCTTCTATATGAAGACCCATTTCAGCCCACAAGTCTAAGAAATAACAACTATTGATTACCCTAAAAATGAAGGGTGGAGATACCTCCTCCTTGGTGAGAGAAAGAAAACCTTAGCTATTTCCTTGAGCTGCTACTGGAAGGAGTGGCTGGTGAGAGGAAGCATTTGCACACAACCAAAACAAGAGACAAGAGGGAAAAGGAGAAGATGAGTTTTGTTTCATCTTGGGTGATCCTGCGCAGTCTTCATCAAGACGTCGATCGAAGTAGTAAACCTGGTCGGATCTGCCTCAAATTTGATTTGTGAGTTCCTGACTCGTAGCTATTTGATTTTACGGTTGGATTGAGGATTGATTGAGAGGAGCACCTGATTTGAGAGGGGTTTTGTCAGTTCGGGTAGCAGCAGATTCAGCACTGAGCAGATTTGGTAGAAGTTCTGTTTGAGTGGTGAAACATTGTTTGATTGGGCTGAAATTTGGACAGTCTGTTAGGGACTCGTGGATCCACATTCCTGCTAAGTTTTATGCAGTTTGGATCTGTGGTTTGTGAGATATGAGCTGATAACTGAAGGGGACATAATCTGTGTGTTCTCTGCTTGACTGTTAGTGTACCTCTTGTTAATTATGTATGGTTGTTGATGATGATACCAAGATTATATCTTGATGATGTTGTTGCTTTTGTTATGCTCCTCTAGATGTTCTAGAGAAGACTCCTTGTACCCATTGTTGATTATAGTAAAAGATTTGGGAGTGGGCTGTACAAGCCCTGTGGTTTTTACTCCTCACATCGAGGAGGTTTTCTACGTAAATCGCTGTGTCACTTTGTGCATGTTCTTATTGTTAATTTCGCTGCTTATCTGTTGGTTAAAGCTATCCTCATTGGTTCACTACAAGTAGAGATGCTGAACTTTTGGTAATTGCATTGTTTAGCCCCTAACAGCCTAAGCGCATAATCTCGAGTCCCACCTGCTTCTATGCTGCTTATGTAGTCGTGTGGTAAGCAAATTTTGATGGTATAGCACAAGAATGCTAGATCTCTCCGCAGCTTGTGGGTGCAGGTAATTTACATGAATATAAGATGTTTTGGCATTACTGTATTCTACTCTTGTAAGTTAGTTAGTGGTTTAGTGCCTTTCTGATGTAAAGCACTAATGCACCATGATAGTTGCTCAACCAGGCTACCGAATACTGATGATGCATACGCCCTTCTGCTCTAACAGTGTTATCAGGTAAAGCCACCTTTTTATTGTACTATTGTGCATGTAAATAGCCGAAGAGATGCAACCTTCTGTTCATAAGCAAGAAATGTCTGTTTTTTTTTTTTTTAAAACCAGCAAGAAATGCCTGCCCGGTGAAGAAAGGAGCTAGGTAGTACAGAGTAGAGACGGTACATGCTAAGAGAAATGTTGGAACTAATCTTGACTAATGTTATTTGTTTTGAGGTAGTAGGTATTGTGACCATGTGTTGGTGCATGAATTGTGTGGAGTTAGTGGCTAGCTACCAGATGTGTTAGTGGAGTTAAGTCTCCTGGAGAGTGGAGCTCATGGGCCGTTTGGGTAGTGGCACATAATTTGGAGTATTTGCATGGTGCACGTACGTAGTTGGGAGTCAGACCAAAAGAATCGGTCAAGTTGGTTACTCGCTGTGCCGAGTACACTGGTTTCCTTTGTATCTATATAAGCTCTTGCCTTGAATGAAATAACCGAGTTGGTTTGGAGTGAGTCCATACCCTCCCATGCGTGTGTATGTGTGTTCATAATACATGCGTGTATATACATCTCTGTGATAGATATTGTGAGATGGGAGTTGAGAGATTCAACTCCAACAAGAAACAGATCCGGTTCAGACTTCAGAAGATCGGACCGACCTACGGGCCAACTCGGGGTTACCAGGCCGTGGAGCAGTCGTGGTCGAACTCGAAAGCCTAAGGCGGCGAGGCGAGCTGTTCCGTGGCTCTGTGCTCGCGCGCAGCCGAGCCCCATCCCTGTCCGCTGCTTACCGTTTCACATCCCGCGCTTTGGTGCCAAGTGCCAACGTGCGGGCCGGCTAGTCGGGAGTCGGGACTAAGCTAAGACGGCACTAGGCACGTACGGGCGGCGCGCGTGTGCTTGCCGCGGGCGGACGTCGTGGGAGCTAACGATGCATGCGTCGCTCGCGCGCGGTGCCGGTGCCTGGCGGAGTGCCGTGCCGTAGCAGCGTAGCCGTTGTCCGGTGCGGCGCGGGTGGAGCTGTGGAAAATGCGGGTGCAGGGGGGCGCGCGGTGGCTGCGTGTTGAAAGCCGGCGTCAGGGGAGCGCGGCTTCGTCCCGTGCGCGGTGCGCCTGCGCTGACCCATGGCCCGATGTTTCTCTCTCACACACAGAGGGCTCGTTTGGTTGGTGGTCTGGATTTCATGCCTAAAAAAATGGTGTCTGGAGGTAGTCTGAAAAGTAGATGATTTTTATCTGGCTAACAAACCTGAAGATGAGTTGTTTGATTGAAAACCTGTGCCTAGAATTGGTGAATGAAAAATAGACCGTTGGATCAAACTATTAATAGTGATCGAGCTGCCTGGAATGGCTGCCTGCCAGGCGCTCGTTTTTCCAGCCTAGGCTAACAGCTCACCTAGCTAGCAAGCAAACACAATGTAGGCTGAAAGCAAGTGTTGCCCTGGCCAGGCAATTTGCCACCAGGCTTCCAAGCAAACAGCCCCACACACACTGCCTCTCACCGGTTCGCCGCTTCCTCCCGCCCAAATACCTTGAAAGAAGAACTTTGCAACGTTAGTCAAGACGACAAACAAGCTTACTAGCGTCTGAGCAAACATAACAGAAAGCTCAGCGGACATTGGTCAAGGAGGAACCGTTAGAAATTGAAGGGTGCCATCTTATTGCAATACTCCCTTCGTTCAGAAATATATTGTTCAGAAATATATGATATTTTAAAAAACATATAGTTAAATTTATCTAACTTTGACTAATAATATATGAAATACTATTTAGATTGATTATGTGTGAATAGTATCATTAGATTTGTCCCGATAAATATTTTTATAATATAATAATTTTGTAATTTTATAACATAATCATATGAAAAGTAATAGTCAAAATAAGGTATGAAAACCGTATCGATGTTCAAAACGTTATACATTCTTGAACAGATATTGTAACATGTATGGGTTCAGCTCGTATCCTCCGGTCAGAGAAAAAAAATGCTTGAATCGGAAGTCATTTATTCTTTCCTTTTGAAACAAAGCACTGGAACTGAAATCCATATCTAACAAAAAGATAGCAAAATAAAGACTGGTCTACAGACCAATTCACCATTCGCTCCGACTCATCAACATTCAGAAAAAGATGTTTCAGCCTATCACTATCTAGCCCTTTACCTCCTTAACAAACAAGAAAGGCTTTCTACAAACAAAATACTGGCGAAGTCAAGAGATCTTCAGACAACCTACTGTTAACAGTGCAGCAAGATTCACATACTAGCAGCATCAACGAATAACAAACGAACAAAAACGCATATGTCCATCTACATTTTCACAGGCGATCTGGCATTCTTCGGGTGATCCAGCAGCCATGAGATTACACCGGGACCTGTCTTCCTCTAAACCGAGTGAGCAACTGTGAAATGAGAATAGGAATCATAAATAAAAACAAGGGGTTATCTATTTGTAAGGTGGATGGAATTTTCTTAAGTGTAAACACATGTTTTCTCTATTGAACTAACATCCAATCATATAGGACATTAATCTCTATATAAATCCAATGATCATAAAAGTTAACTAAGACTTTACGTCAAAAAAAAAAAGTTAACTAAGACTGAAAGAAAATATTAGGTGACATAGAAATAGCAAATCGGTACGAACACAGCATGGGCAATACAGCACATCTAATAATGGCTTTAGAGTTACAAATATGGCCAGACCGAAGTCACAAAAGGTGCTGGAAAATCCAACCGAAGGTGAGGCTCTTTTGCAGGTAAACCGCAGCAGTTGACCAGAAGCCGCTGATTCATTCAGCAGCAGTCAGACACAGTGCCCATATTTTTTTTCCATTTCATAATGCGCATTGAAAACCAACTACCGGATGATCATATAAGGACACTGGGGAGTTTAGTAGTTTACCAACCTGAAGAGCACGACGAAGCCATACGACTCCCCCATCATGTCATGCCTAAGACAGACCGGCCAATAAGGACCAAGAGAAAGCCAATTCCAAAAGACATTGAACCCTGCACAATCAGGTACAAATTTTTATCTTGTAACGGAAATGAAACTGAAATAGCTGGGTTGTATGACTAAGGGGAGTTTGCCATGGCATAGAACCTTGTGATTCTTAGGCTTGGTGGCAAAATTTTATCTTGTAACGGAAATGAAACTGAAATAGCTGGGTTGTATGACTAAGGGGAGTTTGCCATGGCAAGAACAAATAGTAGATTGAACACACAGAGAGACAAATGTGTAGATGATATTCTTCTTCTTTATTTCTTCTTCACGCGATTAGCCTTTTACAATGACTAGCACCCCCTATTTATAGTCTAGAGATCCTGCTAGGGTTTGGATAGGGCACCCAACTATGGGCCGGCTGCTGGGCTAAGCTTATGGTTTCTTAACACTCCCCCTTGGGCACACATCCTCACATGTTTATGCCTTGTCAAAACTCCATAAAAACCCAATGGGAAAAATTTAGAGAAAGAGTACATGATACACGTTCTGCTACGTTGCATGAATTGCCTAATTAAAAACCTTAACCGGAAAACTTCAGGAAAACTCATCAAGGGAAAAAGAGCGCAATCCACCCAATTTCATTTAATCTCCAAGATTTATTCTTTGGGTACTCGATCTTTGCGATCAAGTTTCAATAATGAGTTCGTGAAGATTCTCCTCCTGAAATCTGCACTTCTTTAAGTCTTATCATTCCAATTCCCCGTATGCACATTTCAAAGCTAGATGCTGGAGGTGACTTAGTGAATAGATTTGCGAGATTTTCACATGACTTAGTATGCAATACTTTAATTTTGTCCATCTTTTGCAATTCATGAGCATGGAAGAACCTGGGGTTGATATGCTTTGTGAGTTGACTCTTCATATAACTCATCTGCACTTGTGCAACATAAGCTGCATTATCTTCATAGATAATAGTGGGGGTTTTCGCGGTATTCCATTCACACAACTGCTGGATGTGGTGAATCATTCGCCGAAGCCAGGCACATTCCCATGAGGTCTCGTACAGTACTATTATTTCTGAGTGGTTCGTCGAAGTTGATACAAGACATTGTTTAGACGATTTCCATGAAATTATAGTTCCACCACATAAGAATACATAGCCTATTTGCGACTTGGCTGTATGCGGGTCCGACAGGTACCCGGCATCTGTATAGCCATTCATAGTTAGGTCTTGGTTCTTTCTGTAGAACACACCAAAGTCTTTGCTTCCTTAGAGGTATCAGAATATATCCTTTATTCCCTGCCAATGCCTTTTGGTAAGTTCTGCACTATACCTTGCCAATAGGTTCACAGTAAATGCAATGTCCGGTCTAGTACAGTTTGCTAAATACATGAGTGCTCCTATTGCACTTAAGTATGGGAATTCCGGTCCCAGGATTTCTCCCCCCTCTTCTCTAGGTCTATACGGATCCTTGTTTTGTTGCAAAGATCTTCTGACCATTGGCACTTTTGAAGGGTATGCCTTTTCAAAGTCGAACCTTTCTAACACCTTTTGAGTGTATGCTGACTGATACACTAAGGGTGCGTTTGGTTGGGTAAACCAGGGTGAATGGTATAGGATGGATGGGATGATCCTGAATGGTATGGTACAACTTTGGTGTTTGGTTGGTGGGATAAGACGATACATGATTTTGTTTGGTTATTTGGATAGAATGGTCCTAGATGGTTCAAGATTTCGTTGATTGGTTGGTTTAGATGATCCTGCAATTTTTATTTTCTTTCTTCTTCTTTTTCTTTTCTTCCATTTCTCTCTTCTCTCTTTTTATTCACTCACGGCCGAAACGCCTCTAGGCTCTTCTTCTTGCTTCCTTTCTTCTCCCCAATTCTCCTTCTCTATATGTTTCTTCTTTTCTTCACTGGTGGTTTCTGTTGGCTCCATGGCCGCTCCCTCTAGCTGCTCCCAGTGGCTTGGCCCACTCGGCCGCTGGTCCGGCCGCTCCCGGCTGGCTCAGGTCCGCCCTCGCTTGGGCCGCCTCCTGGCGTGCTCCCAGCAGCTCGCCTGAGCTCGCCATGATCGTGGCGCCACCTCCGGCTCGGCTATCGCGGCCCTATGCTCGCCCAAGCCCCTGTGTTGTGGCCTCTTCCCCCATTCTCCAGTGCCGGTGCATCCATGCGTCAACGATCGCCCAACTGCGCCTCCGGCCGCTCTCCCGCCATCGCTTCCTGGACATGAGACTAACGCAGCAGCAGCGACAAAGACACGGAAAGCGGCAAGGCACGGAGTGAACGGCGTGGTTCGACCTTTTTCAACGAACTAAATGGTTCAGGATCTACTGAGAGTATTCCATTTTGTTGAATTGATTGGTCCTGGACCGTTTGGTTCCATTCAGGGAAGCAAACACAGGAACGACCTCATTTCCCGTATTGGATGGTTCAAAACCACATGATTTAATGAACTAAACAGACCCTAATATCCCTTCAAGGGCATGCTCAAGCTGCAAGCCTAGGCAATATTTGGTTTTACCTAAATCTTTCATTTCGAACTCCGACTCTAGGTAAAAGCTTGCTTCCTTAATACCTTACAGGGTTCCAGTGATATTCAGATCATCTACACACACTGAGATTATACAAAATCCATTCTGAGATCGTCGTATAAATACACATGGATTATTCTCATTATTCACGTAGCCTTTCTTGCATAGAAAATCGCTTCAAGCGATTATACTACATCCTGCCTGATTGCTTAAGTCCGTACAGTGACTTTCTGAGTTTCACACTATACAGATTTCTATTTGTTCTGTCTTGGTTCGGGACAGGGATACATTCAGATACCTTCATACAAATGTCCGAATCCAAATTTCCATAAGGTATGCAGTTACCACATCCATCAATTTTATTTCTAAATTCAAGTTTACTGCCATTGAGCTTAAATATCTAAAGGTAGTTCCGCCCATGACCGGGGAATAGGTTTCTTCATAATCAACTCTTGGACGTTGAGTGAAACCTTGTGCGACGAGCCTTGCTTTATATTTTACAACTTTATTATTTTCATTTCTCTTTCGAACAAATACCCACTTATACCCTACGGGGTGCACATAGGGAGGCGTGCGGCTTACAAGTCCAAACACATTTCTTTTATTCAGAGATAATAATTCTATTTCTATTGCCTTCTTTCAATCTTCCCAATATAATCTTTTCTTACATTCAGCGAGTGATGCGGGCTCTGGATCAAGATCGGTGATCGTGGCAATTTTATTTGTAAAATAAATATTAACATTAGCTGTTATCCTATTCATAGATTCTCCCATGGTCACATAATTTATAGCTATTTCTTCATGGGGCGATTCTTCTAATACTTCTACTTGCTCACTGCTCCTTTCAATTACGGGGGTAGGTCCCTTTAGTTTTTCAGCTCTGATGTGTGCGCACACATCCATGCTGATATATCCCTTCGTGGTAATGTTCAAATCCGGTATGCCTCTTCCTGAAGATTCCATACTGGTGTCAGGTCTCAATTGGCTCCTCTTTTGGTTCTAGGGAACTTCAGTGATTGGCTGTGTCAAATCCTTCTTATCCTTTTTCACCAGGCGTCCCCGGTTACTTCGGATTCGAGGGGTCGGAGTTCTCGTCCTATTCTGAGGCCTCAGGATGGGATTAGGGATACCTTTTTCTTTCTTCGGTATTTCAACCCTCTCCGGTGCATTGCGTGCAGGCACTTCCGACTTGGCCACACTCTTCAAATCACTAAAGTGGTCAGGCAGTTAATTCGCTAATGCTTATAAATCAATTATCTTCTGGACTTCTCTTATTTGCTTCACTAGTGCGCGGGTCATGTGCATGGATTCCTGTGAGTTACCCCGTTATTTCCCGATATTTTTTATTAGGGGGTTGATTTCCTCCCCCTAATGACGAGAAAACAATCCTCATCAAATATGCTATTATAAAAGCGGGCTGTATGCAAATCTCCAGACATGGGGTTCAAATACCTTATTATGGATGATGTCTCATAACAAACGTATATCCCAGACTTTCGGAGAGGGCCCATTGCAGTTCACTACAATCGTGGTATAGGTACATAAACCTTGCAACCAAATTAACGAAGATGAGAAATTTTCAGTGCTCACCCTTGCGCTAGTTGTATAGGTGAATGGATGTTGTATGCTAACGGTCTAAAATTGATGAGAGTTGCTGCGTGCAGGATTGCGTGTCCCCAACATGTAGTTGGCAAATTACAATTCTGCAAAAATCTGCTAGACCTTCTGGGTGTGGATATGCGGTACAGAATGCTCATCGTTAATTCCTATTGCCATGCAATAATCATCAAATACATTCGAAGTAAATTCTTCAGCGTTGTCCATTCTGATGGACTTCACATGATGATAAGGAAAATTATTTCTAATTTTAATTATCTGCGAAATTAGCTTTGCAAAAGCGTGGTTTCTCGTAGACAATAAACATACATGCGACCATTCCGAGGAAGCATCGATGAGCAACATAAAATACCTAAATGGCCCTAACAGGGGCTGTATAGGATCGCAAATATCTTTCTGGATACAGACTAGGAATGTAGGGGCTTCATCTTTTACTTTCAGAGCTGAAGGTCTAGTAATTAATTTCTCGGTGGCATATGCGGGGCACACAAAATCTTCCTGATTCAAAAAATTCTTTATATCGATATTATGTCCCTGTGAATTATTAATTATATTTCTCATCATTCTAAGACCTGAGTGGCCTAATCTATCATGTCAGAGACAAAAAAAGTTCAGAGCTTCTAAATACGGTTTTTAGGGCAGTATATGCTGCAGGTGCCTTAACATTAGTATAGTTTAGCCCAGTTTCATATGAAGGAAGTCGTTCTAATACCCTTTTCCACTTTCTTTATGCTTTTTAATGAGCAGATATTCCTTACCATACTCTTCTTCAGTCTCTACGTGGAAACCATTAGCGCGAATATCCTTAAGAGTTCTAGTTGATTCTGGGTACAACAAGGCTTCTTTAATGACCAAAGTTGTGCCCATCGGGAGTATAATTGTGGCTCTTCCTGAGCCTATTATACAAGTATCGCTACCCGCTATTATCGTAAGGTTGCCAGTATTCTTACTGATGGACCGAAAGAATTTCGTCTCTCTCAAGATGGTATTTGTTGTGCCGCTATTAGCTAAGCACACTTCCTCCATAGGGCGCAACACGCATTCTAATATAAAGTACTTTATTAATATGCAGTAGGAAGCAAGCAACACATAAATAAAATACTTCAGATATCAAAATATAACTTGCTATTATAAATATGGAAAAATAAGCCTTGTAGGACTCATCATAAGAATTTAATGTTTTGCTCTCCTAGCGCTTACAACCATTATTCAAAGAATAAAATAATTCAATGTTTTACTTCGATTACAAACTGCAAGTTACTATAAAAAGATCCAAGTTCAATGTGTGCACTAGATCAAATCAGCGAAGTATTCAGAAACTTCTACCTCAATCTGCTCCATGGCGATCTTCTCCTCTTGGGCAACTACGGTTGCGGCCGCTTCATTGTCCAAAAGAGGGATGATGGGGGCTGCTACTGGGTTGTCCATATCCATGAGTGCAACTAATGGATGTAGATCCTCCGTGCCTGCAATGGCGAGGTGTGCCTCATGATGTCCTTTGCCTTTCTTCTTAGACTAGAAAGTATCAATAATGTGCGACCTACGACCTTACCTGTCTTGCCCCTCTCATTTGTGAGAGGCTTCCTCACCTTGTAGCTTCTAGTATTGGCTTCATGGCCAACATTACTACTAGGTGGCTGTGAGATGTAGTTCTCCCTTAGAACATCATCTTGAGCTTTCGCAACTTGCATGATGTCAATCCATCCGACATACTCATTGTAGTCGTCTTAACGATAGTTGCGTGCGGATTGCACCATATTCGGGTGAAAGGTAGAGAAAGTCTTCTCAATCTTCTGCTCATCTGTGATTACCTTACCATGAAGTAGAAGACTGGTACAAATTCTGGCCATGCTGGGTCAGCTCTTCGAACTCCTGGTTCGTGATGCCAGTCATTTCCATATTCATGCAAAGAGTTCATAAGATTACTACTAGTAATTTACATAAAATAGTTGCAAAATTCTCGTAATGCTCTTTGAAGTCCCGGTTCGAGATCCCGTATTTTTCTATGCATTTTTCATGATTTACTGCTATTTTCAGTGATTAAAAGTAATATAGACAATCACAGTGTAACAACCCAAAGTCCAATTAGAGAGAATTTTATTCGGGAAAGGGAAACTTATTCACTTTCGATTGTTTCAAAGTTTAGAGACGGAATTTGGTTCAAGTTCTGAATTCTTAGCGCATTGGACCTTGGGGGCTTTAGGCTCTTGAGCTCTGACCCTAGTGGGCGAAGGGGAGGAGGCACCCAAATGGGCCACCCAAGCCACCACACTCCTCCCCACCAAAACCCTAACCCTAGTTTGCCCTTTACCTTTTCCTCCCCTAGCGACCACCAAAACCCCTTGTTGGCCGAAATCCCTCTTGTGTTCCTCTTCCACATTTTGCCCCCCTCCTGCTCTCTCTCCCTCCCTCAAGGTCGCCCTCCATGGCTGCCCTTGAAGCTCCTTCTTCTTCTGCACGGTCAAGGAGGAAGCAAGTGACTTTTTCAGCCAAGGAAAGGAGAGGAAGAGAAGGGAGGAAAGGAGGGGAGAAAGGGGGGGGGAGATTTGTGGAGGAAACCAGCAAGATCTTGAGGTTCTTCAAGGGGTAAGTAGTGGTTTCCTTGCTGGTTAGATTGTTTTAGTTGCATAGCTTGCTTTGTTTAGGGTTCTTCAGCCTGACTGGGTTAAGATCAGATTCTGTTCCTTTTTGGGCGCCTGTTTTGTTTTATATTTGTTCTGAATCTGAGGATCTCGTATCCTAGAGAGTTGTAGGTTATGTTTTCAGCTTTCCATGGGTTCTAAGTTCACTAATTTTCAATTTACGATTTGAAAGTTATGGTCTTTTTTGTCGCTGCTGTCCAGGAATCTGTCAAAATGTAGCAGAAATATTAATGGTTAGATTTCAATTTGTTAAGGGCCTATTCAGGGCTGTCCACCTGAACGAATATTGTAGCTTACCTTCTTAGATTTCCATATTCTTAAAGAACACTTTGTTTGGATCTGTAGAACAAACGATATGCAAGTTCCAAGTTGACTGTCCAGTTTGTTCGTCGGTTTCCAACAGTAAAATTGACCCTTGTGCCATATTTTGTTAAAAGCAGAATCTGGGCATTATGCTAACTAGGTTTTTGTATCTTACCTTCTTAGCTTTCCATACTGGTAAAGAACACTTTGTTTGGATCTGTAGAACAAAACATATGCAAGTTCCAAGTTGACTGTCCAGTTTGTTCGTCGGTTTCCGACAGTAAAATTGACCCTTGTGCCATATTTTGTTAAAAGAAGAATCTAGGCATCATGCCAACTAGGTTTTTGTAGCTTACACTCTTAGCTTTTCAGAACGTTAAGAAACTCGGGTTTTGGTTAATCCCATCAAAAATTATGATTGTTTCTTTACAGCTGTCCCGGATAGATTTATGTTTAGCTTGTCGTCTAGCTTGAGTAGGTCGAGTGTTTAACTTGGGTTATGGGTAAACGTTGTAGAGCGCTGTGAGTACTATCTTGTTAAGCATGTTGTTTGACGCTTAGTATCATTCTTGGTTACCAGGTGGAGGTGAACGCTGGTGCTAGCTCGTTCCGCCTTTTTGTCTTCGGTCTCACGGTGGAGGCAAGTGCAGGTAGTATTGATGTGTTGCTTATTTCATAATTGATGAATGCTATGGTTAATGCTGAAGCTTTAGTTCGATAATTGTTGATGAGCATACTTTTCATAATGAGATGATACCACACTTTAAATTTTGCATCATGTCATACATTTCTATACCTTGGTCTACGTGGTAGCCAAGGGTTTACTCCTTGAGATCCCTGTCCTGCATGGGACGGGCCTAGTCCCCACACTTGCAGAGTGTGGGCTTTGGATCCCTGTGCCTAGAGGGCACAGGCTTAGAGTATGTATCGACGGATACATACTCGGCATTACCAGTAATTGCAAAGAAGTGAAGTATTTGCATTCATGTCATATTCATCGTATTTCTGCATATGCTATGGAATTATTTGTTTAGCATTTGACGCTATCATAAGAGATGGAATTGTGGTAAAAGGCATTGTATTTGTGATGGGATTGTTTTTTCCCTTTGACTACTTATGATGCTATGTTTGATTTACTATTGCACATTGCTGAGTCGCGGACTCACTCTTGCTGTGTTGTATTTTCTAGGCACCTCTCGAGGCAGCGGCATGCATGGGGAGGGGTAGTCATGGTGCACTTCACACTCATATAACCACAACGAACACCCTAGTTCAACTATCTAAAATTCTCAGAATTGACGTTCCCTTTAGGTTGAAATTTTGTGACCATCCTTCGTGGTGGATGATTCTGTGACCATCCTTCGTGGTGGATGATTCTGTGACCATCCTTCGAGGTGGATGATTTTGACTGCATTCATGGATGATCCCTTTTAGGTTTTAAAACCTTCGTCCTTAGGTTCCCATAATTCCATTACGCTGTTTGAATTGGGACAATGATGCTTTCGATCTAGTTAGTTGTTCATTATCTGAATGAGTTTAGTATTGTTGGACTGCTTGAACTTAGTTGCTATAGTGAGGACCCCTTAGATTGATTTATACTCAATGGATAAGTGAATTGCTCTTATTGAGAAATTATAGACTGCTATAGGGTTGATTTTCTTATAGTTTGTTGTCATTCATGAATGGATACTTGGGTGATGGTTTAAATTGTTGTTGATGATTGATACTATCCTTCTTCATGTTATGGTTGAACTTATTTTGTATGGTTGTTGTATGTTAGTCATTTAGGTAACATCTTGGCTTCCGCGTAGCCAGGGTGTTACAGTTGGTATCAGAGCGGGCTTTAGGTCCGTGGAAATTGAATATTAAATTGACACACTGTGCACAGTAGGTGGGATTCGGGTAAACCATTGCATCTGTGTTTTGATAGAAAGATACATTATGTTGAATTGCTATTGACTCTATTCTATATTACTGCTGGTGTTGTTCTTGAGCTAAGTGGTTAGCTTTATTTCTTTGTTGTTCAGTTATGGCAAGAGGTAGAGGCCGTGGTCGTGAAGCGGGCCGTGGCCGTGGTTGTCAAGCGGGCTGTGGCCGTGGTCGTGGACGTGGTTCGACTGCGCCTTCAATCCCGACTGTTGAGGTGGCTGGGGATGCGGGTGAGGAGGTTGCCTCAGCTGCTCCACCAGTGGCCGATGCTCAAGCTCAGGCCGCGTCTGCAGCCTTACTTCATGACCTTCAAAGAGAGGTTCAAGAGCTTCGACAGGAGGTGCGAGCAGCTCCTCCTGCTGCAGTTGCACCTGTTGTGGGTCCGAGTGCTGTTCCAGCTCCACCTGAGGTCAGGATGAGTCTTAGAGAGTGGATGACTCTTCGGCTCGACCCCTTTGATGGAACAGGCACTCCGGTCCAGGACGCTGATTGGCTACGATACATGGAGAGACAGTTCAGTGCGTTGGAGATGTCTTCGGTGCAGAAGGCGCACTTCGTGGCCTTCCAGCTAAAGGGCCAAGCAGATATTTGGTGGGAAGGGGTTCTGTCAGCTAGGGCCCTAGTTCTTGGACCAGTCACTTGGGAGGATTTCTTGGGATAATTCCGAGCTAAGTTCTATCCTGATTCTTTTCTTGAGAGAATGGAGAATTCCTTGTTGACCTTTGTTCAGGGGAAGTTGTCTGTAGCAGAGGATGAGGCTGAATTCAACAATCTGGTCCGCTTTGTGCCGGCTGTGTCTGGTAATGATCTTGAGAAGGCAAAGAGGTTCCGGAGGGGACTTAACTCTGAGTACCGCCATGTCCTAGGGGCGAGCAGCTTGCTTGACTTCAACTCTGTGGTCGATCAGGCCAAGAGTATGGAGTTGGAAAGAGAGCTCACTAGAGAGAGGCAGACCTCTAGTGGCTTTACACCGTCTGGTGGCTCTGGCAGTGGTCAGAAGAGGAGCTTCAGTGGCAGGGGTGGGTCTTCTCAGAGACCTGCTCTCAAGAAGTTTCAGGGAGGCCGTTGTCTGCAGTCATCGGTGCGGTTTGGTCATCAAAGGCAGACTGTTTCTTCAGCACCACGTAGTTCTTCAGCTTCACCAGCATTGCGACCTGTCCCAGGGCAGGGCATGATTTGCTTCAAGTGCGGTGAGGGTCACCGTTATATTGAGTGCTCTTTCACTGAAGATTGTCGTTACTGTGGCATGTCCGGCCACAAGGTGTCAGTGTGCAGGCAGAATCTAGCGAGTATCATTAAGTGGGAGACAGTCCCTACGGCACCTCCTTCCAGTGCTCCACGGGGTTCAGTTCATACTCTGGCCGCTGTTCTTGCACCTCGGTACCCTCCAGGGTGGGTTCCCCCTGCAGCGTCTGTTCCTGCACCTCGGTACCCTCCAGGGTGGGTTCCCCTGTGCGCCTGCCTCGCACCTCCTCTTTGGGTTCTCTTGGACCCTCAGACCGCTCTGCACCGCCTTCGTTCTCTACACCTGCGGCAGCCCCTGTTCAACCGTCGCAGAGTGTCGGTGCGTCTTCTGCTCCGACACCACCGGGAGTCTACGCCATGCCTACCCCTGAGACTGTGGGCCGTCCTGACGTGGTGACAGGTACCTTGCTAGTCGATTCCCATGAGGCTTTTGTTCTTTTCAATTCAGGGGCTACCTATTCTTTTGTGTCTCTTGAGTTTGCTAGAAGGGCGGGTTTGTGGTTGCAGCTTATTTCTAAAACCGTTGTAGTCAGTTCTCCGGGGGGACTTATTTCTAGCTCTTCAGCTTGTCCGGGCTGTTCTATCACCATCGATGATGAGAATTTCACTGCTAATCTTATGGTGATTCCGTTGTCACCTTTTGATGTTATCCTTGGTATGGACTGGTTATTCAGTTACCGTACCAAGATTTGTTGCTTCTGGAAGACTGTGACTTTGCAAGCCCCGTCCAGTGAAGAACTGGTGTTTCAGGGAAGTGCGCCGCTGGATTCCTTATTCGTGTTGGCTAGTCTGTTTCCTAGTCGTTGAGCTTCAACCATAGGGATGCTTTGGTCTCTCAGCGCGAAGACAGACTCTTCTCTGCGCATTGAGGAGATTCCCGTGGTGTGCGAGTATCCTGATGTCTTTTCAGTAGAACTTCATGGGATGCCTCCAGAGCGGAAGGTGGAATTCCGAATTGATCTTATCCCGGGAACTCAGCCTATTTCAATGTCCCCGTACTGTTTGGCACGACCCTTTCAGGAGGAGTTGAAGAAGCAATTGGACGATTTGTTGTCCAAAGGCATGATCCAGCGTAGTATTCCACCGTGGGGAGCGCCTGTTCTATTTACAAAGAAGAAAGATGGCAGTTGGCGTATGTGTGTGGACTATTGGGATCTTAATCAGGCGACAGTGAAAAATAAATATCCTTTGCCCCACATTGAGGATCTCTTTGACCAGCTGAAGGGAGCTAAAGTGTTCTCCAAGATTGACCTTCAGTCGGGTTACAATCAAATTCGAGTTCGGGAGCAAGATATTGAGAAGACGGCTTTTTCTACGAGGTATGGCCATTATGAGTTCAAAGTTATGTCTTTTGGACTAACTAATGCTCCTGCAGTTTTCATGGAAGCCATGAACAGTATGCTGCATCAGTATCATGATGATTTCGTTGTGGTATTCATCGATGATATTTTGATCTATTCCAAGACGGAAGAGGATCATGATCAGCATTTGAGGTTGGTTCTGGAGACCTTGAGAGAGAACTAATTTTATGCCAAGCTGAAGAAATGTGAGTTCTGGATTTCTGAAGTGGAAACAAAAGAACACATAGAGGCCATTCGACATACCCAGAGGTAATCGAGTGGAGGACGTCCTAGCACGAGAGGTCTTCGAAGACCTCCTCTTCAAAGAGGACAGAGCACCCTGGGTGGTCTTCTTCAGCTGCTGATCAATCAGAGGGCACAAAGTCGTGAGTACTTTGAATGTACTCAGCAAGCTGTAGAGAAATGTATGTAAATAGTATTCATGCAAGGCTTGACAAGGAGATCTTTATGGTTACTTTGCAGAAAGCAATATTGACTTGAAATACAGTAAGTAGATTGCAAAGCACAAATTGAAAGATTAATACATAAGTAAATAAGTTTTCTTTGAAAACAACCCGTGACCACCCTGGTGATTGTTTAGACCTCTCGTGACCAACATGGTCACGACCCAGACCACTTGGAGCCAACCAAGACCAACAGTTTTGAGAAAGTCTACCCCTTGCATGAAATCACCAAGCATGTCCATAACCGGGGACACGACTATTCGAATAGATTTACACTCTACAGAGGTTGTACAACTTTACCCACAAGACACAACCTCTCTAGTTTGTTTGGCACCTGTCGATGCCCCTGCTCACGACCTTAGGTAAGCAGGCTAGAGCACGTAACAAGGCCTTTACAAGGTTCTACCTTGACTCAGCTCCGCTCGCTAAGGTTTCGCCTTCCTGGCCCCCTCTTGCACCAAGTGTGCGTGTATATCCCAGGTCTTACACACTTCCACCAAAACAGAACCGAATCAAAGCATTGCCAATTAGTTGGCCAAGTCCACCCCATTATGGACTTGTGGTCACACGGTATGGCCCGGATCAATGGATTACAAGGTTAGGTCCTTAGTGGATGCTCAGGCGAGACCTCTTCATCCCAGTGTGCTTTCTGCACCTCCTTTACTGCACGATCACTCGCCCGAGCGAAAATATTTTGGGGTCAACCCGGCCAATGACCACCCTAGTCATGGCACAACAAATTTTATTAGTGGCCACACAGGCCAGGGCAACACATGCCAAGACAACACATGCCACAATTCCATAATCTCTTAGTCAAATTATCATCATTGAAACAAGTGATCGAGAGACATCGCATAACTACAGCAGGTCTATGCAATATACGCAGCCATGTTGGTATCATGATAAAGAGGTCCAACTAAGATTACCCAACCTATGGTGGTCCAAAGGTACATGTCAACATGTCAATCACAAGTATTCAAAGAGTCATACTGTCGAGTAGGTGTTTAGCTATTTCCCAGGCCAGTTTTATACAAATAGCCATGCATGCTGATATAAAATAATATACTTTTTGCAAACTAGGTTCAACATGATCAAAGGTCTACGACTTGCCTTCGTTGTATAGCTGACGTTCTTCGGTAGAGGTCGTCGGGTCCAAGAACTCTTTGGAGAGAATGGAATCTACACATGTGAAAAGAGCCAAATGACTATAACAAATCCAAATAAAAACCAAAAGCTAAAACCAAAAGAAAAGCATAGAAAGAGAAACGGGCTCTCGGGAGGAGGTCCTGAGGAGGAGGTCCCGAGGAAGAGGTCCAAAGGAGGAGGTCCAAAGGATACGACTACGCAACGCGGTTGTAAGAGAGATACAACTACGCAACATGGTCATGAGAATAAAAGGAGAATAGGGCACGGAAAAACTCACACACACACACACACACACACACACACACACACACACACAGAGAGAGAGAGAGGGAAAAGACAGGAGGAGGATAACGAACAGCGCGGACGATCCAGTGAACTCTTCAATGGCGAGGTGGCGACGGCGTAGGGTTCCAGCGAACTCCTTGGCGACGAGGAGGCAACTGCGCAGCTTCAGCAGACTCTAGCAAAACTCCAAGCGCAGAGGCACAGGGTGAGAGCAAGAGAGCTGGGTGAGGAAAATGTGATGAAAGAGGGCTGCTCAGGCTTTTATAGCTAGGGGAGGCGGGAAGAGCTGCTGAGAAACTCAGAAGCACACGAGGTCAAAGGTAGGTGAAGGAGGAGATGTGAGCAGGTCTGGGAGGAGACAAGAGGGGGGGACGGGCACTGCAGCAAAGACATTATTTAATGCGACACAACAGCATTTAAAGCTCAAGGACCTTTGCATCAGCAACAACACGACGGGAGAAGGAAGAAGGTGAATAGAACTGACAGGTGGGGCTAGTCAAAACTCGAAAGGGTGGTCAACCAAAGGGGAGGTCGTGATCCAAGGGGAGGTCTTTGCAAAAAGACCAAGAGGGTGGTCGTGGCAAGTCTCCAGGACCACCCGGAGGTCTTTCAGGACCACCTGGGAGGCCTTCCAGGACCACCCGGAGGTCTTGGACGAAGGAGAAGGTCCAAGCGAGAGGGAGGTCTGGACTGAGGGGGAAGTCCAAACGAGAGGGAGGTCTGGACTGAGAGGGGGGGTCTAAACGAGAGGGAGGTTTGGACTGAGAGGGGAGTCCAAACGAGCGGGAGGTCTGGACTGAGAGGGATGTCCAAACAAGAGGGAGGTAGGAGCAGACAGAGAAAAGGGATTGCAACACCAAAGAACTCCAGAGAAACCGAACTTTGGATTAGTTCATATTAAACCGCTGCAAATGTCCAAAATCTCCAAGTTAAGCTTGAGCAAAACAACAAACCAAATGGTTATTTTTATTTTCGAAAATCTCAGAAACTCCGAAAAATTGGGACGTTACAAGGGCGACGGCGGTGGCTCTGCGGTAGGGACCGAGCGGGGGCGACGCTGTCTTTGGGCGCATGCGGCCAGCGGGAGCACGCGGCGTCGAGACGTGCAGTGGCGCTGCGGGCGCCCTGTGGTGTGGCCGCTTTACGGATGGCCGGTGGCGGCACGGCCGTACAGGGCCGATGATTTTTTATTATTATTGTTGTTTATGCGATGCAATGTACAATCTACCTTACAATCGTCATCTGCTCTTTCATACAACCCACTGATCGGCTTAGCCAACGACTTCAAATCGGCTCGCGGTAGATTAACGCGGATTTGTAATCCACAGTGCAATCATCATCTACTCTTTCATGCAATCTACCAATTGGCATTGTGCCGATGACTTCAAGTTGGCTCGCGGTAGATTAGAGCAGATTTGCGCCATAGAAAAATAATCTAGAAAGCCAAATTTGCGGAATTGAAAGCAATTCGATCTACGAGTGTCATTCTTTTACGGTTACCTTTCGATCCGAGTAGAGGCCTAGCGGTAGGCCAGAGTCGAACGTGCTGATAACGTATTGAGGATCCGTCGCTGGCGAGTCCAGTCCGAGCGATCACCTCGTAGACAAGTGTGGAATCACAACAAACAATACAAGAACAAATAGTAGATTGAACACACAGAGAGACAAATGTGTAGAGGTATTCTTCTTCTTTATTCCTTCTTCATGCGATTAGCCTTTTACAGTGACTAGCACCCCCTATTTATAATCTAGAGACACTGCTAGGATTTGGATAGAACGTCCACCCATAGACTAGCTGCTGGACCAAGCCTATAGTTTCTTAAGAAACAGAAGTACGAGACAAGCAAGGAAAGTGTCACAAAGTTAAATATTGTAACCAGATTACAGAACATGTTGTGTTATGTCAACGGTCATATTTAGCTACTATATTAGATGGTCCCTCCTAGTCAGAATTCATGATGCATTTAGATGAACTACATCTAATTGACAGTTTAGGGTGACCAAACATCGAAAAGAATTGACAAGAATCGACCGATATTATTATCCTGAATCATTGACACCTGCACATATGAAGCTTTCCCATTCTGATCAGACTTCAAATTCCTAAGCCGAACGTAAATTTGTACAGGATTCTAACTGTAATGTGCAGAGAGCCAGAGAGGCAACGCTAAGAACATAGTTTGCCCCATTTAATAGTATCGCAAATAATATTACTGCGTCAATAGTAATGGCAAGTTCCAGTGTAATGCAAAACATCAATTAATTTGGTGAGATTGTTCGCACCAAACAAAGGCTGGTAACTAGTCTTAAAAAAAGGCTGGTAACTTGGACACATGATTCGTTGGACCTTAAATTTTGCGGTAGCATTAACTCAAACACAAACAATCCATGATGTGTAAATGAAACAACAAACAATTTCCCCGACGGCTATCAGCGGCAAATTAACAGAGGAGCACGTGGAAGCAAACCCGACCCAATCCCCCACTAAACAATTCATAGATTGCGCGAAAAAGGAGAAAGCAAACACGACCCAATCTTGCGCCAAACGACTCATAAATTGCGCGAGAAAGAGAAAGGGATCAAGCAGGTGGGGTTGCGGAGTCACGTACTCTTGTGGTCATTCATCTCGAAGGAAATCATCGCGCCGACACGCGCGCGAATCCGCTACTACAGGCGTTGAGCAGTCACCGTCTGCAACAAGAGCGAAGAAAGATAAAGAACCACGTCAAGATAAAGATGTCGAAGCGTCAAATTTCGCACGCAAGGTGACGAGGATATTTATCTTTAGTACTATAAGATAATAACGCTTCTTATACAACCTTCAATCTCAATATTAACAATGATGTAGATCATACACATCTAGTGATCGTAAGCTTTTCTACGACCACCATATATGATTGTAAGTTTTCTACGACCATTCATTGATCGCAAGTCTTACTACGATCACTTCATAATCGTAAGTTCTTCTACAACCACCTATTGATTTTAAGTTTACTATGACCACATTATAGTCGTAAGTTCTTCTACGATCATATCATCTACGATCACCCTATGGTCGATAAAGCTTACAGACATATAGGCCCAATCGACAAGGGATATTTGTGTGTTGTGTTTAATACACGTTGTAGTTAATATGTGTCATTATTCCTAAATATAATGGTACGTATTAAACCTCAGTCTCTGACATAACTGCAAGGCGGCGTGGGGGGATATGTCTCTGACAATATTTACCCTTGAACGTGCGTATTACATCAAACGACAAGACATCTCTCGACGTGAACAACTGTCACCTTTTCATGCGCTATATAAGGAGTTAAGTCAGTGAACAGAGGGAGGACAGAAGATCAAGCGATCAAGTAACAAAGTAGACATGAATAATTAGTCTTAGCCTTCGGCAACTTCTCTCTTGTAAACACAATCAATACAGCAATACAGGATTAGGGTTATTATTCTCTCAAAAGAATGTCTGAACCTATATAAAATTCACATGTCCTTTTTTGTGTGGTTTCGCTCTAGGAGAGCCCCTGACATTCATTCATAAGATCGATACTAAACCATCGATAGTTGGTGCCGTCCGTGGTGACAGTCAATTTCTCATTTCCTTTTTGATAAATTGTCTTTATTTTTAACTCTGATGTTCTCATGGTAGGGGAGTGGAATGATGAGAATTAGTTCGATTTGGCAGACTACGTAGGACTCGACATGGATGTTTGTTACGAGTACGAGCAGAACATCATTTCGTTCGATGGCAATACCGATTCCAAGGATCTTTCACCAGACCCAGGGAACTGTGCCACGAACAAGATTGACAAGGGAGGCCTCTCCCCCCCCCCACAACATTACGCCCAAATGAGGAATGAGACTCCTCAAAGGGCAAGAGTCCATCCGATTATGGTCAGGATCACATCACGGCGAGTGTAGAGAACAGTGAGGGTTCCCCCTCCAAACGTTCAATCTCGTATAAGGTCGTCCGATCTGGCACAACAATTCTTGGAATCCACGATTTCGAGACTCAATCAACACGTGATAACCATCACTCTTCGGTTACCCCTACGAGGTGTGTGGTCGAACCCACTTCACCTACAGATTCAACCATACCCCCGCAGGGTTCACCTTCAACCGGAGACAATTATAACCCGAAATTCCCCTTCCTGGAGGGGACTGCTCCGAGTCACGAGGCATTGTCCTTCGACTATTCCTCGAGTCTGGCAGACTCAGCTGTGAGTGGAGATAGTAGCACCTAGGAGGTATTTGTCCTTCCCTCAAATCCTAATCACACTCCAAGAGACAAGATTGGGTTGCTTCCCATCGCGCACTCACTTCGAGATCTCGTAGTGATGGCAAGAAGTCCTCCGGTGACGACCAGGATCTCCACATCCATGAGCGTGGCCAAAATCTTAGAAGTGATCGCTCTCCACTGAGACACACTCCGACCGACTCAGATGTGGATGATCCTGAAACCATTCGGAGAAGAAGAATTGCTACTTAGAGATCCTTACCTAGGTGTACCTAATACCAGCCAGAGGAAGCTCAAGAACTTCAACGAATCAATGACCTGATCGAAAACCCGACTCAAGAGCTTGGACAAATGTCAGGCTACGACGTCTTTGCTCAAGAGATCGCACGGAGACTTCAGGACACATTGGTCTTCGTGGAGGAGTACCACGTGCACCGGGTGATGCGCCAGTTCGGTTCGCGACAGAAGGTCCTAGTCCCCTGGGGGCAGCTGTTCACATCGAACGTCCATTGGTAAGTTCATGTTTTATTTCTGTCATACCATTTGTCTTATGTACCTACGAAATAATCGTTTTGCATTCCACAGATACACTAGGGAGGGAATACCCACTACGACTTTCTGGGCAAACAGGATGCTCCCTTGGGTTCAGGGCTGGCTCCACGCATTGGAGGATGTCGTCGAGGAGGATACTCCCTACGACCCCGGGATGTACGGGAGTACATCGAGTGGTACTCCAATATTTCGGTTTGTTGATTCGTGCATGAGCACGCCATGTAATTCACAATTAAATTATAAAGTCTTTCAAACTTCTCTTTTCCCAAATATTTCGACTATTAAATATTGTTTTATCTTTTTTCCGAATGAATCGGTTCCACGAACAATATAATCGGGACAACAACACGTATAGCAACCCTAAACCTGAATATTTTTTTCATTTCGCTCCAAAGGAGTTTGTTTATGTTATTGCGCCGTCGAACTCGTGTTCCAAATTGCGCCGCCAATCTCGCATTGTCTACTTCACATTTTGTTATCTTCTCCAATTTCAGATTCTGAACTATGCAGACACTTCAAGATATTACCAAAAAAAAACTTCGTGAAATACACTAAATCTTTATGCTTAATTCTCTATACATAAATTAACAAAATTACAAAAATAGATTCTTGTTGCCATTTTATATGGCGACAGGCTCCTGTCGCTAGTTCAATTAGCGACATGATCCTCTCAGCATTGTTCCAATTGTCGACAGGAACTATGTCGAGAACCTATTTTTATATAAAAAAATTGACTAATTATTTTTGTAATTATCTTTTAAATTAATATTATTTTAAAAAATCTTAAGGTTTAGGGCGATCAGGGCATTCAGCCAATGGTATTCATACACATGGACCTCACCATTTCATTTGGGTGATCTTGCCAATTTACATAGAGGAACAATTCGACTGCCCACAATAGGGATCTGGATCCTCCGCTGTAATGCAGAGAATCCCTGTATGAATAGTGTTTTTGAGAAGGTGAGCACTGCAGCAAACCTTAGGGGACAATAGAATATTTTGTTGTAGTCGGACCAGATGTGCTAGAACTGTAGTAATTGATCTGAACCTTAGATTTTTTTTTTTAAATACCACGCACCGTTGATCATCTGTATTCTTTATTTTTTTAAAAAAAAACCACGCACCGTATATCATCTGCATTCTTTTTTTCAATGCAGAGGATCCCGCTCCCCATAGTAGATCTTGTAAGTAGTATCATCGTCCGGAGGCAAGCCAATGTCGGCATATTTTGATTGTTTTGTCAAGAAAATGGATCAAATGAAGATCATGTGCTAGTTGAAATCCAAAATGCAATTTGGCCGTATAAACATTCTACGACAGGAAGCAGCGTTGGCAATCTTGAGTCTAGCGTCACATGAATCAGCAATCAAGTAATCACTTGAACCGGGGGCATGAAACAGCATCACCTGGTTTCTCATCAGGCAAGGCCCATAATACGGTGTAGCACTGCAGGCAAAACACGTAACAACGCCTCTCACGCTGCATGAATGGCCAATACGGGGTTCAAAACGCACAATCTTAGCTGACAGACTCAAATTTGCACGATTGTATCATTTACAACCACTCTGGTCATATTTTGGAACAATGGAACAACATGAGAGACAAAATGGTTACGAGCCCAACATTCACCCGACATTCAACATAAATTTATGCAAGGATTTAAACAACATCGAAAATATACTGCTAAGACCTATCTGCTCAGTGCGACTGTAGAACCCTTATGCGGCACACAGAGTACCATGCCGACACCTACAAATAATCAACCTGTTTTCACATAGTAGTACTATTACATAAATCTGGCAATGGTCAAACCACCATGATAGATAGAAGGCAGTCTAGATTACATCCATTCGAGCCATCAAGCAGATAAATGAAAAACTGGACCAACCTCCATAGACCAGACCATAGGGCTATGCTTTGATTTATTTCCAGATGCCTACTGTATCTCTTATCATCCAACAATCATTCATGAATATGACATAGTACCAGGTACGCAAGTACCAGAAAACAATCCAACCTCAGCGAACTGTGTATCTACTGACTAGGGACTGTATTGAAAACTAAGTACGCAACAATATTCATAGAGGATAGCTGCTTAAATGTCATGGCAACAGGCCAACAAATAACACCAATATCCATGGAGGGTAGCCCTAATCTTAAATGTCATTGGCAACAAACAACACTTTTCAAATTTCATGGAGCTGCTTCAATGTCACGGCAACAGGCCAACAAATAACATCAATATCCATGGAGGGTAGCTCTAGCTTAAATGTCATGGCAACAAACAACACTTTTCAAATTTCAACCAATGCGTTGTGTGGAAGGATATCAGAATTTCTAATATATATATATATATAGGAAAATGTTGGGAGTACGTACTCCCACCTCTCATATACCACTTAAATCGTATGATGATATCTATTTACCTATTTGAACATACTCCAATAATGATTATAAGATACCCTAAAGTGAGTTCCTAGATGTTGGTGAGCTTTGTATGTTATCACTGAAATAAATATTGATCCACCAAAGTCAGAAAAATTAGTACCCTTTTCAATCTAATCAACTCAACATGATGTTCACACAACTTTTAAGGGCAGCTAGTTTTTTTATTCATCCTCGGCCATTTTGAAATGATATCACATGTTGATTTTGCAGGATGTAAATTTCAGCCTTGAAAGCTAGCATAAAGCATAAGTGGAAGAAAATGAAGATTCAAAAAGGAGTATTTGCCAAACTGCACTTTTCATCTAGCAACACATGACCAACCAGAATTGCATTTCTAGTACAAACTAATTTAACTCTATATGCATATGTAACTGCACAGTGCACACCTAGCATTGCAATTTGGTATTTTTCATTGAAATACTAACGAGGTTATTGTCTTGGATCCAATGCTATCAACTCCATTCAGTCATCCAATAGTTGACTACAATCCCACAAAATACCTATTGTAATACACAACAAACCTGTGGTTTTTTAGCTAGATGATGAGCACTAAAAAAGCCCTTACAAAGTGTGCCTTTTTTAAAACAATCTTTGGCCTATTTTTAACTCGAAAACATAGTAGTATTTACTTAATCAGCTCTGCATTATACTTTCAATTCAACAGAACGAACCCTACCTAAGAACTAGCGCAGTCCGAGTGCACTAGGTTGATATGGACCAAAGCACACACCAGCCAAATGATAACAAATTAGATACAAAAAGAACAAACATACTCTTGGCACAAATTCTATAAATATTCATCGATAAAATCATTTTGCAACCTAATAACCAGAACAGATGACCTGATGCAATCATTCATGCACACCTTAAGAAAGATGCACCATTGATATAACTTAAATATTGTAACAAGGTACCAGGTTCATAGAAGAAACATCAATTCCTCATCTCAAGCGCATCTCTAATAGTCATATAGGTACTACTAATCACCAGCAGAGGAAATCATAAATAATTTCCAACGAAGTGCCAAAATAGCAGCAATTCTTGGTGGATCTTAAGCGCGGGGCCAACACCTTACTCATCCGCCGGAGCCGGAGCAGTCGCCGACGAGACCTCCGACTCCGACGCGCTCGCCTCCGCGGGCGCCGCCGGAGCGGCGGCGGCCGAGCGAGACTTGGCGAGTTCAAGGAGGCGGTGGCTGACCTCCTTGGAGTATGCCTGGAGGACTTCGATCCCTTCCTCGACGGAGGCCGAGGAGACGCCGGCGGACTGGGAGGCCGCGGCGAAGGCCTCGGCCTCGACGGCAGCGGCGGCGCGCTCCGCCTCGGGCTCCGGGACGGCGCCGTAGCGCTGGGAGAGGACGCTGGGCGCCGCCAGCGTCTGCACGAGGCGGCGCACCACGGCGTCGCGCGTGCGCTGCGACGGCGGCCAGATGCTGAGCGACGGCAGCAGCGCCTCCGCGGCCTTCGCCGGAGGGGCGGCGGCAGCGTCGGCAGCGCCCTCCGGGGGCGCGGGATGACTGCCCTCGGCGCCGGCGTTGGGGGCATCCTCCGCCATGGTGGGGGGAGAGAGAAAGAGAGAGAGATCTGTGGCGTGGAGTGAGAGGAGAGGGGAGGAGCCGAGGGGAGGAGTTGGAGTAGGAGTCTAGGTCGGAGACTTGCAGACTGGGTTTGATTTGGTTCGGGTCGGTTCGTTTCTAGAAGACAGGTGGTCAGGTGAATCACGCAGCCACACCCACATACGCTACCGGTGTGTTTATATTGGGCCGTTTTTGGGCTGCAACTACTTCCAATCCCGGCCCAATTTGGATTAAACGGAGCTACGGAAGACCAGTCAGTATATCAAGCCGGGTTTGATTGCCGTTTTCCGGCCTGCCTGTTGCTTCAGCGGTTTCTGTTCTCTGAAAAAAAACAGCAGTTAGCGGTTTCTGTTCTCTGAAAAAAAACAGCAGTTTTTTTGTACTTTTCTCTCTCATTTTTTAAGAGGAAGTATGATGTAACAATCACTAAGCATGAGTCATGACCATGTTTAGTTGCTTGTAATTGATGGGAATTTACATTGTCCCTTTTCACTGACGAGTGTACAATTGTTTAAGCATGAATGATAGTCCCATCATTTTCCCAACGTGCTAGTTTTCGTGTGTGTTTCACTTCGACTTGGATGAAGTTACTTGTGTTCGTAGACAGCTCATGTTCCAGTAGCCGGTGAAAGCAAGATGCTAGGTAGGCATGAGTTTACCAAAACCAGACCTGAACTTTTTTTCAGCTTGTCAGTATTACGTTGTTTGATCAAGAATACCACATTGTTTAAATGCATGTGTTTAATCATGTCAAGGTTATGTTATCACCGATGAAGTCACGCAGTATGATGTGCACGCTCAGGGGTGGACCCAGGACAAAAAATAAGCGGGGCACAAGTGGGCTATTGGGGCATTTCTACTGAATTGAGCGAGGGGCATAAATGGTGAGACATTAGGCTACTCCACTAAAAACTAAAATTTGAGTAGGGTATATTTCTCACTCAGCTTTCTTTGGATCAGCCCCTATGCACGATGCCACCGTGAATTGCCTAACAAACTATGAAAGTGATGTGCGCGGTAGGAACATGCTGTAAGCTGTGTTCTTGATTGATCACAGCATTTTCTTGGTTGGACAGGTTGCTGACGGTTTCTCCCGGAAATTCCATGAATTATCAGTTCACCATTCAGGGCAAAATGTGCCGAACAATCTGAAACTAGGCTACTCACGAGTCACCATTGCACATGCATTGAATTTGGAGGTGCAGCTGCGAGTTGCGACAGAGCTAAGAGTGCAGCAGTCCTTTTTTAGGTCGAGTCAGGACTCAGGAGGCAGCGAGACGGCGAGGCATCCATGAGGAAGGAAAGGGAAGCATGCAGGGTTGGCCGGAGTGCGGCCGGCGCTCCGGCGAGCTACGGAATGAAGCGGCGGACACAGTTTCTTGCGACCTGTCTGACGTCTGTGGTCGTTGCTGTTATGAATATTGTGTGTATGTATTCAGAGGCCCAATGAGCAATATATATAAGATGTATAAGGGGTGCATGCTATATACAGATAAGGAATACAAAAGGATTCCTATTTCTATCTCTAATATATCTTTAACACCACCCTTCAAATGCAAAGCGTATGTAATAGCATTGCATTTGAAATGAGTTGACACTAAAATATAAAAAATCCAAAGTCCGAGTCTTGATAATGTCGTCGTAGCATGCAACTCTTGGAAAATATGTCGATAAAATATCTCCTCCCATCCGGGGTCGCACGACAGGCAAAGTCGACCATGGCAACATGACGAAGAAGATGATGAAATCGATAAAATTGAGAAATCTGTCAAATCAAGTCGGATAGGAATAGACAGAAGCATGGCGACGCAGATTGAAGCCCAAGACGGCGGCGGCGCAGTGCACAAGAAGCGCAATAGTTGCACAGTGCAAAAGAAGAGCGACGCAAAGCACGTATGCAACGGAGGCACAAGATCTTGAAGAAGCGCGCGCAATGCACGTATACAACGAAGACGCAGTGCACAACAAACGCGATGGCCTTAAAAGCTTGGGACGGCGGATCTACAGCGGCTCGAAGAAAAGAACAGCGACTGCTGCCATGCAAACAAATTCCTATGCTTCTATGACTGACAACAAATTTGTGGACTCACATGGCATAGACAAACTCGAAACTTGAGTGATACGGACTTTAATGGACGCAAACGGAAGCAAAAGAATAGCTAGCAACAGCAACAGATACTAGCAACAGCAGCAAAATCCAGTAGTCTAGCGGCAAATAGCACAACTGCAGAAGCCCAGAACCAGCAGCCCAGGTAAAGACGAGACTATGTCGTACAGCTGCATCTTGACTAATAAGAAGGCAAGCCCCAACTCCTTTCCACCGATCCGATCAATAAAAAGAAGCTCGAGAAGTCAAAACTTGCAAGCCCTCGAAGAATCCCAACTCCTTTGCTCCTTTAACAGGATGCTTGCGGCTTCAAGGATGGAGGGCCAATCAAGAATAGCCCTTCCCGGAAGAAGCGGCGGGGATCGAGAGTAGGAAAGGAAACGAGTAGAGCAAAGCGAGGCGAAGTCTGCGGTCATGGATGGACGGCAGCACAGACGTGTCGTGTCGGGCGACAGCGTCTTCAGTTGAGCAACACGAGCGAGGAGCCCTCCCACCAGATCCGGATGGAGGCGCTGCGCGGCCTCAGGCGAACCTGGAGGCGTGGGGCGCGGCGGCGAAGCCTGCACGCGATGCAAGGCGCGGCGAATCCGGACAGACAAGTCCGCGCGGCGGCGGCGGAGCCGGCAGGTTTAACAGACGCGAGGCGGAAGAGCTCTTGGGAGGCGGCGGCCCGATCCAGGGGCTGCAGGAGCGGGACGCCAGGATTGAGTCTGGTGAGTCAGCCGAACTCGAGGCGGAAGCGGCCGACGGTGGCAGCCCGATCCAGATCGGATCTGGACGGTGGCAGCTGCGGTCCAAGAAGCTCGGTGCGTCGGCGGGGCAACGCCGGGAGCAGCGGAGCTCCACTCCTCCCCGGCCGGAGACGTAGGCCGCCCCCGGGAGTGAAGATGGCTCCTCCTGAAGCGTGGCGGCGGCCGGCGACGGAGGCTAGGAGGCGGCGAGTAGAGTAAGCCCTAAACCTAACTCGGCTCTGATACCATGTTATGAATATTGTGTGTATGTATTCAAAGGCCTAATGGGCAATATATATAGGGTGTAGAAAGGGTGCATGCCATATACAGATAAAGAATACAAAAGGATTTCTATCTCTATCTCTAATATATCTCTAACAGTTGCATGGTTCCGCGTGACTAAGCAGGTGTAATCGCGGACTCTCGGGACGCCGGCACCTCTGGTGATCTAACAGCCGATCGATCTTGACTTGTGCGGCCCAGATGGCACTCTAAAACCCGGGGTAGATTGCCTCCGACGCCCATTGATCTACACCCAGCGTGCTGCCTCTTTGAATTCTTGGCTTTAGCACTGTATCTGCAAGAGATTATTTGACCCGGCTGACTGATAATGGAAGGAGGCGTTTAATGAAGCTGATGTGAGTGTGCCTCGAGTATTTTTAACTTGGCCAAAACACACAAACACTGCAAAATAGTAATATACTTGAGCAAGCACAGAATGTCAGAATTGCTCATACTACTACTTCATACTCCATTAGAAGTACAGTGTTGAAAAAGCAATACTTCCATCAGGAAAATCAAGAAAATGCAATAAACCAAACATGTGCCCTGAACTAATTAGTGAGTACTAGCACTATCAGATTCAGCAAGCAAGTTTTGTCAATGGATTACAGTCCAGATTCCTGCATTCCTGTCGCCTCTCCGCCATTGGACACTCGATCGCAGCAGCTGGAGAAACAAAGGAAGTCCCGGTTTTGTCCAAATGTCCAATGCCGATGGAAAGCTGAGCCCACGGGGAAAGGGACCCAGCGCACAAGCAAGGGCGGAGCCGAGGGGTAGATAAGAGGACGTGAATTTTCTATTATCCTATAATATGTTACGAATTGATCGTTATAAAAAAGCACCAGGTTTTTTTTTAACTATGATAGATTCATGATGGATAGTTTAAAACATGTTTGGCCATCGATTCCTCCATCGGGAAGCTCATAGTATTAAAACAATTGCCTTCACTATGGCATCTACCAATACAACACTCTCATGTTGACGTTGTTAATTTGCTATCGGGCATTCAGGCTATCATGCAAGTTACTAAAAAAATTATATATCACAAAATAACTAGAGCCTGAACTATACTGAAGAATATATCAATGTAGTATATATCATGACCGTGAAGGATAACACTTTAAATTTGATAAGAGTTTGGCACAAATTAACGTATGCTGCGCCGAGTCATCCCATGACACTATAGATGAAGAAGTGCTTGATCAAGCCATAAATGTGTAAAGAGATGAAATGCCATGTACTTATGCAGTAAAATGTGGCTAATTACAATTATACTCAGTGACAGTTTGGAATGTTGAACCACAATAAAATTTGGATAATAGATAAAATGGCTTAATGGGTTATTAATTAAAATTTTCAGCCCCACCAAAACATACGAATCATAACATAAGTTGAATGATTGGAGCCAATGCTAATTAAATCTTATTACTAGCTAAACGAGAACGTGAAACCCCCGGCGTCCAAGAGAGACAGCCGAGGCACGGCCGCGGCCATGCACGCACCAGAGGCGGCAGGTGCGGCAGTGCACGCTCTGCTAGCTGCTGCTGCGCTGGTTTTTGGTCCGGCAAAAGGACAGAAAAAGAAGCCGGAATGCATGGGCTTTGAAGCTCAAGGCCTTTCTGTTGTGGAAAGCCGTGTCCCCTGTTTCCCGGGGCATCCACCTGCTCCCATTACTCTGCCTTAATCGCACCATCTGCCGCTAACCTCCGATTCTTCACTAACTAACCTCCTCACCTAAAAGCAACATGGACAAAAGATGAACCATTTGGTTGTTGGGCCCAGCTGTGCCAAGTTTGGGACTTCGATGACTCAATTTCTGAATATTAACGTATTGTTATTGTTACTACTACTTAAATATTGATGAGTTTTTGTATCCAAAGTATGTTTTGTTATTGCAGAAATGCAGAATGTGATACAAGAACTAGAGGAAACCTTCTTTTTTTAGTACAAGCATAATACACTCACGCACATCCTCACACACACGTGGGTACATTCTTCGCACATGTCTAACCTAGAGTGGATGTCTAAACCTCACGGAGTGTGTTCACGCGTTTTGACCACTTAATGCATCATGTGTGCGTGTACTATTCCTATTCAGAACCAAGTATGGAAGAATTAATTAGTGAGACACGTCAAAATTCGATCCACAGATTGAACCCGGATGGGCTACTCACACAGCAGCACAGCTAGCCACCCGAGCTAACGCTTGGTCCTCTAGAGGAAACCTTCTGATCCCACGGATTGAAGTCGGGTGGGCTGCTCGTACAGCAGCGTAGCTAGCAAGCCACCCGAGCTAATCGGTCCTCTAGAGGAAACCTTCTGCTTTTGTATTTTTCTTTGATGTTGCTGTTGCAAAGGTTCTGCTAAGTGCTATTGAGCATTTTTGACCTTGAGTCGTGTGGTACAAAGGTAATACATGCCAAATGATTGTGTGCTAGCTCCAACCTTTACTAGGGCAGAAAAGGGCTTCTCAAGTTTGACTGCTGTACGGTTCGCCATTAGCGTCAAATGTGAGCACCACTTTGCAAATGTGCTAAACCTTCAGGTAATAAACTCTCCCTGTCTCGCTGTTACATTGGTAATACTACTCCGCCTGCCTCGGAAGGTTCAGAAAAACTCCATCTTCTCTCATACTAACACAGCGTACGGTCCACTCCGTCTCTTCTCTACCCCGTGCATGAGATGGCCAGCCAAAGGTTTCTTTTCCTCCTTGCTCTCCTCCTCCTGGCGCTGCTCGCGACGGCGGTCATCGGAGAGGACGACGTTGCCGCCGGCGCAAACGGAGCAGACGCCGACGCGAAGCCGCCCGACGTGATGCTCGACGTGCGGGCGAGGAAGTGGTCGCGGTTCCCGGCGACGGAAGGCCTGGTCCGGGGCAGCGAGCGGAGGGTGCCCAACTCGTCGGACCCTCTCCACAACCGTTGATATATTATACTGTTCTTGTCATCCAGTTCTTGGCGTCCTTGCATTATATTGCTCCTGTTTTTTGATGCTCATGGCTGCAGAATGCGGCGCTGTGTCCAGAGAATGAAAATGCGTATACAAATTAATGTAGCTGGTTTTGATTTAGTTGGCTTGTCATTTCGAGTGTTTTGTAATCAGAAATTGGTCGGCATTTTGCACGTTGTGTATACACATTTCCCTCCTTCTTGGCTGAATTACCTGAAGTGAATCAAGTTCATAGTGGAGCTAATTAAGCTATGATTTGATTCGACCAAGTATCAGTATCACTCGATGACTCGCGTGCAGGACTGCGGATAGAGGAATGGAGTTTTTACTTTTCTCATTTCTGCAAAAAAAATGTTATATTGGGCTACGGACCCACTTGTCAGACTCCTCCCCGCGAAGCCTCCCCGGTTCGCCCTCCGCGATCCACAGCGTCAAAACATCAAACAACTTGCGCGCGCCACCCACCAGTTCAGTAGTAATCCCCCGCCGCCGCCTCCGCCCAATGTCCGTCACCGCCGGCGTAGCCCTCGCCGTAGACGAAGCCGTCTGGGCGCAGATCAAGTCCGCGGACCACGCCTCCGACGAGCACCTATCCATGTAAGAAATACCAAACCGCCTCCCACCACGGCGCCACCCGTCTCACTCGGTTACTCTTGTACGTCTCGCTCTCTCGAGTCCCTGACCGGTTGTCGCGTGCAGACTCGAGACCCTGTTCGGCAAGAACATGCTGCGCGCCTGCAAGATCCTCGACGAGGGCAGCGTCCGCCGCGTCACCGGCGTGCCCAGCGGCCGCTCGCTCTTCCTGGTCAGTTCCCATGCCTTTCGATCCCCCCAGATGTTCGTGTCGCAACCGAACTAGTGAGCGATTACTTGACCACGGCTTGCGTGTTTTGGCGCTGCAGGTGATGGGGGAGTCGAAGAGGAAGGAGGAGTACATCTGCTTCCCCGAGCACCTCTGCACCTGCTACTCCTTCTACGACATCGTCGGACGCGGCGAGCAGCTCTGCGTAAGTTGCCCTTGCTATTACTGCGTCTGGTTATGACAAGATTTATTTGGAATGTTGTGTGTCCTCCAGCAGATATCCACCAGCTGTTTAGCAACTGGATTGATGGTTTTGTTAGGAGGACAAGGAAATTGGTGTTAGTGGGGGTTTAGCAGCCATTTTATGGAGCATCTGGAAAGCGCGTAATTCAGCGTGCTTCCAACAAAAATGTCCTGCAGAACCTGTATTGTTGATATACGCTATCTGTTGCTGGGTTAATCTTTGGGCCAATCTACAGAAGGAGGGTGAACAGGAGCTGCTTATCAGGGGCGCTAGGGCAATGTGGCAAGTTGCTAATGAAGTTTTTGGAGCAAGGAGGAGATGGGCACCGTGGACAAGAAGAATAGGAGATGGAAGGGGACTAGATGGATAATTGTGATCTGTTTGTCAATTATCATAGCTGTTTTTTGTCAAGCTGAATGTGCTTAGACTTAGGTGCTTTTTTGCTCAGGTTCGCCTGGCAGTTGCTACGCTGCTAGCAAAGTTCAGTCGTTCAAACCTTATTGTTTTTTTTTCTGTTGCAACTTGAACCTTGTAGCTTGGTTTCTATTAATAGAAATGGGGCCGAACCTTTTATCACAAAAGAAAGAAAGAAAAGGATTAGCTCATGGTTGCTGAAATCCTAGTTGAATTTTGGGTTATTGCTTTTGTTTTTGCAGTGTAAGCACCAGTTAGCAGCACGGCTTGTGGAGGCTGTCGGAAAACACCAGGAGATGGAGGTGACCGATGAGGAGCTCGCTCACATGCTTGCTAAGCTCTGACAGTTTGAATACTTCACTAATGCGCATAACGTTTATGAAGGGCTGATTTTTTCTTCTTCTCACTAACACTAATACTATTCGGCAAAAATACTAAATCCAGTGCAATGAAATGTGCTATGTTATTGTCTTGGTAAGATATTATTGAATGTTAGGTGATTTCGTGTAGCCTTTGAGAACCCTTTGTCTGCAATGGTGTTTCACATGGACTCGTGTATAGATAGGAAAAGGTTGTGCATGCAGCCATGGTAGGATCTGCGGCACTAGGATATTATCGCCTTCTTTTTTGTTGTATTCAACGGTTTAGTTACAAGAATGAGGGGACATGTGTGAATTCCTTTATTCCTGTGAACTGATCAATGAATTGGGATGAATTGTTGTTCCTTCATTATTGAGTTAGCTTCGTGCTCTCCTTTTATTTCTCATCTTACTTTGACAAGATATTGTTCTTCCTCTATGAATATGATGCTTTTCTGTTGGCGATGTTTGAGTAACAGGGAAAGAGGATACGATATTACACAATGACGTATGATTATGAAATTCCAGATTTGATGAACACTGGCCATATGCCTCTTCACGAATAGATATTTTCCACAATAAAGCATACTAAATTCTACAAGAGAGCATCATGATAATAACATTGGAGATATGGATGTTAATAGATCAGGATATCCTAATTGGCTAATTCCTAGAGCACAGGTTTCACTGTATCTTACCCTTGGTTTATTATGAGAGAATTGTAGCCCTTAAGATGATGCCCTTAGCTTAATACATTGAAGTTAGTTTCAGATTTGATGAGCACTGCATTCACAAAAATCTGCAGAATTAATACTGATGATAATTACAAAGTTTTTTTAGGCTTATCTATGATGTATGAATATTGAATCCTGAATAACATAACACTGCAATCTGCTAACTTTTTATCTTTGGTTGACTAAATGGCCTTTAATACAGTTTGAAAATCATATAACATCAAAGCATCTTAGTGGGATAGCTTTCCAGAAGGGTATGTGACATATTTCTGAGAAATTATTTACGAATGACTGTGTTACCCACAGGCTACATGTTAGCCAACAAGTTTCTGCATATACGGTAATCTTTGGGCGTGTTCCTGCGGAAATTTTGCAGTTTACTCCTTTGTGACGCAGTGTTCTTGTTTGCAAATTGTGTTCAACCATGATACTACCTGCTAAATATTTCTCGTGGCATCTCATTTCTCACTTATTCCCACTCCATCTTCTTGTTTTTATGGTTTCACCAGGGGATTCTAATGCTATGCACTTGCCCTTCAGCAGTTCAAGAATAGATTCTAGTTCTTTCCATGTATACTTTCATTGATATTTCAATGGATTATCATTCTTTTTCTGATTCTTTCACATTACTTTGCATGGATTCATTTATATGCTAAAAATCTGTGGCTGTTCTCTTTTCTTAAATCAGTACCGTCACACTGATGAACCATTTAAGATCATACCTTTTGACTAGAATCCATGTATTTACAAGTAACAGTTGCACTATGAAATATACACAAGAGTAGGGTGGTCAGCCGTTATATGGTCAATACATCTGGTGTTGCATGATAGGCTCCAAAGTCCAGAACATTCATGGTTGCCAATTTTTTCGACGCACATAAAAGTTAGTTATTGGTGAAGAGGCAAGTGTCTTGCATGTAGTTTATCTTATGAGAGAACGTTTACTGATGAAATTAGACATATAAATGTAAGTTGGAATCATTAGAGTAATGCTAATCACCACAAAGGTGCAGAGTTAAGACTTAAAAAAGCATGCCTTATTTCCCCTCCTTTTCAGATTCAGAAGCACCAATTGTTCTATAGTGCATTCTAATTATTATTTCCTGCAAGATGGCAGAATTTGCATTTCTTTATCATTTCAATTTTATACTAATATTGAATTATTGATCGATGCATTGTAATTATGGTTCACAACTATTAGGTTGAAGCTTAACTCTAGTTCAAAGTTGTTACTCTTTACCAATTACTATTCATGGATTATTGTTTTTGTTTTTTTAAACTTGTTCACCTGACAAAAATGATGAAAAAGGCTAGATTTCCCAGAAAATGTTTTTATATAACAACTATGTGCGGATTACAAATTTACAAACGCAGGCTCAAGTCAAGATTTTGCTCTGGTTGCTTCTTGGGCTCCTGAGAACTTGCTTTAAAGCTCCCAGGCCACACTAACCCTCTAGCTTCTTCAACTGCTAAAGGCATCCAACTGCTCATTTGGCCTTCATGAAATCTTGCCACGACAACAGCGGCTCTTTCACCGTGCCCTGTCAGAATTGTGGAGTGGGGGTTAACCCTCATAGGTTGGAAAAAGGAAGCAGTAGGAGGAAAGCCCATCATCAGTTGCTGAAAGCTGTGTGACTTCCTCGCTGCACACCTCTCCCTCTTGTGTGCATTCTGGTGCCCACCAAGGGCCTGCGAGCTGAAGAACTTCCTCATGCAGTAGTTGCAGGAGAAAGTCCTATGTGGTGTGGCCGCAGGTTTGGCCTCTGGAGGCTTAGCTTCTTCACTTCTCGGTGCATCAAGGCCCAACTTCAGCCATGGTTTTGAGGTGTTATCATCGGCATGGCCAGCTTCAGCAACTTGGTTTGCTGACTTCTGTTCTTCCACTTCAGATGCTCTCTCCATTTCTTTCTTTGTTGCAAGTAGCAGAAGAGAGGATTGCTCAAGGTTTGTGCTATTGTGGTAGTCCTCTGCTTTGCTATAAAAAGAGGAAGGGTGGTCTGCAAGTGGCAATAATTACAGGGAAAAGGCAAGTTGTCAGGAGTTTGAAGTGGACCAGGATATGCTAGTTTGCATATCTATCTATTTTCCTTGCTTGCTTACCTATCAATTTTCCTATAGTGGTGGCCAGCAGAATTTTATTATTATTTAATCCTTTTTTTAATAATATTTTAAAGTTAACCCCTCGCTAACTTTATTTTCAATTCTGACCCCTTTGGTCACGTCATGACGCACGGTGTGGCCAAACTGCTCTGTCATGTCACTGTACTCGGTGTGGCCAAACATGCCACGTAAGCCATCGTCTGCATGTCGTGCCGTTGTTACACCCGCACTCATGGCGTGACAAGCGCGCGTAGCGTGACAGTGGTGACTTAGTTGCCATCGGCCTATCCATTCTTCATCCCCCAAAAAAAAAATCCTCTCCCCGCACGTCCTCTCTCCTCCCCAAATCCGGCGATTTGGAGCCAATTCGATGCCCATAAACCCTTGGAGATCATCCCCCAAGGTAATCTCACCCATTTCATCCATTTTTTGGGTTTAAATCGGTTTGATTTGTGGATTTAGGGTTTATGCCGAATTGAATGTTTGAGTGAATTGGTTTGAATGTTTGCACGTCGGAATGAATTGGATTGCATTAGTAAGTAATGGTAGTTGAATGTGTGCATGCATTGTGGATTTAGTTAAAATGCAATTCTCAGTGGTCTAGTTCAGGAGATTATAGATGAATGCCAAACATTGTAGATTGTAGATGAATGACATGTTGACCATATGATTGCCCCCACATAACAAGCATAGCAACATACATATTTTGTATGCTCGTGTTCAAACTGCAATGATGGCACACCATATTGGCTATTTGCATATTCTATAATTGCTTTTGACTTCAACTAAGGTTGGACATTCTGGCATTTAGTGGGACAAAAAAATTGTCTGAATTCCAGTACAAGAGTATTGAAAAGCATAAGGGAAGACAATCCTAAAACTTTGATGGACACTAGGGCAGATGGCACTATTAGAAACTAGCAATAAGTCATTTTTGCCTTCTGGGTGGTGTTATGTTAGAACCATAAATAAAATTATTGGTGCCTAGCGAGTGGTAACTAGAAAATCTGGCCGAAAAAACTTGAATTCAATTTTGAAAATCTGGCTGAAAAAACTTGAATTCAATTTTGAAAATCTGGAGGGATATGTTCTTCTTTACCAAAGTCGTAATCTAAGCTGTCGATGTTGTGATAGGGTTTAGCGTTATCTTTATACGAGAATCCTAATAAAAATATTTTTTTGGGAGGAAAATTTTCCTTGTTTTGAATGTTTGGAGCAACAATTGTCATTGTTGGAGCAGTGGTCCTCTTTGCTAGTGTTGGACCGAAAAGGCGACTAGGGGGAGGGGTGAATAAGAGCATGATCACTTTTTCTCTTAGATCAGATTCAACACGTTTTCACTCCAATAGCTATGGAAGCTATGAAGATCAAAGTACAAGCACAGCGGAAGACTTGTATTGAATCTGATCGAAACCCCGAAGCAAAACAACCAAAATTGCCAAAAACTCAATTCACAATGAGTTGGGTGATCAGACTTCTCAGCCTAGCGGTTTGACCGCTCCATGGGGCGGTCTGACCTCTCAAATGGGCGGTCTGACCTCCAGCCTGATGAACAGTGAAATCAGCCCGAACTTCTAAAACACAAAATGGTATAACTTTTGATTCGTGACTCCAAACCTTACCAAACTTGATAAATACCTTTTCTAGAATGTCAGGAACCTATTCCAATCAACGATCGTGAAGATCGTTGTCAAAGTTCCGACCTTTTTCCATTTGAGTGAAGGTTGCTCCAAAACCGAGTCAAAACGAAAACGTGATATAAAAGCTTGCTCGTGGGTGATTAATGACCAAGATGATCCTAGATGTAATCGCACATGTCACAGCAAGCCAAAACAGGGGCAGAAACCAAAGGAAAATAGAGGAATCAAAGAAAGCCTCAAAATCACAAAATAGAGAGCAATAACACAAATAGACTCATCTTGAGAAATCTTTCCTTAGATTGATTTGATATGATGTTGGTTTATAGCCACTCCATCCAGGAGGACAAAGACTTAACACACGAGCACAAAATCAAATCCAAAACTTTATAACCCTAACATCCCACTATTCTCTCCCTAAGCACCAAAAGCAAACTAGGGTTTCACCAAAGAAGGGGTTAAGGAGGTGCTGGCCAGCACCCTCCTCTATTTATAGTGGAGGCTTAACTTCTAGAAGGAAAACCCTAATGGGCACCCGTTAAGGCCCACACACAAACGGGTTCTCTCACGCACGTATTTTAAAGCGTTGTCTTCATCTCCTCTTGACCTAATCCGCTTCTCCTTACGCCGTCTTGTGCCGCAGGTTGGCAAAAGGTCACCAAGGCGGTATTTAGGTGAAATTACTAAAATACCCCTTCTCGATCTTTTTGCAAAGACCGAGTACAATCTGCGTGAAGCACTTCCATACTTCGCCACGTGTAGGTTGATCCATCGGCTCTCATCATGTCGGTAAGTCTCTCCCATCCGGCTCCCACCGAAACCACCATGACACTTGCACCAACCCTTGCGCCGCTTGATCCAACCCATCGCACTGAACTGCCCGTTCGGTCACCTTTGTCCCTTTTGCGCCATGCTTGACTCCATTGACTTCACCCGGCATCCCCGATCGTTCTGGACCTCAGCTCTCCAAGCTTAGTCCCGATCATCCTCGCCGTTGACCGTCGTTGACCTCCAAGCAACCTGCACAACAATAGACAAAGAAATAGATTCCGGGAACAAGTTCTTCGCAATTTGACCCACGTTAGTCAAAACATGCATCATGCAACACATATGCACTGAAACCCATGAATATGACCTAACCAAACAATCATCGCCACCGAGTTGGCCGATGAACAAGTCAAAATCGGTCGATGTCACTTTGGCTGTCTCGACGCCTCTAGCTTCGGCCTCGATCACACTGTGGCGGTCGACCGCCAATAGGACTTAGCCAATTTTTCTCATTGGAAAACCGAAACCTTCTGGAAATTTTAAACAAATAGAACTTTTGACTCGAAGCTCCAAAAATTATGAGAGCAAGTGTAGGAGAATCCACTCTCTTGTCTACACCCTCTATTTTTGGCCCGGCCTCAAAATCAAAAATCTATTTTGACCGGTCAGACTGCCACCCAATGGCCGGTCTGACTGCCGGCCACTTAGGCTGAGCCTGAGTTGAGGCCTGGCCGGTCTGACCGCTAATGTGGCCGGTCTGACCGCCACACAAACCGGTCTGACCGCTTGAGACCTGACAGCATTTTGAACTTCGCCGAAAACACGTGTTTCGACAAACCTTCAACGCCATTGCCAATTGTATCATCATCCTAAGATCGTGAGCATATCCCCATGATATCCACAGCTAATAAAGAGGATAAAGTCTCGCTAGTATCCACTACATATCAACAAGATCTCCCGATTTTCTTTGGTAGAGATATTTTGTATGTTATAAATCTTTAGAGCTACACAACATTCTTCCATGGTGTGAAAATCAAGCTAAAAATTAGAGAGTGAAAATCCAGACTTTCAAACTCTTATGATGAGGATTAAGTCGACCTTTGGATGGGATGAGCTTGGGGTCGTTGTCGGAATGGAGGGGCGGTATGATGTTTGGCTGGGTTCAAATGTGCATGCCTTGTTGATGCCAATCTCGTGCTATGATGATTGGGACACATACAAGGAGGTTGTGCTTGCATCTCAGGTCTGGTTGTTGGAGGTTGTGGTGGAGATGACAATCGTTGGCGGGGATATGCGAAAGAATGTGGATTTGGTGAACGGCGCCATGGATGAACTTGAATCCGTTGTGGAACTTTCACAAGACCCCCAATGGAGGAGCAACCGTCCCAAGAGGTCGTTGGCGCCATTCTTAACAATGATGCCCCCCTGTTTGTGGATTTGTCATACGTGCTTGTTTATTCGTCGCACCCTGTCAGTGACCCCGTGACTGGTTTCAATGGAGCTGTAATAACCAACGATCTTGATGATAAGGTGTTCCGAGATGGAACATACCATGATGTTGAGTCCAACGAAGGCTGGAGCTTGACCAAAAACGAAGCACCCGCTCCACTTTCCTCGTTTGAGGAAGGTCGGGTTCTTCAAAGTGTAATGGGTGAGGTCCCGTTGGTGCATACATTCGAGGATGTCAGAATGGTTGGTGACGCGGTCTGTGCAAATGGGTTGAATAGCAGAGATGGCATTGCGGACCCTGAGAATGAACTCATACGCAAGGACATGTTGTTTGCAAGCATGGAGGATATAAAGGTTTGGCTACAAGAATACTTAGTGAGACACCATCGTCTATTTATAGTACAATACTCCGATGTGAATAAGAGGTACACCGTGAGATGCGAAAGGGGGTGTAGATGGAAGGTCTGGGGGAGAAAAACTTGGGAACTGTCGGCTATAGTAGCGCTCACCATCGCTCGGGCGTACTCCAGATCGAAGAGGTAAGTTATGTTCAATATGCACCATAATTATTAATTTGACCAGACGTTGTGTTATCCTAGCATCATTCAAGCGTTCAGTCCGTCTCACAGGACATGGCTGACTTTGAGACTGGCCACCGCGGGCAGCAAGGAGACAAGGGGAAGGGAGCAATGGGCCACCGAAACTAATGATCTTTGTTCCAATTGACTTTATTTCCATTCCAAAAGGTGCATATGTTTCGTAGGTGTATTTCGGTTTATTGCAACGTGCATGATGTCGTTCCTTATGCACGTAACCAAATCCTGCGCGTTGTGTAATTTGCAACTTGATTATAAAGCCTATTTCAATTCGCAACTGCGTTGTAAAGCCGATTTCAAATCTCGTTCTCTTTTTGCATTCAATTCTTGGCGTAGTAATGTAGGGATCAACATAAAAATAAAGGTCCAAAGGGCGTATTTTGGAAGTAGACACTAAATGGTCTTCGACCCCTAAGTGGCGACGAGCACCACCTATCATTGCAATAGGATGAGATGTGTCTGCCTATTCATCCATTTGTTCATTCAAACTAACAACATCGTAGTTTCAAAATAAGATCTACTGTCTGGGATTGTGCATTCAGTTAGCACCGCTCAATTCTTGCTATCTCAAATCAGGTTTAAAATTTTTTGGAACAGATAACCGTGCAAAATCAAATGCTAAGAATGATGTACATGGCCACATAAAACAGTGACGTTGTGCATTAAAATTTTATCTTTCCTGCTAAATGGTCAACGTATCTTATGCAATAGTTAAGATTTCTTCATTTGGAAACACCTTCAAAAAATAGCCGGCACTGTCACGCCAACTCGCGTGGCGTGACAAGGCATGCTTGTCATGCCATGAGTGCGGGCGTGACAACGGCCACGCAAGCCCTCCACACTAGCACAGTGTGCGGACGAGGGCTTGCGTAACATGTTTGGCCACACTGAGGACAGTGGCGTGACAGAACAGTTTGGCCACGCCGCGCGTCATAGTGTGACCAAAGGAGTCAGAATTGAAAATAAAGTTAGTGAATGGTTAACTTTAAAATATTATTAAAAAATGATTAAATAAAAAAAAATCTGGCCAGCATGTTGGCTCATGTTATTCCATAAGGCGTGCCTTTCATGTATACTGTCCGGCTACAACAAACTTCAGTTTCTTGTCCAGCTCATTCCTGATCAGTGTTCTACATTTTCTATCGGGTATAGTTCATTAACCTCATACAGTGTCATTACTGACCATTTTCCTATCTTGCGCACATAGCATCTAGGACGTTACTGTTCATATTTGTAATGTCCTTTGTCATGATAAGTTTAGGAATATATGTTGAAAAGGAAGTCTTTAACTAGCCAGAAGAAACCATGACTTCAAACCTCTCTACCTTGGAACGGCAAAGTTTTCTTCTTCTTTTGCTTTAGACTTTGTTCTGTATCAGTACTGAAGTTTATGTGGATTTTACCCTATTTGACATGAATCCTTCCCAGTGGATTTGTTTAATTGACAATATAGCACGCTCATTAAAAAGTGCTATGGCGTACTGTTGCTTTTTAGTCATCTTTGAACTTATCTCAAGCACACTGTCTTTTTGTCCCTTCAGGCTCAGGCGTAGACGCCTCGCATTTTCTAACGCTAAAGCTTAGCCTACTCAGGCTACATCAAGTGGCTGTCAAATGACTTCAGGTGAGTGCAGTTGCCACTTCTTGCTAGCCATGCCATGAGCATTGGACAATTCCTGAGCTAGAAAACAGAAGCTTTCTGCCCAGAAACAAGTGGATGATGCACTCACAGCACAATGATTGTGTTTATTTTTTGTGCAGTGATATGGAGTCCCTTTTTGACTGTCGGTATATGCGGCTCCCTTTAGAGAGAGACAACTGGAACTATATGTTCCACTGGAGAACCCTACAGGAAATAGACTGCTGCTTTCTTTTGGGCTAGTGAGAGGAAATTTGACGCTGATTGCGCCTAGTGGATTGGTGACTCGTACTCTGGCAGTCTGATCCGGAGGAGGAGAAAGCAATGAAGCAACAATTAACGCTTTGTTTTTATCAGCGCTGAACCTTCTTCTAACCTCAGGTAGGCAGGTGAGGTGACGACTGCCGCTTTGTTATACGTAGCTTTCGTTTCTTTTCACTCTTCCTCATCTTGTTGTACAGTGTCGAAGCAGTCTTGATCTCCAGTGTGATTCATGCGACTAGGCGCGGATTTCATTTCACGAGCTGCCTAATCTTGGTGGGTGGTGGTATCTTTTCCAAGGAACTAATTAGCCCATAGATTCGTGTGTTAAGACAGGTTCCATTCGGATTTGCAGATACCATCGGCGATCGTTCTCGACCTGTCCCATGCGTCACGATATGCCGTTGCAATTTCTAGTTCGGATTTTTCAGCCAGTCACCCCCAAAGCAAAGCCGAAATCCCTCTTCTATCCCACCTGATTCTGGATGAGACGACGAGATAATTGTACTGTAGCATTGTTAGTATAAGTGGCAGAGAACTGATGGAAGGGTCCCACCCTGTGGAATTACATCGGTGATGATTTTTCTGAAGCTACGTGCGTTTTGCAACTTTATCCACGGTCTGTCTGTTCTTAGGCTGCGCTGAGGGCCTGAGGCCGCGTAGCCGTCATCTGGGCTGCCTCCGCCACGAAATCGCAATGGCCGCGCTGGGAAACCCAAACCGAGCCGAGCCGCCCATCTCTTCGGCCGCAACGGCCGGCACACGTCAAGTGGGCCACCTGGCTGCGTGCCTCTCCGAACCGTGGGCTATTATGTGCCGAACGGGCGCGCGGTCCCTTCCTTCGCCATGGGCGTACGGAAACAAACGGAAGCATCTAGAAAAATATACAGCTTTTGAAACGGTACAGGTGATGCAGTTTCATGAAAACGTTTGAAAGTTTTTGGGCATGTTTGTTTCGGTCCCTGATGACGCTATGTCTGGCCGGGACTCCTCTGGTTGCTGCCGCGTTGTTGCGTGGTTTGCTGCCTAGGAGTCAGACGTAGAAAATGAGCGTCTGGCTCCCAGGCCTCTTAGGTTTTTTATATCTACGTTGATTATTTGATCCAACGTTATATTTTTTATTCATCAACTCCAGGCACGTACTTCTAACCAAATAACTCATCTTCAGGTCTGCCTGGCCAGACAAAAACTATCTACTTTTCAGAATACCTCCATGCACCACTTTTTGACAGGCATAGAATCCAGAGCACCAACCAAACAAGCCCTTTATGTTTCGGTGAGTTTTACGTGTTCTTAGAAGTTTTTAGAAGATTCTAAGAAAGTTTCAACGGGTTTCAGATTTTGGAACTAAAGTTTACGATAAATTTTAGCCAAAGAATTTCAACAAGTTTCGTCAAATTTCAACCAAAAGTTTTAAGAAGTTTCAACCAAAGTTTCATCAGAAAAGAAAAAAAACAAAGAGGAAAAAATCGGCATAGTCACTTGCGGTTGAATCTGTGGATCCCCGTCGCCGATGACCTCCTCCCAACATGTTCGTCCGTCGTCTTAGTGCGATGGCCGAAATGCCGCGTGCGTGCCTCCGTAGTGTCATTCGTCGCCCATGGGCTTCAGCCGCAGTGAAGGTTGATGGTGGCATGGAGACCAGAGAGGTGAGTGAGATCGAGGAGATGTCTTGAGGCCTATGATCGGGGGTGCAAAAACGGAGCGACTAATTTTCGTCTAACCGACCGAAGGCCTGCAAAGCGAATACAAAAAAGGATAAATGAGTATCCGACATTATCCATGTCCGACTCCGAGAAGAAAAAAAATGGAATAGGATACGGGATAAGCGACATCCATCCGTATATCAGATGGTATGAGGATGTCTATTGTGACTTTACTTAGGAATAGTATAACATATATCTGAGCAGGCGAGAAATACTAGGTGCTTTTCCTTTAACATCTCGGCGATTAGTCTCTCCATGTTTACTCGTATTTCACCCCTACTATCCAATGTCTTGTTGTAGGGGTGCAAAAGAAGCGGATAATTTTCGTCCGACCGACCGGCCGAAGGCTTACGGAGCGAATACAGAATAGAGAAATGAGTATCTAGCACTGTCCACGTGTCAGAATACAATACAAAATGAGCTATATCCGTTCTACAGGGTTCTGTAGTTTTCTCGAAACAAATTGGGCTGGGTGCGCCGCCTGTTCCACACTGTTTCACCTAGGATGGTGCAGAAAACTCGCTTCGCCTGCGCGGAAAAATGGTCTGCCTGGTTAGTGATTAGGTTGCCGCTTCCGCTTCGCTTCCGCTTTACTAAGGGTTTGTTTGGATGCTAGAGAGTAAAATCCGCCGAGAGGATTTTGATGGCACATGGAATCCTTCAATATAAGGATTTCTTCCGATCGGAAAAAATCCTATTCTTGTTTGGAAACAACGAGATAAAATCCGATAAAAAAAATAAAAAAAATTAAAAAAATCTGTAAATTCTAGAAAAATATTACATAATAATGATAGAAATATGTAGAAATATGTATCTAGCATCTGCAAAATATCGACATCGTGTATGAATACAATACAAAATGAGCTATATCCGTTCTACAGGGTTCTGTAGTTTTAACTCGCTCGAAACAAATTGGGCTGGTGCAAGTGCGCCGCCTGTTCTTGACACTCAACAAGTGTTTCACCTTGTAAAGATGGTGCAGAACACTCTTCAACAACATTGACAAGTTCATACTGCGCGGAAATATGGTCTGCCTGGGTCACTAGTGATTTAGGTTGCAAAGCGCTTCTGTAACGGCTAACAAACAATCACTAATTAGTTGAATAACAATTAACGCTGAAATTTGCCACCAATATCAAACTACAATGCGATGGAAGAAAAGATTTACTATCACAATACATCTAACATGTATCAAACTAGCCAATGCCTTGAGTTGCGGCTTTGGTTACAACAAACTAAGTGAAGAAAACAACACGATTGCATAAATCTGAAATCTCTACAGCATCCGAACAAATAGTAGGTACAACAATCAAACTTGTGCACAAGAAACCAAGATCTATCGTCATGCGGCACAAACTTGTGCACAAGAAACGGATCGGGTTGCATCGATCTCATGATCATCGGATCGGGTTGCAATGATACCTCGTGATCTCATGCCAAAACTCAAAACCAAACAGAGAAGAGGAGAGTGCGATTACCGGTGAACACGGTAGGAAGTTCTCAAACCCTATCTATGCCTCGTGTGTTCTTCCCACAAGTCACAACCCACCTCCACCTCCATTCCTTCCCTCCGATGTCACCCAAATGCCGTCTCCCACCGAGATCTACGAGAAAAAGAAGATGAGGTTAGTGGGAGGAAGAGAGGAAGCGAGGGACATTACCGTGAGCTCCGTCGCGGAGTGGGAGGAGGAAGAAGCGTGGAGGCGCTTCGGCTTCGAAGGCGCGGGAAGAAAGAAACTTACTAACTGGAGTTGGGGCGCCCGCTGCCTCAACTGGGCTGCCACAGTGCCACTTGCCTGCTGGGCCCGTGTCAGCAGGGGGTCCAGACCGAGGCCCTAAAATCTGTACACGAACCGCAAGTCCACAACACGATCTTTCTGTAGCTTCTCTTATCTCTAGGTGCTTCGCGTTACTAACCTCTTATTCCAAACAAGTCTTGCAAACATATTTGTTACAGAAGAATGTGATACTGTCAACTCGAATGAATTGCAAATGTATAACCATCGACGAAACATCAGGTAGGCGTCAGACATAGAATCCATTGGATATACGGATTAGGAGTGTGATGAAATGACTCACCGCGGACAACTTGACATCGGTGCTCAGACGCCATGATGAGCAGTCGCTCGTTAGGTAACTCTCTTTACATCGGACCAGTGAATATGGGCAGAGGCAGAAAGAGCGTTGTGGGATGTGCCGTGTCTGGTGGCATCCTTGTCGAGCCAATCCATCTCTTTATGCATGCATGCACAGTGTCGACCTGCTGCTGCCTGCTGGTAATTCATTCCATGCATGGCACCTCATCTTTCCACCTTATGGTTTCTGCGTGCAGATGCTAGCTACATAATGGGATGGTTACTGTGCCTGTCCCGAGGTTTATCATCTAGAGGAGTAGACAGTGAGTCCAGTTCAACCAATCAAATCCAAAAAGGAGATGTATTTGAGTCCGGCCGGGCGGGCTCACCACCAAATCCTGCCCGGCCGGCCGGTCGTGGATCGCACAGATGCCACAGAAAAGGTTGTGTCGACGAATTCAGTGGCAAGCAGAAACCTTCCGGGGAGGCTTTTGCCTCCTGCGTTTACTGGTAAGGTTGAGACATGATACTTCAGCTGGCCAGCTAAGTTTACTGAAGTCGGCAAAACAGGAGTAAGGCGATTTAACTGCTTATTTCGACCGTAAATGCATGCATGGAGCATATTACTGGAGCACTTTGCAATATTCTTTTGGTCCTTCCATTCTCATCTTACAGCAAAGTTACTAACCACGAGAGCACTGATCGATGACAGTGTTCACACTAATTATTTAAGGCTTCCAGGTGTTGGTAAAGTGGACAACATTTTAATTCCAGATTTTATTATGAGGCAAAGATCACAAATAACTAGTGATACATAAATCGATAGTAACAACAGGCTACACATTGCACTTCTAAACATACTCAATATCATGATTATAATAGAATATATTGGTCGTACACACAACTTACGAAGATAGGTCGATGAAGAACAGTAGTCACGAGACTCGATGCGGTCTGAGACCGTAGATGTCGCGGTCACGACAAGCGGTCATGTGAATCGTTGCCTAGAAACCTTATTGCCGCCCTATGTAGGTGAACTCAGCGATAATGGTTCGGAGATACCGCTCACCCTCCTTCCCGGTGCACGCCGAGGAGAAGGGACGGCTTGGTTCAAACAGCACAACTCTCCAGCACAAGAGAACAGAGAGGAGAAAGAAGAAGAATTGGAATGTCAAAATCTCTTCCTTGGTCTAGACGTCTCCAGATCATTTTAAGGGTCGAGTCAATTACTCTCTAGTAAATGCTCAATAAAACACATAGTAGAACACTGGTAACTGCTAATTCAAAACCAATTAATGGTAATTAAGCAGTATTTATTATATCATGATTACACGTTGGTCTACAGTTTTGACAATTGGTCTACAGCTTTGACCACGTTATTTGGATCACTCAGGTTTGACCACTTCATTTTGGCCACAGTGTTCTGACCACACTCTCTTGGAGTGATCCAAGAAAATCTCCTAGTGAGGTCCAAGAGGATCTCCCGAAGAGATCCAATGAAATCTCACTCGAAGAGATCAATCCACAGACCACACTCTCTTAGAGTGATCCTAAGATATCTCCAAGGGAGGTCCAAGAGGATCTCCTAAAGAGGTCGAAGAGTGGTCTAAGGAAAACTCTCATTGGTCTTATAGACCACTTGTTTCGATCATAGTGTTCCGACCATACTGGTCTTATAGACCACTTGTTTGAGAGAGAGAAATGCACGGTTAGCAAAAGAAACTAAACCATGCATGCTTTGGAATTTCAGGAATGAATGAGCCTTTACAAATAAGAGCTCAATTCTAACAATCCCCCACCAATTCTAAGGCAAGCAGCAAAAAAGAAGATAAAGACTATTGTACTGAAAAGTTGTTAATATACTAGTCTTTCAATGTAAGTCCTGTACAGGTTGAACTTGCACCTAGAATAACAAGATTCATCTTCTCACAACTGATGAATGGACTATGCCTTGAATTCACAATCTTTCTTGATTAGATTTCACTTGAAATCTCAAGCGATACTAAATTTGTCAAAGAACCAAGCCTAACTGGAGCTTTATTTGGTCATGCTCCCTTATCTGCTCAAGAGCTTTCTAGAGAATGCCCCTATTTTCATGATATGCGACCTTAGTTAAGCTCAAGTAGGTGTATTCATTCTAGGTATCTTGTAGGCTAATACATTTTTCCCTCATTGAACACTAGAATACATTAAGGCTTTAAGCCATCCTCTTCCATACAGTTGGGAGTACTTTGTCTATTAGGACACGGGTACATATTTTATTAAAATGTACTCTCTTGTTCAAACATCAACTTGTTTTTCCCATTTCCTAAGTCACGGGATCTCCGATAAAAAAGATATGGGTTACTGTTGAGTTGTAACTCCAATGGGCCTTATTCCCATGTCCATAGACACAACGGAAATCATCTTCCGTGCTATCCTCTTTGTGAAAGGGTCTACCAGATTTTTCTCAGTTCGTATATAATTCACAGTAATTACTCCGGAGTTCCTCGGTTTTCTGACAAATTTAAGCCTACGCTTCATATGTCTAGAGGACTTCATGTCATCCTTAGTACTTGTAACCTTAATCAACACTGTTTGATTATCACAATACATTTGGATTGTTGATATTGGTTTCTCAACCAATGGTAAGTCCAACGAAGCTCTCTAAGCCATTCACCTCAACAGTAGCTGTGTCTAGTGCTACAAGTTCTGCTTCCATGGTTGACCTCATCAATATGGTCTATTTACATGACCTCCATGAAACTGCAGCACTTGCAAGGGTAAACACATACTCACTTGTAGCTTTGATCTCATCTGCATCAGAGATCCAGTTTGAATCACTATATCCTTCTAATACAGATGGATACCTAGTATAGTGAATTCCATATGAGGTTGTGCCTCTCAAGCAACACTCTCTCAAGTGCCTCCCAGTGATCATCTCCTGAGTTAGAAGTAAACCAACTTAATTTGTTCACAACAAATGATATGTCCGGTCTTGTGGCACCAAATAGATACATAAGGGACCCAATAATTTGTGAATGTCTCAATTGATCTTTTTCCTTATCCCTTATTCTTTTGAAGCTTAACACTAGCATCATAAGGAGCTGGGGAAATCTTGTAGTTCTCAAAACCGAACCGGCTTAGGATTTTCTAAGCATAATGGGATTGGTTCAAAGTGATCCCATCCTCATTTCTGATCAATTTAATATTCAGAATAACATCTGCTTCGCCTAGGTCTTTCATATCAAAGCATCTAGATAAGAAAGATTTGACCTCGTCAATAACAACAGTGTTTGTCCCAAATATAAGTATGTCATCGGCATACAAACACAAAATCACTCCTTGACCCCCACCACAACCAGCAGTTGTTAAAATTTTATCAAATTTCTCGTGCCATTGTTTAGGTGCTTGCTTTAGACCATACAAGGATTTAATTAATTTGCATACCTTACTTTCCTGTCCAGAAATCACAAAACCATCCAGTTGTTCCATATAGATTTCTTCCTCTAACTCTCCATTAAGGAAAGTTGTCTTCACATCCATTTGATGAATATGTAGACTATGGGAAGAAGCTAATGCAATAAGCACACGAATGGTGGTCAATCTGGCAACAAGAAAGTAAGTATCAAAATAATCCCCACCTTCTTTCTGTGTATAACCCTTGGTCACAAGTTTTGTCTTGTACTTATCAATAGTACCGTCATGTCTCATTTTCTTTTTAAACATCCACTTGCATCCAACAGGTTTACACCCGATAGGACGTTCAATGATCTCCCAAGTCCCATTAGCCATGATGGAATCTATCTCGCTATGGACCGCCTCTTTCCAATACTCAGCATCAGGTAATGCATAAGCCTCTAAAAGAGTGTTTGGCACATCATCCACGAGATATACAATAAAGTCTTCGCCAAAGGTTTTCTCAACCCTTTATCGCTTGCTCCTGCGAGGAGCCTCTTCGACTAAATTGTTATCTTCTTCAGAAAAATCACAAATTGGTGGTATATCACTCATTGGTTCAGAGATGGTGGTACGTTCAAAATTACTATTATTCATAGTTTGATTATCCTCAGTTTGAGAAGTACTGCCTGCAGTTCTCATAGGATAAATATCCTAAAAAATGAAGTATCTTTGGACTCCATTATTGTATTAGCAATAATCTCAAGGGTTTCTGATTATAGGCCGTGCGATGACCCAAAACTCTGTTACCAATTTATATTTATTAAAGTTATCATTTTATTGAATTTTCTGAAATTTGAAAGAGTTTATTTGTTTTATTTGAATTTTTGAAGTCTTAAAAGTCAAAAATAAAATTTAGTAAAGTTTTTAAAGTTTTATTTGAGTTAAAGTTGAAAAATAAAAACTAAAATAATTTTGAGAATTTTATGAAATTTTAAAAACTTTTTCCTAAATATTTTAAAGCCAAAATAATTTATTTGCAAAATTAAAAGCCAACTTTAAGTTGGGAATAATTTTATTAAGTCTAAAATGACTCTAAGAATTTATGAGAATTTTTCTAGAATTTTTGGATTTATTTTGCTATTTTCTAAATCTAAAATGAATTAAACTGATTACTTTAAAAGAAAAATCAATTAAAATCAGTGAATAGTTTTTGGGCGAATTGGCTCGCCCAAAACCTCCACAACTGCACCTTGACGGCCCGCCACATTCGGCCCACTCCACCTTTACCCCGACAATTGCTTCCATTCCTCTCTCTTTTCTCCCCCCCGTCACCCTCTCACCTCTCACCGCCATGTGGGGCCCCGCCATCAGGCCGTCTCCCACCTCACCTTCTTCCTCATGAGCGAGCCAAGTCTGCGCCATTATCACATGAAATGGAGCTCGCAATGACGCCCCTAACCGTCCCTCGCTTATAGCGTCGTCTTGTATGAACCGCCTGCACGCAACCGCCCCCCCGTTTCCCTCTCTCCTTGCGCCTGTCTCGGCCACGCACAAAACCGCCCATGGCCGCGCCCACGATCTCCTCGTTAAAGCCGCCTCGCCCTATAAAAGGGCATACAGGAGCCCTGTTCTTCCTCATCCTAACGCCCCAAAACCCCAAGCCTCTCCTCTCCTCAATCGCTTGGATTTTGAGATTCGCGGCAAGAACCGGCTTTGTTCTCGTCGTCCCGGCGCCGTCAAGTCCTCCCGGCCGCTCAGGCCTCGCCACTAGCTCTGGCCGCCGCCGCCTACCCAGGCTCCCACTCACTTGCCTCGGGAGCCATCGGAGCTTCGCCGTCGTGAGGCCGATCCGCCGCCGCTCTACACCTCGCCGCCACCGCTACGTCCTCGGTGACAAAATGGGCGCCTTCAACTCCCGCACTTCCTCTCCTCTTGCCGCCTCATGGGTGCTCGCCAGGCGCCCACGGCAGCAGCCCAAGCTCATCGTTCTTGAAGCCATGTGCCGCGTGGCTCCACCCGTCGCCACCTCGGCGTATGTTGCGTGCGTGGCTGCCATGTGGCAGCCACGTGGCGCTATGCGTGGCGAACCACACCGCTCATGCTGGTCCACCATGGACCAATGGCGTGATTCGTGGACCCTATTTATGGACTAGAGCCCACAGTCGGTGTCTCAAAAATTTTAGGTTTAAAGAAAATTCGCGGGAAATTCAATAATCTCAGGGCTGACGTCATAATTCAAGTTTTCCCTTAGAAAATTAAATCAGGAAATTCATTTAAAATCTGATTTAGGGTTAATTTGGGGTTTAAACTTCTAAAATTCATAACTTTTGCATCCTAACTCCAAATTGGGTGATTCCAATTTCTAAAACCTTATAAAATTATCATCTAGCTAAATAAAATATAATTATTTGATTTTGTTTAATTTTAAACTATCTATTTGAATTTGAAATGATTTAAACTACAAATTTAGATCAAAATTTGTAAAATTCATATCTTTTGATTCCTAACTCCAAATTAAGTGTTTCAAATTTCTAAATTCATATAAATTGAAGATCTAGCTAACTAAACCAAAATTATTTAAATTGTACTTCATTTGAATCTTGTTTGTATTTAGAAATTCATTTAAATCTCAATGTTAGGATTAAAAGCGTAAAATTCATATCTTTTAAATCCCAACTCCAATTTGAGTGTTTCAAATCTCTAAAACTTTATACAACTATTATCTAACTAAATAAAATAGAATTATTTAGTTTTGAGTTATTTTGAATTGCCTTTTGAGTTGTTGTTTGAATTTCGTTTGAATTTGGATCGCTTTCGTATAGACTTGACGATTACGGAGAGTTAGATCCTTCGGAGAATTTAGAGAGTCAAGACTTCAACGAAGGCAAGTTACATTCTTGACCATATTTGCACCCATTATTTTAAATTATTTAAATTCTGTTTTAAATTATTATTGCATGCGTATTTATATTCATGTAATTTAAATCCCTGTTTTAAGCTTTATAGTTATTCCCTATTCCATTATATAGCCAAATATTGTCGTTATAGACCATATGGAGAACCATTCGAATGTGATATATATCTTTGGAGGTAGAAAGTGAAAATATTGGATTATAAGATAACATGATCGTTGGATATGAGATTAAAGAAATTGATTTGTTGTTGAGATTAAATTATAGAAATATATTATTGGGCATCGAAATATGGGAGATGGAAGTATAGGATTACACAATTGATGGACATGGGATTGTAGATATGCATTATGGATGGATATTGAATTATAGAATCATGTGTTTCTTTGGATATTAGATTATATGAATACATGATGCTTAGTTATTGATTATACAATTATACAATTGTTGATCGATAGATTATAGGAAAAATAACGGTTGGAGATTGGATCATATGAATGCATTAATGACGGATGTAGAAATAAGTGATCAATGGATATTGAATGGTAGAGATAGCTAACTATTGATATTGGACTATTAAGATTGAATTATAGAAGTAGTCTTTATGGAATATTGATGGGCTTGGGTGTTGGATTGTGGGATTAACCCTTGGTGGAATTTTAAGAATAAGACTTGATTAGATATTAGAAGTAGATAATTGTTGATAATGGATTGATGAAGAATGGATTATAGAAATAGATAATCATTGGACATCGAATTATCAAAAATTGGATTATAGGATTACATAATCATCGGATTGATGGGTGTTGAATTATTAGAAATAATTCATTAGGGATTAATGGACATCAGATTATAGAATTAGAGCATTACTGAATGTTGGATCGATGGAGGTCAGATCATAGAAATAGACTGATATGGTGGATATTGGACTAAGTAATGTTGTAGTATAGAATCACATAATTACTGGAGTTTGGATTATCGGATTATGAACACAAGTCTGAATGGTTCACATCTGGGTCTCGTGACGACAATACCTTGACATTGAATCCCTCACCCCTTGTCACCTTAGATAAAACCTAGTTGATACAATAGTATGAACTAGGATCATTTGAAAAAGTTGCAAAGACATGCTTAGACCAAAAATGTTTGATTTGGGGAGTTTCAGCCAAAATTCAAATATTGTTTAAATTGCATCCATGGCATTGGTGTGTTATGGAAGTTTATAAATGACTTTGAAAAATAAAACAAAGTGATGGTTTGGACTTGGGCGAAATGGTTGAAAGGTTGGTGCGAGTTTATGCGGGCTTAATCTGGTTAGGATTAAGGCCGGGGTTAATTGGAAGTCGCCCAAGTCAATTAAGGACCAAGCCTTGAGCGTTCCTTTGCTATGCCTATAATGGGCTATGCCTCACGTGCAACCACATGTCCTCGGTATGGGGAGTAGGACACAGCTTACTAATTAGTGATACCTCATTGTTATTTGTGCCATTTGTTTGTGTGGGTGTTGGTTAGATGCTTTTCCCTTTGGCGCAAGAGGGGCTTCAGGAGGATGGGTAGTCAATGGAAGTGAAACCTTAGCGGGCATGAATACTTTTGGGTAGAGCTTTGTAAAGCCTTGTCACGTGCTCTAGACCGCTTACCTAAGGTAGTGGCGGTGGCATAGATATATCTTGGGACAAACTAGAGAATTAGTGTCATGTGGGTAAAGTCAGACAAACTCTGCGAGTAAAACTATTGAATAGCGCGTCATGATCATGGACATGCTAGCAAAGCCACTCAAAGTTATACTTTGGTTTTGGTTTCAAAATGATTTGACATAAATGATTTTGGATTTCTATCAAATGGGATTTAGGCGGAAGCCATGTGATAGGAGGTATCCTTCACCATTCATTATGGAGGTTATCCACATTGTACATCTGTCATTTAAATTATGATTTTAAATCTTGTAGGAAAATGGCCTTGCAATCTACTATGATTATTTAAACTAAAAATCTTTGCTTCATAAATTCAACCATATTAAGCCTTCCTTTGAGATATCCATGTATGCATGTCATTACATTATTTGTGGGTGTAGCTTGCGAGCACAGTAGTTGTGCTCATTCTTGCTTAATGCAAATAATTTGAGAGGAGAAGGACTTTGCTACGGTGTGGATCTCGACGACTAGGCCGCTTCCCGTTGATTGCACATGGCGGTTAACGAGACCCTACTACTTTTTAGTCTTCATTGTGTTTATTTTATTGTTGGCATGTAAGCCTCCTTTGTAATCAACTCTGTTGTTATTTATTAATAAAGTTGTGATATGATTTTGTTACCATATTTGTTTCTTGTGTGAACTAGCTACTTGATCATGGGACTAGTTGAAATGCACGGAGGATTCGGAGTGTTAATCCGGGTCTTCTGGCCGTCTGTTATGAGCATATCCTAGCAAGACACAATCGACTATTTTAGGTCCAAGCTTTCTCTTTTTCTGCAATGGTATATCAACTTCTGCCAAACACCCCAAGTTCACATAAAATTAAAATTGGGTTTTCTCCCCTTCCATCCCTCATACGAAGTAATCTCACACCTTTTAGTGATTACTCTATTTTGGACAAATGTTGATGTTAGTATAGCTTCCCCCCACCACATCTTAGGCATACCGACACTCTCCAACATGGCATTCACTAAGTCTGTTAGTGTTTGATTTTTCATCTCAGCTACCCCGTTTGATTGAGGTGAGTATAGTGGTGTAACTTCATCGACTATTCCATGTTCAGCACAGAATTGAGAGAATTCATGAGAGATATACTCTCCTCCACAATCAGACCTTAGTCTTTTAATTTTCTTTTTCTAGTTGGTTCTCAACCTCGGCCTTACAAATTTTAAAGTAATTTAAAGCTTCATCTTTTGTTTTTAGTAGATACACATAACAATATCGTGATGCATCATCAATTAGAGTTAGAAAATATCTTTTGCCTCCTTTAGTCAACAATCCATTCATCTCGCATAAGTTAGAATGGACAAGATCTAAATGTGCCAAATTCTTTTCCTCTTTGTCGGTGTTTTAGGACCGAACTTACGTAAAGATTGTTTGATTCGGGGGTTCCTCTAGGCTCAAAATCACACAGAGATGGAGACACGGGGATTTTTATACAGGTTCGGGGGTTCCTCTACTCCTGTGTGTATGTATTGAGTATGCTGAATTACAAGATGGAACAAAAGACTAGAGTGTTGTGCTTCTGATGATCCTCGGGTCACCCCGATTGTCCTGATGATTCTGCCTTTTATACAGTCCTCAAGGTGTACCGTTGCGCCTCCAGTGTAAAGACTGCCTTAATGTCCCAAATTATTGAGCCATTACTGAAGGTTATTATAGGAGTAGTAACATTTCCATGCTGCCAGGCAGTTATCACCATAACAAAGGAGTTAAAATCGTGTTGTTAAAAATTGTGCCATTATTCCAGAGAATAACCGCGTAATTTACTACCCATATTTTGAATATGGTGCGAAAGATTCCCTGATCGACTAGACCCACATGTCTGTAACCTCTGTCGATTAGGGTCTGGTCGTAGAAGAGCTTACAACCAGGTGGTGGTCGTAGAAGATCTTACGACCACAGATTGATCGTAGAAGAAGTTACGATTATGGGATAGTCGTAAAAAGACTTACGACTATATGGTAGTCGTAAGAGGACTTACGACTACTAGGTGGTCGTAGGAGAACTTATGACCTTTAGCTTCTCCCTTATGGTTATTAAGGGGTATACTCAAGAGTTACATGACGTAATTATTATCCATAATATGAATTATAGATATATAATAAAATGAGGATTGTTATATCCTTGTCATCTAGCCCCCCAGCTTAAGCGAAAGTAACTTACTTGGAGAAGGAGCAGTAGATGGTCTTACGATCAATAGATGGTCTTAGAAAGATGGTCGAAGGAAAGACTCTTTGACTAGTGTTTCATTTGACTATAAATTTACTTGGTCAAGAAAATTGTAGGATAATCTTACAATTTACAAGGTGGTCGTAAAGAAATTCTCCGAACACCAAGTGGTCGTAGCACCATGGTTGGAAGTAAAATCTATCCAATCGCTGTTATACTTGACCAGAAAAGACTTGGTCAAGAAGGTAATTTAAACGAGGTGTAAAGATGACTGATTTCCTCGGCGAGACAAATTTAAGAATCCCAATCAACTCCCTCAAGTCTATCTGTTGGAGCGGTTCCTGAAGTGTTGGCGACCGTTGGGTAGCCATGTCTTTTCAACTTCAGCCGTGCGGTTATAAATTTTCACCGTGGGTGAGGATAAGGTCTTTTACCTTCCCCCAAATCGCTCTTGTTGTTCAAGCTTTTGAGTTCTCCGCCACCGACCAAATCAAGTCTTCTTCCCCAATCTTTCCAAATCAAAACCTTCGACTTTTGGGAGAAATGGCCAGAACCGCTTCCCATTAGGTTGAATCAGAGATGGATGCGGCCAAAATTGGAGCTTTGGTCGACTCTGAGAAGATCTCGAAGAAGGCATTTGTGAAGTGGATTGAGGTCGTTGGGCAGCATTGGCCATCGGGGAGATTAGGAAAATCCCCATTTTTCATGCATTTTGTGAGTGTGGTCTTCGATTGCTGCTCATCCTTTCCTCACATTGGTACTCGAATACTTCCAGGTGGAGTTGGTGAATCTTGTTCACAATTCTATCACAATGTTAGGGTGTTCGTGTACTGTCATGAGGCCTACAGGGGATTGGTGATTTGGAGTTGTTTGGTACTACTACGGAATGACTCGACTAGTCGAATTGCCAATAGCTAGATCTAAAGCTCCTGACGGAAGTCGAAGGAGTATATTCAGATGTTTACCCGATCGTCGTGGTTGGGGTGGAAGAAGAGGTGATTCTATTGGGAGATAACCAATGAAGACACCTCTCCTTCGTCGAGGAAGCTAAGAGAAGGTTTCTTCCTAGGATGTGACTCCCAAGGATCTCGGTAGGATCACCCCTTCATTCGAGCTATTCGGACTTGAAGGAAGAGGGCTCCTTTGGATGTGCGTGGTGAAGGATTTCATCACGCGCGCATCGACCCTCGAAGAAGAGGCTTATCAATGTGGAGGTACTCTAGATCGAAACTGACCGGGGACTACGAGGAGGATAAGTAAACTTCAAGCTTAGCTTTCTTTACATTATTTTTGAAATTGGCTTATTGAAGGTTCTCTTATCCTGCAGACCTCTCACAAGAGGAGATTGATGCTCGGGTCAAACTCATCTGTGAGAAGCCCCCAGCCCAAGTGGTGGCGCCTCCAATCTTGGCTGACTTGTCCCCAGAGGACAAGGTGGAGCGACTAAAGGTAATCGAGAGTTGATTTCATCTTTAGGATTTTGTAGTCATAGAAGAACTTATGACTGGGTACTGATCGTAGGAAGGCTTACGATCAAGCTCTGGTCATAGAAAAACTTATGACCAGGGCGTTGTCGTAGAAAAGCTTACGACATGATGATGGTCGTAGAAGAACTTACGACTACTTTATAATATCTCTTGACGAGGATTAAAACCTCTATGTATTATCTTAATACATAATAAAAGACCATACGTCTTCATGGTCATAACCCCTAAGGCTAACGACCTCACTGGTCGTAAGGATTCCAGATGTTACATAAGAGTACCCGGGTCGGACAAGGTCCTGCACCTAGTCTCCGACCAAGTAGCTGCTCGAAAAAGCTATAAACTGGTATCTATAACTGATCCCAAGTGTATTCTTACCATGCGATGAATATAACATGTGATGTATACTTCAAGTCACACGGTTACATAGTCTTAAAGACATTGACAACCACCATGATACGGTTGATTGTCTTTAAGACACTTAACAAATAAGCGATTAACATATTGTTAGCGGCGCCTCGCCTCGACTAGTCATAGCGCTTCACCGGGGCGCCTTCTCCAAAATGCGCCACCCCTTGGAAGTTATTTAAAGGTGGAGCACAAAAAACCAAAAGGGAGAGGGAAAAAGTGGCACACAGAGAAGCCAAGGGATATCGAGAAGCACATCGATAATCATAATCTGGTCTGAGACAAGCAAGACAACATCATCATATTAGAGCATAGCAATCTTCATATTCAGTGTCATTAGGATTAGTCTCAAATCGGGTCGTAAGCACCCCATTGTAAATCAGTTCATATCAATAAAGAGCGGCCCCATTCTATCCTAGAAAATATCACGTTATTTTCCTCATTTATTTCGTAAGATCAGCGACTCGATCGTCGACAGCTGGCGCAGTCCATGGGGAAGAAGACATAAGTTTCCTGAAGAAACTCTCTGCTCATCAAATCCTCGCTCACTCCTCGTAATCGCTCATGCGACTATAGCTGGAGTTTGGGATGAGGAGAATTGGTTCGACCTAGCGGACTACTCCAACCTCAACATGGAAGGATGCATCTGTGCCATGCAAGAAAACGACATGTCATCCTCCTCCTCCACTGGTTCGCACGTCGCCGACGTTAGCGAAATCGACCAGATGAATGAGGATCCACCACTACGACAAGTGGCGCTTCCAGAGATTTCGACAAGCTTGGAATGTCCAGAAGCCACTCCAAGCACAGTCCTTCAGGCCGGTGAAGCAGTGAAGAAAAATCAAGCCGCCACTCGGGAATTTTATACTCTTGATGAAATCATGGTGAAAGATACTCACCTGCTGACTTCGGCAATTCGAGAGCCAACCAACATCTGGTAACGGTGTCGATGAAGCCTCCACTGGTCATAGGCCAAGTGGGAATGATAAGGTTCGACATCGATCGGCAGTCCGTCGGATCAGGCTGAGCCCACCAAAAAGACCTCAGGAGGTGCTCATCTCCGACCGCTCTCCGTCGTGGAAACTCCTAGTAGAAGCACTGGAAGGCTTTCCATTAATTACAATGGAAGCTCGTCGGAGGATTCTTCTTTGGAGGCACGAGGCCAATCACGATCGGAGATGCAAATCAAGATGCCTTGCACGGTTCTACACACTCTGCCACGCCACCACGTCTTGGTGGAGATGTTACAAGCCATCAAGCACCAACTTCGGAGGCAACATGAATCGATCGACATCCATCGGTTAACTCTTTGCATTTGCCCAACTAAGAGTAGGCGATCGGACGGAACAAATCCGGAGGTCGGGGAATGTTGAGACTGCGTACACACTACAGTATGAACCCCGAGACCCTCGATAATTGTATCTGAAACACGCAATGTGTTCAAGATATATTGAATAATTCTAACCTGTTCTAACGAAACCCTAGTTTTATGCGGATCGTAGACCAAGTATCGTAGATTACGCAACAAACCATGCAGCGAGCGAAGTGTATAAGGACGCAGAGAATTCGGAAGTCAGACCATGACTTCATCCCAACGCTCCTCCCTCGGTAGAGGGCAACATGGTCGTGTTGGGGAACAATCAATACCAAGGCCTCCTCGACGATTCCGACCAAGGAGTCATGAGGGAAGAAGGTTATTCGGTTAGCCACTCCCTCACCACGTCGAGAAGAACAATCGCTTGGACTTGACGATTTCTGACATCATCTAAATCAAGCAGTCGGTCGAAGGCATCATACCAATATATACAACCGGATCGGCACACCGGAGCTCCAGCGTTCCAACCCTAGGAATCGGTCTCCGTGATTACAATCCGGCACCTTTCCAAAGAAGGTGTCATGAATCGATCACAGGATGTCGAGCCTTCTTTGTAAGGCTCCAAGCTGTGCGTTGGCTAAACAGGTTCCAACCGGCCAACTTGGACAAGTTCAATGGGACTCAGAACCCATTAGAGTTTCTCCAAATATATACCACCGCCATCAGAGCTGCTGGTGGTGACAAAAATGTAATGGCTAACTATCTACCCACCGTGCTCGAAGGGTCTGCCCGGTCATGGTTACTTAACCTACCGGTCTGATCAATCTATACTTGGGACCAACTCTGCGACCTTCTAATCGCGAACTTCCAGGGTACGTACGACCGCCCTAGAAAGGAGGACGACCTCCACCGAATCCGGCAAGGCTCTGATGAGACTCTCCGTCAATACATCAAGAGATTTAGCCAAGTTCGCAATTCCATACCGGAGGTCGTAGAGTCTTCTGTTATCCAGGCTTTTAAAACAGGTTTGAGGAATCGACGGTTTATGGAGGATATAGCAATGAACCCTCCATGAACAACAGTCAAACTTTTTGACCTGGCCGACAAGTTCGCCACCGCAAGCGAAGCAATAGAGTGGTGTGAGGCCATTGATCGAAAGGACAAAATCCCCCAGCCTAGCTTGGACACACTAGAGAAAAAGAATAAGAAAACTCTCAAGAAGAAGAAGAACCGCAGACCCGACGACAAAGAAGTCCTGGCTATCCCTGAAAAGTTTACAAAGGGTAAAAAGGACTATACCGGTCGAGGCAAATTAAAAGCCCCGACCGAAGGATTCGAGAAAAACAAGAAGTAGTGTCCACTTCACGGTGAGCGAGCACGACCTCACTTTTCTGCGAGCTGGCAAAAAAACTTCGAGGATTATTATGCGGGTAAGGACCATTTCCCTGTCTGAGGAGCTCGGAGAAACGAGTTCTAGAAAGGACAAAGATGGCGACAAAAAATGGAGTACCGAAGCCTCAACACACGGTCAACATGATCTTTGGAGTTCTTCTTCATCACGAGTCGAGGTGTCATCTAATGGCCATGGGTGGGAGGTCAACCTCGCCTCAATCATCAAGCCATCAAAGTGGCAACAATTTCCTTGATCCTTTGGTGGGTTCCTATTGTTGTTGAACCTACTATTAATAAGCAGCAGGGTCAATCGAGTTTTGATAGATGGTGATAGTTTTTTAAACATTTTATTTGCGGGAACTTTAGAAGACATGCAAGTTCCCAAGTCTAAGGTGAAATCAGTGAAATATGCCTTTTACGGTATAGTTCCTGGCTCCACCACTAAACCGATAGGACAAGTTTCCCTACCGGTTATGTTTGGAAGACCTAACAACTTCCAAACAGAAAAGATCCCATTCGATGTAGTGGATTTTGAATCCGCATACAATGGAATCCTTGGTAGACTGGCCTTAGCAAAGTTCTTGATAGCCACGCACTACGGTTATCAAAGTTTGAAAATACCAGTACCGAAAGGAGTCATCACGGTTCGAGGAGATCAGAAAATGGCTTAAGTGTGCGATCGGATATCCTTAGAACTGGTCGATGAACTTCCAACCAGAGATGCTAATCCATCTACTTTGTAGGTCAAGCACTCGAGGCCAAATATGACGCCAAAGCCATCCGACTAGATAAAAGAGGTACTACTCAACAAAGGCGCTTCTCCGGATAGCACCAAGTCACCATTTGGGTCAGGAAACACTAACCCATCTACCCGCAAGATACTAGTCGGGGCAAGACTCGACCCCAAATAGGAAGAGTCGCTCGTCTCCTTCCTCTAAGCAAATCAGGACGTATTCGCCTAGCAGGCATCCGACATGCCCAGAGTCCCCCGGGAGGTGATCGAGCATAGGCTAGCTCTCCAGCTTGACAAGAAACCAATCAAGCAAACGCTGAGGTGTTTTGCACTTGATCGGAAGGAGGCAATCCAGTCAGAGATTGACAAGCTCCTCAAGGTTGGGTTTATTCGTGAAGTCGACCACCCTTAGTGGCTCGCCAATCCTATAATGGTTAGGAAAAATAATGAGAAATGGCGAATGTGTATTGACTTTACAAATCTTAATAAAGTTTGTCCGAAGGATGATTTTTCCCTTCCATGTATTGACCAACTCGTAGACTCTACTTCCGGGTGTGAGTTACTAAGTTTTTTAGATGCATATTCAGGGTACCACTAGATTAATATGTGTAAAGAAGATGAAGAGAAAATTTCCTTCATCACTCCATATGGCATTTATTGCTATGTTAAGATGCCATTTGGTCTCAAAAACGTTAGTGCAAATTTTCAAAGGTTGATGCAAAAAAACCTTTAGTCCATAGATAGGTCGAAATTTAGAAGCCTCGTTGATGATGCTAGTCGTAAGAGCACCAACGCTAGCGATCATATCCTTGACCTACAAGAGACTTTCAACAACTTGAGAAGGCATAACCTCAAGTTAAATCCGGAGAAGTGTGTATTCGGAGTTTCTGTTTGGAAAACTTCTCGGTTTTCTAGTCTTGGCTAGAGGTATTGAAGCAAATCCGGTAAAAATATCGGCCATCGACGGATCGCCCTCGACCACGAAGAAGAGGTCGAAAACTAACATTTGTATGGCGGCGTTAAGTCGTTTCATATCAAGGTTAGGAGAAAAAGCATTACCTTTCTTTAAGCTTCTTGGAAACATGGTAGTTTCGAGTGGACTAAAGAGGCAAACGATGCCTTAGAACTTAAGAAGTACCTTACGAGCCCCCCGATCTTAGTTTCTCCATGATTGGAAGAAACATTGCTAATTTACATGGCTGCAACGCCATAGACAGTTAGCGATGTATTGGTCATAGAACGGGATAACATCCAACGACTAGTATATTACGTAAGCGAAGTCTTACATGGACCAAAGGAAAGATACCCACAGGTACAAAAGTTGCTCTATGGTCTCCTTATGTCTTCAAGGAAACTAAGGCATTACTTTTAGGCCCACAAAGTGGTCGTTCCAACCGGATGTCCTCTTGGTCAAGTTCTTGGAAACAAGGAATCATCAGGACGAATAGCAAAATGGGCGGTTGAACTAGGGACGTTTGACCTCTATTTCATCTAACGAACAGCAATCAAGTCCCAGGCAATAGCAGAATTCATTGCCGAATGGACAAACCCTGAACCCACCCAAGGGCTCGAGTACGAACACTACGAAGAGTGGACAATGTATTTTAACGGTTCCTTGATGCTAAAAGACTCAGGGGCTGGAGTTGTCTTGATATCCCCTACTAGCGAACACGTCAAGTACGCCATCCAGTTAAATTTTCCTTCCACAAACAACATGGCAGAATATGAAGGTTCTATGGTAGGACTCGGCGACTCGTTAAGCTCGGGATTCATGATTACTAGTAAAAGGCAATTCTCAACTAGTAGCGAATCAAGTAGGGAAAGAGTATCAACGCTCGAGTACCAAGATGTCATCTTATCTGGCGGATGTACTGAAACTCAAAAAGCACTTCTTCGGTTTCTGGATCCAATATATTCTTAGAAAGGAAAACTTTTTAGCAGACCAGTTGGCACAGATGGCCTCCACAAGGTCGACCGTCCCGCTCGGAATTTTTCTCGAGCAACTCGATTCACCCTCGGTGGTCGAGCCTTCCGAGAACATATATGATTCTCTACAAATCGTGCAAACCGATCGTGAAAACATGGATGCTCCACGAGTTCGTTGACGGTTGGCGATGTCACGATCAAGGTTGAGATTGGATGACATCGATCTACAATTATCTTCAGCATGACATAATTCCAGAAGATGATGTAGAGGCTGATCGTCTAGCACGAAAAGCCAAATCATACACTCTAATTGAATGTATCTTGTATAAACGAGGATCTCACGGAGTGTTGATGAGATGCATATCTCAAACGGGTGGCATTAAATTGTTAACGAAATCTATGAAGGAGTGCGTGGAGCACATCATTCCTCTGAGAACCTTTGGTTGGTAAAGCCTTGAGCGAGGGATACTATTGGCCAACGCCCTTCATGATCTTGAAAAGAGCTCGTGACGAAGTGCGTACAATGTCAATTTCATAGCCGACAAGTACATTAGCCGGCACAAGCCTTGCAAACAATTCCTCTTTCCTAGCCTTTTGCAACCTGGGAATTGGACATTTTGTGACCTTTTCCAAGAGCACCTGGGGGCTTCGAATTCCTCTTCGTCATGATTGACATGTTTACAAAATGGATCAAAGTCGAGCCTGTTGTTAAAACAACAACTGAGGCCACTAAGAGATTTCTCACGAAAAATGTGGTCACACGATTTGGTGTACCGAGTCGTATAATCACAGACAATGGTACCCAGTTCTCCAGCGGTCAATTCCAAGAATTCTGCGATGAACTTGGTATTAAAGTTTATTTTGCTTTTGTTGCTCATCCGCGAACAGCAGGCGATTAAGCGAGCTAATGGTATCATTATGCAGGGGATAAAACGCCGAGTGTTCGACCAGTTAATCAAACGGTCAGAAGCTTGGGTTCAAGAACTCCTGTATGTATTATGGACCATTCGAACCCACGACGGTTCGTGCGACCGGTGAAACACCAATTTTCTTGGTTTATGGTCTTTGAAGCCATGCTTCCTCGAGAACTAAAATTGACTCTACTCGGTGATTGTTTCAGCAGCGATCGGAATGAACAACGACTTGAGGACATCAATTTCCTTGAAGAGCAGCGAAATCAAGTCTTGATGCGATCCGCGATCTATCAACAAGCCATGCGAAGGTACCATAGTCGTGAGTACAACCTCGCTGACCTCATGTAGGTGATCCGGTTCTCGAAAAATTCATGACCAAGCAAATCGCAACAAGCTTTCCCCTAAGTGGGAAGGTCCTTACTCTGTGGTCAAAGTCACCCGACCAAATTACATGCGACTAGCCATGTCGGACGGGCAAATTTTGTCAAATTCTTGGAACATTGATCAATTGCGTAAGTTCTATGTCTAAATCTTTTGTACATTATTTCAATTCTTCTTTATTTCATTAGTACATTCATTCATTTATTTTCGACGAGTGATATGATTTATATATCTATGCCTATATTCTGGTCACCTACTATTGTTTATTTGAGATGGTCGGAGAAGAGAATTTTTCTCTCCGATATCCTTTATCAGGATCTCTGTTACATTTTGTAGCGACATCTGTGTTATCTGTTGTATAGGTCCTAGTCGTGATCATTTCATGATTCCATGCTTGACCATACAAGTAAACAGAGCATAATATAAATAACTTCATATAGTGCCTTATACTGTTAAGATTATGAAGACTATATTTCTTCATTTCAAAATTCTATTCTACTCTAGTTTGGCTACTGGTCGGAACACGGAAAGCCTCCTAGTCGAAGTCTCTCATTTTTCACATGCGTGGTCACCTTGCTGGAAGGAGCTTCTAGCGATGGTTCTTTTCTTCGATCATCATTGCCCGGTCGGACTTGAGCTTTGAGCACGTTTTGTGAAATGCTTTTCTATATCTTCTATTCTTAGTAGTATTCTCCGACCAGTTTTGGGTTGTATATATAAATACAATCACTTTTCATTTTTTTGGCATACATTCTTGCATTTCAACTTTTGTCATCCCAACAAATCTTTTTTTCGACCATGTACAGTTGTCGGTATTTTAGAACCGAACTTGAGTAAAGATTATTTGATTCGGGGGTTCCTCTAGGCTCAAAATCACACAGAGATGGAGACACGAGGATTTTTATCTGATTTCGCCTTTCTCCTGGGAGAATAACAACCCTACTCCTGTGTATGTATTGAATATCTTGGATTACAAGATGGAATCGAGACTAGAGTATTGTCCTTCTAATCTTCTTCCGCCTCCTCCTCTTCCTCATGATCCTTGCCTTTTATCTTGTCCCAGGGTGCTGTGGTTGGATCTTTAGTATAAAGGTCACATTAACACACCAGATCGTGGAGCCGTTCGAAGGTTATTACGGGAGTTGTAATGTTCCCACGTTGCCAAGCAATTATCACCATAATAGGGAGTTAAGTCGTGCTGTTATTCTAGGGAATAACATCGTAATTGATTGCTCATATCCTTGGATATGGTACATGAGATTCCCTGATCGACTAGGCCCACATGTCTGTGAGTCTTGTCGGCTGAGGACTCGTCATAGAAGAGCTTACGACCAGGTGGTGGTCGTAGGAGAGCCTACAACCACAGATCGATCGTAGTAGAGCTTACGATCACGGGATAGTCATAGAAGGGCTTACGATTATGGGGTAGTCGTAGGAAGACCCACGACTACAGGGTGGTCGTAGGAGAACTTACGACTTCCAGCTTCTCTCTTATGAATATTAAGGGGTATAATCAAGAGTTATATAACGTCATTATTATCCATAATATGAATTATATATATATAATAAAATAAGGATTGTTATATCCTCGTCAATAGTTTTGTTTGGTATTTCGATTATGACAAACAAAGATCTATAACTAGTTGAAATCATACACTGGTTCCGACCAAAATAATTTCCTAGTATTGTTACGATCAGTTTTGTCTTATGATCAGTATATGCCTTCAAAACAATGGTTTCAACTTTTATTCTCTTTCTTGGCTAAACTGCTTATCTAGTAAGGCTCTTTTACTACAAAGCAGTCAGGGGTTAGGAAGTATAAGAGAATTTCAAAAAGTCAAAAGGATAAACAAAAGACTTGCTGATGGCAAAAAGATAAGTTTTATACATTTTTATAATTCTTATATTACAATGTCCTACTCCAGAATGTCTCGGACTAATTCTTTGCTTGATGAAGATCCGACATCCATCTCCTCTACAACTTTGTCTCCAAGCGGCTTTAGTTCTTTCATAAACTTGGTCGCCTCATCAGGCAGACAGTTGAAATCATCTTCAATGGCTTGGAGATCAATGGAGGGTTGGAAGCCTTGAGTTTTGCGGTATAAAACTAACTCCATTAACAACACCTTCTTTCATAATCTGAGCATAATTCTTTCGAGTAGTCTTGAGCGAACCTCTGAGATCTTCTAGAAGTTGGCCCAAGAAGTTTATTTTCTCTATTGGATCTCTTAAGTCAAGCACACTTGATCCTGATCCCATATCAAAGATCATCTTGTTTAAAACATGAATCTTTTCATCAAGATTTTGCACAAGAGTTGCATCTTTATCCTGCTCAAATTTCAGAGCCCTTTTGGCTCTGTTCAGCGCTTACGTTTGCTCTACACGAGTAAAACAAGCAGTAAGTACAACATGATCAGATGAGGATAATAAGTCAAGTCTACGACCTATTACCTTCAATTTTCTTGTTAAAAGTCTCATTTCTGGTAGACGCCTCTAAAATCAACCGATCCTTAACCTGATTTTCTTCCTCAAGCAGAGCTATTCTGGCTTTATGAGCCATGACTTCTTCTTTTATTTTCTCTAAATCTATCGAATATGATAAGGGAGAATAATTAGAGAAGGACAAAGTATTGAAGAAGGAAAAAGGTTAGGAGGAAAGTTCTTACTTTCCAATTCGGAGTGCTTTTTCTCCAAATCATTAATTATTTGGAGTGGGTCCTCAGACCACAAGAAAGTTCTCGACCATATGCTACACAAATAGTATTTTCTCTTTAAGTTTCATGTAAACTTTTAAAAGGGAAATTACGAAACTGGTCGTAGATACTTACCCGGATTGCCACTTCGTTATAATCCGCAAAACTAATATCAGAACCTATATTAATTTGATAGTTCGATATTCTTCCCCATGCCTCATAAAGCTCTTTATTCTCGATAAATCGGGGAACAAAAGGGAGCTTGTTAGGTTGGGAGGGATTACCAATAAGGGTCGAGACTTGTTGAGAGCCTTGTGGGGCAACTACCTCCACAGAAGGAGTTAGGATCACAAATGGATTCAGCTCGACCATTGACTTCACCACCTGCTCGGGGGTTTTCTCGACCACTTTATCCCCAGGAACTTTGTCCTGTGATGTACCTTGGACGAGGACTTCCACAGTGCACAGTCCTCGGGAAGATTACAGTGGAAAGCGATCGGGCAGCGGATGACCTACATAAAACAAAGAAGGGAAGTTCAAAACACCAAATCACCAAAAACCATTAAAGGTATGCACTTATACGACCTTTTTCATTTGTACATACCTAGTTAATTTCTTGGATTTGACTTGGAATTGCGGTAGAGAAAACTCTGTACCGCTAGCCTTCCTTATCTTTTCATCCAATTTCGCCGGTTCCAAACTGGCAGGGTTGGTTAAACCCCTCACATCCTCTAACATGATGTCGGAAGCAATGTCCTCGATCAATTCATCAAGGGTTGCATTCCTAACCATCGGGTCAGAGGGAGTGGTTTCATCAACCTCCAGATCAGTTGTTTCAGTAACAACTGTAAGGTCGTGAACGACCAATCTGGAGTCTACAACCTCTGTAGCTATGCTCTGCGGGCCTTCAGTCTTCTCCACCTAAATCAAGAAATAAGTTTGGTTAGGTGATGAAATTTTCTATCTAATGTATATATATATTCTTCTTTTAAAAATGCTCTATTACCTCGGAGATTCATCTTCTTCGGTGCATCTGGCACGAATCGGTCGAACCACGGTGGGATCTTGATCCTCACGGATTGTATGACTTCATAATCCGGCCGCCTACAAAAATAGAGCAAGATCAATAAACTAATCGGAGAATATGTATGCGTGATAAAAGAGATTTGATTATCTACCTTAAGTCTTACCAGTCTCTCTTCAACAGAGACTATTGCCAATATATCGGGGAATGCAGCCTTCTCACCAGGCTCCCCGGCGCAAATCATCCTAATCCGCTCTCTAACTTCCTCAAGAGAAAGGGCTTTTTTTTTAAAAAAAAGGAAGGAAACAAGAGCAGATTTTAAGGTGTTACGATAATCAAGTAATAAGTTATACTGGTCGGAGCTTCTTTTGAAGACTTACCATCTCGTGAAATAGCTTCATCACGACCAATGGACCAGAGCAGGGAATGAGTTCAGAGCCTCAGAGGACTAATCTGGCGTTTGGTGAAATCTCTCAGGTCATGGATGGTATCCACCCATCTTAAGCCACCCTGATCTCCATGGTTTTCATTCACTTAGATTCTCGTTAGCTAATTAAATCTTGAGTAGAGGCCATCATCTCTCATAACTGTCATGTAGAACCAGTTCTTTTTCTATGACGACCACAAGGATTTCAAGTACATTTGGATGTACTCATCGGCCTTCCGTCGTGAAGGCAAACATGCATTCTCCGAGGCCCGTGGATCTCCCCGACATCGCCATTTGATAGAAATACCTAAAGAGCCTCAAGTTTGGATGCACTCCAAGGTACGCCTCATATAGGTAGATGAAAATACTAATATTAGCGATGGAATTAGGTGCCAAATTCACCAATTCCACCTCGTAATACTCTAAAATGCAAGGAAACAATTTGTGCACCGGTACCCTCAGCCCGCACTCGATGTGGGCGAGGAAGATTGAAATTTCCCCATCTTCACGGCTCGGAAAGTGCTCCCGGCCACTGACCTCCATCCGATCAGATTCTTGTTTGGGAGCATTCCCATCTTCTCCATAACTTCAAGCTTCTTCTCACTCGGATCGAAGCCATCCACTTTGTGATTTGCTCAGAGCATGGTGAAATTTTTCAAAGGGATGAGTAGTGGTCGAAGGAGACTTTGAGTCGGGAAGACAATAAGAGGTCGGAAAGATTTTCTTAGCAAATAACTAAAGAGGATCAGAGGAAGATCTGGAAGCGTAAAAATGCTAAACCCCAGCAATGGAGATTTTATAGCTTCAGATCTTTAACTGCAATCTGGAGTTATCTAAAAAGTCCAACGGACAAAAGCCTCTTTTTGTCCAATGGACAAAAAAACTCTTAGGTTCCCAAGGCAAGTTCTCAACTTTAAAGTGAACACAGACCACTTCGTATATCACGACATTAAATGGGGTTTGCCCGATACGACTTCATCAGAAGAAAAGTGTTCATACGACTTGTTCATTTAAAGTTAGGGGCTAGCGGCGAGGATTAAAACCTCTATGTATTATCTTAATACATAATAAAAGACTATCGTCTTCATGGTGCGTAACCCTAAGGCTAACGACCCCCTTTGATCGTAAGGATTCCAGAGGTTACATAATTTGGGGACCAAAAGGGAGAGGGGAAAAGAGGCACATAGAGAAGCCAAGGGATATCGAGAAGCACATCGATAATCACAATCTGGTCTGAGACAAGCAAGACAACATCATCAGATTAGAGCATAGCAATCTTCATATTCAGTGTCATTAGGATTAGTCCCGAACCGGGTCGTAAGTACCCCCTTGTAAATCCAGTTCATATCAATAAAGAGCGGCCCCATTCTATCCCAGAAAATATAATGTCATTTTCTTCTTTTATTTCGTAAGATCAGCGACTCGATCGTCAACATCTCTCTTTCTGATTTCTGCAGAAAGTAGGCATGGAGAACCATCAGGACGACGAAGAGGTCGAACCGATGGTCATCGGTGCAGCTGCAGTAGAGCAGCTTGTTTCTCCCCCCGCCAAGAGGCGTCGGCTCATTAAAGCCGCCGACAAGGGAGGCTCAAGCTCGAGTCCTTCTGTTGGGCAAGCAGATGCTCCTAAGACCAGGAGGAGGAAGCTCGCGTAGGCCGTTGATAAGGATGGCGCAAGCTCGAGCTCCGCTATTTAGTCTGCACCTTTGACTAATCTTGCGGCTGAAATAATTGCTGTAGAGGAAACAATTGCGGCAGGAATAGCTGAAGTATTCAAGCCCAAAGCCCCTAAGACCAAGGTATCCTTCTATTATGACAATAAAACCTTCGCACTTTCTGCTTCTCGTGGCTTTATCAAGCGACTAGAAAAGGAGAACTGGAAGGATTTTATGTCTTTTGTGAAGGAAATTGTTGCGCCAGTAGTACCTGTGGTCGAGGGTAATGATGTCCTTGAGGTGGTCGAGACAAGTCTCGACCGTCCGGAGAGCCAAGAGTCTCAAGGAGCGATGGCGCTCGATCAAGACCCACGACTAGGCGTGGTGGTGGTACATTCCTCAACTTGAGTCTCGACGGATGTGGTTGAGAAAAAGTCGAAGAAACCTTCCTTAGGGAGGGTCTTTTCCAAACTCAGGATCAAGTCTGGCACTAGGAGGTATGTAAAATAGACAAAAGTGTAAGAATAACTTTTACCTTTTACTTTTTACTACCTAATTGTGCTTTCCTTTTACGATCTTAGCTCGGCACTGTCACCCTCGAGGGCGTTCTGTCAAGGAACCCACCGCTATTTCCTGTGGGCGAAGGAGCGATGAGTGGCGTTGGTTGAAGGGTCGCCCACTTTGTCCAGAATGGTGGAGGGTGCCGTTAGTCTTTGGAGTGGCTACAACCACCGGGTGGTCGTGGGGCGAGAGGACAAATACAATGGTCGTGAGAGATACCACAAAAGACAATGCAGGCATTAGGCCATCGCCCCAGAAAGGAAGTCGTTGCAGACTTTCCCCCAGGTCCTCAAGGAGGAGCTGGCATTACCGAATCAGAGGAGGAGGAATATGCTAACCTCGCCTCTGAGTTCTTCGAGCCGTCTTCCAATGTGGGATCTTCTGTTCTCAGACCTCGTGCTCGTGTCCCTCACCCCAAAAATATTCCTGATGGAGGGGATGTTTTCGATGACGCGCATCTTGAAGAGGTGTGGTGGGACCGAGTGTGAGATATTGATGAACTGAGGAATCCCACAAGGGTAGTATCTTTGTTTGCACGAAGGACAATGAATGTAAGTACATGTTGTTTAGTATTTGCACTCATATCTTTTCTCGCTTCCAACTGTCTTTCTCTATGCAGAGAGCGTTGGAGCAAATTGTTACTATTGTTGAATACAACAGGCAACTTGTCCAATTGCGACAAGAAAAATCGGAACTCTGCAAGCAGGCAGAGAAGTGGTAAGTAACTGCTTTTCGTAGTCTTTTATGTTTCGACCACTCACACAGTACTTGCGGGGCTTGTCGTAGAAGATCTTATGACTAGGTACTGGTCATGGAAGAGCTTATGACCAGGGTTTTGTCATAGAATGACTTACGACTAGATCTTGGTCATAGAAGAACTTACGACCGCTTGTTTGGTGCTAATGTCCATTCTCTCCATTTGTAGGTTTAAGAGTGACGAGAAGACTTTAGCTGATTCTCTCGACTATGAGAAAGCCGAGGCAAAAAAGCTAAAGGAGGAGATTAAAGACCTCTAGAAGAAGCTTCAGGAGGCAAACTCTGCAAACCAAAAGTTGCAAGGACGACTAAGCGGTAAGTGCTGAACTTGAGACCGCCTTCAACCTTCTTTTCTTTTTCTGAATCTTATTTCTTTTTAGAGAAAGACCAAGAGGTCAAGACGTGGGAGCAGCGCTACCTCAAGGACATTGTCACTCACACAAATGAAGTCAAGAATTAGATTCTCAACTAGTTGGTAAGCAAATCTTTACCTGCGATTAGTTGTGTTTTCCTCTTGAGGTCATTTTATCTGTTGGTCTCATTCTTTTCGAACAAGTAGTACAAATAAAAGCGACTCCACGAGGCTTGACTCTGTCGGGGAGAAATGAAGCCTTTGAAGATCAATCTTCAAGACAACGTTTCACTTCGAACAATGTACTCGGTGGGCTTCATGCTGAGGGGATTACTCCTCGATATGATCACGATGTCTACCCACTTAAGTGCCATTGGCGAATAAGTCGGAACTTTGCAAGAGTTGGTGACTACCCTGAAGGCTAACCAATTCGATTCGATAAAGGATGCGATCGAAGAGGAATAAGATTTATCTTGGCAAAACTTAAAGCCCGTGATCCCAACCTTAATCGCAACCTATCATAGACGACTTCATGCCCTGAAGCGGGCGGGCGATTAATGATAACACTGCACCGATCGCCGAGGCGATCCGCGGAGGTATCGAGATAAGATCTCCTTCACGAGTAGTGCACGCGAGTCCTAAATCTTATAAAGACAAATTTTTGTTGATGTTGATATATATATCCTATATATATATATATATATATATATATATATATATATATCCTTCCTTTTCACGAAAATCATCTTGTCGAGTAGTTAGTAACTCATAAGATAATGAATGGAGAAAAGAGCAAGACTAAAATTGAAATCAAGTTAATAACTTTATCCTAGCCCCGACTATTTGCTTGGTTTATTTAGATAAGCCGGTAAATAGTGTTTAAATAGGTTTTCTAAAGAGAGAGTTTAGCTAACTTGTAGTTTTTCGATCACGATTATCATGCACTAGTCGAAAGAGTAGGAACGAGTCAACATTAGGAAGTTCCTTCTAGTGGGTAGGACCACGTGTAGAGAGGAAAGGCTTCGACTAGGTGATGTTACCATCTTCGACCAGAATAATCAAATCAAGAACGGTTAACTTGAGTTAGATAAACGTTTGGAGTTTCTTTAAAAAATTTGTTCTACTTATTTCAATGCATTCAGTAGGTTTGCTCTGGTAGCAAGAGTTAGAAACAAGATGATGCTAGGAAGTTCCTTCTAGTGGGCAAGACCACGTGCAGAGAGGAAAGTCCTCGACTAGGTGTTGCAACTTCCTCCGACCAGTTAAAACAAACCGAATTTACCGAAAGTAGTCGAGCAAATTTAAAAAGTATACTCGGCTTAATTTATTTTTCAAAAAGATGAATAAAGAAATAAACTAAGGTACTAAGAGTTGGCTTGACATTATTTCGACCATGTTTTGAACCCCAGCTCTTTGTGTTGGTAGCAAAAAGGGAGGAACGAGTCGACTCTAGGAAGTTCCTTCTAGTGGGTGGGACCACGTGCAGAGAGGAAAGGCTTCGACTAGGTGATGTTACCAACCTTTCGACCAGTGTAAAGGTGAACTAGAGTCTTGGTCGTAGGATGTCTTCGACCGGTGTATTGTCATGGAAAAGCTCACAACTAGGAGGCGGTGAAGACGGACCTTCGACGAGGTATGGTGGAAAGAATTGTCAAAGCACTACTCAAAGTAAAACAATAAAGATAGAAAGAACACGATGCTTTATTGAATGGTTGGTCATTTACACACAGAATTTGCGAATGGCGGTCGATATTCCAAGAATTAGAAGAACCGGCCGTCTTCCATTGCCGGTCGTCTTAGAACCTAGGCGCATAACTTCGACCCTTGTGTAAGGACCTTCCCATTTGGGGAAAGTTTGTTCCGATTAGACTGGGATTGAATTTTTCTCAATACCAAGTCACCTACAGCAAGGCTGCGAGGTTGGACCTTACGATCGTAGTATTTGCGCAGGGCTTGCTAGTAGACCGCTGAACGGATTAAGGCTTGATTTCTCTTTTCTTCGAGCAGGTTAATGTCATCCGCTCGAAGTTGTTCTTGGGTTGAGTCATTGAAACTCTCGACCCTTGTTGACCTGATCTTTAGTTCTGACGGAAGCATGACTTCAGCATCAAAAACTAGGAAAAAAGGAGTTTTGCCCTTAGCCCGACTAGCGGTCGTGCAAACTGCCCATAATACTGAGGGTAATTCTTGTACCCAAGCCCCCGAGCGCTTAACAAGTTGGTCGAAGACTCGAGTTTTGATTCCCTGCATTATTTGGCCATTCGCTCGTTCGACTACCCCCATTGCTTTGGGGATGGGCGACAGAGGCGTAACAGAGTTTGGTACCCAACTCGTTGCAAAATTCCTGAAATTTTGCGCATTTTGCGCTCGAAAATGGTTTACCATTATCTGTGATTATTCGACTTGGGACTCCAAATCGAGTAATCACGCTTCTCATCATGAACCATTTTGCAGCTTCCGTTGTTATCACAGTCACAGGTTTCGCTTCGATCTATTTTGTGAAGGTATCAATAGCCACAAAAAGGAACTGAAAGCCCCCTGGAACCCATGGGAACGGTCCTAGGATATCGAGACCCCAGGTCACAAAAGGCCAAGATAGAGGAATTGTTTGTAATGCCTGAGCTGGTTGGTGTATTTGCTTGCTGTGAATCTGGCATTGTACACATTTCTTAACCAACTCTTTGGCATCGTAGAGGTCTGTTGGCCAGTAAAATCCTTGTCGCAAGGCTTTTCCGACCAACATTCTGTAGGAAGCATGAGTTCCATAGATGTCCTCGTGAATGTCGTGAAGGAGGTTTAGTCCTTCTCTCTACGGTATGCATCGCATGAGTACCCCTTGAGTGCCTCATTTATAGAGGATTCCTTCGACCAAAGTATACATTTTGGCCTTTCGGGATAAACTATCTGCTTCGAGATCGTCATCGGGTACGGAACCCGTCTGAAGATACTTGTAGATGGGATCCATCCAAGTATCCTCGTATTCCAGAGAGGCTGTCTCAATAGGACATATCTCTGGTGTGTCCACTAGAGATGGCTTCTGGAGTTGCTTCAAGAAGACTCCCTTTGGTACTTGTGATCGAGAAGAAGCTATCCGAGCAAGCTGGTCTGGGAGGAAATATCCTTTCGAGGGATAAATTGTACCTCAAAACCGAAAAAATACTTTCAAGCTTCCGAACCTCCGATAAGTACCAAGACATGGTTGGGTTAGAGCACTGGTACTCTTTTCCGACCTGATTCACGACTATTTGAGAGTCTCCTCTCTCGAGTAGTCGTCGAATCCTGAATGCTTCGTGCTTCGTATGCCAACTAGTAAACCTTCAGATACGCCATGTTGTTAGTGGCACGAAAGTTTAAGCTGTATGGCATACTTTAAGGTCTCTCCGTTAGGAGATTCGGAACCACCTGACCCAGAGCCACTTAAAGTAAGTGACCCGTCAAAGTACATAAATCCTTGATCGTGGGTATCGTACTGGGGATCCTGAATAGGTTCAGGATTTGTCCATTCGGCGACCAAGTCTACCAAGATCTGGGATTTAATGGCCGTTCGGGACATGAAATGGAGGTCGAATACCCCAAGTTCTACTGACCATTTAGACATACGTCCTGCTGCTTCCGTATTCTGGAGGATCGCTCCCTAGGGAAACTCAGACGGCACAATTATCTTGTGCGCCTGAAAATAATGCCGCAGTTTCCTCTAAGACATGAGGAGGGCATAGAGGATCTTTTGGACCTAAGGGTAACGCTCCTTAGGTTCGTGCAAAACTTCACTTACGTAGTACACTGGTCGTTGAACTTTCTCGTTCTACGACTAGTACTGCGCTCACTGCTAGTGGTGTGGTAGCTAGATAAATGAAGAGTGTCTCTTCTGGTTTCGGGGAAACCAGAACAGGAGCACTCGTAAGATATCTCTTGACATCCTCGAAGGCAGCTTTTGCCTCGTCCGACCACTCGAAACCCTCGTGCTTCCTTAGAAGTTTGAAGAAAGGTAGTCCTTTTTCTCCCAGACGTGCTATGAAACGACTTAAAGCCGTCATACACCCTATGGGCTTTTGGACTTCTTTCTTCGTGGTTGGAGGGCGCATTTGAACAATGGCTTTTATCTTTTCGAGATTTGCTTGATCCTCGTCATGCGAGACCGAGAATCCAAGCAATTTTCCCGAAGAGACTCTAAACACACACTTCTCAGGATTGAGTTTTAAGCGGTGTTTTCTGAGGTTGTCAAATGTCTCCTTCAAGTCTGAAACATGATCAAGCCGTTTGATGCTTTTTACGACTAGATCATCAACATAGGCTTCCAAATTTTAGCCTAGCTGAGGTGAAGAAGTCGATTGCATCAAATGTTGAAAAGAAGCGTCACATTTTTTAGACCAAATGGTATTTTGACATAGCAAAATATAACAAATGAAGTAATAAATGCGGTCTTCTCTTCATCTTCTAGACACATATTAATCTGTTGGTAGTCAGAATATGCATCTAGAAAACTTAATGTTTCGCAACCAGTAGTAGAGTCAACCAACTGATCGATGTGAGGTAAAGGGAAATCATCCTTTGGACAAGCTTTATTAAGATCAGTGAAGTCTACGCACATTCGCCAGTTGTCGTTGGACTTCCTAACCATTACAGGGTTAGCCAACTACTCTGGATGATCGACTTCTATTATAAAACCTGCTTTAAGGAGCTTGTCCAATTCTAACCTTATAGCATCTCGTCAATTAGGGGCAAATCTCTGTAATTTTTGTTTTATGGGTACTTTGTCAGGTCGTAGAGCTAGCCTATGCTCGATCACGTCCCTAGTGACTCCGGGCATATCGGATGCTTGCCACGCAAAGACATGTGTGTTTGCTCGGAAAAAAGTGATGAGGGTGTCTTCCTACTTGGGGTCGGAAGTATCCCCGATGCGAACAGTCTTCGAGGGCTCCTCCTGATCTAGGGGAACCTCTTTGACTTGGTCGTTCGGCTTGGGCACAGTTTTAGGCTTCGAGTGCTTGGTCAAAGGCTGCCCTTTTTCTTCCCAAGCTGGTATCTGACCCACCGTCTCGAGGGATCAACGGTCACACGTATACGCCATCTTCTTATCACAATGAATTGTGATTACTCCTTTGGGACCTGGCATCTTAAGACATTGATACCCATAATGAGTTGCCATTAAGAATTTTGCCAAAGCTAGTCGTCCGAGTATGGTGTTATATGTCGTATCGAAATCGACCACATCAAAGGAGATCTTCTCTGTCCTAAAATTACTTGGTGAACCAAATGTAAGGAAGAGAAACTTGACCAATGCGTTTGGCCGAAGACCCCAGTATAATACCATGAAATGAATATCTTACCGGTCTTACCTTAGTCCTAGGGACTTGCATTTCATCCAGGGTGTTCGTAAACAAAATGTTCAACGAACTACCACCATCAATCAACATTCGATTTACTCGACAGTTGTTGATGGTGGGTTCGACCACGATCAGAAATTGACCTGGTCGAGTCTAAGAGATCAAGTAGTCAACCTTCTCGAAGGAGATGGTGACTTCCGACCACTTTGGAAACTTATTGACAAGAGGATGGTCAATGGAGTTTACCTCTCGTTTGACTACCTTAAGCTGTCGTTTTGACTCGTATGCCGATGATCCTCCAAAGATGTGCTTGGGATCTTGAAACGACATGTCCTCATTGTCGTCCGACTATGTACGACCACTAGCTTGCCCTACCTCCTCGAGAGTAGGAAGTGGTCCTTTGCCGTTGTAGTAGTCCTCGAGCTTTCGTTGGAAAACTCGACAATTGCGAAGGTCATGTCCTTCCTTTTTATGGAAAGGGCACCACCTAGGCTTATCGGTCTTCCATTCGGGGCGCTTACCTTTGCCTCGATCGGGGTGTTGTTTGGTCGTTCATGGCTCTTTATCGCTTACGGCCAGGACCTCCTTAGAAGCATTGACTTGAGGCTTTTGGCCCTTTGCCTTGTTCTTAGATTTCTTGGCTTTATTATCCTTCTTCTTGCCACCTTCGCCAGCTTGATCGATGATTTTGGTCCACTCGACTGCTTCATCAGCAGTAGCGTACCGATCAGCCATCTCGAAGAGTTTGGCGACAGTAGCAGGAGGGTTCAAAGCGATGTCCTCCGTGATCATTCTGCTGCGGACTCCCTGCTTGAAGGCTCTGATAACAGATGAGTCAGAAACCTCAAGAATCAAATTACGAACCTGATTGAAATGCCTAATGAATTGGCGTAGTATTTCATGATCATTTTTTCGCATCCTATGTAGGTCGTCCTCCTTTTCGAGGCGATGGTAGGTACCACAGAAATTGGCGACAATATATCGCGAGAGATGTTACCACGAGTAGATCGACTCGATGGTTGGTTTAACAACCACGATCGGCGAACCCTTGAAACACGATCGGAAGGTAATTTGCCATGACGCGCTCTCCTCCTCTTCTTTGCTTTCGGATAGCGGTCGTATAAATCTGAAGGAATTCGATGGGATTTTGAGACCCATCAAATTTCTCCATGTTCCCTGGTCTAAACCGCAGCGGCGATGAAGCGCTTTCGAGGTCGGCGAGAATGCGGACATCCGATAATTACGTCATGCGCATCCTTTGTAGAAAAGAATGGTTGACGTCACCAGGTGATCGGACTCGACGATACCCAGCAACAGATAAATCTGACTTATGGTAAGTTTCGATCCTACGAGGGCAATACTCCTTGTACTCTGTCTGTTGTTGCAGACCTCTCGATCAGAGTGGTGAATGATCACCTCTCCTAGGAGCTTTATGATCATCAGGCGTTCGAGGAACTCTTTTCCGGTTTAGGGAACGATGCAACTTGCGATGACCCCCATGTGGTGAGTTATTCGAATGTCTGGAAGCTGACGGAGTCGTACTGCCATGACTCCCAGCATGATGTCGGCGGGGTCGTTCGAGCTTGCTCATCGTGCTCCGCAACCTTCGTGCGATCTCTTTAGCGAAGAGGTCGTAGCCAGGTGCTCGGGCAAGTTCTCGAGATGGGTTCTTGAGCAGATTGTTGATATGCTGAAGTTCTTGAGCTTCTTCTGACTGGTATTGGGTGCACCCATGCAATTTTCTCTGAACCGCAACTCGTTTCCGTCGGATTGTTTTAGAATCATCTATACCTGATCCTTGAGCTTGCCTTAGTGAAGTACGATGATATTGAGAATTTCCCGCACGCTCATCAGAGTATTGACTCTGTTCATTGCGGAGGTGTCCTTGTCATTACTTTGCGGCGGTCGTGGGTGTGATCTTGAGGCGTCCTCGACCCTATCTCTAGGAGAGTTATTGCTACCTGAGGGCAGGACGAAGGCCTCCCATTGATGATCTCCACTTGTTCTAGAGGTCTCCTCGCTTGAGGAGTCGTCGAATGACACCATCTGGCGACTTGGAGCAAACCCCTCCAGGAAGGGGAATTCCGGGTTATGGCCGTCTCCGTCCGCAAGTGAGCCTTGCGTTGGGATGGTCAAACTCGCAGGAAGAGCATGTTCAAACGCATCCTTGGCTGGGCTAACCAGAGGGAGAGAACCACCAAGTGCTGATGAAGATCTGAAATTATGATTTCCAAGAGTTGTCGCGCCAGGTCGGACTGTCTCAAGTGGACTTGAACATTTGGAGAGGGAACTCTCGCAATGCCCTGAGTCTGCCTTGGGACAGCCCTTGTTGTGGTCGGATTGACCATTGCCCTCTGAGAAAGCCGGTTCCCCATCTGGACGTATCGTTGTGGGGGATAAGGATCCCTCAACTCCGTCGGTGGTAAAGTCTCCTGGAGAAAGATCTCCGGGGACGACATCACCATCGGATGATGCATCACTCGGCTCATAGTCGAAACCGGCATCTATGTCGATATCTGCGTAATCGGCCAAGTCGAACCAGTTCTCCTCGTTCCACTCTCCTGCCATGAGAGCATGAGAATTGGAAAGACAAAGGAAAGCTGGTGACTTGAAGATCCCCACGGTCGGCGCCAACTGTCGGTATTTTAGGACCGAACTTACGTAAAGATTGTTTGATTCGGGAGTTCCTCTAGGCTGAAAATCACACAGAGATGGAGACACGGGGATTTTTATACAGGTTCAGGCCTTCTCCTGGGAGAATAACAACCCTACTCCTGTGTGTATGTATTGAGTATACTGAATTACAAGATGGAACCAAAGACTAGAGTGTTGTGCTTCTAATGATCTCCGGATCGCCTGATTGTCTGATGATTACGCCTTTTATCTGAGTCCTCAAGGTGTATCGTTAGCCTCGTGTAAAGACTACCTTAATGTCCCAGTTATTGAGCCGTTCTTGAAGGTTATTATGGGAGTAATGCGCTCCCATCTTTGCCAGCAATTATCACAATAACAAAGGAGTTAAAATCGTGCCATTATTCTAGAGAATAACCGCGTAATTTCTTGCCTATATTTTGAATATGGTGCGGGAGATTCCTTGATCGACTAGACCCACATGTCGATTAGGGTCTAGTCGTGAAAGAGAGATCTTACGATCTTACGACCCGCGGTGATCGTAGAAGAACTTACGATCATGGGATAGTCGTAGAAGGACTTACGACTATAGAGTAGTCGTAAGAGGACTTACGACTACTAGGTGGTCGTGGCGAACTTCGACCTTGACTTCTCCCTTATGGTTATTAAGGGTATACTCAAGAGTTACATGGCGTAATTATTATCCATAATATGAATTATAGATATATACTAAAATGAGGATTGTAATATCCTCGTCACTCCTGTAACCCCTTAAAGGGTTTTTGAGGTTGTTTTGCTTGTACACAAGTTTGGCACTTTGATCATTTGACAATATCATATTTTGGAATTAAATCTAATCTGGACATTCTAACAATACTATCAAAACCAATATGACAAAAACGAGAATGCCATATATTGGCCTCATATTTATTCAAACTAGTTGCAACATTCAGATTATACTCTAAAGTACTTATGCGAAACAAGCCTCCGCTCTCATAGCCTTTACCAACAAAGTTACCAAACTTAGGCAATACAATTTTATTTGACTCAAATACTAGCTTATACCCATCCCTGCATAGGAGGGAACTACTAACAAGGTTCTTGTTTATGGTTGGCGCATGCTGCACGTTCTTCAAGTGGACAATCTCCCCTGAAGTAAGCCTCAGATCCACCGTGCTAACACCAAGAATAGAAGCATGCGACCCGTTCCCCATTAGGGCGGAGGAAGCCTCGACTGCCTGATAAGAAGAAGACAAGGAAATATCAGAACATACATGAAGATTAACTCCAGTATCAACCCACCAATCAGTGGATTGACATGCTGAAAATACAACAGGTGGATTACCATACCCTCCTGTTGAGGCCTCGTCTATGATCACGTTGACAACCTTTTTCTTTGGCTGTGCACCATGTTTGCTATTGCGGAAATGACAGTCTTTCGCCATATGACCGTTTTTCCCACACACAAAGCATGTGATGTTCCTCATATCCTTCTTCTCAGTTTTCTTCTTAAAGCTAGTTGTCTTTTTTGGTTTAAAGCCTTTGTTATTCTTTCCATATCTCTTCCTATAGCGTTTGCATCTTATGCTTTAAGCGTATGGCAAAACCACGCCATGAAGCGAAATTTGGCAACAATGCATGACCACAAACTTAGGAGGCAAAACACAACCCGGATGTGCAATCTCTCGACTAATGCTTCGTAGCTCATGAGCCTGTGCAACTTTTGACTTAGCATCGTCCATGCTATTGTCGAAGAATTGCTCGCACATATAGAGCCACCGACCAGCCTCTGTTTCGGCATATTTGTCCTCGAGTGCATCCCACAACTCTGTGGCGGAGTTGAAGTCCATGTACACATCATAGAGAGCTGGTCAGATAGTATGGTTAGTATGCATCCAAGGGCTGTGTTGTTATCTGTGTCAAAACGCCTGGTATGTTCATCCGTAATTGGATACTGTATATGGATCACCCACCACATCCCTAAAGACATGAGCCAAAACTTGACCCTTGTCTACCATCTATGAAAGTTCTGACCAGAAAACCTCTCAGGTTTCATAGCATCAGAAGCACCACCAATTGCTAGATCACAAAAATATCCACAATAAGGTTTCTAGATTGTTGGAAAAGTGGGCAACATTTTAATTCCAGATTTTATTATCGAGGCAAAGATCACAAATAACTAGTGATGCATAAATCGATACTAATAGCAAGCTACACATTGCACATCTAAACATACTTAGAATATATTGGTCGTACACACAACTTACATTATAGGTCGATGAATAACAGGAAGCAATGCAGACTCGATGCAGTGCAAACCGTAGATGTCGCAATACAGCAAGCGGTCGCGTAGATGCGCAGCTTAGAAACCTTATTGTCGTCCTGTGCAGGTGAACTTTGCGATAATGGTTCAGAGGCTACCGCTCACCCTCCTTCCGGTGCACATCGAGGAGAAGGGACGGCTTGGTTCAAATAGTACAACCCTCCAACACAAGAGAACGGAGAGGAAAGAAGAAGAAGAATTGGAATGGAAAAATCTCTTCCTTGGCCTGGACGTCTCCAAATTATTTTAAGGGTCGAGTCAATTACTCTCTAGTAACTGCTCAATAAAACACACATTAGAACACTAGTAACTACTAATTCAAAACCAATTAATAGTAATTAAGCAATATTTATTATATCCTGATTACACATTGGTCTATAGCTTTGACCAGGTTTGACCACGTTATTTGGATCACTCAAGTTTGACCACTTTATTTTGGCCACACTCTCCTGGAGTGATCCAAGAAAATCTCTAAGGAAGGTCCAAGAGGATCTCTCAAAGAGAGAAATCTCGAGGAGATCCAGAGATCTCAAGAGGTCCAATAGGACCACAGTGTTTCGACCACACTCTCTTGGAGTGATCCTAAGATATTTTCAATGGAGGTCCAAGAGGATCTCCCGAAGAGGTCCAAGGGTGGTCTAAGAAAAACTGTCACTAGTCTTATGAACTATTTGTTTCGACCACATTATTCTTATGGACCACTTGTTTGAGAGAGAGAAATGCACGATTAAAAAAAAAAACTAAATTATACATGTTTTAAAATTTCAGAAATAAATGGGTTTTTACGGATAAGGGCTCAACTCTAACACCAGTGCTACGTACCAAACAGCTGTTTTACAGCAAGTAGATTATCCAAGACTGCACAAGGCTTACTGGCTATAGCTAGCGACTTAAATAACCTTCTAGTGGAAGGTATATCCTTCAGATCGTGCTTAACCGCCCAATGGTTCAATGCATACGTGCGATTTTCACAAGAATCGGATGCCCCTATACCAACTGGCTGCACAATCTCAATCTCCCACAAAACACGGGCGTACTAACCAGGTAACTTCTTTCAGTCTTTCACTTTTTGATACAACGAGTTGTTCCACAAACTAGCGCGGCACATGTCACTTGTGTGTAGCTAAGTTGAACGACCGCATCGATTGTCAAAATCAACTAAGTGGAGGAAGCGTATGGTTGTCTGTCTATTTTGCATGGCCCTAGATGCTGACCATGGTGGTACTTATACATACAGCGATTGTTTTTTTATGCTACCTCTGCCCACCAACCCTAGACTTGTTGATAAGTCAAGCTAGTGGGCAACTTCACCTGTATGCACGGTCAGGCGTTAATTACTATGAGGAATCTTACCACACTCGATTTCTAACTTAAGACTGTCGAGTGCTATGGTGCAGCGTGCGTGTATTGGCTGGCTATGAAATACTTCTACGTACATTAGCATTTTGCCATGCACATACTGCTGCATCATGACTATGTATATGGACGCCGGCTTCAGAAAGGATCGATCAAGTTAAATAAACGCTGATAAGCTTATCCCCTTTGAAAATTCAATTAGCTGATTCTTGAGCTCGATCGAATGAAATCAGTGTCTTCTCTGCAGACTTTCTAAAGAATAAGAAACTGGACAGGATTAATTATTCTGTGTTTATTCGTCATCAAGGTGGCATAAAATGCGAAAGATATGAGAGACACAATTTAGACATTGAAGAAAAATTGTGGTGGAACTCGATTTGCATGCCAAGAACAACTTTCGGTGCGGACTTTTTAACTACGATGCTGGATCACATTCCTTGGAAAATGGGAAGTAACGTAATACTTCTAGAAAGATACTCTAGAACATATGGCGCGGTAGAGTCCAAATTCCTTGTTCCCTCTTTATCCTTTCTCCGATTATGTTCCAAATATTTTCCACATGCACGATAAGCAGCAGCTGGTACTGATTAAAAGTTCATAGCATGTAAACCGAATAGTATCCACGAGACCACATCCGAGGCTTCGTTGCTGATGCGTGGATAACATTTGTTTACACTGGTCCTACCTGTAACAAAAATTAATTACTCTACAACAAGACCAAAGTCCAAAGTAGCAGCTGTATATATAGCTAACACCATGCAAAACACAGGTCATGGTCTTCACGGTTCACACAAGAGTTCTACAGAGCCCCAGTAAGCAACGACCAAAATGACTGTCATGATCACGAGAGTATCTCCCCGATAAATTATATTATAGCACGGGCGTGCGTGGACAAAAAGTCTTTACAGATGTTTGTTCTCTTCTGGTTAACCTGACAGAAACCCCAACTTTGCGCCCGTCTTTCTGTCGAGCAAATGGGAAGCTTCGCGGTGCTTGCCGGCACAGGCTCTGCCACCCGCACGCTTAGAACCAACCGTGCTGGCTAGCTCTTCTTTTTTTAACCGCGCGATCAAACACAGGTGCGGGTCGATTTTCACGACCGGCGCGTCGCCTAGCTACTCGCCTCGGCTGTCCGTCCACCCGCCTCGGCGTGTGGTGGTGGTACTCGGTTGCGACCCAACCTGTCGCCACTCGCTAACGCTGCCTCTCGTCTAATCATGCAGCCGGCAACCGCATGGGCGGTGCGCGTCAAAACCACCTGCGCGCACGAGCCGCCGGTATAAAAAAAAAAGCGCGAGGAGCTCCCGCACGTTGCAAATAAAATTTGCGGGCAGGTCGGTGATTTGAAGTTTCCTTTGACGCGAACCGGATCTCGGCCGGATCCTGAACGCTTAGCAGGCTCGGAATTCCCTTTTTGTCCGTGCCGTGCCGTGCCGCGGCGCGGTTGAGTTGAGTGATTGACAAAAAGAATATCTGCCATGTCGTCCAGGAAGGCATCCAGTTCCATCGACCGATTCCCGGCCCCCGTGTGGATGTTGGGCATGTTACAACTTGCGACGTCTTCACGTGGCCGCCAGCCGTAACCCGGGGTGAACTTTAGTCTAATCCTAGTCCCAGTCGCTAGCTAACCTCCCCAACCCACAACGATATTCAATGCACCTCGCCAGGTTTGTTGTCGCGTAACCGTTGCTGTGCCATAGACGGCTAATGAGTTAAGATATGACGCAGCCGTCGCGATCGATGCGTGCGCGCAAGGGGAAGTTTGGTATCGCCTTTTCCCGAATCAACCGAGCTAATGCCGCTTACGCGCCGCTGTCCGTGCACCGCGCGCGCGCGCGCGCGATCGATCGGCCAGTAAAAGCACGGAATTCCGTGTGCTAAAAGCGGCTCGACAAAGGCTTCGCCGAGAAAGTCGTGGATAAGGCTCGGTCTGTTCGTCTGGCTCGGCGGCCCTCCTCACCCGTGGTACGAAACGGACAGCCCATGTTCGAGCAGAAGCAGGCAGGCGACAGAGATTTTACCTTCGATTCAGCATCTCGAATGCCGGGGAGGGAAACTCTCCTAAATTTGGCTAAGCGTTTCTGCCGTGCTCGCCTCCGCTTTCTCTAATCTCTTGCTGATGATAACAACGCATAACAAATTTGTTAATCAAGCGAATCTACATGCCTTACACCAACTCGATGACCAAGTCGTAGAAATTTTGCACCGTCCACGAATCCGTCAAGAAAATACTGCGTGGTGAAGTGCTCGACACTCGGCCGGCCGGGGCCCAGCGGCCACGTCTCCCGGTGACTGACCTGTCCGGCCCCACCGTGCCGGGCGGTTGTCCACCTCCGGACGGGACACCGGGCCCCACCGCTGCCGCACCGTGGACTGACAGACACTGGCGTCACCCCATGTCCTTCTTCCCGTCTCACTCTTCTCCTCCTCGCCCGACGCCTCCCCCCTATAAATATCGCGCCATTCCGAACCAGGCATACACCACCAACACAAAACATTTCTTGTCCCTCACACGCATTCTTTAGCCACCGCCTAGTGCCTACTAGCTCTATCTAAGCTAGCGTTCGCTGTTAGTGTTTGGGTTGAACCAATGGCGGTGATGACCGATATGTTGACAGCCATTGGCGCGGCTCTCCGGAGCCCGGCCTCGTCCCCGGCGACGGCGGTGAAAGAGAAGGACGCCGAGAAGCTCCGGTTCATCGAGGAGATGACCTCCAACGTGGACTCCGTGCAGGAGCGCGTCCTTGCTGAGATCCTCGGCCGGAACGCCGACACGGAGTACCTTAAGAATTGCGGCCTCGACGGCGCCACCGACTGCGCCACCTTCCGGGCCAAGGTGCCGGTGGTGTCGTACGACGATCTGCAGCCGTACATCCAGCGCATTGCCAATGGAGACCGCTCGCCCATCCTGTCGGCGCACCCCGTCTCCGAGTTCCTCACCAGCTCCGGCACGTCGGCCGGCGAGCGCAAGCTGATGCCCACCATTAAGGATGAGCTCGACCGACGCCAGCTGCTCTACAGCCTCCTCATGCCAGTCATGAACCTGTAAGTTTACTATACCACTCATTGGCCCTCTAAATTTGACAACACACACATAGAAGTACAGTTAGTAATTAATGGCCATGGTGCGTTCAATGATTTGTATAGGTATGTGCCTGGGCTTGACGAGGGGAAGGGACTCTACTTCCTCTTCGTGAAGTCGGAGACGAAGACGCCGGGCGGCCTGACGGCGCGGCCCGTCCTGACGAGCTACTACAAGAGCGACCACTTCAAGAACCGGCCGTACGACCCCTACCATAACTACACGAGCCCGACGGCGGCCATCCTCTGCGCGGACGCGTTCCAGAGTATGTACGCGCAGATGGTGTGCGGCCTGTGCCAGCGCCAAGACGTGCTGCGCCTCGGCGCCGTGTTCGCCTCCGGCCTCCTCCGGGCCATTCGCTTCCTCCAGCTCAACTGGGAGCAGCTCGCCGCTGACATCGAGGCCGGTGCGCTCATTCCACGCGTCACCGATCCGTCGGTGCGCGAGGCGGTCGCCGGCATCCTCCGGCCGGACCCCGAGCTCGCCCAGTTCGTCCGCACCGAGTGTTCCAAGGGCGACTGGGCCGGCATCATCACTCGCATTTGGCCGAACACCAAGTACCTGGACGTCATAGTCACCGGCGCGATGGCGCAGTACATCCCGACCCTCCAGTACTACAGCGGCGGCCTGCCGATGGCGTGCACCATGTACGCGTCCTCCGAGTGCTACTTTGGCCTCAACCTCCGCCCGATGTGCGCCCCGTCCGAGGTGTCCTACACTATCATGCCCAACATGGGCTACTTCGAGTTCCTCCCCGTGGACGAGACCGGCGCGGCGTCCGGCGACGCGAGCCAGCTCGTGGACCTCGCCCAAGTGGAGGCCGGGCGCGAGTACGAGCTGGTGATCACGACCTACGCCGGGCTGAACCGGTACCGCGTCGGCGACGTCCTCCGCGTGACGGGGTTCCACAACGCGGCCCCTCAGTTCCGGTTCGTGCGCCGCAAGAACGTGCTGCTGTCCATCGAGTCCGACAAGACCGACGAGGCCGAGCTTCAGCGCGCGGTGGAGCGCGCCTCCGCGCTGCTCCGCCCGCACGGCGCGTCCGTGGTGGAATACACCAGCCACGCGTGCACCAAGCGCATCCCGGGGCACTACGTCATCTACTGGGAGCTACTGACCAAGGGGCCCGGCTCCGGCGCCGGCGCCACGGTGGACAAGGAGACGCTCGACAAGTGCTGCCTCGAGATGGAGGAGGCCCTGAACACGGTGTACAGGCAGAGCCGGGTCGCGGACGGCTCGATCGGGCCGCTCGAGATCCGGGTCGTCCGGCCCGGCACCTTCGAGGAGCTCATGGACTACGCCATCTCCCGCGGCGCATCCATCAACCAGTACAAGGTGCCCCGGTGCGTGACCTTCCCGCCCATCATCGAGCTGCTCGACTCGCGCGTCGTGTCCAGCCACTTCAGCCCCGACCTGCCGCACTGGACCCCCGCCCGGCGGTCCGACTATACCGCAGAGGAATGAATGCTCACCTTAGACCGGAGATTGCTGCACCTTGGACCTTGCTCGCAGAAGTAGAATGCCTCCACCCAAATATTTGTTAATTTTGGAATATTTTATGGTTGCTGTCAATTGGTAGCATGAGAGTACCTTTGATGTGAGGAGATCGATGTAAGAGGCTACCACTAGTAGTACTACTTGCCTGTATCAGGAGTGTGGTAAATTTAACGTGTCGTCGAAACTGTACGAGTTCTGCACAAGATTTTGTTCCAATTATTGGTCACGAGCTGGACAACTTTGGACACCAGAGGCCACTGCCTTTCCTAATTCTCCTGCCTTTAACCTTTCCATTTTAGGTGAGCCAATTCATTGACGGGCTTCGTGAGAGGTGGTTGTTGATGCTACGTTGGAAATTGGTGCGAGGGGTAAAACTGCCGGATTATTAGCTCATCGTACGTGCATTCAGCTTCTCGCCATCAACTACTACCGCTTCAAGTGCATTTGATTATAGTCTTTTAAATTGTTGATGCAAGCGTCTAGTAGGAGTACCTATGTGAAATTCTTCCATCTGTGGTGCTGACACTTGATTAATCAGACTAACTTTAAAAAGTGTCATGCTAAATCATGCCAGACCGAAGCACGATCCTGCACACTGCTAGGTCGTCAGGTCATAGCTACAAATGGACCAACATACTTTCCTGAATGTACAGTACTGCTTTTGTGTTTCCTTTGCTCGCTTTCCACTCTTCTTCTCACCCAAAGCTATGCCAAAAGGAAGGGCCGTTCCTTGTTCTTGACATTGTAACTTGTAAGTTCTGCAGAGTGTTTCGAATACTCGTTCAACTGGTACTCTTGATTCAACGTTTGCCTCCAAGACATGTTCGTTGATCAATACACTTGTGATTAGAGATGTCAGTCGAATCTGAATTATCCGTTTTATCCGATGACGATGATCTAATAATCATCAATTAACTAAATTGTTTATCTGTAATAGTTATTATATATAGCAATATCTTCATGTTATTTGTAAGGATACCTCTTATCATTAATAAGGGAGAAGCTTAGCCAAGTGGTCGTAAACTATTTTACGATCACCCTATATGGTCGTAAGTATTTCTACGACTACTTAGTGGTCGTAGGAAATTTTCTACGACCACCTTATGATCGTCTTACAACGATTACTTCATGGTCGTAAGCTTTATTGCGACCAGTTCAACTACGACCGTCCTATAGTCAACAAAACATACAGACATGTGGGCCCAATCGACATAAGCCTCTACCTCTAATATAACTACAAGACGACGTGAGAAGATCAGTCTCTAACAATAACCGTCATTGAACGTGCGCATTTTATCAAATGGTGAGACGCTTCTTGATATGAGACAACTGTCACCCCTTCATGCGCTATATAAGGAGTAAAGACGGTGGATAGAAGACAATAAAAACAACGACAACGAAGACAAGATCAACAGATAGAAGCCATTAAGCCCTAGTTCTAGTGATTTCTTCCTTGTTGTAAGGCATAGTCAATATAACGATATAGGAGTAGGATTATTATTCTCTCAGGAGAAGGCCCGAACCTATATAAAATCTATGTGTCTTTTTCTATGTGGTTTAACTCAAGGAGAGTCCCCAGCATTTATTTGTAAGATCGATACTAAACCATCGACAGTTGGCGCCGTCCAGTGGGGATCTTCCGGCTTCTCCCTTCCTTTTTGACAAATTATCTTCATTTTTCAACTCTGATGCTTTATGGTAGGAGATTGGAATGAGGAGAATTGGTTCGATTTGACAGACTACGCAGAATTTAACATGGATGCTAGCTACGAGTACGAGTAGAGCATCATTTCGTCTGATGGCAACACCGTTCTAAGGATCTTTCACGGACCCAGGAGATCGTGCCACGAACAAGGTTGATAAGGGAGCTCTCCCCATACAACATTACACCCAAATAAGGAACCAGACTCCTCAAAGGGCAAGGGTCCATCCGACCAGGGTCAAGATCGCACCACGGCTAGTACAGAGCACGGCGAGGGTTTCCCTCTAAATATTCAAGCCCGAAATTTCTATTCCTGGAGGGGATTGCTCCAAGTGGCGAGGCGTTGTTTTTCGACTACTCCTCGAGTTAGAAGGACTCAGACGCGAGTGGAGATAATAGCACCCAGGAGGTCTTTGTCCTCCCCTTAGATCCTAATCTCTCTGCAAGAGGCAGGGCTTGGGATGCTTCCCATCACACACTTACTTTGGGCTCTCGTGGTGTTGGCGAGAATGCCTTCGGTGATGAGCAGGATCTCCACCTTTATGAGCGTGGCCGAAATCCTAGAAATGATCGCTCTCCACTGAGGCATGCTTTAGCTGACTTAGACGTCGATGATCCTGAAACCATTCAGAGAAGAAGAATTGCTACCCAGATATCCTTACCTAGGCGCATCCAATACCGGTTAGAGGAAGTTCAAGAACTTCAACAAATCAATGACCTGATCAAAAACCCGACTCAAGATCTTGGACAAGCGCCAGGCTACGACCTCTTTGCTCAAGAGATCACACGAAGACTTTGGGAAACGATGGTCAGGCTTGAGCAGACTCAACAACACTGCCTCGTAGTTGTACCGGGACAACTCCACCAATCACTAGTCGTTCAGATGACTCCTTGTAGAGAATGACAAGACAACGTGTCTAGTCGATCTCCTAGGCATGACCCTAGTCGGAGAAGAGTCCCTCGAATAACTGGTGATCGACAAACTCCTAGAGGAAGTAGTCATTCACCACTTCTTCCGAGAAATATGCACCAACGGATGGAGTACGAGGAGTATCACCCTCGTAGGGCTAAGATCTATGATAGGTCAGGTCCACTTACCACTAGGTATCATCGAGTACGATTGCCTAGTGACGAGGATTAAAATATCTATTTATTACTTTAATACATAATAAAAGACCATACGTCTTCATGGTCGTGACCCCTAAGGCTAACAACCTCACTGCTCGTAAGGATTCCAGAGGTTACATAATGGGTGCCCCAGTCGAACAAGGTCATGTATCTAGTCTCCGACCAGGTAGCTGCTCTTAGGAGTTATGAACTGGTATCTGGATCTAATTCTAAGTATATTCTTTACCGTGTAATGGAACACGTGTTGTATACTCCATACCACGTGACATTACATAAATCTAAGACACTAACAAACAACTACCGTATGGTTGAGTGTCTCACACACGCTCAACCGCAGAGCGGTTGATACTTTATCAACCATTGCCTCGCTCTAACCAATCACGACGCTTCACAAGGGACATCTTCATTAGGAGTAACTACCACCTCTTCGGAAGTTATTTAAGGATGGAGCGCAGACGAAAGGAGGGAGGATCGGATTTGAGATTAGAGGATTGCCTTGCATCAAATTAGAGCAGCGCAATCAACCCTAGATTCATGCTTCAAGTCTGATTAAATAGCATAGCAAGCATCATTCTCAGTGTAATTAGGATTAGTCCACCGTCTGGTCATAAGCACCCTCTATAATAGCCAGTTCATATCAATAAAGAGCAGTCTCATTCTTTCCCAAGAAATCTATGTCATTTTCCTCTACTTTATTTCGTAAAATCGTCGACACCTAGTGATGTCAATCCTTCTTTCCTGAAGAGAAGGCGTTATGATATTATTACCAAACGTCGAGCGTTTTTGACTAACCCTCGAGCAGTTCGCTGGCCGCCACGATTCTAACTAGTGAACATAAAGAAGTTTGATGGGTCACAAAATCCCATCGAGTTTCTTCGAATCTACATCACCGCTGTTTGAGCAGCAGGAGGGGGAGAGCATGTCATAGCCAACTACCTTCCTACTATGCTCGAAGGATCTGCTTGGTCATAGTTGTTAAATCAGCCACAATAGTCCATCTATTCATCGCAGTATCTCTGCAACCTACTGCTAGCCAACTTCCTAGGCACTTACAACCGCCCAGGAAAGAAGGATGACCCACACAGAATGCGATAGGATTCTCATGAGACCTTGTGCCAATTTATCAGGTGTTTCAGTCAGGTTCGCAATTCAATTCCTAAAGTTTCTGACTCTTCTGTCATTAGAGCATTCAAGCAGGTAGTTCGCAATCGAAGCATCACCAAGGATATCGCTCTAAATCCTTCGACTCCTGTCGCCTGAGCTCTTTGAAATGATCGACCGTTATGCAACTGCTGCAAAAGCGGCCAAGTGGAATTGCATGATTAATCATGACGATAAGGACACTCGAGGAGCAGGCGAAGGCAACAAGAAGAAAGATAAAAAGGCTAGAAAATCCAAGAGCAAGAGTAAAGGTCAAAAGGTTTAAAGAAGTCTTAGCCGTGAGCGACAAGGAGCCTCGGAGCTCCAAACCAAATCCTGATCGGAGTAAAGGTAAATGCCCCAAATGGAAGAACAACAAACTTAGGTGGTGCCCTTTCCAAAAAAAGGACACGACCTTCGCAACTACTGAGTTTTTCAACGGAAACTCAAGGATTACTACTCCGACAAGGGACCACTTCCTACACTTGAAGAGGTGGGGCAAGCGAGTGGTCGAAAACAGTCGGATGATGAAGAGGAGATATCGTTTCAAGATCCAGAACACACCATCGTTCACATCTATGGAGGATCATCATCATAAAAGTTGAAACGACAGCTCAAAGTTGTCGAATACAAGGTAAATTTCATCGACCCTCCTCTTGTTAATAAATTACCAAAGTGGTCGGTCATCACCATCTCTTTTGAGAAAGGTGAATGTTTGATCCCCTCTACTCGACCTGTTCGTTTTTCGGTCATGGTTAAGCTCACCATCAACAACTGTCGAGTCAATCGTATGTTAGTTGATGGTGGGAGTTCAATAAATATACTATTTACAAGTGCCTTGGACAAGATGCAAGTTCCTAGGACAAAGATCAAGCATGTGCGATACTCATTTCATGAGATCGTACCGGGGTCTTCGACCAAACCCATTGGTTAGGTTTCTCTTCCTATAATGTTTGATTCACCAAACAATATCATGACAGAGAAAATCTCTTTTAATGTGGTAGATTTTGACACAACATAGAAAGTCATACTCGGTCGAGCAAGTCTGGCATGATTCCTAATGATTGCTCATTACGGTTATCAATGTCTTAAGATGATAGGTCACAAAGGAGTAATCACATTTCATTGTGATAAAAAGATGGCGCTTACATGCTACCACAAATCTGTAACATTCCAAAGTTCTGTTACCAAAATGAAAATTAATAAAGTTATTGTTTTATTGTATTTTCTAAAAGTTTATTGAGTTTTCTAGGGTTTTATTGGATTTAAAGTAAAAAATATTATTAATTATCTAATTTACTAGTTTTTAAAGTTAAAAAGGAAATTTAATTAATTTTCGTAATTTTTTGGATTTTAAAATAGTTTTCCCTATTTTCATAAATTAAAAATACTTTATGTGAAACATAAAAGCCAACTTTAAGTTGTAAATAATTTTTTTAAGTTCAAAATAATTTAGGGAATTCCTATGAATTTCTCTAGAATTTTTGAACTCTATTTGCTATTTGCTAAAAGGCCTTTTGATTTGTTATTTCTCTTTTCTTTTTAGCTCGGCCCACTTTCTCTTTTCTTTTCCTTTCCCTTCTTTTCTTTTTCCCCAGCTGGCCCACTCCTGCGGCCCGCTTCTCCCGCGTGCGTGCCCGGCCCAACGCCTCCCCCGCCTCCCTTTCTCTCTCTAACCGCCCGCCCACCCATCAGCCACCCCTCCTCCTTCCACCCTACTTCTTCCACCTCACGCCGACCGCCATTTATGTCGACAGGAGCTCATCAAAGCGTCGTTTCCTTCCTCCATTTCGTGCGCATTAGATGTAAAATCAAAGCCCCACTTTGCACTGCACTCAATCCCAACTGTTTTCCCCGCTTTTATTCACGTTAAAGCATATTTGCGCTGTCGCCCATGCCGACGTGTAACCGTCGCCCACGATCTCCCTCCTCCGGCCTCCCCTTGCCCAATAAAGGGAGCACTGCGAGCCCCTCATCCTCCACCTCGGAGCTCACCTCCTCTCCCCCTCTCTCCTCACCGGAATCCACGTTCTTCCCGCTAGCCGCAAGCGCTTTCGCCTCTGATTTTGCCACCACCGTGAAGCATCGATGACAACTTCCACACCCTCGGCATCGCTGTTGCATGTTCTACGCTGTGCTCACGACACCTTCGCTGGAGCACCGCCAAAGCATCGACACCGCCACGGACCCGACTGCGCCATCACCTCCGTCCTCATCGCCATCCATCGCCGCACACCCAGGTGATGACACCGTGCATGCCGCACTCCCCATCACCTCCTCTCTCTTTTGCACCCCTCGTCTGAAGGGATACGGGTAGGCTATACTAGCTGGCAATTCAAAATTCTACCGTGTAAACCAGAAAATCATGCAAGTAGAAGATTACATATCGTTACCACTAGACGCACAGTACAGCGGAAGAAGAGTTGGAGAATCCTGATCTAACATAGAGCGCGTCGATGAAGTGGTCGTAGTCGATCATCCAACGTCGAGCACGTCGATGCAGTGGTTGTAGTCGATCTTCCAGTATCCTCGCGAGTCGATTGTCTCGTCCAGCAACCTCTGCAATTCCTCGTGAAGATCGCAGATCGTCCTCAAGCGCAACAGCAACCATAGTAGCACCTCTACGGTATCCACACGTCCAGAGAAAGAACACTGCACACTGGTGTGCTAGCACTAAGTCGCATGGCAGGGCTCTCTCGAGAAGATGGCGGCTAGAGTTTTGGTGGAGCAACTCGCGTCAACTTGTATCCCTCCCAATAGCCTCATGTATCTCCTTATATAGTGCCCGTGATGGATCCTATCCGAACATGTTTGTTCTAACACATTAAGTGTGTGACCCTGTAGGTTCATGCGTAATCGATTGTGACTCGGAAATCCTTTCCGACCACGAGTCATTAGTATTTCCTAGCAGGACATAACGATTTCTGAATACACACAAATTATATCGAATGAACCTTAATGCGATATGATCTACGACCAGATCCTTGTCATAAACAACCAGCTCGTATCTCTATATGACTAGTTCATATTTAGTCTCGACCAGTTCGTAACTCCTTATGAGCAGGTTTTGACCACTTAGTGATTATGTTTGATCAGTCTACGATCAGCTCGTATCTCCATACGACTAGTCCGTATTTGATCGAACTGAACGACCTTCTCATGTATTCTTCCTTTGCCTCACGATATCTGGTTGAACTCTAGGTGAGATATTATGTCATCCATGGACTGTTCAATACTTTCTATATCTATTGTCTGATAACTTCGTGTGGTCGAACTCTTCAACCACCAATGGCATGGCCATGTACTTTCTTTATCCGACCACATTGAGGGGCCTAGAGATATCTCTCCTTTTATGTTAGGAAGGAAAAATATCATATTTGACCAGTCACATCCCTCTGCATGTTTCATAGCATACCCGAAAGCTACCTTTGTAACTACCCAGTTACGAGTAGCGTTTGGCAACCCCTAAGAGTGCTATTACACATGTAGGGAACCATGATGATCTCTGGTCTAAGGATTATACATCATCATTGCTTGAGACCAACTAATGACACATATAATCATAACAATCTCAATAGTGTCTCAAGGTGGGTCAATCTAACACCATGTTCTCTAAAATGTGTTCACATTATTGATTCGATATCCCTATATCCATAACTAGTGAAACATGGTCATCAATAAATATATATGCTAGTCGATAAGTCACTAGTGTTCCGACTAGTGATATTCGATCAGGGATACATTTAGAACGACATCATATATGTTAAAGAGCTTCACCAACAAATCACATACTTGTTGATCTGTATAACTGATGATTCATTCAAGGAACAAAATATCATTTATTCAATAACTCATAAACATAGACATGATACAATCATCTCTATAATAGCCTCTAGGGCATATCACCAACATCGTCACCCTCCACCACACTGCCATTCGCGGCGTCCACAAGTTCTCGTGCGCTACTGCCACCAGTCCACCACGTCAAGCCACCTCAGCGCGAGCGCCTGTGGGGCAGCCATGTGTCAGCCCACGTGACCACTTGCGTGGCAAGCCGACACTATTTCACGCGCCTGGTCCACCGTGGACCAAGGCAATCTTGTGGACCTTGTCCATAGACCAGAGCTCACATGTTAGTGATTCCATCCCATTTTCTTTAAGAAAAATAATTTGGCTAGAAAATAAATTCACTCGCTGACATCATGCTGATGCGATAAGTGGATTTTCCTTTATAAAAATAATTCCACAAATTCAGAATTTCTAATTCTATCATTTCATGTGAATTTGGATCTTATGATAGCTCGTTCTCCTTCGTTCGAGCTCCCATTCAAGTTATTCAAATATCTAAATTCATCTGAATTCTATCATTTCATGTTAATTTCCAATTATATCATTTCATGTTAATTTGGAGTTTATTTGAATTTTGTTTGAATTTATCTTTTTTTCCGTATAGATTTCTACGACTAGGCCGCTGCCCCAGTCGATTGTCTGTGGCGGATTAGCTGGGCTCTACTACTTCTTCTTCGTCTTTTGCTGTGTTCTTTATTGTTTGCTTGTAAACCTTTCTTGTAATAAACTCTGATATTTATTAATAAAGTTGTGCGAATTATGGGTGTTACCATATTTATTTACTATATACACTAGCTACTGTTCCAAGGACTAGTGTAGAATAAATAGAGGATTTGGGGGTGTTACTCCCTGATCTGACAAAATACCTCGAGATGGTTGGCAAAATACCAACTCGGAAAGCAAGCAAAGGGCAACCTTGACCAAGCGGTCGAAGCCTAAAGTTGCACTAAAGCCGAACGACCAAGTCAAAAAAGTTCCACTGAATGCAGAGAAGCCTTCGAAGACCATTCGCATCAGGGTCACTTTTGACCCTACATAGGAAGACGCCCTCGTCACCTTCCTTTGAGGAAACACAGATGTCTTCACGTGGCAAGCATTTGATATGCCCGGAGTCCCTAGAGAGGGATCGAGCACAGGCTAGCTCTACGGAGATTCACACCTGATCGACGAGATACCATCATATCTGAATTAGACAAGCTACTTAAAGTAGGCTACATATGAGAAGTCGACCACCCAGAATATTTGGTTAACCCTGTAATGGTTAGAAAGTATAATGGTAAATGTCGTATGTGTATAGACTTTACTGATCTTAATAAAGTTTGTCCAAAGGACAATTTTCCCTTTCCTCGTATTGATCAGTTTGTTGATTTTACTGCTGGCTGTGAAATATTAAGTTTCCTAAATGCATATTCTGGTTATCATCAGATAAGTATGTGCCTAGATGATGAAGAAAATACAACATTTATTACACCATTTGGAATATTTTGCTATGTCAAAATATCATTTGGTCTAAAAAATATTAGCGCTTCTTTTCAACCCAGGATGAAAAAAAACCTTCCTTCCTCAACTAAGCCAAAACATGGAAGCTTATGTTGACCATCTGGTTGTAAAAAGCATCAAGCTGCAAAATTTGCTTCCTGAACGTTCTTCATCAGGTCTTCTTTTTCATCCTTTAGCATTTGCGCCTCGGTTTTTACATAGTCGAGTGCATCGGCCAAGATTCTTTCACCACTTTTAAACCTACAAAGGTTAAAGTAGACATGAATACTGAACGAATGGTCAAAACAAAAAAATTTACTCATAACAATAACTTACCATCTCACTGCTTGTTCGCAAAGTTAAGCCTTTTGCTTTCTCAGCAACACCAGTTGCCTGTGGTACTCACCAACAGTAGCAACTTGCTCGAGAGCTCTCTGAACAAAGAAATACAATGAGAAAAAAATCAAAACCAAAATATATAAATATTTGGTATCGAGTAGTTACATCAATGGTTGATCGAGCAAAATAGGCATAAACCGTCTCGAAATCCTCCAATTTACGGAACTCGTCGACTTTGTCCCACCATATTCTTTGAAGACTCTCGTTGTCAAAGATATGTCCCATGTTGGAAATATCCTTAGGGTGTTGGACTCGGTCACGAGACCTAAACGAAGAGGACCCGACAATTGATGGTCCAAAGAAATCGGGGAAGAGGTCGAAAGAGTCTTCAATGTATTCTTGTTTGTTGTTGATAAAAGACGCGACTCCACCTTGAGGACCTAGAGGAACATCCTCCACGACCTCCTTCCCGGCACGGCGATCGGAGCTCCCTGCTCCAGCTTGACCGACTACTCCTGGGGATCGTAGGACCAAGTCCCTTGTTTGATTATTGAGATCATCAATAATCAACTTAATCGCCAGAGTGTCCTGGTCTTCCGTCGTCTTCGCCTCCTCCTCTATGACCACATCAGTGGTCATGGTTGGCTCAGTGACAATAACCTCCTCCGTCGCCACATCAGGGATAGTGGTCGAATCTTCGACCACCTCCACTGTTGTCTTTATGATCGCAGGAGAAACAAATACTCCTAGAACTGTAGACAAAATAACAACAGGCCTCTCAACAAAAGCATCCCCGGGGGCTGGAGAAGCAGTACTAAAACAATAAGAAAAGGGGAAGACATGTCAAACTGTGGAATTAAAATGTAAATACATTTTCTAAACTTTTAATTTTATATACCTTGGCTTCCTGGATACGATCTTGAATCCAGAAGAAACATACCCTAAGGAAAACTTCTTCTTCTTCTTCTTCTCTTCTTCGGTGGCCCTAATTTTTGTGACACATTCAGCCTCTTGAAGGCTTCTAGTGTCATGAGCTTGAGGGGCCAAGATTTCTTCGACCACGTCTGGTCGAATGTCTCGAGGAAGAGTTGGGACCTCTACGACCACGTCTGGTCGTAGGTCTTGAACAAGAACTAGAGCTCCCTAAGCCACCGCCTCTTGATGGTCGAACCGACCACCAAGCGAAGGGCGGTGCTTCGCCTCGACCACAGGCTCTGTTGTTGCGAGTAGCCTTCACAAAAGACATAAAACTTTTTCAGTGCTCATTTTCTATTTGCTTCACAAAGCCATGAGGACTAGAAACTGAAAATATTTTATTGTCGTAATAGAAGGTACCTTGGTCTTAGGAGCTTTATGCTTAAGTTCTTCAACCATGCCCTTTTTTCTGCAGCGATCACGTCTGCAAGGAACTGCCTGATAGGGGTGGTCGAAGGAAGGCTGGAACTCTAACTTCCATCCTTCTTCTTGGCGGCCTTCACAAGGAGATGCCTTTTGGTCAAGGGAATTTTGTCTTCCTCTGACTCATCTGCGATAGCCTTTAATTCGACCTCCTAGTCATCTTAACGGCCTAACATGCCTACTTTCTGCAAAAGCCAGAGAACAAATATTGTCAAGTTGTCAAATGTTATGACTACTAAACCCTAAAGACGAAATCAACTTTTGATTACCTTTAGGCATTCTTTCCTTTCTACATTGGTTACGACCGCCATGATTCGAGGAACTCCTGTCGTGGTCGTAGGAGCCTTCTCACAAATGAAGCTGTCTCGGGCGTCAATTTCTTTTTTGTGAAATATCTACAATTACGAAGATATAATCAACAATCATGCTCAAAATTAGCAAAAAGAGCTAAGTTGATTATTGATTTATCTCCTTGATAATCCCTGGTCGGGTCTGTAGTCCCCGAGTTAAAGAACGTGGGAACCCTAAGACACACTCTTGGTAGTTATTTATAACTGCGGGGTCTGAGTTAAAGATTGTGGGAACACAACAATTGTCACCCCTTCGAGAACCGCTTCCAACAGATAAATATGTGAGAGTCGTTTGTCATTCTTTAATCTATCCATTCAAAAAAAGTAGTTCTGTCTTTTTAACTCAAGTAAAATTATCTTCTTGACCAAGTCAATTTATAGTCAAATGAAATATCAGTCAGAAAGATTCTACTTCCGACTACTATTCTACGACATCTTTTCCAAGTAAGTTACTTTCACGTGAAGTTGGGGAGCTAGATGATGATCAAATAATCCTCAATTAATTAAATTGTTTATCTGTAATTGTTATTATAGATAGTAATATCTCCATGTTATTCGTAAAGACACCCCTTATCAATAATAAGGGAGAAGCCTAGCCGAGTGATCGTACCTATATGGTTGTAAGTACTTTTACGACTACCTAGTGGTCATAAAATTTCCTCCGACCACCTCATGATCGTAAGCCTTACTATGATCACTTCATGGTCATAAGCTGTACTGCGACCAGGTCAACTACGAGCACCCTATAGTCAACAAAATCTACAGACATGTAGGCACAATCGACTAGGGACACTTATGCATTGTGTTTAATATACACAATAATTAATATGTGTCATTATTCTCTGAGATAACTGCACGTATTAAGCCTCTGTCTCTAACATAATTGCAAGACGATGTGAGAGGATTAGTTTATGATAATAATCATCATTGAACATGTGCATTTTATCAAACGGTGAGACACATCTTGATATGGGATAACTGCCACCCCTTCACATGCTATATCAGGAGTAAAACCAGTGGACAGAGGACAAGAAAAACAATGACAACAAAGACAAGATCAACAGACATAGAAGCTATTATGATGAGGACATCAACCCACTGGATATGACCGCTACTCCATCTCCAACCGGGCTACTCGGTTGCGTCAAACTCTACTTGAAATAGCCGACGACGATGAATTTACTTTACTTATATCTAGTGCTGTGCCACCTCACATTTGTCCGAGGGCCTTATATCAATTATTTGGTCCAAAGGACAGCCACCACTTTAGGGTATTTGGGCCGGCCACCTCCCTGGCCCATATAGCCGACCAACCTAGGGTTCAGTACTGTTCACGCATGAATAGTACCCACGCCACCTCTCCCTTCTCCTATAGATAGTGGCCGCCGCCCCTATAGTTGCTTGGATTTTGTTTATGTTTAGTTTGCCTTTGTTGCAACTTATATCTTTTGCGTGTGTCGACAACCCTAGCATCCTTCCACATTGCCATCTTGCTGTTGCGGCTGCCCAAGTCTCCCTACCGCAGCCACCTTGCTCTCCTACCGCGACAACCCTAAACACATCTCCTACCGTGGCCACCAAACGTGCCTACCGCCGCGGCCACATCCAACCGATCGCTCAAGCCGCCACCACCAAAAACTGCGCGACCAACAATAAGCTCCTGCCCCGCCTCCCCACTTGTCGTGGCGGTAGACCTTCCTGCCGCCGCCTCCTTGTTCGGCCACGGCAACGCAGCTCATTGCCATCTTCCTTTTGGAGCTACCTTGGCAACTCTCTGCCGCAAAAGAAGAGGAAGCCCTAGATTGATTCCGGTTGTGCAAAAGAAGGAAGCGAAAAAGAAAGAGTTTGATTTGGTTTATCAAGAAGAAGGAAAGGAAGTGATTGATTTCGGTTGAAGAAAAAAAAGAAATAGAGGAGAAAAAGAGAAACAAAAAAAAACAGAACAAAAAGAGAGAGAGAGAGAAGAAAATCACAAGGAGAGTGTCCCTCTATCCGAAATTTTGAAAAGCTATCAAACCTTCGCCAAATGCAGTGAAATTTGTTGGATCCCTTCTTGATATTGCCACAAGATACCACAAAAAAATTGAATATGTTTGGCTCACGGGATCAAAAGTTATAGCAGTTTCAATTGAGGCCGAAACGAATTCGAGTCCGTTTCCGACACCCCTTCACTAAAACGGGCATAACTTTTGCATACGGAGTCGGAATTCGACGTTTTCAGACTTTTCAGAAAGCTAACAACGACGCATCCAATAAAAATGACCTACTTGCACCCGTCACCCTCCAAGACCTCCAAAATCGGCCATCTTTGGCCCCGAACTCACGCCGCAAGTTTTCGGTTTCGATTTTTGGCGATTCTTTCAGTCTTCTTTTCGGAATTTGGGGTTCACCTCAACTACAAAGTTGTAGATCTCATTAAAACCTTTCAAACGAGCATATATAAGCCATATAAAACTTTGTTTTTTCATCATTTGGGACTAGTTGTTGTCTCTGCTCAATCTAGAGGGTTGTTTGCGTGCACCGATATTGTTGTTTTTGTGCTCTACATCGCGCGAACAATCTTGTGCCCTTAGAAAGAAGTTTGAGTAGTAGGCTAGCATCTCTTCTAGCACTTATTGTGAGGTTCTCCTTTGCTTACATCAAGTCACTTTTATCATTGCGTGTGCGTACATACACTTCTCTGCATAGGGCTTTGATTAGCTAGCTTTGATTAGGTTAGGATCAGCAACTTTGATGAGTACTTTGAACAATCTTTCAACTTGCATTAACTGATTTGATTATTGCTGATCCTTGCTACCATATTGAAGCCTTCCGAGCTCCACTTTCTACTAACTCAACAGGTACCGTTCCTCGTAATCGTTGGGCTAATCGCAAGTGAGAGTATCATGAACCAGCCACCGGTTATACCACTTCCTTTTTGTGTTGGTAAGAACTTGCAAAAACTTGGTATAAGCTTAAGTGTGAGTGACTTGGTTGAGCCTCCAGAACCTAGTAGTTGATAGAGACATATACTTGTGATTTGTTTCCTTGTTTTCTACTAACTATGACAAGTTCACGGGATAATTGCAAGATAGATCTACATCTTCTTCGAGCCATTGAATGGGAGTGCAAGAAAGTGAACGAGGAAGATGCACGCTTGAGACAAGTTTCTCCACCACGGGAGGTATATGATCGTGATAGTACGTCTCGTAAAATTAAACTCATTGTGCCTTCTTTTACTGGTAATTATGATCCTGATACTTATCTCACATGGGAATTAGTTGTACAACAATTATTTGCATGCCATGAATTTCCTAATCATCTAAAAGTTAGGGTTGTTACCTGTGAGTTTTATGATTTTGCATCTATTTGGTGGAGTGAATACTGTCGTACTAATCAGAACATACCTAGAACTTGGGATGCTATGAAGAGAGCTATGAGAGCTAGATTTGTACCTTCATATTATTCTCGTGATTTGCTAAATAAATTATAACGTTTACGCCAAGGTAGTAACAATATAGAAGAGTACTATCAAGAATTGCAAACTACCTGGTCTTGTTGTGGCTTAGAAGAAACTGAAGATGCTAAAATGACTAGATTTTTAGGAGGATTAAATGGTCACATTTAGGATAAACTTGTTTATAAACCTCCAACTGCCACTCACTTGTTTCGTCTTGCTTGCAATGTTGAAAAGTAAGTACAAGGACAACAATCCAAGACTAGTCGTGCACTTTCATCGACTTTCACTACACCTTCACCCGTACAAGAAACAAACAAGCACACGGTATACACCTCCGCATCAAGATCATCTTCGGTTGCTTTTTCTACTACTGCATCTACCATGATTGCCGCCCCTGCTACTGTGAGCGATACTCTGTCTCACTGCCTGGCGTCATCGGCTCGCTCATTGGCAATTGAGCTAGAGCAAGAAAAAGAAGGAAAAGCTTGTGACTACTCACTGTCTCCAGTACCAACATCATTTGAGTCGAGCCTACAAGGTAATACCAAAGGTACTGATTTGAACAATCAACCTGAGAACAATACCCATAATTTCATTCCTAGTATCATTGAACAAAGGGAACCTAGTGCTAAGAAAGCAAATATTAATTTCCTAGCTATAGAATCTGATCTTATTAAGGATTTGCATGAAGCCTGTGATACTTTGACTGATTTGCCTGCTGACTTGAGTGCACCATGTGATGAAATAATTGAATTTGTCTGCTGTTTTGAGTGATTCATGTGATGCATTAATCGCATACAATGATCATGTGGAATTGGTTAGACATAAAGAAGTTTTGGCTAGAATTTCTCCTGCTGACTCTTTATGTTACATTATGTTGGATCCACTTATGAAATTGTCACATGCTATGGAGAAAGTTTCTGTCATTGCATGTTCAAAATCCTTATTTAGTGCCTACACCCCTAGATATAAGTTTAAATTGATTTGAGATTATGGTGTAGACAATCAATTTCTGGTATATCGAATATGCATAACTTGCCATCACATGGATGAATTAAAGCTTGTTGTTTTCGACAACAATTCTTGTGTGCTGAATCTTGTTCAATATGAGAGTAAAATAAAATTTAGTGCTCCTCCCATGTCTATGTGTTCACTTTTTATTGCACCAACATCTAGTATGGACAATCTGAATAAAGATGTTGACTTATGGAAGAACTTACAGATCTTTTCACCATTGCTAGATGAATTTGCTATTACTCAATTGAAATATGATTATATGAATGACTTGTGCTCTTTGAATTCAATTATTGTGCTGCCAATTCAGAGAGCAATGAATAACTCTACTATATACTTCACTTATACTTGCAAATTGAGTTGCAAACTGAATGCTATGAGAAAATATACCTTTGCTGATTTGATGCATGCACAATCACCTTTAATTTCCAAAGCTTTCTCTATTTCTTTGCCACCTGCTATTGCTAATATTTTGCAGAAAGATGAGAATGTGTTGCTACAAGTTTTAAAGCTTCTCTTGCCATTAGAGGATGAGCGTGAGTCGAGGACGACTCAAATGCAAGAAGGGGAGGATGATGAGGACATCAGCCCGTCGGATATGACCGCTACTCCATCTCCAACCTGCTACTCATTGCGTCAAACTCTACTCGAAAGGGCCGACGATTTATGAATTTACTTCACTTATATCTGTCTTCGCGCCACCTCACATTGGGCCGAGGGCCTTGTATCAATTATTTGGTCCAAGGGGCAGCCACCACTTTAGGGTATTTGGGTCGGCCACCTCAATGGCCCATATGGTCGACCAACCTAGGGTTCGGTACTATTCACACGTGAATAGTACCCATGCCGCCTCTCCCTTCTCCTATAGATAGTGGCCGCTGCCCCTATACTTTCTTGGATTTTGTTTATGTTTAGTTTGCCTTTGATGCAACTTGAATCTTGCGTGTGTCGACTAGACCACCCAATCAAGATCCTTATTCAGAATCCCAACTCAATTCAAATATTTCAATTCCTATTTGTAATTTCATATTGCTTTATCTTGTTCTTGCGTGCTTCTTGATTGTATCACGTAAATCGACCTTCGTGGTCAGGTCATCCGGGTATTCGTGCATGGTTGCTAATGACTTGTCGAGCAATTCAGCAATTGCGTGATTTCGAGCCTTGTGTGTTCGTAGCCAGAATCGTGAGAGTTGAGCGACTACTACCGAACTTACCGTCTCATCGAAAGATCGGGCCAAAACAAGGACCTTCGGGTTCATCATATTAAGCCCTAGTTCTAGTGATTTCTTCCCTGTTGTAAAGTATAGTCAATACAACAACACAGGAGTAGGCTTATTATTCTCTAGGAGAAAGCCCGAACCTGTATAAAATCCCCGTATCTTTTTCTGTGTGGTTTGACTCAAGGAGAGTCCCTAGCATTCATTCTTGCTTCCTAGGAGACTCAGGGGGCGAACGCGACCCACCGCCGATAGCCCTCCCCGCCACTGTGCTTCCCCCTTGTCGTCGTTTGCACCGGTGGGAGCCAGGCGTGGTGGTGGACGGCACTGGTGCGGCATGGGGCGGGCGATGTGGTGCTGGCGCGGTGTGGTGGGTGCGTCGTTGTGGCCAAGACCCGGCGTGGGTGCGAGTCGATGCGGATCTGGTCTCCTCGTTAGATCCGGCCGGATTTGTTCTCCTCCTTGGCCATCAGCACGGGAGTTAGTCCCCGTCGGTCACGGGAACCCCTCTGTCTTTTGTTCCTTCCTATGTCTCAAGCTAGGTTGTGGCATGTGTGTGGCTGGTTGGGCTTGATCGTAGCTGCGCAAGGAGTAGCCCAATAGACGGCATGTCGACGGCACAAGCAGTGTCGCAGCGACCGTGTGTGGTGTTGTGACGGGCGCATGGCTATTCGGGCCAGGTCGCGGCCACGCGCTGTGGTCCCTTTGGTGCCATGTGTCTTGGCGAAGCCGGAACTATTGTGTTGCGGGCGGGCGACGAATGGCGACGATGACATATGACAAGCATCGCGGTGGGGTGTTAGGGCACATTGGTGACGACGACTTCGTTGGGTCGATGGTCTTGGGCGATCGTCGGCTCAGCTGAGGCATTGCTTTCGACGCCTCAGCGATGCTTGTCGCGGTGAAGTCGGAGTTGCCGTGTCGCGGGTGCGATTGGCGGCAACGATGACACGTGTCAAATATTGTGGCGGGGCATCGAGGCGCGCAGGTGGAGGTGGCTTCAGCTGTCTCGGGCGAGCTCAGGCTCGGACACTAGGTTGAGTGTCGTCGTTAGCTCAGTTGAGGCTTGCTTCTTTTCGATGCTTCGGCGATGCTTCTTGCGGTAAAGTTGGAGTTGCCTCGTCATGGGTGTGTGATGGGCGGTGATGTTGACACGAGACCAGCGTCGTGGTGGTGCATCGGGTCGTGCAGGTGGCGGTAGCTGGGGGATGAGCTTGGGCCCGGTGCGGTTGGCATGTCGGGTGACGTGTCTCATGCATTTGCATCGCAAGTCACGGCGAAGTCGGAGCTGCTGCACCGTGGGTGACGGCGGCGACGATGACTCGTGACATGATTCATCAGTGGGTGGCGCACATCGGGCGGTGTCTTGGTGGTGCTTGGTGCAGTCGTGGATCGCCGACGGTTTGAGTGAAGGGGATTTTTGTTGTTGTTTCATAAGGTGCTTGCTTTCTAGATATAGTAGATGCTTTGTAGGAGTTCTTGTTGGGACTCTTTGCGTGGAGTTGGCGCTCCGCTCTTTTGAGATCGCTGTTGTTGGTGTCTCCCCTTCAGAGACTTATATTTTTTATTCTCCTTAAAATAAATGACAGAGCTCCTGCCATTGGTTTTAAAAAGAACCGTTGCATGTTTTATACGATCTGGATCAAGCCAGTTCACTCTTTCGTCTTCCCAGTCCCCAATCCTCACCACATCGAAGGTTCCAACTTCGCATTAGATCTCGAGTACCTCAAAATTATGAATGCCCCCGTACGAGCATTATACATCACTAGAAGGCAGCAAAGTGACAGCGACGGCGGTGAATTGCAAGATGAAATTGTTGAGAGGTGATGGCTGTGGCAAGACGAGTGGTCAGACATCATCTTTGGGAAAAGACGACATGCACTCTTGTCGGTGGACGTCGGCGGTAGGAAAACGGGTGGTACAAGCTGCAAGTAGAAGATGGGTGTTTGGAGGTTGTAGTCCACGAGCTATGTGATTCTATAGAGTAAATCGAAGCCATGTTCTGATGTCATGTCGTCGTACTTGATAATCCAATGCTGTAAAGAAAAACAAAAGTCTGGAGCTACTCATTTATCTTGATTGATGGTATATTACAAAAAGTAAATGTCCAATTTGCCCAAAATCTCTCTTATATGACCAAATGCCTGTGTGAAAAATCTAAGAGTAATTTTAGAGAACTAAACTATATCGAGCATCTATTCAATGTAAATTGGTGGAATGGTCTCGGTGGTTCACGGAATTATTTAGTTCAGAGCTTTGTCGTTCTGTGGTGTTTACTAGACAAGGAAGAATAAAGGGATTTGGGGTAGAGAAGGAGCGGCCTGTTGTTCGCCGGTGATAGGAAGAAGAAAGGGGTTTGGGGACAGGGAAGAAGAAAGAGTAACATGGCTTGATCTAGACCATTAAAAAGAAGTAACGGTTAAGACTATGAAATTCACTCTATGGACCAGAGGATCTGCACCCAGTAAAATTATAGGCATGCCTAGCTTTGAGCTATCTAAATTGGCAATACGAGATTGGTGGTCAAATGTTGCGAGAGGAAAGGCTCCCAGCGAAGACCACAAGCACGGCCCTAATCCTAATTACGTGGGAGCTCTGGAAGAAAAAAAATACTAGAATTTTCAACAACAAAGCCACTACTCCACAGCTACTCATAGCAAAAATTAAGGAGGAAGGTAGAACTTGGTCTTTTACAAGGGCCAAGAGTTTGGAGTTATTTAATCTCCAGTAATTAAGATTTTTTTTGTCTAACTGTTTTTGGTGGTTCTATCTTTCAACCCTTCTCTATTAATGTAAACGGATAACCCTTCTACCGGTTTTTATTAAAATTAAATAAATTGGCAATACGATCTCAGAATGAACTTGTGAGTTGTGACAGGACTGTTTTGCACAAAAGCATTTCCCGTCCTACAGAGAAACTAGGATGGCGATAATATATGCCGTGTCCACTCATAAACATGCCCGAGCCTTTTACTCCTCGCCCTCGGTGCGTGCCTCCCACCGATCCATATCACGGTCACTGCTACGAAATCTTTGACTCCGCGCGATCCGCCCATGCTTTCTCCACAGGACCACCCCCCCCCCGCCCCCAGTTCGTAACCCAAGTCACACGTCCAGGTCAACCCGCCGCGCCTGCAGTGACGGACCCAAGATTAAAATTTAGGTTGGACGGAACATCGTCGGGGAGAGAGACTAATACTATTATCCGATAACAAAGCAAGTCATATATACGAAGTGCTGGATCGGCAACAATATGAACATCCGGGTTAAAATCCTTAATACCTTCTGTTTCTTCCTGCGGGTGTGGTTGTTGTGCTACTTGTGCATCTTCAACATTAAAAGCTTCAACCGGTAGTACTTGCTCTTACAGAGCTACCACAAAGATTCCGCTTGCACCGGTTCTTAGGGTCGACCCACTCGACGACGCAATGATAAAATAGCTCTTCAAATCTAGCAAATTCAGAGCACGATGACACTATCAAATTCATAAATCATCATATTCATTCATCAATAATCATTTATAAATTATAAATTATAATTAATTCTTACCTTTTTCTTTAGACTTAGGAGGAGCCATCTTCAATTTTTATTTTCTCAAATTCACCACCTCCTCACTTACCCCTCTCTTACTCCCTGTTTTCTCAAATTCTCATTCACAAATCACAATTTCACCTCTCTGGCTCTCTCTCTCTCCTGACCTCACTGGCTGGTTCACGCACGGGCGGCTCAACCTGACCTCCTTCCTCCTCGCCGCCTGCCCGGGCGCCCGCACCGCCTCCTCCAGATCCTCCGGGCTCCTCGGTCCTCCCAGCTGCGGCCCATGGTCCCGCCCGGCGCCGCGCTCCTCCTCCCATGGTCTCGCCTGCGCCCCTGCCGCCTCCCGGCCGATGTCGCCTCCGGCTCCTCCCGGACTTGACCGCGCTCCTTGCTCCTCCTCATGAGCATGCAGTCTTGCCTGCCCCGCCGCCGCCTAGCCAGGTAGGGTAGAGATTTGGAGAATTTGAGTGTTTGCAAATTGGGGATTTGGGGAACCGGGGAGAGGAAATAGGAATATGAGAAGCACATGGGCTTAGCTGGGCCGGGCGTGGGTTGTGGCCGCTTTGGACTGTGGCCGTTGTGGCATCCTCCTCTCGAGTCTCGACATAGCCTTCTCCTGTTCTCCAGACTCCAGTTCGCTTTCGCGGCTCGGCTGGACCCTCTGCGGCGATCGGCGCTGGGGCGACGGGGGTTCGCGGTGCGGACCTCGGGCGCTGTCGGTCTTGCCCTATTGCTGGGGCCGCCCTTGCCCGCCTGCACAGTGCAGATCACGCGCGCGCGAGTGGTAGCACGACACCTCGCGTCGCGTTGGACTTTGGGTGGCTTCCACGATACCGGCAGGTCAAAACGCGCGCAACTTTCTACCTTCCGGGATCGAGAGTCAAACCGCGCGCGTTGGACTTTGGATGGCTTCCACGATACCGGCAGGTCAAAATGCGCGCACCCTTCTACCTTCCGGGATCGAGAGTCCAACGGCCGGCCGTCTCGTACGATACGGGTATATCTTCTCGGTGGCCGCCGCGGCGCGCGCGCGTCCGAATCGTGGCCCGGCCGAGACACAGATGCTGGTTTCCTTGCCGGGGTCCCGCGCGCTGCTTTCCTGCGAGCGGCCGGCACACGAGTGCCTAACCGGGGGCGTGCAGGAGCAGCACGTTAGGTGGTAGATGCTTGTTTTAGTTGCGTACGTTCACGGCCAACTTTTTTTTTGAAAGATTTCCACGGCGAAGTATGTGGTTGTGCCGTCGTGGCTGCAGGAGAGGTGAGATTTCTATGACCACGACGTCGGCCGTGCCGCGATGTTGCTGCTTTTGACCGTCGGTCTGCCCACGCTTGGCCCTGGCTCGCCATGCAATAGTTGACTCGTGATTGCAATGAATGTCTTTAATGTGTTGTCGATTCAAAGAGATGTCACGTAAACATTTAAAGAATTAAACTTGTTTTTCTCTAATATATTAATTCAATTTCTATTAATAACTGAGACCTAAGTTACATTCAAAAATTTAAAAACCGAAAGGTTCAAATACCCTTCTCCCATCTAATAAAAAATAGAAAAGAGAATCAAAACCACCCAGGCCAGGCTAGATGCAAGTGGCGATTCAGCCCAACAGAATCGATTCCCGAGCTGATGACTTAATGAAACCAGTAATCACCGTGTAGGATATTGTTATTTTATTAGATTGAATCCGCATCTTTACTTTGAGCCTGTTCATCAAGTTTTTTGCTAGAATCGACTAGCCCTACTGTATTGAATCGACCTCAATCATCCGAAAGAATCCTTTGAACCGGCAAAACCAAAACATTGTAGATGGCTTTAGAGCATATTTAGTGTATTGAATCGATGTCGATTCAAAATTATGCTACGTAAGTATTCTAGGAACTGAGCTTGTTTTTCTCTAATGTATTGAACTAATTCCTATCAATAACTGGGACCCACGTTACATTAAAAAAATCACAAAATAATAATATCATCTCTCAACCACACACTCTCTTTCTTTCATAAATGAGTTGTTTAATACTTTGAATCGACTCTTAAGTAAAGTCCGATTCTAGAAAAAAATTTTGTTGGAATTGTTGAAATATGTGCATTTTTAGCAAATAAACATAATTAAATCCAGCATTCACTTTCAGCAATAAAGCATAATACCAACATGTAATAAATGACCATTATAACATGTATCCGTGAAATTCTTTCAAGTCATCTAAACACAATATTATGCTCAACAATAACATCAGAAACACATGAATAAACAGCATAAAGCACAGATGATTGATGATAGTGTGTGCTCTCAGAAGGAGAGTTACAAAAGAACAAGTCTTTGCCATCCCAACCCTATTGTCTATACTCTTCATAAATTAAACATGACAATACAGATTCAAAATTTGAGCTCTAAATAATGCTTAACTACTCTGTCTAGTCTCAAAGCCAGTAGACCACCTAATAAACTTTCGGCTAACCAGGAGATCAGATGTGATCACAAACAGAACTCCAATTAACCAACAAGAACTTGATAACTCTCAGTGCATGATGAATACAAAATCACAAGTTCAACAATAATGCCAATTGGCTAACATATGAGTAGTAAAACTGTCACGCCCCGGGTAAGCAACCCCCGGGACCCACTGTGCATTCTGGACCAGTCCCAAGATTAGTAGCTGGTCCGCACGGTTTCGACACGATGAGATCACAGCCATACAACAAACTAAAGAAGAAGCAGATAAATTAACAATAATAACAGCAAAAGATCTTATGGTCAAAGTTGTTACAGAGGTCTGTCGCACAGGGCTACAACACAGCGGAACACAAAACACACGTGGAAACCGCCCAACATGCTCACAGGCAATCGAGTGGAGGATGTCCCCTAGCTCGCCTGGTCTTCGAAGACCTCCTCTTTGAAGAGGTCGGAGGTCTCTGGGTGGTCTTCAGCTGCTGATTAAACAGAGGGCGCAAAGCCATGAGTACTTTAAATGTACTCAGCAAGCCGTAGGGAAAAGTATGCAAATAGTATTCATGTAAGGCTTGACAAGGAGGTCTTTATGGTTACTTTGCATAAAGTAATATTGAATGAAAATACAGTAAGTAGATTGCAAAGCACAAGTTGAAAGATTATCACATAAGTAATCAAGGTTCTTTTGAAATGACTCGTGATCACCCTGATCACTTCCCGGACCACTCGTGACCACCCTGGTCACTGCCCAGACCACTCGGAACCAACCAAGACCAACAAGTTTTGAGAAAGTCTACCTCTTGCGTGAAATCACCAGACATATCTATAACCGGGGACACGGCTATTTGAATATATTTACACTATGCAAAGATCGTACAGCTTTACCCACAAAACACGACTTCTCTAGTTGGTCGGGCACCCGTCGATGCCCCTGCTCACTACCTTTGGTAAGTAGTCTAGAGCACGTGACATGGCCTTTACAAAGCTCTGTTTTTGACTCGGTTATGCCCGCTAAGGTTTCGCCATTCCTGGACCCCTCTTGTGCCAATTCAACAACCACAACAGAACCAAATCAAAACATTGCTAATTAGTTGGCCAGATCCACCCCATCCTGGACATGTGGTTGCACGGTATGGCCCAGATCAATGGCTTACAAGGTTAAGTCCTTAGTTATTGCTCAGGTGAGGCTTTCTGCATTCCCATGTGCCTCGCGCACCTTAGTGCCTCCCGCACTTTGCCTCGCGCATTCCGCCTTTGCCACCGGCCACTCGCCCGAGCAAAAATTATTTTTGGGTTCAACCTGGCCAAATGACCACCCTGGTCATGGCACAACAAATTTTATTAACAGCGGCATCACACCACAAATGACACAACTGTGATCTCGCACCACAGTTGCACATCAGTGGTATCGCACCACAATTCCCTATGTCATTTAGTCAAGTTTATCATCATTTAATCATGTGATCGAGAGACGTCACAACTAAGAGCAGGGCTAAGCAATATACGCACCCATGTTGGTATCTCAAAGATGTCCAACTAAGATTACCCAATCTATGGTGTCCAAAGGGTACATGTCAACATGTCGAGTACAATTATTCAAGGAGTCATACTGTCGAGTAGGTATGTAGCTATTTTCCTAAAACCATTTTTTTTTACAAATAGCCATGCATGTTGGTATAAAACAAAGTAATTTTGCAAACTGGGTTCGATATGATCGAAGGTCTACAACTTGCCTTCGCTGAAGAGATGAGATGCTTCGGTAGAGGTCGTCGGGTCCAAGAACTCTTCAGAGACGCCGGAATCTACACGTACGAAACAAACCAAATAAATACAACGAATCCAAACAAAAGCCAAAACTACCAAACTAGAACCAAACGAAAAGGCATTGTAATAGATGAAATAGGAATGGGCTCTCGGGAGGAGGTCCAACTAAGGTCGAGGGAGGCCCTGAGGAGGAGGTCCTGAGGAGGTCCCAAGGAGGAGGTCCTGAGGAGGATGCGACGGTGCAGGCTCCAGCAGACGGTGGCGAAACTTCAAGCAAGATGAAGCTGTGCAAGAGCAAGAGAGTTGAGTAAGGCTAAAGGAGATGAAAGAGGGCTGCTCAGACTTTTATAGCCTGGGAGAGTCACTGAGAGACTCAGAGGCTCACGTGAGTTCAAGGGTAGGTGAAGGAGGAGATGGGAGCAGATCTGGGAGGAAACAAGAGGGGGAAAGAGTGCGACACAATAGCATTTAATGCTCAAAAACCTTTGCGTCAGCAGTGACGCAACGAGAGGAAAAAGAAGGTGAACAGAGCTGACAGATGGGGCCAGTCAAAAGGGAGGTCGCGGCCCAAGAGGAGATCGTGACCAACGAGGAGGTCATGACCCAAGGGGTGGTCGCGGTCAAAGGGGGAGCTCGCGGTCAAAGGGGGAGGTCGTGGCCACAAGGGGAGGTTGCGGTCAAAGGGGGAGGTTGCGGCCACAGAGGGAGGTCGCGGTCAAAGGGGGAGGTCCAAACGAAAGGGAAGGTCTGGACCTATGGGGAGGTCCAAACGAAAGGGAAGGTCTAAACCACAAGAGAAGTCTAAACCGGGAGGCAGGTCTAAACCACAAGGGAGGTCTAAACCCAAAGGGAGGAGGGCTGGGACAAGGAGAAAACGGAACGAACAGAGAAAATGGATTTTAGCACCAAAGAACTCCAACAAACTCAAAACAAATCAAACTTTTGGATTAGTTGAAGTTTGTTTTAGTCATTTAAACACTTTTAAATTCCAAAATCTCAAGTTAAGCTTTAGAACTTCAACAAAACCAAATGATTCTTTTTTATTTTGAAAATTTTCAAAAAGGCTCAGAAAATTGGGATGTTACAAAAACTGAATTGCTGTAGAGCATCAGAACCAAAAGGTTCAATACACCCGAACACAACCGAAGGTAACAGGATGACTCAAAGAAGATCAATTTGACAACAGTTAGCATTCTACTTAGAGCTCAAGTATGAATTGATTATCAGTTCAATTTCAGTATTTGACCATCTTCATCATAGAGCATTAACAAATCCCACTGATTAATTTGCAAAATCTCCAGTACTAGATTCAGAAATCAGAACTAATACAGATCAAGGTATCAACTAGCACTACAACTATATATGCAAGAATCAGCCAAAGTAACATAGGTTCAATACTCACTGAAGCAGTGGTACTCAAAACCACTGAGACAAAACTGGCAAGGCGTGTCTACGACACTGACCTAGAAAAACTATCACCCTGCAATCCCGAGCAAAAGACGAAGCAATCGGAGATACAATGCCACACTCCCTCCTTTGTTATCGACCAAAGAACGAAACCGAGGAACCGGGTGGATGCCGCACAAGCCCACTCAACAAAGTGCTTCGGCCAAAAAGCTTCAAGCAGCACCACACAACAGATCAGTATGATCCTCACCATTGAGAGCACTCCCGAACAGTCCAGAATCAAACTCCCAGTACAAGAGTCAGATTTTCACTCAAAGCACTCAACACAAAGAGGTACCAGAGGAGAATCGACAAGCAGCGCACAGGAGAATAATCCCAGACCGATCCACCAACGTTGTTCAATTGATTCACAACATCAAAGGAGAGGAAAGAACATCAATCCAACTCAGATCGGGAGTAAAGAAAAATAGAAATAGAAATGTACCGATGTTCTGGTTCTTTCCCAAAGAAGTGCCACCCACCAATTTCTTAAGAGAGAGGCTGAAGAGCACGCCTCCATGGCAGCACAACTGCCGGCACCCGAAGCGCATGGGTAGCTGAAAGCATCTAGGCCCCTAAAAATTATTTTGGTAATTAATGATAATATGTGAATATGGGATTAACGTGTTTACTGAGTATGTACAAGGTTAAGTCTCACTGGTGCTCTTGATGACCGGGAATTGCACGCGAAAGGATTACATGAAGATCATTTGGCTCAAAGACAAGGTACAATAGTTTAGGATCTTTTATTTTACCGGTCTTAGGTGAATTGGTTGGAAGACTGGGTTATAGGCTAGACAGCCGTACTATTAAGAGGGCGCAAAAATTGAGTACCTTGAAAGTGAATGATGCCACAACTGCTCAAATCTTATTTGGTTTAATCTTGAATTTGTTTTTGGCTTGGCCTCAATTTAAATTTGCTGAATTTCTTTGGAGGCCGGACTGACCGACGTTACCTGGCCGGACTGACCGGATTGCCGGACCAAAACGGCGGTCAATATTTTCCAGTAAGGTGCTGTTTTCTGTTTTTGCTGAATTCCACTGGTCCGGACTAACCGACGTTACTTGGCCAGACTGACCACACCCCCGGGTCTTGGACGCGGTCAGCATTTTCCAGAGAAGGTTTTCAGTTGAATTTTGCGGCCGGACTGACCGCCGGTATTTGTGCGGATTGACCGCACCACCGGGTCTTGGTTGCGGTCAGCTTTTCCAGAGAGTCTCTAAAACAAATTCCGTTTTTCTGTAGGCCGGACTGACCGCATGTTAGCCTGCGGACTGATCGGACCCCCCCTGTAACGGCTATTTTTCAGTGCATTAAATGCGTTCTGATCGGCCGTTATAAGCCGAGGCGGACTAACAAGACGATGCTGTGGATGGCCGACTCAGCATCAAAAATTGAGAATTTCGTGTCCAACGGCTAGTGCAGTGGGTGGAGGCTATAAATACCTCACCCACTGCAACTAGAAAGGGTGTTGAGCCTCATTTAACATCTCTTGAGCCCTTTGCATTGTTTCCTACTCATTGAGAGCATTCATTTCCATTTGCAAAGGTAGTTGAGGTTTTTCCAAAGAGCATTCATTGAGTTTGATAATTGTGGCATTATAGCGCTTTCAAGTGAAGAATTCTTGCTCTATTACTCTTGGAGATTGCCGTCTCCTAGACGGTTTGGAGGTTGGTTCGGTGATCTTCTCAAAGGAGATTGTGAGAAGGCCCGGGCACTTGTGAAGGTTGGAGCTCGCCTATCCGGAGAGGAGAAAAGCTACCACTAGTGATCGAGAAAGGCTTAATTCATGGAGCCGGCTTGAATTGATCAAGCTTCCTCAACGTGGATTAGTGAAGACCGACAAGTCTTCGATACCACGGGAAAAATTTCCTTGTGTCATTGTGGTTATTTCTAGTCTTTACATTTCCGCATTCATACTTCTAGCTTATTTATTGTGATAATTGCTTAGCTAGAATTATATCTTGTTTAGACTAAGTTAATATTTAGCTAAATTTGTTAGATTGTCGAAAAAGTTTAAAAACCTCCTATTCACCCCCTCTAGTCGGTTATCCTTGATCCTACAAGTGGTATCAGAGCTTGGTCTCTCATTGATTTAGACTTAACCGTCTAAGAGAGAAAAGGATGGCTAGTGAGGGAATTGCTATAGGAAAGTCTCCTCTCTTTGATGGCTCAAATTATGCTTATTGAAAAATTAGAATGTCAATTTATTTAAAGGCCATGAGTCCAAGCATTTGGAAAATCGTAAATGATGGTTACGCTATGTCTCTTAATCCACTAGAACCCACCGATCAAGATACGCGCAACTCTCATTTAGATGCCCAAGCTATGAATGCTCTCTTTGGCGCTTTGAACGCGGATGAGTTCAATAGAGTGAGTAACTTGGAAAATGCTCATGCTATTTGGACAACTCTCTCGAAATCCATGAGGGTACATCCACGGTCAAAGAAGCCAAATTGCATAAACTTCGGATTAAATATGAGACATTCATGATGTTGCCTCATGAAAACATCAATGAGATGTATTCAAGACTAAACAACATTGTGAATGAGCTCAAAGGCCTTGGGACTAACCTTCTTGATGTTGATATTGTTACTTAAGATGCTTAGGGCTCTTAGGATAAATATGAGGCGTTGGTGGCGTTGTTTCTCAACTCGCTTAGAGTTACCAAGGATGACACCAGCGGGCTTTTGGGCAACCTCATCACAAATGAGTTGTTCAAAAAGGACAAAGAAGAGCTTTTGGAGACATCATCCTCAAAGAAGAAAATTACCGCTTTCAAAGCCAAGGCGGAATCTAGTGATGATGAGGATGGAGAAGAAGACTCCGACGAGGAGTATGCACTTCTTGTGAGAACAATGAAGAGGGTCATGAAGAGGCGCCCCAATAGAAGCTATAACTTTGACAAGTTCAAAAAGGGGTAATCCTCAAATGATAAGAAGAGATATAACAATATTCGATGCTATAATTGTGAGGAAAAGGGGCACATTGCTTCTCGTTGCCCCGAAAAGAAGGATGACAAGGGCAAGCCATTCAAGAAGAAGGAATACAACGGTAAAAAGAAGCTTTTCAAGAAGCTTTACAAGGATGGCAAAAATGAAGCTCACATCGGAGAGTGGGATTCAAATGATGAGTCAAGCGACTCCGACTCCGATTCCGATGAGGAAGAGTCCCCCAAGAAAAAGGGACTTGTCGGCATCGCCATCAAGGAAGCTCCTTCACTATTCTCCACTCCTACGTGCCTCATGGCAAAAGGAGACAAGGTAAAATCCATTGACAATAATGAACCTACTTATGATGAATTAATAGAGATGCTTGACGAATTAAGTGAATATCTTGGAAAAGAGAAATCAAAATTCAAAGTCTTGAAGAAAGAGTATATCTCTCTAAAAGACTCTTTTGAGGAGTTAAGGGTAGCTCATGATTCTCTTCTCCTAAAAGATAATGAAAAATCTCACTCACATGTTGGCATTACTTGCAATTTAATGGATGAGATGCCTCAAGTAGAAATTACTTCAAATGCTATATCCATGTCTAATGTCTCTACATCATGTGAAGATTTATTATCCATGCCATGTTGCTCAAGTGATGATTCAAGTGTTAATTTAGCCAATACTTGTGATCCTTTGCTCATTGTTGAAAATCATGATTTGAAAGAACAAGTCACTAAACTAAACAAGAGCTTAGAAAGATGTTTTAAGGGTAAGGCCACCTTAGACAAGCTTTTGAGTGAGCAAAGGTGCTCATTCAATAAGGAAGGTCTTGGGTATGTACCTAAGAAAGGTAAGAAGCCGGCAAACAAACCCACAAAGTATGTGAGGGAAAATGGTAAGTATTGCTACAAGTGCCGGGAAATAGGACATATGCAACAAAATTGTCCTAAGGGTAAGGTTCCATCACTTGGTATATATGATTCATACTATGTGCTTAAAAAGACAATCAATGGTAAAATAGTTGCTCATTTTATCGGCACTTCAATTTTAGGTGCTAAAAAGAATGCCATTTGGGTGCCTAAATCCTTGGTTACTAACCTCCAAGGACCCAAACAAATTTGGGTACCTAAAAGAACCTGATTCTTGTTTTGTAGGTGAACTATAAGACCCGTGGAAAACATTGGGTGCTTGATAGTGGATGCACTCAACACATGACCGGTGATAGAAAAATGTTCACCACATTCGAGAATGGAAAAGGAGTAGACAAGATCACCTTTGGCGATAATAGCAAAGGAAAGGTATTAGGATTGGGTAAAATTGCTATCTCAAATGACCTTTCCATTTCTAATGTTTCTCTAGTAGAATCATTAAACTTTAACTTGCTATCCGTTGCACAAATATGTGATCTTGGACTAATTTGCTCATTCTCTAGTGAAGGTGTAACCATTTCTAACGCAAATGATAGCTCTTTAGCTTTCAAAGGCTTTAGATTTGGAAATCTTTACTTAGTTGATTTTAGTTCAAGTGAATCTTGCTTAAAAACTTGTGTAATAAAAAAACCTCCTTGGGTTGGCTTTGGCATAGAAGCCTAGCTCATGTTGGAATAATTCAACTCAAAAAGCTTTTCAAACATGATTTAGTTGTTGGCTTGAAAGATGTGAAATTTGAGAAAAATAGACTTTGTAGTGCTTGTCAAGCCGGTAAACAAGTCGCTAATTCTCACCCTTCCAAAAGTATCATGTCAACTTCTAGACCATTGGAACTCTTACATATGGATTTGTTTGGGCCAACAACCTATAAGAGTATCGGGGGAAATAGCTATTGTTTAGTCATTGTGGATGATTACTCTAGATATACATGGGAATTCTTCCTAGATGATAAAGGTGAAACCTCCGGAATTTTCAAAAGATTTGCAAAAAGGGCTCAAAATGAATTTGATTTCAAAATAAAGAAAATCCGTAGTGATAATGATTCCGAGTTCAAAAATACTAAAGTTGAGGACTTTTGTGATGAACTTGGAATAAAGCACGAACTTTCCACAACCTACACTCCGGAGCAAAATGGAGTAGTACAAGGAAAAATCGAACATTAATTGAAATGGCTAGGACAATGCTTGATGAATATAATACTTCCGATAGTTTTTGGGCGGAAGCTATTAACACCGCTTGTCATGCCATAAATCGTCTTTATTTGCACCGTATTTTGAAAAAGACTTCCTATGAGTTTATTGTAGGAAGAAAACCGAACATCTCTTACTTTCGTGTCTTTGGTTGCAAGTGTTACATTTTGAAGAAGGGTGTTCGTCTTTCAAAATTTGATAGTCGTTGTGATGTTGGTTTCTTGCTTGGTTATTCTTCAAATAGCAAGGCTTATCGTGTCTTCAACAAAAACTCTGGTTTAGTTGAAGAAAGGCACGATGTGCAATATGATGAGACTAACGGCTCTCAAGAAGAGCATAAGAACTTGGATGATGTAGGTAATGAAGCCTTAAGAAAAGCAATGGAACATATGCAAATAGGCGACATCAAGCCCGAAGATGGTCCATCATCCTCCACTCAAGTTGAACCACCCATATCTTCCACAAGTCAAGTACAAATCATTGAAGAGGATAACAAGAAAGATGATCAACCATCCAACCTACCACCAAGAATCCACAATACAATTTCTAAGGATCATCCAATAGATCAAATATTGGGTGACGTAAGTAAGGGCGTCCAAACTCGCTCTCGTGTTGCTTCTTTTTGTAAACATTACTCTTTTGTCTCTTCTATTGAGCCAAAGCATGTAGAAGAAGCACTTGACGATCCGGATTGGGTGAATGCGATGCATGAAGAACTCAATAACTTTACCCGGAATGAAGTTTGGACATTGGTTGATCGACCCAAAGAACACAATGTTATTGGTACAAAATGGGTCTTTAGGAACAAGCAAGACAAGAATGGTTTGGTCATTCGAAACAAAGCAAGATTGGTCGCTCAAGGATTTTCACAAGTTGAAGGTTTGGATTTTGGTGAAACTTTCGCTCCCGTAGCTAGACTTGAGTCAATTCGGATATTACTTGCTTTTGCATCATGCTTTGATATTAAATTATTTCAAATGGATGTTAAAAGTGCTTTCTTAAATGGTGAAATATCCGAACTTGTCTTTATTGAACAACTTCTCGGTTTTGAAGATCCTAAAAATCCAAATCATGTCTATAAACTCTCCAAGGCGCTCTATGGTCTTAAACAAGCTCCTAGAGCATGGTATGAACGCCTTAGAGATTTTCTAGTCTCAAAAGGATTCAAAATCGGGAAGATTGATTCAACTCTATTTACTAAAGTTTTAGATGATGAATTCTTTGTATGTCAAATTTATGTTGATGATATCATTTTTTGGGTCTACTAATCAAGATTTTTGCAAAGAATTTGGTGATATGATGTCTAGGGAATTTGAAATGTCCATGATTGGAGAATTAAGCTACTTCCTTGGACTTCAAATCAAGCAACTCAAGAATGAGACTTTTATAAGTCAAGCCAAGTACGTGAAGGATTTACTTAAAAGATTTGGCATGGAAGATGCAAAGCCCATCAAGACTCCCATGGCCACAAATGGTCATCTTGATCTAAATGAGGGAGGTAAACCTGTAGATTTAAAGCTTTATAGATCCATGATTGGTAGCTTGCTTTATCTTACCGCATCTAGGCCCGATATCATGTTTAGTGTTTGTATGTGTGCTCGTTTTCAAGCTTCTCCAAAAGAATGTCATCTTATGGTCATAAAAGAATTCTTAGATATTTAAAGCATTCCTCTAGCATTGGCCTATGGTTCCCCAAAGGTGCTAAATTTGATTTAATTGGGTATTCCGATTCCGATTATGCGGGTTGCAAAGTGGATAGAAAAAGCACCTCAGGTAGTTGTCAATTCTTAGGAAGATCCTTAGTATCATGGTCATCCAAGAAACAAAACTCCGTAGCTTTATCTACCGCCGCGAATATGTTTCATGAAGTTGTTGTGCTCAATTGCTATGGATGAGGCAAACATTGATGGATTATGGAATTAAATTTGATAAAATGCCTCTTTTGTGTGACAATGATAGTGCGGTGAAAATCACTAATAACCCTGTTCAACACTCAAGAACCAAGCATATAGATATTCGCCACCACTTCTTGAGAGATCATGTGAGCAAGGGAGATATTGAAATTAGCCACATAAGAACCGAAGACCAATTAGTGGATATTTTCACCAAACCTTTAGATGAAGACCGCTTTTGCAAATTGAGGAATGAATTAAATGTCATAGATTGTTCTAATGTCATTTGATTACATTATGTTCTTGAATCTTAATTGAATTCGCCTTTCTCTCGTGATTCTTTTGTTTCAAGTACTAAGATGGGAAACACATTTAGGGGGAGTGCTATACAATCACCATGTATACCACAACTCAAATTGTGCACATATCAACAAAACATACTAGAATGTGTCTTTTCAAAAACCATTCCTTTTGGTCAAAAGTCAAAACTTGGTGCTTAACAATCAAACCTCTTGAAAAACTAGCTATATCTATTCTCTAGTATGTTTCAAAGGTTTTTGGTTGAAAAGATCTCAAAATTATCTATCTTAAAAGAAAAATCAAGTTTTGGCCAAAAACTATTTCTTACTTATCTTGTTTTTGACCAAAAATAGTTTTTCACCCAAAAGTATTTCCAAAAGAAATTTGATCTTGCTCCCAAAAGGAAAAAGGTAAAGATGGTTATTCGTGACCTTTTTCGTATTCATAAGATTTTCAAACTCTCAACCAAATCAAAGTTTTTAAAGTTTGAATCTCGCTCAAAAATAGCTCAAAACCCGAAAAATGCACTTGAGTCAATTCTAGCATAAAATGAGTATTGCTATAAAGGCAATGATTTCCTTCATATATTGTCTTCAAATAATATTTCATACTCATACATATCCTCACAAGTGACAAATCTCATTGTTTGATCTCATTTAAATTGTTTTTCCTCAAAAATTGCTCTATTTTCTTAAAAATCTATGTTCAAAACTCATTTGTTGATCTAATCTAGTTGAAATTGCTCCAAGAAAGTTTTATGTTGTGTGCTAAGTCTATGGAGCAAAGACAACACAAAAATTCTGCAAAAATCCTCAAAAGTCTCCAGGTGCGGTCAACATAAAGCTTAATCATGGTCAATCCATGAGCTTGTGCCCGGACCGACCGAGCTTTGCCTCACTTGTCGATCCAGCGTAGCGATTATTGCATATAAACCTCCCTTCTTTATTTCTCACCAAACCGTCCGTTCCGCCAGTTTCCTTTTTCATCTCCCCGACGGTTCCACTCTTCTCCTTCTCAACCGCATCGCCATTCTTGGAGCGCCTCCTCTCCTCCACGCCCCTGGACACTCCTCCTCACCGCCGAACGCCACCTCCTCGCCGCCGGATCCTTTTCCTCACCGCCGTCACCACAAGGTCTTCATTTCCTTAATCTTCCCTTTAATCTTCGCTTAATTTGTTAGTTAGATCTTAATCAACTTGGAGTATGTCATCTTTGTCATCTATACCCACCATTTTGTCGATTATTGACCTACATTGCGAAAGATTCCGTCGTTTTGGTAAAAACCCTAGTTTTTTTTGTCAAGGCCGGACTAACCGGTGTGTTGCGTCTTGGTCGATCCGCGCTACTGCATGGATCGACCGCCAACCGCCTACTGATCGATCCGACCGACAAAAAAACTTCATTTTTATCGACTTGATTATCCTTACTTCCTTTCAATTCAACTCACTCCTTGATTGTCTTGTCCATCCCTCCAGTGATCATGGCAAGGACCAAGACTGTTGCCGATCCCGAGGCATCCGCATCTCGTCCTCGTCGACAGGCTACTCGTCGTCCTCCGGTTGAGCATTCCGATAGCGACGAAGCAAACTCCTCGCCGTCTTTGTCCTCCGTGCCTAGCGCCAGTGAACATTTGGACGAAGAAGAAGATGCTGATATGGAGTTTGCGCCTGAGCCTCGTGTGAATCTTCGCTCAATCCGGAATGATGATTTCAAGCAACTCAGAATGCAATCTCCTTATGAGCAGCCAAGGTCAGCCGAAGATGAGAGATTTCACTCTTTATTTCAGGAAGACTGCTACAATCAGGTGGTGCTTCACAAGCAGTTTGCAATTCAGAAGTACATAAATTGGTCCTATCTCAATGAGCAAACCCGGTATGCGACCTTGTACACTCGTTTTATAATCTTGGCTTTGGATGGGATTGTTAGCATCAAGTGCAACTTCAATGAGGAGGTAATTAAATCATTCTATGCTCTGATTTACATTCCATCCTCCTTGGCCTTGTGACTTGGATGACAAGCTCGGCGCTACACGGCCACCGCGCACTTTGAAGAGGCCCTCAATCTGCTAGCACGTGAGTATGTTAAGATCCATCTTGAGCCTGCTGCAGAACTCCAGGCGATTCTGATTCTATGAGCCTACTATTGCTAGAGTTGTCGAGCAAGGTTGCGGTGCGAGGCCCCTCCCTAGTGTCATTAACAGGATTATCGGGGCCACCATCTTGCCCGGGAGTGGCAACAATGATGCTATTAGAGGACATGCCCGAATGTCATAGATTATGTGATGCAGGAAAGAAATTTGATATTATGCACTTAATCTTGGTGAATTGCAATCTGCCACATCGATTTGGGAAAGAGGATGTATTATGCTCCTTACATCATGATGCTGATTTTGAGGACCACTAACTTTCAAGGTACCACTCCTTTCCTCACAAGCAGTACAAGCGGAAGGTGACCATCGAGAGACTTGAGGCAGGCCCTTCACCCGATTCTTGATGCTCCGGCCTCTCCTCGGCCGCTCCTCGGCGGGGTGGACTTGATCCAGTATTATTGGAGGTTCTGCACACTGGTATCAACACGATTGTATCTCGTTTTGATGCAGTGGATCGTCGCCTAGAGGTTTTGGATCATCGCTTGGATACTCTAGAGAGCACTACTCAGGCTTTGGACTCTCGTCAGGCAGCCGTGGAGCAGTCCAACTCTCTTGTGCTTCAGCGTCTCGATCAGGTGGTTGGCTTGGTTTCAGGGATTCAGTCCGACATGGCTGAGATGACCACTCGCGTCTCGTCGATCGAGCAGACTGTTACTTATTCTTGGCGTCGACGCATTGATCCTCCTACAGCCCCTACTACATCGACTGCAGCTCCTCCTCCTCCTCCCCCTACTTCGTAGCTTTTGGTAGTTGATGCCAAAGGGGGAGAAGTGCTATATGGTCCTATACTTCTATATATCTATTAGTTATGGTTGTTGAATGCTTGTTGGACTTTTGTGGTCTTTTGTGTGTAATAATTAGAGCATAAGCTTATTGCTCTCTTTTGCTATCTTTGTAAGCTTATTGAACCTCTTATATATGAACGCTTAATGCTTTACCATCTATGAGCTTGGCTGAATGATTAATATACTTATATGCTTGTAATCGGTTCAATGTTATCTTGATGAACTTGTTGGTTAATTTTGTGCTTATATTACCCTCTTGAAATGCTGTTTATAATGTTATACATTGTTGCATTTCCTCAAGTTCCATCTTGTAAAAGAAACTCCGCCAAATTTCTCTAAAAATCTCTACTTGTGCTTGCAAAAATTCTCTACCTTTTATGCACATGTTAAGGGGGAGCTTTCTTTAAACAGGATTTAACAAGGAAATAATTCTCAAAACTCATTTAAAGCTTATTGCAAGAATTATATCGTTGTTAAGTCATCAAAAGAATATACACTCATAGTATATTCAAAACAATCATTCTCTCACATATTAAGTGTGTTGTCATCAATTACCAAAAAGGGGGAGATTGAAAGCATCTAGGCCCCTAAAAATTGTTTTGGTAATTAATGATAATATGTGAATATGGGATTCACGTGTTTACTGAGTATGTGCAAGGTTAAGTCTCATTGGTGCTCTTGATGACCGGGAATTGCACGCGAAAGGAACATGAAGATCATTTGGCTCAAAGACAAGGTACAATAGTCTAGGATCTTTTATTTTACTGGGTCTTAGGTGAATTGGTTGGAAGACAGGGTTCTGAGCTAGACAAATTAGTACTATAAAGAGGGCATAAAAATTGAGTACCTTGAAAGTGAATGATGCCTAACCGCTCAAATCTTATTTGGTTTAATCTTGAATTTGTTTTGGCTTGGCCTCAATTTAAATTTGCTGAATTTCTTTGGAGGCCGGATGACCGACGTTACTGGCGGATGACCGGATTGTTTGGACCAAAACAATGATCGAGATTTTCGATGAGTCTTTGTTTTGCTTTTCTTTGAATTCCTTTGGTCCGGACTAACCGACGTTACTTGGCGGACCGACCGCACTGGGTCTTGGGCCTTGATCAAGATTTTCGAGAAGGTTTTCATTGAATTTTGCGGTAGGATGATCACGCAGTATTTGTCTTGACCGACCGCACTAACGGGTCTTGGTTGCGGTCGACTTTTTCGAGTCTCTAAAACAAATTGTTTTTACAGAGGTAGGATGACCGCATGTTTGCTGTGGACCGGCCGGACCCCTCAGAACGGCTATTTTTCATTGCATTAAATGCGTTCGATCGTAGATTCTAACCGAGACCGGATGACCTTGCGATGCTGTGGACCGACCTCCTCATCAAAAATTGGGAATTTAAGTGTCCAGCGGCTAGTCGCGATGGGTGGAGGCTATAAATACCTCACCCACTGCAACTAGAAAGGGTGTTGAGCCTCATTTAACATCTCTTGAGCCATTTGCATTATTTCCTACTCATTGAGAGCATTCATTTCCATTTGCAAAGGTAGTTGAGGTTTTTCCAAAGAGCATTCATTGAGTTTGATAATTGTGGCATTAGAGCGCTTTCAAGTGAAGAATTCTTGCTCTATTACTCTTGGAGATTGTCGTCTCCTAGACGGTTTGGAGGTTGGTTCGGTGATCTTCTCAAAGGAGATTGTGAGAAGGCCCGGGCACTTGTGAAGGTTGGAGCTCGCCTATCCGGAGAGGAGAAAAGCTACCACTAGTGATCGAGAAAGGCTTAATTCGTGGAGCCGGCTTGAATTGATCAAGCTTCCTCAACGTGGATTAGTGAAGACCGACAAGTCTTCGATACCACGGGAAAAACTTCCTTGTGTCATTGTAGTTATTTCTAGTCTTTACATTTCCGCATTCATACTTCTAGCTTATTTATTGTGATAATTGCTTAGCTAGAATTATATCTTGTTTAGACTAAGTTAATATTTGGCTAAATTTGTTAGATTGTCGAAAAAGTTTAAAAACCTCCTATTCACCCCCCCTCTAGTCGGTTATCCTTGATCCTACAGTAGCCAACCATCAGTAGCATCGCCACTCCCCTCGCCCAAATCGCCGCTAGAATCGGGAGAGCCGAAGACGCCCGAACAGCTCCCAAGTCCACCGGCCGCAAGAGATAAGGCAAAGTCTTACCTCTCTCCCTCTTCCATAAACAGGTGGGCCCCACACCAGAATTTCCCTTTTCTATTTTAAATATTTTCTCAAAATGGTAAATTACAGTAGGGCCCTAACAAAGACCAACAATCCCCACCAATCTATCAACTTGAAAAGGTGCTCAAAGACTTGTTAAATATACAACTGTTCGACGATGGGTACCTTGCGGGTTTGAACCCAAAGCCTAGCAATAAGGACTACGACTCTGCACACAAAGGAGGACTACGCCTTGATCCAATGCCTTGGTGTGAGAATTTTTGCCCAAGTTACAATCTGTATTGGGCTGCTTGCCCAAATTCCTATCGGGTTGGGACGTTACGGTCATGTCCCCGTATCTATCTCATGAGTACTCAAGAAAGTATACCCTAATTTTCTGTTGATCGCAACCTCACGATCATACTTAAGTAGGTGAATTCTTCAGGAAATCCTATAGGACAATTCCCGATACCATTTAGGTCTCGAATTCATTAGGAGCTATTGCTCAACCTCCCATACAGAAAGAGCACTACAGCTAATGGGACCCTTTAGATGTGCTCTATAATCACACACAGTTTGTTGTCCTAGAGCCTAGTTCACGGGATCTCCGATCTCCTAGGATAGATTACCACCAATGCGAGCCTTTACACGGGTATAAGCCCCATTCCCTTTGATGCTGCAAAGATGGCCTTCCGCGCCAATTCCTTAGTGAAAGGATCTACCAAGTTCCTTTCAGACTGGATGTATTCTACAGTAATAACACCCTGTTTCTCTGGCATGCCTAACCGACTTAAGTCGCATTTTAATATGTTTTGAGGACTTCATATTGTCCTTCCTACTCTTCGCCTTAACCAGAACGATTTAGTTATCGCAGTAGGTTAAAATAGCTGGAATTGGTTTTTCCAAAGATGTAGGTCGAAAGGAGCTCTCGATCTATTCAAATCTCTGACCACCGAGTCTAGAGTTACCAGCTCAGCCTCCATGGTGGACCGTGTAAGGATAGTCTGTTTAGAATACATCCACGAAACTACCCTACCTGCTAAAGTAAATACATAGCCATTCGTAGCCTTCATGTCATCCGAGTCACTGATCCAGTTAGAATCACTGAATCCTTCCAAGACTGCCGGATGACCAGAATAATGTATTCCCAAGTTAGAGGTCCCCTTAAGGTACCTAAGTACCCTCTCTAGTGCTATCCAATGATCATCTCCTGGATTGAACGTATAACGACTCAATCTGCTTACAACATATGAGATGTCTGGCCTTGTTGCACTAGTTAAATACATTAAGGATTCTATAATTTGAGAATATTTAAGCTGGTCTTTTCCATGTCCATTATTTTTATGAAGCTTAGCATTTGGATCATAGGGTGTGGCTGCTGATTTACAGTTCATGAATATAAATCTGGATGGGACCTTCTCCACATAATAGGATTGGAAAAGAGTAATCCCATTCTCACCCTTAATAAGCTTGATGTTCAAGATAACATCAGCTTCACCCAGATCTTTCATATCAAAATTCTGGGAGAAGAAAGACTTTCTTCTATTGATTGCATCTATGTTGGTTCCAAAAAGCAATATGTCATCTACGTAAAGACATAGATTGACACCTTCACCCCCACTAAACCGATAGTAGACACATTTATCGGCTTCGTTCACACAAAAGCCGACTGAGGTCATAGTACTATCGAATTTCTTGTGCCATTGCTTGGGAGCTTGCTTTAGACCATACAAGGATTTAATCAAACGACATACTTTCCTCTCTTGTCCTTCAACCACAAAACCATCAGACTGTTCCATATAAATCTCCTCATCCAACTCTCCATTTAGGAAAGCGGTCTTTACATCCATTTGATATACTTGGAGTTTATACGCGATAGCTAGTGCTAAAAGCACTCAAATTGTGGGTAAGCGAGCCACAGAAGAGTATGTATCGAAATAGTCTTCGCCCTCTTTTTACGTGAAACCCTTAGCCACTAAACAAGCCTTGTATTTTTCTATAGTACCATCAGGTCTACGCTTCCTTTTAAAGATACATTTGCAGCCAACTGGCTTGAATCCACATAGGAGGTCCGTAACCTCCCACATTTTGTTAGCTATGTGGAATCCATCTCGCTACGAACTGCTTCCTTCCAGTAATCCACATTCGGGGATGCGTATGCCTCTGAAAGGGTTCGTGATTCATCATCCATGACATAGGTGACAAAGTCATCGCCTAAAGACTTTTTAGTCCTCTGCCTCTTACTCCTCCTCAACTCCAATTCTGGAGCAGTGTTATCCACACTAGGAATAATAGAGTGTTCACTTGAACCAATAGGATCAATGACTTCATTTGGTCTCATAGGAAACACTTGCTCAAAAAATGTCACATCACGAGATTCCATCACTACATTTGTAGCGATGTCACTCACCTTGGATTTGACCACTAGAAATCTATAAGCCGTGCTGTTTTTAGCATACCCTAGAAAGACACAATCAACAGTCTTAGGACCAAGCTTTCTTTTCTTCGGTAACGGCACATACACTGTTGCAAGGCATCCCCAAGTTCGAAGAAGTGACAAGTTAGGTTTTCTCCCCTTTCATCCTTCATAAGGTGTTTCCTCCTGATTGTTAGGTGGCACCCTATTTAGGATATAATTACCTGTGAGAACTGCTTCATCCCACCAATAGTTCGATATACCTGAACTTTGTAATATGACATTAACCAGGTCACATAGAGTTTGGTTTTTTTCTTTCGGTTATTCCATTCGATTGGGGTGAGTATGGTGGAGTAACTTCATGAATTATTCCACTCATTCCACTTTCTTCACAAAATTGAGAGAAATCATAAGAGACATATTCACCACCTCGGTCCGACCTTATCCATTTGATTTTCTTTTCTAGTTGATTTTCAACTTCGGCTTTAAAGATTTTAAAGTGTTCTAGTACTCATCTTTTGAATTAAGTGGGTAGATATAACAATACTTAGTCGCATCATTTATGAGAGTTAAGAAATATCTTTTGCTACCTTTAGTTAATATTCTATTTATCTCACAAAGATCAGAATGGATTAGCTCAAGTGGAGAGGTGCTTCGCCCTTCAACGCTATGAAAAGGTTTTTGGGGTTGCTTAGCTTGCACACACACTTCGTACTTTGAACCCTTCTCATAATTATAGCTGAGAATTAAATTCATTTTGCTTAACCGCACAATAGATTCAAAGTTAACATGACACAAATGAGAATGTCAAACATCATGTAATTTATTGCAATGGAAAACATTAAAAATGTTTACATTATTTGAATCAAGAATAGATAAGCGGAACATGCCTCCGCTATCATAGCCTTTGCCCACAAAAGTACTAAATTTGGTCAACACGACCTTATTAGACTAAAAAACAAACTTTATTCCTTGCCTGCAAAGCATCAACCCGCTAATGAGATTGCGAGTCATTGCAGGCACATACAGTATGTCTCTCAGAATGAGTGCTTTGCCTGAAATAAGCTTTAAGCAAACCTGTCCAATCCCTCATACTGTAGCAGTGGCTCCGTTCCTCATCAGGACAGATCCGCCACCTTCACCCTGAAAAGAAGAGAAACACGATCGATCAATACATATATGTCTAGTAGCACATGTATCAATCCACCAATCAATAGATGGACTTGCCATAAAGGTCTTAGGTACATACCCTTAAGAACTGGTATTATCTAGAATGACATTAACCTCGGCCTTTCGGCCCTTATGCTGAGCTGGAGAAGGACCCTTGCCTTTGCTTTATGACCAGCCACTCCGTACATAAAGCAGACATTGTACTCCTTCTTCTACTTATTCATATTTTTTCCTTAAAGCTTGATTTTGAGCTGATTCTTGAATTTCTGATTCCTAGAGCCACCAGCACTCTTGACCTCCACTAGATGAGCTTGGACTTGAGCCTTACCTCTGTTGTCACCGGTTTTTGCCCGCTCTTCGACATTGATAGCTGCTGACAACTTATTGAGTGTCAAGCACTCCTTTATACGTCGTTGGGCGGTCACAAAGTCACGCCTCGAGGGCGGTAACTTAGCAAAAATGACATTAACTTGAAAACTCTCAGGTAGAAGACAGTCGTACTAATTAAGATCACGTACATAGAGTTGAAGCTCATGGAGCTGCTCCATCACCGACCGTCCCTCTACCATCTTGTAGTTCAAGTACGTAGAAGTAATAAAAGACTCGTTACCATTATCCCCTTCGGAATACTTATCATCTAATTCGTCCTAGAGTTGTTTGGCATTAGTGAAATGGACATACACGTCGAATAGCCGGTTGGATAAGACTGCTAACAACCTAGCTAGGGCTGAATTGTTCGTATCCTCCCACCAGGTCATCTCAGCGGTTTCCAAAGGGAACATCGGAGGATTTAAAACGACACAGAAAAGTCTGAGGTCGGTCAGCCAAAGTTTGGTTTTAGCTTGCCAGTGCTTAAAGTTAGCGCCATCAAACACTTTCGGCTTAACGACATCTGACGATGAAGCCATTTCTTGATATATAGTTTTTCTATATTGTTGAAATATGTGCAGTTTTAGCAAATAATCATAATTAAACCCAGCATTCACTTTCAGCAATAAAGCATAATACCAACATGTAATAAATGACCATAATAACATGTATCCATGAAATTCTTTCAAGTCATCTAAACACAATATTATGCTCGACATTAACATCACAAACACATCAATAAACAACATAAAACACATATGATTGATGATAGTGTGTGCTCTCAGAAGGAGAGTTACAAAAGAACAAGTCTTTGCCATCTCAACCCTATTATCTATACTCTTTATAAATTAAACATGACAATACGGATTCAAAATTTGAGCTCTAAATAATGCTTAACTACTCTGTCTAAAGGTCTCAAAGCCAGTAGACCACCTAATAAACTTTCTGCTAACTAGGAGATCAGATGTGATCACAAACATAACTCCAATTAACCGACAAGAACTTGATAACCCTCAGTGTATGATGAATACAAAGTCACAAGTTCAGTGATAATGCCAATTGGCTAACAGATGAGTAGTAAAACCGAATTGCTACAGAGCATCAGAACCAAAAGGTTCAATACATCCGAACACAACAGAAGGTAACAGGATGACTCACAGAAGATCAATTATACAATAGTTAGCATTCTATTTAGAGCTCAAGTATGAATTGATTATTAGTTCAATTTCAGTATTTGACCATCTTCATCATAGAGCATTAACAAATGCCATTGATTAATTTGCAATATCTCCAGCACTAGATTCAGAAATCAGAACTAATACAGATCCAGGTATCAACTAGCATTGCAACTATATATGCAAGAATCAGCCGAAGTAACATAGAGGTTCAATACTCATTGAAGCAGTGGTACTCAAAACCACTGAGATGAAACTAGCAAGGCGTGTCTACGACACTGACCCTGAAAAACTATCACCCTGCAATCCCGAGCAAAAGACGAAGCAATAGGAGATACAATGCCACACTTCCACCTTTGTAACCGACCAAAGAATGAAGCTGAGGAATCGGGTGGATGCTGCACAAGCCCACTCAACAAAGTGCTTCGGCCAAAAAGCTCCAAGCAGCACCACACAACAGATCAGTATGATCCTCACCACCGAGAGCACTTCCGAATAGTCCAGAATCAAACTCCCAGTACAAGAGTCAGATTTTCACTCAAAGCACTCAACACAAAGATGTACCAGAGGAGAATTCACAAGCAGCGCACGGGAGAATAATTCCAGACCGATCCACTAACGTTGTTCAATTGATTCACAACATCAAAGGGGAGGAAAGAACATCAATCCAACTCAGATAAGGAGTAAAGAAAAACAGAAATTGAAATGTACCGATGTTCTGGTTCTTTCCCAAAGAAGTGCCAGCCACCAATTTCTTAAGAGAGACGCTGAAGAGCACGCCTCCATGGCAGCACAATTGCCGGCGTCCGAAGCGCATGGGCAGCCAACCACCAGCAGCATCGCCACTCACCTCGCCCAAATTGCCGCTAGAATCGGGAGAGCCGAAGATGCCCGAACAGCTCCCAAGTCCATCGGCTGAAAGAGATAAGGCAAAGTCTTATCCTCTCTCCCTCTTTCATAAACAGGTGGGCCCCACACCAGAATTTCCCTTTTCTATTTTAACTCTTTTCTCAAAGTGATAAATTACAGTAGGGCCCTTACAAAGACCAACAAGAATCGACACCTCTAATATATTGAATCGATTCAATGTATTCTCTCTCCTTTTTTGAACCGGCCAAAACACAACATTGGAGATGGTCTTAGTGAGTGCCCCCAGTACCACGAAACGTGCAGCGTTGCAGTCTGAGAAACGGACACCAATGCTGTATGGATTAGGATTGTTATAGTCACGTCAACTATTTGTTCAGGCGGCCGCTAAGCCCACCGTTGAGTCCTGCTCCCTCCGTTTGCATTTTGCATTTAGTTATCACCGTTGATTGATCCACGATAATTTTTAAAATATCTAATTATATAACATAAAAGTGGTGTTATTAGATTTGTAAGCAAACATACTTTACTAATGTTCTACATTTAGAGCTATTTGCTTTTGTGTTTCTTATCTCCATCAGTCAAAGTCAACAGTAACAAGTAAACACAAACGGAGAGTAAAAAAATAGTCACATCAACTGAGTAAGCTAATCTATAAAAAAAACTGGGCTAGCTGTCGCTTGGAGATTGGAACAGTTAAACAGGGGAGGTCTTCACAAGCTATGTTAATCGGGTATGCCTGTGAGAATGATGAATTGCTGACTACAGACCAGATTTTGCGTTCATGTACTGGGTGTCTAATGTTTAGTACGTTGGACACACGCATGATTGCCTCCTAGAAGCAAGTCAGACGCTGAGATTTTGGTAAAGCCGCAATCAGCAGAAGCAAAGAAGGGAGTGGAACACGGCCGTACTAGCAAGTGCCAGGGTGCTGGAGTTGGACAAGAGCGCGTGCAGGCAGGCGCTGCTGTTCCCGAAGAGCGCAAAAGGTTCACGTGCCGGTGCCCGTTTGCAAAGCGAAGGATGTGGCCGACGACGCACGACACGAGGGAGAACCCGCTCGCCCGTAGCGTGGGGCCGTGGCGATCGAGCTCCTCGCCCTGCCTCCTCGTCTTGGGCTCGCTCCTCCCGTGTTCCCCTCGTACGCAGCTCAAATGGTCGCCAACTTTTTTACTCCTGTCCTCGTGGCACCAACTGGACCTGACCTGGTACATGTGTGGTGTCCTCTCTGCATTGCCATTTTTTTTAAGAGGACTGGATGCCCCATGCCATGAGACCATGACTGACGAAGTGATGAGTGATGACTCCATTTTTTTAGGACTGATGACTCCATCTACATCACCATCACAAGCTCTTGCACGGGCCGATTCTATAGGGCACATGCACCGTCGCCTCCCAAATAAGGACCAGCTTCACTGCAACTGGTCTGTCCTGCGTAGACGGCCTGGGCCGTGTCGCAAGGCTCGAATTACCCTTGTTGGGCTGGGCCTAAGTGAACGTGGCACCATCACTATCAGTCTTTACCACACGATTCCCCACTATACGACCGTTCGATGACAATCCAACGGCGAGGATCCCTCGTGACCTTTGTCCCCAAGAGGATTAGGGTCCATCCGAGCCTGTCCCTGCCCTAATCCCCCACCTCTCTGATCTCTCCGCTCCCACCGTCTAGCCTCGCCTCGCCTCGACGCGCCCCGTTCGCCGCCGCCTGCCGGCGAGGATTCCTCTCCGCCGTAGCCTCCGCACGGTATCCTCTTGCGCGCTACCCCCTCAACCGCCTTTAGCGATTAATATTCTAGTCGGATTCGCTGCTGTTCCTTCTACTACGTTCTGGATTAACTCGTGGTATCTAGAGAGTGCATCCTCCGATCCTCGTAGTTTTAGATGGCTAGTTTGGATAAAGTTCGGGTCTTTATCTAGCACAATTTCGTGCCCTCGAGTGACTGAGAATTCGAGTTTTTGTGTATAAAGAATTAAAGATAGAAGGATGGCATCACTGGCAGCGTATGATTGTTTGCATCGAATTGGATTTATCTTCGTTGGTGTGGCAGTATAGGATTAATTTGGGTATCCTCAGAGGTGCCGTTTGTATGATTTAACTGATTGTGTTTGGATTGGGGGGGGGGTGTTGCGGATCTTGCTGCCATTTAGAACAATCGGCTTGCCCGCAATGGAAGAAATTTAAGATGCCTAATTTGGTCCCTGCACTCGTACTGCTATGTCTGGATGAAAAATAGATAATTTTGCAAACTTTTTTAGCATCAGCCTTTTCCTCTTTGTTCTTAGCGGGTGATGCTGAATTAACTCTAAAATGCCACCACAGTTCTGTAAAAGGGGGAATATGTTATTTTCCTCCACTGCCAAAACCTGAAATTATGAAGAGTGAACAATATCAAGGGGGGTTGGTGTGATTGTCACCTTTTATTATTGTGATTACCATCTGCTAGGATTTATCACACGATTTTTCCAATGGATACTCAGTACGATTACATCTCGGAGAAGCCGAACAGGATCTTAGTGTTTTCTTTTGGGTACCATATTCGTTCTGAACTTTTCCTCTTTTTTTTCCGTCTTCACTGGACCTTTTGTTTGTACTTTGTCATGTGGTATTTGTGACTTCTTTATTTGTTATCGCTTTCTATTTCGAACTGACAATACATTCTGCAGACAGCAATACAGCATACTACTTATGCATGATTAATACCTCTGCCATAATTCATAAAACTTAGTGCATTTTAGATGCTCGGATCTAATCCTGTATCTCTTACAGGTTGTCGTTGTTTTGGTTGCAAAATGGTGACGGAAGCTACTTCTCACATTTCTGGTGGTTCTGAGTCAACAACAATGCCACTGCTAGAACAGCTTGCTGAAGTATTTGGCAAGCTGAAAGCCCACACAGAAGCATCCCTACAATTGCAAAGTGGCATGCAGTGGGAAGACATCAAAGCACATTTCCTGAACCTTGAGAAGTCGTACAGAAGCAAGTTTGATGAACTGGAAGAGAAGCAGAAGGCATTAGAAGAAAAGAAAGCTGAAGATCGTAGGCTGATTGCAGAGAAAGAGGCTAATGTTTCCACAAAAGAGCGTGCTTTTGTGAACCAGCTTCAGGAGCTAAGGGATGTTGCTGTCTCTGCCCTAGCAGAGGTGCGCCAAAAATATAAGGTGGAGCTTGCTGAGATACTTGATGCCAATGGAAGCAAAGACAAAAAGGTAAGAACCTCAATCAACGACACCAATGCATCTCATGCTTCAGAGGAGAATACCCCTGCTGATGGGTTGGGCGAGCCATCTGAAACTTCACCTGTTGAGGTTAAGCCGCGTCCTCTATTGAAGCAACTATGTGAGCAGATGGACACAAAAGGCCTTCTGAAACTTCTTTCAGAAAATTGGAAAAAGCTTGCTAGCCTTCGTGATGAACTTTCTGTTGCACTAAGATGTGCAACTGACCCTGCCCGCTTCGTGCTTGATTCCTTGGAGGGTTTCTTCCCATCGGACCAAACTAACCCTCCTGGGAATAAACATAACGCCCTTCAGGGCCAGCGCAGAAGCTGTATTGTTTTGATGGAAGCTATAGCACATTCTCTAGGAATTAAGGAGTCGGGTGGCAACCACCCTTGGAGCTCTGAAATTAAGGAGCAAGCCAAGGCAATTGCCGAAGAATGGAAGAGTAAGTTAGCTGAGGTTGATCTAGATGCTTCTAATGGCTACTCATTGGAAGCACAGGCATTCCTGCAGCTTCTTACAACTTTTAATGTTGATTCAGTGCTTGACGAAGATGAACTATGCAAGATCGTAGTTGCTGTCTCTCGTCGCAAGCAGACTGCTGAGCTTTGTCGCTCTCTTGGTCTGAATGAGAGAATACCAGGTTGGTACTTGGTATCCACTCAGAATGCCACAAGGCGTTCTCATCCCTTAATTCGCCAGGCTGGTGCTGTTCATGATTTATTGCTAAGCCTCACGACCTTCTAGGAAATGAAAACCTTATTTACTGATTTGTAAAGAACATTGGAGTTCTGTATAAAGTGATATTTTATGATCCTAGTGTTGACGTTTTGTTTCTGCAGGTATTATCGAGGAGTTGGTTAAGAGACACAGGCAAATTGATGCAGTTCAATTCATACAGACTTTTGGGCTTTCCGAGAGCTTTCCTCCTGCACCTCTGTTGAAGGCATATGTAGATGAGCTGAAAGACTCACTTGACAATAATGGGGATGCCAATGCGACTTCTTTAAAGGTCTGCTCTTTCGACCATCTTTTGAGATGTTGATGATTGCCTAATGCCTATTAATAGGTCACAATCATCAATGTACACTTGTTGCTTTGGGAGTTTATTGATTCACTGTAAAGATACTCTTCTTTCTTTTCTTGCTTTAAGGATTGTCCACGTTTGTGTATCATGTTGTAATGTTGTACTTATTATGCAGTAGCTATTTTTGAGTAATGTTGTATGCATTTAAATTGAGAAGTCCTTGTTGACAAGTTTGTTACATCGAGAGCCCTTTAGCCCCTACTTCCCTAATCTTTCAAGGCAGATGGAAAATTACTTTCAAAATCTGCTGATTGGTGCTGGTGCTGCTGTCTGTGAACGATACATCACACTAATTGTTAGGTTGTAGACTCAACTGCCTCTTGCGTCCTGACATTCCAGAGTACTAAACATGTTGGATTATTGTATATTGCTTTCCGTACTTGAATAGTTTCATGTTTAGTTTTTCAATCATCTTTGCTAGTTTTACATTTATGTTTAGGCAAAATTTGATATATGCCACATAGAAAGTTGCCACTTCGAGATATGCCACTCAGTTTCCTAAAATTCGAAATTTGCTACTCCAGTTTCTTCCTCTTTTGACATATGCCATTATCACTCATTTTCTTTTCTATTATCTGATTTTCCATATATTCCAAAGGTGAACTACCGGTTTTGCCCCTTATCAACATCAATATCAACAAATCAATCTAACACCAACATGTAAAAAAAAACCGAAATCAGGGAGGGAGGCGAGGCGCTAAGGCCGCCAGCGCGGTGGATCATGGTGGCCGTTGGCCAGTCTTGGCTGGTCATGGACCGGACACCTGACGAAGTCGGTTGGTGGAGCGGGCGCACCAGAGTCCAGGCGCGGGCTCCGGCACCAGGGGGAGGATCACGGTCGGGGCTGCCTGGACCAAGTCGGAGGAGGGGGGAACGCAGACGCGGCCAAGCCAGAATCGGGCACGGGTGCGGGCACAAGCCGCGAGGCGATGGCACCAAGTGGAGGCTAGGGAGCGGCCACTAGCGCCGGCCCGGAGGCGGGCTTGACCAGAGGAGGAGCGGCGCCATGGAGGCCATGGAGGAGGAGTCAGGGTCGCTAGAGGCCGGAGGCGGCGCCGGACCGGAGGGGAGCCAGGAGGAAACACCCATGGCCAAGGGAGCTTTGGTGAAGCAAAAACCAAAAGAAAGAAATAGGGAGAATGGAGGAGAGAAGAAATAGCATGGGGAAAAGCAAGAAGATGAGCCTGGAGGGGAAGAACCGAGCCGGAAATAGGAGGCGGCACCAAGATGCTCATGGCGCCAAGAATGCCATGCGGCCAGGAGGAAATGGAAGAACAAGAAATGGAGAGAGAGAGGGGAATGGAAAAGGGGCAAGACCGGTAGTTCACCTTTGGAATATATAGAAAATCAGAGAATAGAAAAGAAAATGAGTGATAATGGCATATCAGATAATAGAAAAGAAAATGAGTGATAATGGCATATGTCAAAAGAGAAAGAAACTGGAGTGGCAAATTTCGAATTTCAGGAAACTGAGTGGCATATCTCGAAGTGGCAACTTTCTGAGTGGCGTATATAAGTTAGCATTTTGAGCTAATTGTGTTATAACCCCTTAAATCCATTTGCAGGATGACCCAAAGACTCGGGAGTTACTTGCGTTGAGGGCTGTAATAAAGTGCATCGAAGAGTATAAGCTTCAGAAGGACTGTCCACTTGGACCTCTCCAAAAGCGTGTCGCTGAGCTAAAATCTAAGGGTGAGAAAAGGCCATCAGTTGAAGCTGGGCGCGCTAATGCAAAGAAGCCTCGAGCTGCTGGCATTTCAGCTCCTCGCAGGCCTACCAGTTCTGTTGGTTCAGCTCCTCGCAGACCTGCAGTTTCGGTTGGTACCTGGCAGCGTGCTCCTCCACCAATGCCCTCCTATCCTGATAGATATGGATTTGCCGCCGACAGATACCATTACACCCCACCTGCCACAGCATATGACGCAGCTCCCTATGCTTCTTACGGTGAACAGTACAATGCCCCGAAACCATACCAGTACAACCCAGGATCATTAGCCCCTGCATCATACAATTCAACCCAATATAAAGTTGCTTATGGTGGTCCTGGTGCCCAGCCAATTGCAGGCGGCTACTCAACTTACAACACCAGTGCAGCAGGGCAGCCTGCTCCGAGCAGCTATGCGAGTTATGCAGGATCTGGTTATCATCACCCTTCCCAGCAACCATAGATGTAACTTGGAATGCTACGCCGGTTATGCTAATGCTGTAATGCATAATCTGACTACCAGTCTTCCCCTCAAACCCAGTTGTAACTTTTATTTATTTATCTGCTCATCCTCCAGTGGATTTTGTAGCTGTAACTGGTGTAGTTTTCAATGCTGTGTGAAGTGTCAGTCAAATTATAAAGAGATTATTAACGTGCTACATTTATCCAGGTATCTACATTACTTCTTGCTTGGCTTGCACCTAACTTGTTTGGATGTTCTTGTATGTTCAGTCTCCTGTGACTAACAGGTCAACTGGCACCAGTCAGTTTGCTGTTGCGCTTCGAGTTGCAGTTGTTTACCTTTCTTAAATGGGAAACTTTTACAATTTACACCCGATTTTCGCGGGAATTTCAATTTTTGTTGCATTTTCACAAGATATGCCCCCTTCTTAATATAAATAACTCGCCTCTGGGCAAACTTCTAAGCTTTTGCAGCAAATGGCACCTTCAGTGCAAAGCTTTCGAAACACTTTGCAGAGCTTACAATCTTGCATGAAAAAAAACTCAATTTGCTTTGCAGCAAATGGCACCTTCAGTGCAAAGCTTTCGAAACACTTTGCAGAGCTTACAATCTTGCATGAAAAAAAAACTCAATTTGCTTTGCAGCAAATGGCACCTTCAGTGCAAAGCTTTCGAAACACTTTGCAGAGCTTACAATCTTCCATGAAAAAAAAACTCAATTTGCAGCAGGCATGTCTTGCACGTTTCGCGTAATCTATATTGCAAGATGACTAGATGAGCGTGGAACGCACATGAAACGGTTTCTTTTCTTCCCCAGCAATAAGATGCCGTGCTGAACATGGCGAACTGAGCCACAGGCACATCAGAGTTTGGTTGCCTCCATGTGGGCCCCACCCGCACGCAGCTCCCTCTCCGAAAATAAATTCTATGAGGGAGGGTCTCAGTGAGACCCCTCCCCCACAACTGTTGGATCTCCTCTCTCTCTACACCTGCTACAATACACATCTCACAAATTCAACGGTTATAGCTGAAACCCTCCCCCAGTAGAATTTATTTCCCTCTCTCCCCTTCGTGTTCAGCGGCTCGTCAACGCTTCCCCTTCCACAGTCCAATCTCTCACTTGAAAAATAAAGACCCGACTTAACACACACAAAACACCGTTACGCGCCCTATCCAATCGCATGCCTAAGCCTCTGACGAGTGGCCCTAGGTATGCGTACCCCACCTGTCAGCTAGAACCAGGTAGCAACTTCCACCCACTGACATGCGGGATCTACGAGGCCATCTCCACCGGGTAACCAATATAATCCGACCTACGGGAACGGGTCTGGGAGGAGGACAACGTAAATTACGATACTGCCCCTCCCCCCTTCCTCTAACAAGTCGTCGCCTCGCCCTCGCCCCCCTCGGCACGACGGCCTGCACGGCTCCACCCTTCCATTCCCCGCGCGGCGCGACCATGGCGAGCCGCCGCTGGAGTCGTCGGCTCGGCTCGCTCCCGGCCCTCGTCGCCGTCGTCCTTCTCCTCCTCGCCGCCGCGGCCGCCGGATCCCCCTATCGACCGGCCCCTGGGCGGCCGGCGCTGGTGCTCCCGCTCACGCTCTCCTACCCCAACGCCAGCCGGCTCGCCTCGGCCCGGCGCGGGCTTGGCGACGGAGCCCACCCCAACGCCCGCATGCGCCTCCACGACGATCTCCTCACCAACGGGTCGGTACAGCTCGGATTTTTTCTTTCGTTTCCCCCCAAATTTTTTGGATGCTCTATTGAATCTGAGGCGGGGAGGTTGATGCTTGTTTTCGTGTCGGTTAGGTATTACACGACAAGGCTGTACATCGGGACGCCGCCGCAGGAGTTCGCGCTGATCGTGGACTCCGGTAGCACCGTCACCTACGTGCCCTGCTCCACCTGCGAGCAGTGCGGCAACCACCAGGTGGGGCTTGATTCCTGTGCTTCTCTGTTCAGCTACCGGTCTGAAACTCCGTGTGATGGTTAGATTAATTAGGATGGTCGCACGCAGAGATATGTGATGCGCACATGTGAAACTGTAGCTGGACCATTCAAGTTAGCTAATTGACTCTGTGATTATGCGGCCGATATGTAGGGAGTCTAATTATCATAAAATCCACTTTCCATTTGAAGATTGATTAGGGAGTTCCTGTTTAGTTATATGATGCGGGTAAGGTGCAAGGTGGACTGAGGGCATCTCTTCTACCCACAGGGAATATTAAAACGGAGGCGCCATAATTTATATGCCTTTTTGAAATGGCGAATGACTCAAATAAATTTAATGGTCTATGATCATTGGTCAACACTGCTCAATGAATACCATGCCAATCTTGGTCACAACCAACAAATTTTGCCATTTGTTTGGTAGGCATCATTTTAGCCAAATTTTGCCCCATTAGATTCCAAACCACTGGCCTTGGTTTTGATCATCAACAAGTGTTAGCTAACTCTCCTTAATTTTCTTTCTATGTCAAGTGGGTCCCATGTCTCTTGCCAACAATTGGCAGATGTTTGGCTTGGTCATGCCATTGTGTTAGTAGTGCCAATAATTTGGCCTGGTACCTGTTTGGACACTGACCAAACCCATCCTCAGTTCCAGATATAGTATTCCTCTGCCATTTTGATTTTAATACATGCTATCATTATCTGAATGTAGAAGCTTACAATTCACATAAAAATACATCTCTACACAACGAAAAAATGATTTCCATCCTTTTAATGTCTTTCTAGTACATGCTCAGATTTCTTTTGTGCCACTGTTTGCATGGCTAGCCAGAAGACTGTTGTCTTGTATAACCCGAGTAGTTTGGAAATTTTCCATTGTAATGTGGTGTCAACCAACATATGGTGGCGTAAGTGAAATTAGAATAAACACTGAAGACAACAGATACTTGGCCTTTGAAGTCTTGTTGCTAGCTGTATGGATGTCAGCTAGCATCTTATGTAAAGAAACACTGAAGACAAACATACTTGGCTTTTGTGAATACTGTTGGTAAGTAGTATAGTTTCAACTGAACTGAATGCCCTAATCAGATTCGTAAAAGAAATCTAGATTATTCTTTTTTGGCTTGCTGAAGTCCTCTTGATGCATCTCTATCAATCTAATGATGGCTTGTGATTCATCCAGATGTCATTGCTGCTGTATTGTCACCTTTACTTATTCAATCTCGTGCTTTGCTGTGTGAATCACCTAGTATCCATGAGGACACATTTAAAGTACTTGTGTTAAGATGATTTTATTTCTTTTAATTTGTACAAAAAGTGGTACAACCTTACAGCATGGATTTCTCTATTGTGATGCATTTTATATTTCAAAATACATAAAGATGTGCATGCTACCATACACATCATGTCATGGAGGAAGAAATAGCACTGTATTGATCTAGGAGATCACTGTTACTTCTGCTTGTAATTTTCTTTTTTCGTTACGAGGAATTAACTTCCTGTAATATGCACTGAAGTTTGGCTTGATGTAGGATCCAAGATTTCAACCTGATCTCTCCAGTACATATTCACCAGTAAAATGCAATGTTGATTGTACTTGTGATAACGACAAGAATCAGTGCACTTACGAGAGGCAGTATGCTGAAATGAGCTCCAGCAGTGGGGTGCTTGGTGAGGACATTGTGTCGTTTGGCAGAGATAGTGAACTTAAGCCACAGCGTGCTGTTTTTGGCTGTGAAAATTCTGAAACTGGAGATTTGTTCAGCCAGCATGCTGATGGCATAATGGGGCTGGGCCGTGGTCAACTTAGCATAATGGATCAGCTTGTTGATAAGAGTGTCATAAGTGATTCATTCTCTCTGTGCTATGGTGGAATGGATATTGGTGGTGGTGCTATGGTACTTGGTGGAATGCCTGCTCCTCCTGACATGGTTTTCTTACGTTCAGACCCTGTTCGCAGGTACTATTAGTAGTTCTGCACACCAAAAGGAGATTTTTGTTCTTGTTTTTGGAGAATGGGTTGGGGGGTTCTATTGTACTTTTAATACATCTCCTTATTAATTAATTTTGGAATGGCAACAGCCCATATTACAACATTGAGTTGAAGGAGATACATGTTGCTGGAAAGGCATTGCGGCTGGACCCTAGGATCTTCGACAGCAAACATGGGACTGTCTTGGATAGTGGAACAACGTATGCATACCTTCCAGAACAAGCTTTTGTAGCTTTTAAAGATGCTGTAAGTTATGAAATGATTTATCCCTGACCTCCATTCCATTTTTCAATTGCTTTTTACCATTTGGTAGGGTCTTTGTTCTGTTATAGTTATGCTCCCTTTATATAGAATATATTTACTTGGATTCATGCTTTTGCAATTTACCATGTCAAAAAGACGGGATCTGTTTAGCTTCAGATGCTAATGAGAAATTAAATGGCACACCTGCCATTTTGTAACTTTTGAGCCTTGCATAAAGGAAGTTAACCATCTTGATGACTACTAAGTGAGTGTCTAGTGCTTTTGGTAAAGGGGGCGTTACTCCTACTTTGGCACCATCTGCTTTTATATGCCTACTAGACTATCTGTTGTCACCTTTTCTCCTCCCATTCTCTTGGTTGTTGCTTTGCAAATTTATTTCTAGCTTACAAGGAACACCGGAGCACTTGTGCACTGATATTTCATTTTGTTTCTGTATGTCATGGAAGCTAAATGTTTTTATGTTGGCCCTACATCATTTTTTTTTGGAAATTAACAACTGGTGGTTCTGCTGCTGGAAAAATATGACATAATTACTATGCTCTCGTTAATAGGTGACAAGCAAAGTACACCCTCTCAAGAAAATCCGTGGACCTGACCCAACTTACAAGGACATCTGCTTTGCAGGTGCTGGAAGGTGATTTTCTCATGATAATAACAAATTCTTTCATTCTCAACGTTCTTCTAATGTTCTCTGTAATATTCACATGGAACTTTAATATTTATCACTTTATTTTCAGGAACGTCTCCCAACTATCAGAGGTATTTCCAGATGTTGACATGGTATTTGGAAATGGACAGAAGCTCTCACTTTCACCTGAAAATTATTTATTCCGGGTACGAGAAATTTTGAAATTGGACCTTTTTTAATGAATTAAGAGTAACATTTGCTTACTTTGCCTGTTGGTGCTGTCTGCTGATGTTGTGTCTGCTCTCCAATTTTGAAATAAAGCACTCCAAAGTTGAAGGGGCTTATTGCTTGGGCGTGTTCCAAAATGGGAAAGATTCAACAACACTATTAGGGGGTAAGACACTCAACTTCAGGAGGAACTTCAAGAATATTTGCATTACACTCCCTCAACACTCCCTATCCTAAGTAGTCTATGCATGATGCATCGTTTTGTTTCTAGTGTGTCTCTGCTCTACCACTTTCCATATTTTATTGGATGGTACAGAGTGAACTTCTCTTTGGTGTATTGACTTATAAAATGCACAAGCTTACCAGATTTGTGCACTAGCATTACAATTGAAAAATATTTGATGCCATCCATACATAACACTTTCAGACCAATCCATGTTCAGAAGCCTTCCATCAAAAGTCAGTGGTCTAGGCCGCTTTCCTTGACTTTGAGTTGGATCTCATTCTTCTTCCCGGCACAAAAAAGAGGGTAGACTATAAAGGATATGCACCTGTATTCTGACCAGCTTATGCACTTGCATTTACTGGGAATTTGATTAGAAAATTGAATTGACTAACTTGGAAGAAATGTTTATCATATTGTATCCTTATTTTTTTCAGTTACATGTGTTCTCCTAATTTGAACTTTTTGAGATGGTTGATTAATTACAATCTGAGGCTTTGAGCTGACTTTCACTGTCATTAATAGTTTTTTTTCATCATTATAGCAGTTTTTTTACCTCACTTAGTCAATTCAATAGTCTACTTGTGCGAGCATGAAATTTGTAGCATAAAACCTGATGACCATAGATGCACAACCTTACCCTCCTTTTATGAATAAGAATGCATGAATCCCTATTTTGTCAAATAAAATGAACAGTTCATTATTTGTCTCAAGTTATTAGTTGTTCACAAAGAAACCAAAAACAGGCAACCATAAGAGTCTCATTGTTCCAGATTTCAGCCAACTTAGAGCCATGTGTTTATGGAGTAATAATCAGGCAAAAGTTGACCCTACAGATGAAGCTTTCTCTGTATTTTTTTTTTCTGTTGCCAATAGAATAGAGCTTACCTGTTTGTTTATCAATGTGCTAGTATATCGTTTTATTCTCTGTCTATTACCATTTTGTCTGAAGTGATAAGGATCCTTTGATTCTCTCAAAAGTCAAAGTAAAGCAATATTTATAGATATGTCTATTTGTTCGTCACATGAATTTTTAAGCTTGATGGTATTTAAATCAATATGAACATGCTAACATAGTTTACATGGTTCTTTGTATTTGCCTATTTGGAAATCTTGTTCTTGTGAGTGGCTAAAGTAATGTGATCTTTACTGGCAGGAATCATTGTTCGTAATACTCTTGTAACCTACGACCGTCACAATGAAAAGATTGGCTTTTGGAAAACTAACTGTTCGGAGTTGTGGGAGAGGCTCCATATTAGTGGAGGTCCTTCACCAGCACCTTCAAGTAATCCAGGTTCGGAAGGAGACATGTCACCAGCTCCTGCTCCTAGTGGTTTGCCAGGTTCTTGCCTCCTTAAACATGTCTCTGTTCATTTTTAGTTAGTGCACACTATTTCTATCTTTATTTTATGTGCTGATAGACATGATTTGCCATATCTGTTGGTCTTCTGCTTGCAGAATTTGATGTTGGTCTCATCACTGTTGATATGTCCATAAATGTTACCTATCCAAACCTGAAACCTCACCTGCATGAGCTAGCTGAGCTGCTAGCTAAAGAGCTGGATATTGACTCCCGTCAGGTAAGGATGGAGCATAGCATGTGACTTACTTTTATGATTGTTCTAGTTATGTTTGAAGACTGATGCTTTTTCAGTCAGGAGTGAGAACAACTGTTCTTGCTATCATTTAATTCATTTTGCACTACTCTTAATAGCTCTTTAAGAGCGTGCTTTATGGTGATTTGGCTGAAGTTGCTCTTTGAGTTTTACAGGTTCGACTTATGAACGTTACAAGCCAAGGAAACTCTACTCTAATCAGATGGGGTATTTTCCCAGCTGGATCTGCTAACTCTATGTCTAATGCAACAGCAATGGTAGCATCCACTCTTGCACCTATTAGGACCATTTCAATTTCTTTTTTTCGCAAATGATTAATTTATTGCATTGGCATATGATAGGGTATCATATATCGGTTAACTCAACATCATGTGCAGTTGCCTGAAAATCTTGGCAGCTATCAGTTACTCGAATGGAATGTGCAACCTTTATCCAGAAGGTGGGGAAATGCATATTATAAGTTAAAAGCTTGTACTGTTCATATCATGTAGTAAATCATTCTCATTTTCTCATCGGGGCATACCTCTTCCTCCAGAAGGATTTATTTATTTTAGAATAAAAAATTAGTTTCACCTCTAAAATGACCAGGGCAAGATCTCTTTAACATGTACTTGCAAAGGTTTAAAAAGTCAGAAGGAAACACAAAATATTCTCTTTTGTTTCGGCTTCTTTTGTTATATGAAGCACGTAATGGAAAGTTGACTAAAATAACTTCATGATAATGTATATCAGCTTTCATATTTTAATACTACATTGTAGCTATGATCACACTGATCCATACCTTCATTGTCTTTTTTTAATTGGTTTTCTCTTCTTGGAAAATAGCTCTAGTGCATAGTTTTATTATGCAGTATGGACCAAGGATAGAAAACCCGGTACCGGTAACCGGCCGGTTACCGGAAATCCCGGAAAAAAGGGGACAAAGTTCGCGAACTGAAATTTGAAATGCGGATTTTGAAACCGGACAAAGTTATGCAGTCAAAAATTCAAATATGGAAATGAAAATTTTCGGCCGGTTACTGTTCACCTGGTCCCCACCGGTAAATCCGGTTGCCGCCGGTTACCGGCCGTTTTTTTTCATGGTGTGGACTGTGGTTGCATGCTAACATGGAAAACTTGAATACCTGATGAAGTTGTTTGAGAAGGAATTGTGCATCTAACAGAAAATCCTCATTATTTATTTAAGGAATAACCGAAACGGCATAAATTTAGTATGTGCCAAGGATTTAGGAGATGAAGGTTTCCAGTTAGTAATGTATCCAGTTATAACTTTTCTTTGTGTTCCTGAACTGTGGTTTACTTCCGCATTAGCAATCTATCCATCTGGGTGTTTTGATAGTGTTAGTGAACTTTCATTTGATTTGACTTTCATTTACTTTTGGTACAGGTCATGGTTTCAGGAACATGTAGTCTCTATACTGCTTGGGATTTTACTAGTTATTTTGCTGACTTTATCGGCCTTTTTAGTACTATATGTGTGGAGAAAGAAATTTAGAGGTCAAGCTGCATATAGGCCTGTGGATTCAGTGGTTCCTGAGCAAGAACTACAACCGCTATAATTTGCAGCTGTTCGACTGAGCAACATATAGGTGATTCTTTGGTAGAGATACCGTCGTGCGGGCTACCATATTGCAGTGGTGCGCATCTGCTATTGAAGTAGCGTTTTTTCTTTGTATGTAACAGGAGCTACAAGCTTACAGAAGAAGCACACGATTACATAACTTCTCGATTCAAAACTTAGCCTTTGTTCATAAACTATCGAGCGATCCAGATCAAGAGCTTCCTCTCGTGGCGTACAGTAGAAGATTTTGTTCATGTAATGTAGATTAAATAGAATAGAGCAGGCACAAAACACACCCGTGGACGGAATGTTGTAATATCTATTTGATAAGTGCTGAGGATATTCGGCTTCTTCGGTGATTTGGTATTTTGGTGTGTTGCTGTCTGCACGTTTTACGTTTTACTTATAGGGCACAACTAGCGTCCGGACGCTCCAACACACTTGCAACAATTTTAGTCAACATTCGCAACAAATATGCACGATGCAACAAGAGATCGTTATGTGCGATAATTGATAGAATTATAAATTTGTTTAGTATTCATCGTGCTAAATTTCAAAATTAGCTCAAAATTAAAATCAAACAAATATGCCATGTTACAATGTTGTAACATTTGAAAAGAATAGTTGCAACAATATGAAAACAAATTTGGAACAAATCCACGACAAAAATGGATTTCCCACGGCAAACTAGGAATAGGGCTCGCGACAACAGACAGAAGGGGTTGCAACAAATTAAATTTTCAATTGCAACAAAAATCTCTTGCTACAACATTTAGGAAGATAGATTGCAACAAAATGAAACACTGCATGCAACCATTTAGAAAGGGTGATGCAACAAATTAAGAAAATGCTTGCAACAAACCACCTAGACGAGGAGGGGAGCCAGTGGCAGCAATGATTTGAGCTCGGAGAAGAAGGATGAGGTGGCGGCACACCACCACAAGCTCCGACACCCTAGTTGCGTAGCATGCGGGTGACCATACGTGCGGTGCTCTAGATAGTAGTGGTGATCCCAAATCTGGAGGGGGCTAGGCCAGCATGGTGCCTCGTCATCGTCCTTCGTCCTAGCTCCTTTGGCGTCGTTCGGCACATCACTGCATGCTCTCTCCTCGCTGGACCTGAGAGAAATAGAGATGGATGAAGGGAGGGAGGGAGGGACGACTGTGGCTCTAGCGGCAGGCTTTGGCAGCGAACTCCGCCACCGGCGAGCCACCATAGAGGCGAAGTGGAGGAAGCGAGGTGGGGATCGAGAGATCAAAGAAGGTCTGATGTTCTAATGACGTAACGGGTGAGAGAAATGGATGAGTGAATGAAGAGTAACTCGTAGGAGGTAGTTGAACAGGAGAATAGAAGTAATGGATAAGAAGTTGGAGGCATAGCAAGCGCCCAATTTCTTTGATTGCTTCGGACGTACGCATCTTATAATTAACCTTATTTATATGATATAAGGCGTGTTTTGGTTGAGGATATTCATCTTTCTAGGAAGAACTTCTTTTTCTATAATTACCCTTATTTCTGTTTTTTTTTTATTCTTTTGCTACCGCTTAGTGGTGTTCAGAACTGACCAAAAAGATTTGGGAGCAACTAGCGCTCGGACGTACGATGGGAATCCGGCGCAACATCCATAGACAATGTGCGGAACAATTTTAATCCATGTGTGCAATAAAATGCACAAATAAAAAAACAATGACAAGAAAAAAATTAAGAAAAACATCATATTCTCACCGAAATTGCATGAAACCATCAGTATAGAACCTAGCTACGCTTTTTTAAAACTAGTTCAAGTATCACAAACAAACAAATTTCGATGTTACAACATTGCAACATTTGAAAATAACAGTGGAAACATCCAAAAATAATTGTTACAGCATTTTTGGAACAATGATGCAACAATTAATTGGTGAAGGGGCTGAAACAAAAGGTTTACTCTTGTGCAACAAATCAAAAACTTCATTGCAACAAAAAATATCTCTTGCCGCAACATTTGATGCAATAACATCGCAACAATAAAAACGCTCAATGCAACATTTCGAGCCAATTGTTGCAACAAATTTAGCAAACTCCTGCATCGAATATACCCACTGATAAATGTTGATCTTGCGGTCGGCCCGTCGTCTCCATGATCTTGCCGAGGAGGACTGTGCCTACTTCTTTGGGCCTCTATAGAGCTAGGAGGGCCTCCGCTTGGTAGCACAACAGCTTCGGGGCCTAGGCGTCCTTGAGCAAGCTTTGGCAGTTATTGCCCCTGTGCGATTCGTTGCACTTGGTGACAAGCGCCTGCATGACGTGTGCTTGCGACACGTCCTCAGGGCTCGTCTTGTGCCTCACCACCCTGTACTGCTTTGCCACCCGCTTGCCCTGGCCTAGCCGGAGATAAAGGGTGCCTAGCAGGTGGTGCGCGCGGCTGAAGGAGGGGGAGATGGAGGGAGGAGGAGGAGTGTCACTCTATCCGCGAGCTGTTGTGCTGGATGTGGGAGGATAGGAGAAATCGGTTGAGAAAGAAATGGGGATTGGGTGAGAGAGACGCTAATACTTGTGGATAGGAATGCCTAGAGACAAAGCGTCCGATGGCATCAGACGCGTTATCCAGAAAGATTTCCTTTATTTTTCTGAGAGGACAAAGATTCTTCGGAAATCAGAACTGACCAAGATTTCTTCTATCTTTCATTCCTTGAGAGTTACATGTGCATTTTGCTATGAGGCATGTTCCATCAATGGAACCGCACGTTACTGATGTGCCTACAAACCATACATGGGAAGAACAGCCCCATACAAAATTTGGTATGGTTACCGAGGGCTAGCAACCAAATAGCCCCTTAATCCTGGGACAACATGGGAAGCCATGTTCGAACTAGCTCCTCAGCTCGTCGTCGGCATGTTGATCCGCTTCCAGACCGTGAACCCGCCATCCACCACGACGTTATGCGCAGTGATGTACTTGGCCTCGTCGAACGCCAGGTAGACGGCCGCCCTCGCCATGTCCTCGGGCTCCAACACCGCCCCTTAGATCTTGCTCATGCCCCTCTCCATCATCCACTTCAGCTCCTCGTCGCCGACCCCGGGGTGCATCCTCGCCAGGGAGCGAACCAGCAATGGCGTCGCTATTAGCCCACTCGTCGATGTCTATGCACACGAGACGCCTAGAACACAGAACACACACACTTGCCTGGTACACCAATCAATAGAGGTGAACAAGTGAACACAAAGATGTTTTTGTGCTGCCAAATGCCACAACATTTTCTTATTTATCTTCTCTTATTTATACCCACACGTACTATGGCAATAAACACACACGCACTAAAACTGCACTAAACTCCCACTAGTCATGCAAGTTTCTAGACACATGCAAGGAACGACAGACTGCTATTCAGCCATGCAAGAAACGGTAGCAACGAACGGCATTAATGATGCTAATGCAAACAAAGAAAAGTAAAACACTCAATGCCATGACTAGCAGTTAGCCATGCACAACAAAAACTGAAATAGTAAACATAAAAACTAATATCAAGGATTATTCAACAAGCACCCCCTAACCCTTGATGCGCTTTCTTGATCTCGACGATGTTGATCTTTGTGCATAGCTCCTGGAACTTGACGTCGTCGACGTCGCTGGTCACGTCGCTATGGTTGTAGCCGACAAACTGTGGCTCCCCCAACTTCTTTACATAATGACTGCCATAGCTCCGTGTACCAGTAATATACCGGAGTATATGCTTGACTGCCGTGTGCCGCCTGGTGTCGCACCCCGATCGGGACGACATCGTGCTTCCTCCCCGTCATGCCACTGGCCACTGAGCCACGCGCCATGCGTGCGCTCCCGTCGCGTCTCCTGCGGGCTCGACGCGTGCTTTCGCCGAACACCTGTGTGCGCCTCGCAGTCGCCTTCGCCAACCGCGCCGCCACGAGGCCTCCGTGCCGCTTCGCTATGCCGCTTATCGCGCCGCCAGCGCCCACGCTAAATCTTGCCGTCCGCGCCCGACGGCGTCGTGCCATATGTTCGTGCAGCCGCTGCGCCTCGTGCATGCGTGTGCCCGAGGCCATGCCAACGTGCTGCTGTGCCCGGAGCCTCGCCACACAAGCCCTGGGCTGAGCTACCGTCGTGTGTTGCCTGGGGCCGAAGCCACCGCCATTGGCCCCACTGCCCACCACACGTCGCCGCTGCGTGGGGCTTCTGCATGAACCTCCAGCAGTCGCTGCTGGCCCCACTGGCTATCGAGCGCTGCCGCCTTGCGCTACTCCACCGAAGCGCGCGCCTGAGTCGTTGTCACCCTCCGCGCCATCGTTGCATGCTCATAGCGCCGCCATCCGCGACGTCTTCCGCGTAGCCGCCACGCGTCTTGCTGCCGCTCTTCGCGCCACTTTGCGTGCGCGTCCCTTTGCCGCTTGCCCTCCACCACGTCATCACATACGCCGCGACACCACCGCTCTGCGTGTCGATGCGCGCGTCCGCACGCCATCATTGTCATCGCGCAAACAAGTGATGGGCGTGCAGGTAATGCTGAGGGTAAGTACATAGATCCGGTTGCAAGTGCGGTTTACCCGAGCAAGTGTGCGACACTGCTAGTCACGAATAGTGAGCACGTCGTCCTGGATGAGTGTCTGGTAGCCGTTCCCGTTGAGCTGCTCGAGACTCATTATGTTGCTGTGTAGTTGTGGGATGTTGTACACCCCCGTCAACGTAAGGTGCTCCCCGTTTCGGCAAGTGAACAGGATGGTGCCACGCCCACGTATTTCCACCATCAAGTCGTCGCCGAACTTGACGGAGCCAGTGATGCTCTCGTCAATCTCCGCGAAGCTTGCCTGGCACCCGGACATGTGATTGCTGGCGCCGGTGTCCAGGTACCAAGCATCTTCATGGGCATCCTCATCACGCCCTAGATGCACCTGCGCGTGCACCTCGCTTAGCACCACGTCAGTGCTTGCGCCCACATAAGCCTCGGTGAGCGGGCACACCTGAGCCATGAGAAGCATAGGTTCGTCGTCATCGTCGTCAACTTGTGTCAGATTAACTTTCTCAGCACGCTTAGGCTTGCGGCAGTTCCTGGAGTAATGCCCTTACTTATCGCAGTTGTAGCACTGAACCTGCGACATGTCACGGCACACACTGGACGAGCCATCATCCTTGCCATCATGCCAGCCTTTGTCGCGCCCATGGCCACGTGGCTTGCCGTAATAATGGTTATCACCGCCAGAGGAGCTGTCTCCTTGCTCCCTCTTCTTGACGCGCATGAGCCACTCCTCGAACTCCTTGCGAAGGACTGTTATTGACTCCTCTTCGGTTAAGAGCAGCCATGTACCGGTACTACTGGTGTCATCGCGCCCGCTGTTCCACTGCTCGAAGCCGACCGGTGAGCTCCTCAAGTGACAACGTGCTTAAATCAAGCAACGTTTCGATCGCGATTGCCACTTGGGTGTACCTGGATGGTACAACGCGAAGGAATTTCTTCACTACCTTGTCTTCTTCCACCGTGTCACCGAGGACTCGAAGGTGGTTGACGAGGCCCGTAATTCTCATGGAGAATTTGTCCACCGTTTCTCCCTCCTTGAATTGGATATCCTCGAACTCCTTGCGCAGTTGTTGTGTATTTGCCTCGCGGACACGATCCACGTCCATCCTCATCATCTTCATGGCATCCCATGCCTCCTTGGCCATGTTCTTCACAGCCAACGTGGACAGCATGTCCGGCGTCACGGCTCGGAGGATGACTGCCAGGGCCATCATGTCCTCCCTCTTGCTGGCATTGTCGAGATCGATTGCCGCCCATAATCCTTGTGCCCTCAGGTTCACCCTCATCATGAGAGCCCAGTCGGTGTAGTTCGTCATCATCAGCGTGAGGTAGATGACCGATCCTGTCGTCTCCCTTACGACGTGCTCCTGCACCACCACCTCGCGTCCTCCCTTGCGTGCCCTGCTCCATCCGAGCTCCCGGGGCGGAGTATGTGAACCGAACTGGGATCGCGAGGCCATGGTAGTCAGGCTCTGATACCAATTGTTAGCTCACTCATCGGTGTCTACGCACACGAGACGCCTAGAACACAAACACACACACTCGCTTGGTACACCAATCAACAGATGTGACCAAGTGAACACAAAGACGTTTTTTGTGCTGCCAAATGCCACAACATTTTCTTGTTTATCTTCTCTTATTTATACCCACACGCACTATGGCAATAAACACACACACATTAAAACTGCACTAAACTCCCACTAGTCATGCACGTTTCTAGACACATGCAAGGAATGACAGACTGCTATTCAGCCATGCAAGAAACGGTAGCAACGAACGGCATTAATGATGCTAATGCAAACAAAGAAAACTGAAACACTCAATGCCATGACTAGCAGTTAGCCATGCACAACAAAAACTAAAATAGTAAACATAAAAACTAATATCAAGGATTATTCAATAGTCGTGATGGTATGCGACGAGATGGCGTTCACGCGCACACCGGTGTGCGCCAGCTCGCCCGCCACCAACCGCACCACGCCGACCACCGTCGCCTTCGAGAGGCTGTACGGCAGGGCCGCCAGCTAGCCGAGCTTGCCCGCGGTGCTTCCCGTGCAGAGGATGCACCCGCTGTGCTGGGGCACCATGACGCGCGCGGCGTGCTCCACGCCCGCGACCGTGGAAGCGTGGAGCGGGCGTTGGTCTCCATGACGCGGTCGAAGTCGACCAAGGATCCAGAGACGCCAGCACTGCTGTACAAAATGTCCAGGCGGCCGTGGCGCTTGACGGCGAGGTCGACCGCCGCGGCGATCTACACCTCATCGGTGGGTTGTGCTTGGTTTGCTTCCTTTGGTGGGCAGTGGAATGGTGGTGGTGTTGGCTTAGTGTTGCTCTCTGGGGTTGGTGCTTGGTTGTGAATGAATGGGAAGGCTTTGATGCTTTGTGGAGGAGGGGGCTTTGTGTTGGCTTTGCTTGGCTTGCTTGTGCTCTGTTGGTTTCCTTTGGCTGGGAAGAAATGAGATGTTGTGGTGCTTTGTGAAGGGAGAGAGGCTTAATGCAGGGAGCTTCGGCTGCCCTCTTTGGCCCTTGCCTTGCTCTAGTCCATTTTGCCCTTCTCTTATCCCTTTGGCTCTCACAGGATGCTATTTGGCTTTGGTCCTTTGGTCCAAAGATCACTATTCATTGGATTCTCTGCAGTTAAGGTAAGTCGGTATAACACGTGTGTCGGATTCTCTAAAATTGTCGGGTGATGAAACCCACTGGAATGAGACGGTGCCGACTAACCTAGGTTGGTCTGGGAACCTCGAGGATCTTTGGTGATCTGACAGCAACCTTCTTTATTTTAATTCTATTTTAACTCTTTTGGTTTGCTATTGCCTTGTGGTTTGCTACTTGTCTTTTGGTCTTGGTGAAAAATGGTAATGCGGCCAGTGTTTCGGATTGGCCGAGGACTGGGTTCAACTAGATGGCGATATACGGACAAGGAAAGGCTTCAGCAATATGCAAGAGTTTTATATTAATCTTCTGTAATGTACTCGAAGTTGTAATCTTCTTATTTTGATCTGTTGTAATAATTAAATGTTTTATTTCTGCTTGTAGTGTATTTTTGTAACTAATCCTGAGTTGGTAATATTTTACCTTCGCTTGTAATGAATTCATATTTATCTCAGAGATTGTATTAATGTTGTTAGTCTGTTTGCGATGAATTCTTGTGATTGACTTCGAGTTATATCAATGCCGTAAATTATGTTGATGAATTCCTGAGAATATTTCTTGTATGAATTTGTTCGGTGATGTGTTCGATATAAATCAGAGCTTATGTTTTGATCTTGTTTAAATGAATTTTATTCACTACTAATTATCGCTTATCGCTGTTTAGATTAAATTAAGTTTTACGGTTCTCACATTCAAGTTTTTATTTTGACACGAGACCGATGTTAATTACTACGTATATTGTTTTAGCGAGAAAGAAACAAGAGAGGCTACGGGCAGGAGCAGCAGCATCTGCTCCACGACACCATTAGGAGTGTAGGACTAAGAAAGAAGAGACAACTGAACGGACTCTACTATAAGCTGCCTATCCACTGTCGTTTATTGTTTCATAATACAGGATCACATTTCTTGAATAACAGAAGGAGAACCGATTTCTATTAATAGAAATCAAAGTATTACTACAAGAAAGCAAAAAAGAAAGAACAACAAAAAACAAAAAGGTAAGACCAGTCCCTAGCTCTGCTATTATTTTCACATGAGGATGGATGAAGCATCTTAGTGAAAAGCAAACTTGAGCCAACTTAGTCACACCCAAAAAGATAGCTAATTACACTAATATAGGCATCATAGAGATAACATCATCTCAGAAAATAACCGACAGTTTCCTATATTCTCCAACCGAACTTTTTATTCTTTTCACTTTTCACATACTTAATCTTGCCACCACAGGATGCCATCCCCTACTTGCGTTGAAAACTTCAGCAGCCACTAGTCCCAGCAACCAGGCTCCCCGCAAAATTGCTTCTCTTGTATCATCCTTTGTCTGCAAAATGTGCCACTGATTCAACCAATAACAAATGGTGGAAATCAACCCAGTTGGATCAGATGGTACAAAGTTTCTAAAACATGCTGCATTCCTAGCTTTCCATATTGTCCAGACTATTGCCGCCAAACCAACAATCACCATCCCCCTAACCTCTTCCTAGAAATGTTTCAACCAATGCCCAAACATATGATCCACACTCAAAGGAGAGGAACCAAAACCAAAAGCACATTTCAAAGTGTTTCCTCTTGATCACAGAAATGACACTTTCTATCTCCTTTCCAACCCCTCCTGATTAATACATCCTTGGTCAGAATGCTCTTCTTAAGCATCAACCACATAAAATTTTTAACCTTCAAAGGAATTTTAGCTTTCCAAAGAAACTTAAAAGGGAATTGTAGACTATAAATCTTCAAGGTCTTGTAGAAAGAGTTGACTTCGAATTGCTTATTGGCTTTAAGTTTCCAAACAAGTTTATCAATCATTATTCATTTTGACCTCTTTGCACACCTCTTGCAACTTATTCCAAGACATTATATTCTTTCCCCCACAAATTTTTCCTAAAAGTTATTACATCCCACCCTTCATTAAACACATCACCAACAGTGATATTCTTGCTGAAAGTTAAATTGTAAAGACTTAGATACTCTTGAGCTAGAGATGTACCCCCCCCCCCAACCAAATGTCCTCCCAAAACCTTATTTTCACCCCATCACCAATGCTTATTTTACAGAATCTAAAAAACTGATCTTTAATAGTCATTAAACTGGCCCAAAATTGAGAATCTCCTGGTTTAACTTTTACTTGAGAAAGAGTCTTCAAGCCCAAATACTTGTTTCTAACAAATTCTTGCCATAAGCCATTTTCATTTTCCAATTTCCAAAGCCATTTACCCAATAAGGCAGTGTTCATTATTTCCAAATCTATTATCCCCAAACCACTATGTTCTTTAGGCATGCAAACCGAGTGCCAATTAACCAAGTGATATTTTCTAATCCCTTGATCAGATTGCCACAACAATCTTGCTCTGAAAAAATCTATTCTTTTCTCTACCCCTTTTGGTAATTTGTAAAAAGACATCATATAAAGAGGTACATTACTCAAACTGGAATTAATAAGGATCAATCTACCACCAATTGATGGCATTTTGCCTTGCCAACACCCAAGTTTTGATTCCAATTTATCTTCAGTGCCTTTCCAATCATTCTTTCTCAATCTAGTTTTATTCATAATGATTCCAAGGTATTTCATAGGCAAGGTACCCATTTTGCAAGTAAGTATTTCACAATACTTATCTTGTTTAGGTACTGCCTCCCCAAAATAGTACAAATCACTCTTATGAAAATTTATTTTCAAACCTGACATTTGCTCAAACAAACACAAAATCCATTTGAGGTTTTTTGCACTCTCATAATTTCATAAGGAAAATGGTGTCATCTGCATATTGCAAAATAGGCAATCCATTTTCAACAAATTCAGGGACTAGACATTTTATAACCATGTTTTTTAGCTCTTTCTATCAGAATAGACAATGCATCTGTAGCAATATCAAACAATAAGGGTGAGAGGGCATCACCTTGTCTTAACCCTTTGTGAGTCACAAAATAAGGACCTATGTTATCAATCACTATGACCCCCACATGACCTCCTTTTAACCACCTTGATAATCCAGTCACACCATAGGTCAAGGAATCCTTTCAATTTCATTACCTGATTCAGAAAAGACCATTTGATTTTATCATAGGCTTTTTCAAAATCAACTTTGAAAATCACCCCAAACTTTTTATCCCTGTGCAAAGTGTTGAGTGTTTCATGCAACACCAACACCCCCTCGAAAATGTATCTATCCTTGATAAATACAGTTTGAGAATGAAAAATTATGCCCCCAACCACTCTATTTAATCTGTTCATTAGAACTTTAGTTAAAATCTTGAAACTTACATTTAAAAGACAAATTGGCCTAAAATTCTGAATCTGGGCTGCATTCTTACATTTAGGAAGTAAAGTGATTATGCCATAATTTAACATTTGAATGCTAAGAGTGCCAACATAGAAATCATCTAACATCCTCAACAAATCTCTTCGCACCAAATCCCAAAATTTCTAATAAAACTCAGCAAGTATCCCATCAGGACCTGGGGCTTTATTATGTTCTATTTGGAAAACAATAATTTTTAACTCTTCAACAGTGAATCTATTAGTCAAACCCTCTATGTCATTTTCACTAATAGTCTTAACATCATCAATATTAAGAGAAATAGATGAATTCTCAAGGTGACCAAAGGGAGTTTTGTAGAACTTTGAAATATATTTCATGAGTTCCAATTCCCCCTCAATGATTCCCTCCTCCCGATGTAAAGATGAGATAATATTCTTTCTTCTCCTGCCATTTTCCTTAGCATGGCAATATTTGGTATTATTATCCCCTTGGAGAATTTCTTTCTCTTTAGACATCTGCAACCATTTCAACTCTTCATATCTCAAAAGTTTAGCTAATTGCAATTCAAGATGTATCTTAGTTTCCCTATTCAAAGCATTCAGACCTTGGAACTCACTTTTTTTTTGTCAATCAAGTCAATTTGTGCTAAAATTTCTTTCTTCAACTTTCTATACCATCCTTCCTGATTCAGATTCCATCCCTTAAGTTGTTTTATAAGATTTGTTAATTTAAACCGCCATGAATCCAAACTAGACATACTCCCAAAAGATATATTCCATATTTTACTCACCTATGAGTACAAGTTCTCTCTAGAAACCAACCCAGTTCAAATTTTAAAGATCTATTGTTATTATTAGAATTACCAGTGTTTAATAAAAGAGGCACATGGTCAGAGAGAGCTCTAGGCATTGCCTTTACCGTGGACAAAGGATAATGCACTTCCCAATCCATACTAATCAAAACCATATCCAATTTCTCAAAGACAGAATTAACCTAGTTATTACTCCAAGTAAAAGATCTGCAACTAAGTTCCAATTCCCTCAAACCAGCTTGTTCAATGATAGCATTAAAAAGAAAACTCCACTTGTACATCCACCAGTTTTATTTTTCTCCTTGTCTCTCCTAATAAAATTGAAATCTACCCCCAACATGATTGGGAGCTTATTATTATGGTGAAAAACCTAAGCCAACTCAATGAGAAAGGCTTGTTTGTCCTCCATTTGGGCAGCTTCATAAACAATCACTAGATTCCATTGTAAACCATCACTTTTATGTAACAAAAGCAGTCTTACAAAATAAGTATTGTATGTTGTTCTATAATCTGAAAAGTTCCATTTCTAGTACCTACTAAGATATCACCAGATTTCCCTCTAGATTGTGACCATCTCCAAGAAAAAAGCATGCCTTCCACAGAAATTTCTCAAAGTTTTTTTTCATGAAAATCCCAATGCATCGTTTCTTGCAAACCAACAAAATCTAACTTGTGTTCCAGGAGAGTCACTCTTAGAAACCTCCTTTTTCAGGTGTTCTAGTCCCTCTAATGTTACAGATAATTCCTTTAATTATTTAGATTTCTTAGCTCTCCCTATTCTCCTGACCAAAGGTCTCACTGAAAAGGTTTCATGAGATCTTTGTTTTCTTAGATTTGTTCTTAGAAGATACCGGCTGAAACCTAGCCAGACTAGCCTCTTCTAAGTCTATAAAACTATCATCCATGTCAGAAAGTAATTCTTGAACATCTGCAGAATCAGAATCGTTCTACGGCAAGACTTTGTGAAAGTTTAGCGCACACTATGCCCAACGACTGAGTACGTGTGTATCTTGCGATGCTAGAAAATCACGCTAATTTTTTGAAGGAAATAGCAGATTTATGCCAAAAGAAACCGTGTCGTGAATCTCGATCGCCGCTACGATGGCCCACCTCGCACCGCATAACCGACAATGTTACAAGAAGAGGATAGTTTCACAAGTATTGCTAATTCTATTAGGTCAACGACATTCCAAGCCCCCTAAATCTGCGAGATTGTGCGGTTAAAAGAAAAACCGCAGACTACAAGTCCAGAACTCCAGATCCCACTTCCCAGTCCAGAAGACACCCGTCATCAACCAGATCTACATTCTTTATTCCAGTAACATGTCTCCAACAACAAGCTCAGAAAGCCCTAGTTCAAACGCATCACCCACGCACACGATTCATCCATAGCAATATCAAACAATAAGGGTGAGAGGGCATCACCTTGTCTTAACCCTTTGTGAGTCACAAAATAAGGACCTATGTTATCATTCACTTTGACCCCCACATGACCTCCTTTTAACCACCTTGATAATCCAGTCACACCATAGGTCAGGGAATCCTTTCAATTTCATTACCTGATTCATAAAAGGCCATTTGATTTTATCATAGGCTTTTTCAAAATCAACTTTGAAAATCACCCCAAAAATTTTATCCCTGTGCAAAGTGTTGAGTGTTTCATGCAACACCAACACCCCCTCGAAAATGTATCTATCCTTGATAAATACAGTTTGAGAATGAAAAATTATGCCCCCAACCACTCTATTTAATCTGTTCATTAGAACTTTAGTTAAAATCTTGAAACTTACATTTAAAAGACAAATTGGCCTAAAATTACGAATCAATGCATTCTTACATTTAGGAAGTAAAGTGATTATGCCATAATTTAACATTTGAATGCTAAGAGTGCCAACATAGAAATCATCTAACATCCTCAACAAATCTCTTCGCACCAAATCCCAAAATTTCTAATAAAACTCAGCAAGTATCCCATCAGGACCTGGGGCTTTATTATGTTCTATTTGGAAAACAATAATTTTTAACTCTTCAACAGTGAATCTATTAGTCAAACCCTCTATGTCATTTTCACTAATAGTCTTAACATCATCAATATTAAGAGAAATAGATGAATTCTCAAGGTGACCAAAGGGAGTTTTGTAGAACTTTGAAATATATTTCATGAGTTCCAATTCCCCCTCAATGATTCCCTCCTCCCGATGTAAAGATGAGATAATATTCTTTCTTCTCCTGCCATTTTCCTTAGCATGGCAATATTTGGTATTATTATCCCCTTGGAGAATTTCTTTCTCTTTAGACATCTGCAACCATTTCAACTCTTCATATCTCAAAAGTTTAGCTAATTGCAATTCAAGATGTCTCTTAGTTTCCCTATCCAAAGCATTCAGACCTTGGAACTCACTTTTTTTGTCAATCAAGTCAGTTTGTGCTAAAATTTCTTTCTTCAACTTTCTATACCATCCTTCCTGATTCAGATTCCATCCCTTAAGTTGTTTTATAAGATTTCTTAATTTAAACCGCCATGAATCCAAACTAGACATACTCCCAAAAGATATATTCCATATTTTACTCACCTATGAGTACAAGTTCTCTCTAGAAACCAACCCAGTTCAAATTTTAAAGATCTATTGTTATTATTAGAATTACCAGTGTTTAATAAAAGAGGCACATGGTCGGAAAGAGCTCTAGGCATTGCCTTTACTGTGGACAAAGGATAATGCACTTCCCAATCCATACTAATCAAAACCATATCCAATTTCTCAAAGACGTAATTAACTCGGTTATTACTCCAAGTAAAAGATCTCAACTAAGTTCCAACTCCCTCAAGCCGCTTGTTCAATGATAGCATTAAAAAGAAAACTCCACTTGTACATCCACCGTTTTATTTTTCTCCTTGACTCTCCTAATAAAATTGAAATCTACCCCCAACATGATTGGGAGCTTATTATTATGGTGAAAACCTAAGCCAACTCAAAGGAGAAAGGCTTGTTTGTCCTCCATTTGCGCAGCTTCATAAACAATCACTAGATTCCATTGTAAACCATCACTTTTATGTAACAAAAGCAGTCTTACAAAATAAGTATTGATATGTTGTTCTATAATCTGAAAAGTTCCATTTCTAGTACCTACTAAGATATCACCAAATTTCCCTCTAGATTGTGACCATCTCCAAGAAAAAAGCATGCCTTCCACAGAAATTTCTCAAAGTTTTTTTTCATGAAAATCCCAATGCATCGTTTCTTGTAAACCAACAAAATCTAACTTGTGTTCCAGGAGAGTCTCTCTTAGAAACCTCTTTTTTCAGGTGTTCTAGTCCCTCTAATGTTACAGATAATTCCTTTAATTATTTAGATTTCTTAGCTCTCCCTGTTCTCCTGACCAAAGGTCTCACTGAAAAGGTTTCATGAGATCTTTGTTTTCTTAGATTTGTTCTTAGAAGATACCGGCTGAAACCTAGCCAGACTAGCCTCTTCTAAGTCTATAAAACTGTCATCCATGTTAGAAAGTAATTCTTGAACATCTGCAGAATCAGTAACACCCTGACCTGCTTTATCCTCACACTTATTCACTTTTATTTTGTTATTTCTTTCCTCAAACAAGTTAAGCTTGGCTTGCTCTAGATCTCTAAGCAGATCTAAATTAGATTCTACTACATCTAGAGCATAGCCAAGGTCTACTCCTAAAACATGGGCAATTTGAGACAAAGAAGCATTAGAAGAATTTAAAACTGTGGGTAAAAGCTCAGTACCTCCCTGAAGAAGATTCTTGGCTTTCACCCTATCCTTAGCTTTATTCAGCACATTCTTTTCTTCTATATCCTCAAGTCTCAAGCATCTTCTAGGTGGAGTTGCACTAGAGTTCTTCCTCTTTTCCTGTTTCAGACCATGATCCTCCTCTTGACTGTCTTCTATCTCCACACCAACTATCTTTGCAAAAGCTTGAGAATCGTGGGAATAATTAGTTTCTTCACTTTCAGTGAATCCGAGTCTGTCATTTTTTTTTGTATTTCCTCTATATAGATTATAATCGTTTGCTACTCCTTCATCTTCTACATTCTTAATCTGAACTGGACAACTAACTTTCCCAACTTGCTCCTTTTCTTCAACTACTATCAACAAAAATTGATTATTACCAGTGATCCCACCACTATTTTTGATATTTTGATAACTTCTTAACACTTTTTGCTCTTCCATATATTGCAACTTCTCTGCCATTTTCCTATCATTCTCCATTTGTTCAGATTGGTACCTTGTCTCATTCTGATCCTGCTGAGGCAAGATCCTAGATTCACTAGTACCATGATTATCCATCATAAGTTCACCACTCTCTTGTGTCTTCACTTGACCCCCACTGCCACCATCCTCTAAGTATTTTCCTTTATCTTCAGGCAAAATCATTGGATTATCTTAGATCTTTGTCCTCTTGGAACTTCTATTGCCAATATCCATGTCTTCTCCCCTTTTCTGCAGTTGGTGAGTGTCAACCTGCCTCTTAATCTCACTATTGTTACTCCACCCAATTTGTACCACTGACTCTACTTGGAAATAAACCTCACACTCAAGCAATCAAAATCGATGATTTATGTGAAAATTGGAATTTTTGTGGGATCTTTGACACCCACCTTAATTCTGACAAGATCATGAGAACGAAGAATTTCCATATCCACCTCAACCACAACTCCAAGAGAGGAACCAATTTCATAAAAAGCATGCTAATTCTTCATAGTGTTATGAACTCCCATAAGTCTTATCCAAACTACATGAAGTTTACTCTTTGCCATTGCCTCAGGAGTCCAGCAAGTGACCTTAACAGAAACTCCAAAACTTTCAACTTGAACAGCTCAAAATTAGTCAACTCTTCTAATCTAGCTTTTGAAGGAAACCTCATCAGAAATAAACTTGGACCATTAGCTCTGGCATGCCAATCCCATTTCCAATTAAAATATTGCGTGAATCCTTGCTCCAATGGTGTGTTAGTGGCGACTCCATCCTTAATGGTTATCAAAGCCATTGGATTCACATGCTCCTTTTGACTAGCTGTTTTAGTGTTCTGAATCAATAAACACCCTAAACCATTTGCAGCATATCCCACAAATTTGACCGTAGGTTTGGGTTGTTTAGGCCAAGCACAAAATGAAGTCAAGTGACTATCCTTTCCACAAACAGCACATAAAACAGGATTAGGACAATCTTTCATTGTATGGCCATTTTCTCTACATTTGTAACAAAGCAACTTCCTAGAGTCAACCATCTCCACATCTAAATTGGGTTCAGCAATAACATCTTGACCAATAGAGAGGGAATTCTGCACCTGAGAAAGAACAGGATCAGACTGACTCTAGATTTGTTGCACTTGTCGTTGTTGAGAATTCACTTGATCGTAGAAACAACCTGTTGCCTTTGTTGCTGATTATGCTGAAACCAGGTGATTTTGTTGTCTCTGGTTGGATCTTAGATCTCCACCTTGTTGTTTGTGTCTGTCTCCTTGAAATCCACAAGAGTTACTTGACTGGTATCGCTGAGTGTTGCTACCTCAGACGCCTTGTTGTTGATATTGGAAGTTTCCTAGACCCGACATGGGCTGTTGTTGCATGCGTCGGTCCTGCCACTGACCTCCCCCACCATTGTTGCCACTGACGGCCCTCTGTTGAAGCTGCGAACGACTACCCTGCCATTGGCCTCCCCCGCCATTGCCACCAGATTCCCCAAGCCGTTGACCCTGATTCCCACCTCAAATCCCAAATCACACCGAGCACGCCAACCCCCTCCTTGATCCGCCATGAAATCACCTCGATCTAGATTTCGCTTTATTGGTGTCGACGCGATCTGAGCAAATTCCCTCAAATCCCCATCAATTGTTCCTCTCCACTCCTTTTCCACACCCCCAGCTCCAACCCGCGACCACTCCTCGACCAAAGACCGCCACCGCAAAGATCGATCTGGAGATTTCGCCAGGACAAAGCTCCAACCCCCACAAAAGTTAACCCTAGGAAGCACCTTCTGCCGCCATAGATGCTGAAACAAAGGGGCTAAATGGCAAAACGGATCGAAAATTGCAACAGAATCAACCCTATCTGAGCATGAATCTGTGCTACCACCATCAACATCTCCTCTCTCACATCCAGGACAGGCGTGCGGTGATGATGAGAGAGGAATTTGGGCCATCACCTCCCGAAACCTCTCACAATCTCAAGAACAAGTATAAGAGTAGACCGAACTACTCACCTCAACTTTGGGCTTCGAGAGCGGCCCATCATCCTTGTCTATCCGTGACGAAGCCAAAACCATCGCCCTCTTCCCCATCTTTCGTTCCTTGCGCGCCGAAGCTTCCAGATGCTTCTAGAAACTTTTCAGACAGTGCGCGAGAGGGAGGTGTTGGAGAAACCTTTCCTGCTGTAGTATTTGCCTAAGAAAGTATACATGATCACATTTGTACAAGTGATCTGCTGAATGGTTGGTTCCTAGGAGATTGATTTCCTAATTCTGCACGATCGTCAAAGTAGTGCTTCCGTGTAAGCTTTCCTTACGAAAACATGAAACGCGTGTAGTACTTTTCAGTTTTTATTTTGGAATCCGGTGCCGATCAATCTAAATTTTAAGAACAAATTGCAAAGAATACCTCGAGGTTTGTTTGAATGGTTTCCAAAAACAATAGAGACTACCTCGAGAGGTTCGACTTCCGAGCAGAACACTTCCATAGTTCCATGGCCATAGTGCCATTGAGCAAAGCCCAGTTCCACCTCACAACCCATATCTCCCAACCGCTTGGCCCACCTAAATCAAACCCACGAGGCCACGACACGAAACACCCCGTGCTCAAACGCGCGGTCCATGTCTCCCGTCCCGTGCGTATGGCGAAAGCGCCCCACTGGCCTGCTGTGCGCCTGTGCGGTGCCGCGGCGGTGTCCGCGCGTGTTCTCCGTACGTGAGTTGCACGGCCCGAATTCGCGTTTCGCACAGTAGCGCCGTGACCAAGTACCGAATTACCGCTCCCCGCACGGCGCATGGACTGTATGAGAGCAAATTTTCATCCCGCGGATGCGAAGACCGCGTTCTACGGCAAGACTTTGTGAAAGTTTAGCGCACACTATGCCCAACGACTGAGTACGTGTGTATCTTGCGATGCTAGAAAATCACGCTAATTTTTTGAAGGAAATAGCAGATTTATGCCAAAAGAAACCGTGTCGCTGAATCCTCAGTCGCCGCTACGATGGCCCACCTCGCAGCCGTACAACTGACAATGTTACAAGAAGAGGATAGTTTCACAAGTATTGCTAATTCTATTAGGTCAACGACATTCCAAGCCCCCCTAAATCTGCAGTAGATTGTGCAGTTAAAAGAAAAAACCGCAGTACTACAAGTCCAGAACTCCAGATCCCACTTCCCAGTCGAGAAGACACCCCTCATCAACCAGATCTACATTCTTTATTCCGGTAACATGTCTCCAAAAACAAGCTCAGAAAGCCCTAGTTCCAACGCATCACCCACGCACACGATTCATCACGCTCACAGGCAATAAGCAACACCAGAGGAGGAGGAAACAAATTGCCGTCCATCGGGGGCGCGCGCGAGGGGGGTGGGGGCATCCAAGGGTGCTGGGGAGAAAAGAGGATGAGCGAGCCACCAACAATTCCTAGCCTAGGGGCACTTGGGGCGCCCGCTCTTGGGGGATGTCATGTCCCTGTAGCACGGGCACTCGTCCTTGCTCGCGTACGGCCCCGACGGCACGCAGCCGTTGCACTTGCCGCAGCACATCTTGCACAGGCCCATGCACCGCCCGGCCACCTTCAGCGAGCACCGCTTCTGGCACTTCCCGTCGCACACGCTGTCCGGAACAACGCCATCTGCACCCACCCACCAATTAATTTCCTGCAATTCTTGCTCGCTAGCAAAGTATGAAGGAGTGTGTCCGGCTAGTTTACCTGCAACCACGGTGAGATCCTGGTATGCAGCAACCAGGAAGAGGGCCAGGAGAGCTAGAGTGACAGGAAGAGCCCTCATCTTCCCTCCTCTTGTTCTTCGTCAAGTGGTCTTTGGCGCAGCTAGATGGACAGTACTGAGGTGAAACCGCAACGCTACACACACCAGTCGAGTGAAGTGGCGATGACCAATGAGTAGGTTGTGTGATTTATAACCACTGTGCAGTGGGAACTGGCAAGGTTAGAGCTGGCTTGCGGTTTCAATGCACACACCTGCCTCGGAGCCTTTTTAGTGTGAGTGGGGGTGGGAATCTTGCAGGGACGGCCATGAATGCCATAACGCATGCATGCGCTTGTGCCGTTCGGAGGACAGACAGGTCACAGCTAGGTGGCCTTGTCTGTATGCCCCGGCCTCATGTGCCAGTGCCACACCACCACCTTAGCTTTCCTTTCCTCGACCTCGTACATCCCCTAGGACCAGGTTCATGTGCAAAGCAGCTGGCTACTGTTCAGTATTGTATAACATGGGCGGCTACTTGCTTTTGGATCTTATGCTTCGAGACATGTAATATGGTGCTACTTTTTTGAGCAGATAATGTGCTACTGCTAGCCTACTACTTGTCGTAGGGGCGGCCTTATCGGCCCCAACAATCTGACGAAGTCCGCAGGGCCTCTCTTGAAGACCTTGTGGCCGGAGGCGCAGACTGGCCCCCCCTCCGAGGGTATCGGATGTACCCTCAGGGAGGCTGCGAAGGAGACGCGAGGGCTACCGAAGGGTCGTCAAGACGGTACGAACCTAGGAGTTAGGAGTCTCCCGGGGCCACCTAGAGAGAGCCGAAGGGTGTTCGGGGCCCCTTGGCCTGGAGGGTCACCGATGCGCCACGAACCCAAGAGTCAAAAGTCCCCCCCAGGCCGCCTTGGGGGAGCCGAAGGGTGTCCGGGGCCCCTCGGCCCGAGGACACCCCGCACGCTGCGAAGGAGAGAGAGCACCGGTGGACTAAGCGCACCAACCGAATGGACCAGGGCTAGGGAGGTCCACCGTGAGCCGAAGCAACGCGTAGGGGTAAGAAAAGCCCCTACAACCCCTATAGACGTAGGATCTTTTTAGGGGTAGATCTGTAATCTCATGTACCCTGTCAGAAGACTATAAATAGTTATATTCCCCATGTAATGGTCAGACCCTATTTTTGGGACAATTAATGCACATTTACTCCTGACAATCGATCCCCTCTTAGAGGATCACTCGGTCCCTCGTGTAAACACCAGGGTTCCTTTTTTCTACTGTCTAATCTTTCTTGCTACGACACTACTAGCAACTGCAAGGAAAAGGAAGGTAGATTGCAGGAGCTGATACACTGATACATGTGCAGATTGAAAAACGGTTAATGAGCTAGCACCCTTTGCGGCCTTGACAAGATCCAGCTATTAAAATAGCAAAACTTTACAACAAAAGTTGGCCTTCCATGTTCCTAAAGCAGCCCAGCCTGATCTTAAGAAGAAGCCCATCCTAGATCCCATAGCCGACAATGCTCCATAGGTCTCTGGAACGCAAAGCAGTTCCAAGGATCCAACTTGGCCCATACAATAGTCTCTGTAATTTACCTCAGAAACAACCATCGAGTTACTCGTTTAAGACTTACTTTCTGTACCATTTATTCTGTTGCAACTTGCAACTCAACACAATTGAATTGCAGAATTGGTCCTAGAGAGCAGCTACCTCTTCATAGCTTCAATTTGGCCAGAGGCCACTGTACATACTTACATGGTACCAAATTGCTAGTAGAACCGTAATTACACGTCGGTTATAGCAATAAATGATTAAATCTGAATTGCTGTGAATAGAAAAAGGACTTCCACCTAAGCAAGTGCACCAAGGCCATGGAAGATGGAACTAGCAATGCAACTTTGCGTGGTTTGCCAACCGCAGCCTACCACGCCTCCCCCGGGAGGAGTCCTCCCGTGAACAAGCACGGGAGGAGCGCGGAGTCCGGCATCGACCGCACGGGCGCGCGGCCGTGCCCGCAAACGGCGGCTGGGGCGAGCCGCGTGCATGTGAACAAGCATGGGCTGCTCCCGCAAAGCTCAATCTCGAGCAACAGCGCGGTTCGGTGAGTTGAGTCTTTTGAGTGGGCGATCGTGCGGCGAGGCGGCAGTAGCTATTTGGGCTCGAAAACGTGCGAGAGCGCACCGGCCGACACTGTGTCGGCAACGGCATGGGCGCGCGTAGACGTGCGTATCTGGCATCTTAAGCAAATCTCGGAAGTGAACCGTGGCGGCACCGGCATTGTTGCGATTTCGCGTAGAACAAGGCAACAAGCTAGCAAGGAAAAACTGACATGCAAATTTCTACCAAAGAAGTCAACAAAAAGGGACGAACGCAGAAAAGCTCACGTCTCCTTCAAGAAGTTGTTCACGAAATAGAGTCACATACATTCCAGCCTTCAACTAAACAACACCAAATCCCTTTTAAGTTCTAACAGTACGTAGGTAGAGCACCGTACACAAGGGCTACCCATCATCCATCCACCAAGCATTCAAGCTGCTGCTACACGTACTAAGACCGAAAATAACACATAACGGTCATCGGCAAGGCCGCCCAGTTTCTACCGGGCTTTCGATAACGGTTTTGAAATTTTAACGGGTCACCGATTTTTGGAAAATTTCGGTAGATTTCGGCAAAAAAATTCAAACCAAAATTTGATAATTCACATAAATCTCGGGTGACAGTCGGTGATAATAGGCCAAAATTCATTTAAAAAATCGGCCGAAAGTGGACAGAACAGTGATAGAAGTACATAGCAAAGATTAATGAAGCATCATAATTGACCAGAATAGACAACAGAGAAGCATCAAAATTAGAACGAAGAAGAACATTAAATCATCATAGCGTCAGGGGAAGGGGATCGATTGATATACATAAATACATTAGACAATGCACATAAAAACTCACCCGGACGCACATTCCATTACCCCGCCGCCGTTCCCTACGACTCTGCGTCAGCGCATCGCTCCATGCACTCGCCTCTTCCCCCACCGTGCGTCCTCTGCGAGTTCAATGTGTCGGGAGGTGCTTGGGGAGGAGTAGCTCGGGAGGGGTTGCAACTCACAAGTCACAAGCTTCGTCTAGCTCCGCACATCCGCCTCCGTGGCCTGATTTGAGGATTCGGACTTGGGAGAGACAAAGAGACAGAGATTGGGGAGGAAGAAGAGGCGAAGAGCAGAGGAGACCGTGTTGTGACTTAGGGCAAACAAAGAGGAGGGCAAATAGGCCAGATTGGGCCGGACTTCAATTCAAATTAGGCCGATTATTTTTTTGGTGATAAAGGAAAAAACGGAGGTAGCCGATGTGGCGATTTTCGATGATTATCACCGAAATTTTGAACCTTGGTTTCTACTACTACTAGTATGGTGCCCATGCGTTGCAACGGAACCCAAACTTTACACAAATAATATTTCCCATCAACCAATCAAAAGATAGTGATACATATATCTACAAACATCACATTAGTGCAACATGATAGAATAAACAGTCCATGCGACAATTATGTAAATGAACGGTAGCAAACAACATTTTCCTATAGTATACTTCAATACATAAATAACTGTCAGACGATCATGTAAAATAACTACAAACCAACTGATAAATTAGATATCATGCATTAAACATAAACATTAACCCGTCTATTGCATCACCTACTGCTATTACTATCCGAAAATTAAAATTTATAGCGTATAGATTGTTTACTTTTGAAAGTTAAAGTTGATATCGACTTCCATCCCCGATGCGCTGCCCATTTCGAGGTGATGGGAGTTGGCAGCGTCGTGGCTGGCGACTACGGATGACAACGCGGACGCAAGCGATGATGACAGGAGCAGGTGAGAGTGACGGGCGGCGGCGTGGTGCCGGGGAAGAAGCCATAGTTGGAGCTGGGCCAAGTGGGGCCTAAGCTTTAATGTTGTATCATTTGAACTGTGGTTGCCAGTTCCTATAGACATTTTTCATCAAATGAAGGAAGCAACAGAGCTCAGGGCATGGCAACTGATAAGGATGTGACAATTATATATTTTTACTTGCGTGCACGAATACACGTTGATGCAGATAAATCAAAGTTGTCTTCATACTTCAGCCCATAAATTGGTGCGAACTGGCACCTCACTACAACACAGTGACACACATGCATTGCATTGTAACCGAATTGGGATCTTTAAAATTGTAGTTGGCAAATGATAACTCAAGCAACTGTAAGTCTGCTTATGCAAACACAAATCTTAATTTGTCTAATTCCATTGCAGTTTACATAATTCCATTCATGAGACTAGTGAAATCAGGCAAAATAGATGATGAGAGGTGATTGAGCACAGCATCAAGGTCCTAAATCACTGCCGTGTAGCGAACTCAATTGATCATTTAGAAGTATAGTCCAAAATCAAAGATCAATCTAAGCAGTAAGCGCCAGATAATCATAGACTCAGAAGTTTAAAAAATTGACAGTCTCGATCCAAAATTACATGCAGAACGTTTAAGGATGAGATGAGCTTGATAATGTCAGAAAGAAAGAAACCTGAAGACAAGGCGATGGAATTCCATAATAGGTGTATTCTTGGGGAATATCTTGGCTTCTTGACATCCTCTCTAAAATTCTAACGCACTTTGGGAGGCAATTCCAGTAACCTTCAGCATTGTTGGATACTAAGGCAACAAAAAGGCTCATGACAAATGTCAGTACCCCTAGATCACGTTCATCTAGAAGTTGTGCCATACGATCAGACCTGATAAATGAAATGCACATGTCAATCCATAATCTAGTGCAGTAAATATATGCATATGCTACCGTATTCATACCAGCCATCGATATTCGTAACATCAGGATTTTTCCCGTAAAGGCGCAGAAGACCTAGTACAACCTTCTTTCTCACGACAGGCCCACAACTACTTGAAATCTGACGCACGTCAATGTGTTTGTCAATGTTGCCTCCAGAAGGGTAGAAAGGGGATCAAAAGGCAGAAACCCATTTACTTACAAGAAGCCTTTGGACATATGGGGCCGGTGATTATGAGAATTCCTTCCCACCAATATTACCTACTTGAAAAAGATTGTAGTTATAGAACGTGCATATAAACAGTATGATTGCACAATGTTTTACCACACCGACTTTGTGGATCTGCATCTGTTCTCCAAAATAAAATTCTTAGTTTACACTGCAGGTCCTGATATTTGTATTGGTTTCTAACATAGGCACCTTTTTTCCCAATAAATCCCTTTTATTAGTAAAAAGTTTGCATTAAGATCATTTTATTCCATCATTAAAGTAGCAGTTACCATGGTCTCATTTCTCTACATGAAAAAAATAGCACAATGTACATGACAAGTTACCTACAATGGACAAATTTAGGAAGATATATCAATTTGGAATCTCTTTCGAGAGATAAACATGGCAGTGATCCATTATTCTCCAATTGAGCACATTGTAGTGATATGATATTCTATTTACCATGGTCCTTGACACTTGCACACATTAATCCAACTCAGATGAACAGATTCCCAAGATCCTTGACACTTGCACGCATTAAAACAACAGTGAGGGGCTAGTCGCTACTTATAGGTAATGACGAGGGATCGAACGATGGAGATGAGCGGTATGTCCACGAGCGAGCTCCAGAAGTCGTACAGCTCGAGGTGACCACGCAGGAATACCGGTATACTCACCTGGCGGCGGTAACTCAAACCCGACATCCTTTGTCACCTGTAGGAATACCAGGGCAATAACATAGATGAATAACTCTGCTAAAAAGAACTATCTTTGCGTAAATTTTAGTTGAGATGAATCTTGCCTCTCTGAAGAAGTTGTGCGGTCACCAGTGTTCTTCTCGTAGCCACAGGCACCGCGGTGCGCCATCCTGTCGAGCATCTAAATGGCATCATTGACCTGGAAGGAAAAAGTGAAAGCAAAATTGATATCTCAAACGTGGTAGATCGAAGATAGAAACTGCAACGATGCAACTCGATAGGACTCATGATCTCGCGGTTGTAATCCCCCGATAGCTCGACGACAAACCCAACATCGCACGAGTCATGCTTGTACGTGGGGTCGTAGAGCCTAATGCTGACCGACATCTTTATTAGTTAAGATAACTCACTTACATATCTATTAATTTCGACAAAATTAGGATAACCGATGAGCTACTAAGAACTATTTGAATCTACTCTATACAATAGGAAAAGGTAAATCTTGCTCAACATGAAACTTCAATAAAAACATCAAGCAATTTGTGTGAGAACTGATTTCTCTATCAGGAAAAACATAGCATGCTAATTCTAACAAACTAAAAATGCCAAATGTGATTTGTTTCCAGCATATGAGTAGCAAAACCCATCCAACACATTTCATGCAATGATGATACAAGATGATATCTTTTTTACATTACACTTCAATTATCTACCCCTACTTGGACACCATAACTTTAGTAAAGCCATGGAGTGGAATCTAGAACAAATGATATGGACTTGTTTCGAATCGACCACATACTAAAGGAAGCAAGAGTTCTGAAAATACTTGTCGTAGCAAGAAAGACTAAACAGTAAAAGGAGGGGACCTCTAGTGCCCATGTGAGTGGTCAAGGGTCCTCGAAGAGGGGTTTGATTGTCAGGAAGTGAATATGTATTGATTGCTCCAAAAACCCAGTCTACCTTATTACATGGGGGAGGTGGCTATTTATAGCATTTCTACCAGGTACATGAGATTACGAATCTACCAATTACAGGGCCCTATATTGGTAGGGGCTGCAAGGGCTTTTCCTACCCCTATGCGTCGTCTTTGGCTCCTGGTGGAGCCTCTGGTCCCAGTCCATCTAACTGGTGCGCCTGGTCTAGGGGTACTGTGGTTCTTCGAAGAGTACGGGATGCCTCCATTCCGAAGGGCCTTGGCCACCCCAGGACTTGTAGTGCTTCGGGCTCCCTCGGGACCCTTCAGACCCTCCAGACCCTTCGGCGGCCTTTCGGTCCCTTCAAGAGCCTTCGGGCCCCTTCGACGCCTTCAGACCCTCTGGACTCCTTGGCTGACTTCGAAGGCTGGGCGCTATGTGTTCGCTGGTCGTGGGGTTGGTGGGCCTCACGACAATACTTACAGAAGACTGGTTGTGGAGAGTTCTCCTCGGTAGTTAATACCCTACCGACCATCAAGGATCCTGCATTGAATGTTGAGAAGTTTGTTATTGAATGAAAGAGGGTTTTGGTATGACAGTCACTAACAGTAGCAACAAACCAAAGATGCAAACTTGTCACAAACAATGGCTAGAAATTAAAACATTGCAATTGCATTTACACTATCTAAGCAAGCCCAGTAGAGTGAACTGGAGCAAAATCACAAGCTACCACCAATCAGACGCAATCCACATTCCAAGTGCCCAATTCATCACGAAAACCCGAGGACAACATGGAAACAAATTAATCAATGTTGTTGTCCTCAATCAAAGATCCTAGTCACTAACAGGACAATGGAATTCCAAACAAAACCACCCCAAGAAATCAAGAAGTCACAACAAGCAATAGGCTAAAAAAGAGATCAAATCCAGCGCAAGAAGCAACAAATCAAGAAACACGTCGTTCACGAATCCCCCCAGAGATCTGGCGGATGCTTCACAGAGCAAGATTCCAAGGCTGGGGAGAGCAGAGCAGTAGAAGAAAGAGAAGAGCAGTGCTCACCGCCTCTTGCACGAACGCAGGTAACAGCTGCAACCACCTTGGTGTGGTGTTCTAGGCGAGAGCCGCGTAATTCAATGCGGAGTGCGGGAGGTATTGGGCGTTCTCTAGAGCGCTAGCAATCCGTCGTTTCACAGCTTCTGCTTGCTTGCAGTGGTTCCCGTGTGAGGCCGTCGGCGTGGGAAGCAACGCACACCCATGGCAAGTGGTTCTACTGGCGCTGCCTGTGGAGTGGTGGGCGAAGTGGTCTTCGTGGAGAGTGGGTCGTGTGGAGAGGGGACGTTCGTCCCACTGGGATTTGGGAGAATGGAGGGGAGGAGAGTGGATGAGGTGGTTGGGGTGGTGGGGGTGGGAGGTGCGACTGCGACGGTGTACAGGGGAGAGGGGAGGCGACGGTTGGAGCGGAGGAGGCGACAAAGGCTTCTGCAAGAGGGAACGAGGCAAGCGCAGAAAACACGAGGTGGGGTGGGACGATGCCCCTGCGGGGTAAACTCCGAATTATAGTAGTTAAGAAAAGTCTTAACTCCAAGAAAAGAAAAAGGAACAGAAAGGTAGACATGCACCCAAGTTAGGGGTGCAAGTGGGGCATCCTGTCCGCTAAGCCGCTAGCCCGCCACAAAAAACAACTCACTAGACTGTTCACACTAACCCACTAAGCCATTAGCATTTTAAATGGGCCAGCTCGCATTGCCCGCATTTTAAAAAGAAGCAAGAGCAAAAAAGAGACTAGAGTTACATGAGAAAATTGAGGGAATGAGAAACGAAAACAAGAAGAAAAAAGGGTAAAAATACTAGCACATTTGAGTTACAACAAGAGCTACTCCACTACTGAAAACCATCATGATACTTGGGTTTTGACCAATGAATCCAAAGATTGATTAAGCTTTGAATTTGATGATGTAGTATTGTCGTATTATCAACATAACGTTGGAATATTTGGTTATTTCTTGTGATACACAATGTATGAGCGCAGGCCGCAAAGCAAATTGGCCATATTTCACGGAAAACTTTGCCCCTGTCATTGTCTTTTCCAAAAATTGTAGCATATTCTAAGATGAATTTACTCCCTTTGTGAGTCCTAATTTTCTCCAGAGATTGTTTGCAGACTTGCAAGTTGCAACACAAAATAATGTGATCAATCGTTTCTATTACAGGGCAGATATCGCAATGTGGGTCATGTGTCCAATGCTTTACTGCCATGTTATTTCTGGTGTTTAAACGTCCTCTGAAGGCTGGCCATAGAAAGATTCCCACTTTTGTTACCACTACTTCAAACAGAACAAAACCAGGAAGCTCCCACTTTTGTTACTAAAACAAGACGTCGCCACAAACCTGTCAAAAAATCCAAACGCAGTCCCGTTCTAATATCTTAACCAAAGCCCAAAGACATTGCAAAAAGAAAAAAAAGAAAGAAACATCATTGCTCTTCCAAAAGAAAGAAAGACAAAAGATGAGAACACTCATCCAGAGATTAGAAATCACAAATTCAAATTTTCATATAGACAGAAAGCAGCACCAAACTATTAATATAAAACCCAACATACCTATGAAACATCAATGTAGCAAGACTGCAAGAGGATAGCTTTTGCAAGCATACCATCCATCCCTCTCTCGAAACCCTTCTCCATGCCCATACTACTTTTTCCCCTAATCGCTGGAAGTTTTGGAGATGGTGATGGCTCTATAGAAGCAAGAGATGGATGCAATCTGCAATTATGCAATGTTGATTGTTGAGTAACCGTCTACTTGTTATAGCTTACACGAGGAGGGAGATGGGGCGAGAACAAGGCCTTACATGATTCTGAACATTGGTCAAGGTGGTACATCGACGCGTGGCAACGTCTTCGGTCTAGGGGGCAGCTGGAGGGATGCCACTAGGAAGCGGACGTACGGGTGGAGGATTCCACCCGTATGCCTCGAATCCAGTCTAAGATCTTTGACTTTAAGCACAAGCGCTCTATTAATTAACAGGGTTAATTCTTGATCATTAGTTGCATACTTGCACTCTTGGTATATACACACGTATATATAGTTACGTTGGAACAGAAAAGACACATACGTACGTACGTACATAGACAATAATAGGACAATGATTGCAATATCACAAATCAAAGGGCGCTATTAGTAGTCGGACGTACGGCTGGAGCATCCCACCCATACGGTCCGAAAAAGATTAATGAGCATCGGTGCCATTTATTTCGTGCGCTAATTAGTTCGCTTATGTCTTAGTACGAGAGCTAGCAATCATGCTACATGCTCTCTTATTTATACGGGTGATACTAGCAACCCCGAGTGATGAGGCGTCCGAGCGGTTCGCTTCCTATCGGACGTATGTGTGGGATCATTACCCTTTTTCGACGGTTGTAATATTTTTTTGTTGGACGCTGCTACGGCTCGTACGTCTGACACTGAGATTTTCATCGTACGGTTCGGCCACCATTGGATTAAAGTAACGTAGGTTGATCAAAACCATTTACTCCCATCTGGTTAATTGATGTCCTCAATAGTGGCCCCACACCTCTCAGTTACTTGATTAATTAGAAGATGGTGTGGCTTATAGGAATAGGTCCCACCGTACGGTCCAAAAATGCAACATGTCTAGATAACGGTTGCAACATTCCCGCACAATGGTTGCAACATCACCGGACAATGGTTGCAACATCCCCAGATAACGGTTGCAACATCCTAGGAACCCCGGACAACGGTTGCAACATCCCCGGACAACGGTTGCAACATCCCCGAACAACAGTTGCAATATACCGGACAACGGTTGCAACATCCTCGGACAACAGTTGCAACATCTCCGGACAATGGTTGCAACATCACAAATCAAAACAAAGCATCTGAAAAAAAACGTGTTGGAAAAAATTGCAACATCGCCGTGAACAGTACGCAACATTTTTTTCCTACAGATGCAACATCCCCGGACAACGGTTGCAACATCCTAGGACAACGATTGCAACATCTCCGGACAATGATTGCAACATCTCCGGACAATGATTACAACATCTCCGGACAACGGTTGCAACATCTCCGGATAACGGTTGCAACATCTTAGGACAATGGTTGCAACATTTTTTTCCTAGTTATAAGTCAATTTTACTGCCCATCAGTAGATTAGCCTTGAGATTTGTGCCATTATATTTGTAAAAAAAACATGTAGTCAGAATACATATTGAGAAGTCCAATCAAAGTTTTGTAAGTGTTGTACGTTCTTATAGCATTAAAAGCGTATTATTCAAATATACGTTTAGTTAAAAGTATTTTTTTCGCGCGAGCCAATCGTTTTAACCTTATCTCTATACAGTCGTTTTAGCCTTATCTGTACACGTGACTTAGTTCCCCAATGTACTTTCAGCTGCCTTGAACAAGATAACAGACTAGCAGCTAGAGCACCAAAGACTGGGTAGTCAAGAAGACTGGGTAGTCAAGTCTCCATGCATACTGGCATACAGACGCCCTGTGCCTCCATATAGACCTTTATCTTGATGGCTCAAGCTGCGTAGTTGTTGCAAGAAAGCATAGGGTACTGCAGAGAAACAGAGCCCTCCCTGGCCGTCATCCTCTCTATGACCGGCAGTGCGAGTGGCAGCTCCTTGCCGCAGGAGCCGCTCGAGCCGTCTCCCTTCTGCATGTTCTTGTGTGTTCAGGCTCTAATACCACGTGAAGTTGGGAATCTCATAATGCACACACAAGGAAAAATGCAAAAAAAAAAACCCAGCAAAGCGCACACACTCAGTTTGGGGCAATTTTCTATATTACTCTGAACTCTAAAGAAAGACAACTATATTACTCGCTACAGTTAACTGAACTTCAAAACGAAAAAAAGAACTACACTGCTCTGTAACTAACTACGCTGGAAATCCGAGAACGTGCAAGACTCACTATCCCCGGTCCATGATCCGAAATAACAAGGCATGATGCACATTACGCCTACGCATACCATGCCACAAGACTCGGTCAACTAACAGCAAGTCCTGATTATTTCCAACAGTAATCATGCTAAATAATCTAACAGCAGCTAAACACCATGACCCTTGCAATCTTCTGGAGCAGGTAAGACGCATCTCCGTCCGAACTCCAAAATGCTCCATCTCCCCGGCACAGCTAACCCCTGATGGTGCCCTCCACAGCCACGTAACGCTGAGAAAACGATGAGAACATTTAGCAACACACAAGAAATTGAAGCCCAAGCTTCAGAGGAAAGAGCGCGAGACGCAAGCTTACCCGGACAGTGCACACGACGATGGCTAGGTTCGCAACGGAGGCGACCGCGGCCACCATCCACTCCCAGCAGGCCGGTGCATAGCTGCCGCCGAAGGTGGTGTAGGTCAGGAAGAAGCAGAAGATGGACATCCAGCTGCAGATGCCAACCAGTCATGCGGACCAGATGGCTAGCCTCGGCGCAGGAGCAGGCTTCCTCTCTAGGAGACACGCGAGGCTGGCCTGTAGGGGCAGCGTGGCTAGCGCGAAGAAGAAGCAGGTGAGGAGCGCGTCCAGCCCAACGGAGGGCGTCATGGCGCCGACGACGGGGGACAAGATGCTGCTCGTGATCGCCAGCCTCGGCGCGAGGGTGGCAAACATTGTCGAGAACATCAGAAAACGCAGGTAGGACTGCAGTGACTTGATCAGCTTGGCCTGAGAAACGAAGCGAAGTACGGAGAAATCAAACACAAGAACACGTTAGGAAAGAAGTGAAGACAAAGATGAAAAGATCTGGAGCTAACCTTCTCCTCCTCCATCTGGACCATCTCCCCTCCTGCAGCACGCACTGTAGGGCAAGAAAACGACTACATCAATCTTTAATGCATATACTGCTACTAGTAGGGCAAGAAAACAAATTTCACTACTTGCACAGAAGAAAACCAAGAAACTTCGGCGAGGAAATCGAGATGCCATCACAAACGTTTCTCTGGAAGGAAAAAAACTGTCTTGTTAATGATTTCTGAACCAAAGAGAAAAGATCTCTAAAAGGAAAAGGAACAACCTTTCTCTAGAAAAAAACAAAAGAAAGATGAAAGACGAGAACAATTATCAACAGGTCAGGAATCCCAAACTCAAAATGTCAGAAAGACAGCAAACAGCATCAAACAACCAACTGAAAACTCAGCGTCTGAATCCTTTCGCCGGGAAAAAAACAGCATCTGAAACATCAATCTACCAAAACTTGAAACATCAATCTACCAACACTTCACAAACGTGCCCCGCAAAAACTTCACAAACGTACCGGTCATCTCTCTGTCTACACCACTCTCCGGGCTACTCTTTTTCCCTAACTACTGATGTCTTGGAGACTGATCCGATGGTTCTGTAGAAGCAGGTGATCAATGTAATGAGTAGCTGTCTACTTATAGCCAGGAGGAGATGGTCGTTGGTGGAGAATAAGACTTGTCTCAAAACTGGTCAAGGTGGTACGTCGACGCGTGGCAGCAAATTCAGTTTGTGGGGGGACAGGCAGAGCCAGAACTCTCTCTCTTTTCAGTACAGAGCTTGTACTCACAGCAGCCTTTTTTCTGTCCTTTTTTTGCAGGCAATAACCCACAACAGCCTTGAGCCCTTGATTGAGCTTTTCACGCATTCAAACTTCAAAGGCCCTTGCAACTTTTTGAAAATGGTTTTATCCTTAAGCTCAAATCAGATCTACGTTGAAACTTAAAGCCAAATAAAGACTTGTTTTCCCCCGATTTCTGAGGTAAGGCATATTGATTTCTACAACCTGAGTGCCAATAAATAGGATTATTCGCTGCCTGTCGTGCGTTCTTGTCCTAGTGAAATTAGGGTTTCTTCTAGATCAGTAGTATAGCACCACGGCTGCTTCAGGTCTCACGCGGACTGCTAAAAAGTATACGTTGGTCTGGTGCAGTACTAGCTCGGCATGCACAAGAGCCAAATCCTGAATTCCTGTATGCTAGAAGAAAAAGATCCACAATGATTTCGCTAGAGATGAGACATGGCACATTGGCACTGGCAGTACAACAGCTGCACCATGCGTTTACTTTTATGTCAATGTTTTACTATTGAACTTACGAAATAAATGATAGAGACATGGCGCTCGAGATTATGTAAGAACAGAAAGTGATTTTTTAGACAGGTCTTTTTCAGAGAGAATAATAACTCTACTCCTGTGTTTTTGTATTGAATGTGTTTACAAAATGAAACAAACCACTAAGACTAAGTTTAATGACTTTTGTATGTCTTAAATCTCTCTGATTCTTCCAATTTTTTTTTTGTCTGCCGGCACCGCCCTTTATATAGCTTCTGAAGTGGCGGCGGTTGTTAGGTATCAGGACGCACCTTGACGGTCATTTGAATGTGCACGTTGGTTACAATTGTTGTCAAAGAGACATCCTCCTACACGTTCGCCATGCGGTTATGCCAAAGATAGAGAACTACGTGCGGTTATGTCAGAGATAAATTGCACGTGTATTAACTACCACATGTGAATAAGTGTAGTGTGTAGAGTACTTAGTTGATAAGGTCTACATGTAAGTGGGTTTTATCAATTATAAGGTGGTCACAAGTAGACCTGACCGTAGCAAACCTTAGGGTGGCCGTGATAGACCATACGACCATAAAGTGGTCGTAATCTTCCCTGGTCGTTGTAGATAATAACGACCAGGGGTATCTTCAAGGGCTATTAAAAATACCATTATCCATAATAAATATCACAGATATTAGTTTCATTATTTGGTGATTATTGAATCCTCGTCACTTTTAGAATCCACTAGCTTGATGTACTTAATTTGAACTAACACAATGTCTATCAAAGGGGAAATTTATGATACATTCTACTGTTAGTATATGGTGGTAGTATAAATCAAATATAATCATTGATTTGTTAAGGCGTAATAGACTTTTATTGTATTTATAATTTTTCGTGAGGGTATTATGGATTTTTCAACTAGGGTTGAAAATATTACTCTTGTGTCATGTGATCCTAAATGACCAATTATAATTTTACCTACTTGGGATTCTACTACTGTAAGGGTCATTGGCTGCTTGTGAATCTGTGATGCTTTTTGCCTCAGTACATGTAATCGGGGCTCTTGTATCAGTGGCACACTCCTGGTCTCTGAACTCATGCAGGCAACTCTGCCAAGCCCAGTGGTAGCTCCACAGTGCTAGAAAAGCGCAATGGTGGCGCAGAGGTAGCTGGGCATGCACAGGGGCCAAAATCCCGATTGGTTGAAGAAAATGATACGCATTGATTTTGCATTTCCGCTAGCGACAAGCCATGGCAAATCACTGCATAAAATCGATACAGCAGCACCATCGATTCACCTTCACCGCGATCCAGGTTTGAACAAACACAATGTCTATCAAAATTCAAATTCAAGAGAGACCTACACAGATCGCACCGTGCTGGTTTGCAACTCGATCGTACGCTCTTGCGCATGCTGGCCGCGTGCTGCGCCGTGACCTCGTGTGCTCAGCCCTCCTCCAACGTCCACCGCGCGCCGTGCTGAGGCGCCCATGCACACGGCGGGGCGCGTGTCGCCCGGTGGAATGGAATGTATCGGTGCCGGTGCGTAATCACGGCCCAGACAGCCCAGACAACGTACACAGCTAGGCACACACCGTGACACCGAGCTTCAAGTTTTGATGTCATCTGGACCCAGGTGGAGGCGTATCGCCTAGCTGCGGAAATTGCTACCTGAACAGAGTACCTAAGTGGGCTACATTTTCAGAATTGTAGGCCCAGAAATGAATGGTCCTGCAGGCCGCAGTTATTCTGCGCACCAGGACTAACGGGCTGCTGGTATGGCCGCGGCCTCGTCTTGGATGGTCCAAATAGTTAGCTGGGCTCCTAGTCAGGCAGAAACACCGCACTGTCGGCTTGTTTATACCTTTTTAGGCCATTTGGAATGTATTTCTTTTTCCGAAAGAATTTCAGTTTCTATAGAAATCTAGGGGGGAAATCCCGCAATCTAAATTGAGCCTTACGATACCAAGGTTTTCAACTTGTAGATACACCAAGAACATTGAGATTTTTTTTGGCCGTATCAGCACCTTTTCGTCGTGTATTTACCGAAATAGTTGTCCTTGTTATTTTATTTTATTTTTGCAAAAATAACCCTCTGCAACACGGCACCGTGCGGCAGCGCCTCTCTGCCCGCCATGTTAACCCTTGCCGCACGGCCATCGTGCGGCGGCGTTGCCGCATGGCCATCGTACGGTGTGGCTGTCGTACGACCATCGTGCGGTGGCCCGCTCGCCCGCCACGTGTCCCCCCTCCCATTAGTGTTTCGGTTTCGGCTCCCCCTCCCTGATTAGGGTTTTAGTTTCAACTGTATTCGCAGGATTTTTTAAATATAGCAAATGAGTTTAAAAAAATTATAAAATTTTATGTAAATGCTCCTAACGTGGTGTACTTTCTTGTGCAATTTTTTTCATAATTTTACTCATTCTGATTTTATCTTGCAATTTTATTGAAGTGTACTGTTTGTACAAATTTGTAAATGTAGAAAATGAACTTCAAAAATTATGAATTTTGTTTTGAAGGCTCCTCACGTAGTGGACTTGATTGTGTAATGTTTCGACAATTTTATATGTATTCTGGAATTGTCTTAGAAATTTAGGATTTATGTCACAAATATTTGGATTTTAGGTTTCGGAAATTAGGGTTTCATGATTTCATGTGACTTGGATTGTATGGGAAAAAACTGCATTGCAACTCCATTGGAGATGTCGATATACAATATGGCGCAGGAATTTCATGTTACGTTTGGATCATTCATTAGCATGTCTTCGCCTCCGATAAAACATACCTCAATATGTAATATGCAGTCATTAGTTATTTAAGATTTACTGATATTTCAAAGGAGACCTTATTGTTTATTACTTACTATAACTCCTATTAAACAACGAAAATGGATAGATTTCTGGAGACATGCTTGTATATAAACATCCTGGGTTACATTTTGATGATATACATGTCTTGACAGCAAGGTATATTAGCGGTCTAGAGGAGGTAGTAGGATATTCCAAATATACTATACTTTTCCCTACTTCTGGAAAACGATCTTTGGCCGATGAGATGGCCAATAGTGATTTTGATGGCGATATGTACTCGGTCTCGAGAAACCCAGAGGCCAGCTGACTGCTAATCGACTGAAGGTAAAGTGAGAAGCACGGAACCAGAACTACATTAGAGTCCGCAGACAGAAGCACGTTACACGTGGTCACATAGCATGATGGTTCGGCTAATTGCTTTAGTCAACTCGCTACTACTACGATACACTACAACACAAGCATACAGACCATGTAAGTATACATGCCTTCAGGAGATAGGAATAACATGTCGGGTAGGATGTCAGACTATTATGGAATGGCCCGACCTACTGCGTGGACCGGGCCCATTTACCCTTCCTTGCGAGCTCAGTGTTGTACTCCTCGCCAGCCGCCTCAGCCTCGGCCGTCATTTCTCTCTTTTTCTCGCTCTCCCTATGCCTGCACGCCTCGAGATGAGCTTACACCTCCCGCCAAATATGCTCGTTGTGCTCTTTGTTACGGCGCTCCTCCTCCCTCTTCTCGCGGCCCCTCTTGGCATCCCACTCCTCGCAGTCAAGACGCTGCTGGTCACGTGGGTGGATCCCTTGGTCGATCCACTTGTGCTAGCCACATAGCGGATCCGGAGACTACGGGTAGACGGGAGAGGTTGTTAGTGCATACTTTGAAAGAGAAATGGTAGGAGAACATACTGTAACCGGTCCATACCGGTTGTCGATAGCGGGCCGTGTCCCAACGGTGGTCGGGATAGTCCGAGGAGTAGTTGGCACAACCCCAATAATGCATGCTCAGGCTGGACCACTGCTTGGACTTGAAGAACCTGTATGTGTCCCTGCACCAACAGAGGGGCGGCGTGTCCCCCTCGGGCAGGTCTTACGACGAATGCTCGGTGAGAATGTTCCGATAGGGGCTACTGCTATGGGGGGCGTCATTGCGGGGAGGTGCCCTCCTGGCACGCTCCGCTTGCTCGTCTCGAGCCGCAACAGCCCTTGCGAGTTTGTGTCAAAGTGTTGATGCGGGAGAACCCGCCGTGGAAGGGGTACTACTTATATGCTGAGTCGGCCCTGTGTACGTGGCTGAATTATAATTGGGTTAAATGAAATTCGCGTCCACGAGACAGCGGCCCCGAGGAGGAATCATGTGGTAGCGTTGCATCATGTCTCTGCGGGAAATAGACTCGTTGGGTCACGTCGCTGTGCAAAGCTGTTTCGTCGGGTCACATCATCCAAAAAAGCTGGGGAGGTAGAGTTGTCATTTCCCTGTGAAAAGTTTGAGCGGTAGAGTTTGGTCATTTCAGTCCGAAAATCGGTCAAACGACACGTGGAATAGTCGCCCGGTGGAGGTAGAGTTGTTAATTTTTTTGGAAATAAAAGGGTGGTGACAAGGTTGGTTGGTCGGTTTGTAATTTTCGTAGATTCTCAAGGGTATGAAATCTGTTAGTCTCGCAATAACATTTTGTGATCGTCGTATGCTGTAGTAGTGCGGTATATTTTTGAAGAATTTTGTGAGGACGATTGAGGTAGCAATAAGTCATAAGTAGGAAGGTGAGTTATTCTTGCAATGCGCTAGGGAATTCATACAGGGTGGAGAACTTTAGAGAATTGGCGCAACGATAGCAACACGACAGCAATGATAATGTTACCGGTTTCTTCTCATTCATGAAGGACTACGATGCATAGATAAAGAGTGGACATTACAATCTCATTACAACTGAATTTCTACTTAGCAAGAATAGCATATAATAGAAGAAAGACCGCAAAACTAACTATCTTAATTAATTTCTGAAGTATTTTCTCAACTCTTTCCATCATTTCATCCAGTTTTTTAAGTCTATTCTCTTCATTTTGCATTGGTTGATCAGAGGGTCAAGCCACTGGACGAAATGCAGCAACACCACGGGAGTCTTCTTGCAATGCAACAATTTGCATTGCGATATCTTGAACCACTGGGATAACTTCATCAGCCCACTGCCAAAACCGACATGTTGTATTCTAGAAAAGAATTACAGCTTCAAGTGAAAATAAAACAACATGCTATTTCGAATGGAATTCATTCGGGATGATTTTCCACAAGTTACCGTAAGATTTGAACACTTCATGAACACTCGGTATGGATTCGTTGGCGTATGCAAGGTGCACACATTCGCTGGATCCCTGCAATGAGAAAAAACCAAGTGTTGCCACAGTGATTCTAATTGTGTGCTCACTTGAAAGTTACATGAGGCTGAAGACATCCCGTTTATGACTGGAAGAAAGAAGAAGATGACGTGAAGAGTGATGTGAATGGTAGCCAAAGCATCCCTATATAGCCAGCGGCAGCAGAAAATGGCACCAAAGCTGCCTCGCCGGGTCATGTCGTCCTGAAAAGCTGGGGAGGTAGAGTTGTCATTTCCCTCTGAAAAGGTCACGGGGCGGAGTATAGTCTTTTCAGTATGAAAAGTAAGCGTCGCAGCGTCGCAATGTGTTGTCATATCGGTATGAAAAGGTGGTGTGGGGGAATCATGCTAGAAAGAGGGTGGTGTGGGGAGTCCCGATGCTGATTCCCTCAGGGTTTTTTTTTCCAACTAAAGAGGTTCAATTAAGCAAACATTATTTTCGTTAAGCTCTACCAACCATTTATTGCAATCATTACGTGAACCAATTTAAGACATTTTCATACATAAAATTGACAACATTTGAAGTGTTACAAGCATTACATGATACACGCGCAGGGTTATTGCAATCGGGATGAAGGAGGAGGGGGTATCATCACATGTAATCCGATCAAATAGACATTCTTTGTTAATTTATCAGTTTATTGTGGATGATATTCTTTAATACTGTATTGTACCACAGGCTAGATAAAGTTCTACATGAACAAATTGAGGGAAATATGTGGCATGCAGATCATATAACGATGTACTGTAGCCTCCGACGCAGGTGCGTTCAAAGGCTACGGTACATCGTTATATGATATGCATACCATGTATTTCCCTCAATTGGTTCATGTACAAGCCTATCTAGTCTGTGGTAAAATACAGTAGTAAAGAATATCATCCACATTGAACCGATAAATTAACAAAGAATATTCTATCTATCATCTACGCAATGAGCCGGGCTCGGTCGGAGGAGCCTTCCCCTTCCCCTTGTCGCAGGACTCCCCACGTCGATGCTGTAAGTAGAAGTCATCCATGTCCTGCGATTCTATAATGTAAGTGCACCGTATAGTGAAAAGGTAACAAGGACGTACAGTGTAAAACGTAACAAGGAAGAGTAAATTCTGCTAGCATACAAGTTTCGTTGTACATAACAAAACAAGACGGAAAAACATTACATTACGACACTGAATGACGACCGGACGAGCTGGATTTGTTGAGGCAATCCTACATTGAGTGCCTAGGGGTCTTGCATATCCTGCACTTGTTTGTGTGGCTATCTTTGATGCGTTGGTAGGCATCTATGTCGTTCCTAAGCTTAGTGTTCTGCCGTTGCCCCTTCCCATTTGTCTTCAAGTCCTTGTTAGGGCTCTGTTGCACCATGTCCGGCCAAAAATCGTTGTAGTTCATTTCTAAGCTGTACGAGTGGAACTCCACACCCAATGTACCGAAAAGGTGCTACATGTCGTAGTACTCAGAGATGTACGGTGTACACATCTACTCTATTTGCGCACACACTTTGTACACATGCGAGCATGGCTTGTGCAGGAGCTTTGGCTTGTTGCAAGTGCATATCGCCACATCACCCATGGTGTATGCCTATTTTATTTCCCCCCGGGCATGAATGTTGACGTATTTCTACCGAAGCCTAATCTCGTACTTCCTCCTGAGGCCATCAATCACCATATGTTGTGTATCAAGGCCTTCTCCATCTTCTGGTCCATGTACCTCTGCATGTTCTCGGACCACCGCTTGTCTTCCTCCATCTATCGCTTGGCTGCGGTGGCTCTATTGATGAAATAACCAATAGTGTGAGTCCATGTATCCTCGACGATCGCAGTAATAGGGAGGCACCACACACCTTTGAGGACGCCGTTGTACACCTCAGACATGTTGGTCATCATAATCATGTACCTCACACCATCTATGTCATACAGAAGGGACATTTTCTCCAATTTAGGAGTATGGCCATTAATCCACTCCGAAAAGCTTATGGCACTGCCGGGTTGCTCTCCTTCCAGTACCTCCAGAGTTGACTCCCATGTATGCCTTGTAGTCCAGTGTTCGAGGTCTCTCCAGATGGACTCAAACTTCCGCCTCTGGTTCTGCAGACACAATGACTTGAACGTCTTCATAACATCCTGACTGCGGAACTAGGGGTGTTCGTTCGGTTTTGGTATATATGGTTCGGTAAATACGGTATTGTTAATTCGGTAAATATGGAATTATTTAAAATACGGTTCGGTATCGGTAAATACCATATCATTTCAGTACGGTATCGGTAAATACCATATTTACCAAAGTTGACGCGAATTGAGAACGATACGGTGAGTTGAAAATACTTGCGGTCACAAAATTTGACACTTGATAAAGTGCGAAAAACAGAGTTGAGATTAAACTTCCAGTGAATGAAATGCATAGGATCAAGGCCCACTGTTCTACAGGCTGCCCTTGGGCCTTGGTACATGACTACACGTGGGCATCAATTCATCAAATGACAACAAAGCAAACTGTAAAAGGCTTTATGGTCAAGAAGTATGTTGAGAATCACACATGTAGACTTCTGTACTTCACAGCCGGACATTTTACAAAGTTATAGTCTTACTTGGATAGTTGGATGTCTGCTTGAGTGCTTGGATGGGCCGACTACCGAGAGAATGAGAGAGCGCAAAGTTGTTGGGCTGTCTGCTTGGAGCCTTGGATGGGCCGAGCAGCGAGCACGGACACAGAGCACCCGAGCCTGCGAGGCGAGCTACGTGCGTGCCGAAAGTTACGAGGATTTCGGTTTTTTCGGTTTTCTGTCGGTTTTTAGCGAAAAAACCGAACTCCCAGAAAACCTACTTTCTGAAAACCGTACCGAATACCGGTCAAACCGAGTTGACCGGTATGGTTCGGTACGATTTTTTTGGTGCGGTTTTAAAATGTACAGCCCTATGCGGAACCGCGTGAATAAGTTAGATGCAAGATACCTCATGCACCACCTGGATTGCACATCGTTCCATTGGTTGGGGGGTACTGTTTCGTGACGCATGGTGTTGTGGCCACCAACAACCCAGTGTTGCGGTTTGTGATTAGGCACCCGTTGCACCAGTCTCCTACCACCGCCCTCTTTACGTTCGCCAGGAACCACAGTCAGCTGGACGTGTTCTCGCTCTCCACAATGGCAAATGCCACCAGGAGAAGCTGGTCATTCGCATTGGCCGCCACCGCGGTGAGGATGGTGCCCTTGTACCTTCCCATGAGGAAAGTGCCATCCATCGTTAGCATGGGACGACAGAACTTGAAGCCCCCGATGGCCTGAGCGAAAGCCCAGAACACCCGGTCCAGTACGAAGCGGTTGGGCCCTCTCTCAGCATCTTCACGGTCAACCTTGTTCATGTACGTGCCGGGGTTTGATTCGGCAATCTAGTGAAGCAATCTCGGCACAAGGTTATACGTCTCTTTGTATGTCCCATATATGGACTTGATGACCTTCTGCTTGTCTCGTCGGACCTTACTGTAGCTAATTGGATATCCAACCAGGTTGGCGACTTCCGACATCAGCATCTTGGGGTGAGACAGACACATCCACCTCAACTAGGTGCTTGATGAGGCTTGCAACATATGCGGAAGTTGCGTTCTAATGCTGTCATAGGGGCTCACTCAGCTCGCAGGTGTGGTCGATTAGCACCTTGACCGTGAAGACTGAGCCGAAGATCTTTGCTTGGTGAGCGCTGACCTTGCTAGGGCAGTCTTCCACTACGCACTTCGCTGCATAATTTCCAAGGTTGGACCGGTGCACTCAGTACACACGGCTGATGGACAAGGTGTACCGTGCTAAGTAAGTGCTGCCCAACTAAGAGGGTGTCGGCATCAAACCCCTAGTGGGAGCCTTCGCCTTGTGGCAGTATGAGCGAATGCACTGCGACGTCATCAAGTCTCGATGCCACATAAGGCACTTCCGACAACACAATTCCCCCGATTGGACCACCGGCCTGGTGTGCATCATCATCGCTACCATCCGAGCTTGTGTCGGTGTCCTCGTCGGACTCCAACCCAAGAGGCTGGTCCGGTAGATACACGTGGCAGTTAACGCGGGCCGACCACCACGATTTCGCCCCCTCATTAGGCACAAATTTATGTGCGAGTCTCCCCTCCGAGGCAGCACATTTCGTGCTGCCATATTCAGGATCGGGCTACGCTTACCCGCTTGTAGAGGCCCTAGTATCATCAAGGTGGCCCAGCGCCCTACTTACGAAATTCACGTACACCATCGGCTTCCCATAAACGGTCGTCTCGAGCTGGGAGGCAATCTGCATGTACTGGCTCCATGCTATGCTTCCAGCCACCTTGACGAGCTCCCACACATCATTCGTGCAGGTGATCCCCTCGATCACAACTTTCTTCGTCGTTGTCTCCGTGAAGAACTCCCTCTAGATGTAGCTCTGAAGCTCTTGAATATTCATCACGTCGAGCCCCTCCGCTTGGACCACCTTGTACTGGCATCTCAATAGGTCCAACCCGCTAGGTCCGACTCGTGCGAGACCATCGCCATAAACCACTAACAAGTCTTGCATGTTCAAAATTACCTAAAGCCACAACAACCCCATCCGCGGTACATATGTGTAATTAAATACGACAAATTGCATGCAAGTGATGGATTACAGATGGGTAATTAAATAGGAATAATTAATTAATTACCAATAATTTTCAAAAATTAATTACGAGTAAACTAAGTAATTACCACGAAACTAATTCATTACCAGTAAACTAACTAATTACGGTAATAACAACAAAAGCATCCGACAAATTATCTGCCCCTCGGGGGTAAGCTATCAAAAAAAGTCAAGCTGTAACATCCCAAAGTTACATTGCAAAAATAAATTAATAAAGTTATTATTTTATTGGATTTTTGAAATTTAAAAGAGTTTTATTGCTTTATTTGAATTTCCTAAATTTTAAAAGCCAAAAATAAAATTTATTGAAGTTTTCGAACTTTTCTTGGATTTGAATTGAAAAATAAAATTTAATTTAATTTCTAGAATTTTTCGGATTTTTAAAAGTTTTTCCCTAATTATTTTAAAGCCAAAATAAATTATGTGCAAAAAATATTACCAATTATAAATTGAAATATTTTATTTCAATCAAAATGTCTTAGAGAATTTTTGTCAATTTTCTCATAATTTTTGATTTTATTTCTATTTTCTAAAGCTTAAATGGATTAATTGGATTATTTAAATTAATAAATCAATTTAATATTCCTTCTCGTTACGGTCAAACCACTGCTCAAATTTTTCTTCCTCTTGCACGCACATGGCCCATTTCACCCTTTCATTCTCATTCCGCCTCCGCCCCACCCTCGTTCCTCTCTCCTCTCTCTAAGCTTACACACGGGCCCCACCCTTGACCACACGCCCTTCTTCCTTCCCTCTTTCTTCCTCCTCCGATCGAACCACACGGCTGCCATTGCCACACATGAAGAGCTCCATCACCGTCGTAATTCCCTCTCCTTCCTTTCCCCGAATCATGGCATTCAAACCCCTAGTTGTCTGCTTTTGTTTTGACCATCTCCCCAAATCTCGTGGCAAAAATCATCGGGATTTCTCCATGACCGTCGTGATCCTCACTGGTCGATCTCCCTCTCCCGGCCCCCTCTGCCCCTATAAAAGGGAGCACGAGGTGCCCCGTTCCTCCTAATCCCTTCCCCCTCAATCACCCCTCCTCCCTCGCTCCCTAGTCGCCGGAATCCCCATTTCTTCGTCGCTGGCCAAGCCCCTCTCAGCCGCCTCTAGCGTCGCCTCTAGTGGATCCCCGCCACCCTCATCACCACCGTCGGCTTCGCATGGCCGTGCTCTACCCGGTGCGCGCCTCCTCGACGCCGAAGCCTTGCCAGGGTGCTACCTCCGCCGTGAGCCGCTCCCGTCCTCGCTGTGTCCTCAGGTGACCAAACTATGCACACCATAATCCCCGTGTTCCCCTCTCTCTCTTGCCGTCCTCGCTGGAGCTCGCCGTGGCGCACAGCGCCGCCGCCGCCATGATGACGTGGCACCGCCATGTGGCCGCCACCTCATCGCTTTATGCTTGCCTGGCTGCCCCGTCATAGCCACGTGGCTTTTCCGTTTTTTCTCCAGAAAATTAATTCAACCGAAAAGAAAATCCTGTCACTAACGTCATGCCTACGACATAAATCGAGTTTCCTTTAGAAAAATAATTCCATTAATTCGCACTACTACATAAAAGGTCTCCATAGACGGTACAAAAACGTCATTACAGATGGTTTCTGAAGCCATCTAAGTTTTATGGATCAGTGATGACATGAGGTCATCATTGATGTATTACATGCTATCACATACGGTTATTAACTCATAACCGTCTGTGATATATGACTATCACAGACGGTTTGTATCTAGAACAGTCTGTGATAACTATCTATCACAGACGGTTCGTTTTTAGAACCGTCTGTGATAACTGTCTATCACATACGGTTCGTGTTTAGAACCGTCTGTGATATATACATAAAACCTCCAAGCAATGGCTGTTTGTGCCTTTAAAACCGGCTTCATATGTATATTATATATATCGTTTGTAGTCCCTAGCCACTTTCGGGGGTTGTGCGGGAGGATGACACAGCTGCCACGGGCAACCTCTCATCGAGGCTGCAAGTTCAAGATGTAAGAGGCTACAAGAGAAAGCGCGTGGACATACAATTATAATTGGATTTAACATCAAGGAATGGTTATATGAAGCTGGTTTTAAAGGCACAAGCAGCCACTGCTTGGAGGTTTTATAGAGAAGAGATCGAGAATAGAATGGTAGGGCGATATCGTGCACAGGGGCGCAAGAGAGGAGAACTTGACACAGGACACAAATCTGAAAAGTTAATTGCAGCCAAGCCCCATCCAAACCACATCGATCCCATGTAAGCTAACCAAGTACAAAGAACCGGCATCAATAACCCTCAGTACCCATCAGAGAGCATTAACCAAACCCACCATTTTGCCCCATTCATTTTTGTCGATCTGAACCCACAACATGAACTAAGCAAGATGCACAGAATGCACATACACCAATAGCCCTCAGTTTACATCATAGAGCAAGGGGACTATTAATATGAACTAATTATCAATTCAATTTCATCATAAGATATTAACATCATTACATCACGAGTAAGGGACTATTAATATGAACTAATTATCAATTCAATTTCAAAGATAAGACTATTAACATCATTGAGCGGTTCAACGACAAGAAGACAACAAGACCAAGGGTGTCCAAACCCACCACACCAGTAGTAGCCCTCGGCATCCATCGCAGAGCACTAGCCATTTTCATCACAGAGCAAGGGGGGTAGAGATAGAGAGGGGGTTAGGTAGGGTGATACCTTAGTACAGCGCAACCACGGCGGCGACCCCACCACCAGCACAACCCTCATCCATCTCCTTCACCATCACACAAACATCAGGACACAACTTAAGGCTCAAGCATAAAAGTCAAACTCAACAAAAGCCATTAAGCTAACAGATCTAGAGGAGAATTGAGAGAGGATGGGGAAAGCAAAGCCAGGGGGGCCAGGGCCCGAGCGCAGGAGGCCGAGCAGGAGAACCAAGCCATGGCGGCGCAGGCGACACGCGGGGCCAAGCCTAGTGGTTTGGGTGGCGGCGTCACCGTAGTTGTGGCACGACCCTGAAACTGCATAAGACACTACTATCGTACGAGTGTCTTGTGCAGTGCAGAGTGGTGTCACAACCGACGGCGGCGGTGACAGGGTCGGACAACGGCGTCGAGGTGGGGAGGGGAACGGACGAGAGTAAGTGCGCTAGCGAGTGACGAGTTAGGACGGGCGCAAACCCTAGTGGCCGGGTTCCTACTAATAAAGAGACTTATCTTAGACGGTTTTATTATGGAACCGTCAGTGATAGTTATCACAGACGGTTCCATAATAGAACCGTCCGTGATGTCCCATATCACAGTCGGTTCCATTATGGAACCGTTTGTGAAATGGGTTTTTCTCAAGTATATTATCTTGTATATACACTTACATGACATGAAGAAATTACATGTTTATATGTCAATTTTGTCATTTAAATACTGCTGAAAATTTACTTTAACTATATATACATATATATATATATATATATAATTAATTTGTTCCACTAAACTGTCTCGATATATATATATATATATATAGGAAGCCTTTCCTACTCCCAGGTGTAGTTACTCCTATTTCAGTATCTCACAATGTAAGGAGTATCTTATGAACCGAGAGTATGTATGTGTAGTATCACAGTATATAAGACCACCTAGGTGGTATTCACACCTTTTCAGGAGTGGTATGTACAATTTTTTAGACATACTCCTTTTTATGTGACATACTCCTTTTTATGTGCGAATATGAAGGTATTTACAAAATATGCTAAAAACTCTAGACTCTCTTGCAATTTTTCCATGTGGTTCACATTGGAGTATCTTATAATTAGTATATGAGTATACCCAAAGTGATAAAGGAGTATGTCAAGTTCTTTTAGGTGGTATATCAAAAGTGGGAGTAACTACACCTGGGAGTAGAAAGTATTTTTCCTATATATATATATATATATATATATATATATATATATATATATATATATATATATATATATATATTCAACATATAATTAATATAGTTACTTCACCTCCAAACTAGTTTTTTTTTGGAATTTTCATATGGCGATCGCTTCTTACAAAGATTAAAAAAGTAGAAATCTATAAATAAACAAAGTTTTTCTAGTGGCGGAGGTAGGCTGCTATCTCCGTCTTCAATACTTCGTAGGCGACGGCGTCGGCGTCGGACGGTTCGTGATCAAACGAAGCTTGAAATGCGTCTAACCGCTGACGTGCTCGTTTGAGTGTCTCCCGAAGACCCTCGGACTATTGAACCAAGAAGAATTGAACCCATAGGCTCTCTTCCCTTGCTTGAGGGGTCTCAGCCTGGTCGACTCGGTCACCCACCGCCTCGATTAAGCAGTCCAAGTGACGGCAAGCCTCCTGGAGACATGCAATGTCGTTGTGGAGGACCACGTTGATGACGCGGTAAACTCGCCGAAAGTGGGAGATCACCCGAAAGACGTGGCGGAGGAGGATGTCAAGACGGTGGAAGGTGGCCGTCACCTGCTCCGGTAAATTCTCGGACAGAGGAGTGAAGACACTGTTGAAACAGTGTTCTTCCACAGCACGGTTCAATGTACAACGAGAGAGGTGCTCGTACAGTGCGGCCAGGTAGGCCATCAATGCCGACGATAAGGAAACAGAAGAGGCAGTCATTTCTGTTTTTTTATAAGTACTAGATCTTTATGTGGGGATGATCATCTTCGATGGCAGATGATCCTTTTTATAAAACAAGGATGATCCTTTTTATAAAATAAGGAATAAATTTAGAGTATGAGACGAAGAGATGCATCGGGGAGCCGAAACAGCATTGATACGACGAAAAGACGCATCGGCGACGAAGAAACTCATCGGGCTTCAACTGGGCGCTGTAGCGATATTATCACAAATGGTTATAACAAAAACCGTCTGTGATATGCAGTAATATCACAGACGGTTATTGTTAAAAAATCGTCTGTGATGTTTCACAGGCGGTTCTTTGTTGAAAACTGTCTGTGATATGTAGAATTTCACATACGGTTTTAGTTATGAACCGTCTGTGATATTACCTCTTCACAGACGGTTTTTAGCGCAGCCAATAACACAGACGGTCCCTAAGCCAAAACCATCTATGATTTCATATATACGAGCATAGGTTTTGGTCAATCTGCTATGCGTGATGAGGCATCTAGTATTAGCCTTTTTGTAGTAGTGAGATCCAGAAATTAAAAATTCATCATTTCATGTGTTTTAAAAACTTCTAGGGGTTCGTTCTCCTTCATACGAACTCCGATTTCATCGATTCAATTTTATAAATTCATATAAACTCAAGATCTAGCTAACTAAACCAAAATTATTTAATTTGGAGTTATTTTGAATTTATTTTAATTTGGCTTATTTTCGCGTTTAGATTTTGACGACTTCGGACAACCGGATTTCGACGCCATTTGAAAACAACGATTAATCAAGCAAGGCAAGTTATACCTTTGATCATATTTGATCCCATTATTTTAAATTATTTTTAAAATTATTACTGCATGCGTATTTCTATTCAATGTAATTTAAATACCTGCTTTTAAATTATAGTTATGCCTAAATCCTTTGTATGGCCAATGTTGATATTTGAATCGAATATATTGTCACCCTAGATAAAACCTAGTTGATACGATAGTATAAACTAGGACCATTTGAAAATATTATGCCTAGCCATGTTTAGATAAAAAATATTTGATTTGGGAACTTTCAGCCAGAAATCAAATGTTGTTTAAATTGTATCCATGGCATTGGTGAGCCATGGATATTTGAAAATGATTTCAAAAGTAAAATAAAATTGGTTTGTAATTAGGCGAAATGGATAGTTGGTGGGTGTAGGTTTATGCGCGGGCTCAATCCGGGTAGGGTTGAGACCCAGGGTTTTTATTGTAAGCCACCCAAGTCAGTTAAGGACCGGTCTTCGAGCCGTATCTTGCTAAGCCACATCGTACTACCACATGTCCTCTGTGGGCAGGATCTGGCTAACTAATTTGCAACGTTTCACCGGGTCGTGCCATCCGGTTACGTTGGTGTCTTTATGACCTACTTTTATGTATTCCTACCTGGCGCAAGAGGGGGCCTGAACCCGGCGGATGGTTAGTCCAAAGAGGGTGAATCCTTAGCGAGGTAGGACTATGGTGGGGTGACGCATTGTAAAGGTCTTGACACATGCTCTAGACTGCTTACCTAAGGTAGTGAGCGGTGGTATCGACGGATGCCAAATAAACTAGAGAAGTTGTGTCATGTGGGTAAAGTTGTACAACCTCTGTAGAGTGTAAAACTATTCGAATATCTGTGTCCACAGTCATGGACATGCTGAGCAAGCCACTCAAAGTTAGACTTGGGTTTTGATTTCAAAATATTTTGACAAAATGATTTCGGATAGTTTATCCAATTGAAAAACTGGGCAGTTAGCCATGTGATAGGGGTATCCATCACTATATTTCATATGGAGGTTATCCTACTATAAAACTTGAGAATTTATAAAATGAATTTTAGTTATAGAATAACCACTTTGGAGCTTAGTACTAATATTTAAGGAAAACATTGCTTTATGCAAAACTCAACCAATAAGCCTTCCTTTGATATATCCTTACATGCATTATAATCTGTTATTGGGTGTAACTTGCGAGCACAGAAGTTGTGCTCACCCATGCTTAATGCAAATAAATTTCAGAGGAGAAGGACTTCGCTATCGGTGTGAATTGCGACAACTAGGCCGCTACCACAGTCGATTGCCTGTAGCAGATCGGCTGGACTCTACTACGTCTTCGTCATCTTCTACTGTGTTTGTGTAATGTTGGCTTTGTAAGCCTTTCTTGTAATAAACTCTGTTGATTATTAATAAAGTTGTGCGCTTTATGGATGTTACCATATCTATTTACTATGTGAACTAGCTACTGATCATGGGACTAGTTCAGAAATACACAGAGGATCTGGGGGATTACTCCTGGGTCCGACACGAGTGACGAGCAGCAAATAGCATGCAAATACTTACTCTCCAAAAAATAATTATTATGTTACGTTCTCTGAGTTCTCAGCGACGAGCGCCAAAACGAGAAGCGAAACACAATTGGGATGAGCGAGGAGTGACTGCAAGATTTTGGTATTTATAGCAGAGCGAATGAGGAGCCGCTTTGACGCCGGAATTTGGTCGTTGTCTATCTTGCAAAGATCAAGGGTCAAGGGGGACAATTGCGTGGTGGTCGTGTGGAAGGGGGCTATTTTTGCAAAAACAAATTTAGGGACGGCCATTAGTCGACAGATGTGCGGAGAAGGGAGGATGGACAGTCGAAAAGGTGGCTATCGTAGGGTGGCCGTGCGAGAGGGGGGAGAGGAGTGCTGGCGGGAGGGGGGCCATGCGTCCCAAAGGGGAAGGGGTGACATGTATGGGATAAAATTAGTACACTTAAATGAAATTGCGATAAAAAATCAGAATAAGTAAAATTATAAAAAAAATTACACAAGAAAGTACACCGCGTTAGGAGAATTCACATAAAATTTCATAATTTTTTGAACTCATTTGTTATATTTAAAAATTCCTGCGAACACAGCTGAAATCGAAACCCTAATCAGGAAGGGGGGGCCGAAACCGAAACCCTAATGGGGAGGGGAAACACGTGGCGGGCGGGCGGGCCACCACACGGTGGCCGTACGGCAGCGCCACCACACGGTCAATGCCACCGCACGACGGCCGTGTGACAAGCGGTTACGTGGCGGGCGGGGAGAGGCTGTCGCATGGTGACCGTACGAAAGAAAGCTATTTTTGCAAAGAAAAAAAAATCAGGGATGACCATTTCCACAAATACAAAAGTTGCTAATATGGCCAAAAATTCGAACGTTGAGGTTCCTATATACTTATTTTTTTTGAAAGAGAAGATTTCGATGTACTAGTACAAGTCTATGCGAGCTACAGTCTCCAACAGACCTACACTGATTAAAAAAAAAATGGAGTGGACGTTGTCCAGCAATATCCGTGGCTCACACTGTCGTCTACTCAGTACTCACCCACACATGCCATGTGAAACACAACAAAAAAACAAATTTGGGCTTACGTACGCTGCTTCCCTTGAGTTGTCATGCTAACTAAAGTCAAGAATATCAAATGAGTTAAAGCTGCTTCACTTCGTCACACAGACACACTTCCCATGCCAACTTAATCGCGAACGGGTTAAGCTTTTGGTTTTTCGGGTCTCTAGTCCATTAGCGATTACTCCCTCCGTCACAAATACCGTCACAAATACAAACTATCATGTTAGGATACGTGTCATCAAACTTAAAAAACATTGGCTATCACTATCTTTTTAAATATTTAAATTGGATACATATAAATTATATATATATATATATATATATATATATAAGCATTTTCTACTCTCGAGAGTAGTTACTCGCTATTCCGTATCTCACAGTATCTCACAACGTAGAGAGTATCTTATATATAGTATGCAAGTATATAAGACCACCTAGGTGGTATTCACACTTTTTCAGAGGTGACGTGTACAATTTTTAAGACATACTTCTTTTTATGTGCGAATATGAAGATATTTACAAAAGGAAGAAGTCAATTTTACCCCTCAAGTATCGACATGTGAACACCTAACCCCCTGAACTAAAAAACCGGACTTTTGACACCCTGAAGTTGCAAAACCGGACAACCTACCCCCTCCGGCTGTTTTGTGCGGTGGTATTGCTGACGTGGCGTCCGTACAACCTGGTTTCGTCACGTAAGCCACTGACTCAGCACACCTAGCTAGTGATGTTTTTTTTTTAATGAGGACTACCATTCTTCTTCCCCAATCTCCATCCGGTGGCTCTCCACCTCCCCTCGCTCCTCCTCTACTCCCTCAACACATACATCCACCCGCACCTCCTACCTTCGGCCTTTCTCTCCATTTCACTCGGCTGACACTACCCAGGCTTGCTCTCCTCTTCTTCATTCTTCTCTTTATTTCACTCCCCCATTTCATTCTTGCTTCTCCCTATTGCTTCTTGCCCCAGCCGAATGAAGCTCTTGATTCCTCCTTCCCTCTGGCCTTTCCCTCTCCCTGGCGCCACCTCCTCTTGGCACTGCCTCTGGCTCGCTTGCGTACTGCACCACCGCCGCGCAGTTCTCCACGATCGTCGGCCTGCGTGCTCCTCACGGCCTGCCCAGTCCTCTCTCTCTCTCCCCTAAGCGTCTCCTTCCTCCGGTGGTCCTGTGCCCAGCTCAAGCCCACGCCTCCTGCTCCCTACTGTCAGTAACATGCCTCGGCGTTGAGGATCGGGGAGGTCTTCTGGCGGTAAGCGGACCTTGACCAAAGACCAAAGACACGGTGGTGGGCGGCGCTCCTCCGCCACTCTCCATCCCCGCCCACCTCCGCGTGGCCGCCCTGCTGGGCCCTCGATTCGGCTGTGCACGAGCCGACGCATGGGACCGAGTTGCGGCCTCGGATTCAAGCGACCTCGAGGACGGCCTCGGCCACCTCCTCGTCGTCCTCCCGCTCTCGCTTAGCTTCCACTCAGCAAATCGGTCTTGATGTGTCGCTCGTCATCTTCTGCCGCCGCCAACAACGACCTATCTAGGAAGTGATGGTGGGAGCAAGAATGCAATGAGGTGGGAGCCGAGCGAGGCGGTTAGTGGGCGACAGGCGCCAAAGAACAGCAACAGAGCTCAGTCAACAAAGATGGGCGAGGGAGAGGCGCCTGGAGGGGAGGAGCCGGGCCGGTGGCGCAGAGGGAGGAGCAAGCCACCAAGCGAGGACCTGCCTAGGGAGGACGCCACGTGGGCGCCGAGCTGCCGGTGGCAACAGCGCGCAGGAGGGAGCCCATGGCGCTAGGTGAGCTTCGGTAGGAGCAAAAAGAAATGGGGAGTGAGAGAAGTAAAGCAAGGGAAGAAGAAAGCAAATGGCTTGGGATCATTCAGCAGTGAAGAGATAAGTAGGAGAGAGGAGATAAAGGGAAAGGGGGAAATGACCTCGCAAAACCAGGTCACCTGGATGCCATGTGTGCAAAACCACCATACGAAACAGCTGGAGGGGTTAGGTTGTCCGGTTTTGCAACTTTAGGGTGTCAAAGGGCCGATTTTTTAGTTCAGAGGGTTAGGTGTCCGCACGTCGATACTTGAGGGGGGTAGAATAGACTTCTTCCTTTACAAAATATGCTAAAAACTGTGGACTCTAATGCAAATTTTTCGTGTGGTTCGCATTGGAGTATCTTATAACTAGTATATAAGTATACTCAAAGTGATAAAGTAATATGCCAAGTTCTTTTAGGTGGTATATCAGAGGTGGGAGTAACTACACCGGGAGGAAAAGGTACTAATATGTGTGTGTGTGTGTGTGTATGTATATGTATATATATGTATGTATGTATGTATGTATGTATGTATGTATGTATGTATATATGTACATATATGTACACACACACACACACACACACACACACACACACACACACATATATATATATATATATATATATATATATATATATATATATATATATATATATTGAAAGTGGAGTACATACTCCCAGGAGTACGAAATAGGGGTCCTATATATTATACTTCTTTACTACTTTTAGTATACTTAAATACCAATTAGAAGATATTCCAATGCGACTTGATTGAAAAAATTCACTGAAGCCCTTTTTTTTTCTATATACTCCCTCCATTCGTGTATACTTGACGTCCTGAAGGTTGATTTGCACCTATGAAACGTCAACTATTCATGATCGGAGGGAGTACCATTTTTCATATATAAAAGAAGTATATACACAAATTTTGTTATAAAAAGTGGATTTTGATAATAAAATAAATCATACAACTCACTTTGGAGTATCTTATAATCATTATTAGAGTATACTCAAATTGATAAAGATGTATCATCACACGGCTTAAGTGGGATATGAGAAGTGGGAGTACGTGTATATATATATATATAGTATTAATGGGTAATCCAGTGCTAAGGTGTTAATGTCAATCTTGACCGTTGGGGGTGGGAGTAGGGTGTTTAATGAAGACGTATTAATGAAGGCACATTAGAGGTGGGAGCATGCAAGGTTGATTAAATAGTTTAGAGGTGGGAGCCCGCATTAATCTTGGTTGTTCAATCCAGATCTAACGATCAAGATTGACATTAATATTTTAGCACTGAATTACTCATTAGCACTAGATATATTCCTCCACTGTGTGTGTATGTACGCGTGCGTCTTAAAAAATATATTTTTAATATTTTAATTTAATTGGGTGTTATAAATATATTATAATATAAATTAGTGATCAAAATTTTGTTTTAGAGAATAAGTCAATACCAAACTTCGTGTATTTAATGACGGGAGGAGTAATAAACTGACATCACCTCCCGTGATCGACGCGCAAGAGATCTGATGGCGCTCACATGCCGTGCCCCGCCCCGCGCAGCGCTTACGGAACGTCGACCCGGTGAGGGCGCAACCGGACGACAAACGGGGCGCGGCAGCCTAACGGCCGGTCAAAGTCACACACACCAGCACCGCTTCCGCCGCACCGCCCCGGCCATCACTCGCTGCGACGACGCTGCCCTCACGTTCCGCGACGCAAGGCGACAGCCAAACGCGGCAGGTCAAGCAAGCAAAACGGTCGTCGCTCGCTGCAGGCCGTCTCCCTCGGCCGCAGCACGTGGCCGCGCGGCGCTTTTGGCATCTTTGCAGATGCGGCGCTGCCCGTTGGTTGCCGCCTGCGCCGCTGCGCGGGTTGCCGCCATCTCCGGGCCGGACGTGGGTGGGTTTTTCGCGTGCCTGCCCGTTACAGCATTCGGCGCCATGCTGGACTGTTGGGGGGCGAGAGGGTGGCGTTGGGACCAGAAAGCGATAGTCGTGTTAAGAACTCTGGATCAGGATTTGATGTGCATAATATCGAAAGTATTTCTAGTGAGTTTTAGTTTATAATAGGATATTTCTGTATACAGAAAGAGATTGATTAATGAATAAAGAGGTTCTCTATATTGTGTCTCTATTGTTGGTATCTCTGTCTATTCTCTATTGTGTGGCGATTGATTGATTGAATTCTTACGACTACTACGTTCTTTAAGATGTTATCAGCACAAATTGCTCTCTATGCCCATCTCACCTATGCGCCCGCCGCGCCACCGTCGCGCCATGCTCGCTGCGCCGCCGTCGGCCTGAAGCCGTTCACGCATCATGCCACCTCCACCGAGCGCGCGCCTGTCAGGCACCACTGCCGCCACTGGATGGGCACTAGGGAAACCCTAATGCCCCATCATTCTTAACCCCAACCGGGTGGACCGACGGGGCAGGCCGAGTGGGCCAGATTGAGTAAAAGAAAAGAAAAAAAAACCTCAGTTCTGATTTTTTGCGGAAAGGCTCTCTGATTGCTAGAAAATCACGAGGACATTTCCGGATTAGAGGTTTTCTTGCATAAACACCCCTGTATTTTTAGTATTTAAGGTGTTTTGCGGATTTTTGGCATTGTTGCAGAAAAAACCTTTGGGTTTTCTAGTTTTGTGCTAGAACGGTGAGCCCTAATGCTCTTTTGCAACTTAGACCTTGTGGTTTAGGTTGATTATTTAATTATTTAGAAATCCTACAAATTTGATTTAATCCTCGAAACTGAATTTCTAAGGTATATGAGCTTCCATAAATTGTGAAACCTTAGACCTAGTACACCTTGGAAGCATTATATTTTTATGGTTTTTTTTCCTGTTACTGTGTGTTTTGAGAAATTAATCAATAGTTTTAGTAATTCTGAAAATTGCTTCCAGACCTTAAAATTATCAGAAAAATCCCAGGAAAATTATGAGAAATGTATAAATTTATCTATTGAACTATTTTGCACTCGTTTCATACATTTAAAATGCTTTACCAGTTGTAAACATAGAAAATTGCATGAATTATGTAGGACATGTTTGACATCACTAAGTGGATATTCGTTTGTCCTGGATGACAGCAATGACAAGCCCATGTTATGTTGTATGGAGACCTGTAGCAATCTCCTAGTTATATCTTAACTTTGTAAAGATGTCTCTTTCTTGCAAGAGTTGCATTAGTAGTATAGATTCAACTCCTGTCGAGCTTGGTCCTACTCCTGCTAAGCACCTCTTATCTTCTGCTTTAGGCTGGAACTTATGCATTACATCGTTATTTCTCAAATGCCATAAATAAAATAATGGTCTGAGTTGTTCTATTAAAGTCTTATCTCCTGTTGAATAGTTGATTAAATCTGCTTAATATAACATATTGCCAGTCACATATTTTACCTGTTGTAAAAATAATTAATCTTGCATGGAATAAATTTTGTAAACAGTATACCTGAAAATTCAAAATACTTTGACATGCATTGCTAACAAAATATTGGACATGTGCTCTTAATATGTAATAAGCCTCAATTCACTAACTTGTAGTGCTCAGATACCCAAATGGTAAAAGAGAAACTATTTTTCTCAGTGGTACCAGAACAAGCCTAATCATATGTTGATCTCTAATGAGCTATTTTGGCTAGAAAACACCATATTCCTCAAATAAGTACATAATAACTTAAGCCCTAAGACTTGGAGTTTATATAACATTATCCCCCACCACACTGTTTTGTTAATTAAAGAACTTTGTAAGCAGAATGTTGTAGAGTATATATTGGTTTCACGCCAACAAAAATTGTACTCCTGTTAAAGTATGATTGCAAATCTTTAACTCCGAGTTGATTTCAAGCAAATGCCCAATGCACACGCTATCACTCGGGATTTTTATAGTTGGCATGAAAAGGGGAGGATATTGGGCTTGTGTGTGATATTGGAACCTAAGAGGCATAGAAAAAGTTCAAAACAAGAGTCATGGTTGGCACAGTATCATATCCTATGTCAAAGCCAGAAGCAAATTAGCCCAAAGCAATAAATTAATCTAGTTTATTTTGGAAAATAATTATAGTAAATTGCATGATTATTGTCCTTATCTAGTTGATATGGAAAATGGCATTTTATATCATTGGTGATACCCATGCTGTTGGCAACCACAGTCATTGCTGCCCGCAAAGAGCAATTGATTTGTGCCTTCGGCAATATGTTAACCACGAGCAAGTGGGAATGCACACGGCAAATCGACGGCCACTTGACGCAGTCGCACATATGACATGTTCGGCTATGCACCGAAGCGTGCCATACTCATCGAAAATGACATATGCATAAATTGGTAAGTGCAGTATGCAACTGTATCACCACCAGAAGGCATATCACTTGCTTGAAGCAAATATAGCTCTCGAAAGAAAGATGACCTATTGGATTTTGTTGATCCTGAATGATCTAAATTTGGCATGACAATTCTGGCATTACAAATTAAAATAAGGCATACAGTTTATCACCCTTAATTAATTTCGATGTTCCTGTTGAACAATAAATATTCTCGTCGAATAATTATACTATTTGGGTGATTCATCTAAGATTTGAAGTCCAAAAGAAAATCTAGTACTTTCGTACAGATTAGCTATGGTCAAATATTTATGTTCCAACATTATATTTATGTTCTTGAAGAGCATCTTATAGTTTTATGCTATTAGAACACACTGCTTATGACCATAAGAAAATATGTTGCGTAATTATAAACTTGAAGTTTAATGATCCAAATTATTTGAAATAAGGTATGAGTACTTGGATCAAAACTTAGGCAAATAGTAAATAAGCTAGTCTATAGAATAAGTCTGCCAACTCTCGAACCCCCCGTATGGGACCTTCGTCGCAGATTAATAACCAACCAGAAGTTAGAATATTCTACATAATATTAGGATTATGCAGTTTTCTTGCCACTGCACTGATAAAAGTCTATCTTACTGCATAAAATCATCAAACCCTTATTGAAATAAGTGCGTGTTGGAGGCATCAAACATTTCCCATGTGCTATCACCACTATAGCATACACCTTTGGGCCACCACCAGTTGTTCGAGATCACGTTGGATCTGGAATTCAATCAATCATGTGCCCATGATAGGGGGATTTTGTGGTAGCTATTAATAAAGTTCGAATCTCGGCATTACGGGGAGAGAAATGCCCAAAAATTCGAATGTCGTCGTATTTTCCAGAAGAAAAAGATCTTTAGTACTGAGATACACGCATTAGTCAAGCTAAACTTAAGGTTTCGTTTATACTCCTATGCGATAGAAGCGGGGAGCTTGCCAGATACTTTCCAATTATAGAGAAGTTACCACAGTGCTTACTTGCAGTAAATACATCACTAAGAGTATAATACACCAGGATAAATAGTATATTCACCTCTGCGAAATTGACTTATTGGTTCTTGATCTAAAATCTGTGGGGACACCTACGGGTCTAAGATCTAATGACACTAGTCAAAATAATTATTAATTACTTCTTTAACTCTCCTGAAGAAAACTCACCTTGAAGGCAAAATACCTCTTGAAGAGGTTCATCATGAAGATGAAAGCCCTAGCAACTTGATGTGCACGTATTACAATACTGAAAATGAGGAACGACCAAGAATATTTTGTTTGTGAAATGACAAAGGTGTGGTTAACACTGAGATACCCTCAAGTTAGAGGATATGAGAGAAAAGTTATCAACAATCACTTTATCTCTACAATTTCTAAAGTTTCTCTTATGAGAACACGGATCCGAAACCAAAGTCCACGGCCGAGCACTTGAAGCATTCATATCGGATCACATAATGAAAGCATATGAGACTGAACCAAAATTGCTAAATAAAAGTCTTGGAATCAGGTAGTTCAAACTTGATGGGTCATTACGAAGATAATGAAGTGATGAAAGCTATGATTCAAAGGTCCCAGTAGAGACTGTTACTCTCCTATTATGAATGAAATAATGTTTTGTTGCATAATAATTCTGGCAAATGACATGAACAAAATATGCATTCAATGGGTTCTAAAAATTCTTGATGAGATCCTCGGAGGACTCAAATTTCGTAGCAAGGAAACAAAATCACAATATGTATAAAACTCATACCCAATAATCTCTTACCTGTAGAAAGAGCATCTCCTAGAAGAGAGAGCAACTCTCTGAAGGAAAATTACATTACCAGTCGATCTCTTATAAAGTGCATCTTCCACCAGAAGTTAGTGGAATGGTGTTTTCCTCTAGTACCATGAAGGTATGGCATACATGGGTAATATTGGCAATTAATATCCTAAATGTCAAAACTAAGACTGGTTATATTTTACTCTAGACAGGTACAACTATACTTTATAGTTCTGCAGAACAGACTATTCGTTGTAACTTTAACCACCCAGAAATAGTTATAAAATATTAAGACCCTGAAAGGTATTGATAAATCATATCCGGAAGGTATACGACTTTTCATCTAGTATTACCACATATCCTCTGCAAGGATAATCTACTTGTGTTGCATAATTAAATAGTGATATTTGATAAGTTAAACATATTACTCCTGAATAGTGTTTATCCTAAACCTCCAGATGGGTAATAGGATATTTGTATGTAAGACTCCGCATCGTGATAATCCAGTTGATTTGATCACAGTATTCTTGCCTATATCCATTTTCGAAAAATGTATGAAAGGCATTAGACTAACAAGACTTCAATGGAAGTTGTCTTCGGGGGGAGCATATGCTAAACACTGATCATCATACTTAAAATTTTGAAAATCTTAGTCAAACCTAGAAGGTGTTGATATGATGATTACTAATTAAATTTACCTTGAAGGTTTTACCACTTAACAGTTTAGATCTAGTTGGTCGACAATGCAAAGATCATGAAGATCATGCGTAGATCCTGATGATAATTACTAAATCTTGAAGATATTGCGACTATCTATCAAACCTCTATAGTGCAAAATCCTAGAATGGATTTATATTGCTTTGTGCTGGTGCAGCCATCTCTTGGCGATCATCTAAGTAGACCTTGGTAACTATTTCTACCAACCACTCAGAGATTATGGGCTTGTTTGGTTGGTGCCCTGGATTCCATGCCTGGAAAAAAGTAGTGCCTAGAGGTAGCCTGGAAAGTAGATGATTTTTACCTAGCCAGGCAAACTTGAAGATGGGTTGTTTGGTTGGAAGCCTGTGCCTGAAATTGTTGAATGAAAAATACAGCGATGGATCTAAGAACGAACGGTGGATTGAAATTGCTGCCTAACAGTACCGCTCAGCGCTCCTTTTGGCCACTGCCCTAGCAAATGTACCGACGCAGAACAAAGGCAAACATGAAGCGGCAAAGTCGAGGAAGCACCGCCAGTAACACAAATACGATTGGAACCAAACAGCCCCTATAGCAATATATGAAGCCTCACTTGAATGTGTTTGGCTCAGACGTGTGACTAATAACATCTAGAAGTATTGTGGCATTAACACCATCAATACCCCCACAATTATCTATGAAGATAATACTGCTTGTGTTGCACAAATACAAATGGGTTATGTTAAAAGTAAGATCACAAAACATATTGCTCCTAAATTCTTCTATGCTTATGAACTCCAAAAGAATGATGAGGTAAAAATCCTGCAAACTAAATCCTGTGAAAATCTGACTAATTTATTCATTAAGTCTCTGCCTATGTCCAATTTCCAACGATGTGTTTGTGGTATTAGAATGAAGCGGCATGGAGAGTTCTAGAAATCAGGGGGAGAATCCCCTTAATCATAATCTGCTTAAAGTCCTAAAATTTTACCTTAATACTGAAGATTACCCACGAGCAAGTTTCTAGATCATCTTTTGGTTTTAACTCGGTTTTAGAGCAACCTTCTCTCAAACGGATAAAGGTTAGAACTTTGGCATGGATCTTTATGATCATTGATTGGAATAGGTTCCTGGCATCCTATAGAAGGTATGTCTCAAGTTTGGTAAGGTTTAGAGTTACGAATCAAAAGTTAGACATTTTTGTGATTTTGAGTTCGGACTGATTTTACTGTTCATTGGCCTGGAGGTCAGACCGATTTCTAGTTGCCGGTCAGACCACCAACTACTTGGAGGTCAGACCGCCATGTACCTAGAGGTCAGACCGCCCAACTCATTTGAGTTTTAGTTTTTCTGATTTTGGTCTATTTGCTTCGGGGTTTTGATTGGATTCAATACAAGTCTTCTACTGTGCTTGGATATTGATCTTCATAACTTTCATAGCTATTGCAGTGAAATTAGTATTGAATTTGATCAAGGTGAAAAAGAGATCGTGCTCCTATTCACCCCCCCTCTAGTTGCCTTTTCGGTCCAACAGTATCTTTGTCGATTGTCTATCATGTGGCTATTGGTTGATTGAATTCCTACGACTACTGCATTCTTCAACAAGTTGCACGTAAGAGGAGGCGGGGGAGGGTCCACGTCAAGCTCCTTTTCTTCGGGACACCTTCAACTTTTCGCTCGAAAAAGCTAGAAGCCGCCCCAAACAGGCGACTTTTCTCCCCCGGTTTTCCCGAAACCGTAAGTTGTTACAACAGGGGGGGCTTCCCGCAGCCTCGTTCTGACTTTCCCCTAGACATGGGGGTAATCACCCTCTTTTGCATCGAACAAATCCCTCCCCGCCCGATCCCTAACCCTAACCCTAGCTCCCCTGCCTCGCCTCGTCCTCCTCTCCTCCCTGTCGCCGCCCAACCCTCCTCCTCGACGCGCCAAGCACTCCTCCTACTACCCGCCATGCTGTCATCGCCTCCTCGTCACGACCCCATCCCTATCCGTCGTCGCTCTACTCTGCCTCCCCACCCGGCGCCACCCTCCTCCTCCCCTGTCGTCGTCCTTCCCCGATGCCGCCTCTTTTAAAAAATTGTTGTAAATAAATTAGTTATGTAATAACTGTTTATTTTAATAATTATTTATTGCAATTATTTATGTAATAATTGTTTTTTGTAATAATTATTTTTGTAATAATTGTTTATTGTAATGATCGTCGTTAATTGCGATCTATTGCGTTAATTGTCATTAATTGTAGTAAATTGTAGTCATGGCCAAACGTGAGCCCGCCCGGCATGGGACGACCCGATAAGGCCCGCTAGCTAATCGAATTCGTCGTCGTGTCATTACACCTGTCAAAGCTAGACTACCGATGGTCGTGACTCCCTTGTTGGGCCCGATTTTTTTTAAAAAAAATCAATAGAATTAAAAAAACAAAAAAATGTGCAGAATTTAGAAATAGACATGAAAATTGTAAAAAATGAAACAAACATATTGAAAATGTAATAAAGAACTTTATTAATGTTTAAATGGTTGCATCGTTAAAACGTTTGCTAAGTAAAAATTCAACATAAGAAAACCTTGGCAAAGGATAAGGAGTACAACTTATATCTCTACATACATCCATGTTCTAAGTGTCGTTGTCTAGGTACAAATTTTTGAACACCTCCGCCAGCTCTGGATTTTCAATAGAGTGTTGTGTTCGTGCATCTGCTTATTACCAGTCCTTCACAGTTAGAAGTATATCCACCATCTCACTCGTGAGATGTGTTCTTCTCTCCAATATTATTCGAGAAAGACTAAAAGCAGACTCGGAGGAAACCATTGAGATAGGAACAGTTAACACATCATGTGCAAGTATAGATAGCATAGGATATGTTAACATATGGGCATGCCATCATTGAAAATTTAAAAGCCTTCTGCGTTGAAATCTATCATATTGCTGTCCAGATATCCGGATAGTTCAGAACTCCTTGGGTGGGAGGTTGGTCGTGATTGAGAAAGTGTCGCTGAAGAACAACCCGTGGACCTGGAGGAAGAACCTGCACCCCATATCTTGCCCAACAAATTTGTCTTGTTACTTGAGGTGGGTGGTAGTGGAGGTTGTTGCAAGCGAACCCCCTAAAACTTATTTTCATATCTTTGAAAAGCATCAGTAAATCTCTCGAACGATCATTTGTGAAGTAGTCATAATAGTCTAGGCCTGTAGTATCACTAAAAAGATCAAGAACAATAGCAAATCCTTGAATTTTAGCTCTAGGATATAAAATAAGTGCAAATGCATATAGAAAAGGGGTTTCTGTCCAATATTTAAGGTATTTACATTTCATATCAACGATAGCCTCTCGTAAAACTGTGTCATTTTCATACATTTTTAGCTGAGTGGAATTCTGAAGAAAAGTACGTACAATTATAGGAGATGTTGGATAATAAACAATGGACAAAGCAATAGTGTCTTCATAAAAAAATTATAAAAAACCGAAGTATCTTCTCAACAACAAACCAATGTTGCTCAATCATTAGTACACTATCGTCAGAGCTTTAATAGTGTGTTTGAAAAAAATAGAAAAAAATGCTTTTATACGGTAAAAGACTATTAAGCATCAAATAAGTTGAGTTTCATCTTACCGGCATGTCCAAACCAAAATTTATTGGATGAACACTCATTGCCCTGCAGAAGTTCATGTATGTTGCTATTCTTTGGTTAGAATTATTCAAGAAAGATATCGCATCGCGAAAAGCTTTAATATACGAAGTCAAAATCTTCAAACCACATTTTACTATAAGCTTAATAATATGACAAGCGTATCGCTCATGTAGCAAGAAGGATTCAGCGTATGCACTGAACACTGGAGTAAGAATGTCCATTGCCCTAGAGTTTAAAGAGGCATTGTCTAAAATAATTGAGAATATTTTGTTTGTAAGACCAAAGTCTTCATGACTTTGATAAGATAGACCATAATATTCTCACCCGTGTGTGCTACATCAATTAATTTAAAACATATAATTCTTTTCTCCATTACCTAGTTATCATTAACATAATGAGCTACTACACAAAGATAATCCTTCCTAGCCTGACCACTCCATATGTCCAAGGTTAGGGCCACTGAAAATGTGCACGTACTAAATAGTTTCTTTAATTTATCACGACGTTCATTGTAGTATTTTACTAGATCCCTAGTTGTTGTTTGTGTAGAAACGGTACAAAATCTAGAGATTGATGGGTTACCTCGTGATTGTAGTCCTAGCTACGTACCGTACCATCAAGGTTGTACTGCAGCTGCGTCTGTCTCATCGCCAATCCTTGCTTAGACTTACATCTTGACGCATGTGTAAATTTTGCAGACAATTCATGACGATAAATTTCACAAACAACATATGGTACCTAAACTCCTTGTGCGTCTACCTTGGTTGTCCTGTCGAAATTCTCCTAGACTCCCGATGTACTCGACCTGGACCTCTTAGCTTCGGTGGTCGCCGACGAAGATGCTACCATAGAGCCTAATGACGGTACTCCTCTTTGCCCTTCAAGTGACAACTCTGGTTGGTTTTAGGCAGCGACATTCTCTATGATGCAATATCCTCTAGTGTAAGTCTTTAATCACCAAGAGCAAAGATATCGTAATTTTTCCAAAATCAAAACTTACACTATTATTTCTATCATCTCAGCAACTTTTGATCACTTAATATGGATGACTGGAACTCAAAGGTATCAAGCCACCAATGCAGATTTTGAACGTGCTTTGAGAACATATGTGGGGATACAAGAAAAACTCGATGGCAGAGAAGCCCTCAGAGTCTCAGCTTGGAGTCAGTTCTATGACCAGAATGTGAACTTTGTACCTGGAAAAATTGGAGGTCTTTTCCCTTTACCAAGCATAATCAACAGGATCATCAACTATACCTTCTATCCTAAGAGTGATAACTTTGATGCTATTCGAGGGTATGCATGGAACATAATAGATAATATCATGAATGGCAAGAAGTTTGATGCGGTTGACGTGATTATAAAGGAGATTAGCTCATCTAAGAATGACAGAGTCAAGAGGATCTACTTTGCACCATATATTATGGCTCTCATAATGAGACTAACTCGGTTTAGAGGAGGGCAGCCAGGAGTGCACAAATCTTACAAGCCCAGGGAAGGGGCCCCAGTGACTGTCTTAATCCCATCTCCTGCTCCAGTAGAACCACCTCAGGCTTCAACAGCAGCTCCAGCAGATCAAGCTTCACTCTCTCAGATACTCTCAGTGGTCATGGAAATTAGAGACTCTCAGCAAAGATTGGAGCAAAATCAACAGAGATTGAAGGAGGCTCAGACAGTGATTATAAATAGGATTGCAGCTTTGACAGATCAGGTTCACTCTCTTGAGCAAGCTTTAGCTACTCCAGCTCGTTATGGACGCCGTCGTCGCCTCAACACTCCTCCTCAAGATCCTCCTGCACAACATTGATATCTCTTTTGGTACTTGATGCCAAAGGGGGAGAAATTTAGAAATTAAGAGTGAAAGATTAAGGGGGGCTTAGCTTTAGGAATCTACGTATCTATTATCTAATTAGCTATTATCTATTTGGAACAACATGTTATATATCTATGGTTGTTTGTAAGATCTTATTAGTTTTTCTCCAAGACTTGTTATGTTGAACTTGGTTATTGAATGCTTATGTTTTAAATGTTATCTCAAGTATATTTTATTTATCATCTGTTATTGCTTGAATGATCTTGGAGAACATTATTCCACATATCCAATAAATAAAGGAAACTCCGCCAAAATTTTCATTTATCCACATGTGCATGAAAATTACTTCATGAACCTTGATGCACATATTTAGGGGGAGCTTTCTCTATTTATTAATTGACTTTGAAAACAACAAATTCTTCATCTCCTTTGAACTCAAATCAAGAATTTCTTGCTCATCAAATATCAAAAACAAGAATACACAACCTTGTGTATATTCAAAATATTTCATATTCTTTATATCGTTTATGTTGTCATCAATTACCAAAAAGGGGGAGATTGAAAGTATCTAGGCCCTCAGGTTTGTTTTTGGTAGTTAATGTCAACATTATTAAGGGACTAACATGTGTACTAAGATGTGTTAAAGGTTGAGTCCCAATGTTTTATTGATGACAAGGCTATTGGCAATGCGAATGAGATGAAAGATCAACTTGGATCAAGACAAATGTATTGTATAGCCTAAGGACCCTTTTATATTTTCTACCAGTCTCGGTGTTTGGAGAAAAGACTGGGTTTATAGGTTAAACGCTGTACTATAAAAAGGTATTATGGCTAGTAGCTTGAGAGACTATTTTTTGTACCATAATGATCAACTAGGGTTCATGCATTGCTTTGATTTAAGCTTCTGGAAAAATGTTTTGTATATCGGTATGACTGCAAGTGTGCAAGCAGTACTACCGCAGGTCGGTAGTACCAATTCCCATATGGCGGTATGTATTTTCCAGAGAGCGTGTTTTGAATGATTTTCTTGGAACCCCAATATCGGTAAGACCGTAAGTGAAAAACGGTATTATCGCAGGCCGGGTGAACGTTCGGACCGTCCGAATGTATGGTCTGATCGTGTGGTCCGATCGGGTGAGCTGGTCGGGTCGGACCAAGTGGTCCGATCGGACTTGAGAGCTCGGTTCTAAGTGTTTTTTTTATTCTCTCTGATAATCGGAACGACCGTATTTGAACTGCGGTACTACCGCAGGTTGGTAGTACCGATATATATATGGCGGTACGTAAATAACAAAGAGTGTGTTTTTGGGAGTTTTTGAACTCCCTTGAGAAACGGTATGACTGCATGTTTTAAGCGGTACTACTAGAGTGTGGTAGTACCAGTATTTCAATGGCGGTACATGTTTTCCAGAGAAGGTATATTTCTGAGATTTCTTGAGCTCTAGAAAACGGTAATACCGTTCTAGTCGAGCGGTATTACCGCGTCGTGGTAGTACCAATTTTTAGTTAGCGGTAGTACCGCAACCTTATCCGTAACTGCTAGTTCAGAGCATTAAATGCCACTGTTCCAACCGTTGAGCAAAAATCGGCAGTATCGGGCCTTCAATGGCGGTACTACCGCAAATTCTGATTTTTCCAGAAAAGTGGTTGTAACGGCTAGATTTGTTGGTAAGGAGTATAAATACCCCACCCCCACCTGCCTTCTAGCAGTAACTCTTGAGATCATTAAGCATTGTGCTCTTGTATTGAAGTCACTTGAGCCTATATACGCTCTCTACTACTCATTTGCTTTAAATTCTCATCTTGATGTAGTTGAGAGCATTCAAGTGCATTGCATCATTAGTTGATCACTTTGGCACTTGATTGTCTTCAAGCGAGTGTTACGATTTGTTACTCTTGGTGCTTCCTGACACCTAGACGGATTGGAGAAGAAGTTGTGTGGTGATCACTTCAAAGAAGTTTGTGAAGTGACTCAGCAAAGGATTGTGAAGTGGTTGCGTGCTCACCATCTCCGGAGTGGAAGAAGAGCAACGATAGTGATCGAGGATCAATGCTTAATGCGTGGCCGGCTTGGTTTGTTCAAGTTTCCTCAACGTGGACTAGTGAAGACCGCAAGTCTTCGATACCACGGAAAAAAACTTCATTGTCTCCATTGTTGTTTCTTATTGTCTTTACCCTTTCTCATTTACATTTCTAGCAATTCACTTGAGTAAAATTGTCTAGCTAGAATTGTATCTTGTTTTCACATAAGTGCTTAATTGTCTTAAATAGTTTAGTAGTTCAATTGTTCTAGGAAGCTTTGTTAAGACATTCTCGTTTAATATTGTTAATTAGTTGAAAAGTTTTAAAACCTCCTATTCACCCCCCTCTAATCAGTTATCCTTGATCCTACAGCTACCCCCCATCCTTCGCCTCACCACCCCGTCCTCTACCGCCGCTCCATCATCCTCCACCCCACCGCCTTGTCCTCCGCTGCCGCTCCTTCATCCACCAACCCCTTCTCCATCCATCGCCTCCTCCTTCATCCGCTGCCCCGCTGCTGCTCCTTCAACCGCCCCACCGTCGCCTCCTTCATCTGCCACCCCTCCCTTCGCCCCCTCTTCCATCCACCGCCTCGCCACTTTGGGTGCCATGCAGTAGGATCTGTAGTTTGCTGCTTTGCTCCTCACCGGCGGCTCGCGAGCCAGCTCGAGCCTACTACCGAGCCGTGCCCAGCTGAGCTTCTAGCTCGTTCCTGAAACGAGCCGAGCCGAGCCGTTGTTACATCCGAGCTTGAGCGAGCAAGGCTCGAGTCGGTTCGGCTCGTTTCCGGCCCTAGCCACAATGGACATTTCTCGCTCGTGTCGTGTCGTGCCGGGAACGACCCGCCTCTCCCGTCCCCTCTTCTTCTCCTCGTGCTTTGACGCAACGCCCCTAGTGGCATCAGGCGTCTTGCCCCATGCCGCCGCCGCCTCTGCCTCCCGCCGACGCAGACACCGTCTCATGTTGCCTGACATCCTTGGCCTGGCCTACGCCTGCTCGGCTCTCCCATCCCTCTTCTCCCTCCGCGCTGGTCGCCCTTCTTCCGCGTCCCCTCTTCTCCCTCTGCGCCGGCCTCGCCCTCGCCACCTCCACGTCGTCTCCCCCGTCCCCTCTTCTCCCTTCGTGCCCGCCCCGGCCTCCTCCTCCTCGGCATCGGCGCTGACCTTGCCCGCTCTGCGCTCCTCCTCCTCGCCCTCTCCACTGCCGAGCCATTGTGCTATGCCGGGCCCGAGCCCGGGTTGTGCTTGGCACAACACGGCATTGTGATTGCCGTGCTGGGCCAGCCCACCATATTGGACAACGGGCCTAGGCACGGCCCAAGCTTTCGTGCCGTACCCAGGTCGGGCCTATAGTGTTGTGCTTCGGGCCGGCCCAGCTGGCACGACCGATCTAACAATGTTTAGTCAATTGCGTTAATTGTCGTTAATTGCGGTAGTTGTCGTCCATTGTGTTAATTGTTGTCAATTGTCGTTAATTGCAGTAGTTATCGTCAATTGCCATTAATTAATGTTAGTTGTCGTTAATTATCGTTAGTTGTCATTAAACGATATCCAACAAGTCATCATTTGTCTCAGGGGCATTTAAGACATTTTTCAACTCAGAAGCTCCAGCTAGCTGGCTTAAAAGCCAGACATCCAAACATCAAATCTTTTCAACTTAACCGTTTAGTTGTGTAGCCCTTTTCAAATCTTTTCAGCTTAACCGTTTAGTTGTGTAGCCCTTCAGTCCTTTAGCTCAGCCGAAAGTTGCTTTTCAAAAAAGCTGAAGTCGTACCAAACAAGTTCTAAAGCATTGTAAGCGGAAGCACTTGTTGGGTGTAGCTAGATGTGGTAGAAGAGCGGTTACAAACACTAAATGCCAATGGTGTCAAAATTTTCTACGATTGAAACATGTTAATTTAGCTCTAGTCTCGAAAAGGTAACATAGATGAACCTTAAATCAAGTATATTACTGACTAAATTGACATTTACATACCCTGAAATTTGTACTGATACAACCATCAGGAAACTTGCAACAAGAAGAAATCCATCACGTTTACCTAGTCCCTTGCATCTTGGCAGTATATGCATGTACTACATGAAATCCACAAATCAATTATCCATTGTGATCGCAAGGGGGGAAAAATCAACAATTGAAGTTATAATTTCCGAGAAACACTGTAGACACTACGTTCGATACAGTTCATTGTATCGGATGCTCACCTCACCCACCTTGCCTTAATGGCCCACCTACCTGCACTTATCCTTTTCAGCTATTCCCCTATCGGCACCACCATTCATTCGCATTCCCCATCTTCCTCCCCCTCTCTCTCGTTCTCAAGTTCTCTCCCAAATCATGCCCTCCCGTCCTCCAAGCAGCCACTGATAGCCACTGATGACTCACTCCAACACCGTCTTGTCCTCCAAGTAGCCACTAATACTCGACCACCTCAGCGCCTACGGCTACGGTCGCGACCTGCGCTCCTCTATGTGGGAGACAGCTCGAGCCGGAAGCCACCATCGCCTGGCTCGACTTCAAGCGGACTCTATGTCAGACCTCTACCACAGACTCGAGGCGTGGCATTGTCAAGACATCGGCGCCATCGTCGTCGGCGCAAAGTCCAAGTCCGCCTCCGCCGCTACCGTCGCCTTCTCTCCCGACGAAGTGTCCTATGTAAGCTGTAGCTGCATTTGATTGTTGCTTTCTTTGAACTTTTTTTGATATGTTGTGACTCTTGTAAAAAAAATGTTGTGACAGTTAGAAAAAAAATGTTGCATACTGTTATTTGAGATGTTGCATCTATAGAAAAAAAAATGTTGCAGACCGTTGAAAAAAATGTTGCATGCTGTTCACGGTGATGTTGCAAGATTTTTTCAACGTGTTTTTTCCAGATGCTTTGTTTTGATTTTATTGATCGATTTTGTGCTGCGAGAGATGTTCGGGATTGCGGGGAGGAATTTATGGGGGATTCATGTGCAGAGGAGATCATTGATGCTGTCTGCACGAGCTAGATGTTCGGGGGAGATCGGGATTACGATGAGCGAGTTTGGCGGGCGCAGTTATGCGAGGATTATTGATGCTATCTGCGCTGCGCGAGACGTTTGGGAGCATATTCGCTTACACGCTAGATGGACGGCTGAAAAGTATATTCCGAAATACAACGTCAGAGCGCTTCGAACGGCGTTAGTGCTCGGACTGTACGTCCGAGCGTTAGTCGTGCCCATAATTTCCACATGTTTTTTTTTCTCAAACGTGTCCCTCCATTCAGTAAGGATAAAATGGTAGAGCACATTCTGATCAAATCGTGAAACTTATTTTATCACAAACGGCGTCTATTTCTGTTCTAGAGGTCATCCTCGTTCTATGACGAAAACAATACCAAGCAAGCGAAAACATATCAAGCACAGGCACATATTTTTATCTTTCTTTCCGACATCCCACCTCGCCTCTTTCCCATCCCCCCTGCGCTCTCACGTCAAACGGTTCCCTCCTCGCCTCTTTATCTTTTGTTCTTTTCCGCCTTCTTTTCCATTTCCGCCCATCGCCTTCTTCGGTTCGTCCTCTCGCACTCCCTTCCACTCCAACACAAAGCGCAAGCCCCTCACTTCCCATCCCGCTCCCCTTCTACTCCACTCCTCGCCGCACTCTCCATGCCCTCCTCCTGAAGCAAGCCAATCTCTCTCTCTCTCTCTCTCTTTTTGCCTATATTACTAGTCCTTGGCCGGTGGCCACCGCTTCTTGCTCGCGGCGGCATTGCGCGATGCAGAAGGAGCGGAAGCAGGGGTTCTTCGCCGCGCTGAAGGAGGAGGTGGTGCGGGGGCTTTCGCCGGCGAGGTCCCGGGGGAAGTCCCCGGCGAGGAGCGCGTCGCCGGCTAGAATGCTGATCCCGCGCCGCCGCAAGGCGCCGCCGCCGCCGCCGGAGAAGCTGCTGCAGCAGTACCTGCCGGAGCAGATCATCGCGCGCTCCGGAAGCCTGCGCCCCGGCGGGGAGGCCCTCGCGCCGCTCATGGAGGGTCCCGACCCCGACCGCCTCGCCGCCGGTGACCTCGCCGGTGAGGACTCCGGCCGGCGGGAGGGGTTTGGGCACTGGGTCCGCGGCCACCTAACGCGCACGCCGTCTATGGCCTCCGCCGCTGCCGGCTCTAGCGGTTCAAGCGACTCGTTCCGGCGCTCCGACCTCCGCCTCCTCCTCGGCGTCATGGGCGCGCCGCTCGCGCCAATCTCTTCCAAGCCAGCCGAGCCGCTGCCTCTCCTCTCCATCAAGGGGACCCCTATTGTACGTCCACTTCTTGATCACCCTCCCCCGTTGCTTCGCTTCCAAGAGATGCGATTTACGGCCGTGCACCTGGTACTTCTCTGAAAAATGCAGGAGTCATCGTCTGCGCAGTACATCCTGCAGCAGTACATGGCGGCGTCGGGCGGCTACAGGCTGCTGCAGTCGGTGCGGAACGCGTACGCCATGGGCAAGGTGCGGATGGTGGCGTCTGAGTTCGAGACGGCGACGCGCATGGTCAAGAACCGCGGACCCAGCGGCCGTGGCGCCGCCGCCGTCGAGCAAGGCGGCTTCGTGCTGTGGCAAATGGCTCCCGACATGTGGTACGTTGAACTCGCCGTCGGCGGCAGCAAGGTCCAGGTCGGCTCGAACGGCCGTCTCGTCTGGCGCCACACCCCCTGGCTCGGCGCCCACGCTGCCAAGGGCCCCGTGCGCCCCCTCCGCCGCGTCCTCCAGGTCCGGACATTACCACTAAGCTCCTTCCCTTCTGTTCCCATCGCATCTTCTTAGACGAGCAAATCACCTTACCATCATCTTGCCAACTTGCAATGCAGGGTCTTGATCCGCTCACCACGGCGGGGCTGTTTGCGGAGGCGCGGTGCGTCGGCGAGAAGAAGGTGAACGGCGAGGACTGCTTCATCCTGAAGCTGTCGGCCGACCCGCAGACGCTGAAGCTGCGCAGCGAGGGGCCGGCGGAGATCATCCGGCATGTGCTGTTCGGCTACTTCAGCCAGCGCACCGGCCTGATCGTGCACATCGAGGACTCGCACCTCACCCGCATCCAGCCGCACTCCGGCGGGGACGCTGTCTACTGGGAGACCACCATCAGCTCCTCCCCGGAGGACTACCGCCCCGTGGAGGGCATCATGATCGCGCACGCCGGCCGCTCCGCCGTGACGCTATTCCGGTTCGGCGAGGCGGCCATGAGCCACACCAAGACGCGGATGGAGGAGGCCTGGAGCATCGAGGAGGTGGCCTTCAACGTCCCGGGGCTGTCAGTGGACTGCTTCATCCCGCCCGCCGACATCCGGTCCGGCTCCGTGGGCGAGGCCTGCGAGCTACCCCCGCCGCACGGCGAGCGCGTCAAGGCCGACGCCGTGCACCCGGCGCGCGTCGCCGCCGTGGAGCGCGCTCACGCCCACAATGCAGGCGTCAATGTCAGTGGCCGCGGCGAGAAGATCATGTGGAGAGGAAGTGTGAGGAGGGGAGCGAATTAGCTGCAGTGCAAAAGAGAATTAAACCAGTGCAAATTGTTCATACTAGAGTTTAATTTTCCTTTGCCCGGTGATCAAATATACTAACCCGCTGCCTCTGCTGCTGTTTTTTTCTCTTCTCTGTAAATAGGAGCATTAATGTTCTCAGGCCAGTCATGTTTTCTGGCCTGGATGAATCATTATCCTCTGAATGCAGAAGTTTTAGTCTTACTCTTCCCTGAGCTGTACTAACTGGGGTCTCTTGACCTTTCATGTTACCATTGCGGCACTGCCATTTCTTGGTAGTGGCACTTGACAGATGATACTTAGTACTAATGCTCAATTTGTGTTTGGTGATTCTTGTTGCCACTGCTAGCAAAAGAAGGGGAGAAAGAACAGCTGGAAACTCCACTGTTTTTCTTCATGCTGTATAACACTCAGAGCAGTGTATATTAGCACATGTCACAGTCCATCTGAAAGCTACAAGTTGCTAGTCGTAGTACAGATCTTGCTTAGAAGTTAACCAGGTATCTTGGAACTTTTGGTCTAGTACTAGTAGTAGCATCGGATGCTGAGACAAGTACCACATCACCACCATTCACCAGCAGGGCTCTTCCTCCATTTCTGTTGGTTCATCTAGACCTCGTGGTCAGTCATCGCAGGGCCGGTAGGGCCTACCTGCAGGCCACGGCATGACGCCGTTGGTTGCTGGTGGCATGTACTGTGCTGAGCTTTATTTTTTGACCTTTATTGACCAGGGACCTGACCCAGGCAAGGCAAGGCAGCCTGCAGCGTCTTGGGGCATGTCATGGCCTCATGGGTGTCTGCGAAAATGAGAAGGTTTTTATATCCAACATTGCAGCCTAGCTAGGAGGTCGCTCCTAGGCGTCCGTTCTCATTTCTTGGTGGAGAGCTTATGTCAGAGTCTAATATAGGAGTTATATTAGAGTTTAGACTATAAATAAAGGATGTCAGTGTTCTGTAGAACATCACACAATAATTTCTGAAAATTCTATATGGTATCAGAGTCATCCACCACTAAACCCTAACCTAACCCTCGCTTACCTTGATTGCCGCCACCGTCTTCGTTCGTTGTCGTCCTCGCCGCCTTGGATCACCGGGGCGGGTGGGGAGGAGCTCCGACGCTTGGGACGTGTGGGCCATCGCTGTTGCTTGGGGGCGTCCGCCTCGGGTTGACATCAAGCTGCACAGGACACGCGGGTCGCCACCTCGGGTCGCCATCACCAACCGCCTTCGCCACGTGGGTCGCCACCTCCGATCAGGATTTGGATCTAGTCGGAGAAGAAGAGAGCTGAGGAAGAAGAAGGGAGATCAGGATCTGTCGAAGAGAAGAAGGGATACAGTCAGCAGAGGAAGAAAGAAGTCGGCGCCCAATCGCCGGAGAAGAAGATAGTTGAGGAAGAAGAAGGGAGATCGGGATCTGCCGAAGAGAAGAAGGGACACAGTCGGCAGAGGAAGAAAGAAATCGGCGTCGAAGAGAAAAGAAAAAAAAATTGTACATGATTTTTTTTTTTGATGTTACGACTCTGTAACATTTGGTTAACTGTGAAGTCAGTAATCGAGGTTCGGCAAAACATTGACGCGTGAAGGATTATCGTTATAGTGGGAGATACGCGCGACATATCTTGTTAGTAATTGGCATTGCTCTGGGTATTTGAGAAGATGACCTCTGAGGAAATTGAGGCTGCGAGGAAGGAGGAGGAGGAAGCCGCAATAAGGGTGGTAGAAGATAAAAGAAAGACAGTTGTTGAAACTACTTCTCCGCTCGTAACTCAAGGTGACATGAGAAGCATGTTACATGACCTCTTCGCAATGGGTATGATAGGTCTGAGGGCTGGTGCAGGGCCGTCTAACTTAAAGCTGGAGTTGACGTCGAATGGTGTAAAGTTGGAAGGAAGTAAGAATTACCTGAGTGGGTCTAGAAGGGCTCAGCTAATTATAAGGACAAAGGGGGTGAAGCACTACCTATAGGAGACTTGTGTTGAGCTTGCAGACAAGGCGAGTATGGATTGGATGATGTAGAACACCACAAACTCTGTGGTGGTAGCTTGGTTGCTAACTTCGATGTCTCCATCGATCGCTTCAGATGGTGGAGATGATGTAGAGTGCACTAGCGATGTGGAAGATGCTGAGCAATATGTACTCCGGAGCAGAAAATGTGATGATGATGGTAGAGATCCAGGGCAAGGTGAAGGCCCTGAAACAGGAGGAAAAGACCGTTTGGGAGTATGCTAGTGACTGTAGCAACTGTGAGCAGATTTAGATCATTACGATCTACTGCAGTTAACATGTGCTGATGATATTGAGACTGGTAGGGTGTGACTGTAACGCAGACGGATTACACATCTTTTGAAGAGACTGAACTCAAAGTTTAAAAATAGAAGAGCTATTATGTTTTACTTGACAAATTTGTCTACTACAAAGCGGTAATGTTCATCCTAATGGAGTAGTTTTTGGTGTGGCCGTGTGGGAAACAACAATGTGTGGGCGAGTTCGCGAGGAGGAAGACACCGGGAAGCAGCCACTGAAATGATGCTACAGGAAGTCAGCTACTGGGGTGCTGATGCTCGTTTCGTTTGTGCAGGCAAATTATTGCGGCCTCGGGAGCCGAGCACGCTGTCCGATCGGTGACTAGTATGATGATGCTGCCTTGTCTCGCGAACTTTTGCCCGGATTGGTGAATTTCTCGCCAATTTTCTGCTCGCTTTTGGCGTGCCACATCTAAGTCACGTAAACAATGAGTACTAGACTACTAGAAACAGTAGTAGTACCAATGAATACAGAGCTAGAAATACTAAATGACAAGAGAACTGTTTATGTTCATGCAGGAATTCAAGCCGAGCACACTAGCACAGGGATATTTTGCAACAGTTTTAAAGAAATTGCTCTATATTCTGCCAAGTGTTTTTTTTATTGTGTGTGCAGAATTTATGTTAAAAGTTCACCGCAATCCCAAATTTATAAATTTCTTTGTGTAGTGAAGTACTCCATTAGTTTTCTTTGAAGTATTTGTGAATATGAGTTGTCGAGAGCGTGAGACCACAAAGCTAAAGTGCAAATTATTTCCCCCTAATTTGCTCGGCAACTTTGCAAGATGTCGAGGTTCGTGGCAGGCGACAGCTGACCGGAGGAGCACATGAAAATTGTCATATACTGACCGCTTTAGTACTTCCCTATATTTCTAGTATGCGAAGTAAATTTTTTTTTGTATACTTCTACATACTGCACTCGGTATCTAGATTGGTTACTAGTTTCTTTTAAACTTCTAGATCGGTTGTTGAGGACAGAGGACCTCACATGTGCTGAAGCAAGTGGAAACCTTTGTGGAACTAATATGTGAGAAAAGTTTGACTAGGGCACTTCATCATAGGTTTTATTAAGTTGTTGCCGTTTACTTGTGGGGTACTTGCTAGGAGCCTAGGAGTTGCTAAGTACCGTATATGAATTATGAGAACGGGATTATGTAACCGCAGTACTACTTGTTTTATGCGTACATGTCTCCATTGATTTGTGTTCTAGTGAAAAGTCAGACTCGTAGCAGTAACAAAAATCATAGTGATAAATAGCGAATATTTGTGCACTTTTCCTTGCTCGGAATCATTGGTAGTCTCCAATGCCAGTACAAACGTAGCTCCAAAATTTGTCTCTTGCATTCAATTGCATCCCCCCTTCAGCTCCCTCGTGTGCTGATTCCAATCGATGGCACCAGAGCAGAACTTTTGGCTTGATGTAGCCACTTTTTTATTAGTAATAGCAAAAAAATAGCTCTGTTCATACGGAATTGTAAAATAGCATCACGATAGGTTAGACAAATCACTTGCATTATTCCTGGACCACTGCGGGTGATTAGGGTTGAGTGCTACAGGTGCCCGCTACGTTTATGTATTTTTTTGTCCTTTAGTGATTAGGGTTTTTCTCTTCTAGTGATTAGTGTGTATACATTGCAACCTTCCGCAAATTGAATGTCTGCCATGCATGAGGATTGAGGAGCATGGTACATGGCCCCTGAGGTTCCTATCGTGCTTGGGGAGCGCGGTACATGGCCACTTCCTACAGTTTCGGACTGCGGTAGCCACATCTAGCGGTCCTTGTTAAATACTATCCCTTTAAGCTATTCCATGCCTTTATGTGAAAGCCTATTCCTTACATATACCATACATGCCTCTTTCTAGTCCTATTACATACACATATTACACCGCATCTCCTTCCTCTAACAAATAAAAAAAATCCATCTCTTCTCCCACTCCGTTCGGTGTTTTGCTTGACTTATCACACATGCATACTTGAAATGGTCCATACCCGTGACAGGCACGTGCAGCGGTTTGAGTGCGCAACAGGATGCAGTCGCGGTTCGGGAGCACAATACGGGACACGTGGCACCTGCCTAACCTACCGGATGTCATTTTTCTCATTTCAGATGCACAAGACTACTTTTGCTATTATGAATAAAAAACGACCAAATGAGCCAAAAACTCCACCACAACATTTCCCACTCCATCTTGTATTGTGTAAAGATACACCGTATAGAAAAACGCACATGACACACTTCTAGTATTATTGCCTTCCAAACCATGCTAATCCTGTTTAATGCAATCATACGGTCGTGTTGCATTGCATCTTCTCCATTTTGATCACCATGGCTAATTCTAAGTTCCCATTTGAACTCCTATTGTTGTAGCTCCTAAAACACCGGCTTTTCGTTGTGAATTCCCCCCTATCTGAAGGCGCCTGCTTCGTTTATTGCGACCATGCTTTAACTTGTGCAGTGTTCATCGTCAGATATCGGGCAGCCTCTGGAAATGCTGGAGCATACCTGCAGATTCACAGGATAAATTTGGCCATTTTGCAATGTTGCTGGCAGTACCATCACCAGGTGTCTATTAAACTCTGATGCATGCAGCCCAACTACGATGCATTTGATAGACATGCAAGCATGATGCTTGCGTTGTTTAGATCCATCAGGGAATCCGACATAATCTTGCCAAGGAGCAAGATCACACATTTTTGCCTGTGAAAACAATGTTTGCATCAATTTGCTTCACTTGCACCGAGGTACCCTGATGGATGGAATCTAAATGTTTTGTGTCAGCTTTCTATAAGGCACAAAGGCGCTATGGTCCAAATGATTTGGCCCTACTGCTTCTGGACATATTACCTGTTCCTTCGTTTCTGCAGCTACTAGTTTTATTAACAGCAACTAGACTACTAGAGAACTAAACCGATCCTATGCTGGTCTTGCTGCATTTTTTGATCTTCTTCCCTGTTCGATTCATAGTTTGCAGAACTGATGCATGTACCCATGTGTTAACAACCGCATATTGTTGTATAGCTAACAACCTGATATTCCTGCTAGCATTCAGATTAGAGATAGATTATGTTTGTTGTATGATCTTATCTCATGTAACTTATTCTATAAGTACTCACCGAGTACAGTTAATTGATTCATTGTGTGTGATTCCACATACATTTTCATGGTATCAGACTACCCCTGATCCTATTTTCTGTCGCGCCCTCCTTCTGTTATAGACCCTGACATCCCTCCTGAAGAACCTGATGATAAACAGGGAGCCACCAGTTGTCGACAAAGCAGCAGGATTTGCAGGTGCCAATGTCGACCGTTGGATCGGTACCCACCTGTCTGATCGGGAAAGAGGAGGTTACTTATGTTCTATTGAGGGAATCTGTTGGGGCATGAAAAATGTAATAGCATAATACTTTATCTTTGAACCCTTTCTCCAGTTCTTGTATTTCTCTGTCCCTTTCGCCTTCCAGTCTTGAACTTGTCGCTATAATCCCCAAATTATCCATGTTAATCCAAGCAATCTCCAAGAGGGTTGTAACATTTGGTATCAGAGCCCTTTCCGAAACCTTGGAGCACCCACGCTATCAAACGTGTGCTCAAGCTCATTCACAGCAGATGGAGCAGCAGATTGCAGAGTTGACGAGGGTCATTTTGGCGCAAAGTGATTCGATCAAAACCTTACAGGCCAAGAGTGAAGAGATTCATAACACTGTTGAGGAAATCAAGCCGGCGATGCTCGAGCTGCAGAGATGGAAACCGGTGATGGAGTCATCGGTGGATGGGTTACGCTCGGAGGTGGGGGAATTGAGGAATCAGGTTGTCCAGATCGCTCGTAATCTGGTGCTGATGATACGACCAGTGGATTTACCCCCTATTCTTCCCCTGCCTGAAGCCAAGCGTGGGTTTGAATCCGAGATGGACCGAACGCCTTTGGGCAAGGAGGGCGCCACGCACACCCGCGAGGATGGAACTGCTGTAACATCGCTCCATGGCCATGGTATGTCTGAATGCTCCGTATTTGACTCTTATGCGATTGATTCGGGAAGATAGGTTCTCAAACATCATGGAACCCATCAATATCATCATCCTCCCCCTAAACTGGATTTCCCGCATTTTGATGGAGAAAATCCCAAGGCATGGCAACTGAAGTGTGAGAATTATTTTAGAGTTTGCTCAGTTCACCCAGAGTTTATGATTAGTGTTGCCACTATGTATTTTGTGGGAGAGGCCCTATTGTGGTTGCAGGCATCTAGAGCTCTTAGCAAGTATGAGAATTGGGAAGCCTTTGTGGAAGCAGTGTGTAATAGATTTGGTAGAGAGGAATTTCAGCAATTGGTGAGACAATTCAGTCGATTTTGTCAGACCGGCACAGTAGCGGAGTATGCTGAAAGGTTTAATGAACTAATGCATAATTTGTTGGCACATCACTCGTCTTGGAATCCCGTATTCTTTGTCACTCAATTTGTGGATAGATTACGTGGGGACATAAGATCTGCGGTAGTGCTGTATCGGCCACCAGATCTTGATACTGCGGTGGCTTTGGCGTGTTTATAGGAAGAGGTATTGGAGACCACAAGAAGAGATCCTCGTCGGGTGGATTTTGCCTCGATGCGCGTGCGGTATATCGTCTTGCATTGCCCTTCGCCATCGCCACCGTGGATGGGAATACTAGGAACAGGGAATCGACAAGATGATCTAGGGGTTTGGACGGAATGAGAGCTGCTCCTATGGATGACAAGTTAGGAGCTCTTCGTGCCTATCGACGGGCGAAGGGGCTGTGCCACACTTGTGGGGAACGTTGGTCCTAGGAGCATAAATGTGCTCCAACAGTTCAACTCCATGTAGTTGAAGAGCTATGGGAAATGATGGAGGATGAAGACAGGAATTCACAGAAAATAGATGAGAAGGCATTGATGCTAGAGGCAGATTTGATGTCTATATCCAAGGAGGCGGTGCATGGATCTAAACATTCAAGAACATTTCGTCTACAGAGTACTGTTCAAAATCAGGCTGTTGTCATGTTAGTCGACTCTGGAATCTCGCATTCTTTTATCAGTGAGGAATTCTCCAAAAGCCTGATTGGTGAGCGATGGTCGATCCAACCAGTACAAGTACGGGTTGCTAAAGGAGGATTATTAGCTTGGTGATGATACATGCCATAGTATTTGTCGGGATAGGTGTAGTTGAAACTGAGATGTATAATGGTATTATTAGAACAATACATGACGTTAGGCACATACCAGGGTTGAAAAAGAATCTAATCTCTCTAGGTTCCTTACATGATAGTGGTCTTACTTATAAAGCTGATAAGGATAATAAAACTATGAAAATTTGTAAGGGTCCATTGACTGTGATGAAGGATAGTAGAACTGCTAAAAATATTTACATATTGCTAGGGAGCACTATTGTAGGTGGAGTCAGTTCAATTAAGTGACATAATGATGTAGCAAAACTTTGACATATGTGGTTGGGCCATGTTAGTGTCTGTGGGATGATGGAATTGCATAAGAAAAACCTATTGACTAGAATTAGAAGTTGTGAGTTAGGTTTCTATAAGTTTGTGTTCTTGGAAAATAGTTTAAGGTTAGTTTCTCAAGTGGCAAACATGGAACAAAATGATACTTGATTATGTACACTCTGATGTGTGGGGTCCTACTAGAAAACTGTCAATGAGTAGAGCTCGGTATTTTGTTACTTTTATTGATGATTTTTTCTGCAAGGTTTGGGTGTATTTCATAAAAGCAGAAATCTGAGGTGTTTGCTAAGTTCAAGGTGTGGAAAGCTGAGGTGAAAAACCAAACAGTGAGGAAGGTAAAATATTTGAGATATGATAATGGTACTGAATATATTGACTCCTAGTTTCAGAGATATTTCGAGGAGCATGGTATTCAATGGTATTTCACAGTGCACAAGACATCGTAGCAAAATGGTGTGGCAGAAAGGATGAACATGATTATATGTGAACGAGCAAGGTGCTCGAGGTTGAATACATGGCTTTCTAAATGTTTCTCGTTAGAGACTGTGAATATGGCATGATATCTCATAAACAGATCACCACAGACATCTTTGGGTGGTAAGGTTGTAGAGGAGGTATGGACTGGCAATTCAGTTGATTTTACTAATCTAAGATTTTTTTTGTTGTCTAGCCTATATGCATATATCAGGTGATGAAAGGTCGAAGCTTGATGCAAAATAAAATAAGTGCATTTTTCTCTGTTCAAGAAAGGTGTTAAAGGGTACAAGCTTTGGGATCATACATCGAAGAAGGTGGTGATGAGCCGGGATGTTGTCTTTGATGAGCAATCAATGTTACAACAAAACAGAGAGGAGGTGACACAGGAGATTGAAGGATGAGATACGGTGCAAGTAGAGTTGGAAAAAAGTTCAAGGACTGATGATTCACACGCTGCCTACAAATTCCACTTTAGAGTATTTGCAGAATTTTTAATTGGTAAGAGATAAAGAGAGGCGCACTGATGTGAAAGCTACAAAGAGATTCGGGCACAAAGACCAATTTTCATTTGCTTTTCTTATTAGTAGTGATGATACAACTAATTTTTAGGAGACTACTACAATCCAGGAGAAAGATAAGTGGATGAGTGCAATGACAGAAGAGATGGAGTTTTTACAGAAGAATCAGACTTGGAAGTTAGTTCATCTTCCTGAGGATAAGAAGGACATTGGCTGCAAATGGCTCTACAAAAGAAAGCCTGTAGTATCAGAAAAAGAAGGGAGCAAATTCAAGACTCCATTAGTTGCAAAAGCGTATTCACAAAATAAGGGGATTGATTATGATAAGGTATACTCTCTGGTTGTGAGATATATTTCTATTATGATAGTTCTTGCAATGGTAGCCAGTTGGGATTTGCACTTGGAACAGATAGATGTGAAAACGACGTTTTTGCATGGTGATCTTGATGAACAAATCTACATGGAGTAGTCAAAAGTGTTCATTGAATCGGAAAATCGCCAGCTGGTTTGTAAGCTAAAGAAGTCATTGTACGGGTTGAAACAGTCACCAAGGTATTGTACAAGCGTTTTGACTCCTACATGTTGAAGATTGGCTACATGTGATGTGAGTATAACTGCTGTGTTTATGTTCGATGCCTTGATGATGGTTCATTTATTTTTCTGCTACTATATGTTGATGATATGCTAATTGTTGCAAAGTACGTGCATGATGTGATTGGTTTGAAGGGTTTGTTATGTCAGGAATTCGATATGAAAGACTTAGGGGCAACAAAGATAATTTTGGGCATGGAGATACACATCGATAGAAGCTCGAGAAAACTGTGGTTGTTGAGATTCTTTTTGAACGGTTTGATACGAGCAAAGCCAAATTGGTAAGTACTCTATTGATATGACACTTTAAACTTTCTTATGAATTTGTCCTGAATGAGACAAGAAAATTGAAGAGACGGTGAAAGTTCCATATCCTGGTGCAGTTGGCTGCTTAATGTATGCAATGGTTTGTACAAGGCCTGGTCTGATGCATGTTGTTTGTTAAGTCAGCAAGTTTATGGCGAAACCAGAAAAGTGACATTGAGAGGCAGTCAAGTGGATACTCATGTACTTCAGAGGTGCAACAAGTTATGGTATTGTTTTTGGCAGAAATCAATGTAATCATTTGGTTGTTGGATATAACATGAGGTCTACTATATGGTATGTTTTTACTCTAGTTGGATGACCTATATGTTGAAAGTTATCAATCCAGTATATTGTTGTATTGTCTATAACTGAGGCAAAGTGTGAGGCAAAGTGCATGGTTGTGACTAAAGCTACAAAGAAAGCGTTGTGGTTTGCACAACTAGTTAAAGAACTGGGTATTAAGCATGATGGAGTTCGGGCGCAATGTGGTAGTATCACAGGGCAATTTAGTTGACCAGGAGGATATAGGCATTGGCGAACTCGTGTCTGTCGTGTACTTAGGTGATCTCTCTCGTAATAGGGCCGACGCCTGTTCCAGCCCATGTTGTTGGGTTGCCCACCATATCCAATCCATCTGTAATCTGTAAAATCTCCTCGTTAACACGTCCCCAACGGCTGGCCCCGGGCGCGAAGGCCGACGAGCCCAATCCCTTCGCTTCTCTCCCTGGGCCGTCGCGTCGTCCTGACGTGTGCGTACAACTGCACCTACTGCCCAAATGGCTCCTCACAGTCCTGCCCTGTACGTACAACACAGCACAACTCAGAGCTAAGCTGCGGCCCAGTGACAGTGAGCCACGCGAACGCGTCCCTCCCATCCCACCGACTAGCGCAGCAGCGGGCGGGGCCCCCCCGCTGGCCCACTGCCAGTTGTGCCGCGGCATTCGCTTCTCTCCCCCTTCCTGCGCTATTTATCCCTCTCCGCGCCCCCTGCTGTCACTCCCACCCCTACCAGAGTACCAGTACCACAGAGCCGAGCCTTAGCCCTCGCGCGCGCACGCACAGCAAACACGAACGCAATGGCCCGCGCCGGCGGCGCGCTCTGCCTCGCTCTGCTATGCCTCCTCGCGGCGCACTCCGCCGTCGCGCAGAAGTCCTCAGCCCCTGCCGCGGCTCCGGCCACCACGCCGCCGGCCTCCTCCAAGAAGACGCCGGCCCCCGCCGCCACGCCACCGGCGCCGCCCTCCGACACCACACCTCCGGCCACCGCGCCGTCCACCACCCCGCCGCCGCGCCCACCACCACCCGCCACCGGCCAAGGCTCCCGCCGCGGCGCCGCCAAAGTCCACCAAGGCCCCAGCGCCGGCGCCCAAGGCCAAGGCCAAGGCCAAGGCCAAGGCCAAGGCCCCAGCGCCGGCGCCGGCGCCCAAGGCCAAGGCCAAGGCCAAGGCAACCCCACCTCCTGCCTCCCCTCCCTCGACGGCCGAGACACCCGTAGCCTCGCCTCCTGCTCCCGTCCCGGAGACACCTGCCGCTGCCCCTACCAAGCCCACCGAGGCCCCCGCACCCGCGCCGGCCAAGAAGAAGAAGAAGAAGCCCACCACGTCCTCCAAAAAGAAGAAGAAGGGCTCCAAGGCCCCGGCCCCCGCGCCCGTCGCCGAGACTGCCGAGTCCCCCAAGTCCTCTAAGTCCTCCAAGGCTAAGGCCCCCGCGGCATCCACCGCTGACGCCCCCGGACCAGCCGGCGACTCCGCCGCCGCCGCCGACACCGCGGTACGTTCCCCCTCTGCCCTTATATATATACGTCGTCTGAACTCTGAACCAACAATGCCCGTCTAAATTTCACAACTGCTCCAGTGTCTCACAAACCGACGGCGCAACTGCTAGTTGAACGCAGTGATAAACTCTTAAGCCGTCACGTTAAGCAAGCATTACCATTGTTGTTACCACCACTGCACCAATAGTAAAACTAATGGCGTGCTCATTAATTGGACCATAGCTTTGTAAGAGCATCCATCGCCTTACCTGCGAGGGTGTGACCGAGTGAGAATTATAGTAGAGACTGGAGAGTAGATCCATTTGCCCCGACATGTGGGCCAGGCATGCATGTGCTTCCTGCCGTTACACGGGCAGACAGTAGTTAATGCAACATTGGAAAGTTCAGTCTGGTACTAGTACTAGTATACACTTACCACTTCATCAAGTAGAGTATTATAACCTGCATTGCCCCAAGAAACAACTGCGCATTCTCGAAGCCTCGATCGCACTGTTACCACTAACCACTAGCTAACAATCAACACTTGTAGGACACGTGCTCAGAAAACTTCTACAATTTGCTGAACCGTGCTAGGACAAAAAATGTGAAAACTAGCACTGTAGGAGTACTCTTTTTGTTTTTGTTTTTTACTTTTATAACATTGCTGATTAACTAATGCATCGGCCGTGGTGACTTGCAGAGCGCGGCAGGAAGGACCATGCAGACGATGGCAGGGAGCATCGTGTCGGCATGTGCAGCGGCGCTGGGCCTCGTCGCTGTGCTCGCCTAGGCGCCGGACGGACGGCGACGTGAGCGGAGCCAGCCCAGCCGTCGAGACGTGCCACGACACGATTATGCAGCCGCTGCACCGTACCTTTCGGACGAGCTCCGCGCGTTACGTCCGTGCGTGCGTCCACTTTTTGTGCTGTATTCTCTTCTATTTTTTTACGGGCCGCTCCGTCCCCGGCGGCCAGGCTGGCTGGCCTCCTGCGTAGCTCCACTCATGTTTGATGATTTGATCACCTCGGATTTTTCTTCTTCTTCTTCTTCTCTTCTCCTCCCTTATAATGTATCATTGAGATTTATTTATATTTTTACGTATCATTGTATTATTCCATCCTTGTTTAATCATAGATCTGTCATTTTCATGCGCTTGCTTGTCTTCTGTTGAGTGTGTGTCCTGCTAGCCAAATCTGTTTGGTAGGATGTGTTTGGCGTTTGCTACTCTGGATAAAATATGTCGTGATATTCACAATTCAGTGAACAATGATTTGCATTTGCTAAACGACAAACAGTGTCACCGGAGTAGGAATGTTAGTTTTACCATTCTACGGTAGTAGGGGTACGTTCCTTGCTGTTTTTAATGCGCTCGTGGTCCAAATGCTAACCCGACTCGGGTGTTTCACTGCTGTCCATGCCTACTGTGCCCGTTTACCGTGAAGCAACTGAACTGACTCTAGACTTGTTATCTTGTAATCGGTTTTTGTCTAAATGACACTATTTAAACCGGTATTAGCAAAAAAAAAAAGTGTTCTTGCCGTCGTAATTGTAAAAATAGCGCTCTTCACCGTTCTTGGGTGACACGAACAACTCATATGCTGTCACATCACCCTTATCCGCTCCACTCTAGGACAGATTGTCCTCGTCTTCACCGTCATAGGACGGACAAGCCTATCAAGCTGCCATATGTCCTTGTCCGTACCACCCTAGGACAAGCTTCGTCCATTTCACTGTGGGACGAACGAGACTTGTCCTAGGGTGATGCGGACAAGGACACGTGGCATCACGGAGGCTCACACATATATATAGGACAAGCGCCACCAATGCATGATGCACGGCGCTTGTCCTACGAGGCGGGCGACAAGATACACGTCGATGTGACGGGAGACTTGTCCGTCCAATGGCGGTGGGGACGAGGGGAATCCGTCCTAGGGTGGAGCGGACAAGGGCGACGTGGCTACACGAGAGGCTTGTCCGTCCCATGACGGTGTGGACAAGGGAAATCTGTCCTAGGGTGGAGCAGACAAGAGTGACGTGGCAGCACGGAAGCCGTCCGTGCCACCCAGGAAAGGTGGAGGGCGCCATTTTTGCAATTACGTCTGCGAGGACGCCGTTTTTATTAATGACAGTCCAAATAGTGTCATTTAGGCCAAAAAAACTCGTTATCTAGTGTGCGTCTTGTTGGACCTATTGGTGGCCAGATGGGCCGCCCGACACAGCACGGGCCAAGACGCACCTAGTGGTGGCCAGATGGGCTGCCCAACAAGGTACGAACTTTCTTGAAGACGGCCCATCTTGGCCCGCAATTAAGCAGTCGTCTTGCCCACGTGCGGCCGAGGCGGTTAGGTATGCGACTCGACGGCCTTTTGTGCCGTGCCGTGAAGATCCGAGCCCAGTTGGCCTGACGGGCCCACTTAGCCCGTTAGGCATGAAAGTTCAAAAAAATCAGGAAAAATTAAAAAAAATATGTAGAATTCAGAAATACATATGAAATTGTAAAAAATAAAACAAACATATTGAAAATATAATAAAAAACTTTATTAATGTTCAAATGGTCACGCCTCTACCCTCTACCCTTCCCTCCCCCATGTCTGGCACGGCTCGACATTGTGCGTGTCGTGCCTGGTACGGCAAGACATTGTGCATGCCAGGCCAGGCCAGGCCATCGTGCCGAGAGGCGGTCCAAGCACGACCCAATCTATCGTGTCTTGACGGCCCAGCTCGTGAACAATACGAGCCGTGTTATGTCTAGACCGGGCCAACAGTGTCGTACCTTGAAACAGCATGATCCATCTGGACACCTCTAGATGGACCGATTATCTCTAATATTTCATCATTGAAACGAGTGCCATTGGTGACCTGGGTAGTAGCTAATGCTTATTGCTTAGAATGGACGAACACTTGTTCGATTCTTTCTGATATACTGATTCGGTCTACCACTATCTTCCTTCAGAAAGAAATTTCGGTCTGCTGCCAGTGAGTCGGTGGGTACATGCATGCTTCCGTTCATAACTGCAAATATGATGGTTGGGATGATTTAAAACCTCGAAAAGCTGGTGCAAAAGGCCAACAGCCGTAGATTCCAAGTCTTCGCGTGCACCACCAATCATACAATTGCGAACACGTAGATAAATCGGCTCTGCCGGTGGTCAGCTACGACGCGTGTTACATTAGCTTTTCCATTTCACTAAGGGCCTGTTTGCTCTGCTCTCTGAATTTGTTTGCCTGGTAACAGCTGCTGCCGGGAGTTTACCTGTGGATTGTTTGCTTGGCGCCAGAGCACTAGGCCAGGGAATCGTCCAGACGTTCAAAAGATATGACTGGAGCCAGGCAGCTCCAACAGGTAGCTTCATTTATCACTGGATCTTCGATCCAACGGTCTATTTTTCATTCACCAATTTCAGCCATAAGTTTCCAACCAAACAACTCATTTTCAAATTTACCTGATCAGACAAAAAGCATCTACTTTCCAGGCTATCTCCAGACACCATTTTTTTTCAGACATGAAATCCAGATCACCAACCAAACAAACCCTAATACGCGCAACCAACCGAAAGTAACCGCATTTGCACCGTCGTGGTTAGAGACATCAATTGGCAAGCGATATGTGATTGTGTGATACATTGGCTTCCATTTCAATGATCTTACATCGACAATTCTGCATCAGCTTTTCATTAGACGGTGCTACGTACGGATGCTAGAGTAAAACCATAGCAAATCCGAGTTACTCCCAACCGTGAGCCCGTGACCGTGGTACGAACGAACGTGCGATTCCCTGCAGAGGCGCACAGTTGCTGTCCGGCCGAGAAGGATGGGAAATTGAATGTTCCAGGCTGCTTCCCGTTAGGCGATTCCTCCATCATTCATGAGCCTTTTTCACGGGAGGAATACATAAATCATAGATAAGCCTGTCCAGTGTCGGTACCACATTTACAAATCGTCGAACTATTCTTCGCCCGCGAGAGAGAATTGCAGCGGCAGCATCTCGCAACCGTGAAGGAGCATAGGGTGTTTGGGGCCACGTTCTGATATCGGAACAAGAATATTTTGTCGGAATAAGATGCAGACCCACGTCTAATAGTATGAAGCCAATAGCTTCAATAAGTTAATCACAGTTTTACTCCAAAAGAAGTTTCAGTATATGGAGTGTGTGTATACCTATGTATGAGAGTAAATCCATATCTCTTCCTATGGTCCTCCAAAAGCGTCTGTAAAAGTTGCTTTTTGACAACATAGATCTCATCATGTAGAGTAATATGCCCAACACCATCATGAAATTTGAGCACATCACACCACGCCTCATCGCATCTCCCGTTATCAACAGCTGCAAAGATGCCTCTTGATAACCTACTAGCAGCCAGTGAAAAATCTATCGCCAAAATTTCGTCGGTAACCGTCGGTTTCCAGTGTTATCGGTGGGATCCGATAAATTTTTATGCCGGGCAAAAATTCAGATTTATTTAATTTTCATCCAAATTCAAATTTCAATTCAAAATTTGGATAAATTTCGTCTTTACATCTGAAAATTTTAAATTTCAATTCAAAAATTTTGCTGAAATTTCTGGTAACCAATGAAAACCGATTGCATCGCTACCTTCTGATAAAATTTTCTTACCGGTAACATTTTCCCTACTAGCAGCAGGGCCAGGCCAACACACAAGCAACGCGTGCCTCTTTGAACTCCACATCAGGATCAGGGCCTGAAGCCAAGAGGGCACACATATCGGTTGCGGTTGCACATATCGCCTGGAAAGGCAAAGCATCAATCTGCAGGGATGTCATTTCTGCAAAAGAAGGTAAGAAAATCCAAAGCTGCAGCGTTAGAACGCTACATATTACAGCATACGCCTTTGGTACCAGCTAAAAAAATCAGTTATCTACACAGATGATGCGAATCTTTACAGCTATCTGGTTTAGGAAGGAAGATTCCACGGAAGGTGCATGATTATGTTGATTGATTGGAATTCATTGCAAGCTATTGCAAAGTCAGAATTCAGCACATCAGGAGAAAAAGCAATGGAACAACTTGTATAATCAAGATCGCGTTGCCGATGAACAAAGCTCTCAACTTATAAATAATAAACTATAACAAGAACAAAAAGATGTAGTCACAGTCTTCTCTCTTTATTAATCTCAATAAACAATATGGGTCTAAACTAACTAATGAACCTTGTGAGCCTACTGGCCCCTAATAGACATTTGTTTAGATAAAGTGTCCACATATAATCAGACCTCGGAAATGGGCCGGCTCACCTTCTTGGACCAAATGCCCTGTCACCTACGTGTAACTGAGCCATGTATCACATGAATGCAAGTTTAAACAACAGCTGGTAATTGAAACAACTTCGTCTGGCAAAAAAAAAAAGTTTAAACAATTTTGTCCTCCTCACGTTGTATTATAGCCATTGTAAGTTTAAAGCAGGTTAAATGACTAAGTAGGCAGACTATACCATAATGTTAAAAAATTTACCTCCAAGTAAACCCGTTTATCGCGAAGCTCAAACATGTATGGACCGAAGCACGTTAGATAAAACATAGAAGCTACGAAACATCTTCATGATCGTGATTTACCACAGTACGGTACATCTGGGGTGGGGGGGTGTTACTTGGTGCCAAATGCCAGCCAGCTAATACACTATAGATCATATGATTACTAATGCTGTGGGTCTGACTCAGCTTGTACTGCAGGCAGACTGGCATCTCCTGGCACTTGGGCGGGGACTTTCATGACAAAGGTTGCTCAGCAATCTACACGATGCCCGTGTATGCGAATTTTTGGTCAATGTAGCACGTTTGTATCAGGTATTTACAGATATAATTGTATGCAAAATGTATTAATAAAAATGACGTCGTTGGTGTACGATCACCGTGCATCAACGCCCAAGAGCATGACAAGTGGTGTTGGCGCACGACCACTGTGCGCCAACGTCCACCCCCCTCGACACGTGGCCAACGACAAAATTATCTAATTTGTAAAGAGTACAGAAAAAAAAAGTAGCGATAAAGCCAAGAGTACATCTTGTGCAACTCTACATGTGAGAGCAATAATCAAACTATTAAATCTGAGCATTATGCTGATTTTAATTGTCTACATGTTCTATGTTTTGAGCATATTATCATGTTTAAATGACATAGGGATTTACATGTTTATATATTAATTTTATTATTTAAATGTTGCTGAAAATATGTGTTAATTATGATTAATATTGCTGAAATTAATTCTTAATATTTATTAAAACCACTAATTTTACAACAGCCTCCTCATGCCTCGTTGCCTTGCCATATATACGTGACCTTGTCAGGTTCGAACCCAGCAGCCTTCATCTCATCGAACACCTCTGCTGCTTTCGTATAGAGCGCCATACGGCGGCAACAACTAATGAGCATGTTATATGTATACCTGTTCAGTGCAATGCCGTCCTTCTTCATGGAGTCCACGAGCTTCGTCGTCTCCTTCCACGGGACAACCATCATGGAGTACACATGGAGCATGACATTGTAGGTGACGAGGGCGGGCTGAACGCCGTCACTCACCATGCGGCGGAACACGGCGATAGCGTGCCGGAACCAGCCGGCGCGGGAGAACCCAGACACGATGGCCATGTAGGCACTGGCGTGCTCCATGTGTCCCGCACACGGAGGCGTCGGCGAGGTGGTGGAGGGCGCGTTCATCGTGGAGGTCCCGCGCGACGTGGAGGGCATTGAGTGCAACCCGCCGATCATGAGGCGAGGGCATTCGACGGCGGCGGGTCGGACTTGGCGGACAACGGATAGGAGGTCGCCCAGGTGGCGCAATCGAGTCGGAGAGGAGGCGAGGCCTTGGCGGGGGAGGAGAGGAGGAGGCGGTTGCAGGGGTGCCACCACGCCACGGTGGGTGGGGTCGAGGCCGGGCTTGCGGGAGGAGGAGGGGAGGGAGGTGGGGGAGAAGAGGCGGGAAGGGGAGTGCGTGGGGGGTTGACGATGAATGGGCTTGGAGATGGGAGGTGGCAGCGCGGGCGCGCGGAGAGGGAGCGAGAAGGCGAGTGTTTCGGCCATGGAGGGGTTTAGGGGTTATGACCGGTGCGGTGGTGTCGCCGCGGCCACTCGTGGAGACGAGGATTAGATATATGGGAGGGTTGGGTATGGAGGCTGACGGTGTGGATTGTAACATCCCAAATTTTTTCCCTTTTGGCAAAATAAAACTTAAATTATTTTTCTTGGATTTTTTTGAATTTTTAAAAGCTTTTCTTAATTATTTTAAAGCCAAAACAAATTTATTTGCGAAAACTATTACTAAATTTAAGTTGGAATTATTTTATTTAAATCCAGAATGTCCTTGAGAATTTCTGTGAATTTTCTCATAATCTTTGGATTTTATTTGCTATTTTCTAAAATCTATTTGAATTATCAGGATTATTTAAATGGTTAAACCAATTAAAATCCCCGCACAGTAGTTGGGCCGAATTTTCGCCGGCCCAATCTTTTTTCCACGCACACACGGCCCGCTCGCCGCGCCATCTGTCAGATCGCAAATGAACGGTCAGATTTCAATGAAACCTTCGGACGTCCGAACGTCCCGTTCATCCCAGGCCATTGGATCACGATCGAATGGCCATATCACCACCGGCCACTTTACTGTTTCTTTCCTCTCACTGACCGGTGGGGCCGCCGCTACAGTGCCTTCGTCCCTGTCTCCTTCGTCTACCTCGTGACGCCGCCATTGACGCCCTCGCCTGAGCTCATTAACTCGCGTGTTACTTCCCCTTTTCGTGCGCACTTGATGCAATTCAAACCCACGTTCTCTGACTCACTCAAGGCAACCGTTTCCTCCTCCTTAAACCTCTTAATTCCTCTCTGACGCAATAAATAGAATATCCTTTTAAAAGAATTATTCAAGAAATTCTAGAAAATCTGAATTAGGGTTTATTTTAGGTTTTAAACTTCCAGGAGCTCGTATTTCTTCATACGAACTTCGATTTAGGCGATTCAAATTTGTAAATTTATATAAAATCATAATATAGCTATATAAACTAAAATTATTTTATTTGGAGTTCATTTGAAGTTTTTTTTAATTCTATTTGAATTTGGCTTATTTTTACGTATAGATTTCGACGAGTCCGAAGAACCAGAATTAATCAATGACCAGACTTTTGAGTAAGGCAAGTTATATTCTTAATCATATTTGAATCCTAATATTTAAAATTACTTAAATTTTGTTTTTAAATTACGTACTGCATGCTTATTTAAATACAACTATTTAAATACATGTTTTTAAATTCGTAGACATTCCTATAATCCTTTGTATGGCCAATGTTGGTATTGAACTGAGTATCTTGTCACCTTAGGTAAAACCTGGTTGATATATTAGTATGAACTAGGATCATTTAAAAATGTTATGCTTAGCGATGCTTAGACCCAAAATTATTCAATTTGGGAACTTTCAGTCAAAAATCAAATATTGATTAAAAGTCTATGGCATTGGTTTGTCATGGAAAATTTTACAAATGTTTTTGAAAAACAAAAAGGAAAAAAAAAGTTGGTTTGTACTTGGGCGAAATGGATGGTTGGTGGGTGCAGGTTTATGCACGAGCTCAACATGGTCAGGGTTGAGGCTCAGGGTTTTTATTGGAAGACGCCGAAGTCAGTTAAGGACCGGCCTGAGAGCCGCTTTTGCTAAGCCACATCGTACTACAACATGTCTTGAGTATGGGGAGGGGACCTGGCCAATTAATTTGCAATGTTCCACCATGGTCATTCCCTTCAGATGCGGTGGGTAGTCATGTTATGACCTACGTTAGTCCCACCTGACGCAAGAGGGGGCCTGAACCCGGTGGATGGTCAGTCCAAAGGGGGTGAAACCTTAGCGAGGGGGGACTGCGGTGGGATGGCGCATTGTAAAGGCCTTGGCACGTGCTCTAGATTGCTTACCGAATGTAGTGAGCGGTGGTATAGATATATGCCGGACAAACTAGAGAAGTCGTGTTATGTGGGTAAAGCTGTACAACCTCTGCAGAGTGTAAACCTATTCGAATAGCCGTGTCCACGGTCATGGACATGTTTAGCATTTGCCACTCAAAGTTAGACTTTGGTTTTGATTTCAAAATTGGTTTTGACACAAATGGTTTATCAAATTGGAGTTGGGTAGTTAGGCTGGTCCCAATGCTCCACCCTGGCAAGTTTCTTAAGGCTGCCACATAAGCAAAAGTCTGATGTGGCACTGTAATTAAGGAAGAGAGAGAGCAGACTGGTATCTTATTTAGATACCACTCATACACAGTATCCTAGGTAGAAATACTAGTAAATACTCTATATCAAAAGCCTAGGATACCACACTCTAAGATACCATGCATTGGGAAGGTGGTATCTAAATGCTTTTCATGCAATAAGAAACTGTAGTAAGAAACCACCCATTGGGACCAGCCTTAGCCATGAGATAGGAGAATATCCTTCTCCACATCTTTGTATGGAGGTTATCCAACTATAAAACTTAAGTTTTATAAAATGAATTTTAGTTATAAAATAACTGCCTTGGAACTTAGTATAAATATTTGAAAGAAACATGGCTTTACGCAAAATCAACCCTATAAGCCTTCCTTTGTAATCCCTGCATGCATTAAACTCTGTTATTTGGGTGTAACTTGCGAGCACGGTAGTTGTGCTCATACTTACTTAATGCAAAATAATCTCAAAGGAGGAGTACATCGTGGACGAGGAGGACTTGGACGGCTAGGCTGCGCCCCCAGACGATTGCTTGTGGCGTATCGTTTGGTCTACCACTATCTTCTGCTTTCTACTGTAATTTTGTTTAGGCCAAGTGCCCTTTTGTAATAAATACTCTGATATTATGAATAAAGTGTGTGATGTGGACTTATTACCATATTTGTAAACTATGTACATTAGCTGTTCCTGGACTAGTGTTGTAAACATAGAGAAACTATGATCCTTCAATCCTGGGTTTGACACGGATGACGGGTGGAGGCTCTGTCGGTCCTCGGCCTAAATGGAGGGTCTAGTCTTCGTTTAGGGCTTGTCCAATAGTCCACTTCAATTGCCTCTAAGAGATGCCATGCTGGGTTTTTGCTGAGGTGGAGAAGAGAGACCGAATAGACAGAGAAACTCTGTCTCTTATCGAACGGACGACCTAGGCACAGACTCCAAGCGCGAAGCAACAACCTCACGCGCTGTTGGAGGGTTGCCATCGTTGGTGCTGGCATTGGCTTCATCTTCAAATTCTACGGTTTCTCCTCCACCTCCGGTGTTCTTCCAGGCCTTCCCAAACTTCTTGATCTTGAAGAAATCCATCAGTCGGAGCTCGAGCTTGCAGAATCATCTACGGGCAGAAATCAATACCTCAAGAAATGATCCACCAGCCCGAGCTCGCGAAGGGCGACGGCGGTGAGAGCTCTGTCGATGACTGGATTCAGCTGGTGGAATCTGGATCTGACCGGATCCAACGTCAGCGAGCCAGATTTGGTCGGGTTACTGGCGGCAAGCTTGGGGAAGGCAGCGGCCGGCGGTGGTGCGGGAGAGGGCGTCCAGGGAGGGAGAGAGTGGGTGACAAGGAGGGAGAGAAATGGCATTGAGGAGGGGCTAAGAGAGATAGGCGGTGGTGGGGGAGAGGACGACGGCCGACGGTGATGGGGAGAGATGGCAACAGGGAGGGAGTGGGTTGTGAGCGACAGGGAGGTAGAGAGAGGGGTAGGTGAAAGGAAATTGACATGTGAGCTTCTTTCAAATATTTTTTTATAAAGTATAAATATTAGAGAGTGTGCTAGAGATTATATATTAGAGATGTTATCTCTAAAGATGATGTAACACATATTAGAGATACAGTTATTTCTTACTATTGTGCATGCCCTTAGGTGGGATTGTCTTGGGCTTTGGAAATCGGACAGGTTGCTCTGCGTCCGTTTTTGTAGTTCTAGATTGGGTTCAGGTTGTACAAAGTAAGATCAGGCCTGGGTCTATTACCAAACTATCGGTATATTGTACTATTGTAGTGCTTGATTCACCTTGATGATATTAAAGACAAATCTTTCCATTTTCACTTGAAAGTTGTCTCGCTCTAGTATCCACGAAAATCAACAATGTTACCAGCTTATCAAATAAGAACTTCGAAACAAACCGTTTGATCTAGTATGCCGGGGTATCGCAGATTTTGATTTTGATCTATATATATATATATATATATATATATATATATATATATATATATATATATATATATATATATATATATATATATATATATATATATATATATTTGTGAGAATATTTTAAAAGTTTCAGATTTCAATGAGTTTCAGATTTTGGAATATAAGTTTCAACAAGTTTAGCCAGAGAGTTTCGAGAAGTTTCAAAACAAAAGTTTCAACAAGTTTCAATAGGTTTCGACGAGTTTCAATCAAAGTTTCAAAAAAAATTCAACGAATTTCGGCTAGTTTCAGCCAACTCACCTGGCTACGACGACGCTACTGTGCCGCCACATAGCCACCCCACTCCGTCCGCCACCGATGCACCCTCTTCTCAAGATCCGACCCCAACTGCCGCCACGATGCTGACCGGCGTTGCCCACCACCGAATTCGTCCCGAGCATCCATCTCTCTCTTCCCCAGCTCCAACCTGAGTTCCGCACCACGCCATCACCGGATTTGGCCGTTCCGAGCCGTGCCGCCACTGCCCGTCGACAGATCCAGAGCTGGAGGTGAAGCATCGCCGCCGCCCACGCCAAATTCGAGCCGAAGGTGGAGGAGCAGCACTGGAAGTGAAGAAGTAGGGGGTGGTCACTTGCCTCCGTTGGCTCTTCGGTTGCACTCGTCGGTCCGACGCAGGAGAGAGAGATAGAGAACAGAGGGATACAAGAGAGAGTGACAAATGAGAGAGATGTGCAAAAGAGTCGAGACGTAACCTTATGCTTTATGGAGGGCAGATCGAACGACTAGAACATATCTTATGCATGGCATATCCACATGTAGAACAAACGCGTGTGCGTGCGTATAGGCACGTGGTTGTCTTATTGGTCCCAATTCGGGCTCAACTTGCAAGCTAGTTTTCCAACGGCATTCTTTTTTCAGATTTTAAACAAATAAATGGATCGCTGTCTCTTGAAGAAATGTACGAGCCTACGAGGCGTGCTTGACTTAAACTACAGTCTTTTCGAATGTAAGACTCGAAAAATGAAATCGGCGCAAGCATTCTAGAACGATGGTTGATCCCTCCATACTTTTTTTTTATAGAGAAATTGATCCCAGCATATATATACTTGTATCTTCACGGCTTCACCAAGTAGGAGAACCACGTCCGATCCGACCATGGTTTTTGAAGAACTAGAGAGCGCCAACCATGTCTGGTGCGTACGTACGTTCGTTTCTGAAGAAGTTGGCCGATCTAGCATTGGGCCAAGTGTCTGGAGGGCATACCATTGTTGGGTCAAATAGAAGCCTTGAGGAACGCGGAAAGGTTATTAGATTCGCAGGGCCCCCTGGGTGCGCAAGGATGTGCCTCACCACAAGGCCGAATATCTGTCCGGCTCCGGCCTGTTGCTACCGGGCCAGCCCAGAAAAGAAAACAAATCTCTCGCCTGCTTTGTCAGTCCAAGCACCTGCAAGAAAAGTGTACAACTAGCTAGGCCTGCAGTCCATGTACTCGCTCTCTCGCAGAAAGTACAGTCAAAGCCAGCCGCCAAGGAATACGCGAAGAGATTCTATTCAGCCAGGAAACTGAGCCGAGGTCGTGAATGCATGGGACCAAAAGCTTCCGAAGTCCGAACCATGCTACTGTACCAGAAGCTAAAGTACAGACGTCCTCCCGGCCGTTGCGATCTTGCCACCAACGAACGACCTTGCCCTGCACAAGTGGCAACCACTGCTTCCACTACTACTGCTAAGCTTGAGATGCACTCGTCAAGGGACGCGAGTCCTAACCCGACCGACCGACGAATCACCCGGGTCTCACCCCCCATCATAAAAGAGCCGAAAGTGCCCAAGCCCACCGCTGCTGCCGTTGCCCCCCATGCCCCCCGTTGTGCGTTACCGACGCGCGCACAAAGGTCTCGTCAGGTCAACTCGGCAGAAAACACATCCAAAAGCGATATCAATCAATCAAAACGCCGCACTTGATGGCAGGCTACAGCATTGAAGCCTTTCTTTCACCGAGAGTGCTTGCAGCATGACACTGCTGCCACGTTGTTAAACCGAAACGCCGACTATCTCTTTTCCATTTTGTTCGGATTTAACTTAATTTTTACTCTAATAGCTATGAAACCTACGAAGATTAAGGAGCAAGCACAACGAAAGTATTGTATAATTGAAACCCTAGAGTACAACAACCAAAACACACCGAAAACTCATATTAAAGTGAGTTGGACGGTCAGATCTCTGAGGATAGGCGGTTTGACCGATGGTCTGGCGGTCTGACCTCTCATCAGGAGCGTTCTGACCTCCAGAACGATGAACTGTGAAATCAACACGAATTCAACATCACAAATTTACTCAACTTTTAAGCCGGTGATCCAAATCCCTTCAAATTCAACCATATTTCAGCAAGAAGGTCAGGAACCTATTCCAATCGATGGTTGGAAAGATAATCGACGATTGGAAAGATCAAGGCTAAAGTTTCATGAATTTCATAAATGAGGGAAGGAGGGCATAAAAATCTAGAAAAATCAAATTTTGATACTAAAACTTGCTCGTGGGTAAAAGATGATTAAGATGATTCTAGATATATTCCCACATATCACAGCAAGAAATCAAAGGAAAACCAAAACATCACCAAAATCTCAAAAGTCGTCAAAGAGAGCAAGAACAAGAAAAGACTTATCTTGAAGCAATCTTGCTTGGATTAATTTGAGATAGATGTTGGTTTACATCCACTCAATCATGGAGGACAAAAGCTCAATATTTGAGCACTTATAAACCCTAACATCAACTACTCCAAAATCCCCAAATCACAAATTATAGTTTTTTTTTCTCTTGGGAGGACTTGAAAACTCCATATCTGGAGATTCGCTTTTTATAGTGGATGCTAGGCTGACAGAGAAAACCCTAACAAGCACCTGTTAAGCTCACACACAAACGGATCTATACTCACGCACGCTTCTCAAAGCAGATGACGAACTAGGCTTCCTGAATCCGTTTCTTCGTGATCTTTATCTTCACATAACCTAAACCATCTCTCCTTGCACCGTCTTGCACCGTGGTTTAGCCAAAGGTCACCAAGGCGGTATTTTGGTGAAGTTACCAAAATACCCCTTCTCGATCATTCTCTAAAGACCGAGTCCGATCTTCATGAATCAATCCTATGCTTCACCATGTGTAGGTTGATCAACATCTCTCTTCATGTCAGCAAGTCTCTCTCATCCGGCTCCCACCGAAATAAACATAGCACTTGCACCGACCCCTGCGCTGCTTGATGTAACCCGTCACACTAAATTTCCTGTTCAGTCATCTTTGTCTATTTTGCACCATGCTTGAGTCCACTGACTTCACCCAACATCCTCGATTATTCAGGACCTCAGCTCTCCAAGCCTAGTTCCAATCATCCTCCCCGTTGATCGTCGTTAACCTCCAAGACTCCCGCACAAAAATAGACCAAGAAATCGATTCTGGGTACAAGTTCTTCGCAACTTAACCCACGTTAGTCAAAATATGCATCATGCAACACATGCACTGAAAATAATGAATTTGGCATAACCTACAAATATCGCCGCCTTGCCGGCCATCGAATAGGATAAAATCAGTCAGACCGCCACCCATGGCCGGTATGATCGCCAGCGCAAGGCCTTAGCCAGAATTGCTCCCTAGAAATATAAAACCTCTTTGGAACTTTAAAACAAATATAACTTTCGGCTCAAAACTCCAAAAATTATGACCAAGTGCAGAAAAATCACATCTCTTGTGTACACCCTCTGTTTTTAGCCCAATTCAAAATTCCACCGAAAGATACCTCTTGATATCCTCGAAGGCATTATTTGCCTCTTCTGACCACTTGAAACCATCATGTTTTCTTAGAAGTTTGAAAAAAGGAAGTTATTTTTCTCACAGTCGTGCGATGAAACGACTTAAAGCCACCATGAACCCTGTGAGTTTTTGGACTTCTTTTTTCGTGGTCGGAGAGTGCATTTGTCCAGTGGCTTTTATCTTTTCATGATTTGCTTTGATACCTTGTGCAGAGGCGAGAAATCCAAGCAATTTTTCTGAAGAGACTCCGAACACACACTTCTCAGGGTTGAGCTTCAAATGGTGTTTTCTGAGGCTCTCGAATGTTTCCTGCAAGTATGAAATATGATTAAGTCACTTGATATTTTTTACGACTAGATCGTCAACATAGGCTTCCAAATTTCAGCCTAGTTGTGGCGAAAAAGTCGTTTGCATCAAGCGTTAAAAAGAAGCGCCATAATTTTTAGACCAAATGGCATTTTGACATAGCAAAATATTCCAAATGGGGAAATAAATGTGGTCTTTTCTTCATCCTCTAGACACATACTAATCTGATGATAACCGGAGTATGCATCTAGAAAACATAAAATTTCATAACCAGTAGTAGAATCAACCAATTGATCGATACGAGGCAAAGAAAAATCATCTTTTGGGCAAGCTTGATTAAGATCAGTAAAGTCTACACACATACGCCACTTACCATTAGAATTCCTAACCATTACAGGGTTAGCCAACCACTCTGAGTGGTCGACTTCTCTTATAAAGCCCGCTTCGAGTAGCTTGTCCAATTCTGATCTGATGGCATCTCATCGATCAGGCGTAAATCTCTGTAATTTCTGTTTTACGGGTTTCTTGTCAGGCCGTAGAGCTAACCTGTGCTCGATCACTTCCCTAGGGACTCCGGGCATGACGGATGCTTGCCACGCGAAGACATCTATGTTAGCTCGGAGGAAAGTGACGAGGGCTTATTCCTATTTAGGGTCAGAAGTAACCCCGATGCAAACATTCTTCGAGGGTTCCTTTGGATTTAGGGGAACTTCCTTAACTTCATCGTTCGGCTTCGGTGCAGCTTTAGACTTTGACTGCTTGGTCGAAGGTTGACTTGTGCTTGCTTGTCAAGTAGGTATCTGGCCAACCATCTCGAGGGACTTATGGTCACATGTAAGAGACATCTTCTTGTCACAGCGTACTATATCACTCCTTCGGGACCTAACATCTTAAGATATTGATACCCATAATGTGCAGTCATTAAGAATTGTGCCAAAGTTGGTCGTCCGAGTATGGCATTATACGTCGTATCAAAATCGACCACATCAAAGGAGATTTTCTCTGTCCTAAAATTGCTTGGAGAACCAAACGTGACAGGAGGAGAAACTTGCCTAATGGGTTTTCTCTATCCGAGGTACTTGCCTCTCGTCTAGGGCACTCGTAAATAGAATATTTAATGAGCTGCTACCATCAACTAACACGTGATTCACTCGACAGTTGTTGATGGTGGGTTTGACTACGATCGGATATCAACCTGGTCCAGTGGAAGGGGTCAGATAGTCTACCTTCTCGAAAGAGATGGGAAATTCCGACCACTTCGGTGATTTAATGACAAGAGGAGGGTCAATAGAGTTTCCCTCTCGTACGACGGCCTTGAACTGTCGCTTTGATTCGTGTAAGGATCTGGGACTAACACTCTCAAATCCTCTTTATTTTACTGAACTAGTCCCATGATCAATGGCAAGCTCACACAGTAAACAAATATGATAACATCCATAATACGCAAAACATTATTAATAAATAACAGAGTGGATTACCAAAAAGACTTATGAGCCAACAAATAAGAACACAATAGAAGACGAAGAAGAAGTAGTAGAGCCCGGCTAATCTGCCACAGGCAATCGACTGGAGTAGCAGCCTAGTCGTTGAGATCTTCGGCAGTTGGTGAAGTCCTTTTTTTATGAATAATAATGCATTCAGCAAGAGTGAGCTCAAACAACCGTGCTCCGCAAGTTACACCCAATAATAGAATTATAATGCATGCAGTGGTATATCAAAGGAAGGCATATAGGGTTGAATTTGCATAAACCGATGTTTTCTTTCAATACTTGTGCTAAGTTCCAAAGCAGATATTCTATAACAAAAATTAATTTTCTAAATTCTCAAGTTTTATAGTCAGATAACATTCATATAAGAGTGGTAAAGGATACCCTCCTATCACATGGCTACCCGTCCAATTTCCCAATTGGATACAATATCCAAGATCATTTTATAAAGTCTTTTGAAAACAAAATCAAAGTCTAACTTTGAGTGATTTTGCTAGCATGTACGTGACCGTGAATATTGCTATTCGAATAGTTTTACACTCTGCAGAGGTTGTACAACTTTACTCACAACACACGAATTCTCTAGTTTGTTTGGCATCCGTCGATACCACCGCTCATTACCTATAGTAAGCAGTCTAGAGCACGTGTCGAAGCCTTTACAATGCACCATCTCACCGTAGTCCCGCCTCGCTAAGGTTTCACTTCCTTTGGATAGAAACCCGCTAGATTTAATCCCCCTCTTGCGCCATGTGGGAATATATAAAAGTAGGTCATACAGATACCCACGCAACTGGATGGCACAACCACAGTGAAATATTGCAAATTAGTTAGCCAAGTTCTGTCCACACAGGATATGTGGTAGCACGATGGTGCTTAGCAAGATGCGGCTCGAAGACCGGTCCTTAACTGACTTGGGCGACTTTCCAAAATAACCCCTAAGCCTCGATCATAGAAATGACTCGATCCTGTGCATCAACGTGCACCATCCAAACATCCATTTCGCCTAAGTCCAAACTAATTTTAATTTTATTTTTTCAAGTTAAATCATTTTCTAAAATTTCTATGGTGAAAGCAATACCATAGCATTATGTTAAATCATAGTTGAACATTTGGCTAAAGTTTCCCAAATCTAGATTTTTGGTCTAAGGTTTGACTAAGCATAATTTTCCAACATGTTCTAGTCATACTAGTGTATCAACCAAATTTTCCACTAAGGTGACAAGGGAATGACAACTTCAATTTCAACATTGGTTGTACAATGGTAACAGAATTAACAAGTAATTTAAAACATGAATTTAAATTACTAGAATATAAATAAGCATGCAATAATAGTTTAAAACAAAATTTAAATAAATTTGAGTACTGGTTTCAAATATGATCAAATGATATAACTTGCTGTGGATATCATGGGGATATGTGCATGATCTTAGGATGATGATACAATTGGCAATGACTTTTGCGGTTTATCAAATCAAGCGTTTTCGGCAAAGTGTTAGTTCTGTCAGGTCACTGGCGGTCTGACTGACCACTTTGGCGGTCAGACCGGCCATCCCTCGAGTGGATTTTTTGGCTAAGTCCCAAGGGCGGTCAGACCGGCTTTCAGGCAGCGGTCAGGCCGGTAATGGATCGGTCAGACTGGCAATGGATCGGTTAGACTGGCAAGAGTGGCAGTCTGACCGAATTTGTGTTGTTCATCGTCCAAATTGTTGCGATGAGTTTCTTGTTAAGTCAAGGACTTAGGCTTCAGTGCATATGTGTTGCATGATGCATGTTTTCACTAACGTGGGTCAAGTTGTGAAGAATTTGTTCCCGGAATCGATTTCTTTGTCTATTGTTGTGCAGGACGCTTGGAGGTCAATGATGGTCAACAGCGAGGATGATCGGGACTAAGCTTGGAGAGCTGAGGTCCAGAACGATCAAGGATGCCGGGTGAGGTCAATGGATTCAAGCATGGCGCACATTAGACAAAGGTGACCGAACGGGCAATTCGGTGCGACGGGTTGGATCAAGCGGCGCGGGGGTTGATGCAAGCGCCTTGGAGGTTTCGGCGGGAGCCGAACGGGAGAGACTTATCGACATGATGAGAGCCGCTGGATCAACCTACACGTGGCGAAGCATGGGAGTGCCTCGCGCAGTTCGGACTCGGTCTTCGAAAAAGATCGAGAAGGGGTATTTTGGTAATTTCACCAAATATTGCATTGGTGACCTTTTGCAAACCCGCGGTGCAAGACGGTGCGTTGGAGAAGCAGATTAGGTCAAGACAAGTGAAGACGGCGCTTTAAAATGCGTGCGTGTGTGACCCGTTTGTGTTGGGCGTTAACAGGGGCCCATTAGAGTTAACTCTTCTAGAAGCTAGGTCTCTTTATAAATAAGAGGGGGTGCTGTCAAGCTGCCCCCAAGCACTTCATTTGCAAAACCCTAGTTTGTCTTAGGGTTTAGAAAGGAAAGGAGAGGCTTAGGGTTTTAGAGAGATGAGTTGAGTGAGTGCTCATGGATTGAGCTCTTGTCCTCCATGGATGGAGTGGCTGTAAACCCTCTCAATCTCAAATCAATCTATGCATGATTTCTCAAAGATGAGTTTTCTTGTGTTCTTCATCTCTATTTGGTCATTTTGAGTCATCCTTTGATCCACGAGTTTTTACTTGGTTTCTTCTCTTGATCTTACTTGCTGTGACATGTGGGAACCTATCTAGAATCATCTAGATCATCATTCAACCACGAGCAAGTTTCTAGATCTCGTTTTCGTTTTTGCCCGGTTTTGAAACCACCTTCGTTCAAATGGAAAAAGGTCAGGACTTTGGCATAGATATGGACGATCGTTGCTTGCAATAGGTTCCTGATATCCTTAGGAAGGTGTGTCTCAAGTTTGGTCAAGTTTCATCGTGTAGATCAAAAGTTAGACCGATTTTCGTTTTGATTTGGTACGCTCAGACTTTATTTACGTCGAGTTCGGTTAGACCGCGTGTAAGCCGCCGGTCAGACCGCCCGCCGGTCTGACCGCGCGATAGTCGTCGGTCAGACCGGGCCCGAGGGTTTGATCTCCGTGTTTTGGGCCTTTTGCTTCGGGGTTTGATCGGATTCAACACAGGTCATCCACTGTGCTTATATACAGATCTTCATAGCTTTTATAGCTATTGAAGTGAAAGTAGTGTTGAGTTCGATCGAGGTGAAAAATAGAGAAAGCGTCTATTCACCCCCCCTCTAGGCGCCTTTCCGGTCCTGCAAGTGGTATCAGAGCCCGGTTAACTCTTCTCATAGATCTTAATCGGTCTGAGGAGCCATGGCGTCTGACAAATATTCCACCAAACCACCTGTATTTGATGGAGTCGATTTTGCTTATTGGAAGGCTCGCATGCATGCCTACATCGAGGCTCAAGGGCACGCAATTTGGCTTAAGGTCAAAAATCCTTATGTTGTGCCAGCCAATGACGTTGTGATCACTTCAGATGTGGAGGCAAATCCTTACCTTGGGATTCTTCCAGACCTGAAGCTCCTCCAATACAACTATGGAATGAGTAAACAATCCGGAATCGCCGGAAGCTGCAGTATGAAGCTCCACGACAGGAAAACCAAGGAGTACATTTAGATGTATACCCAGTCATCGTGGCCAGGGTTGAAGAGGAAGTGGTTCTACTGGGATACGACCAGTGAAGACAGCCTTTCCTTCGTAGGGAAGACTGTCGAGAAGTTTTGTTCTTGGGATTCGGCTCCCAAGGATCTTGACCGGATTGCCCCCTACATTCAAGCCATCAAAGACATGATGGAAGAGAGGCTCACTGGATGACACGTGGTGAAGGATTTCATCACGCACTGCATTAGCCCTTTGAAGAAATGAGCACATCCTATGTGGAGGTACTCGGGGGCTAAGGATTCGACCAGATATTACAATAAAGGTAAGTAATCTTTCAACTTAGCTTTATTTTGATTAATCTCAAGCCTAACCATTGAATGTTTTATTTGCTTGCACAGATCTCCCTCAAACAGAGATTGATACCCGAGTCAAACTCGTTTGCGAGAAAGATCCGCCACCTGATCGAATCCTGGCAGTCGTATACATAAAGGAGAGGGGGAACGTCTAAAGGTAATCAAGAATTGATTCCTTCTTTGGGCCCTCAAAGTCGTAGGAAACGACCACTAAATAATGTTTATTTTTCTGACCTTTGCATAAAGTAGGCATGGAAGTGAAGAATCTAGACCCGCCATTATATGTTAATGGAGTGTTTTGGTGATTAATGATAAATGTATTTGTGAGACTAACATGTTTATTGATATACTTATTGTTTAGTCTAAATTGGATATAAAGGTGATAATCATGAAGACATGTATGTGATTAATGACAAATCAAATTCATTGGATAAACAAAAGGAAAATCCAAACAGGTATGCATTTATAATGACAAATCTATTTGTGAGACTAACTCTCTTATTGTTATACCTCATGATTAGTCTCGTTTGGATATAAAGAACAAAAGAGGTATGCATTCTACTTTGTATTCTTATACCCTGTTGCATTCCTTGGATCCAAAATATAGGTTGAACTTCACCAAAGGAATTAACCTAAATATGTGCATATGTTCTTACTACATATTCATGTATGCACACATATAGGGGGAGTTCATTCTATATTTTGAGGTTTTATTAGTATTGATCCATATTCCTGTTTCCACATATTTGGGATCTTTACTTTGAAACATATCCTGTGAATATATTTAACTTGCATAGTTAATATATTCATATGAGTATATAAGACTTGTGTAGTCTAAGTATACTTATATGTGAGTATAACATACCTTGTGTAGTTCATGTGCACTCACATATCCTTGAATATATCTAACTTGTGTAGTTAATATATTCATGTGTGTATATGAGACTTGTGTGCTCATATATCCTTTGAGTATATATAACTTGTGTAGTGCTTATATACTCATACCATTCTATATTCAATTACTTGCAATTGAAGTGATTATCATCAATTACCAAAGAGGGAAAGATTGTGGTATCTTATCTCACCATTATGAGTTAATGGTATGGCGTGGTAATTAATGATTATCATATTATAGAACTAACACTTTCCATGAGTTGTATGAATAGGTTGAGTTCTATAGTTAGAAACTTTAGAAGATCATCATGCGTTGATGATATTGAAGTCAAGAGCTTGGAGTAAAGGATGCATCATATGTTGATGTGTATCAAGTTCAAGAAGAGGAGATGATCATGAGTTGATCATCAAGTCAAATGAAGACCCATCATGTGTTGATGGAAGTCAAATCATGACCCGGACCTGAAGCAAAGATGTGCGTCATCAAGCTTCAAGTGGTTGCGCAAGGCAAAGGTATGACTAGCTAGGGCTAAGGATTTGTTCCTAATCTTTTAGCGGTCTCGGTGTTTTGTTGGGAGACCGGATTGCTAGTATAGGTTGTTGTACTATTAAGAGTGGTCTTTGACTAGTAGCTTGAGTTAGTCATGTGTTGATAGCTCATTGTGTTTGCTCTAGCTCATCTTAACATGTTGCCAATATTTGCAAATGTGTTTTGCAAATAGTTGTGGCTCATGGATAACTCTTGTAGCATGTGACTTAAGTTTGCGAATGTGTTTTGCAAATGGTGTAAGTCCATGTACCTTATTCCTTGTAGTGTGATTCTATAAGTTGGCAAATGTGTTTTGCAACTTGTTGAAAATCTCACTTGAATTCTTGTTTGCATCGCGCATCAATTTAGCAAATGTGTTTTGCAAATTGAGTTGAAGCGGAATGCAATTTGAGGCATTGATTCTAAAAGTTGGCAAATCTGTTTTGCAACTTGTTGAGAGTCTTGTCTTTAACCTTGTATGTGCATCTTGCATCAAATTAGCAAAATGTGTTTTTGCAATTTGAGTTGATGAAAAAAATCAAAATGCACTTTTGTTTCTTTGTTGGCGGTCGATCACCCGATAGCAGCGTCTAACGGCCGCTATCACAAAAAGGTCATGCGGTTGAACTGCGTTTATTTTCGGTTCAACCGATGTGCGGTTGTTCGATTTTTGTGTGGCGGTTTAAGTTTTCCGGAAGAGATGTTTTACGGTCCTTAGCCATTTCGTGAAGTTTTACGGGCGGTCGGACCGGCGTCTATTGGGCGGATCGACCGTGAAATGATCGACCGCCATTCATTGGCGGTCGAGACCAACGATGAGCTCAACGGCTAGTTTTATAGCCGTTGGAGCTAAGCGATCGAGCCGCCATTATCTGGCGATCTGTTCGATTCGTCGATTCTCTGAAATCTTCCCCAACGGCTAGATTTTGTGTGTGGGCTATAAATACTCACCTTGGCCGTGTGTGGGAGGTTGCTGGTGCCCCTAGACATTCCATTGAGCAAAGAGCAAGTCTCTCATTCTCTTTTGTGCATGTGTTGCACTTAGTGAGGTTAGAGAGCAAACCCTAAGTGCATGTGTTGCCTTAGGTAGTGGATTTCGTATCCATTTGAGCTCGGGCAGCTTGATTGGTTCAAGTGGCGTTGGAGACTTGTTACTCTTGGTGTTTGCCGACACCTAGGCAGCGTGGTGGCGTCGTTCTTGCGTAAGCTTCTCAAAGAAGATTGTGAGAAGATCCGGGCGGTTTGTGAGTGGTGTAGTGCTCGCGATCTCCGGAGTGGAGGAAAGAGCAACCCTAGTGGAGCGAGGTGTTGGTTCGGTTTGGAACCGGTCCAAGTGGTTGGACTTGCCTCGGAGGCGGGTGCTCAATTCGTGGAGTTGGTCCAATTAGTTTGGGCTTGCCTCAACGTGGATTAGGGGAGACCGGCAAGTCTCCGATTACCACGGTAAAACATCGTTGTGTCATTGTGGTTTGTTTACTTGTGTTTTACATTGTGCAATTTACATTACTTGTATTTAAATTGCTTAATTGTATGTGTATGATTGCTATCATTTATATAGTCTCATATTATTGGTGCACTTAATTGAACCTAGTTGATTTAGGCTTTAATTGTGCAAAACCGTATTTGTATTAGCTTCCGCATTAGAAATCGGTTTTAGCCAAAGAAGTTTTTAAAACGCCTATTCACCCCCCCTCTAGTCGGCCTCCTCGATCTTACAAGTGGTATCAGAGTTTGGTCTCTCATTTATTAGACTTAACCGTCTAGAGAGTAAAGGATGGCGACTAGTGATATAATGCACCTAGGTGAAGCACCTCTATTTGATGGCACAAATTATGCTCATTGGAAAATCCGCATGTCATGTTATTTTAAGGCCATCGGCCTAAATATATGGCGGATTGTAGATGTTGGTTTTTCTCCTCCATTAGATCAACTTGCTCCAACAAATGAGGAAGAGAAATGCTTACATCTCGACGCTCAAGCAATTAACGCCTTATGTAGTGCTTTGAGTGTAGATGTGTTTGATGCCATATGCGATCTGAAGAACGTTCATGAGATGTGGACCCATCTTCAAGAATATTATGAAACGTCCACTTCCACTAGTGATGATTGCATAGAAGAATGGACGTCGGGAGAAGAATGCTCAACCTCTAGCTCCGACGATGATGAATCCTCAACTCCATCAACATCGCCTCATTGCTTTATGGCAAAAGGTAAAAAGAAGGTATATAATGATGATGATAATGATGAGCCTTCATATGATGAGTTGATTGATATGCTAGAAGAGCAAAATGTTTTTATGGGAAAGGAGGTTTCAAAATTCAAAGTTCCGAAGAAAGAATTTAACTTGCTTCAAAAGAATTATGATGTTCTAAAGAATGAACATGAAACCCTCCTTCTTAAAAGTTATACTAGCTCTAAAGTGGATATAGGGATTACATGTGATCTATTAGATGATTTGCCTTGTATTGCTTCTATCTCATGCAATTCATCTAAAGTTAGTATATCCACATCTTGCGATGACTTAATTGATATGCCTTGTTGCTCAAATATGGATGCTCCTATTTCTTCTATGTCTTGTGATACTAACCTTGTAGAGGAAAACAATGAGCTCAAGGCCCAAGTCAAGAAATTGATAATTGACTTGGAAAGAAGCTACAAAGGGAAGGCCACTCTCGGTGAAATATTGAGCAAGCAAATATGCTTGCAAGATAAGAGTGGTATTGGCTTTACTCCCAAAAAGAAGAAGGAGAATAGCAAGATGAGGCACAATGCAAGACACACGAAGAATATTAAGTGTCTTAACTGTCATGAGAAGGGTCACATTTCCTCCGTGTGCCCTAATAAGGAAAATGACAAGGGAGGACTTGGTTTCGTCACCAAGAAGAAGGTGAAGAGCAACCCAAAGCAAAGAGGAAAACAATTAAACAATATCAAGTCTTTTGGATGCAAGAAGAATGGTCACATTACCTCGGTATGCCCAAATCAAAAGGAAGTCAAGCTAAGACATCCAACGAAGAGACAAGCCAACATTGAGCAAGATAAGAAGACATCAAAGGGAAGCAAAAGCCCTACTTGCTACAATTGCCGGGAGAAAGGACATTTTAGTAAGGAATGTCCCAAAGGTATCACTCCCAAGCCAATTATTTATAATAATCATTATTTGCTTAGGAAGGATAAATATGGCAATGTGTTTGCTAGGAATGTTAGCTCTCATAAAACTATTGTTAGGGCTATTTGGGTGCCCAAATCTATTGTGACTAACATTCAAAGACCCAACCGAGTGTGGGCACCAAAAGGTGCTTAAATGTTAAATAGGTACTTAGAGAAGCATTGGAGGTTTGGCTCACTCATAAAGAGGTGGATTCCATCATACGCAAAATATGGAGCCGAGCTTCAGGAAGATCAATTCATATCATAAACCAATGCTATCTCGGTAACAAGTATTTACATTGAAGTATCTAGCCCTTATGCCTTGTGTAGGTTGCATTCATGTAAAATCTTAAAAGGGTTGTTCTTACTCTTGTGCTAAAACTTGTTCATTAATTTCTTGAGCAAGAAAGTTGTGGCACATTAAGGGGGGGGGTGCTAAATCATAACCATGTATATCACATCTCTAAATGTGCCCAAAGAAATTAAGTGCTAGTAATGTTTTTCAAAAATTAAGCCTTTTAGCCAAAAGTCAAAATTTCATAACTATTAGTAATCCTTTAAAAAATTAGTTGCAAAATGTATACAGATGCTTTTCAAAGGTTTCCCAAAGGTTTTGGCTCAATAAAAACCTATTTTAAATGAAAATGAGTTTCTAGTCAAAATTGCAGATCATAGTTTCTTGTTTTCGACATAAACTAGATCTTTATGTAAGAAATTTTCTAAAAGGAATTTGAAAATGATCTCAAAAGGAAAAACCTAGAGTTGGCCACTCTAAATATTTTTGGTATACAAAAGATTTTCAAAAGCCTAACCTAGAAAAGGTTATTTGATTTTGAAATTCGTCCAAAATTCTAGTTTGACCTAAATGGTAACTTTCTAGCACTTAAGTGAGTTTTGCCATTTGAGCCAAATGTATTCACTTGAATAGGTCCATAATGGTTTTAATGACTCATACATGGAATTGGTTGCTTGAAATCTTCCTTAGGGAAGGTCTCTTCTAAATTCACGATCAAGTTTAGGAAATCAAGGTATATAAAAATATAAAAGAATAAGAACAACATTTACCTTTTGTTTTCTACAATTTTTGAAGTATTTTTCTTTATGTGATTTTAGCCCGACTCCTCTAGCCCCCAAGCACGCTTTTGTCGAGAAGCCTGCTGCCCTTTCTTCTGCAATTGAGGAAATGGTAGTGGGAGTGGCCACGACTATGGCCACTATCTCTGTGGTGGAAGAAGTCATTGCTGCTCAAGCGACTACGACCACGGAGGCGGTCACGAGATCGACCACGGAGGAAATGGTAGTGGGAGTGGCCACGACTATGGCCACTATCTCTGTGGTGGAAGAAGTCATTGCTGCTCAAGCGACTACGACCACGGAGGTGGTCGTTCCTGCCAAAGCAACGATGACCACTGAAGTGGTTACGGAGGTAGAGACGAAGACGATGAATGATGCGATGGAAGTATCTGGCCAAGGTGGTGGTGGAGCCTCCGACCACCGCACCAGGAAGGAAGTTGTCGAAGACATTCCTCCCGGCCCTCAAGGAGAAGCTACTATTACCAAAGAAGAAGAAGAAGAAGAAAAGTACTTCAACTTCCTTTCTGAATTCTTTGGTCCAGCAACCATTGTAGGGTCTTCTTCATTTAGATCTCGCAACCGAGTCACTCACCCTAAGGACATTCCTAACAGGGGGTTGTCTTTGATAACGAGCGCCTTCAAAAGTTATGGTGGGACAAGGTTAAAGATATTGATGAACTCAAGGACCCCCAGAGGGTATTCGCCAAGTTTGCTCGATCGACCATCTATATAAGCACCTCATGGCAAACATTTTCATATTTAGTCTTTCCAGTCTCTCATTGTCCTTTTTTTATGCAGAGATCGTTGGAGCAGATCGCCACTGTTGGTGAATACAACTGACAGCTTTTGATGCAAAGACAGCAAAAAGCCAAACTCTACAAGCAGACAGAGAGATGGTAATCTACTGCCATTTGTAATCATTTTTTGCTCGACTACTTGTGCAGTTCTCATGTCTATCTTTTACCTTTGCAAGTTTAAGAGAGACAAAAAATCCCCGGCTAACGCACTCGACCACGAGAAAGTCGAGACAGAGAGGCTAAGGGATGAAAATCTCGACCTGATGAAGAAACTTCACGAGGCTAACTCTGCAGCTCTTGATCCGTAGAGTGAGATAAACAATAAGTTCTGAACTTAAGACTGCTTATGATAATGATATCATGTTCTTTCTCTAACTCTTGTTTCTTTTCAGAAAAATAGGTCAAAATAGGTAAGCTTCAAACCGAGGTCAACAAAAAGGCCTTGGTTGTTCATGAACTATCCCATTCCACCAAAGAAAAAGACCAGATGGCAAAGTCGTGGGCGGAGCAATCTGCGAATAAGGATGCCTCCCGTGATAACGAAATTAAGCAACTTGATTCTCGACTGGCGGGTAAGTAACTTTTTACCCACTACCAGTGTTGCTTACGAGTTGTTTAGGGATATGCTTCTGACTGGTCGTACTCTATTTCAAAGCAAGAAGTCAAAATCAAGCGACTCCACGAAACTTCAACTCGTAGTCAAGAGGAGACAAAGTCGTTGAAGATCAACCTTCAAGACAGCATCTCACTTCTAAACAATGTACTTGGTGGGCTTGGTGCTGAGGATGTTACTCCTCTTGAATACACCCTAACTGCTCAATCGAGTATTGTTGGATAGCAAGTCAGAGTCTTAAGGGAGCTGATAACTACTCTGAAAGCCAACTAAACTGACTCGATAAGAGAAGCAGTCGAAAGTGCAGTAGGTTATGCCTTGGCAAAACTTAAGACATACGACCATAATCTTGATCTTCAACCAATCGGAGGACGACTTCGACTGCTCCGAAGCAGAAGCAACTCGTCTAATCGAAGAGGTGAAGCCAGTCAGCCAAAAGGTCATAGAGGAGATGCAAATTGGATCTCCTTCATCAGATTAGATTGTAGGAAGAAAACTTGTAAATACAAGTCTTTTGGTTATGAATATATATACATGTTTTTCCTGCAAATTATATTGTCGAGTAGTTAGTAACTCACAAGACAATGAAATAGAAAAACGAAATTGAATTTAAGACTAAGAATTGAAGTCATATTAAAAACTTTATCCTAGCTCCTGACTATTTTCTTAGTTTATTTAGATAAACTAAGTAAATAGTGTACAAAAAGGGTTTGCTTGAAAAAGAAGTTTGTCCTACATGGTCGTAAGAGTTTAGTAACAGATAGACACTAGAAAGTTCCTTCTAGTGGGCTAGACCACGTGCAGAGAAGAAAGACTTCGACTAGTGAAGCTACGTTCTCCGACCATAGTAATCGAATCAATAGCAGCAATATGAGTAAGAAAAACTCTACGGAGTGCCTCAAAAATTCATTTGACATTTTTCAGTAAACTCAAGTTGTTTGGAACTGATATCAAGAGTTAGAAACGGTACGATGCTAGGAAGTTTCTTCTAGTGGGCAGGACCACATGCAGAGAGGAAAGACTTCAACTAGGTGTCGTGTTTTTCTCCGACCAGTTTAAACGCATTGAGGTTACTAAAAGCAGTCAAACAAACTATAATACTCCACTTAGAGATTTTTTTTTCAAAAGTAATGAAGAAATAAACTAAGGTTAAAAAGAGCTAGTTTGAGAATGTTTCGACAAGATTTGTTAAACCCAGTCTCTTTGTATTGGTAGCAAAAGTTAGGAACAAGTCGACACTAGGAAGTTCCTTCTAGTGGGCAGGACCACGTGTAGAGAGGAAAGACTTCGACTAGGTGATGTTATCCTTCTTTTACCAATGTAAAGAAAAACTGAGTGTATAAAAATGATCGAAAGACTATCCAAGCACTACTCAAAAGTAAGACAATAAAGAGCGAAGAAACCTGAAACATTATTGATATAGTAAGAAGTTATATATAAAATTTGCATAACTGGTCGATGTTCCAAGAATTGGAAGAACCCGGTCGTCTTTCATTGCTAGTCGTACCGAACCTGATCGCGTAACTTCGACCACTGTGTAAGGACCTTCCCACTTGGGGGAAAGCTTATTCTAATTAGACTGGGGTTGAATCTTCTTCAATACCAAGTCACCTACAGCAAGGCTATGAGGTGGGACCAAACGATCGTAGTATTTGCACAGGGCTTGTTAGTAAACCACTGAACAGATTATGGCTTGATTCATCTTCTCTTTAAGCAGGTTGGTGTCATTCGCTCGAATTTGTTCCTAGGTAGAGTCGTTGAAGGTTTCAACCCTTGTCGATCGGATCTTTAGTTCTGGTAGAAGCATGACTTTATCCCAAAAAATTAGGAAAAAAGGTGTATCACCTGTAGCCCAACTAGCAGTCGTATGAACGGCCCATAATACAGAAGGTAATTCTTGTACCCCAAGCCCCCGAACGCTTTACAAGCTGGTCGAAGACTCGAATTTCGATTCCTTGCATTATTTGGCTATTTGCTCTTTCGACTGCCTCATTACTTTGTGAGTGGATGACAGATGCATAACAAAGTTTGGTACCCAACTCGTCGCAAAACTCCTGAAATTTTGTACTCGAAAATTGTTTACCGTTATCTGTTATTATTCGACTTGGAACACCAAATCGAGTAATTACGCTTCTCATCATGAACCTTTTGGTTGCTTCTGTTGTTATCCCAATCACAGGTTCAACTTCAATCCATTTTGTGAACGTATCAATAGCCGCAAAAAGAAACTCGAAGCCCCCTGGTGCTTTTGAGAATAGTCCTAGGATATCGAGACCCCAGGTCGCAAAAGGCCAATATAGAGGGATCATTTGCAATGCCTGAACCGGTTGGTGTATTTGCCTACTATGAAACTGGCATTGTATATACTTCTTCACCAACTCTTTGGCATCATGAAGAGCTGTAGGCCAGTTGAAACCTTGTCAAAAGGTCTTTTTGACCAGTGTTCTGTAGGAAGCATGAGTTCCATAGATGCCCCCATGTATATTGTGAAGGAGATTTAACCCTTATTTGTGTGATATGCATCGCATAAGGACCCCTTGCGTACCTTGTTTATAGAGAACTCCTTCGACCAAAGTATACATTTCGGGTAAGCTTTCTGCCTCGAGATCAACATCGGGTATTGTACCCTTTTGAAGATACTCATAGATGGGAGTCATCCAGGTATCCTCGTATTCTAGAGAAGCCGTCTCAATAGGATGTGTCTCTAGTTCGTCGACCAGAGACGGTTTCCGGAGTTGCTCCAAAAAGACTCCTTTTGGTACTTGTGATCGGGAAGAAGCCATTCGAGCTATCTGGTCTGCGAGGAAATTATCCTTTCGAGTGATATATTGTACCTTAAAACTGAAAACATGCTTTTCAAACTTTCTGGCTTCCGACAAGTAGTCGTCGAATCCCGTGCGCTTTCACTGCTCTTATGCCAGCCAATAATCCTTCATATTCTGAGTGGTAGGGACATCGAATTGAATAGCATATTTTAAGGTCTCTCTTGTACGAGATTCCAGGACCACCCTAACCCCCGAGCCACCTAACATAAGCGACCCGTCAAAGTACATCATCCACTGGCCATGGGTATCGTACTGGGGATCCTGAACAGGTTCAGGATTTGCCCATTCGGCGACAAAGTCTACCAAGAACTGGGATTTAATGGCCATTCGGGACACGAAATGGAGGTCGAACTCTCCAAGTAATACTGACCATTTTGTCATGCGTCCCGCTGCTTTCCAATTTTGGAGGACCACTCCTAAAGTAAACTCAGACGGCACAATCATCTTGTACGCCTGAAAATAATGCCGCAATTTTCTTGAAGACATAAGAAGGGCATATAGAAGTTTTTGAACCCGAGGATATCGCTCCTTAGGCCCGTGTAAAACTTTACTTACGTAGTGAACTGGTCGTTGGACGTTTTCACATTCTGCGACCAGTACTGTGCTCGCTGCCTATGGCATGGCAGCTAGATAAATTAAGAGCAACTCTTATGGTTTCGGAGAAATCAGAACATGAGCACTCATAAGATACCTCTTGATATCCTTGAAGGCATTTTTTGCCTCTTCCAACCACTCAAAACCCTCATGTTTTCTTAGAAGTTTGAAAAAAAGAAGTTATTTTTCTCCCAGTCGTGCGATGAAATGACTTAAAACTGCCATGTACCCTCTGAGTTTCAATACTTTTTTTTTCGTGGTCGGAGGGCGCATTTGTTCAATGGCTTTTATCTTTTCATGATTTGCTTCGATACCTCGTGCAGAGACAAGAAATCCAATAAATTTTTCTGAAGAGACTCCGAACACGCACTTCTCAAGATTAAGCTTCAAACGACGTTTTCTGAGGTTGTCGAATGTTTCTTGCAAGTTTGAAATGTGATTAAGTTGCTTGATGCTTTTTATGACTAGATCGTCAACATAGGCTTCCAAATTTCGGCCTAGTTGAGGCGAAAAAGTCATTTGCATCAAGCGTTGAAAATAAGCACCAGCATTTTTAGACCAAATGACATTTTGACATAGCAATATATTCCAAATAGGGTAATAAATGCGGTCTTTTCTTCATCCTCTAGACACATACGAATATGATGATAACGAGAGTATGCATCTAGAAAACTCAAAATTTCACAATCAATAGTAGAATTAACCAATTGATCGATACGAGGCAAAGAAAAATCATCTTTTGGACAAGTTTTATTAAGATCAGTAAAGTCTACACACATATGCCACTTACCATTAGACTTCCTAACCATTATAGGGTTAGCCAACCACTCTGAATGGTTGACTTCTTTAATAAAGGCCGCTTCGAGTAGCTTGTCTAATTCTGATCTGATGGCATCCCGTCGATCAGGTGCAAATATTTGTAATTTCTATTTTACGGGTTTCTTGTTAGGCCATAGAGCTAGTATGTGCTCGATCACTTCCCTAGGGACTCCGGGCATGTCGGATACTTGCCACGCGAAGAGTCATGTCTTTCCTTTTTATAGAAAGGGCACCACTTAGGCTTGTCGTTCTTTCACTCGGGGTGCTTACCTTTACCCCGGTCGGAGTTCGGCTTAGAACTTCATGGCTCCTTATCGCTTACGGCAAAGACTTCCTTGGAACTGTTGGCTTGAGACTTTTGGCCTTTAGACTTGTTCTTTGATTTTTTTTAAAACCTTCTTATCCTTCTTTTTGCTACTTTCACTTGCTTCTTGAGGATTTTTGTCGTCCCGATCGCTGGTTTTGTTCTACTCGATCACCAGGTGATCGTAGACGCCGATACCCGGTCGTGGGTGGACCCGACCTGTGATAGGTCTCAGTCCTACGAGGGTAATACTCCTCGTATTTCATCTACTGTTGCAGATTTCTGGGTTAGAGTGATGAACGATCACCTCCCCTGGGAGCTTATCGATCGTCAGACGTTCGAAGAGCTCTTCCTTGACTAGTGTTAAGGTTAGGGGAATGACGTAACCTGTTGTCGCGCCGATCTCTATGAGGCTATTTGTTCGAACGACTTGTGGTCGACAGAGCCGTACCGCTACGACTTCCAGAATGATGTCGGGTAGGATGCTTAAGTCTTGCCATCATACTTCGAAGCCTTCGTGCGATCTCTTGGGCGAAGAGGTCGTACCTGGCGCTCGTGCGAGTTCTTGTGTTGGTTTCTCGAGCAGATCATTTATGTGCTGGAGTTCCCGAGCTTCCTCCGACTGATATTGAACGCGCTTAGGCAAATTTCTCTGAGCCGCCATTCTTCTCTTTCGGGTTGTCTCAGGATCATCTACATTTGACCCTTGAGTTTGTCTCAATGGAGTGCGATCATTTCGAGGATTTCTCCCGCGCTCATCAAAGTGCTGACCCCGTTTATTGGCGGAGGCATCTCATCATTGCCACAAGGGATTGTAGGGTGTGATCGGCGGAGAGCATCCTCAGGCCTATTTCTAGGAGAGAGATCATGATCTGAGGGAAGGACGAAGACCTCCTGTATATGATCCCTACTTGTGCTTGAGGCCTCCTGGCTTGAACAGTGGTCAAATGACACCGTCTGGTGATTTGGAGTAAACCCCTCCAAGATGAGGAACTCTGGGTTATAACCGTCTATGTCCGCAGGTGAGCTCTGCAAACGTGTGGTCGAACCCGTAGGAACAGGGTGCTCCCCTATATCCCACTTATTAATAACTTCTTTAACTTCAATTGGGTATAGCCATACCCTTAAACACAATTCATCAAGAGCTACTACAGGACACCATCAAATTAAACGACTTCCTGTCCAAAGATCTTAGTTAAGATCAAAAATACACCACACTACAGACTCAACTTAATAACCCAAATAACAACCATTAATTTCTTTGATTGTAAGCTCTCGCTTAACCATGACAAGACGTCGATAAATGTTTTAACATTTTCTTTCATAAAAGAGAAGCATCCAACTCCAACACTCAAAATACCCAAAAGAGATACCTTGAGTCAAAGCTTCCACACATTAAAGGACTTGCAAAAGGAAACTTTCATTATCCAAATCATCAACCGAAATAAATGGATCAAGTTTTTTTTTCCAATAAGAAAGACAAACTCCAATATGACGGTCAATCTTGACAATTAACCAAGTTCGCCAGCCTCAAGAATAACTCATCGGTTGGGAAAACATTGATTGCTTTACAGGGCAACTTAAACCAATGGGAGCATAACAACGTCTCTCAAAGAATCCCATCAACTGGAATGGACTACTAATCCAATATAAGTTCATCAGCCACAACTAGATAAGAGTTGACCAAATTCAAATGTCAAGGAAGAGAACAACTCTTCTAAATATACTCGCTATCAATGCCTGTACTACGATATCCGGTGTGGACACTTCGCTATTCCTATACCACAAACGGTGGTGTAACCTGGTACAGCCCAAGACCACAACCACGACCTCCACCTCTCAACATGGGTTATCCCCACACATAATAACCATAGTATTATAATATAGATATATCGATCATCTCATAACAGAATCATCAATACAACTCAGCAGGCGTAAATGCAATGCAAAAACCCATCCCCAACTCATCGTGCTTAGTGTGTCAAGTTTAATATTTCAATACCGGGACCTCTGACTGCTTTCGATACCAATTGTAATACCCGACTCAACATTGAGCACGGAATGCTACTAAAATAAAATTAAACAATACTACTAAGATCATTTACCAAATTTTTCAGCAGAACCTCCTTTGTATAGTTAACTATACCGAGGTTTCAGCAATTAAATATATCATTAACAATAATTCAATATCCAAATTCATCCAAGTATGCAAGATAGTCTATTCCGATAAAACAATAATAAGCATAATCCAAATTTGCTAATCTCATTATTACAAATAAACCAAAGCATTCAACCAAAGCTATGAGTGAATCTCAATCGGTTTGCTTATTTATTGAGTATGAACTAAAAGATATTCTTCCTTTAGGATGAATGGTAGTGAGTGCATTCCAATAAAACTACTCCCTCCCATGCATGCCGTTCTTGCCTGTGGTACCTAAAACACAACAAAGCAAGAGTGAGTCTAATGACTCAGCAAGTATCTATAAAAAATATTAAACACACAGATATGGCATCAACATGTCAAAAGAAACATTACACTAAAAATAACTCCTATGCTTATGTAATGCGAACATGCAATGCATCATTTAATCTTTATCTCTTTTCGTATTTTACCGGTAATGCGGGGTATACAACCGTCGATGTATACCCTTGCCTATGCCCTCTAGCATAGGGACCAAGAGCCTATACTCCATGAGTATAGGGACCAGTGCCCATCATCTTCATGATGGGGACCTCTCCTCAATGCCCACATTTCACGAATGTGGGGACCACAAGCCCGTCATTTACATGACGGGGACCTCAACTGTATATACTTGGTCACCACGTGACCAAGTCTCGAATATCTTTCGATATCGTTTGTACTATGACCCTATCTTTCATACATATGAATCATCAAGTACATACCACAACTTCAGATCTCACATAGCATGTAAGGCATTAACAACATACATAGGAAAGCTTTAGCCATAAACATGCATTCACCAAAATTCTACTCATATTCATCACACTATCATCCATGTATGACTAATACGAGTAAACACAAGCAATCACATCAAACAATCATAATTGTGCTACAAATAGGATACTTGCCTCAACCATGCGGAAACGGTAGACGCGAAGAGGACGCTGCCCCTGGGACCAATCCCTCACCTAAACATAATTATGAACCAAGCTAAGACAATCATACTGGACCCAAGACATAATTAATAGCTCAAACGAAAAAAACCAAACTCTCAAGCGCCTTCCAAACGTCCCACTTCTAACGATTGATCTGTCCCCTCTGTGGACAGTCAACTTATAAAAATCATAACTTTCACTACATGGGTCCAAATAAGGTGTTCTAGGACTTTTTGGAAAGGTAATTAAATTATCCAACTAAACCTAGTTGGGGGGCCCTTCTGAATAGGCCATCTAAAACCCCTACCAAGCCAAATTAAAATACATCCATTTTCACGTCGGGTTCTCTGGACAGTACACTAAAACCATTATAACTTTTTCTATGAGCGTACAAATCTTGTGTTCTTTAGCTTTCTGGAAAGGTATGAAAATTACCTACATTTTTCGTTATATCGAGATCCTCTGATTTCTTCTTTAACTAATGGCTTGATCCAGTTTTATATAAACTGTCAGAAAACTGACAGATTAACAGGACAGCGACACTAAAGAATTCATAACTCGCTGACCGTTAATCGGATTTGGGCGTTCTTGGTGGCCATGGAAAGCTAAGGACATTACCCAACTATTTCTAAGAGATGGGATCCACGGAATATTCCTCTAAAGACATCAAAACCGCCATTCAACCTACTGGACAGAATGTGATCTACACAATCGGTATTACTAAAACAACAAGTTAAACATCTAATCGACGGGAAACGAAGGTTACCCTCGACAAGCAGCTGAAGATCACGAGCTCCCGCTAGTGATCCCTCTTCCTTCTCTTCTTCCCTCCCTTCCTTCCTCCTTCTTCTTCTTTCTTGGCCGGCCACCACGCGCGCAATCCTCCTCTTCTCCTTCCTTGGACGACCAGCGGGAGGAGGATGAGCTTTGCCGGTAGTGGGGGAGGTGCAGGGGGAGGCACAGGGACTAGGGAGGAGTGCCTAGGGGCGGCGGCCACAAGGGGGTGAGGGGAGGGGCGGCCAAGGTAGTGGAGGTGGCGCCCTAGGGTTTGCTCCTCCCAAGGCCGGCCTCCACCTCCCACCTATGGGCTGAATACTAATGGGCACGAGGCCCCACCCAGGTTGTCGAAACTTGTCAAAACCCTTCTTTAGCTGTTTAATTATCTATTTTCCATTTGATCCTTCTCCTTAATTCCATTTCTAAATAGTCCTTCTCTCTAACTATTTGTTTTATCTCGAATTCTATTCTGGAGTATTACATCTGCCTTCTGACTTTAGTCTTTATATAGCATACGAAAATGTGGCAGTTCATTCAGACAAAGATTCACCTCAACATTTCAAGTGATGAACCGCTTGATGACAGTTGTCGTTAAGGACGTGGCACCCCCATGTTGCCAAGCAGTTATTGCTAGAGATAGAAATGATTCATACAATTACTCACAGAGAGTAACAGCGTATATTAAATATCTCATGTGTTAAACACAGCGCATAATACTCCCTAACTGATTAGACCCACAGATCAGCAAACCTTATCAATAGGTTTGTCGAAGCCAAACGAGTTGTGGAAGATCTTACGACTATACGATAGTCGTAGAGAAGTTTACGATTATACTATGGTCATAGAAAAACTTATGACCATATAGTAGTTTACGATCAGACAGTTTGACATCTCCCTTATAAATATTTAAAGGGTATACTTAAGATCAATATAGGAATATTAATATCTATAATAAGAATTACAGATAAACAAATAAATAAATATTATTAAATCCTCGTTACGGGTGTTTCGACAAACCCTCATCACCATTGCAAATTATACTATTATCAAAAGATTATGAGCATATCACACATATATAGATGCTTAAGTTGAATACCAATAAATTAATCCACACGGATCGATCAACCAGTGTCACTTCACCGTCCCCTTCGCCATCAGCTAACTTGCTATATAGTATTTAATTGTTAATCCCCTTTCCGTGAGGTCTCTTCGTGGCATAATTAGTTGCTGTGGAAGTTATAATTTGGCTTGATTAGCCCCTCCTTTTCCCTGCCAATTGCGAACGGCCATCTAGGTGTCGTTCAAACGATGGTAAAATTGCATAAATGCATTACATGGTATTGATGTGTGAGGGCATCTCCGATAGTTAGAAATAATCTTGTCTTTAATATATACTATATCATCTTTAGAGACAATATCTTCAATATATAGTCTCTAGCACACTCTGGTATATAGTTGCCTTAATATATAAAGTATACACAACTCATACTAACATACAATTAGAGCGTCTGAAAGCTCAAAATTGTTTGGTAATAATTGAGTCATTTGACTTTATTTTCATGGCATATTTATTACTAACTATATTTGGATACTTAGATGAACTATGTCAAGCTTTGCAAAAGAGGGATCAAGATATTGTTAATGCTATTGAGCTTGTATACATGACTAAGCTTCATTTGCAATTGTTGCGGGAGGATGATAGATGGAAAACTTTTATCAATGATGTCACTTCTTTTTTTGTTAAGCATCGCATCAAAGTTCCTGACATGAATGATTTCTATGTTCCTATGCGGAGACCAAAAAGTGTTTCTTTGGAAAAGTAAAGAATTCTCATCGCCTCCATGTTGAAATATTTTTAAGTGTTATTGATATGCAACTTCAAGAGCTCAATAGCAGGTTGGTTAAATTTGTTTCAAATATTTATTTCTAAATTCCAACGCATCCTTGCTTTCTACTAATACATTTGCTTCTTATGACAGGTTTGATGAAGTTAATATAGAGCTACTTTTTTGTATGGCATCTTTGCATCCTGCTGATTCATTTACTTCATATGTTAAGGATAAAGTTCTTAAACTTGCTAAGTTTTATATTAAAGATTTCTCGAACATAGATTTGATCCAACTTTCTTTACAACTGAGATACATCAAAATACAAGGTTTCGAGAAGTGAAGAATCTCAGTGAGCTCTCTATTAAACTTGTTGAGACAAAGAAGCATGATCGCTATAAACTTGTTTATTTGCTGCTCAAATTGGTATTGAATCTTCTTGTAGCTACTGCAAGTGTAGAGAGAGTATTTTCGACAATGAATCATGTGAAGAATAAACTAAGAAATAGCATGGGTGAACAATACTTAAATAATTGCTTAGTTATATACATTGAGCGTGAATTTTTTCTACAAGTTAGTGATGATACTGTCATCAATCGCTTTCAAAGCATGACGGAATGCCGTATTAAGCTGTAATTTTCTAAAATATTTTTTGATGTTGGTTATAGTGCAAACATGTAATTTAACACATTTGAACTTATGTACTATGTCATTTAAACTTGTGTTGGAACGAATATGTCTTATGTTCGCACTATAGTCAAAATTTTGGCTCCACCGCTGCCGGAATTGGCGTTAGATTCTAAGCTAGCGTACAATCATTCCATCCACCTAACGCTGCCGGGAATTCCACGAGCCCACATCCAGCTGATAACGCGCGAGTTAGTACAAATCAAGACCGCTGATTTAAAAAGAAGACGTTTTACCTTAAGCAACTAGAGGCTAGAGGGAAGGGAACACGTTGGATTAATTTCAACGGTGGATTGTGATCAATGACTAGTTGCATTGGATGATATTGAAATGTTGGTTTACGTAGGACGGCAGAAGGAGCAGTAGTTGTATTGTAATCAAGCCCCCTAATAGTTTCCTAGAGCGTAGTGCAAATAGCGCGAAGTACACGGACGAAAGCGTTATATCGCTCTACAAGAACTCGTTACAAGTACAAAAATTTTGGGTTGCCTATACAAGATTTAAGATTCGATTGTTTTTTCAGCCTAAAATAGTTAAATTTTAGTTCATTTACAACTTTATTATACATAAAATATAGTAAATTATTTATGTAATTTTTATTTTTCGTCACCATAATGATTCTCAAAAGTCTTAATAACTCATATTTCCATCATATAATTCAAAACCTAACATATACTTTGGGAGATTGAGCAAAAACAAAGACAAAAAAATGAAATTCTATACAAACAAAATACAACAATATGGCGAACCTGTTATGTTTTGAAGAAAATATTATAATAAATTCGGACTCAATCCATCGTATAAGAAGAAGTGCAAATCTTAAAGCATATTGGAATGATAAAAATTTGACTATTTTGATAAAAAAAAAATAGTCGAGTGTTGTTTAGCAAAACCGAATAGATTTTACGGTTACCAGTCCTCTAAAATTGCAATAGAATTACTAGGTTCCAAAAAAAAGAGCCTAAGCCAACGAGGTTTGAGCATTGACTAATGGACTATTGACTACTGAGCAGTGGCATCTCAGCCCTCAGGGTCCCAACAACGTAACCACCTTAGACCACTTCATAGGCCACCTCAGCGCCTGTTCCCCATCCCGTTCCTTTCTTCCAAGTTAAAAACCGAACAGGCGAAAAAAAAAAGACCACAACACAGGGACCTTTTCTTTCCCCCTTCTCCTTGGAGGCTTGGACCAAGGAAAGAATCGAGCCATGGCGATGGCAGACGCCGGCGACCCCACCTCGGACGCGGCCGACGACTTCGAGTTCCACATCCTGTCCTCCGGCGGTCTCGTCCCGGCTGGCGCGGGCGCGGCGGCCGATATGTGCGTGGCCGACGAGGTCTTCTCCCACGGCAAGCTCCTCCCGCTCCGCCCCTCCTCGGCCACAGCCGCCTACGCCCCCATCCTTGTCCTGCTGCCGAGGTCCGAGTCGGTCGCGTCCACCGCGGGCTTCGGCTCGCGGTCCGACAGCCGCAGCGCGAGCTCCAGCGGCAGCAGCAGCGGCTGCGTCAGCCGCAGCCACTCGTCGAAGAGCGCCTCCTCCGAACACGGCGCTGCGCCGCCGCGGCGGTCCCTGTCGAGCAGCCTGTTCTACGGGCACCCGAGCCCGTCGCCGCAGCTGCGCTCGCGGCCACGCCGAAGCACCGGGTCGGCCCCGCCGCCCGCCGCGTGGGGCATCATACGCCTCGGCGTCGTCGGCACTCCGGACGTCTACCCTCCGCGCCCCGCTGAGGCCAAGAACGCCGCCGCGGCGAGAGGCGGGAGCGGCAGGAGTGCAAGATTCGAGCAGGCGGGCAGCGCCATGGACAGGAAGCATGCCGTGGGGCTGTTCGGCGACGGGCTCGGATGCAAGTGCTCGCCCGACGTCGTCGAGCCCGTGAGTTTGCCGGAGGCGATGAAGAGGAGCAGGGCTAAGCGAGGCGTGAAGAGAGGTCAGAGCGTTCGCCGTAGTAGGATCCTGGACTGGCTCGAAGAGCTTTCCATTACCAAGGAGAAGAAGTAATCTTGTGCAAAGATCGTGTCTTTCTCTTGAGTCAAGTATGATCAAGGAAACATCTAACTTTGCTCACTAGATATTTCTTGTTTGATTGACGGGAAATGCTTAATTTAAAAAAACTTAGTTTGTACAGATTATGAAGTTCATCATAACTTATCTTTCTTCTCTGTTCCTTAATCATGCAATTCCCGCAATTTCTACTTGCAGGATACTGGTATTTCATTGTAAAGTAAAACTTTGCAGACCATATGTTACCTTTAGTAATAGTTTTCATTTTGTCGTTAGTACTTGTTGCTAGAATCTTACAATACACTCACCAATAAACAAACTACTTAAAATTCACCTTTCATGTACTTACACCCAAACTCAGCTGTCAGACTGACTGTCAATGTTAGTAAAACGACTTATCCGTATATATAGAAATGCTCAATTCATTATTAACGAGGTCCTTCCGATTGACTTGGACACCCTGGTTTATCATATCCTAGTAAACTCCTTTGCGCGGTGCTGATGTACACTGGCAACATGGAGTTTGGGGAAAGCAAGGTGCGGTGCTGGTGGGGAGGATGCCAGAATCCCTTTCCAACGCGACAGGCGTGAGCTGGCAGGCGCCGGACGAGCACGAAACGAGCGGTTTGCAGTTGCGAGGGGTGAGGGTGTAAACAAAACTAGAGTTCACGATAGTTTGTAGAGACTGCAAATCAACATAGTTTGTAGAGACTATGCAAATCAACATAGTTTGTATATATAGTGTGTCGGATCGTAAATATTATCTGACAAAGACATTACAATGTATCCAACAAGGACTTTACAATGAGTTAGAAACGAATACGATATAAGAAATTGTATCATTTACAACATGGACTGATATTTCCGAAACTGTCAGAGATACCAAATATCTCTTAACAGCCTCCCTCAATCTAAACCTGGAGAATCAAGGTTGAGATTGTGACATAACTTCATGAACTGTCTGGTTGGCAACGGTTTAGTGAAAATATCACCAATTTGATCTCATGAAGATATGAACCGTATGTCCAACAGCTTAAGAGCTACCTTCTCATGCACAAAGCGGAAATCCACCTCGATATGCTTAGTTCTTGCATAAAAAAAGGGATTCGCAGAAAGATACGTAGCGCCTAAGTTATCAAACCAAAGACTCGGTTGTCTGAGCTGAACAATACCAAGTTCAGATAGCAAAGACTGAATCCATGTGAACTCAACTGTAACATTAGCTAATGCCTTATATTCTGACTCAGTACTTGATCGGGACACAGTAACTTGTTTTCTTGAGCTCTATGAAAGTAAGTTTGTTCCAAAGAAAACTGCAAAACCACCTGTCGAACGTCGATCATTAGAACATCCCGCCCAGTCTACATCTGAGAAACCACTGATCAAAGTGGAAGATGATTGCTTGATTACAAGACCAAGCTCAGAAGTGTTCTTCAGATATCGCAGAATACGCTTGGCTGCTCCCATATGCTGATCGGTTGGTGTATGCAGGTATTGACAAAATTTATTAACAGAGAATGAAATATCTAGTCGTGTCATTGTGACATATTGTAAAGCTCCAACAAGACTCATGTATTTCAAAGCATCTGTAGATAACAGCACCTGCCCAGTATCTTTAGCCAACTTTTCAGAAGTAGTCATAGGTGTGACAACAGGCTTATAGAACTCCATATTGAATCTTTTGAGAAGATCACATATATACTTTTTCTAAGACATAACAATTCCTCCCTGAATTGGAATGATATCAATGCCAAGAAAATACTGCAATGATCCAAGATCCTTCGCAGCAAACTCATCCTATAATTGCCGAATAAGACAATCTGTTGCCTTGAATGAGGAGCTAGTGATGATTATGTCATCAACATAATCAAGAACATAAGTAGTCACTGCAGGCCACTAAAACATAAATAGAGAAACATCTGACTTGGAGGACATAAAACCAAGCTCCTAAAACTTGAGGCTCAACCGAGAATACCAGGCACGAGGCTCCCGTTTTAAACCATAGATAGCCTTATCCAATTTGCAAATAAAGTGAGGAAATTTGGAATCAACAAACCCAGGTGGTTGCTGCATATACACTTCCTCTTGTAATTGACCATGAAGAAAAGCATTAGAAACATCCGCTTGTCGAAGATCCCATCCTTTAGAGAGAGCAATGGATAGAACCAATCGAATAGTGGCTGGTTTGATAACTGGTGAAAAAGTGTCATCATAATCAATACATTGTCGCTGTTTGAAGCCTTTGGCTACTAGGCGTGCTTTGAATCTTTCCAAAGAGCCACCAGCCTTAGTCTTAAGTTTAGAAACCCACCGACTATCAATGACATTGCGACCAACCTGTGTAGGAACAAGTGTCTAGGTCTTGTTTCGGAGCAATGCATCATACTCTTCTTGCATAGCCTGTTTCCAGTTTGTGTTAGCAAGTGCTTCAGTAAGAGATGTCGGTTCCACAACATCGGACACTCTGGCAGCAGCAAGCAGTCGACGATGTGTTGGAAACGGAATGGTGCCATCAGTGTGCATCTTCGGTTGTCCGAGGACGACTGACAGCAGGAGAAGAAGAGACAACCACCGATGCTATTAGCGACCCCACTCAAGCCAGTACTAGATTTGCCTTCAGGCTCACTAGCACCTTGCACCAAATCTAGACCATTGCCAACAATAGGTTCTAGATCTGCATCATCATAAAAAACAGTAGGAGAAAAAGATGCATTTGACAGATCAAGAGTAGTGTCATTGTTATGTTGGTCACTCAAAGAAGTAGGATTATGTGGAAGGAGTTGAGGGAGAAGAATCGAAGGTGTATTGGGAGGAGTATGTGGGGGTGGTAGGAGGAGATTTGGAAAACGAAAAGATTGTTTCATCAAAAATCACATCACGTGATATGTAGACTCGGCCACTAGGAACATGTAAACATTTGTAACCCTTATGAAGATTACTATAGCCAATGAAAACACATTGCATTGCTTGAAATTGCAACTTACGTTGGTTATACGGTCTTAAGTGCGGCCAGCAAGCACACCCAAAAATCTTAAGCAAAGAATAATATGTTTTTGTCACAAAAAGGCATTCTAGAGGCACATAGTTATGAATAACCTTACTTGGCACTCGATTGATAAGGTAACAGGCCGAAGCGAACACATCTGCCCAAAACCTAATTGGTATAGAGGAGTGAGCTAGCAGAGCTAGACCGACTTCAACAATGTGTCTGTGTTTATGCTCAACTATTCCATTCTGTTGATGAGTATGAGGACAAGATACTCTATGGCCAATGCCTACACAGTTAAGAAAAGTGTAGAGTCTTTGATATTCTCCTCCCCAATCACTTTGAACAAACAGAATATTTCTATCGAGGAGTCGTTCAACATTATTTTTGAGTTGAATGAAGACGTGCTCAACTTCGGACTTGTGTTTAATTGGGAAAAGCCATGTGAATATACTAAAATCATCAACAAAGCTCACATAATACTTAAAACCTCGAATAGATTTTGTGGCTGGTCCCCAGACATCCGAATGAGCAAATTCTAAAGGAAACAAAGTTTTATTGATAGAATCTGAAAAAGGTAATTGATGAGTTTTAGCCATTTGACAAGCATCACAAACTAAAGGAAAACTATTGCTAGATGAGTGAGCTAAACTATTATGTTTGATGACATGTTGGACAATGACATATGATGGATGACCAAGGCAAGCATGCCACTAATCGTGCGACGACTTGGTACTAAGGAAAACAGACTTGGGCTTGGACTGAGGCTCAGTTGGAGCAATAGGGTACATACCACCTCTACATCTACCTCTGAATAGAATGGTCTTTGTGAGACGAGCCTTCACAAGGAAAAAATCAGGATAAAACTCAAAGAAGATGTTATTGTCAGAAGTGAAACGATGAACATATAAGAGGTTTTTGGTGGTAGAAGGAACATGAAGCACATTGCTAAGTTTGAGATCCCTAGTTGGAGTATGAAAGGAAGAGTGATCAACATGACAAATCGACAAACCTGATCCATTAGCAGCGTGAACCTGATCCTTGCCATTATATCTTTCTTTGACTGAGAGTATGTCCAAATCGCTTGTAATATTATCAGTGGCTCTAGTATCACTATACCAATTTGTATCAATTTGATAGGATGGAGAAGCAACATGGTTCTCATCCCATTGATATGAGTGATCAAACCGATGGTAGCACTTAAGTGCTACATGACTTGCTTTTCCACATACTTGACAAACGGGACGATTAGTCTTGTATGGCATAGAATTATTACTATTACCTGCGTTTGATGAGTGGTTGGTGTAATTGGAGAATGATTTTTGTTGATTTCTTCCTCGGCCACGGACACGTCCTCCTTGTGACCCCTGGCCTTGACGTCCACCACGGTTGTTGTTATTATTGTGTGCTGAGAAGTTGATACTGTGTAGTTCTTCAAGCATCTCATTACGCTGATCAATTCTCAATTCGTGGCTAAGAAGATGGGCATAAACATTGTTGAGAGAGATTGGATCTGAACGTACATGTTGTGGAAGACACCACTGAGTCAAATTCTGTATCTAGCCCTGCCAGTATGAAGGAAATAATCTCCTCATCATGAAGAGGATTGCATGTGGTTGCCAATGTGTCGGCCAGATTCTTCATCTTGTTGAAGAATTCATGGATGTAGGAGTCTTTCTTCTTCATGGTTGTCATATGTACTTTGATTTGCATTGTTCGAGCTCTAGATTAAGACGAGTTGGCACGCTCAAGAGCCAACCAGACTTCTGTTGAAGTTGCCATGAACAATACTTGACCGAGTACCCCTTCTGAGAGAGATGAGAGAAGAGTATCCAAGATCAATTGATCTTGTTGAATCCAGGCCATATATGCAGGATTTGTCACCTGTACTTCATGGCTTTCTCTGATCTCAGAGATCGTCGGAGCTGGACAAACCATCGTGCCATTAACGAACCCTAGAACTTGCTGCCCTCGAAGGTAAGGCAACATCTGAGCTTTCCACAACAGGTAATTATCTCATCCCAACTTGATGTTGACGAGATTGCCGAAGGATGGCGTCAGCAGCAGAAGCAAGCCGACGAAAGTTAGCATAGATGAAGAGGAATTCATGATGGCAGTCGATGCAGAAGCTTGAGAGGGTGTAGTGCTCATATTTGTTGTGGAAGAGGCTCTACTACCATGTAAACAAAACTAGCGTTCACGATAGTTTGCGAAGATTGTGCAAGCCAACAGGCATATAGTGTGTCAGACTATGAATAGTATCCGACAAAGACATTACAATGTACCCAGCAAGGACTTTACAATGAGTTGGAAACGAATACGATATAAGAAATTGAATCGTTTACAACATGGTGTGATATTTCCGAAACCATCGGAGATACCAAATATCTCTTAACAAAGGGCTCCAATCCAAGAGCCATGGACCGTGGTGGAGCTCGCACCACCACCACCCCCAGATTGGCACTCGATGTTTGAATCTTCTTGTCGCTTGTCGACACGCTGTGAGATACCTTGAAACAGGCCTGGTCAATCGACGTCCGGTGCTTGTCCTCTCGAATCTCGAGCAGACATTGAGACAGCGATGCAGTGAGAGGAGCCGTAGCTCATACGTGGTGGTGCTGACACCAAGTAGCAGTAGCAGAGCTATCACGAAGGTGATGCTATGGACTGCAAACGGTGCAAACCAGCAGGAGAAGGAGGAGTAGTGGTTGGAAACTTGGTCCGGATGGGCTGGGTGTTGCATAGTGGGCTGATTCAGGAACAGTGATCAGTGGAGTTGTCATTTTTGCTACAGCGATTTGCTGTTTAGCCTGTAAAAGATACTCGACTGTATGGCCGAGGGGTATCGATGGAAAAGCAGAATATTCCCCAACTCCATCTCTTTCTCTCTTTGTTCTTCTCTATCTCCCAAATCACGAGAGTTGTCTCGGTTTCCTCGACACAACGCAAGGATCGTGACAAATTTGGTATCAGAGCCTTTCGATTCACCAGCAACTGGGGCGAAGAAGAAAGAAAAGAAGCCCACACTTACCATGAGAATGGAACCAGTAGAAGAGAAGGTCTCTACCTTGGACGACAACGTCAAGGCCATCCTAGAGATGTTCACGGGAATGGATGATCGGATGAAGCAAGCTGAAGCGTAGAGACCGACTGTTGATGACTTGCTGAATGGGCTGCAGCAGGCGACAGATGATCTCAGATTACGGGTGTCTCATTTGGAGGGAATGCCGCCCAATCTTCCCTACCCGGTGATGCTTCGAACCGATGGGTGCTCATGGAGTAATTCCAACCACGGGCATAATCTAATCAAGGGTGAGTTTTCCTATCAAAATTCTCCAGCTGCTTGTGATTTGGGAATGATGGGTGGTAAGGGATTGTTAGGAGCTCCAGGAAATCACAATCACCAACAAAGGGAGTTCTGTTTGCCTAAGATAGAATTTTCCAGATTTGATGAGGAACATTCGAGAGTTTGGAAGAATAAGTGCGAGAAATATTTTCATATGTTTCGTATATTAATCCAATGTTGGGCCCAATATGCCTCACTGCATTTTCATGGCAATGCCTCCTTGTGGTTGCAAACATTTGAGGCACAACACACGGTGGACAATTGGGTAGAGTTATGTGTAGCTGTGGAAAATAAGTTTGGAAGGAATTTATATCACAACTACATGAAAGCCTTGTTGAACATCAAGAAGTGTGGGGGAGTACAGGAGTACTATGATCAATTCCAAAGTATGGCACGCAAAGTGTTGGCACACAATAGGAATTATGATGATGTATTCTTCGTCAATAAGTTTATTGAAGGCTTGAAAGGAGAAATTAGGACAGCCATTGTTTTGCACAAACCTCGAATAGTGGATATTGCGTTGTCACTTGCCCTTTTGTAGGAAGAAGAATTGGTTGTAGCAGCTAAGAGGTATCATGGGCGTCAAGACCACAAGGACTATTCAAGGTTCAATCACAAGACGCAGACTTATGGTGGTAAAGGAATTCTGGGAGCTATCCTGTTGAACAAAAAGCTGAAAACAAGACCAAGGTAGAAGAGAGGTATGGGAACCTTAGATCACTGCGTAGAGCTCAAGGTTTGTGCATGAAATGCGAAGAGAAATGGGGATCTGGACACAAATGCCCATGGAATGTGCCATTACATGTTCTTGAGGAACTCATGGAGGTACTGCAGTTGGAAGGCGATGATGCTGAAATAAGTGATGGGGACAGTAAGAACAGCGATGAGGAGGTATGATGAGTATGTCTCAAAGTGCTACGGTGGGAGTTCAAGGCAAAAGGACGATTAGATTGCAAGGATGCATTGGTGATCAGGAAGTTTTAGTGTTGATTGACTCAGACAGTTCAGGGAACTTCATCAGTGATGCATTGGTGCAAAAGTTGCAAATCACCACACAACCAGCAAGGTCAATTCAAGTAGCTCTAGCTGATGGGGGAAGGATGTGTAGTAATCAACAGATTAAGGGACTCATATGGTGGACTCAAGGATACACTTTTTCCACTGATGTTAGATTACTGCAGTTAGGATACCATGACATGATTTTGGGTATGGTTTGGTTGGAAGAACAAGGTCCTATGTGGATTCACTGGAATCAAAAGAAATTGAGTTTTGTTCATGAGGGTCGGCAAATCACACTCCATGGTGTGAAGGATGTCACCAACAAATGTCATCAGATTTCTGCTAAGAAGCTCTAAGGATTGGTCAGAAATGGGGGGTTAGCTCAATTGGTTCACTTAATGTCACAACTGAAGTTCTACCACCAGCAGTGCAGGCAATATTGCAGGAATATGCTAATTTATTTTAGGAACCAAAAGCATTGCCTCCTCATAGATCCTTTGACCACTCAATTCCATTGCTGCCAGAAGTGAAACCAATCCAGATTAGGCCCTACAGATATGCTCCTAAACAAAAAACATGAGATAGAAAGGCAGATCAAGGAAATGTTACAACAAGGGGTCATTCAACCTAGCTTAAGTCCTTTTGCTTCCCCAGTGTTATTAGTAAAGAAGAATGATGGAACTTGGCATTTTTGTGTGGATTATAGGCAGCTAAATGCAGCTACAGTTAAGAACAAATATCCCTTGCCGGTTATTGATGAGTTGTTGGATGAATTGAGTGGTGCTTAGTGGTTTATCAAGTTGGATCTGAGAGCAGGTTACCACCAAATTAGATTGGTTGAAGAGGATGAATACAAGACAACCTTCAAAACACACTATGGACATTGGAAATTCAGAGTAATGTCCTTTTGACTCAAAAATGCACCGGCTACATTCCAGGCTGTAATGAATACACTATTTGTGTTAGAAATATGCCATAGAGGCAATCATAGAGATGGTTATATTTCATTATGTTCATAATATTGGATAATATATTATCATGTTCCTTGAATGAATCATTGGTTATGAAGATTAACAAGTATGTGACTTGTTGGTGAAACTCTTTTAACTTATATGATGTCGTTCTAAATGGATCCCTGGTCAGATGTCAATGGTCAGAACACTATTGACTCTATCGACCAGCACATTGTTTTGATTAATGACCATGTTTCACCGGTCATGGGTATAGGGATATCGAATCAATAATGTGAACACATGTTAGAGAACATGGGGTTGGATTGACCCACCTTGAGACACTATTGAGATTGTTATGATTTTATGTGTCATTAGTTGGTCTCAAGCAATGATGATGTATGATCTTTAGACCTGAGATCGGCATGGTTTTCTACATGTGTAATAGCACTTTTAGGGGTTGCCAATCACTACTCGTAACTGGGTAGTTATAAAGGGAGCTTTCGGGAATGCTATGAAACATGCAGAGGAATGTGACTGGTCGGATATGGGATTTGCCCCTCCAAACATAACAGGAGAGATGTCTCTAGGCCCCTCGTTGTGGTCGGATAAAGTAAGTGCACGGCCATGCCATTAGTAGTCGAAGTGTTTGACCACGTGAAGTTATCCGACACTAGATCGAGAAAATATTGAACAGTCCATGGATGACACAACATCTCACCTAGAATTCAACCAGATATCGTAAGGTAAATGGAGAATACACGAGTAGGTCGCTTAGTTCGATCAGTTACGCACTAGTCGTATGGAGATACGAGCTGGTCGTAGACTGGCCGAACGTAATCACAGAGTGGTCGTAACACGTCGTAAGGAGTTCTGAATCGATCGTGACCAAATCTGAATCGGTCGTATAGAGATAGGATCTAGTCGTAAGTGATGAGGACCTGGTCGTAGATCATATTGCAATAAGGTTCGTCTGATATTATTTGTGTGTATTCGGGAATCGTCATGTCCTGCTAGGAACCGCTAACGACTCGTGAACGGAAAGGGTTTCCAAGTCACAACCGATTACACATAAACCTAATGGGTCACATACTTAACGGGTTGGAACAAACCAGTACGGATACGATTCGTAAAACGTGTTCGGATAGGATCCGTCATGTACACTATATAAGGAGATGCTTGAAGCTATTGGGAGTGTGACGAGTTAACGTGAGTTGCTCCATCGAAACCATAGCTGCTATCTTCCTGAGAGCTCTGCCATACGACCTGGTGCTAGCACACCGGTGTACGGTTGCTCCTTCCCTGGACGTGTGGATACCGTAGAGACGCTACTGCGGTTGCTGTTGCGCTTGAGAACGATCCGCGATCTTCATAAGGAACTGCAGAGGTTGCTAGAGGAGGCGATTGACTCGCGAGGACGCAAACGATCGACTACGACCACTGCATCGACGTGCTCGACGCTAGACGATCGACTACGACCACTACATCGATGTGCTCTACGTTGGACCAGGTTGCTCCAACTCTTCTTCCGCTGCTCTGCGCGTCTGGTGGTAACGATCTGTGATCATCTACTTGCCTGGCTTCCTGGTTTACGTGGTAGAAAATTTTTGATTTGTTGCTATTGTAGCCTACCCGTACCCCGACAATTTGCACCGATAATCAGAAAGTTTCTGCTTGTTTTCGTAGATGACATACTTGTATACAGTACGACACTTGATGATCATGTACAACATCTACAGCAAGTATTCAACATTCTCACTGAAACTAGTTGTTAATCAAGCAGTCCAATTGCTCATTTGCTCAGCCTCAATTGGAATACTTGGGTCACATTATCAGTGCTCAAGGAGTGGCCACAGATCCTTCTAAGATATATGCAGTTAAGCATTGGTCTCCTCCTTGCAATGTGAAACAACTCAGAGGATTCCTTGGGTTGTCAGGTTACTATAGGAAATTCATCAAATATTATGGCATTATCAGTAAGGCATTGACTAAACTTTTAAAGAAAAATGTTGCGTATATATGGACAGAAAGGGAACAGATAGCTTTTGAAGCCATTAAACAAGCACTAGTTCAAGCCCAATGTTGGCATTGCCAGACTTTACCAAGGAGTTTGTTTTGGAAACTGATGCAAGTGATATGTGCATTGGTGTTGTCCTCATGCAACAAGGTCACCCCATAGCATATTTAAGCAAAGCCTTAGGGAAAAAGACCAAGTGATTATCTACATATGAGGAGTGTTTGGCGATACTTATGGCAGTAGATAAATGGAAATCGTATCTGCAACAAGGTGACTTTACTATTGCTACAGATCATAAGAGCTTGTTGCATCTGGGAGAACAAAGAATTACCCAAGCCATGCAACACAATGCCTTTATGAAACTATTAGGCTTGCAGTATAAATTGGTATATAAGAAGGGATTGGATAATAAAGCTGCAGATGCATTATCTAGAAAGGAGCAGGATGAGAAGTGTTGGCAATATCCACTAGCAGACTGAGATGGTTGGTAATAGTAGTGGAAGGTTATCAGAAGGACAATGCAACAAAGATATTGCTGGCTGAACTAGCATTGACTGGATCCAATTTCGAGGGATTTGTCATACAAGATGGCATTATTAAATGCAAAAGCCAAATTTGGTTGGGCAAACACACAAAAGCACATCAGACAGTATTGCTTGCCATCCATGATAGTGGTGTGGGAGGACACAATGGCATCACTGCTACTTATCATAAGATCAAAGTATTATTTGCATGGCCAGGTATGAAAAAGGACATTCAACAATTTGTTTCAGCTTGTTCTATTTGCCAACAAGTAAAACCAGAACATGTTAAAACACTAGGTCTGCTATCCCCATTACCCATTCCTACTCAATCTTGGACTACTATCAGTTTGGATTTCATTGAAGGCTTACCCAAGTCCAAGGATTTTGACACCATTGTAGTGGTAGTGGACAAGTTCTCTAAATATGGTCACTTCTTGCCCTTGACGCATCCATTCACTACTTGGACAGTAGCCCAATTGTTTCTTACCAACACTTACAAATTGCATGGACTTCCACAGGTGATCATCTCTGACAGAGACAAGGTCTTCACAAGTGCGTTGTGGCAAGAATTATTCAAGTTAACTGACACCAAACTGAATATGAGTTCAGCTTATCATCCCCAAACCGGCGGTCAAACCGAGAGTTTGAACCAGCGTTTGGAAACCTATCTTCGATGCATGGTGCAAGCTTGCCCAACTAAATTGTCTCAGTGGTTACCTCAAGCAGAGTTTTGGTATAACACTACCTACCACTCAGCTCTAGGTAAAACACCATTTGAAGTACTCTATGGTCATCCACCGCGCCACTTTGGCATTATCAGTGGAGATGGCAGCTCGGTTCTGGAATTAGAACAGTGGTTGCAGAATCGTGAGCTCATGACCAAGATGATTCAGCAGAACCTTCAGAGAGCGCAGCAGAAAATGAAGGACCAGGGCGACAAAAAATGATCTGGTCAAGAATTCCAAGTGGGAGATTTAGTCTACCTCAAGTTACAAACTTTTGTCTAGCTTTCGGTTGCTCGCATAGCATCTCATATCATTCAGAAAGTGCGCAAAATGGCATACAAACTGGATTTACCGGTGGGAAGTCTTATCCATCTAGTGATTCATGTCTCCCAATTGAAGAAAGCAATCAAATCGCCAGAATCTGTAAGTCCTGATGATTCACTCAATCTCATTTACTCTGACCATGTTCTCTGTCCTGTGAAGATTGCTACGATGTGCCTTAGCCGAATGGGGCTCAAGATCACCCCGTAGGGATTAGTCTAGTGGTCTCAATCGCCGCCGCAATGGTCCACGTGGGAGAATCTTCATGCCTTGCGTCAATAGTTTCCATCGGCATCAACTTGGGGTCAATCTGCATCTCAAGCGATGGGGAATGTCACGAAAGTGACACTATGGATTGCAAACGGAGTAGGAGAAGGAGTAGTGGTTGGAAACCTAGGCCAGATGGGCTGGGTGTTGCGTAGTGGGCTGATTCGGGAACAGTGACCGGTGGAGTTGTCGTTTTCGCTACAGCGATTTGCTGATTAGCCTATAAAAGATACTCGACTGTATGGTCGAGGGGTATCGATGAAAAAGCATAATATTCCTCAGCTCCATCTCTCTCTGTGTGTGTTCTTCTCTATCTCCCAAATTCTACACTAAATCGCGAGAGCTGTCTCGATTTCCTCGGCACAATTCTAGGATCGTGACAAGCGCGTAATCGATCGATTCCCATTGGTCACCTGAAATTGCGTGCGCGCTGCGGCGACCGTGACCGGCCGGTGCAGTAATCAGTTCCCGACGGTGACGTCCATCCTTTTCTCGTTGCCGTCGAGAACTCGAACAAAAAAAATATCATGGTGCGTGCGTGGTCGGAGCAGGCGAGGCTGGCAAAACGCTCGGTGCTATTGAGCTCATGTTCAAGGCATGTTTGCTGGTTCTTCAAAGTGTTTCTTCAGATGGGTTCTGTGGGGAGATTGGGCAAGACCAGACTGATTCTTTGATCGGTTTGAAAGTTTTTTTAATTAGCTCATCTAACTCCACCTAATCAGTTCTTTTACAAGGCGATGGACGAGCGAGACGGTCGCTGCTTTTTAGTGGCTGGAACTGACAAAGACGATGCTGCACTTGGCTTTGCTAGATTCAACAAACTTTAGCAAAAAGAAAGACGCGCACATCGTTTCTCACTAACCTGAGTGTCCTTGGTTTGCTGAATAAAAAAAGGTGTGGGATAATCGAGTGAAACGCTCAGAAATCTCGAGAGCGTGGGCGCAAGTGAGGCCAGAATATGCATATGGGTGAAAGCAACACAAACAAAGTAACGGAAAAAGCGATACTAGATCGTAAAAGACAGAATTTGGCAGGACAAAGTTACAAAAACCGGCGGGAGCCTATGATGTGCACCGCACACTGGAACATAAACAAAGAGACTAATCATGGCGTCTACACGAGAAAGGTTGCACTGCTTCTTTTGTTTGCAACTACTGGTTCCAATTTTCGACGTGGCTAAAAGTGTTTATATATATAAACCTAATCCATTGTATTCTACATAGTACAGTACTGCTCCATATGCAACAGTAAAACCGGCATGCTACGCAAGTTCCTGGGCTGAGTGCCTCTTCGTCATTTATCAAAGATCGAGATGTACCCTCACGAAATGTTTGGATCTCGTCATCCCAAAGCCAACCTGATCCTCAAAGTACCATCAGTACTCTGGGATTTTTTTTGGCCTAAATGGCATTGTTTTCGTGTTGTATTAGTGGAAATGGCTCTCCTCATGCCGCATTTGCAAAAATGGTACCTCATCCGCACTTTCATAGCCCAGACATGCTGTGTGCCGACACATAGCTGCGTTCGCACGACCACCGCTCGGATGCGCCTTGCCTACACGGCCACCGCTCACACACCCCTCAAACAGTGCAACCACTACAGCCTAGTGAGCTGCTGACGCAGAATCCATAATCTTTACATTAATCGTACTTTAGTCAACAGTTCCAATGTGTTTTATTGCACGAAATGTGTTTAATTGATAAGAGTGGAACTAATGCTGGTATAATTGTGGTTGTGCTTCTGTTAGTTCTGATTTATTCACGCTTGTAGGATTGGACATGGATGTTTATAGGTGAAATGTTTGAACAAAAGCTTTTCTGGAATCATGATGTCACTGAAATCAGAAAGGAATGACAAATAGTCGGTAGTGATTTTTATATGATGGCATTAGACAAACATTGCAACAATGAAATTTCACATTAGCATGCAACTGCAAGCTCTCAGTTTCTGAATAGTTTAGTTGGGCGGGTAGTGAAATGGATCTTCCAACTTGCCATTCAAGGAGAGTAGTGGCAACATTTTTTTTCATGAGTTTACCGCCAAAATTCCAACCTGCGAGGTCTGGAATACAAGTTCATTGTGAAACATTTCTTAGTTGTATGGAAGCACAAACTAATGAAAGTTGCTTCACATTTTATTATAGTAGTCATCTAGTAATGTGTATTATGGAAAAATTTTCTATTGCATTTTATGGTTTAGTTCCACAGTCTACACCGAACCTTTTCGCTTCATTAGGTTATTTGTGATGCGCACTCATGCCTCTCTTCTTTTTTTTTTCCTTTTCTTGTTTTATTCCTTCCGGGTTAAGTTTTTACATATTATGTAGCTCCAGAAGTGTTGTGCAAGCATTATGGACCAAAAGCCGATGTCTGGACTGCTGTTGTAATTCTCTACATTCTACTAAGTGGTGTACCCCCATTCTAGGCAGGTTAGTATTTGATTCCATGTCCAAACTGTTGTGATTTCATGAATCCATATGAACCTTGTTGTTTTCTGATTTTATTTTAGTCTGGAACAAATTTACTCCAACGATATGCACATAACATACAAAATATGCATACAAATATAGTAAAATAAAACACATAAAATATATGTAGTGTAGTTACACACATGATACAATATGATTCACTCGTCTGAGCCACTATCTGCTCGCTGTGTCTATGTCCTGGTTTTGCGTCGAGCATGTCCTGTGGGATACGATAGCTGGTCCAGAGATCGCGTATCGGTCCAAAGGGGTACGGAGACCGTTGAGTGGGCGGAGGTGCATCAGCAAGCTGACTCTGACCCAACTGAGTCTGTCCAACTTCATAGTCATGCAGCTAAGTCATGCCAAACTAGTTGACACCTGCAATGATGTCAGTAATTAACGATTAAAGAAATCCACGCCCGGATTGTCCACCCTCTATATACGCTGTCTGAAAGTCCATCAGTGCAGACGAGCTCTGGCCTTGATTGTACGATGTGCCATCAACCCCAGAGGAGCTCTACCCTTCGTACGGTACTCCATACTGGTCAATGTACGACAGGGGTGGGTGCCACGGTCCAAACCCTGGCGCCATGTACTGCTCCCTGGCAGGAGCTGGGAGGCCTATATCCTCATCAGTGGACGGATGGCCGTCACCCCCACAGTTAACTGAAGGCTGCAAGACGGAATGATGTTAGACGAAATAAATACTCAAGACGTAAATTGAACATCTCATACCTCCCAGATATACAGTGCAGATGACCGAGGGGGAGCGTCAGTCTGAGTACAGGGTGCGGACGATAGAAGTGATGCATCCCGATGGACCTGCGGCTGGAGAATGACATGATGTTAGCGAAACCTAAGACGTAACAAAAAAAAACAGAATGTAAATTTATACATAACTTACCTCCCCGCCGATCTGGAGCGTGGATGATCGACGGGGAGCACTACGATGCTCGTTGATATCATTGGGCTGTACTGACCTAGCCGGTGAGCACAACCCTCCCACTCGGTGCACGACGTGTAGGACGTCGTCTCTCGAACGACCGCAACTCATATTCGTTATTACATTCTTTGACTCCACGAAGATGTACTTCAAAGTGCTCAGTAGCCCCGGTACAGTGCGCTTTGGGCTGCGGATGACGGTCTTCGACGCGCCTACGATGCGCTGCTGATATTCGTTATTACCTAATTTGGTTTAGTAACAAAGAGTACAAATATGATCAATGAAACAACCAAAAGTCGTAAGTGTCTTACGGTGTCGTCACGCCGCAAAGCGCTATGTCGATCGAGCATGTGGCGAAGCCTCTCGGTGCGTCACCTACTCCGAATGCTCTGGTGTAGGACGGGTGAGTCTGGTGCGCGACCATGGTACATACCATTACATGTACTCACGGTATGGCCGTATGTCGTACGGTCGCTGCTCCTGCAAGATCTCGATGTGCGCCGACTCCGTCCAAGCTGTAATCCACTCATGCTGGACTGCTTGTCGGTCCTCAACATGTTGGGCCGCCCTCGATTGTCTGCATTCCGGAAGGATTGATGTTCGAAAAGAGGACATAGGTATGAAGTGTAAACATTACTCACATGGAGTTTGACTCACAAGTGGACGGCTCGCTGCAGGATCCTGCCGTCGGGAGGGGGCACAAGTTGGTACAAATCGAAATGTCGCATTAGGCGCTGTGATGCATAAGGCTCCACCATATTTGAAAACACCAGGTGGCGGGTCGTTGCCCATAACCCGGCGTCCTGGGTGCATTGCACGAACAGCTCGTGTGGCGCTACCGTGCCCACGAAATCTGGGCTCCATGGAGCCCGGATGATGTCGCTATCGTGCAACGACTCAAACTCATTGTGAAACAACGAGTAGCACCTCGTTGGTCTGTTCTTAGCCCAATGTAGATGGGCAGCAATCCACCAGTAGCCCACAGTGGACCCATCTATCGAGACGTGCAACTCGGGGTTCGGGTGCACTGCTTTCTCGAAGGAGGGCCGCCCAACAGGGAAGTGCTCCTAACTCCACAGCTGCAATAGCACGTAGCAGATGGCTAGGCTCGGTTTAACACTGGTGTTGCACCATGAAGCATCACACAACCCCCTATATGTGGCGCAAAGGATGGCTGATCCCTAGCTGTACTGAGGCATCGCCCCAGCCTCCACGTCAGCCAAAGACTCGACGATGTGGACGAAGCTGGGGTACACCCAATCGCCTTGTGTGGTGGGAAATAGGACCGAACCAAAGAGATGAAGAAGGTAAGAAATGAGGTGCGTCTTAACAACCTCGCCGGGTGTATCCTTCGGTCATTGACTGAAATATCTTAGCCAAGTTCGAGGGACGCCACAGGCACTGTCCGGGACAGGTATGCCGAACCAATGCTCCAACCTGGCCTTCTAGTCCGCTGGCGGATGGCCTGGAACAAGTGTCTCGCCCCAGATCGGGAGACCGGTCAAGAATGAGATGTCCTGGAGAGTCACCGTCATATCACCCCACCGAAAGTGGAAGGTGTGCATCTCGGGTCTCCACCTGTTGACAAGTGCTGACAGCAGACTGCCATCCAAGGTGAAGTGGTGTCTGACGGAGAGCAGCCTCACAAAGGGGCAACAAGCCCGTGTCCTAAAGGATTGGGACGTAGCGAGCGTCCAGTTGCCAGTAATCCCTCCCGGACTAAAGCACTAGGGGTGGACGACCATCCGCGTCTCCTCGATCCATGACTTGCACCGGTGATTCTCATCGTAGCTCCGGTAGAGGCATGACTTACAAGAGATGGAAGAGACATATTATTAGTGAAAAGATTGATAATGATGATAAATTACTAAAAATTAAAAATTATGACTAAATACAGTCAACAAATTAATGTACACAAATTGACTACGACCAAATTAAATACAATTAATGCAATGGATTGCTGTCAGCAGCTTGATGCCCTAATGCACTATTTATCCATAGGAGAACATATAACTTCTCTTGTGCAGATTGATTGTCCAACCTCAGGCTATCTAGCTTCAAAAGAGTTTGCACCTCATTTCATAGCTTACTTCAAAAGATGTGTGCTTAGTCTCTTGCAAACCTTATGTCGATATGATAGGTATATTTCTGTCAAGATTTATAGAAAAAATTGAACTACATGTTCATTTAATTTTGGTGTAAAATGCAAAACATATTTTTTTAATTATGTGTAGTATCTTGATTGTCTTAGTGATTATTGTTTTTATAGGATAAGAAGTTATCAAAGTATATTATTATTTTTGAATGAACTGTATACTGCTTCCTGAAGGACTCCAACCGAGATGCTTGTAAAAGATAACTTGTAGCGAAATGTTTAATGAGTGATGTATAGTATGTACATTATGAATGAAGTCTTTTTTTTTCTTCAGAAATAGTTATTATGATGTTTATTCCATTTCTATTATTGTGACATTTGAGAAATAAGAATTAGGGCAAAAATAAATTAAGACTTAATTCCAACTAATTATTGATGGCTAATTAATTATGTCTAATAAACTATGACTAATTTAATTACGACTAATTAATGATAGCTAATTAATTAAGACTTAATTCCAACTAATTTTTATGACTAATTAATTGAGTAAAACTAACTAATTAATTTGTAACTAATAAACCATGCCTGAATAATTACAACTAATTAATCACATAAGATTAATTTAACCATAGCCAATTATTTACGACTAATAAACTCGCACAAATTTTATTACAAAAAAATTTGAAAACGACTAAATTAAATACGTCTGAATAAGTACAACTAATTACCTACGAATATTTCACTACGACTAATTTACTAACCACACAATTAATAAAGAAATTACAAACGAGGAAAAAATTATCTACTAATGATGGCTGTTAATAATGCTGAGTCGTGTGCAAAAATGAAATCGACAGAACGAGCGATGCACCGAGGGACCGAGCGAGAATGCAAAACGAAATCGCCGACGCTCATTATTTATAGCCGCTGCAGGAGGGAATCAGATTCCCTTCCATGCGCGACGCCTTGTATGCATGCATGCATTTGCTGCAGAAGGTGATGGCAATGGATTTGATGGAGGTGATGACGCGCGTGGGTGCATGCATGCATAGCTGGGCGAGATGGAGGTGCATGTCCGGATGATGGCCGTGCGGGGTAGGTAATCCGAGCGGTGGCAGTGCGGACGAGAGGTGTCCGAACGGTGGTTGTACGGACGAGGGGCGTTCGGGTGGTGGCAGTGCGAAATTACACAAGTGACGGTGTGAGACTCTTTTGGACTGTTATTTTTACAAATACGACACAACGAGAGTCGATTCCGCTAATATGATTTAGAATAGTGACATTTAGACTGAAACCTCGTACTGGCTCTCGGAATAAGTACAACCACGCGTGACTCAAACTCCCATTCTTTCTCGTAAAAAAACTCCCATTCTTTTTACCGCCTTGGCAGTCCAAATGTTCTTACAAGTTGCAACAGCCAATGAGCACTTGTTAGTTCGTACTGGTCTTTGGGGACAGTGCGACTCTGTGAAGCGTGAAGCGCCAGAACAAAGCTGCTGGTAGCAACCTTCCGAGACAGCGTTTCCTGCCACAGGATTTACAGCAGCGCACTGACACGAGGCAAATGGAAGTTTTGCGAATTCACCAATCCTCTGTAGATGCGCACTACGACGTGTCAGTCTTTTGGTTAGGAGTATCGAGAGCCAGTTTAGCCGGTTCTGCGACATGCGAGAGTGGCAGCTAAAAGTACCACTCCTGGACTGTTCGTACATCTGGACCAAGCTTACTTATATTGCCCATTTTTTGGGGTATCAGAACCCATAGACCCTTGAGTTCAAAACCGAACTAACACAATTTTTTTTACGAAACTGCTAGAAATCAATTGAACGTTTTTGTTGGAGAAATCAATCGATATTTTGACCTTGGGATATGCTTGAAGACTCATGCCCGCAACACCTCCGTTTCCATCACCGGTGAGGTCGCCCGAGACGCCTCCGTTTCCATCACCGGTGAGGTCGACCCCGCCGCCACCGTGTCACTGCACTCCAAAGATTAGATTTTGGGTTCACCGGGGCCTAGCTATAGAGGGAGGGAGAGGTGGCGGAGGCACGGCGGTGGGAGGCAGTGGCGGAGGGGCAGCGGTGGCGCAGCAGGCCGCGGGTCGGAGGAGGGCGGTGGGTGGTGGAGATCAGCGGGGGAGCACGGGAATCGATTAGCAATTAGGAGGCGGGGTGGCTATGGCGGATCCGGCAGCGGTAGCCACTGGAGACGGGGAAGAAGGTGGCAGCGGGGGAGCACGGGAGGAGCAAGGGCGGCATGGAGGAGCAGGGGAGCACGGGAGGAGCAAGGGCGGCGTGGAGGAGCAGAGGCGGTGGGGGTGGCGACGGCGGATCCGGCAGCGGTAGCCGCCGGAGACGGGATAGAAGGTGGCGGCAGGGGGAGCATAGGAGGAGTAGGAGGCGGGCGGTGCCGGTGGAGGAAGAGGAGGCGGTGGTGGTGGACCGGTGGTTGGGGTGGGGCCGACGGGCCTCATCGGCGTCGGGGGTGGCGCCAGCGAGGTAGTGGGAGGCGGCGCGTGAAGGGGATGGTGGCGGCGGCAACGCGCGGAAGGGATGGGGATGAGTGAATGAGCTGGTTAGGTTTTGGCTTGTATAGAAATAGGGAAATGATCTGGACCGTTGGATTGAGATCGTGCGATTCAAAAAGTGACTGATTTTGTGGACTGAATTAGTCAAAATTTTGTGAATGATAGATAGACAAACCCATTTTAAAACAATATTTACGGCTCATTTCTAGCCCACGTCTAAGCACCCCGAGGATCCTAGAGTGTTGAACATGTATACTGTGATCAAACTGACCATCGTATCGTATTTGCGTGTGGGCCGGATCAATGAGCAAGATCGAGAGACCAGACTGTGAATCCGTGAACTCGTCTGAAGCTCAGATTATTTTAATGGCAGGAGATCAAACTTTCGACACTGTAAACACGGTATTATTGGGTTGTTAAAACACACACGGCATGGGTCCTCTGGCGCAAATATACCAAGCCCGGTAGGACTTGCCCAGACTCCATACAGCGGCGCAGGAGGCACCAGCATCTGCGGCCTGGAAGGGTCGTCACGGGGTTGACACGGATCCGGCCTCCTACTTCCATGCATCCATACGGCAACCCATGACAGCCCACCATTTTCTCGCGACACGGAGGCCTCCTCTCCTCCCTCCCACGGCGCAGAGCACCGTGTCGGTAGCCCACAGGCCTCAGACCACAGGTGACACCGTGACACGCGCAAGCAAACAGCGTTAGGTCTGCGCGGGCCGCAGACCCCCTAGTGGCGGCCTGGGCCGGTTCCACTTCCACCCCCAGTAGCCTACAGGCCACATAGTGCAACCGAAACTGCGAATTGGTGCGTGGTGCTGTGGTTGCGTGCGTGCTGCCGCTGTAGGGCGCCGCACTACTGCCGCCTGCCTGCTGTGTGGTTCACGCAACGCACCGGCCGCCGGTCGCCGGACACCGGTTTTCGTCGTTTGATCTCTACGTGGCCTGATTGGTTGAGGACTCTCGGCGTTTGTGGGGTTATGCTAGCTCCCTGCAGAGTCGAAACAGACTTTTCTGGTGTTTTCGGTGACTTTCATTTGATAATCTCTCTTGTGTTTACCTGGTGTTTTCGGTGAATTTCATTTCTCTTGTCTATCCATTGTATTCTCAAGTCTTTTGTGTTTGCCCAACCATAGCTAACCACTACTATGCATACAGTGGTGAGCACAGGTTTGATCACAGGAGAGCTGCTATACATACGATGTTCCCTTGTACGACGTAAGTACGATGCACTGAAACGAAACAACGTGAGCACCCTACGCTTGGCTGCTAGCTTGTCGCCTCTGCCATACTCCTGTTGCCATCTTCGTCGCCCGGGCGTCGTCGTCATCACCTAGCTGCCTTCGACTTGCACGTCGGCAGCACCAGCAGCGGCGCGTACGTCGAGCACCTCATCACTTCCTCCTGGACGCAGCGGCAGAGCACGAGGACTGGACAGGGCGTTCTTGGGTGGCGTCGTGGTTGCCGAACTGCCATATGTGAAGCAATTCCGGATCCAAAGATAGCGTGACGTCAACCACAATATGCAACAATGAAGTCAATATGCTGCATATTCATGCGAAGCTACCTATCATGATATGTACAAACTGACCAACAATCTATTTTGGTACTTGTGGCTCAAAAGACCTACTACATCCGATTCCAGTATAAGTCGTTCTAGATTCCAAACTTTTTTTGTTTTGATCATCAATATATAAAGAATTATCAAGATTGATAGCATGAAATTGGTGTCACTAGATTCATCGTGAAATGTACTTTTATAATGTATAATCTATCTATCTATTATATTATTAAAGCGATAGAAAAAGAAGCCACCACGTTCACTCTTAAGGGCTAGAAATTCTCACGTTAATCGGTGGAAAAAGAGAAACATCTACACCGTTGATTATAGTGGGTCCAGATTATAACGATCCGGATTAAACGAAAGAGTCCATGTCAAATATAATATAGAAATAAGAGTCTATGTCAAGTACAATGCAAAAAATAACTAAAATTCGGAATAACAAATAAAATAAAATTAGCAATTCCATTTTGACATGAATTCATAAGTAAAATCACTAGATAAACATAATTGAGAATAATTTTTAAAAATAGTAATTGCATTAGTATACAAATTCCAACACAAAATAACAGAAATTCGGAATAAAAAATAAAATAAAATTAGCAAATTGATTTCGATACTAATTCCAAAGTAAAATCACCAATAATTGTAATTCTTAATATATATATATATATATATATTAAAAATAGCAATTGGATTAGTATAGGCATTCCAACAAAAATAATTAAAAATTGAGATAAAAAATAAAATAAAATTTGCAATTTTATTTCCATATGAATTCCAAAGTAAAATACTTAAATAAATAGAATCCAAAAAAATCATTACTTTGATTTCCATACAATTCCTAAGTAAAATCCTAAATAAATATAACTAGGAATAACAATTAAACCAAAAATAGCAATTGGATTAGTATACAAATTTCAACAAAAATAAATTGATTTTGGGATAAAAATAAAATAAAACTAGTATTTTGATTTCGATACTAATTCTCAAGTAAAATATATAAATAACTATAATTTAGCATAAAATTAACAATTATATTAGTTTACAGATTTCAACATAAAATAATTGAAATTAGGGACAACAAATAAAAGAAAATTTGTAATTTGATTTCCATACGAATTCCGAAGTAAAATCTCTTAATAACTAAAATTTTGAATAAATAAAATATAAGTTATAATGAGGACATCGTGAATAGTGTTGGATGAGACCACGAAAGAGTGCAATGGCGTCGATCTGTTCTACAAGAAGACATTGATCCACTAGGAAACGAATAGCCGAGGCAATGACGACGAAGATGAGAACAATTCTATGTTGCTTACCTTAGTTGTTCGATAGGGACAATGTTGTGCTGCTTGCTGGAGCCGTTGAAGAGAAAGATCATAGTCAAAGGAGACAAGTGCTATGACGACGAATGGTGAGCATCGGCGTTGTTGAAGAAGTCCATGGCCAAAGAAATCCGATAATGGGGAAGACATAGCAGAGAGGAGATGAAACTTTGGATTAAAAACAAGCTATCGACGATATGTGATCATCAGGTAGCTAGAAGTATGCCATCGTTGGTGAGTGACATGGCATCACCGACGAGGGTGAGCAGATTCTCCCTAACGTTAGACAAAGACTAAGGCAGACATACCAACATCAGTGAAGATGGGAGGTCGTTGCAGTTAGTGAGGAAGCCACATCATTGAGTTGGACAATGTAGAAGAAGAAGAGTGACCGACACAGGAGAAGAAGACATCGGGCATGTTTACCATCGTACATGTGTATATACATGCATGCATCCTACGAATAGAGGCATGGGCGTACATAAACAAAGGAGCAAAGAGCTCGAAGTATAGATGGTGTAACGGTAAGGAATAGGCTTTGGGCCACTGGAGATAGTGCGACGAGTGTCCCGGCAGAGATCGACGATATTTGCATGCATATATGTGTAGATATCACAACGGTCATCATTAAGTGATAATTGGAGAGAAGTAGAAGATAACTATGTGGTAGAGTATTGCATTGAAAATGGTAGCAGCTGAGAGATATCGATCAATAATTGGGTTTGCTCTTGGAGGTTGGAGCAGAAAAATTGTGGCAGGGAGAAGAGATAGAAAGCACAAGGTTCGGTGGGGCAATCTACGTAAGGGAAGATAAGTTCAAGGTAGGTTGTCCATGGTGCATCGGTGTATATGTGGGCAATGTACTCTAATACCATGTAAAGTAATAAGATAATTTTGTTGCACACATAATCAATGTATTGCTTGAGATTAACAGAGGTACATGTGCATGCAAACATTTTGAAAAAGAGTTTAGGGTATGTAACTACATGATGTATACATAATGGAGAGTGATTAACTTATTATACTAATGATTTTCTTCCATGAAAACTCATATTTCAATTACGTTACTCAAGTTGTATTTTCCTTCAAGCTTCTATTATCATTTTCAAATATTTATGATATCTTAAAAATATAAATAGCTACAAGATACATAAATATGTTCTGAAGCATCTAAGTTATATCATTTGTCACTACAAACTTTAAAACAAATCTAGCCGTGCAAATGCGCGGGTCACCCCGCTAGTTATTTTTATTTGAAGCAACACGTTTTCATATAAATTGATGGTCAAATTATCACCTTGAAGACCGTGTCAATGCACAAAACGACTTATATTTAGAATAAGAGGAAGTGCACTATTCACCCTTTTTTTCAAGATAGCCCCAGAAAACCTATAAGAAAAACTCCAACAACCAATCCTGAGTGGCGGGCAGCGGCACACTACCCGTTCCTTCCCTAAATCAACCATTGCTTACATTGCATTAACATGACAAATAGACAAATACAGAGTACAAACCCTAACACCAGTGCATACATATCGCGTAACCGGTACGGTAATACTTGCACCACCAGAAACTGCAGATTTCCCTTGTGCAATTGTCGACCATAAGACATAACACGCTATGTATTACGTAGGATTCACACTAAAATTTTGAGCGTAAGAGTTATACTAGCAAAGCCAATCTCCGTCTCGCCGATCATCATTTACACGCACGCAAGCCGGTCATTGCTAGCTGAAAAGGAGGACCACCAATGCATTATAACCGATAAGTTATATAGGTAAAGGATCTGTATTGAGAAATGGAATGAACATTGGATACGCTCAACATTGCATGCCATTTTTGGAGACAATCCACTACTACAGAGAAGACTATACTGGACGTCACATCACAGACGGTTCTCCAGAACCGCCAGTGTTGTAATTATCACAGACGGTTTAACAAGCACGGCCTTCTATGTTACTAACGATAGCTAGAACCGTCTGTGATACGTAGTTATCACAGACGGTTTTTAATAAAAACTGTCTGTGATAATTCACAGACGGTTCTTGATAAGAATTGTCTGTGATGGCCGACGTATCATAGATGATTTTTTGTAGAAGCCGTCTGTGATAGTAGGCATTCACAAACAGTTTATACCACAAAACCGTATGTGTTGTGACTTATCACGGACAGCTTACAAACCGTATTTGATAACCGCCTGTTATCACAGATACATAAATTCAGACGGTTCAGAAACAGTCTGTGATGACTGTTTAGAACCGTCTATAATGACCTTTTGTGCAGTAGTGATCGTATCTGTATGACACACTCGATATCTGCTTTACAATGTAGGGTGTTCAAAGCCAGGGTATAGTTCATATACACATGCAGTTTCGTCAAAACTAAAATTGAGAAATGAAACTCAATGCATTTAAGTGTTCTTTGTCTACCACTGAGTAGATATGCATGCCCTGCAGGGAAGTCATTATGTGATCTCTCTCCAAATATGAGAGCATAAATACTAGTGTTCATTGGCTGTTCGATCTAAACTTAGGACTTAGTATTAGTATTTAGTAAGGTACCACTGCAGTTGTTTTCTCCCCTGTTTTTGAGAGAGTATAGAAACACCTCTTGCAACAAGATTACGCGTCCAAAATCCATCAACAGCGAGAGCTTAGCAAACATTTTTAGCATTGCACTAAGGGTTTTGTTAGTTGGGTCTGTCTATTAAACATTCGACAGTTTTTTCCTTCCAAAACCGTCGGATAGAGCTATAACGCCCTAGATTCATCCCCAAATCCTATAAAGCAGCCCATCCCAACCCTAACCCACTGCCTCCACTCCACACAACCCGCCGCCGCCGCCACTCCACACGCCGTCGCCGCCTCCCAGTGACTCGCCGTCGTCATCCCCGATGCTGGCGCGACCCACCGGCATGCCCTCTCCGCCACGATTCCCGTCGCCCCCGCCGACCTCCACCACCCACCGCCCTCCTCCGACCCACGGCCGGCGACTCCACCGCCGCCTCGCCGCCCCCGCCATCGCCGCCACCGCCATGCCTCCGCCGCCCTCCCTCCCTCTATAGCTGGGCCCCGGTGAACCCTACCCCTAATCCGGCGAAGCCCCTCCCTCCTCCACGCCGCCCCTACTCCTCCCGTGCTCCCCCGCTGCCACCTTCTTCTCCGTCTCCGACGGCTACCGCCACCGGATCCGCCATCGCCATCCCCACCTCCTAATATTCTAGTCGATTCCCGTCGCCCCCGCCGACCCCCGCCACCCACCGCCCTCCTCCAACCCGCGGCCGGCTGTGCCACCGCCTCCTCGCCGCCCCTCTGCCACCGCCGTGCCTCCGCTGCCCCTCTCTCTCTCTATAGCTGGGCCCCGGTGAACCCTACCCCTAATCTGGCGAAGCCCCGCCCTAACTCGCTGCCGCCACCGCCACCGGAGAAGATGGTGTTGCCGGCCGAAGCACGAATCTCCAAATAAAAATGTAAGGTCAGAGATTCGACTGTTTTTTAGCAATTCCGTAATTTCGTCTTCATTTTTCTAGAATGTTTTTTCTCCAATTTTTTTAGAGTATGATTGCATGTTTTTCTTCCTTCCCCTCTTCTAGGGCATGAGAGAGAGAGAGAGACAGAGACAGAAAGTGAGAGATTCTCATTACAATGACCAAACTGATCAACCAACTAGTAATGAATCAGCAAGTAATTAAACCCAATTTAACAAGATCATCTTTCATATCATGAACATACACAAACAAACCCTAAATACCATATCCATGCAAACAGGCATACACCCACACAACACTCACCTTAATGTAACCCGTATGCCATCCGTGCGTCGCACGACTCATGACGGCACCCAAGCCGACGCGAACACGACGTTGTGCCCCTTCCATGTGAGCGTGAGGTCGTCGTCCTCCCGCTTCATCCCCCATCCCGCCGCGTGCTCGTTCAGCATCGCCTTCACCTCCCCGGCCGCCTCCTCGCCGAACGCCACTGCCCGGAACCCCGCGCTGCGCATCCTTTGCCCCCACATCGCCCTGTCCTCCTGCCGCTCCACCCTGTCCACCCCCTCCTGCGCCAGCACGTTCTCCACCTTCCACCCCACCTCCGCCTCGTACCACCGCCGCTGCTCGCTGCCCTTTGGCAGGAACGTGTCCACGGCGTCGTATGGGATCCACAGGAAGTTGAACGCCGCGCGCAGCCTCCCCACCACGTCGTCGGCCGTGAAGTCGGCGTCCTCTTCCACCACCACGACTAAGCTGGGGTCGAGGGTTCGGAGGGACTTGAGGAGCATGGTTCGGAGCGAGACCGGCTGCGCCAGGCTCACCGATCCGGCTGTCTCGTCCGGGACGGTGTGCAGCAGCATGTGGCAGTTCACGACGAGCGCCTCGCTGCCGTCCGAAACCAGCTGCTGCATATGCAGCTGGTCGACCAGGGACATCAACGCGTCGGCCGGCGAGGTAGGCACCACCCGGAAGTCCATTGACATGTTGCGGGATCGCGCGAAGTTGACAAGCTTCGCGCCGAGCTCCTCGTAGGACATGTCGAGGGCAGGCGGCGGCGCGTTGAGCCCGACGTCGGCGACGGTGAGCCGGAGGATAGGAGGCCCCTCGGCGCGGCTCGCGAGCATGTCGATGAGCGTCGGGATCTGCATGCAGTGCGTCGTGCTGAGGTCGACGATGTGCACGACGGGGAAGCCCTCCACGGCGTCGAGGATGGCGGCGTTGGCCGCCGTGTACCCGAACCGGTGCAACGGCGTAAGGTCGACGAAGCTTGCGAGCTCGACGGCCGTGAAGCGGTGCACATGGAGCGCCGCCGACTCGACCGCGGCCGCGACGGCCGCGGTCACCGCCTTGCACGCGCCCGTCCTGGACGCGCGCGCGACGAGCGCGCATAGGAACGCCGCCGTGAGCCGCTGGTTCGAATCCCCATCCGCCGGCGCGATGTTGTTGAGCACCCACAGGATCTGCTGCGTCAGCGTGGCGTCGTTGGCCTCGATGGCGTTGGCGCAGTGCACCAGCAGCTGCTCCATGCAGCTCGTGCTGTTGAGGTTGCCGAGCGAGATCTTGGACGACGGCGTCGGGAAGCTCCCCGGCCACGGCCGTGCCCTCGGCGCGCCGACGTCAAGGAACAACCCTAACCCTAGTCCATGACCATTCGGGTGGAGAGGCGGTGGAGGTGGCGCATTGTGCGTGAACTGCATCATGTAGGGGCGTGACACAGGTGGACAGAGGTAAAGAAGGATACAAATTTCGCGACGCAGCGGCGATGATTAGAAAAGAGCACGGAGACAGAGCTAGTACACGTTGAGCAGTTTGAGGCGCGGATTTGGTGCTTGTACAAAGCATATATAGAGGGGTGTGCACTTGTTGCTTGGAGCTAGCTACACGTGGTTTCCTAGCTATTCCATTAGAACTTTGGGAACGTGAATCAAAGGGGGATCAACCAAGGGGGAATGGAGAAGATCATCAAGTACAAGGAATATTTCAGTGAAGGAGCAGATGGAACTGTAACTGGTTTGTATTTAGCCGGAAAGGATCTGGATATTGAAGAAAGGGCAAGAAATGAAGCCTTATTCTATTACCAAGAAGGATCGAGATCTAGGAACACTGTTGCTTGTAACGAGAAGGAATTGAGATGGTTAGCACATATACATGCATGTTTCTAACTAGCTAGCTTGAATTCAAGAGTGAACCTGCGGAAATTTGTGCTTGTCGATCTACAAAGAAGAGCTTTAGGGAAGTCGACGAACTAGCTAGAGGAGCAATTGGGAAAGCGAGAGATGGAGAAGCTGGAGCTAGGGGGAGGGGAGGGGAGGGGAAGAAGGTCATACAAGTCACAAGGTCGCTAATTATAGATGGAATTTTGTACTGGTTTGTTGGATTGTTCTGGATGGCCAGCTATATATGTCTATAGTAACTTGTAATTATCAGGACAACAACATGTCAGTGTGGTCAACAATTTACTAGTAGTATACTTCGTTTCCTAATATCATGCAAAATGACAGTTACCAACTCACAAAAAAGTGCAAAATGACATCTTCCATTTGGATTAGAGAATACCCAAAGGATTTAATCTGTACTCCTTCCTGTGGAATTTTTGTGTTCGAAACATGCCGTAAAATTGTTCATTTGGATCATGTTCTCCAAACTTCGCCACTTGAATCTTTGTAGTAATCAAGGGTGAGCCATCAGGATTGTAATTATATATTCTGACTAGAGGTTAACATTTACTTCCTTGCAAAAAAAACATTTACTTGAAAAGCTGAGTGCAATTAGTACTTACAAAACTAGAACTGGTTTTTTTAGGGAAAAAACAAAGATAGTAGAAGGATTGAGTAAAAATGTCATGAATTTACGGCAATTTAAAATGTTCACCTAGAACTTATGAGATAGTGCGAGAGAGAGATAGAGAGAGAGAGAGTTCACGGGGCATATCATGATGAAATGATTAGGTCAGTTCGGGTTAGGTCGTACATGGGACAAAGCTAGAGCTAGTTTAGTAAACTAGAAGGGCACTTTCTATTTAAAAATCGTCTTTGTTGCAAGCGGAAAACGAACCTTTTGTTTGGATTTAAACTTACATGTCCAAGCACTGAAAACTATTTCGACAGAGAAATATTGTAGACCAGGTATGCTACTATGTAGCCTCAACTGCATTGATAGATGGCAGTTGTGTCTTTAAGAGTATGTACAATGGGCTTATATCAGCCGTCTATAGTTATTGTCACGTAGAATTTTTGCAGACGTAAATGAAAGAGAATGAAGAAAGAGAAAGATGATGTCTACAATCCTGTAGCTGACTGTAGCACAAGAAACAAGAAAAGCATTAAAAGATTGTGTGTTCTATAAATACAACTAAAAAGACAGCGGTTGTCTGTACCATTATATGAGTTGTCTTTAGTTCTGTTTACAGGTGACATGAAGAGTTGCTATAGATAGCATCTGTCTATACCATTGTACATGCCCTAATAGTTCCACATCGAGAATTCCATCTGTTTGTTGCAAGGATATGAGGGCATTTCTTTAAACGTGCTCCAGCAAATCTTATCGGTTGAAGCATCATCAAGTTAACTCCAAGTTTTTAGAAAAAAATGATAGACACTAGTGTAATCTACTACTACCTCCATCTTGTCGTTTTGAAAATTGACACTGTCTTAATACACGCCTTTGACCATTTCCTTTTCCTTTTTATGTTAGAAAACGTATTTTAAGTATAATTATATATAAATACTTTTGATGACAAATCTACTAGTATAATTTTCATATGACAATTCTAAATATTTTTAAGTATATAAATACTTTTGATAACAAATCTACTAGTATATTTTTCATGTGATAAATCTAAATAATATTAAGTATATTTATTGTCAAAGTTTTAAAATACCGACCGCATGCATTTTAAAACAACAAATAAAAGAGAATAGAAGGAATAACCACTAAAATAAAAAATTGACTTGTGTTGGGAAAACTAAAACGGTAAATTTGTGAGAAACTGATCATCCAATGAAAAAAAGAAGAGAAAAGACAACGTTGAATTTTCTCTGTAAATCTTTCTTCTTTTCCCACTTAATTAACATGGAACACACGCAAGTACAAAAAATCTGCTATTTGGACTAATAAAGGCTATCTCATCAATTTTTTTAAGAAAAACTCAAGGTTGATTTGATTATCTAACCACTACTGCAGAAAAGATCTTTACACACGGTTCAAAAACGTCATCACAGACGGTTTCGTAAGCCATCTGAGTTTATGGGTCAATAATAACATGAGGTCATCACAGACAGTCTGTAGGTGAAATCGTCTATAATAGCTGATGTAGATGAAATCGTCTGTGATGGCTGATGTATCACAGACAGTTTGTAAATGAAACTATCTGTGATGGCTGATGTATCACAAACGGTTTGTAGATGAAACCGTATGTGATGACTCTTCTCTATAAAGTCTCCAAGCAGTGGCTGCTTGTGCCTTTAAAATCGGCTTCATATATATATATATATATATATATATTTTGTTCGTAGTCCCCCAACCACTTTGGAGGGGGGTCGTCCACGCAGCATGAGGAGGATGAGACAGTAGCCACGGGCAACTTCATTGAGCCTGCAAGTTTAAGAAGCATAGCTGTTAGGAGAGCGCATAGACATCTAATTACCTGGATATCGTCGATAGGTAATTAGACGTCACTATGTTCAGAAAATGACGTGGACGCGTAGGTACTTCGACTGGAAAGTGGCATCATGTATCAGCAACCAACCATAGAAGCGCAACCAGCAACGTCGGCGACGGGGTTGGGGAGAAGGCGCGACTTTGGGGCGGCCGTTGGAGAGGAGGCTTCGAGCGGCCGCGTCGAGGTCGGGGGCACTCGGGTAGGGAGGGGAATGAGCGAGAGTAAGGGCGCTGGGAAGTGACGAGTTAGGGCGCAAACCCTAGCAGACTCCTATTAATAAAGATATATCACAGACGATTCTATTATGGAACCTCGGTGATACTTATCACAGATGGTTCCATAATAGAACCGTCTGTGATATGGTCTCATATCACAGACAGTTCCATAATAGAACCATCTGTGATAATATTCATACATAAATGCAAATTCAGAACATATGACACATTCACATATTAGTAAAGAATTATATATGAATATTTGTTAAAACTATGCTAAAACCGCTAATTTTACGGCAAGTAGTTCAACACCTCTACAAAGAACTTAGCATACTCATGTCTAATCATGTAGTCGTCGCTGCAAAAGACGACGTAGTCGTCCCACCCTTCCATCACATCGCAGCCAGAGCTCATGCACGGGTGGCCATCCTCCAACAGCGCCCACACCCGGCCCAGCGGCCCGGTCATCTTCTTCCACGCCGCCTCCTGGACCATGTCCGCAGTGAGCCTCCAGCACCGTATGCACTCCCGATTGGTCCTCTTGGCCGTCTCACACCTGCCGCCGGCCGGCTTGCCCTCGACCTGGTTAATGTAGTGCTTTCCAACGTAGCGCGTCTCACCGGCCGTGTAAAGGAGGAGACCAAGCACATAAGCCGTGGCCATGTGGCCGGCGATGGCGCTGCATGTCTTGGGGCGCGAAGACAAGCACGAGGCCGACGATGAAGCAGGCCTCCGGGTTGCTGGCGCCAGCCAGGTGATTGACAACAGCGAGGTAGCGCTCGTTGTCCTACCACTTCATCTCCTCCTCCCACTCCAGCGCCACACACCTCCCCACGGTGCACTCCTTGGACGTCTTGTACATAGCCTTGCAACTAAAATTCAAGACGATAGAATCTTAATACAAGAATTACTCCATAAAAGAAAATTAAAAGGTCAAATTAAGGTCGTTGTTGCCAGTCAAATTCAGTTCAGAACTGGATATTGGACACAAACGAAATCAACACGAGATTATTTTGCGTCGTATATCAACTGATAGGATTTTTCGGTTTTTCTCCTTTTTATATATTTTTAGATGAATTACAATCAGATTCTCTATCGGAACCTGAAACTGAAACGAACACCCCCTGAAGCTTTCCGACAATTAACTAGGATATGATACGATACAATCATCTTCAGAAACTGACTCTGAACAAAAATATAACAGAATACTGACTCCTTCCAACCTACCAAAAACAAAATAACAGAATACGTACATGGATCATAGGCTGAAGAGGTCAGCAATGGGCTGAGGAGAGCTCGCGGCCACGAGGTCGACGATGTGGATGACAACATCGTGAGGAAAAGCGACGGTGATCGCTGACCTCCTCGCCTTGGTCCTCGCCGTCATGCTTCTCATGCTCACCATGGTGTATGTATTCAATACCATGTGTGCTCACCATGGCGCACGATGATCATTCTTATAAAACATCGAAGAGACGCATCGTAACGTCGGTGCGCGAGACGAAGAGACGCATCGCAGACGAAGAGACGCATCACGCGGGTGCCGAAAGATTGAATTGTCACAGACGGTTCTTATTAAAAACCGTTTGTGAAGTCCGTAATCACAGACGGTTCTTATTAAAAACCATATCTGATGAGCCCTCCAACTTTAGTTGTAAACATAGGAAATGGAGCGTCAACTATATTTATGAAAAACAATTCCTGAAAAGACAGTGATACTTTGGTTACCAATGATTTATTAGGAGCAGATTTTAATAAATCCTATCCGTCGGACTTCCGTCTTTATAAGTTAATTTAATCTTGCCACAATTTGTTAAGCCTATAAATAACCATCAAAAAGGCAGGACTAAGAAAAAATCACTCACAAACTTCCCATCTTTTCTTACTTCCATTTTTTCTTAAAGTTCTCGTCTCCATACCCTTCTAGTAAGACAAAATTCACGGAACAAATTGACTTTTCGACCACCATGCATGGAAAGAAGAAAATCCATCGATGACTACTTCAATTTAGGTGGTCGGAAAGTCAATTTGGTCTATAGATTTGAAGTCTTCAAGAAATTTGTAGAAGATCATATCCCTACGATCAGGTGAGTACTTCACTGTCTATGATGTGTAACTTCTGATCGATCGATCATGTGAAGTACTTCTGCATTCTTCTGTTGATCGGATCGAAGTTACACGTCAAAACAGTGAAGTTACACGTCAAAACAGTGAAGTTACACATGATACGGAACAAAGTGCCTACCAGATTACATATCTTCTGCTTTCTTCTGTTGGGAAAATCAGCTTCAATTCGACCACTTTAAAATATCAATCCGGCCCAATTAGGAGTGGGCGGAATCGGCTAATCAATTGTTTTTAATTACAGATGGTTCCAATAAATAACCGTCTGTGAATTTAGTAGTATCACAGACGGTCTTCAATATGAATCATCTATGATATCACTTCTTCATAGACGATTTTTAATGCAGCCAGTAACACAGACGGTCTCTAAACCAAAACCGTCTGTGATTGTATGTAATACAGACAATTTTGATCAATCGTCTGTGATGATGTATCCAATATTAGACTTTTTGTAGTAGTAAACTGAGATGTTTCTATAGTCGCAACTAAAAAATGATTTGCACTAAACTTTCTTCAAATATATGCTCTATGTGATCTTAACAAAGTAACGAGCATGTAGATTGAACCTTGATTTGAGCAGTGTAATCGTGGATCTAACAACTCTCAGCTTGTCCAATTGGACCGCAACCGCAGCCGATCATTCCCTCTATGGCCCACATGCACGTGTTTAAATTATACCCTCTGTCGTTACTTCACGGCCGTTGGATCGAAAGAAGAGCATCCGGACAGGTCCGGTTGAAGACGTCACGTAACATCCTAAACTTTACCCGAAAGTCCATCCAACGTCATAAACTATGAAACCAGATATTTGACCTTCTGAACTTTGCAATCCGGTTCAAATAACACCATGACCCTGTTTCGTATAGTAGTATTGTCCACGTGGCACGATGAGTGAGCGGTTTTACCACATAGAATGATATGTTGGTCAAGTTGGATAAATGATAAGTGGGGCCAACATGGGTTTCTCCCTCACCGAGCTACCAGCCGCGCTTCTATGGCCACCACCCTTGTAGTTTCTTCCCTCTCTGTTTCAATTTGAGAGAGAAGTCCTTATGGGTCATTTACCTAAACTTGGTCAGCGTGTCATCCTACGTGACTACTTATCGCGTCATGCATGTAATACCACTATGTGAAACCAGGTCAAGGTGTTATCTGAACTAAATCACAAAATTCGAAGGTCGAATATTTGATTTTATAGTTTGGGATGCTGGACGATCTTTCGAACAAACTTCAATGTGCTATAGGGACTTTTTCCTCTGTATTATGAAGCCGCGCGGTGCAAATGCGCGCATGCATGTACGCCGTTTCATATGCATGTAGATACCATCTTACACTGTAAAAATTTAGATGTTATAAATGCACGGAGTTTACGTGACCGGTCGGCGTCACGTAGGATCTCGTGAACCACCCGTTCGTACACCGCTTGGTCGTTTCACTTGCGTCGGCGCAGTAAAGGATGGTTCGTACGTACGTGCGCGTGACCACATCCACACTGACCCATGTGGTCGGTTGCGGAACTGCAATGCGATGCACGGGTCTCTTGCAGTTCTACGTACCTCACCTCACACGTGCGATCAATCCCCGGTACGCGCCCGTTATTGCTCCCTGCTCCCGCGCGCGTGTCGATCGATCGGCCCGCGCACACTGCTCGGAACTGTTCAACGGGCTAGTACTAGTACACTGACGTACACTCGGCATGAATGAATGCATGCACATTTGCATGACGCCTGAGTGCGAGTGTGTGTGTTAACCAACCACCCAAAGTTTCTCGTGACACTGCTGCATGTGCATGTGCATATGCATATGCATGGGATCGATCGATGTGCGTGACATTATAATGTCATTTCGACAGAGTTTGTTACTAATTCATCTCAGAAAGCTTCAGGGACCACATGTCTGCTTCTTATTATAGGTTATCCTTTGCTATGCTGCGTCGAAACAGCCGTAAGCTGCCGCGCGCGAGCTTTATTCCCCTGTCTGAATTCGATGCGTTTGGGGCATTGTATATGCGGTAAAATAGCATTTGTTTTGCGGATTAAGCATCCACGAATTGGACCACGGATTACCGTGCGTGCATAGATGATGTATGACGACGAAATCTTGTGCTATGTGATAGGAGGCTAGGAGGCAGCACTGTAGTCTTCAACTAGGGGTGGAAAAAAGCTCGCTAAGTAGTGAGACATGATCGGATTAAGGCATTAGTACTCTTTTCCAACTTGATTCATGACCAGGTGAGAGTATCCTCTAACGAGTAGTCATCGAATCCTGAACGCTTTTGCTGCTCGTATGCCAACCAATAAACCTTCATGTTCTGCTACATTGTTAGTAACAGAAAAGTTTAATTGAATAGCATATTTTAATGTTTCTCTTCTAGGAGATACCAAGATCACCCTAGTCGTTGACCTACTTAGCGTAAGTGACCCATCAAAACACATTGTCCACTAGTCGTGGGATTCGTACTGGGTCCCTGAACGGGTTCACGTTTTGTCCATTCGGTGACAAAGTCTGCCAAGATCTAGGATTTAATAGTCGTTCGAGACACGAAATAGAGGTCGAACTCCCCAAGTTCAACTGACCACTTTGTCATGCACCCCGCTACTAAGGGAACCTCATGGCATGATTAACTTGTGTGCCTGGAAATAATACATCGATTTTCTCGAATATATGAAGAGGGCATACAGAAGCTTTTGGACATAAGGGTAACACTCCTTAGACCTATGTAAAACTTCACTAACGTAGTAAACTGGTCTTTGAAAGTTTTTATGTTCTGCGACCAGCAATGCGCTCACTGCTTGTGGCATAGCAATTAGGTATATTAGGAGTGTCTCTTCTGGTTTCGCAGAAATCAGAACAGGAGCACTCGTAAGATACCTCTTGACATCCTCGAAGGCGCTGTTTGCCTCCTCTGACCACTCGAAACCCTCATGCTTTCTCAGAAGTTTAAAGAAAGGAAGTATTTTTTTTCTCCCAGTCGTACGATGAAACGAATTAAAGCCGTCATGCATCCTGTGAGTTTCTGGACTTCTTTTTTTGTGGTCAGAGACCGCATTTGTTCAATGGCTTTTATGTTTTCAGGGTTTGCTTCGATTTCTCGTGCAGAGATAATGAATTCAAGCAACTTTCCTGAAGAGACTCGGAACACATGCACACTTCTCAGGATTGAGTTTCAGCCGGTGTTTTCTAAGGTTGTCAAATGTTTCTTGCAAGTTGAAAATATGATTAAGGCACTTGATGTTTTTTACGACCAAATTATCAATATAAGCTTCCAAATTTTGGCCTAGTTGGGGAAGGAAGGTCTTCTGCATCAAGCGTTGAAAAGAAGCGCCAATGTTTTTTAGACCAAATGGCATTTTGACATAGCAAAATATTCCAAATGGTGTAACAAATGTAGTCTTTTCTTCATCATCTAGGCTCATACTTATCTGATGATAACCAAAATATGCATCTAGAAAACTTATCAATATGAGGAAGGAGAAAATTGTCCTTCGGACAAGCTTTATTAAGATCAGTAAAGTCTACACACATATGTCATTTACTATTAGACTTTCTAACCATTAAAGGCTCAGCCAACCACTCTAGGTGGTCGACTTCGCTTATGAAGCCGACTTTAAGTAGCTTGTCTAATTCAGATCTGATGGCACCTCGTCGATCAGATGCAAATCTCCATAATTTTTTTTACGAGTTTCTTGTCAGGCCGTAGAGCTAGTATTTGTTCGATCACCTCTCTGGGGACTCCGAACATGTCAGATGCTTGCCACGCGAAGACATCTACGTTTGCTCAGAAAAAGGTGATGATGGTCTCTTCCTACGCAAAGTCGGAAGTGACCCCGATGCGAACGGTCTTCGAATGCAACTCTGTATTCAGTGGAACTTCTTTGACATGGTCGTTCGGCCTTGGTGCAACTTTAGGCTTTAACTGTTTGGTCAAAGGTTTCCCCTTGCTTGCTTCTCGAGTTGGTATTTGGTCAACCATTTTGAGGTATTTGCGGTTGCATGTAAGAGTCATCTTTTTATCACAGCGGATTGTGGTTACTTCTTTGGGACCTGGCATCTTAAGACATTGATAACCGTAATAAGCAACCATTAAGAATCGTGCCAGAATTGGTCGACCGAGTATGACATTGTATGCCGTGTCAAAATCGACCACATCAAAAGAGATTTCCTCCATCCTGAAATTGTTTGGTGACCCAAACATTACAGGAAGAGAAACCAGACCAATGGGTTTGGCCAAAGACCCTAGTACGATCCCATGAAATGAGTATCGTATAGGCTTGATCTTTGTCCTAGGAACATGCGTCTCGTCCAATGCACTCGTAAAGAATATATTCAGTGAACTCCCACCATCAACTAACACACAATTGACTCAACAGTTGTTGATGGTGTGCTCGACTACGATGGAAAACAACTAGGTCGAGTAGAGGGGATTGGACAGTCACCTTTCTCGAAAAGAGATGGTGATTTTCGACCACTTTGACACTTTATTGACAAGAGGAGGATCGATGAAATTCACCTCACGTTCGACAACTTTGAGTTGTCGTTTTGACTCGTATGCCGAAGATCCTCCAAAGATGCGATCGATGGTGTGTTCTGGATCTTGAAATGGCATCTTCTTATCATCATCTAACTGTTTTCGACCACTCGTTTGCCCCACCTCTTCAAGTGTAGGAAGTGGCCCCTTGTCGGAGTAATAATCCTCGAGTTTCCATTGAAAAACTCGACAGTTGTGAAGGTCGTGTTCTTCTTTTTTGTGGAAACGACACCACATAGATTTGTCGTTCTTCCGTTCGGGGTGTTTACCTTTGCTCCGATCATGATATGGTTTGGAGCTCTGAGGTTCCTTGTCGGTCACAACTAAGACCTCATTAGAGTTTTTTATTTGAAGCTTTTAGCCTTTAGTCTTGCTCTTGGATTTCCCAACCTTTTATCTTTCTTCTTGTTGCCTTCGCCCGCTCCTCGAGTGTCCTTATCATCACGATCAATCATGCGATTCCACTCAACCGCTTCTGCAACAGTTGCATAACGGTCGTCTATTTCAAAGAGCTCAGCGATGGTATCCAGAGGATTTAGGGCAATATCCTCTGTGATCCTTCGATTGTGGACTCCCTGCTTGAATGCTCTGATGACAGAAGAGACGGAAACTTCAGGAATTGAATTGGAAACCTGACTGAAACGCCTGATAAATTGTCGCAAGGCCTCGTGAGAATCCTATTGTATTTTATGCAGGTCATCCTTCTTTCCTGGGCGGTTGCAAGTGCCACGGAAGTTGGCTAGTAGTAGGTCACAGAGGTGTCACCATAAATAGATCGACTCTTGTGGCTGACTTAATAGCCACAACCGAGAAGATCCTTCGAGCACAGTAGGAAGGTAGTTGGGCATAACACGCTCTCCTCCTGCCGCTACTTGAACAGCGGTGGTATAGATTTGAAGAAACTTGATGAGATTTTGTGACTCATCAAACTTCTCTATGTTCACTGGTCAAAACCGGGGCGGCCATTGAACTGTTTGAAGGTAAGGTGAAAACGCCCGACATCCGGTAATAATATCATAACGCCTTCTTTGCGGGAAGGAAGGATTGACATCACCAGACGATCGTACTCGACGATACCCAGTGGTAAGTGGACCCGACCTATCATAGATCTCAGCCCTACGAGGGTAATACTTCTCGTACTCCATCTGCTGGTGCAGATTTCTGGGAAGAAGTGATGAACGACCACTTCCTTTAGGAGTTTGTCGATCACCAGTTATTCAAGGGACTCTTCCCCAACTAGGGTCGAGATCGACCAGACCTGTTGTATTGTCGTTCTCCACGAGGAGAGTCATCTAAACGACTAGCGTTCGATGGAGTTGTCCCAGTACGACTACCAGGTCAGTGTTGTCAAGTCTGCTCGAGCCTGATCATCATGTCTCGAAGTCTTCGTGCGATCTCTTGAGTAAAGAGGTTGTAGCCTGACGCTTGTCCAAGCTCTTGAGTTGGGTTTTCGATCATGTCATTGATTCCTTGAAGTTTTTAAGCTTCCTCTGACTGATATTGGATGCGCCCATGTAAGGACCTCTGTGTAGTAATTCTTCTTCTCCGAATAGTTTCAAGATCATCAATGTCTGAGTCAGTTGGAGCATGCCTTAGTGGAGAGCGATCATTTCTAGGATTTTGGCCACGCTCATGAAGGTGGAGATCGTGTTCATCACTGGAGGCGTTCTCGCCATCACCACGAGAGCCCGAAGTGAGTGTGCGATGGGAAGCATCCTCAGCCCTGCCTCTTGGAGAGAGATTAAGATCTGAGATGAGTACAAAGGCCTCTTGGGTGCTATTATCTCCACTCACGTTTGAGTCCTACTAACTCGAGGAGTAGTCAAAATACAACGCCTCGCGACTTTGGGCAATCCCCTCCAGGAAGGGGAATTCTGGGTCACAACCGTCTCTGACTGAAGGTGAACCCTGCGGGGGTGTGATTGAATCACAGGTGAAGCGAGCTCGATAATGCACCTCATGGGGGTACCCAAAGAGTAACGATTATCAAGTATTGATTGAGTCCCAGAATCATAAATTTCAAGACTTGCTGTGCTAGATCGAACGGTCTCAAACGGGCTTGAACATTTGAAGGGGGAACCCTCGCCGTGCTCTGTACTCGTCGTGGCATGATCTTGACCCTAGTCGGATGGACCCTTGCCCTTTGAGGAGTCCGGTTCCTTGTCTAGGCGTAATGTCGCGGGGGAGACAGCTCTCTCATCAACCTTGTTCGTGGCATGGTCTCCTGGGTCTTGTGAAAGATCCTTGGAAACGGCATTGCCATCAGATGAAATGATGCTCTGCTCGTACTCGTAGCAGGTATCAATGTCAAGTTCTGCGTACTCTGCCAAATCGAACCAATTCTTCTCACTCTACTCTCCTGCCATGCAAGCATCAAAGTTGAAAAATGAAGACAATTTGTTGAAAAGGAAAGGAGAAATCGAAAGATCCCAATGGACGGCGCTAACTGTCGATGGTTTAGTATCGATCTAATGAATGAATGCTGGGGACTCTCCTTAAGTTAAACCACACAGAAAAAGACACATATATTTTATACAGGTTCGGGCTTTCTCCTGAGAAAATAATAACCCTACTCTTGTACTGTTGTATTGACTATGCTTTACAACAAGGAAGAAATTACTAGAACTAGAGCTTAATGACTTCCGTCTGCTGAACTTGTCTTGTGTTTGTTGTTCCTTATATAGCGCGTGAAGGGGTGACAGTTGTCCCGTATCAAGAGGTGTATCCCCTATTGATGAAATACACGTGTTCAGTGACGATTATTGTTAGAAACTAATCCCCTCACGTCGCCTTGCAGTTATATCAGAGACAGGAGCTTAATATGTGCAGTTATCCCGAAGAATAACAACACATATTGACTATTGTGTATATTAAACACAGCGCATGAGTGTCTCTAGTCGATTGTGCCCATATGTCTGTAGGCTGTGGACCATAGGGTGGTCGTAGTAAAGCTTACGATCACGAGGTGGTCGTGAAAAATCTTATAACCATTAGGTAGTCGTAGAAGAACTTATGACCATATAGAGTGGTTGTAAAATAATGCTAAACTTCTTTCTTATTAATGATAAGGGGTATTCTTACGAATAACATAAAGATATTGCTATCTATAATAACAATTACAGATAAACAATTTAATTAATTGAGGATTATTATATCCTCATCGATATTAAATTTATGTATGTAGCTACGGCGGCTATAATTTTTGTTAGTATGGCTTGGTTTGCACTCGTGGTCAGGTTATTGTACACACTTGCGACTTACAGACCAATATTTTTTTTTGCAATACTTAGCTTGCTTGATCAGACAACAACGTTTATCAGCACAGGGCACATACATAATTTCAGCAAAGCGCTAGCTAGTCGTTCAACCCGGAGAATTAAATTAGTAACGTCGTGATCATCTGAAAAGGTTATGTTGTTGGTTACTTGTTGAAATTTTTCTATATCAACTATAAGCAACTTCACACGTGTCGATCCTTAGGCTAATTAAGTGTGTGTGCTCACGTACACCTAACAAGTATGGGCCGGATCAACCTGTGTGTGCATCTTCAAAACACCAAAATCCAGCAACCAACAAGGCAGATCGATCACATATTAGGTTGATCAATTAGACAACAACAAAATTATAGACACATCAGAACAACAGCTTGTGATCCGCAGCATCCCAAACGTCCCGGTCAAACTTGGCTAAAGTTGGGGCCTGCCGGTTCCTCCTTGGACTTAAGCTAGCGGAGTAGCAGTGCAAGTATATATACTTGTTGCATGACTACTACTCCAAGGAAAAGGTGACTCAACATCTTAATTTTGCATGCATGGAAAGGCCACCAGCTTTGTCAGTGGAAGAATATCATGGAAAGCACATAGGGCGAAGAAGATAGGGTTAGGCCAGTGCCATTATATTAGTCCCCATGATGATCAGGCACTAACTAAATAGGATTCTTTATCAAAGGTACAAGGGCAAGATGACAAGTAGCTAGGCTAAGCCATTTCAGCTTTTTCTCAAGGGGCAATTCCCTTTGTCATTCTGTTACAGAAGACTGAAGGCACTGTTGTGACAAGGGTCCTTTATATTTGGCAGCAAAGGATTAGTGCATTGTTTTAGTGCAACTAGAGGATAAAAGGGCGTGGGGACAAGCAACTAGGCTAAGGCATTTAAGCTTTTCTAGGGAAATTCTCTTTAGCTACTGAATCCCCGTGGATTTTTCCATGAAGACACCGCAAGAAACAGGATGTGCGAGTGCTGTGAAAGCAATGCAAGAAGAGTGTGCATGTGCTCGAGGGCTTGTTGAGACAATCTCCTATCTGTGGATATGCCCCAGACACGAGGAGTCCAAAAGGGTCGGGACAAATGCTTGGGATTCTGAGCTGATGCAAAGGGGGCGGCAGAGAGGCATTGTTTAGTCGCCAATGTGTGTGTGCTGATACCATTTGATGGCTCTCACTCCCAGTCAGTCACCACTGATCTGTTATTCCTGTCTGCATGCACACATGGTAGTTTGAAGTACTTGTACTGGCTGCATGTCAATCATTGTTTAAGGTATATGTTACTCACTCGAATCCATGCGTCTTGTGCATGAGCTAGCAGCTATCATGCTCGGGAGAGAGGGCGTATAGATTCCGAATTAGTTATACTTCTATTTGTTTTGTAATAGCAAATTGGGATCAGAAATAGTTAGGGGTGGCTACACCTTTTCTGAAAAATAGTTTCCGGGTAAGCTATAAGTAAAGGTGGAAAAAAAACTCGAAACTCGTAAGCCAACTCGGCTCGTTAAAGACTCGGCTTGAACTCGTGCCATAAGCGAGCCGAACCGAGCTGGCATTTATGCTCGTTAAGTTAATAAGCCGAGTTTGAGCCAGCTCGTGAGCAGCTCGTTTAGCTCCAGGCCTAGCCCAGCCCAACTAGAACCATTGGTTGAGCTCCAAGAGCAAGCGCAGGCGCAAGCAACCACCCCACCCGCAAACCTATCCATAGACCACAGCGTCGCGCCGCCGCCACCCACTTGTTTGCCTGGTCAACCTAGGCCTCCAGCTCTCGGCCTCCCACCTCTGGCCTCTGGCCTCTACCTCCACATTCGTGTCCGGCGTCCGGCCCTCCCCATCCGTGTCCAGCCTCCGCCCGACGCCCTCTGCGTCCGACCCCAGCCCGGCGCCCTCCCCCTCTGCGTTTGGACTCCTCCCACGGTCCCGAGCCAAATGAGTCAAACAAACTAGCTCGTGAGTTCAGGCCCAGCTGAGCCGAGCAAACATTTTTGCTCGTTTGCTTAACGAGTCGAGCCGTGTTCACTAACGAGTTTGACCAAGCCGAGTCGAAATGGATTGTTATCCACCCCTAGTTGTATAGCTAAAGGGTTGAACGGCTGAACTGAAGACGTTTGGTGTTTGACAGTTTGTCTTTTAGGTAGGCTGACTGAAGCTTGTGAGTTGAGAAATATCTGAAATGCCCCTGAGGCAATAATGGCTTGGTTGGTGCCATTTGAAAGGATTTGTTTGTTTTTTTTGCATGTTTGCGTAGAAATGTAAATTTAAGCATTAAATGTACTATATTTTTAATTTCCAAGTATGAAATAAATACATTACATATATGGATCCTTGCTTTGAACTTTCGCATATCCATTCCTATGGAATCTACCTAAATTATATGTCAAACAATAATCAAATTTGCACACAAGTAAATCTTAATGATAATTAATGACAATCATCGTATCACATGATTACACAATTAATCAATATCATGATTACACCCAAAAAAAAAGGAAGATAAAAAACTAGATCTACATGGGGTGATGACGCTTCAGGAGGAGGCAGAGACGCCGAGAAAGGAGGAGGCCAAGGCGCCGAGGGAGGAGGAGGCATATTTAGGGGGCATCAAGGGAGGAAGGTGGCGGCGTGGCACTAATCCTAGTGCGGCCGCTCTGTCCAAGTGTGAGGAGTGCGGGTGGGCCGGTGGGGTAATGGGAGTGAGAGGGGTGGGGTTTTATGATTTTATGCCTAGTATGAGGGGGTAATTTTCTTCAACTCTAGGGGTAAAGTCGAAACCCCAACCCACGGTAAAGTCGAAACCCCAACCCACTGAAGCCGTGGGAAGCTACCCCAGGTCGGCTTCCATTTCCAACTTCTCCACGTTCAATGCGACTGCAAGCTTTTCCAAAAGTGGCTACTGAAAGCCATCCTTTTGAGATGACTTCTGGCTTTTCCTAGCGAAAATCTAAAGCCGAAACTGTCTCAAACATGCCCTTAAGCTTCTATATGTATATGCTAAACAAATGCCAGAGCATGGGTTTTTGATATTGCCACTTACCAATTGAAACTATCATATTGGTGATACTTTGTCGACAAATATAACGCAAGTACAATGCATTTTCTATTCTGGAACCGGACAGTAGAGGCCCTGTTCGTGGTATATTGGTAGTTGGACTGAAAACCCTTCCTGGTAACATTGGAACCTTGGAGATTGGATTGCAAACCTCTGTAAGTACAAGGTGCACAATCTGCGTAGATTATGAGTACAAAGAGAAAACTAGTAGACTCTGCAGAATTATTGAGCTCAAATATATAGCATTGTTGCCAATACATTATCGTTGCTCTATTCCAGGTTGTAATCCCTAATGGAAAGAAAAGGAGCTCCGGCCAAAAGCCCCTGTTGTGATGAACCCTACAATATATTGGCGATGAGCCTATAAAATAACTCGAGTAGTAAAGTCTTGCACTATGAATGCATTGGTGGGTAAAGAGTAGATATGTTGAGATAAGGAATTAATAACCCAAAGAAACTACAGCACCTAATTCAAAATGAATCGATTTGTGGATTGTGCCAGACTCTACTCCGTTTTGCTTCGACCGTTCTACAGTAAGCAGCAGCAACAGTGAATAGTAGTAGAAATGAGCTTGGGCCGGAAAATCATTTGGCAGATTACAACCCAGACCGTCCAGGTTAGATCAGTTAACCTTCCATGGCCGTGGCCCAGCTTTGCTATGAAGCATAAAGAACTACAGAGAAATGAAAATTGTCGTCACTTCATCATCCCTGGACTTGCAAATTAGGCCTACTCATTGTATAGGCTGAAAGGCCCAACAGTGAATGCTTCTTCACAAAATTTCCTAAACTGCGCCGAGCCGCCGTCGGGTCTCCCAGTGCACCACGCCGTCCAAACTCCAAACCCCTCTCCGGTAAAATCCGTATGAAGCTTATCGGCTGCTTCTCTTACGTTAAGTCACCGGCAACCCGGGTCACAGAAGCAGCGACCCCGCCCCGCATGTCAGTAGCAAGCTGTGTGCGCCGGTGCCCGGGTCAGGCGACCCCGGAAGCGAGGTGGTGGGAACGTGGGATCCAGCGCGCGTGGGATGGGAGGTCTGGGCCCCTGGAGCCGGACGAGCCTCCAAAAGCGATCGCCGGAAAGCAGATCAAGTTGCCCTGTAAAACTCTCAGCAGCACCACCAATTACACACCCGCGCGTTGCTAATGCCACTGACACGTGGGTCCCCGTAGTCACATGCGTCGAAGCGTGTGCGGTGTGGCCGTAGCGACGGCGGCGCGGCGCGGGTTGGACCTCGGACCCAGAAGACATCGCGGGACGATGACATTCGCCGCGCCGTGCGGTGAGGGGTTGGCGGACCAGGGTGCCGGGTGATTCGGGTCCCCACCGCGGCGCGCAAGGTGCCGCGCTCCGGGTCATTTGCGGTGGGTGAGTGGTGATGGGACGCCTCTTTTTTCCTGCCACCGCTCCCGCTTCTGCGGCTGCTGCTGCGCCCCCGGGCCCGACTCGGCGCTGTCTCGACGCGACGCGGCTGGATTTTCGGGAAGGGTGGGCCGTGGGAGGAGTGATCTCTGTTGGAAATTATGAGCTTTGCCGAGCAGCCGGTACATGGCTAGCAGTCTCATCTAAATTTTTAGTAGGGCCGGCCTATAAATACAAGCTACTAGTTATTGTAAGATGATACTGACGTTTGATGAAGGAATAAGCAGAAAAGAATACCCCTACATCTTTGTATATCTGTATATTCAATCTACTATTTGTTCTTGTATTGATTTGTGTGATTTTACGCTTGTCTATGAGATGATCGATCGGACTTGACTCGTCAGCGACGGTTCCTCAACACGTTATCAACACGATCGACTACGGCCTACTCTACTCGGGTCGAAAGGTAACTGTCGTAGCACGACGCTCGTAGATCGAATCGTATTTTTTAGATCGCTTTTAATTCCGAAATTTGGCTTTCTAGATTATATCCGACGCTGCAAATCTATCCTAATCTACCACGAGCCGACTTAAAATCGCTGACACAATGTCGATCGGTAGGTTACATGAAGGAGTATATGTCGATTGCACTATGGATTGTAGATTGCAAATCCGCTCTAATCTACTGCGAACCGACTTGAAGTCGTCGGCGAAGTCGATTTAGATTATATGAAAATAGTAGATGATGATTGCACAATTCATAGATGAACAGTAAAATGGGGGGGGGAAAGGGCACCGGTATGCGGTCGTGCCACCACGCTGCTTCGCACGCCCGCCGTCCAGAAGCCGGCATTGCCCCGCAAGCGACGACCCGAAACCGATGTGCACGTCCGTGCTGCCGCTAGCACACGGCCCCCAACATTGGTCGTCCTCGCACCGCCGTCGGCTAGTAACCGTGTACGTCGCTGCCTGCCGGCCTTACCACCGCAACGCAGTCGAGCCCGCCCGAACGCACGCCGCACCGCGCCAACCCACCGTCGTATTAACGTGATCAATGCATCGCCGACCAAGATGCGGGATTACCGCCGCTTTGCCGTGGCACCACCAACGAGCCAAGACGCCTAAAGCCGCGTCACCTCCCACACGGGCGCGCCTTTTGCCATGCCGGCAGCCCATAGCATCGCGGGCTTCCGCATGGAGTACCACCGGCCCCTTTGGCGCTGCAACCTCCATGCACCCTCCCCGTCGGGCTAAATGTTGCGCCGCCGAATCGGGTCGTACCCACCGCCGCGTGCTGCGCCGCTCCTGCGCCTCCGCGCCACTCACGCCACCACCTTTGGGGATAGGGTAGGAAACCCTACCCCCTTCCTTACCGGCCTTTTTGCCCAGGCCATCTTGGGCCTGTTTGGACCGAAGAGTGGATAGGCTGGAAGTGGTCCAAAACCGGGCCAGAAATATAGCCCGACCGAAGAAATTCCTGAAATAGAAAAAAAAAAAGGGGAAAGAAAAAATCCCAAAAAATTGCAAATAAACCCTCAAAGTTCTAAAAAATTACGATGAAATATTTCGGGAAAGAAATTCTTGCAGAATAACCCCTCAGAAATTGAAAAATTGTGAAGAAAATTTTTTCAGAACAAAAAATTAGCGCTTTAGCTCTTAGAAATTGCAGAATTCACCGAAAGTTCATATTCCAGCAGAAAAGAGCCTCGGGAATTCAAGTTTTGAATTATTTTGAGCATTTGAAGCATGTTTAACTCTGTTATTTTTATTTCTATGCAATTTATGTATTGTATTTACTAATATGATTATCTGTGATTGTTTATATTACTTTTAATCACTGAAAATAGCAGTGAATCATGAAAAATGCATAGAAAAATATGGGATCACGAACCGGGAGTTCAAAGAGTATTATGAGAATTTTGCAACCATTTTATGCAAATTACCAGCAGTAATCTTATGAACTCTTTGCATAAAATATGTAGATGACTGGTATCATGAACTGGGAGTTCGAAGAGCTAGTCCAGCATGGCCAGAATTTATACAGAATTTGTACCAGTCTTTAACTCTGTGATAAGGTAATCACGGAAGAGCAGAAGATTGAGAAGACTCTCTCTACCTTTCACCTGAATGCAATGCAATCCGCACGCAACTGTTGTCAAGACGACTACAAGGAGTATGACGAATTGATTGATATAATGCAAGCTGCGAAAGCTCAAGATAACGTTCTAATGAAAAACTACATCTCACAGTCGCCTAGTAGCAATGTTGGCCATGAAGCCAATGTTAGTAACTACAAGGTGAGAAAGCCTCTCGCGAATGAGAGGGACAAGAAGGGTAAGATCGTGGGTCGCACGTTATAGATGCTTTCTAGTCTAAGAAAAAAGGCAAAGGACAACATGAGGCACACCTCGCCATTGCAAGCATAGAGGATCAACAGCCATTAGTTGCACTCATGGATGTGAACAGCCTAGTAGCAGCCCCCATCACCCCTCCTTTGGACATCGCAGCGGCTGCAGCCATAGTTGCCCAAAAGGACGAGATCGCCATGGAGCAGATTCAGGCAGAGGTTTCTACATACTTTGCTGATTTGATCTAGTGCACACATTGCACTTAGATCTTTTTACGAGAGCAAAAATATTAAATTCTTATGATGAGTACTGTAAGGCTTAATTTTACCGTATTTATAATAGCAAGTTATGTTCTGATTTTGAAGTATTTTATTTATATGTGGGTTGCTTCCTACCCCATACTGATAAATACTTTATATCAAAACGCGTATGGTGCCCTATGGAGGAAGTGTGCTTAGCGGATAGCAGCACAACGAATACCACCTTGAGAGAGACAAAAAAAAATTAGTCGATCAGCAAGAATGTTGGTAGTCTTACGACAATCGCAGGCAGCAATACTTGTATAATAGGCTCAGGAAAGGCCACAATTATACTCCCGATAGGCATAACTTTGGTCATTAAAGAAGCCTTATTGCACCCAGAATCGACTAGAACTCTCAAGGATATTCGCGCTAACGGTTTCCACGTAGAGACTGAAGAAGAGTATGGTAAGGAATTTCTGCTCATTACAAAGCGTGAAGAAAGTGGAAAAGGGTATTAAAACGACTTCTTTCGTACGAAACTAGGCTATACTGCACTAATATTAAGGCACCCGCAGTCTATACTGCCCTGAAAATCGTATTTAGAAGCTCTGAATTGGAATTAAAGTTGAGCATTCCGTACCGCTTATTCACACCCAGAATGGACTAGCAAATTTTGCAGAATTGTAATTTATCAACTACATGTTGGGGGACATGCAATCCTACACGCAGCAACTCTCGTCAATTCTAAACCATTGTCATATAACATCCATTCACCTCTGCAACTAGCGCAAGGGTCAACACCGAAATTTTCTTATCTTCGCGGATTTGATTGCAAGGTTTAGGCACTACTACAAAAAGGCTAATACTAGATGCCTCATCACAGACGGTTGACCAAAACCGTCTATATTAAATACAATCATAGACGGTTTTGGTTTAGCATCCGTCTGTGTTACTGACTGCGCTAAAAACCGTCTGTGAAGAAGTAATATCACAGACGGTTCGTGTTGAAACCGTCATGCGATATCACGAGCGGTTCTTGTTCGTAACCGCTCGTGATCTTGCATGACGGTTTTCAACACTAACCGTCTGTGACTTCCCGTCCTCATAAGTAATTATCACAAACGATTCTTATTCAGGACCGTCTGTGATTGTTTTTCACAGACGGGTCAAAAACCATCTATGATGACCTCATGTCATTACTGACCCATAAACTTAGACGGCTTACGAAACCGTCTATGATGACGTTTTTGAACCGTCTGTGAAGACCTTTTCTGTAATAGTGAGGTACCTATACCACCACCGCAGCGAGCTGCAATGGGCCCTCTCCGAAAGTCTGGGATATACGTTGGTGATGAGATAGCATCCGTAATCGTATCTGAGCACCCTATGATTTGGAGATTTGCATCTTTGGGTTCGATAGTATATTATTTGACAATAGTTTCTTGTCATTACAGGGAGAAAATCAACCCCTTGATGAAAAATGTTAGAAAATAATGTGGCAAGCCACAGGAATCCATGCACATGACCCACACATTAGTGAATCAAATAGAGAAGTTCAAAAGACAATTGAAGTCCAGAAGATAATTAAAGTCTAGAAGATAATTGATTTGCAAGCATTAGCGAATCAACTGCCTGACCACTTTAGTGATTTGAAGAGCGTGATCAACTCGCATGTGCCTGCATGCAATACACCGGAGAGAGTTGAAATACTGATGAAGGTATCCCTAGTCCCGTCCATAGGCCTCAGAAAAGGACGAGAACTCCGGTATCTCGAATCCTAAGTAACCGGGGATGCCTGGTGAAAAAGGACAAAAAGGACCTGACAGAGCCGATCACTGAAGTTCTCTAGAACCAAAAGGGGAGCCAGTTGAGACCTAGCACCAGTATGCAACCTTCAGGAAGAGGCATACCGAATTTGAACATTCCCACGGAGGGAGAAATCAGCATGGATGTGTGCGCACACATCGGACCTGAAAAACTAAAGGGACTTGCCCTCGTAATTGGAAGTAGCGGTGGACAAGTAGAAGCATTAGAAGAATCGCCCTATGAAGAAATAGTTATAAACTTGGTGACCATGGGAGAATCTATGAATAAGACAACAGTCAATATCGACATTTACTTTGCAAAGAAAATTGTCACAATCATCGATCTTGATCCAGATGCTACATCGCTCGCTGAATATAGGAAAAGATCATATTGGGAAGATTGGAAGAAGGCAATAGAAATTGAATTATTATCTCTAAATAAAAGAGAGGTGTTTGGGCCTATAAGTCGCACGTCTCCCCATGTGCACCCCGTAGGGTATAAGTGGATATTTGTTCGAAAGAGAAATAAAAATAATGAAGTTGTAAGCAAGACTCGTTGTACAAGGTTTCACTCAACATCTAGGAGTTGATTAAGAAGAAACCTATTGTCCGGTCATGAATGGAACTACCCTTTAGATATTTAATCTCAATAGCAGTAAACTTGAATTTAGAAATCAAAATGATGGATATGATAACTGCATACCTTTATGGAAGTTTGGAGTCGGACATTTATATGAAGATACCTGAATGTATCCCTGTGCCAAACTAAGACAAAGCAAATAGAAACATGTACAGTGGGAAACTCAGAAAGTCACTTTACGGACTTAAACAATTAGGCAGGATGTGGTATAATCACTTGAAGCAACTTTCTATGCAAGAAAAGCTACACGAACAATGAGAATTATCCTTGTGTATTTATATGACAATCGTAGGATGGATTTGTATAATCTCAGTGTATATACATGATCTGAATATCATCGGAACCCTTTAAGGTATTAAGAAAGCAAGCTCTTAGCTGGATTCGCAGTTCGAAATGAAAGATTTGGATAAAGCCAAATATTGCCTAGGCTTGCAGCTTGAGCATGTCCCTGAAGGGATATTAGTGCATCAATCAACCTACACTCGAGAGGTGTTAGAAAGGTTCGGCTTTGGAAAGGCATGCCCTTCGAAAGCCCCGATGGTCGGGAGATCCCTGCAGCAAGATAATGATCTGTATAGATCTAAAGAAGAGGGGGGGGGAAGTCCTAGGACCGAAATTCTCGTACTTAAGTACAATGTATTTAGCAAATTGTACTAGACCGGACATTACATTTATCGTAAACCTTTTAGCAAGGTATAGTACAGAAACTACCAAACGCATTGGCAGAGAATGAAGGACATCTTCTGATACCTCCAAGGAAGCAAAGAACTTAGTGTGTTCTATAGAAAGAACCAAGACCGGTCTATGAATGGCTATGCAGATGCTGGGTACATGTCGGACCCGCATACAGTCAAGTCACAAATAGTCTATGTATTTCTATGTGGTGGTACTGCAATTTCATGAAAATCGTCTAAGCAGAGTCTTGTATTGACACCGACGAACCACTCAGAAATCGTAGTACTGTACGAGGCCTCACGAGAATGTTCTTGGCTTCGGCGGATGATTCACCACATCCAGCAGTCGTGTGGATTGAATACCGCGCATACCTCACTATTATCTATGAAGATAATACAGCTTGTGTTGCACAAGTGCAGATGGGTTATATGAAAAGTCGTCTCACAAAGCATATCAACCCTAAGTTCTTCTATGCTCATGAATTACAAAAGATGGACGAAATTAAAGTACTGCATACTAAGTATTGTGAACATCTTGCAGATTTATTCACTAAGTTACTTTCAGCATCTAGCTTTGAAAGGTGCATATATGGAATTGGAATGATGAGACTTAGAGAAGTGTAGAATTTAGGGAGAGAATCTTTACGAACTCATTATTGAAACTTCATCACGAAGATTGAGTACCCAAAGAATAAATCTTGGAGATTAAATAAAATTCAGTGGATTGTACTCTTTTTCCTTGACGAGTTTTCCTGAAGTTTCCTGACTAAGGTTTTTAATGAGGCAATTTGTGCAACGCAGAAGAACGTGTATCATATACTCTTTCTCTAAATTTTTTCCACTAGGTTTTTATGGAGTTTTGACGAGACATGAACATGTGAGGATGGGTGCCCAAAGGGGAGTGTTGGGAAACCATGGGCTTGGCCTAGCAGCCGGCCCATAGGTGGGCACCCCATCCAAAACCCTAGTAAGGGTCGTAGCCTATAAATAGGGGGTACTAGTCATTGTAAAAGGTTGATCGCTTGATAAATTAATAAAAAAATGAAGAATACCCCCTACATCTTTGTCTCTCTGTGTGTTCAATCTACTATTTATTCTTGTATTGATCTGTGCGATTCTACGCTTGTCTACGAGGTGATCGATCGGACTGGACTCGCCAATGACGGTTACTCAGCAATCTCCTCGCTTTCGTGCCTCTGGCCTGCCATCAGGTGAAGCAGGAAGCGCCAAGCGCGAGGAGTGAGCGCTTGGAAAGTAGGAGTATGAGAGGAGAGGACGGCCATGCAGTCGTGTAGAGCAGCGCCGGGCTGGGATGGGATCGTATTGTTGGCCCTACCCTGTACGCTACAGTGCTGGATTGAACCTACACAAAGAGGTTGGAGGCTCCAACAGGAGCACCATTCTTTTTCAAAGGAATCAACAAGCATTCTGGCAATTTCTAACACAAACAGGAAAGGCTACCTGTTTTGCAGTGTACAAACATGTTTCCTTTCGAAGATTAGTGTACACACGTATAGTCTCCAACACCGATAAATTCTGATTCACAACTAGTTTAACAAGTAGTTTAGGATGAATCCACGTTGTACCAGCCACTTGCGCGATGTGGTACTGTACGTTTTGCGTGATAACTGATATGTACGATACAGTGCATTTTCTACTCATTTGCTAGACAAAAATATGGTAGCCAATTGTTCAGTTTTGCAAATCCAAGAATCAACACATAAAAGCTTGCTCCCATGCTGCGTAATTTTCAAGAAAGACATTCGGGTTTGTTTTTCAAGTTGTCGAGTGTCGTAGAGGTAGCTCACCAAGCCCCATGATGTGGCAAGCACCACAGGCTCCCCCCCCCCTCGAAGGGGGCACGGAGGCCGCACGGGGGCCCCGAAGGGGGCCTGGAGGACGCACCAAGGGCCTTGAAGGGGGCCTGAAGGCCACACAGGGCCCTGAAGGGGGCTCGAAGGATGCACCAAGGGCCCCAAAGGGGGCCCTGACGCCGCAACAGGTGCCCAGAGGGGGCCCAAAGGCCACAAAGGGCTCTGTAGGGAGCCCTGGGGGCACCTCGCAGGACCACCTTAAGGCAACATAGGGGCGCGAAGCCCCCTCGACTCGGAGCCGCCCCATAAGATGTGAAGGGTCAAAGGATCCCACTGGGCCGTGTGCACCAACTAGGGTAGACCGGGTCCCGGATGGTCTACCACATGATGAAGGCTATGTGTAGGGGTAGAAAAAGCCCCTGTAGCCCCTACCTGCAGTGGACATTGTTAGGGGTAGAGCCGAAATCTATTATCCCCTTCTGTATGGCTATAAATAGTCACCTTCCCCCATGTAATAGGCAGGATCAAATTTTTCAGGCAAAGCAATATACACACTCCACCTGACAACTGGTCCCCTCTACGAGGACTCCCTGGTCATTCCTAGGCATTGTGGGTCCCCCTCTCTTACTGTTTAGTCTTTTTTCTACGACAGTTGGCGTCGTCCATAAGGACAGACAGGAAAGCTACGAGGCCCGACTCTGAAGCACCAGCATGGCCCCTCTACGAAGCAGCCGTGACCCCTAGTGCCCTGAGGACCAAGTGAAGCAGAACCTCCGCGGCAACGGCGCCTCCCGCCCAGGCCGCGGAGGAGGAGGCGAATAACTCCACGCACGGAGATATCATCGGGAGCGACACCCGGCCCGTCGAGGCATCCCTCCCCGAGAACCACCAGGCGGGCCTACCACCTGGGGCAGCGGGCCTAAGCCAAGAGCCGTATGAAACCCTCTAGTGAGAACTGGTAGACCTTCGTAGGGAGATGGCGGGCCTCCGACATCCGCCAAAGACAGCCCTCGAGGCCCCGCTCTAACCCTTGCCAACCACCAGAGCGGAGGCCGCCCCTTCTGCTTCGGCCACCCCACCTCCCGCCCCACTGCTTGGGGGGGGACCCTAGCTCCCCTTTGAGCGCCGGGTGGGAGATGGCCCGCTGACCACAAGGCTTCAAGATGCCGGAGGTCACGTCCTTCGAGGGGTGCATGGACCCTACAGAATTCCTCCGGGTGTATGAGACCGCTATTGAGGCGGCTAGAGGAGACGACACTACGAAGGCAAAAAGCATCACCATCGCCCTCAAGGGCGTGGCGCTGACATGGTTCTTCACCAACACCCCCGCTCCATATACGCGTGGGAACAGTTGCGGGACCTCGTTCGCAACAATTTCCCAGGAAATTACACGGAGCTGAAGGACGCGGGGCACCTGTTCATAGTAAAGCAGATCCCCGGCAAATCCCTCCGCAGCTTCTTCAAAAAAAATTGCGGAGGCAAAATGTCAAGTAAGGGGTGTCAACGAAACCACCGTTATAAACGCAGCCACATGCGGGCTCCAGAAGGGCCCTCTGTCGAAAAGACTGGCCTGCAAGCCTGTCCGTATGATGACAGAGCTCTTCAACAAGATGAAAGAGTACGCCCAAGCGGAGAAAGGTAGTACTTGGAGAGGCGCAATTTCATCGCCTAACATCCACCCCGGGCGTGCCACTGCGAAGAAGGACCATTGCCGCCGCTGCCGTGGCACCCGCCAAGTCATGCCAACGACTACCGACAAAAGGGCCAAAATGTCTATCGCGTAGATGGCGGCCCACCCCCCCGAGGGGGAGGCGGTGGCGGCGCGGCCATGACGAGGGCGGGCGAACGGAGGCCGACAAATTTCAACAACCGCGCCGGCGCCGAAAGCCCCTCGTCATTTTGTGATCTTCATGGCGAAGGATCACACACGACCAACGAGTAACGCACCATTCCGGCCATGCAGAACTGCATGAACCGCGGCCGATAGCTGGCCGAGAATGACTACAAGGGAATGGCCGGCAACCAACTGCTCGCCTCACCACCGAGACCCCGCATAGAAGGAGGCCGCGAGGAGCACTAGCAAAGAATCATAAATATGATCGCCGGAGGATCCTCGCTCGGTATGGCCTCCAAAAGACAACGCCGTGCATACGCCCGATAGATTCACCACCTCACAATATACCCTGCATCTAGCCCACCTCGCTACGCCGAGATACCAATCTCCTTCGGCCCCGAGGATGCCTAGGGTGTGTATTTCCCACACCAGGACCCCCTCGTCATCTCCGTCAGCATCGCAGATTTCGAGATCAGACGCGTCCTTGTCGACGGAGGAAGCTCGGCGAACCTCCTGTTCACGGACGCCTTTAGGCCAAATCGACTTGGCTGTCACATTTAGCGACAACTTCGTATCCCGAACAGAGGTCAGTACGTTTGACGTCGTTCAAATGCCCTACCAATACAACGCCATTCTCGGCCGGATCACGCTCAACACCTTTGGCGCCATAGCCCACCACAACTACTTATGCATGAAGATTCCCGCACCGGAGGGTATAGTCACAGTGCGGGGGGACCAGGACCTCGCAAGGCACACAGAGCTAGAGGCACTCTCACTAGCCCGACACGTCCACACCGTCGGGCCGGACAAGAGCGACCACACAAGCCCATCCTTAGTGAAGCGGGCGTCGAAGCCCAAACTAGAGGGACAACTCCAAAGAGTCCCCCTGCAGGAGGCTTCCCCGGAGAAAAAGGTGGTCCTTGGCGCAGAGGTCTCAGCGGAAGCTTACGAAGCCATCCTCAAATTGCTCCGCAGCAACACAGACGTCTTCGTGTGGGGACCCGAGGACATCCGCGGGGTAGCACGGGGTACCATCGAACACTGCTTGGCGATCCGAGGCGATGCACCACCGAACAAACAATATTATGGCGCACGGGAACAAACAAACGGCGTTAAAGCACACGTCGCGCAACCACCATGCACAATACCCGAGGTGCCACAAAAGCCTCACTCATCATGGCGCGCGGCTTCCGACAACGCCACGCGGTATCCAAAGGGGCGCCACCGGGCACGCCGATTCGACACACACGCCGCGGGGGGGGGACCTGTCAAAAGAATGCTTCGCCAGGCCAAAGGGAACGGTGTGCTTGGACCCTCCGGGGAAAGGGCGCAGTTTCTGCCATGACGAAGCAGGACCTCAACCGCGAGGGGTTTGCCGTAGGGGTAGCCCACCGGCCCCACGACCCGACAAGCACCACAGGACCCTCCCCTCCCCCTCCCCCCGAAGGGGAGCCCGGAGGACACACTAGGGGCCTCGAAGGGGGCCCGGAGGCCGCACCAGGTGCCCCGGAGAGGGCCTGAAGGCCACAAAAGACCCTGGAGGGAGCCCCGGGGGCACCTCGCGGGACCACCTCAAGGTAGCGTAGGGGCGCAAAGCCCCCTCGGCTCGAAGCCGCTCCGCAAGATATGAAGGATCAAAGGATCCCGCTAGGCCGGGTGCATCCACCAGGGTAGACTGGGTCTATATGGGTCCACCACGTGATGAAAGCTACGCGTAGGGGTAAGAAAAGCCCCTACAGCCCCTACCTACAAGGACCTTTATAGAGGTAGAGCCGTAATCTCTTATCCCGTTCTGTAAAGCTATAAATAGCCACCTTCTTCATGTAATAGGCAGGACCAAATTTTTCGAGCAAAGCAATATACACACTCCACTTGACAACTGATCCCCTCTACGAGAACTCCTCGATCATTCGTAGGCATCGGGGAGGGGTCCCTCCCTCTTTTACTGTTTAGTATTTTTCCTACCACACCTGGCAATTGAGTGCTACATGGAACAGAATACATGAGAGATGAATATGATTTCTAATTCGCATGCAGAGATACTTGGGTCTAATCCGGCGGGCGAGCCGAATAATTTCTCGTCCGCTGGCGCTACAGCTTGGTCCCACTCGGCTCGACCGTGAGATTCCTTCACCTGTCATGGTCCCATCGGAAATCTGGTCCGTCAATTTGCAGTCTCGCTCCGCCCTTTCCTTCCACATGCCTCCATTAATCGGCTCCATGCTTATTAACGCTAGGGCTTTTGTCGTCTAACCTGTACCCGATCTTGTCGCCTAGCTTCCAAGGAACAGCTTAAGCTTGGTAGTAGTAAGTAAGTAGTCCTCTATTCACAAATATATGACGTTTTAAAAATATTCTATCAAACTTTCTTAACTTTGGCAGGTCATATATTTATATAAACTATTTGTATTGGTCAGGTAAAAATAGTACCATCAGATTAGTCATGTTTCTTTTTCATAATATAATAATTTTATATTATTTTATAAATGTATTCATATATAAAGTAATGATCAAAATTGCATATTGTAAACCGTATCGATGTTCAAAACATTATATATTATTGAACAGACGGAGGATTAACTTTCTACAAGTCGTAGTGCTTGTTATCTTGTACTTTTACCCCGGCCATAAAGACAGTTTTGTTCGTTACAAATGCAGAGACTATCAACCATTGGTCTACAGCGACAGTATAAATTTTACCACGCTCTGTAATTCTTGATTCGATATTCCCGGTCCGCCTCGCTCATGCAACACGAGGGAACCAAACCATGCCAGCGCACCAATCTGCACCAACCGCCCAACGACTCAACACTCACTGCACAGTAGACTGGAGAATTTTTTTTATTTAATGTTTTCTAAATTTTATTTTAAAGTTAACCCATAGCGAATTTTATTTCTAATTTTGACCCCTTTAGTCATGGCACCACCCGTGATGTGGCCAAACCGTTCCGTCACGCCACCACCCGTAGCGTGACAAAATATGCCACGCAAGCCCTCGTCCACCCGCCGTGCCAGCGTGGAGACTTGCGTGGCATTAGTCACGCCAGATCCCATGGCGTGACAATCCTTTCATGCCACGCCCTTATATGTGGCGTGACAGAGCCTAATTCCAACTAGCCGATCGGAGGAATTGTTCGGACCGTCCGAACAGACCCTCCGATCGGGCGGTCCGAACGTCTTCCTTTGTCACGCCATTTATCACGACGTAGCAGTAATCTGTGTCACACCATACATATTGGCGTGACAAGGCCTAATACCAATTGGTTTGTAAATTATGCCAATTCTACTTAATTTATGGATTTGGAACCTGTGGTAAGATGATAACAAAGAGACTTCCTTTTGAAAGATCAAAAACAATTGAAGGTATGGTGATACATAATACCATGTACATGTAACATTTAACAACCCATAAATTAAAAATAGAGACCTCTCTACGTAACCAAATATAACACTATCATTTTAGCTAAGAGTAAATACATATATGGACCGATAATCTTTTTGTGGATTGATAACCTTTGACACTTCAGCGTATATATCCATCATAAACACCCGCACAATATTTCTAGGTCGTGTCTCAGAAGTGATACATACTGCATCATGGAAAAATTAACTAATATGTGGACTGTGTGGTACAACATGAGGCACAAGTATTGACACATGCTAGACAGTACCGCTGATGAAAGATGCGCAGACATCCTACTGGAATGATAGGTGGTGCTCTTCATCACTTCGTGCCTACTTTCAGAACTCGTTCTTTTATGTTGTTGGATGCCTTGCTACGCGAAGAATTGAATGCGAAAAGACGACGAGATTTGAAGTTGCGAATTAAAATAGACTTTATAATAAAGCTTGGAATAACATGGCACACGGGGTTTGGTTACGTGCATAAAAAACAACATCATGCACGATGCAACAAACCGAAGTACTCCTATGATACATATGCACCTTTTTGGAATGGAAATAGGTTCGACCTTTCAGGAACTAGTACGGAATGGACTGACCTACTGCGTGGACTGGGGCCATTTTCCCTTCCTTGTGAGCTCGGCGTTGAACTCCTCACCGGCCTCTTTGGCCTTGGCCACCATTTTTCTTCTTTTTCTCGCGCTCCCTCTCGCGAGCCTTGTGCTCCCTGCGCTTGCACGTCTCGAGATGAGCTTTCGCCTCCCGACGGATACGCTCGTTTTGCTCATCGTTGCAGCGCTCCTCCTCCCGGACCTCGCGGGCCCTTTTGGCATCCCACTCATCGTAGTCGAGAGTTCACTGGTCATGCGAGTTGATCTCTAGGTCGATCCACTTGCGACAGCCACATAGCGGATCCGGGGATTACGGGTAGACGGGAGAGGTTGTTAGTGCGTACTTTGAAAGAGAAATACTAGGGGAACACAGTGTAACTGGTCCTTACCGGCTGCTGATAGCTGCTCGTGTCCCAACGGGAGTCGGGATAGTCACAGGAGTAGTTCACGCAACCCTAGTAATGCATGCCCAGGCTGAGCCACTGCTTGGATTTGAAGAACTTGCATGGGTCCCTGCACCAACAGAGGGGCGGCATCTCCCCCTCTGGCGGGTGTTGCGGCGAACGCTCGGTTGGAACGTTCTGCAAGGGGTTGCTGCTACGGGGGGCTTCATTGTGGAGAGCTGCCATACTGGCAAGCTCCTCTTGCCGAAGCCGGGCCGCAGCAGCCCTTGATTGGTTGTCCCGCGCCCCATCAGCCTTTGCTTGTTCACGGATCTTGTCCCATTGCTTCTGCATTTTGTCCATCCCAACGTAATGAAGCAAGCTCTGGTGTAGTGTTGGGTTTGGTTGTGTAGTGTTCTCTTCTAAATATCTTCCACCTCCTTTTATAAGCTAGAGGATTGGCATGGTGTGGTTAATTTCATGCAGAGTCATGTCTTTTCGGTCTGAAAAGCTAAGGAGGTAGAATGTTGTCATGTCGATCTGAAAAACTAGCGAGGTAGAGTGTTGTCACGTCTTACTTTGCAGAGAGAAGTCATCGGGTCACGTTCTGCTTTGTAGAGAGAAGTCATGTCTTACTTTGCAGAGAGAAGTCATGACTTGCTTTGCAGAGTGCTGTCTTTTCGGTCTAAAAAGCTTGCAATGCAGAGTGTTGTCACGTCTTTCTTTGCAAAGTTATGTCTTTTCGGTCTAAAAAGCTGAGGAGGTATAGTGTTGTCATGTCGATCTGAAAACCTGACGAGGCAGTCAGGGTTGTCAAGTCGATCTGAAAAGCCTAAAGCCTAAACCGTAAACCCTGAACCTAAATCCTAAACCTAAACCTAAACCGTAAACCTAAATCTAAACCCTTAACCTAAACCAAAACCTAGACCTAAACCTAAAGCCTAATAGCATAAACCCTAACCTAAACATAAACGTAAACTTGAACCTAAAGCCCTAAACCCTAAAACCTAACCGCTATTTCATGTGGTTTAATTTCATTACCTTTTTGTACTTAGTTCAATTACTTGAGCACTTATTAAGTGACTTCAATGCTATGACAAACCAAACTAGTGTTGATGATAAACAATAATAAAACATCATTTTAATTCTGCAATCGTAACGGCAAGAGTTCACAGTTAACTTCCTTTAATGAAAATTTACTTATGTTTACCCAAGCACCAACTACACTTTGAGACAGGTCCCAGTCTTTTTGGAAAGTTGAATAATCCAGATTGTACTAAAGTGTGGAATGTAAAACCCATGCCACCAAATTTAAACATCCTGAAGTTCGGAGTTTATATACAATATAGTTATAAAACATCCTGAAGCCAGTTAATGATTCCAAGTTAATTTAAGGCCTTAGTATAGTAAACACTGCAATTACACAAGATTGCATCAAAGGCATTCACAACACACAAGGGTTGTAGTGTTTACACACCCATAACAACAAGATTCTAATCACATACGCAGATGTAGCATATCAGTATCATCCCAGATCACATATTACCAAAAAGATAATGCATTGCAATTACAGAGAGACATTTGTAATCTCCAAGCAGAATATCCCGTTGAACATTAACAACAACGACAATACAATCTATACAAAAAAGTAATTACGAAGACTAAATAGTAGGTTATTATTACCTTCGGCCAGGCGCGGAGGAGGAGGAGGTGGCGTAGACAGTCTCGGAGGAGGAGGAGATGGCACGGCCAGGCGTCCAGGAGAAGCCAGGCGCATGGAGGGAGCCGGCCGTGGAGGTGGAGGCCGAGCGCAGGGGAGGGAGTTGGCCGTGGAGGTGGAGGCCAGGCACAGGGGAGGAAGCCGGCCGTGGAGGTGGAGGCCGGAAGACGCACCAGGCATGGAGGAGGAGGTGCTCGCGACGACCGGGTGCGGAGACGGAGGAGGGGGAGGCTGGGACAAACGCCGTGCGCGGAGAGGGAACGACGGCCGGCGGCGCGAGGACAGGCGGCGACTAGGGTTGTGCATGGGAGAGTAGAGGAAGATAAGAAAAAAAAATGAAGAATAGGCTGGGCTGCATGAGTATAAGTTGTCACTGTTACGCCAACTCTCATGGCATGACAATATAACTAGTCCTGCCATGAGTTCCGGCATGACAAGGCTTGCATGGCATGTTTTGTCACACCACTTTCGGTGGCGTGATATAACGTTTTGGCCACGCCACGGGTGGTGGCGTGACCAAAGGGATTAGAATTGGAAATAAAGTTCACGAGAGATTAACTTTAGAATATTAATAAAAAAGGATTAAATAAAAAAAATCTAGACAGGATTGCAAGATAAGATGATGGTCACCGCTATATCGCTTCATCATACAAGATGCAGCCTTGCAGAGCAACCATACCCATGTGCTTTCTTTGAAGGGTTGGGACTTAGCACAATGAACCAGGAGCTGCCATTAGCATCACATCTGCACAAGCGTACATGCGGACCAGTAAGGGCCATGGTGTTCAATTGAACACTTTTTTTTAAAAAAAAAACCTATGCATGTAGACAAATATTGATATTTAGAATAAATACTTCGTATTTACGCCTCCCCTTGGCAAATCATCTTAAGTAGTGCGGTTCAGCAGGCCAACCCAACAACAATCTAACAGGTTCTAACTCAGCACATGTATCTCTTAAGTCGTTAGGTAGCACTGGCGCACGAATCCACCAAGCAACCAGGTGTTGCGTGAGGAGAGCATACGAGGACGGCTCCGAGCAGTGGCGGACCCAGGAATAAATCTTAGGTATGGCGGTGTAGCTTCCTCGCTGGACACCGCCTCGCCGCGCACCACTAAGGTCTGGTCACTTAGTCCTCGCTCGATGGCTCAACGCATTGCATTGAGCTTTTGTTTAACTAAACTCCTTTTTAGTAATGTATTTATGTCCAATTCAATTTTAACAACCAATTCATTATTCATATTTATAATTCATGAAAAAGACAAGGATGCGACGCATACTAAAATCATGGATTGTCCATTATCATAATTTGGTATATTAACAATGTTGATTTACCAACTGCAACGTACAAATTCTTTTTTCTATTTTGTGAATTCATATAACAAAGTGTGCTCTGTGTTGCTTGATTTCCTACTTTACGAATTCCTTCCACACCACTAGAATAACATAACTTTAGCATCTAATTCATATCATTTAGCATCTAATGATCTAATTCATACAATTTTAGCATCAGAGACACAGAGTACTTACTATTAAATTTTAGCATCTTGTTCTCTTTTGCAATTCAAATTCATACCTCAACAGAAAAGAAGCAAAGCAAAATGCGAAATTCATACATCAGGAATCAAGATGTAAGAATCAAGAGAAAGTACAAATACCAATTGCTTGGCTTGGCTGCTTGCGGCCCCAAATCTGCAGTCGCGCCTCCAATCCTCCCCTCCCAACTTGTGGCGTCGGCGCGTCGCCCCCTCCTCCGGTCCTCTCCCTCTACAGTGCTCACCTCTTCTTCTTCCCCATTCTATTCTTCCCATCCCCTTTCTTTTCTCTTCACTCCCCAACCCAATCTCTCACTCTCCTGATGCCTTGCTTCGGTTGAAGTTCTCCAGGTACCACCTCCGTCGCTCGCCTGGCCCCGTCGCCGGTTGCGCCAGGCCAAATCGCCTCCGCTCCTCCCGACCCACGACTCCTCTCGGCCCACCTCCTCCGCCCAAGGTCAGATCTAGTCCTCGGCCGCCTCGCTCGGCCTCGGTACTACTCGGCTCTAGCCTGGGCCTGCTTCGGCCCATCTGTCGCGCCTACTGGTAGCCCGGCACAGATCCCTGCGCCTCCTACGGCCCACTCTTGCGCTTGCTGCGCCCGGCGGCGTGGCCTCATTCCACGGCTTATTCCCCGTGGTCTTCTGCCGCTTGCCTCCACCTTTTTCTTCACGCCTCCCCAGCTTCCCGTGGACACCCTTGTCATGGCGCCGCCTAAACTTCTTCTGGCCATTGCTAGGTTTGGCGAATGGAGAGTGGAGTATGCAAATTGGGGGAACGGGGAAGTGAGCCAGCCAGTAGATGGTAGATGTAGTGATTTGGTAAGATAGGCTATTGGGCTTAGCTAGGCCTATGCGTAAGATTTGGTTTGGGTGTGGCATAGGAAGAAGCAACCGAGCGATGAGCGGGACATCACAAGCGCCAGGGGGGGGGGGGGGACGCCGACGCTGGTGGGGGTTCGGCGGCGTCGGCTATCTCGGCGGCGCCCACCTCGCCTATTGCTGGGACCGCCTGCCCGAGGTCGTGGCTTGACCTTGGCGGCGACACGTGAAGTTCAAAGGAGCAAGTGCCAAAAAAAGGCGAGCAACGATGTGCGCCGAGCAGAGCCTTGCTAGGTCATGTGGGAGACGCGATCCTGAGATTTGGGAAGGGACTACGAGGCGGCAGCCACGCCACCGGGGCCGATGAGGTAGATCGTACACATTGATAGTAGAACATGCGCATCTCCATTTCTGAATTTCTTGATCACAAATCCTAAATTCCCAATTCAATATTTTTTCTTAATTATTTTGTGACGACTCTAAATTATTCGATATGTGTGTCAAATATGAACAATTTGTACTTTGAATTTTGTCTATTTTTAACATTTACTTTTTCTATTGAACAATACTTCGATAAATCCAAACATCCATCCAAAAATCCTGGGTTCGCCGCTGATGTCACCTTGGTGGTGCTCGAGAGATCACACTCTTGATCGGAGATAAATTGCATGTGTATCATGTGTCCGAAGGGGAATCGACCGGCTCTTTCCAATTTGGCCATTAGCATCTTCTTCTTCTTCTTCTTTCTTCTCTCTTCTTTCTTTCTTTCTTTCTTTCTTTCCTTTTTTTTTGTGAGGGACCACTATCATGTTCGATGGGACAGCATAAATGAATCGATCTAGCAAAATCTAAAGTCGAATTCTTTTCCTCGTTCACGCACGAACGAGATCATAGACGATGATCCTGCACGTTAGGAGTACACGAAGAATCAGTACCGTATCATTGGAGGTTCCGATGCGATTGATATGGAATGTGCCCATGTTTTTTCGATGGGAATCAATCTATAGCTGAATACCCGTATTATTTTTTACTTGGAATAAATAACAAGACGTACTCGACCGACAACAGAACGGGAAGCCATACTGCAATTTCTTCAGTGATCACTCTGAAAACATGCAGACTCGCTTGCTTCCCTCGATAAAGAGCATCTCCAATGTTTACTACCAAACTAGGCTAGCGTTGGTGCCAGACAGCTTAGACGGTTATACTATTGGAGAGGGAAGTAACATGCTAGTCCGGCTACCGGAGCCAAACCCGCATGTCAGTGAGTAGGGTATAGGAGATAGAGCTAAACTTAGCGACTAAATGGTGCGGTAGTGACGTGCCATTTCTTATCTCGTACATTGTGGTAGTCATCGTTACTGAGCTAATAGTAGCACTCTGTAATACATAGACCATGGCAAAGTGGCCATGAAATGGTTCCTTTTGAAGTATACTAACATGAAGTATACTAACATGCGTCTTTGTTTCACGATGGTTTCCGTAAAAAAGTGGCAGAGAATCTTAGACGTAGTATAGAATCACAGGTGGGAGTTCTCGCTTTGAGGCACGACGACTTACACCACATTGTTGTTAGTGCGTGACTATAGCTGTTACTGCTAAAAGTCTCTTAAAAATCTAGTTAGAGGAGAGAAGATGTGAAGAGAGAGAATATGTCTCTTATATAAGAGACAAACTGAGCACATAAACCATCGTAAATAGTGAGTGTGTAAAGAGAAAAGTTGTATTAAAAATAAATAATTTTATAGATAAACTATTGAATATGTCGTCTTTAAAATTATCTATAGTTGAGTTACAGTATTTAGAGGCAACCCTAAAAGTGTACATGCCTAACAGCCATTTTTTACTGACGTCTACTGGAACGACAGAGCATGCACGTCGAGGCAGCACGGGCACGGCAAAACAAACTGGAGGTGTTGCACGTACAGGCAGTCAGGCACAGCTATACCGTTGCGCACGACCGGGTGCTACGTACTGACCGGCGGGTTAGGCTCCCAAGGCCGCGACACCGGCGCGGCCTCGTCAAGTCGTCGCGCGCCCACCCCGAAACGCGGCGCCGTGGTACTAGCCCCTGCGCAAAGCTGAACCGCCGTATCCATCCAAACCCCACTCCACCCCCACACTCCACACCTTCGATGGTCGCACACTCGCCTATCCGCATTTTCCTAACCTCTTTTCTAGAGTTCCATACGCCCACTTGGATTTTATTTAGTAGCATCAAAATTAACCAATCAATGATATGACCAATGAACAACAAGCGAGGAGTATAGTTCTTGTGCTAAAGCATGCAGTTGCTTGCTGTCCAACACTAATCACGCTTTGGATGCTGAGGATAAGATCAGAGCGAGAGCTTTAGTATACTTTTATTTAACGACCGTTGTTGTACTATTAACAAAGTAGAGAAGAAACAAAAGAAATAGTTAACGGGGGCGGCAATGAGCGGCACCGGCGCGGCGCTCTCATCTCGGTGTCGCCCCACCAAACAGGCCTCCATGCCGGCGGTTTCTACACGCCCAAAAAAGACTAAGGACGGCTCGCCGGCGAGAGGCTAGCAAACAGTTCAACGGGCAGACGCGCGCGGGCATGAGAAGAATTAAACGTTTAATTAGCGCGTACAGATGAGCTTAGACAAAAAGATTCAGAAGCTCGGGCTCCCTCTCGCCGCCGGTCGTCGTCACGGACTCCTCGGAGTTCATGGACGGCGTGCCGGCCCGCCTCGCCCGCCGCTCCCCTGCCGCCGGCGGGGACCCGGGGCTGAACCATAGCCCGAGATCGCACGACGGTTCCTCGCCATGGGCCGCGGCCTCCGGTATCCAAGGCTTCCTCGTCGTCACCTGCTTCGCCATCGAGCACCCGACGGCCCGCCTCGCCGAGGAGGCAAACAGGTCGCGGCCACCACCGGTGTCGTCCGCCGGGACGCCGCCCTCGAGCTCCGGCAGTGGGCCGATGCCGCCGCCGCGCAGCACGGTCTCGACCGCCGCCTGGCAGAGGTGCCAGCTCCCCGCCCAGAGCAGCCCCACCGCGCCGCTCACCGGGTTGATCGTCCGCCCCGCCGCCTCGTACAGCAGCGACTGGAAAACCGCTGCATCCACAAGCACCACCACGCGCATGCAAACATCAGCCAAGAACCCGCGGCGCACCGATCAAGGGCTATACCCAACGCATAAACCATCACAGCAAGTAGCAATACCATCCTACCTGGGCGCTGCGGCTCGGGGACGGCGGTGAGGAAGGACATGAGGCCGGCGCGGCCGAAGAACTTGGCGACGAACACGGTGGCGTGGCCCTGCGCCTCGGCAACCTCGATCCACTGCAGGCACGGCCGCAGCACGCACGCCTCGCTGCACCCCTTCCGCAGCACGCGGCACCCGTTGCAGCTCATCCCCGCCTCCACCACCCACCCACCTGATCTCATACACCAACAACCTCGATCAAGAGCTCGAGCTCGCCCATGGAGGAGCAGAGTATATAAGCACAGCACCCAACTACCCAAGTGAGGAAGAAGTAACCAAGGGCCGGGATCGGGTGACCGCACACTGACCATGGGTTTGGGTTAAGCCGGTGAGGTTACCAGAGGGCAGAGGCTCGCGGGTGGAAAAGAGGAGGAAGTTCCAGGGTCCTGGGGTGCGGCCGTGCGGGGGGCGGCTCCGTGTCTCCGCGGCCGGTCGGGGCGCGCGTGGGACGTCGGATCGGGATCGGACGGGCGGTAGGGGCTGCGCGCGCGCGCCTCGGGTGGTGCGCCTCGCATTCGCCCCGTCCCGGCTATCGCTTTGGAGTGTTTTTCGCCACTCTTTTTTCGCGCTTTGCGGGATGCGTGGATCCGCACATTGGGCCGGGGTGGCAACGCCCACCGCCCACGTATGTCCCGGACGTTCTCCGCTTGGAACCTTGTGGTGATTGCTGGGCAATTCTGCTATGTGAGTGCTCGAGAAACTTGTAAATTCACTTTCGGTTTAGTTTTGTTTGGAATACATGAATTTTCGTAGAGTTTCAGAGGAAATAGTTAAATTCCAACAGAAATATGAGAAAATACTCGTGTTTCCAACGAGGTCTTGGTTCTCTTGGTAGCTTCAACATATACTTTTGGTGTTAGTGCAAAGCATTTTTGTGGTTATAAGACTATGCAAGGTAGATTTGAAAATTATGAAACTCGAAAGAAATGCAACCTATACATGGTACTTTACACCACTAAAGTGGTTTATACCGAAAGCTGACTTTGGATTTAATAAAATTTATATTAGAAAGTAGAAACTGACCATACCTAATGTCCGTCGTCTCCTCTGCTGTCAACTCGCAAATCTCTTGCACTATCTAAAAACCTGGTTGGAGAAACCTTCTGACTTTTCCGACATGTGTACCTTTTTTCTCTACCTCATCATAATTATACAACTATCATATTCTTTTACTACTACTCTGCTATGGAATTCTTTTTATTATTTAATCCCTTTTTAAAGTTATTTTAAAGATAACATCTTCTTAACTTTATTTTCAATTCTAACCCCTTTAGTCGCGCCACGGTCGGTGGCGTGACAACACAGTTTGATCACGCCACGGGTCATAACGTGACAAAAAATGTCAGAATTAGAAATAAAGTTAAGAAAAGTGTATCTTTAAAATATTTTGAAAAAAAGAATTAAAAAATAACAAAGGCTCTCTGCTATTTACTCTTGGCTCCCCTGCCATATTCACTCATGCAGGTAAGCCCTTGGTAAGATCATTAATTCTGCGGGCACCACCGAGGCCTGTCACTTTTGGCCTTCTGGACAATATAGTATATTTTTTCCCAGAGCATGCGGCAGTGCAAGTTGCAAAGGCATCTTGGCTTTCTGTTTCGGCCGCACTTGGCCGTGTCGCGGCCCTCACCTGCCCTGCCCCCGCGCAAGATGTTCCAAAGCCACATTTCCGCTTGTCTCGGTAGGTCGCCATCCACCGGCTGCGAGACGCGATTTCAATCTTAGCATTCTCCAGCCGATAGCGTTGGCGTTTAGCAGCCTACGAAGATCTTATCCTCATGTATTGATCTTCTGAGGCGTTTCGGAATTGAGTTGCCGCCTGGGTTCACCATTCCGCGGTCGATTTGTTGAAAGAAACCAGGTGGGCGAGCTTTGGAGTTGTCTAGATTTGATTGGCAGGCTATCAGATGTGAAGGCAACATAAGGACCCTATGGCGCTGTCATATTCCATATTCAACTGGTGTACCTGCAAATATGCACGCCGTTTTCCCGACTCTGTAGACCACGCTCAACGGTGGAGGGATGTCCGGCCGGCAAAGGTCTTAGCAACCGTTGTCATCTTCGTGACCTGGGAAGTGTAGAAGAGCGCAACGCTAGAACCTTTCGAAACAAAGGGACAAGCGAAGATCAATGAGGAAGCAAGAGCGAAATACTTACTTTAAACGATTAATTCTTTATATGCCACTGAAATTTGGTCTCAATCCCTGATTATGTCATTGACATGTGGGGTCAGGGCCCACATGTCAATAACACAGTGAGTGGCATATAAAGGATGAGACGCTCAACTCTTAAATTTTGCTTGAGCCCGATGTGTTGGCTCATTTGCTTTGTAAGGGGGTGTTTGGCATGGCTCTAGAGCCCAACTCCAGGCTAGAGCTGGGTAGAGCTAGCCAAACACCCCAACTCCAAAAAAAATTGGAGCAGCCTAACTCCATAGAGTTTTTGGAGCTCTAGTTCATTCTCTTGGAGCACATATTTTCCAGCTCTACAATCATCTGAAATAGATCTAGACATGGAGTTTCAAAGAAATTACCCACCTTTGCCATCGATTACACACTCCAACCCAACGAATCGTTTTTTTTTCTATCCTCCCACCCCGCCGCCTCCATTCCCCATCGCCCAGGCGCCCGCCCAACCAACCCCCCCGCCAAGACGCCCCTACGCCCTATACATACCCGTGATTCGCGCCCATGCAAACCAACCAACGCCTTGCCCTTACGCCCATGATTCGCCCTTACCCCTTACCTACTTGCCACCATACACCACCTTGACCCAGACGGTATGTTCTCTGTGAACTGGTAATCATAAATGAGTGAAACTTACAAAAATTAGTTCCTCTTCTAGTTCAAGTTAGCAATTTGTGTATGTTCTGAAAGCTTGTGTTGAGTTGCTATAGATGCCGGAAATTGATTGGAACGTAGAGAACACTCGGATCCTATGTGGTTTGATGGCCGAACAAGTTGAGAAAGGAAATCGGCCAAATACATTCTTGAATTCAGTTGGTTATGCTGCGGTTGAAAAAGGATTCAAAGATAGGACGGGTATTGAATTAACCAAGGCGCAAATCAAGAACAAATGGGATAAATTGAAGGAAGATTTCAAGGCATGGAAAAAGCTTAAGATGAGGCAAACAGGAACCGGTTGGAACCGTAATAATGGCACTATTGATATGGACGATGAATGGTGGAAGAAAGCTAGAGCTGTAAGTGTTATATGTATTTATAGGAATGTTACCTTTTCAATTAGTTGCTGTTATTATTTGTACTAATATGTGTTGCTCTCTTGGATATTTTCGTGACATTCCAGTCATGGAAGTTTAGGAAGCAACCCCTTCAAAATGAAGATGAGTTGACGACTTGTTTTCAAGGCATCGTTAATATTGGTGTTGACCATTGGTCCCCTTGTGGCGGCAATGCAACACCTACAGTTGATAGTGCGACACAAGAATCGGCACAAGGTGAGGAAGGTGCGGCAGAATGTGCGGCAGAAGGTTTGGCTCAAGGTGAGGAGGTAGAGGAGGATACCCCTTCCCCTGGTAGTGCCAAAAGAGCGGCAAGGCCTGTCCAAGATACAGGCAAGAAAGCTAAGACAGCGAATGCAGTCCTCATTCAAGAAGCTGTCACTAGTATGGCTAGTTCAGCAAATGAATATGCTTCCAAGAAAGAAGGAAAATTCACTATTGATCAAGTGATGGAGGCTGTGATTGCTTGTGGTGCCGATTATGAAACTAATGAACACTACATGGCCACTGAATTGTTTGTGAAGAAGGAGCAAAGGGAGATGTTTATGACATTGCCTACTGATGACATTAGGTTCAAGTGGCTTAGTAGGAAATATAATGACAAGCATGGAAAGTAGGAGTGCTTCCTATGGCTTGTCTCTTGTATCCTGCAATATGTTTTATTTTCCTATGATTGAAGACTTGTAATAATATGCTTGACATTTGTATGAACTCATTTTATATTATGCTTTACATTTGTATGAACTCATTTTATATTATGCTTTACATTTGTATGAACTCATTTTATAATTTGCTATACCATTTTATTTTACAGATGTCTACAAGTGAGAGTGATGAAAATAGCGATGATGATCATCAATTTTTTTTCTCTCATTCAAGGTGGTGCTAAACTTGTAGAAGCTTATGTTCACATTTATATGGACAAGGCACCGCCAAGGACCTCCTGACTCGATGGAATGGGATGGGTGATTGAGACCCTAAACACTCAGGGAATGCCACACAATGCTTCGGATGAACAAAGATATCTTTTTGCATCTTCATGATGTGCTGGTTGAGAGGTATGGTTTGAGACCGTCAAAACACATGAATACCTATGAAATGCTTGCAATTTTTCTATTCACATGTGGTGGATGTGAGTCAAATAGAAGAGGGCAAAATAGGTTTAAGTACTCTGGTGAAACCATTAGTAGGAAATTCCATGAAGTTCTTGATAGTGTGGTTGCAATGGTCAAGATTATTTGAGACCAACCGATCCTAATTTTGGACAGTTCACAAAAGAATAAGGGATGATAAAAGAGCATATCCACACTTTAGGGATTGCATAGGAGCACTAGATGGAACTCATATTCGTGTTTCTCTTTCACCGAGGAACAAGTGAGGTACATTGGTAAGACAGGAATTGCTACTCAAAATGTGCTTGCCGTTTGTGATTTTGATATGCGATTCACATATGTGGCTGCGGGTCAGCCGGGAGCTTTGCATGACACTAGTGTACTGTACCATGCAATGGAAGTGGATGCGGAAGTCTTCCCACATCCTCCACAAGGTAAAAAATATTTTGTCCAGCTCCATTTTGTCCTCAAATGTGTCTTGTACCATGCAATTCTTATTTTCTTTTTCACATGTGTAGGCAAGTACTATGTTGTGGACGCGGGCTATCCTAATCGTCCAGGTTACCTAGCTCCATACAAGGGTGAAAGGTATCATTTACCTGAGTGGCATCGAGGTATGGAACCAAACACTCCAAAAGAGAAGTTCAACTGGATCCATTCATCTGTTCGTAATGTTATTGAACGTTCATTTGGACTATTAAAAATGAAGTGGCAAATTCTTTATAAGATGCCTCCATATTCCATGCTCACACAAAAAAGATTGTAGTCGCTACCATGGTTCTCCACAATTTCATACGTGAGCATGCTAGTGGGGATGTGGACTTTGCAATTTCGATCGAGATCCGAACTATGTGCCTACTATCCCTAAAGGTACAACAAATATGATGTGTCTCAACACGCCTCGATGGATCCACTTGAATCAAGCTTTGTGACTATGGACTCATTTCGTGATAGTTTGGCTACATCCGTCGCCTTAGCTTGGAATTAATGTAATTGTATTTTGAAACTATGGACTTGTATCTTGGATAATTTGGTTGGACATGATTATCTTGATATATGTTGGTACTTTAATTTATTTACATGCTTGTCGGACTTGTATCTCGGATTCATACAGGTTTAGCTAAGCGATACATGAGAACATACGTATTCTCGTTATCTTCTTTGCGCACGATCATTGAATTCCACTCATGTCAACCAAGGGCAAAGTGGGCAATCCACACGACAAACCACAATTCGGAGCCGAGAGTACCCTTCTAGCCAAACACTCCATACAGACAGCTCCAACTCCACTCGAGCCAGCTCCACCTGAAGTTCTGGAGTGGAGCTGCTCCAACTGGAGTTAGAGCCATGCCAAACAGGCCCTAAATATAACCTCCCAAGAAACATCAGGGCCGCACCGAGCTTTAATTTTGGGGACCGATGCTGATTCAAGCCGGGCTGGACCCAGCCGAAACAGGGCTGGCTTTATTTTAACCTACACGGCCCATGGCCTGGCTCGCTACCATGTTGGGTTGAGGTCGGGCCTTGTTCTTGAAGCTGCAAGGGCCCGGGCCCAGTATTGGCCCAGCCCAGCCCAGCCCTGTTTCGCTCAGATCCTGCAATACGAAACCGACATCCTAGTATCCTTGTCAGTTGTTCGTGACATGCGCGAGCTCAAGAGACAAAACTCAGAAGTGTGCGCATGGCGGACACCGGGCTGATGGCTTGACGTTTAGCGCACGGGAACGTACGGTTCTGCTCACGACGGCGACGCCTCCGTGCAGATGGCAGGCCACGCCTCGCTGCCCTGCAGCCGTTGGCGAGTCTCTGCTGCCCAGTCCCGCCGACCCGGCGCCAGCGCTGCGTCCGAGGCCGCGACACCCCTGACTCCTCCAGCGAAGTCCAGTAAGTTAGTAGCGCGGAACAGCGCTACGCGAATACGGACCGAACACCGGCGGCGCGCATGCACTGATACAGATGAACATGTTCGGAGTCCTCAGAGCATGTACAATGTGTTAGCCATAATCTTAACAGATTTAGTTTTTGAATTTATTAGTTGGATAAACATGGGTCCGTTAGGAGCCGTATGCAGTTAGTCGGTTAAGAGTTTGTTAGTTCTGATGAGATTTGATGCAGTTAGTTGTTAGTTGATGGGCTAGCTGTTTTACACGTGAGAGCATGCGGTTAGTTTGTTAGCTTACGGCTGCATGTAAACATCATATATATATTGAAGAGAAGAAACAAAAAGGCTGTGGCTTTTCCAGCACCAAAAACTATCTTCTGTCCACGCGTGCGTGTGTGAGTTTCCAATACCTGTGCGTGTGTTCATCTATTGGAACTTGTTACTTGTGTGGAAAGAAGAAGCCAACCGAAGACTAGAAGTATCGTCAAGAACAACTGTTATGCCGAGTGCTAGGTTCCGCTGTGAGCGAGTGTTTCATCTTCAGTTTGGCCCAACAAGTGGTATCAGAGCCTGAGTTCTGGTTCGGTGCCTGTGTTCTCGGTTCGGTGAAAGCCCAAGTACCTTCGCTTCAACACGATGTCCATCACCGAGCAAACGGCGGCAACGGCGGCGCGGTCGACAAGGGAGGGAGGCGTCTCTCTCCAGTACCCGATGCTCACCTCCTCCAACTACTCCACCTGGGCAATCAAGATGGAGGCTTGTATGGAGGCGCAGGACATCTGGGAGGCGATCGAACTGCGTGCGGAGTGGTCGTGGGAAGGAGGAAGGACAAGATGGCACTTGCGTGCATCTTTCAAGCCATTCCTCAAGACGTGCTCCACCAGGTTGCCAAGAAGAAGACAGCCAAGGAGGCGTGGGAGAGCTTGAAGACGAGGTATCTCGGTGTTGATCGAGTGAAGAAAGCGCGCCGCAGACCTTGAAGAGCGAATTCGAGGCCTGCGCATGAAACAAAGTGACTCCATCGACGAGTTTGTGGCCAAATCGGTGGGCTAGCGAGCAAGTTCAGTGGTCTTGGTACCACCCTGGAGGATACCGCACTCGTGAAGAAGCTGCTTGATTTGGTTCCTGACAAGTTTTTGCGGTTGTTGTTCTGCAATAGAGCAATTCTCCGATGTGGATAACATGCCATTCGAGGAGGCGATTAGCGCCTCAAAGCGTATGAGGAGCGGATCATAGCGAGAACGAAAGCACGAGGAGCAATCGCTTCTCACCAAGGCCGAGTGGGAGGCTCGATCGTCGGCTAAGAAGGCAAGGGCTTTGGCGGCACTAGCGATGGTGGTGGTCGAAGAAAGTTCGACAAAACCAAGATGATGTGCTATAACTGCCAAGAGCTTGGTCATTTCGCATACGAGTGTCCTAAGAAAGGAAAGAAGGAGAAAGCGCTACTCTGTGGATTTCAGAGTGATGATGAGCCAGCTCTCTGTGAAGACTCATGTTGTATAGGTCTTTGCATAGTAGTAGTGTGTGGTACGGAAGAAGTGCTCGGCAATACGTGTGATTCGTTGAGCCGAGTACGTCCGAGCCGTGAGATGCTTGGTCGGACGGAGGCGCCAATATCTGCAACGTGCAAAGGGCCGCAACATTAGTGTTGGTGTGTCAAAATTAGGGGGGAAATTGTTAGCCATAATCTTGACAGATTTAGTTTTTGAGTTTATTAGTTGGATAAATATGGGTCCGTTTGGAGCCGCATGCAGTTAGTCGGTTAAGAGTTTGTTAGTTCGATGAGATTTGATGCGCTTAGTTGTTAGTTGATGGGCTAGCTGTTTTACGTGAGAGCATGCGGTTAGTTTGTTAGCTTACTACCGCATGTAAACATCATATATATATTGAAGAGAAGAAACAAAAAGGTCAGGGCTTTTCCAAAGACAAAAACTATCTTACGTCGCAGCGTGCGTGTGTGAGTTTCAATACCGTGCGTGTGTTCATCTATTGGAACTTGTTACTTGTGTGGAAAGAAGAAGCCAACCGAAGACTAGAAGCATCGTCAAGAACAACTGTTCTGCCGAGTGCCAGGTTCCGCTGTGAGCGAGTGTTTCATCTTCAGTTTGGCCCAACACAATGGTTTATATCAACCATCTATAATCACTACTACGTAAGATTTTTGCTGATATGGATGAAAGAGAATGAAGAGAGAAAGATGATATATACAATCCTATAGCCGACTATAGCACCAGAATAAGAAAAACATTAAAAGATTGTGTGTTCTATAAAGACAACTAAAATGTATGTTCTATAAAGACAACTAAAAAGATAGCTACTGTCTGTATCATTGTATGAGTTGTCTTTAGTGTTATTCAAATGATGTAGAGAGTTGCTATAAACAGCAGCTATCTCTACCATTGTAGATGCCTTGACGCGTTGGGGCTATGGTGAAGGTGGCGAAGGAACGAAATGAGACGCTGCATTTATTCAGCCCACACGACTTTTCCAGTGTTGCTTTTCTTGTAGATCGGATCCCAATTCCCAAGTAGTATCATTACAATAGGGCTAGGATGATAATTGAAGGTTACAACGAATAGGATTAAAAACATCCCTAATATGCGATGAATATTCATAGGCTTTTACCGGGTTCATCTAACCTGGATTAGGTTTGCCTCTTTTCAGCAAACTTCCGGCAAAGAAACACGCACTCCCTGCATTTTGTCTGAAAGTTTCTCTTAAATGCTGTAACACCATGCGTCCATGCCTATGAATCTTCATGTCCCTACAATAGCATGCCCTTTTGTGCACTTCCCAGAGGGACAAAACTTCAGTACGTATAGCCGCTACAGGAAAAGATACGTCCAGTCTTTTGGCCAGAGAGGGTGCAGTGCGGCTGCTGCTGGCCTCAGTAGTATATTGAGAGGGTGCGGTGATGTGACAGCGCCATGTTCTGAACGCCGCACGACCAGAGCCAAAGATCAATGTCAATGCTCAGAAGCTGCCAAGAAAATACAAGAGCAAGAAGGCCAACGTAAGTTCCAAGTTGCATGGCCACATTGACTGCTTTATACTTCAAAGCACAAGAATTCCTATTTGCCTACATTTTTAACATCTTTTGACCGTGCACTGAACAAAACCTAATGATCTGATTTGTTCTCTTTCGGTGACAAAGAGTAATAAACATCTACTTGCAATTGTTAATTTGTGTAGTAACACGACCTTTATACCTTACCAAGGGTGCTGGTCACAAAATGAATGGCATGAAGAAAGTCTCAGGTGAAACTGATTCAAATGTACTGGTTCAAAAAATAGATAAATAAAATGGTTCAGATGTGCCTACTGCTTTCAAAACTTTTTGTTAATGAGCTCCCTCATTTTTTCCACGGCATGAACAGAACAAGCACGTATCTCAACTTCCTCTTCACTTCAAGGCACTATCTCACTATTAGAATCAATTGAGCAAGATAAGCTCTCTCTCTCTCTCTCTCTCTCTCTCTCTCTCTCTCTCTATATATATATATATATATATATATATATATATATATATATATATATATATATATATATATATATATATAAGCATAGCCACTGTTGTTCTCCTCTCCGCCTCGCCTCTCTCGCTCGGCTGCTCCTGTACCTTGCAAGACTTGCTCAGTTGCTCTGCCCGCCAAATTGGTGTGCATCTAATTTAATTACTTTATTTTGCTTAAATTATTTTCTAACACTTAAAATAATTAGTATAATTTTTGTGAGTGCTACCAGTGATTATTTTAGCTTATATAAGGTCTCAGATTAATATTGCATTATTTTCTAGTTTTTTTCTACCAATCAGTCTACTACTATTTAATCATACGCGACTTAAACAATTTTATTAGGTTCAACAATTATATAGGGTCGACAATTCTTATTAGTAAAGCTTATTTTTATACGGCTAAACCTATTGCTATTAATTTTTACTAGAATTTACCTATATACCATTTCCCTAATTCCTATTTTTAAACCTAATCCTAATCTCACCCACCAAATCACCTTTTCTCTCTCTCCTTCCCTTTTTCCTCACTTGGCTGAGACCACTCCTGCCCACTCATTTCACCCCCTCTCTCTCTCCTTTATTGGCTTCCAGCAGAATGCTCCCAGGCCATCTCTTCTTTGCTTCTTTCCCATTCCTATTTTCTCTCTCTTATTTGCCATGGTTGAAGCCTAAAGCTTCTGGTTCCCATGCTCCCCGTTGCTTTGCTTCTTCTCTCCTATCTCCATTTCCTCTCCTGGTGATTTGTTTTTGGCACTGGCTTCTCCTCCCTCCTCACTCCCCATTTCCCTTCTCCTCCCTCCTCACTGTACTTTTGTCTTCGTGGTCGCTAGACGCCATGTGACAGGTCCCAAATTTTAGATCAATGTGTGCTTGCTTCGATCTCTTTGCCTCTGCATGACGTCGGGCGAAGGTCGCAAGTGCCCTATTCGAGGGCCCTTGGCTCCGCTATATATATATATATATATATATATATATATATATATATATATATATATATATAGGAAAAAGTCCTATTTACTCCTGAACTATCGAAAAAGTCTGGTTTACCCCCTGAACTACAAAACCGGTTATTTAACCCCCTGAATTTGTCAAATCCGGTCAAATAACCCTCGTAGCGGTTTGGAATGGTAGTTTTGGTGACGTGGCCGGTTTTTGTCCAAATCAGCATGTACGTGGCGTCCAAATCAGCATGTTGCGTCCAAATGAGCTTCTCTCTCTCCTTACCTTCTTCCTCCGCTTTCGTCGGGTTGGCCTCGCTCATTTCATTTCTTTTCCTCTCCTCCGATTGGCTTGGCGCGGCTCTAACAAACCTCGCCATCGCCTCCGACGCCCTAGCCGCCACCTCCTCCTCAAGGCGTCTTGGTCGTCCGCTTCTCACCGAGGCCTTCTCTGACCATGGGGTGTGGGGTGCCTGACTCCACCACCACGACGACACCCTCTCCGCCATGGCGCCTCTCCGCTTTGCTCACATGAGGTAGCCAGGCTCCGCCCTAGACTTCTTCTACCTCCCTTCCGAACTTCCTCTTTTGGCATCCCAATAATCGAAATCTCGATTTCGGTTCTTTTATCTTTCTATTTCTTTTTGTTCTTGTTAATCAATCGCCCGCCGCCGAGCCCGAGGCGTGGTCGGCCGACCTCTCCGCGGCGTTGGCCAACGTGGACGGTGGGCGCGCGCTACTTTTTCGTCAACGAACGGCGACATCGCCGTCGTCCGCGACGACGCAACCACGCTGCCGGTTAAGAGATCGACCGCCAAGGTGGTGGCCAAAGCGGCCGAGCAGCCAGCCGGCGGCGGCCGTGCTGCCGCCGCCGCTGCTGGTGCGGTTCTCGACGTCTTCGCGCCACCGCGTGGAGACCCTCAACGCGGCGTTCGACTACGCCGTGTGCTCCACCGGCCACGGCGGGAGGTACCGGCGTGTACCCGATCCAAGTGCAACCAGACAAGTACGTCGTGGAGGACATTGTGGAGTTCGGCGCCGCCCGCTTCGGTCTAGAGGCGGCTCCAAGCCATCGCTTTCGCCGATGGCGTTGGTATGCTCGATCGCCTCCGGCTCTGCACTTCCAAATTGGCTCCTAGATCCCGACCACGCTCGCTGCTTCGCGATGGCGTTGGCGAGCCGCCGCAGATCATCTGCGAGCTCGCCGCCTCGGTGCGCCATGCGCGTCATTGATGTTGGTGGCGGCCTCGGCATTGACTATGATGGAACCCACTCGCGCAGACCGACATGTCGATGGCATCTGACTTGGAGGAGGCCGCCGCGGTAGAGGGCATCGTCGGTGGCGGCCTCGGCAGTGACTAGCCAAAGGCCGTGGCATGGCAGCGCCGAGGACCAAAGGGAGAATGGGGAGAAGAAAAGCAATGAAGAAGAAGCAGGGGAGTGTTTGGCTGGGAGAAGGTAAGGAAGAGAGAGAAGCTGATTTGGACGCAACATGCTGATTTGGACGCCACGTACATGCTGATTTGGACAAAACCGGCCATGTCACCAAAACTACCGTTCCAAACCGCTACGGGGGGTTATTTGACCGGATTTGACAAATTCAGGGGGTTAAATAACCGGTTTTGTAGTTCAGGGGGTAAACCAGACTTTTCTGATAGTTCAGGGGAGTAAACTGGACTTTTTCCATATATATATATACGTGTGTGTGTGTATATATGGTTTTCAACATGAACCGTCTGTGACTTCTCGTCCTCGTCACAGATGATTCGTATTAAAACCCATCTGTGATAAGTATTTTTGGCGCCATGGTAAAATTGCAGAGTAAGGAAAATTGAAGCCATGGTAAAATCAGAAAGTAAGAAAAATTCCAGGCTATAGTAAAATCAGAGAATAAGGAAAATTCCAAGTCACAGATGGTTTTTAATACAAACCGTCTGTAATAAGATATATATCATAGTCGGTTCTTAATACGAACCGTCTGTGACAAGATACTTATCATAGACGGTTCTTAATACGAACCGTTTATGATATGTCGTCACAAACGGTTTTTGTATGAAAACGTCTGTGATTCGCAGTGCGGGAGTTCAAAAAATTTTGAATGCGCGCGCCGGAGGCAAAATGTTTTGGCGTTGGCCTTATATATTATAGCCACCCTAGCCTTATTTTCCAGTAGTCTCTCCCTCTCTCCTCCCCACACCGAGCTCCAGCGACCACCCTCGATTCCCCGTCGCAGTTCAGCGAGGAGACACAGCCGCCGACGACGATGGGGAGGGATGCGGAGGAGCTCCTTGTCTGCCGTAGGAGGTAGACTGCCGGAAGGTACATGTACATCCCCATAACATACACGATTTGTTGGTTGTTTGTTGTAAAGAAAATTATCTTAATTTTGTGTTACCTAAGGTCAGAGCGCCGTTGGAGGTTTTCAGTCGTCTCTCCTTGCCGATGAGCTTCAGTCGAACTCGACGATATGCAAGAAACATCTTGTGATATGCTGGTGAGATACAGAGAGGAGCTCACAAGACTAATCCAAGAAGCAGATGAGTTCTTCAGGAGCTTGGAGGCATAGATAGTTTCTAGCTACTTTAACTTTGTAACTTTATTCTTTTTTTTTTCTATTCGGAGGGGACGTTGTGAAACCTTTTGGTTTCCCTTTTCTATAATATGTTTGCCATCCGAATTTTAATTGGATTTTAGTTGTCTTGCTAGAGATTGCATACGGAAACTACTGTCTAGCAATTGATTGGTTTGGCTCAAAATCCGATTTTTTTGCAATAGAAAAAACTATCACAGACGGTTCTGAACTGCGTAGCTTTTTCATAGACGGTTCAAAAACCGTCTGTGATGACCTCATACCATCACTGACCTATAAACTCAGACGGCTCACGAAACCGTCTGTGGAGACCTTTTCTGTAGTAGTGTACATATATTGCTCATTGGGCCACTTGAATACATACACAATATTCATAACATGGTATATGAGCAAAGGTTAAAACCCTAGCTTCCAACAGCTTCCGTTGCCCCCGGAAGGAGCACTCTCTGCTCCCGAGGGCAACCACATTAGTCTTAGTTGTAGTTGTTCGAGCAGCAACATCTTCTTGCCTCCCCGCTGCTCCATCCAGCCAAACTCTTCGCCTGCCCAGGCGCCGCCAGTCATCCTCAAGCTCCTAGCGCCATCTTCAAGCTTGATCTGTTCGAGTTTGGCGTAGCTTGTCACCGCCAACTTGTGCTCGTTGGCGCCGCCCTCGGATCCCGTCGGATCCGGTCCTCCTCGTTGTCGCCGACCTCTCCCCAAGCGTTGACTCCAACATCCGCGCCGCTCGAGCCGCCGCCTCCGAGAGCCGCTACCGCGGGGTCACTGGTGACAGGCTTGCTGGGCCAAGTTCTTCAGATCCAGCGAGATCCATCTGGATCTGGACGGGAGGATCAGGAAATCTCGCGCCCGAAGCTCTCGCCGCGCCTCTCTCTTGACCCATCGCGACGATCAAGGCCAAGCCTCCGCTTCCGCACGAGGAGTTGCAGAGGGAGGTAGGAACATTTAGGCTTCCACTTTGTCTGCGATTTTTTAGACAGTGCGATGCAAAGGGAGTTGGCGGAGAGAGAGAGAGAGAGAGAGAGAGAGTAAAAAAACTGGTGTTCTAGTATCTGCTGCTCCTTTAAGTCCTTTTTCTTTCATTGCGTCCATCCACGTCCATAACACTTTATCTTTGGGTTTCGTCTAAGTCGTGCGAGTCCACAAAGTCATTGTCAGTCAGTCAATTACTTCCTGGCTCACTTCTCCCCTTTCGCATAGCAGTAGCCGCTGCTCTTCTCTTCGAGCTGTTGCAGATCATAAAAGTCGTTATGATGCTGCTGCTCTCTCTGAGCCGTCGCCCCAAGCTTTTATGGTCGCCAAGACTTCTTCACACCGTCTTCTTCGCGTTCTTGTCGCCGCCACGCCACGCCGTCTCGGGCTTCGATCTACGCCGCCATGCTTCTATCTATTCCTCTCCGGCTTGATTTGATAGCTCTCTCTATTCCTGTCGATTTTATCATCTTCGTCGTGTTGACGCGGTCGACTTTGCTCCCACTTGGCTCTACTTTCTCAGCTCTTACACCTTGTGCTTTATGGGCTGTCGCACGACCCCAGATGGGAGGAGATATTTTGATAGTCGACATATTTTCCAAGAGCTGCACGCTACGACAACATTTCTAAGACTCAGATTTTGGATTTTCCTTATTTCAGTGTTAATCCTTTCCAAATGCAATGCTATTGCATACGCCATGCATCTGAGAGGGTGTTAGAATAGGAATTACTTTGTATTTTCTTATATATGTATGGCATATATTCCTTTATACTTCTTATATATATTGTGTATTGTGCTTCTTAAATACACATTGATGTCGTAGAACTCTCCACAGTTTTGTCCCTTAAAATTAAGCGCCCCACAAATCAGCAACAAATATCTGAGCTCTCTTGTACAAGAAAACATGGTGTCATTGTAAAGTGAATGGTCCCGAAAGCCTGTCCAAATTGAAATACGACAATGCATGTGAAGAAACGTGTTACCTGAGAGGTGTATGATGACAAAACAAAATAGCTAAGCAAAATTAACCAGCATGAGTGTATTTGACACATATAGAAATGTTTCATCCTCAAATCATACAAGTTCTTTGAAGACAACGCAAAAGGTTACAACCAGACTGTACTCAACTAGTCAAGGCCAGCTCAAATTTTTTGTAAGGTACAGTTTACATTCATACATGCAGCAGAAAAGAATGTATGTTGAAATATTCCAAAGTTGTATCAGCAGTCTTAGAGAACCAGCAGCTACCACCCTGATTACAGATGGTAACTGGTTGAAAGATGGACACCTGTACATGGTAAGCCTGCTTGTCTCTAGCTAAGAACTGTATATTAGGCTGAGATATGGATGGGGCATATGGTGTTTGGTTATTTGGTACGATGTTTATGTGAGAGGTGGAAGCACACAATTCAATGCAGTATTTATTTTCAAGTAAAACCGAAAGGACCCAATCAAGTGCATTTGCCCCGGTAAATGGGTGAAAGTGCAGTTCCACTCAAGCTCGGCACCAAGCGAAATGATCCAAGAATCAAGTAGTGCCCGAGCAGATGGTTTATTCATGTTTGGACATATTTATCAAATAAGTTATAGCACCCCAAAAGAAAGGAAAACAATCTTGTGGATATAAGCAACAGATCACCTGCTGCTTCATTCACAGCCTATGTGGATGAGCATGGCCCAGCCCAAACCAAGCTTACATGTGGAATGCTGCAAGCCTGCAACCCTAGTTCACAAGCCCATTTTGCATATTCCAGTGGTCCTAAGCCATTTTTGTTGCATTCCCATTGTAGGTGCCCACATCTAATTGGCCCATTTGACAAATGACCCAAACAGTTCCGAGGAGCAATGCTTTATAACCCTCTTACGAACAGAACTCTCCAAATATGGGAAATGATATCTGTATGTGCAGCTACAGCCTACAACAGCGTAGACTAGACAGGGGCCAAAGAAAAGATTGTACACTGTTGAACTTCTTTTCTGCAATATAGCTGGAGAAGTACAGATTGGGACTTTGGTCTAATTAAAACTAAAGAGATGAAAATGATACTATCAAGTAGAAGATAAGTGTAATGGCAGGCTTACCAGGAAAATGACGGGTAATAAGTTCTGTTAGAGATGCAGCAGAGTTTCCAGCAGACTTTACTTGATTAGCAGCCTCGCCTCCATAGCTTCTTTCAAGTTCCAGACCAACCTTAATGCAAGTGCCGGAATAGTACAATAGTTTAGAACAAAATAAGAAGTTTCTGGCAAGGCAATTGTTTGGATGTCGACACATACCATGGTTAACATGACAGTTATAGTGGTTGTTTGGATCTCTGGAATAAGTAATGAGTTTTAAGAAAACTAGTTTCAAGAGAATTTTTAGTAAAACTGGTTTTAAGTTGTTTTTCTGTTAAGATGAATTTGTAGATTACTTTGTTTGGATCTAAAAAATTAAAACAAGTTTTACTAATTTTGTGTTTGGTAAAATATTTTTTTTCCGTCTTCGCTGAATTCACTCAAACACCCCCCCTCTCTCTCTCTCCCTCCCCTTCGCTCATCTCTCTTTCCCGAACGATTGCCTCTCTCTCTCTCACTTTCCCCTTCGCTCATCTCCCCAGGCCGACGATGCCACGCCTCGGCGCATCCACTCCTCCGCCACCGACGACGCCATGGACCTCGGCCGGCCACCACCACAAAGACTACAAGATGCTGCAGCAGAAAGCCGAGCAAACGCAGAGGAAAATCGCCGCGCGGTGGGTTGGTGGAATGCCGCCGCCTCCTATTCTCCACCCCGCCCCCATTACCCTCCCCTCGAATGGATTCCTCTCGCTTCTCCCCACTCCACGTGCCGATCCGCCACCAGAAAGCACGGGCGATCCAATGAGGAGGAGGAGGCGAGGTATCTGGGGTGACTCTCATCGCTCGTGCTTCTTGTTCCTAGCTACCCGCCTTGGCATATGCCGCCGGCTGATTTGACGCCATCGCCAAATTACACGAGTCTTGGGGTGGTCGACGCCACCATGAGCGACCCGCCGCCAGAAGCGGTGGCCACGCGGCCGGGAGCACGATGTTTGTGGGTGGCGCGTGTCGGCTTCTTCTCTGCCGCCATGCCGATGGTGGTCTTTATCCTTGTCGCTGCGATCCTTCCCGCCCGCCTCGTCCTCCTCGTTGCTCCGTGGCGCCCGTCGACGACGCCATCGACCTCGGCCGGCCGACGACGTGGAGCTCTCTGCACACCATCGCAGTGTAAATGCTGTCGGTGTCAACCGACGCCAAGATGCACTTCGTGTCCCCGCCCGGTTGCTGCCGCCGAGAGCGCGCCCGGCAAAACAACCACCACACAAAGACTGGATTTTCTTGTTTCAGCGTGGGCGTGCGAGTTTGTGTAAAACTGGTTTTCCAAAAAACGACGGGGACTCGTTTTCCCCAAAACCTGATATATTGGATTATGAGAAACTGGTTTTACTAATCTTGAGAGTTAGTTATAAGATCTAAACAGAGTTTTTCTAAAACAATGTTAAAACTGGTTTTGCAAAATCCAGTTTTGTTAAAACAGGAGATCCAAATAAGGCCATAGTGACATAAAACTAGAGCATATATCAAGAAGCCAAAGAAGATCTCAAAATGAAGTGGATAACTATTGCCGAATTTAGTTTGCCTGTCTTCTCTTCTTCTTTGGTTTCCTCTTTTGTTTTTTGGTTCCTATGTTCCTTTTGCTACATTGTCCGCTCTTTAATGCAATAATGGCACTCTTACCATTTCTTCGGAAAAAAAAACTATTGCCGAATTTACATTGAAGAGTTTGGGTGGGATTGTGGAAGTTGATAAGTGATAAAGTAATCAAATAACATGAGCAGAACACAACGGGAGAGTTTTCAAGTTCAATACTTCAATATAACATGTACGCAATACGGAATAGTACCTCATGAAGAAGGCGAACTCTTTCCTCCTCAATTGGCAGTGGGCGTGGCCAGTTAAGCAGTCGGCGAAGTTCGGGCCCTACATATCGCAAAAGTTGCACTTCCTTCCAAGTTTTTTTTGACGTAGAATCTAATATTTTTTTTGACGTAGACTTCCTTCCAAGTTAGTAGATATTTACTGGAAGTAATAGCTTCTTTCCAGACAGAAGTGTGCAGAACAACTGAACAAGAAAAAAAAGGACCATACTAAGAGCTGAAACTATACCAGTGTAATTCTGAAGACGATCTGCATCAAGTGCTGTCTTTTCTTTCTCTAACGCTAACTTAAGTCCAGAAGCCAAATTGTCATAGCTCAAGTCCTTATCTGTTCAATCGAGGAATATTATGATCAAAACCATTATAATACTAAAGGAAACAAATATATAAAAAGACGGAAGAGTGATCCTGAAAAGTCTACTGCAACTAAATTAAACTATGCCCAGTAGTCAGACAAAGTAGCATCAGGTAAAAGTAGAAGCTGATGCAGCTGTAACTGAAGGTGGTTACACAAACAATAAAAAGTACACACTACATATCAGGCCAAAAGTGCAAGGAAATCATCTGGAGCATAACAAGATGCATAATAAATAGAAGTAATTATTAAAATTTCTCAGACGACAATGCATTACATCAAATGTGAAAGCTGAAAAATGCAATTTCTGAAATAGCTAGCCGTCATCAAAGAGACAAAAACAATCATACAACCCCCCTAGCCAATTCTTGGCAAGGTCACAACCAACTCAAAAGGTTCTTAACAGAAGAAAGTGATGTATGACTACATAATGAACTACAGGTAGAAACAGCCATATGTTTCCTATGGTCTACACTACAGACAATCGTTTCAAGACAATACAAAGTTGATTTCCTGCACGCTGCACTCTGAAAATCTTAGCAGTATACTTAATTATCAGTATAAAGTACTGGGCTACTGAATGTTAAAATATTTCCCCCTAAATAGCAACTGTAGCAAGGCCGTAATTTATACAGGAGCAAAAGAATTGCAAACAGAGAGGTTGCGATGGCTGATATCTGTCAGTGCTGTTGGAGATATTAGAGATTAGGAAAGAGTTCAGAGTTTAGGTAAGAGTCTAAATCGTATTGGAGTCGGACTGTAATATTTGATATTATAAATAAAGGATGTGGGGATCCCAAAAGGGACACACAATTATTCCCTGAAATTCTACAAGTGCTATGTTTTTGAGTTCTTAATTGCCACTCATAGGAAGCATACAGTACTCTAATTGAAACATACAGTACTCTACTTTCTATATGTACAGGAAAAAACTACTTTCTTGGTTGAACTTATACCTGGCCAGAAGCAGAAGTTCAGTGCATCCAAGACGAAGAGGTACTGGACAGTGAGCGGCCCATTGTCAAAGTAATGAATTCCTTCGAAATCCCACTCAACTTTTGGAACATCTCCCATTCTCCCTGGATTTTGTCCACCACCTTCTCAATCTCTGTAACAACAAACCAACATAAGCCAACACAGGGGAAAAGAAACACCACAATAACCGAGGACTTCACTTGGACATTTTCTTGCAAAACAAAGGAGAGATGAACATCGATATAGATACATAAAAGCAAAGCACAAAGACGTATGTCCTCAAGCTCTTCTTTCATAAGAAGCAAAAAGTAATAGGTAAAAAAACAAATAACCAAACAGAAATTTTAAAGACTGAACTTTGAAATCCAGACCCAGAAAAAGAAAATCAACCCGGGTTTCTTGCAGGGCTAATCAGATACTCCTACGGCATGCATTACAGAATAGAAATACAAGCAATCAACAAGAAGAACATCGGAGCACTACAAGCCACAAGGACAATACTTCTTAATCCTAAAATGCCAGTAGCATCCTGGAAACATCCAGAAGCAAAAAGTAATAACTGGGCAAATAAAAAAGAGGCAAAAGCAAACGAATACCTAACAGGTCGATCACCGCCGACGCGCGAACGGCCTCCATCGAGAGAGGCGATTAGCATAAGACAGCGGTAAGGCCGAAAATCTTCCAATTTTCAAATAAAAATGTGTGTTTTTTTCTTCTGATTTTAAATTTTTAAAAAGCAAATTCGAGCAAAATTCAAACAATTTCGTTTTTTTTTACAAAATTCATCCAAACTTTTTTAGGACTAGTTTGTATTCCTACCGGCTCCACCGATAAAACTGAAATTGCTGATTTTCGACCAAAATTCTGAACACTGGGAAGGATTAGGGGCGGGTGAAGCCCGTGAGGACGGCGTGTTGGTTTTATTAGCGTTTCCGAGAGGGGTTTTTTGGTTGGTTTGTTGTTCCTTTGGTGGGCACTTTCAAGGGCCTCGGAGGCATCCCGCTTGGTAGAGCACGAGGAATTAAAAAAAAAAATCAAAAATAGTATTTTTTTAGTATAATTATATAAATAAATGTATGTTTAATAAAATTACAAAAATAATATTATGTCACCATTCTAAATGGCTCTGTCGCCCTTTGCATTGGCGATAGAAGCTTTGTCGCCAATTGAAATAGTGATCATGTCACCCATCAAACAGTGTGAAATGCCTAGGCAAATCGTCATCCCAAATGGTGACAGAGACCCCACTAACTCTCCTCTCCCTATAAAAGGCCAAAACATTCGGTTGAAACTCACTTTTATTCTGAAAAAAGAGAAGGAGGGGAGGAAGGGGAAGGGAGTAGAGGGGGGAGAGCTAGCGAAATGCTGTCCGTCCGGTCGTTCACCTTGCAGGTAATTTTTTTAACTGAATGGATTAGATAGTTTTAGATGTATGGTTATGTAGCGTAGTATGTTGTAGTGCATGCCATTTATTTTTGTAACCGGATTGATTAGATGGTTTTAGATGTATGGTTACGTAGCGTAGTATATTGTACTACATCTTGTTAGGTGTATGCAGTTTAGTTTTAGATATGTGGATAATCGTGTAAATCTTGTTTATGGTGCAATACATCGAATATATCAGACGCAGTCAATTTTAATATTTACTACGGTCGAGGGACTATTTTGCAGGGTCCCGAGAGGGTTGATTTGTTTTTTTTCAATCGGTGACCGTTAGCCTAACAAGACCAGAGCAACATCCATGCGCGCTGTGATGCGTTGGCTGTATTACACCTTCGAGTTGGACCATACTCTGCACGATTTGAAATCGAGTTACCTTTGTCGACGTCTGGAACTCTCGTTACAGAACGGACAAACAATAATATAATAAAGGAATATGGAGAGTACTATCTGTTTGCCAAGGGACTCAAAATGGAGAATGTGTATTGTAAAGAGTATGCTTTGATTATAGGAAAAGTGGTCATGAATACACGTGGATTAGGGCTTGGATGTGAATCTATCTTACAAGGGCACTCAAGCCAAGCTATTTATAGTTTTACAAGAGTCGGCAGTTAACTGCGGTGGTGCCTCTTCGCGCTAATCGTCGTGTCTCTTCCCTGCCAGTTGTCGCGTCCCTTCGTGATGACCGTTATCGCTGATATCTCCACGTGCAGCCGCTATTAATTGCACGTGGGCAACTGTCCTCTAGGACCTCCTCTGCAGGGGAGAGGTCCTAGAGACGTCTTGGAGAGGTCCTTGAGGAAGTCCCAGAGAAGTCCTCGATGAGGTCTTGCTAGGCCTTCGAAGGGAGTTTTGGGGACAAATGAAAGACTTTATAGGCCCACCTTCTGACTGTTTGATTGATCTTGGGTCCAGAAAGCTAACTTGGTCCCAGCAAAACCATACATACTTGTTAATAAGTGAATAAAGATATACTTGGATAATTGACTGGTCAACAATCCTCGTCAGCTAGCCCCTCAACTTCAAGTGAAAATAACTTGAAGAGGTTTTTAACCAGAATTTGGACTTGGTCAAGAAGATAGTTTTACTTGAGTTGTAAATAACTATTTATCTTTAAAAAACAGAAGCGTTGGTCACATATATTTATGAGAGCAATTCCCGAAGGGACAAATACATTTTAGTCTTCAGCAATTTATTAGGAACAAACTCTAATAAAATCTCATCTGTTAAACTTCCATCTGGTTTATTTAATTCCACCGTAAGTTACTGGATTATAAATAACCTCCAGAAGGGCAAGAAGAAGAAATATTCCTTCAGAGACTTCCATCCTCAAAGCTTCTCATAAGTACGGACTCATGTTACTTTGGCATTTCTCTTCCTATGGTTGGAGCATACAGTAGACAACCATCCACGTATCAAATTGACTTTTTGACCACCTTTGTTTAAGGTGGTCGGACAGTCAGTTTGCTTCATGGATTAAAGTCTTTGATAGAAGGAAATCCCAATGATCAGGTGATCTTCTCTTGAAACGTATATCAAGGTAACTTCTATGTGAATGAACATAAGATGAGGATAACTTTTAAAAGAAGGAAAGACTTTCCAACTACTTTTCTTACACCTTTGATGTGAGGAACAACTTCCTTGACCAGACGTGACGTGTCATGTCACCACCAATCGAGGCCAGTTGTTACATCCTTGAGGTAGTGGGTTTTAAATGCGATATACAGATTTTTACCTCTCCTCGGACACGTTTTCACCCGAGTTGCTTTGCACTTTCCTTTTCACCGTGTACCTTTCGTCCTCCACAAACCTTTGAAAAGAAGGAACTTACAGTCCGCCATTGAATCAAGACAATGGCGGGATGGAGATCATCAATGCTGACAGCAGAGGAGCTCCAAGGATTGGAGCAAGATGGACATCTTCCAGAAAAGGCTCTCATCGAGTGGCGTGCACCGAGGAGAGAGGTTGAACGAAACCCTCTGGCTCGTTTCATGGTACTCTTCGTGTCTTACCTCCGGGCAGGTCTCCGCTTGCCTAAGAGTGATTTTTTGATCGAATTTCTTCCGGGCAGGTCTCCGCTTGCCTAAGAGTGATTTTTTGATCGAATTTCTTAACCATTATGGAATTGAATTAGTTCACCTTGTACCGAATTTAGTTCTGGTACTTAGTGTTTTTGCTCATATGTTTGAGGCGTTTTTAGGGATAGCCCCATGTTTGTGTTTGTTTAGGTTTTATTACCAGATTATCCGCAACAAGAAAGGTGTTGGTGCTTTGGGCTCCTTTTATTTTAAATTTCAAGATACCAATAAGAGAGTGTTCCCTTTCTTGGCTACCAAAGACCCCAACCAGTCATGGAACAAGGAATGGTTTTATTCCGAAGTTTCGAAAGAAAGTAGAATTACTTACAATCGTAGTGCACCACCAGAGTGGTCCACTAAGAACCGGGCTCTTGATAAGGACATTAAGCTTTCAGAAGATGAGAAGAAAGTGGTCCTGGTGATCAGTAACCTAGTAGAAGGAGGTCTATCTGGACGAAAGATCGTTCACGACTTCCTCAAGAACAAGATCTTCCCTCTTCAGAACAAAGAGATATTATCTTGTAACTGTGATGTTCCTGAGAATGGTAATATTTTACTCATCTCTTTTACTTGAACTGAATTTAATAGTAAAAGTAAGTAACTTTTATTGTATTGCAGCTCTCTCAGATGATGAGGTCCTAGCTAGGAGCTCGGTCCTGTTAAAGGATTGGGTTCTAGAAAAGGAACCAATAGATTTAGAGGAGCAAACCCCAAGCTTGATTGGGAGTGACTTTATCACTGAGGAAAGATCGCATAGTGGTAAGTATTCATTGAAACTAATCAAACATAAGTAAATTTACCACTTATATCTAATTTTTATATTTCTGGACAGGCGACATCAAAGAAACGTTCCTTCTCAGATGTCGGTGCGAGCTCTTTCCCTTCTTTGGCAAAGAGTGTAAGGATTACTTCCAGACCTCTTCTTGCACCAAAGAAGACAAAACCCACATTTGTCTCAACATTAGCTTCTCCAATACCTCTTGCCTCAGTTCCTTCTCTTCCAAGATCTTCCACCCGAAATGTACCGAAAACAAAAGCCAAGACTCTCATTTCAAGATATGTCTTTAACCCCTAGCCAGTGTCTTCTATATCAACTTTCTTGGTTGGGGTGGTCCAGGGTGAAGGATCATCAGAAAAATCAGAAAAGGAGATCCCTCTTTAGAGGGTTCCAAGGCCAAAGACCTCCCTGGCCTTAGTTCCTTCTTCGGCAGAACAAAGGAGAGGACCCACTTTCACTGTAAATGAGAACTTTATGCCACTCTTTAGTGAAAGTAGCTTTGAAATCGAGTAAGTTCTTCGATTATACCTTTATAATTTTGGTTCTGAAATGATTAACCTCTTCTTTTCTTTTAGCTTTGATTTGCCGTCAGACCCAGAAAGAGGTCAACTGACTACTCAAGAGCAAAATTTGCCACCAATTGCATTGGCGGCAGAAGAAATTCTGCTGATGGAAGGACCTCATAGGACCACTGAGGAAGTGGTCCTAGACGTCTTGGCGACAACTGCAGAGACGTCCCAAGGGGCACCGCTGGACATAGAGGTCCAGACGGAGAGGTCTTCTCAAGAGGATCGAACTGAAGAGGTGATCCACGAGACCGACCATTCTGAGGTGGTGGTCTGTGAGACCAGTCATTCTGAGGAGGTGGTCCATGAGACCATCCGTTCAGAAGAGGTGGTCCATGAGACTATTAAAACTCAAGATGAAGGTGATCATACCTTGGTAAGATTTCTATCCCGATAATTTTTCTTTAAAGTTATCAGTATAGATCCTGACTCATAGAATGTCTTAGGATCCGCAGAATACCAACATTGATCCAGCCAGAGGAGCTTTCCGTCTGGTACAGCTGGATCAACCTGAGGATGAGATTCCTCTGGAACATTCATCTCTCAGAACCAACAAGAAATATCTCCAGGACCTCATGACATCTATCAAAAGATGCTGGAGAGTCAATATTGACATGGTGGAGGAGATTAAAGCTTTTGCAGAGAAAAAAGAGAAGTAAGTACAATAAATTATTATTTAGTCATAAGATTATAACTTAAATAAATAACTTATGCCCTTATTTACTTCACAGAGAATGTTTACTGGCAAAAGCTGAACAAGAAAATGTTGAATATGCATTTCAAGCTCTCAGATCAAAACTATCTGAGGTAGAAAAAGATCTGAGGAGAGTGCGGTGGTCATGGCACAGAAGACCGAAGAGATCCGCCTCTTGACTCGGAAGAATGAGAAGTTCCAAGAGATCTTGAACAGACAATCCAAAGAAAGCCATGATCTCTTTGAACAGAACAAGATACTCCTTAAAGAGAAAAAAGGTAATGGACCCCCCTTTGTCCTTATAGAGCATTTGATTTATAATATGTGTAGGATCGTCCATGGCAATCAGGGGGAGGGGGTGAATGATTATAACGATTTGACCTCCAAATTCAATCTTACACCTGTGCGCTAGAACACCTGCGACCTCCCCGAGAGTCTTTTGGAGAACCTCTACAGAACCTCTCCTAGGACCTCTTCAAGAAGCTCTTCCAGAAAACCTCACTTGCACAAGTTGAACAAAACAATCCTGAGACAATGTAGAACAAATCTGATCTTTATTTCTCAATCTTGTTTTGTGTCTACAAAGCACTCCTCAAGCACCCCTCAAAGCCTCCAACCGAAGGACCTCTCAAGCTCTCGCTAAAATCACGTAGCAACCCTACGCAAAAGGCTACTCCAAGACTCTTCCTAAAGACCTCTCCTCTGCCTCTTTTTATAGGCAGAGACCTCTCCGTGTCTTCAACGATACGAACAACCCAACCTATCTTTCCGAAAATCAAGGGACTCGAAACCCTTACCAACACGGGTTTTCCAAATCTCTAAGACTTTCCCGAACCGACACCTTCCATATCTCCTCACGTCGTAAGCCTTCAGGACTCCACCTCCCAAAGCTTCTCCGTGTACCACATTTGATCTCCACGTGCTCCAGCGTGAGCCCAACCACCTCGTGACATCCACGACCTCCTAGACCTCAGATATCCCCATCCTAGTCCGGGTCCTCCTCATCACTGCCCATGATTGTCTCCACGCTCAACCTGCACATGCAAATACCAAAGAACATCTATCCGGCACTAGTTCTCCAACTTGACCAAACATTAGCTCACACATGCATAAACACCATCATGCATCATGTAACATACCAAAACTTATAAACTTAACCTAACTCTTAGCCAAATCCCAAAAGCGACAGACAAACAGAGCACAATCGGTCGTGCCTCCATGTTAGGGCCGGTACTACCGATTCCCAAAGTAGTCAAAAATTCCCTAAAACAAGCTCTCTGGAAAATCCATACCGCAACCTTGCGGTCATACCGTTACGCGGTACTACCGCCAATCATCTTGCGGTATTACCGTTTTCCATGTGAGATCAAAACTCTCAAAACATGCGTTCTGGAAAATACGTACCGCCAACCTCCATGCGGTACAACCGAGGTGCGGTACTACCGTCACATGCCTTGCGGTACTACAGCTTTCCAAAAGAACTCAAAGACCCCAAAACACACGTACTGGAATTTTGGAACCGCAACAAACCACTCGGTACTACCTCGATGCGGTAGTACCGCTCCACACAGCGGAACTACCGTTCCACAGAAACACTCAAAAGTCTCATTGACACACGCCCTGCCACGTAGATGCTCCAGATTAACTTGGCCGTTCGATTTCAATCGGATGACTCACAAAACCCTTTCACGTTCGGAGGTCTGAACGTTCACGGCGATCTGGACCATTCGATTTCAATCGGACGTCCAAAGGATCCAAGTGACTTGCGGTAGAACCGCTGCACACTTGCGGTAGTACCGCTCAGCAGTAGTTTCGTACTTAACACGCTGGTACAACCGATTTAACTGCCACTTGCTGAAAACCATAATTTCAACAAAACTCAAAAGCTATTGCCAAATGTGGCATCACCTAAGATCATAAACATGTCCCCATGGCAATGTATTCATCATTAAATATCACGACTAAGACCAGTCTGTTTTGGAAAGAATAGTTGGTGATTGGGCAGAGATGTTCTCTTCCGCATCTTGTAGTTCCCGTGCAATTGCATGCATCACTTGCACTCCTTGCTCCGGAGTCAATCCTTCCAGAGGACGTGCGAGGGCGGTCGCTAAGTAACGAACGCGTTCTGCAGGGGAATCCTCCTGCATAGGGGTTGGTAAGGCATTTGAACCTCTTACCATCGCTTGCGCCTCATGGGTGGTGTACGCGCATCGCCATTTCACAGCCCTTCTTTGCCGAGGAGCCAAGGGTGTCTTGGAAGTAGAGGTCTCGAACATGCGAGATGTGCGCTTGTGTGGCGGCACGTATCTCGGCTTGTCGGGCCTCTTTCTCTCATTGGAGGCGTTCCCATCCTCCTGCTCCCGACGTTGCCCGGTTGTTTCGGGATTATCATCGAGATTTGGTTGAACGTCACCGACGATGGCGATCTGATGACCGCCGGAAACACACGGAGGGGGTGAACATGCCCTCGTCATCTGAGGAAAAGGATGAGACGTACTATAGGGTGAATAAAAGATTCTCCCCAGATACTCTCTCCAAGCCTTCAGGGTGGATGCTGCCAACGAGATCATCACGGTTCACTGGGCTCCAGAGACCTTGCGAATCTCCTCTTCCAAAGGAGACAAGCTCGGGATAGTATTCGTCCACAGCGGTACCTGTAGACGAAGGCACGACCGGCGTGGAGTCGGTGGAGGCAAAAGGTTCGGTGGGCAACGATGCCTTAGCTATGGTCCCAGAGGAACCATGGGTGTTGCCGGACACGAGGATGAAGTTTTCCTCCATACCTTCATCGTAGTCAGAGATGTCGAGAATGCTTTCTTCTCCCCAAGCAGGAAAGTTGTGATTCATCAGCAAAATACAACACACATTACCAGAATCGAGTAGGCGAAGATGATGATAGCGCTTCCCACGGACGGCGCCAGTTATCGACATCTGGAACTCTCATTACAGAACGGACAATCAATAATATAATAAAGGAATATGGAGAGTACTATCTGTTTGCCAAGGGACTCAAAATGGAGAATGTATTGCAAAGAGTATGCTATGATTACAGGGAAAGTTGCTGTGAATACACGTGGATTATGGCTTGGATGTGAATCTATCTTACAAGGGCACTCATGCCAAGCTAGTTATAGTTTTACCAGAGTCGGCAGTTAACTACGGTGGTGCCTCTTCGCGCTAATCATCGTGTCTCTTCCTGCCAATCGTCACGTCCCTTCGTGATGACCGTTATTGCTGATATCTCCACGTGCAACCGCTATTAATTGCATGTGGGTAACCGTCCTCTAGGACCTCCTCTGCGGGGAAGAGGTCCTAGAGACGTCTTGGAGAGGTCCTTGAGGAGGTCCCGGAGAAATCCTTGGGAAGGTCTTGCTGGGCCTCCGGAGGGAGTTTCGGGGACGGTCAAAGGAAAGACTTTATAGGCCCACATTCCGACTGTTTGATTGATCTTGGGCCCAAAAAGCTAACTTGGGTCCAGCAAAATCGTACCTACTTGTTAATAAGTGAATAAAGATATACTTGGATAATTGACTGGTCAACAATCCTCGTCAACCTTGTCACCCGGTCACCACGTGGCACACATTGAGAGTTAGTGCAGCTCAAGGGAACGAGGTCATGACAGCCATACCTAAGCATGGCGAGGGTGCGCGAGTGGGATTTGGTTCTCCTGGCCCAGGTATATGCCAAGTACATGCATGAGAAGAGCAAGAAGGGTGAGATGTACATATCATTCAAGATGAGCACAAGGGAGATTCACTTCGAGGTACTTTGCAATGAGAAAGAACGCCGCGGGACGAATCATGAGAGGATTATCCATGAGTGCAAGCTTTGCACGTACTTACATATGATGGCCGCATGTTCGACAGTGGCGCAGTATCCTGACCAATATCTTTCTGAATATTTTATCAAGAAAGAGGTGTGCTAACCTGGAGTGCAAAGTTGTATGGTTACGACGTGGTTGTTCATTTCATCAGCCATCCTACTTGGGAGGAGAAAATCTGGCCCGTAGACGTTGATAGGCTGAAGGGAACGGTTGGCCGGTGGTAGAGACGGCGTATCAGGAACGATAGAGACGTCGTACGAAGAAGTGCTCTAATTGCAAGGAGTCCGGACAAACCTTCAAGTATTGCCATGCGAGAAATGAACAACATGAAGGAGAGGTCGACAGTCTGGACGTCGCCGCAGAGACCTCATCCGACCGTTCTACTCGAGGCGGGCACCATGGAGGTCGACATGGCGAACGCGATGGTGACAGCCACAAGGATGGTTCATCTTATTGAAATATGTCATGATGAATGTTTTTTGCACTATCGTTGTGATTTGTCGAACAGCTATGTGATGATGTCTGTCCTATTTAGTTGTGCTTTCCGATTTACTGATGTTATATCGTGCGTCGAATTATTATGTGTAACCTATGTACTACCGCTATTGTTGTTTCTTATTACTTTCTGTTTCTGATTGTTACTATGAACAATATAACCACATAAATTTATGTCTAATGCTTACCGCTACTTTTTTAAAAAATAAAATTTATAATTATAGGTCATGTCGTCATTTGAATTGGCGACAAGCTCCTGTCCCCAATTCAAATGACGACAGAGACATTTGACACTGTTACATGCGACAGGGATGACATGACTATTTCGCCATTTGGAATACAAAAAAATAATATTTTTATAATTTTATTAAACATACATTTATTTCTAGAATTTTATTAAATATATATATTATTAAAAAAATCAGAGGAATTATGCAAGTATGGGCGCAATTTCAACGACTAGCTGTGGTGGCGTGGTCCGCTGAGTTTGACCCAACTGCCGCCCACGTGAAATGACTGAACTAACCCCATTCACATTTAGAGGTGAACCTGCAAAATTAACCTTTGCCAAGTAATAAGCCCTTGATGGAAATGGAAGAGACTTAAAATGTTCGGCATATATTTCTTGCGTTATGTGAAGCTTCTTCAAAATTTGTGGTTTTTCAATAGTATAGGTGTCAAGATACTAAAGCGTATCAAGCGTTAGTATGACTTGGTGTTTTATTCGGAGATAGGTATGGTTGAGAAACATCAGCCTAAATAAATTGAATAGCATCCAACCTGAGTGAATATGCAATTAATATGAGTTGATACAAAGTATTGCCGAGTCATGGCTAACAAGGCTAGTCAAATATCAACTAATTCTTCGTAACCTGCTCGTAACATGGTCATTGCAATGACAACAGGATATCTATCAAAAGATTGATGACAATGCTGGCACAGCCTAATATGTGTGACAAATGGTTGACAAGAGGCAAAGTGTTGCCAAGATGAACAACCAAATGTGATAACAAGCACTGAGAATGCCCAACCCAACGACATGTGGTGCGCATGGCGACAACGGCGGAATGCTTTTGACAAGTGCGGTAAATGATAAGTACACGACAAACATGACGATTAATGTGTTGTTTGGCTCTATAAATGGATGAATCTTGCATAAGGGAATGCAATCTGCATGGCGACAATGGCGGAATGCTTTTGACAAGTGCGGTAAATGATAAGTACACGACAAACATGACGATTAATGTGTTGTTTGGCTCTATAAATGGATGAATCTTGCATAAGGGAATGCAATCTAACATGTATAAGGATTACAAAGCACAACAAGCCACCAAAATTAAGTATAAGGATCAATGGCTTCTGTCTAGAGGTTCTTGTCGCCGATCTTATGAAATAATAGAGGAAAAATAGCTAAGAGTTATCGGAAGATAATGGGGTTGCTCTTTATTGCAAGGAACTGGATCTTTACAAGGTAAGGCGACAGACTAGCCCTAATTACACTGAGTGTATTGATTGCTATGCTAATGCTCAATTGTCTTCAGATCATTCGGTCTTGTCTCCTTTGATATCCCTCAATTGCCTCTTAATCTTCCTATAAATAATCGACGAAGATGTGACAGTTACTCCTAGAGAAGACGCATGTTGGAAGTGACGCGTCTAGTCAGGGAAGGTAGTTGTAGTCAATGAGACTATAACTGATCATCGGTTAGTGTCAGCGGGAGATAAAACTATGTAATGGTTATTGTCAGTGACTCAGGGCTGTCAAGCGTCATGTGGTTTGGAGTAAATAAGACATGTGCTCTATTCGTCACATGAGAGGAATATACCAGGAAACGGATCCAAGTATCAGTCCATTGCTTCTACGAGCAGTTACCTGATCGGGTATAAGGTACAGGACCACATCTGACCAGGGTACCCACAATGTAACCTCTGGAATCCTCACGACCACGGGAGTCGTTAGCCTTAGGGGTTACGACCACGAACGACGTGCGGTCTTTAACTAAATAAAGTAATATGTAGAGATTTTAATCCTCGTCAGTTCTTCTCTCTTCTTCCTTGTTCTCATCTCTTCTTTATCTGCTGTCACCGCCCCTTATAAATCGATTGAAAGGGTGGTAGTTGCTGTGTGTCAGGAGGTGCCTTGACGGTTGCTTGAATACACACGTTGATAACGGTTGTTTGTCAGTGAGACATCCTCCCTGCAAGTTTGCTGAGCGGTTATTGCTAGAGATGAAGATATATGCGTACAGTTATTTCAGAGACATATATACACACGTGTATTAACTACCACGCATAGCCGAGCGTAGTATACAGGGTGCCTAGTTGATAAGGTTCACGTGTCTGTGGGATCTTTCGACCATAGGGTGGTCGTGATTCGACCTGGTTGTAACAGACCTTTCGACCATAGGGTAGTCAAAACCTGATCGAACTAGTCGTAACCTTCCCTGGTTGTTGCAGGTGTCGCCGACTAGTGGTATATTCGAGGGCTATTTAGAATACTATTATCTATAATAAATATTATAGAGAAACAACTTCACTAATTGATGATTATTCAATCCTCATCAATAGGTTAGAGAGGGAGAGATGCGAGCCACATGATTTTGATTCAACGGTGGAAAAAAGTGATTGTGATTTCATAATTTTTCAGACGACTGTGAAATTTTTCGACCATTGAGTGCAAAACCAACCAGTGGAAACGGCTGGGATTTTTTCGTGAGGGGTGGATATATATATATATATATCGGGAAGAAAAAACTTAACTTAGTTTCTTGCCTTCAAAAGAGAAGAAAAAGAACTCCACTGGTTGGGGTGATTTCTCGATCAATCAAATAAGCTTAGAGCATGTACACTGAGTTTATGTTAGCCATCTATATCCATTGTCACATAGGATTTTTGCTGACGTAGATGAAATAGAATGAAGAGAGAGAAAGATGCTGTCTACAATCCTATAGCCGACTATAGCACAAGAAACAAGAAAAGCATTAAAAGATTATGTGTTCTATAAAGACAACTAAAAAGACAAAGAATTGTCTATACTATCAGATGAAATATCTTTAGTGTTGTCTATAAGTGATATGGATAGTTATTATAGACAACAGCTGTTTATACCATTGTACATGCCCTAAGAAGCGACACAACAACACTAGTTGCACTCGACAACCGAAGTCCACGCGTCTGGTCGACGCTGGCGCGTTGGCCTGTCTTCTAGAGCCGAGGTATGCATGAATGCATCCCATGGCTCCCTCTCCATCGACAATGACATCCGGTCACGTACCATTTGAGGCAGGACACCCAGGATGCTCGAGTGACATGACCTCTCTGTTTCGCTATTCTTAGTACCACTTAAAAGGGTGATTAACTAGCGGCTTGTTTGATCCTTCATCCTTACCCAAATCTGTCAGCAAGCAGGTACACATGTCAAATTGCAGTCTACTTTATGCGGTGATTAACCAAGCAAGATAAGACTAATTAACCACTTACTGCTATTGGTCGTAAGTCGTAGCATATGCGTTGAATTCAGACGTAATTCACAGCACCAAGATGGATGGATGCTGAAGCTATAGAGCTAGAAGCTTCCAGGTGCATGCAACAAGGTCACTCGATCTCCCGTGTGGAAACAGTCTCTGAACTTTATGGAAACTAATCAGTACTAGCTTTCACAAAGCCAACCGATTTTCCCAAGCATTGTTGAAGGTGCATTGAACCTTAATTGAGTTGCTATTTTTGTTCTGAAACTGATCAAGCGTAATTGAGTTTTGATGGTGGCTAGTTATTGCGATAATTAATGTGGACTCCTGCACGTTTAATTACGATCGAGTGGAACCTTCCCAAGTTAAGAGGTCAAAGCCTCTGTATGTTGTTGCACACTGCACGGTCGCTAATGAAATAGTGCAAAGATCACATAATCAAATTAAATTCCTTCCTTGAAATACTACCATAATCTCCTATGAGCTAGCAGCTAGCTGTAGATGTTTCACTGATTCACTTTCACACCCAGATATTACGAATACGATACGAAGTTGAAAAGGAAAAGAAAAGTTTCTTCGTATACTTTTGAGTCTTTTGACCGAGGCTTACAAGTAGTCTTATCCCCTTAATCCAACGGCCGGAGTCGCAAAATAAGAAAATAAATTCTATAAGGAAGGGCCTCCCCCAAGGCCCTTCCTCCATCTCCATCTATTTACCACTGTCCCTTTGATCCAAGGGCTCGAGGAAAGGGCCTCACGGTGAGACCCTCCCTCATAGAATTCCCTTCCCAAAATAAATGGGTAAAGATTGGGAGCCAATAAAATTAGATCCCTAGAACGACAGTATACCACCGAGCCACGCCATATCAACAGTGTCCATCACACAACCGAAAGGAATCAAGCAATCAAACAACCAAATAGCAATTAAATCCTAGAAAAGAAGAAATACTCCAAAAACCATCGAAACCTAAACCGACTAGTCGCCGCCGCGGATCAGACCACCAGTAGCATCGTCCGCGCCCTCTTCGCGTCCGGTGGCGCGCTCTCGGCCTCGTCCCCCAAAGTCGTCGCCACCGCTGGTAGGTTCAGGTCGAAGTCCTTCAGCACCGCCGCCGCTGCCGCGGCCTTGGTCTTCACGGCTTCCTTGTCCTTGATCCCCTCCGCCGCGGCGCCGCCCTCGTAGTGCAGGCGCTTGTGCCCGCCCAACGCCTGCCCCGACGGGAACGTGCGGAGGCAGATGGAGCACCGGTGCACCTTCCCTTCCCCGCTTCCGCTTCCGCTGCCGCCGGACGCCTCGTCGCCGACCGCCACCGCAGGATGCGGCGTCGGTGGCTTCCGGTGGCTCGTCTTGTGCCCGCCCAGCGCCTGGTAGGACCCATACACCTTGCCGCACACCGAGCACTCGTACCCCTGCTGTTGGCTCTCCTTCGCCTTCGTCTTCGCCGCCGCGCCCACGCTCTTGACGCCTCCGAATCCGCCGCCGTCCTCGACCTCGCCCCGGACGCCGCGTGCGAGCATCAGGAGGCAGAGAGCCAGGTACTCCTCGGACTCGGCTCCGCCGAAGTCGCCACCTCCGCCGCCGTCGCCGCGGCGCCTGGAGCGGCGCCCCCCGCATGGCCACGAGTCCATCGGCGGCAGGGACGGTGGGGGCACCGGCGGCTTCTTGGACACGTCGAGCGCCATGGCAGATCGATCTCGATGCGGAGTTGACCAGAGAGAGAGGTGGACAAGGACGAGTAGGAGAGTGGTGGGTGTGTGTGGGAGGGAGGCGTGGGCTGGGTCGCCATATATAGTCGCGGGGCGAGCGAGGTGAGCCGTGGTGGGAGGCGGTAAGCGGTAGTAGCGCAGGCCCACGCGATGCACACGTATGCAGGCAGCGGCGCGGGCGGAGTGAGGGGGCGCGCCTGCCTGTGCTGTGCTGTGTGTGACTTGGTGATCAAGTCATCTGTGTGTTATGGAAGGTGGTCTGACGGTTCGAGGGTTGTTGGGTTATGAGATCCTGCTATCTTGGCCGTTTGTTTTTGGCTTTGGATTGATATAAGATATTTTTTTATGGAAGGATAAAGAGAGGATAATCCTAACCAACGGACGTTCGACGCCATCTCCCCAATCGGACGCTTCATCCGTTAGTCATTTGTCTTAATCGAACGAACGCCAACACCCCACACGACCACAGACGCGAAGCTTTGTTTCTTTCTCAACATGTACACGAGCTGACGTTTTTCGGGGAATCACTCCCGTCGTGAGGCCCTCTTCCTCCCTTTTTCTGAATCTGGGAGAGAGGCAAAAGAGAAGTTCAGAGAGACCGACGCTCTCACTTTTGCTTTTGTACTTCCTCCATTTTCTAACTGTTTCATCCGTTCTTTCCCAACTTCTCTGCTAGGTCTCTCTCACTCTTCTCTCCTCCCTATTTCTTCCTTCCTTCTTCCTCTCCAGAGTTCTCTTTGGCCTGCTGCTCTTTTCTCTTTTTCATCTGGCCGTCCAGATCCGGCCATTGCGGCCCGTTAAAAAAAATGTTGCGGCTGTCAAAAAAAATACTGCATACTGTTCTTTGAGATTTTGCGACCTGTTGAAAAAAATGTTATGACCCGTAGGAAAAAAAATACTGCGATTGTCGAAAAACATGTTACATCCTGTCCACGGTGATGTTGCAAGATTTTTTAACACGTCCTTTTTCCAAATGTTTGTTTTGATTATGAGATTTTTTTTCATCTTTTTTTGAAATGGTGCATATGAATCTTTGATATTTTGCAACAAGTGAAAAAAAAATTGTTGCAGTTGTTTAATGGTGGTTGTTGCGGGAGATCAGCCAGGAGGAATTTATGGGGCATTTATGGGCAGAAGAGATCGGGATTGGACGATGAGCGAGTTTTGGGGGCGCAGTTATGAGGGGATTTTGGATGCTATCTGTGCTGCGTGAGATGTTCGGGAGGAGGCTCACTCACGCGCGAGATGGGCGGCTGAAGTGCATTATCCAAAATCCAACGTCGGAGCGTACCGTACGGGGCTAGCGCTCGGACCATACGTCTGAGCGCTAGTCGTACCCTAAAAAGATGGTACACATGCTTGTTCGTTTGTGCTACACATACTTGCGACTTGTGAGTGGTGATCATTGAAAATTCTATCGTCGAAATTTTGCGGGTAATCGCTAGTTACCGGTGTTATCATTGGGGCCCGATAAAATTTTATACCGGTATAATTTTTTTGGATTTATTTAATTCTCATCCAAATTCAAATTCAAATTCAAAATTTAGATAAATTTTGTGTTTACATCTAAAAAATTCAAAATTCAAATAAAAATCTCGGCCGAAATTTTCGGTAACAGGCAATAACCGTGTTAGCGCTACCGTTCGGTAAAAATTTCTTACCGGTAATATTTTTCCAGACATCGTACGTACATCTAGCTTTTTGGGAGAGATATGTGTGCATTGATGGCCCTATCTTTCATTCTTTCCTTTCGAGAAATTTTTTTTATGCATGGGTGGCTCGATCCTGCCCTGCGGTCATAAAGAAACGAACATAAAAATTGATGATCGGTGTACTCAAGGGTGAAATTGAATGAGGAAAAGAAGGGTACAGAGATCGAATAATTGATGTACCAAAATAAATTCATGCACTTGGATGCACATCTTAATTTTGTTATTGACGCTAGATATGCACTTGAATTCCACACGAAAATTGGAAGAAACAAAGGAAGTATTTCACCAAAAGAAGTCCCCATGAGAACCCATTGTTCCAAATTTGACCATATTCTGTCACATGTGCAAGTACAAAAGTGAGAAGGTAAGGGATAACGCTAGAGTTATCGGCGGCATATCCTGTGCACATGTCCCATGTGCACATGGATGATCCTAGCCATTGCTTCAAAATCTATCGGCCTCAGTCCACCCTGGAGCTCCCACTTGAATGTTTGCAAAAACGCCCCTCGCGCAGACGTCGTTCTTCCTCTCGAGCCCCCGCGTCCTCCCCCCCTCCCATTCTCCTCCAGGCGGTCTAGGGTTGGGGGTAATCCTGCGCCGCAAGCCCACTGCGTCGCCCCTGCACCGAGCCCTCTGACGCCCCCCAACCCCCATTCTCCATGAAGGCGTCTGCCGCCTGTCCAAGACCGAGCCGAGCCGAGTTCGCACCGAAGGGTTGGGTTCCTACGCCGTCCCCGCACCGAGGACTCCGTCGCCCTCTAGAGCTCCTGCGTCGCGCGCCCCATGCGTTGCCCCCGCACCGAGCCCTCCGGAGCCGTGTGCCACCGCCCTCGAATCCCCCCACTCTCCACCACGAGCTAGGGTTGGGGTGGTCCTGCGCCGCGCCTCCCTGCGTTCCACCTAGGTCCCCCTCCCTTGCGCTGATGCCCCCGCGCCAAACCCTCCTGCACCTCCCCTACATCGCCGCCGAGCTGCTCTCTACTGGTCTCGTGAGGTAAGCACTCGATTCATACTTGTGCTTTCTTGATTTTTCCGGTTGAGCTAAGAGATTGATTTCAGAGAGAGCGATTTGTGATATATGCTTGATTTTTCGGTTGGTAAGCAGTACCAAGTTCATGGAGAAGAAGGAAGTGTCGGGGCCTTGTGGGGGGCTACAGCTTGTGCCATGCCCTAAATGCGGTCAGAAGATGATTTGTGCAATGTCCGGGAGCTTGAAGAATCACAGAAAAGAGTATTACAAATGCCTTAGCAACAACGGCGTAAGATTGTTTGAATACAACCGGAGTAATCGCTCTGTTTAGAAGATATGTGTTTGAGGAGACACTTATGTGTAATCAGCTTTGTGCAGAAGAATTTTGCAGACTACGACACTTTCATGTAGAAAGATCAATATGAGACACATCTAGCTGGCTTGCATTTGGAACAGGACAAAAAAGAGGAACGATGTGTCATGTTCGGTGTGGGCAATGCACACCGAACATATCCAACAGTTTACAATGTTGACAACCATGCCTTAGCACATTTAGCTGAAATGAACAAGTTGTTGGACAAGATTAACAAGTCAATTCTGAAATCGGCTGCGGCAGATAAGAAGTTTAAAATGGTTATTTTTGCATGTTTAGTGTTCTTTTTAGGAATTTTCGTTGCGAAGAATGTCATTTAAATGTGTTTGTGAACTGTACTGTGTCAATCCTTGTATGAGTAATTTTGTGTTTTATCAATGATCCAAATGTATGCGCATGTTTTGTGTTGTATGTCTGAACTAGAAATCATGGCACTTCATGTTTTGCAAGAAGCACTGCCTCACCTGTTTTGTGTTGCTGATGAATGCAAAAATAGTTATGACATGAAACTAACTTAGAACTGCATGTTTTGTGTAACTGGTTAAATGTTCAGGAAAGCTGTCCCTTTGGTTCCTCTGTCCCATTGAACTGTGAAGACACATCTGCTCCTTTGGGTGCTCTGTGTTCCCTTGGTTGCTAAGCTATTGGATCACTTGAAAAATGACTGGAGCCATAAAAGCTAGCTCAGAGTCCATAATTCTAGAAATATGTCCAGGATTCCATAATTCAAATCGAAATCGAATTTGAATCGACATCAGTAGCTAATCTGCCTTTGAAATATGTCGAATTCTAGAAATATGCCTAGGATTCCAAAATTCCAAGAATGACTTTACCTAATCGGCTGAACGTCGACATGTAGCTATCGGGTTAGAAATATCGAGGCTTAATAATGGCTACTTGGTTGGAATCACTATCTTTGTTTTGGCTAGAACCATCCTACCACAGATGCAAAAGCGTCATAATTGTTTGCTTCACACTGTCACTCATACAGATGAGGCAACTAATCCAATGCAACAAGCATGCAAGATTTCACTTGGATAAAATGTCGTTGCACAACAGTTCAAAGAGATCATGCTAGTATCACTTGAAAATGGCTGAACCTGATATTATGCTGTTTTGGTAACATTACAAAAATATGTTCAGGCTTAATAATGGCTACTTGGATGGAATCACTATGCTGTTTTGGTAACAGTTCAAAGAGATCAAGCTGGTGGTAACTGCACACAGACTAGGATTCCATTGAGCATTGACCAAACATATTACAAGTCCATACAACATATTACAAGTCCATATCCAGGATTCCATTGAGCATTGACCAAACATATTACAAGTCCATACAACATATTACAAGTCCAGGATTCTAGAATTCTAAACAATTGAGCATGTGCACAGTATCAAGTCCAACATGCAAAATATTACAAGTCCATGAATACTGAACTCCTGCATTGATTCCAAACTACTGAACTTCAACAAAGCAAATATTACAACTCCTACTTAGCCACCTCCTTTGTAGCCACCTACAAAGCAAATATGAATACTGAACATGTTAGACAATGAGTACTAGAAGTAAATATCAATGGAATGCTATACAGTGAGTACAAGTCATACCAGAATTCCGTATGGGCATGATTATTTTGCTTGCTTCCTTAATGGGCAGTTGCGGTTGTCGTAGGTGCCGATCTCATTGCATGTCCTACACATGCGAGCAGCCTTTCCCTTAGACTTCTGCTTGTTCTCCCTAGGCCGATTCCTCTTGCATTTCCCTCTAGTGAGTTTGTCTGTTGGCGGCAATAAATCTATCTGATTAGGGATACCACACCCAAGATACGCTTCAACCTCCTCCACTCTACTTTGCTGTCGGACAGGAATTTTCTAGTTTATCTCATGCATAAACTTTTTAAGTTTCCCTCTAGCATTCTGCATGTAAGGAAGTGAAGGACTAGCTCGATGTATCAAATCTTCCAAGTCCTTTCGCATCTCAGAAGTCAACTTTTTAATATCTTCCTCTGTGGGATCTTTGGGCTTCTCCTCAAGAACATTGTCATTCTCATCAAATATAACCTCCCTCTAGCAGTTAGCAGTCCACCTTTTCAAAACATAATGACTAGGAAGCTCATTCAGCAATGCACCTTGTAAAACAAGAATAACGTGGCGGCAAGGAATTCCATGAGTATCAAACAACATGCAGGAGCACTGAGCAATCATGGTGTTAGTGTCACATGTGACTTTTCTAACCTTCTTTCCATCCTCCTTCACCGCTGTTACTTTAAGGTCGCATACTTGTGCCGTGCTCTCAACAACACAGTCATCTTTAGCAGCAATAACCTCCTTCTGAAACTTTGCGAACACCTCATGTGTGAACACTTCACTGCCATGCAACTCTATTGCCCATGGTGTTTTCGACTGAGGCTTCGTGTGAAAGGTGGCATTGTCTTCTCTTAGCTCCTTTTCTCTTTGTTCGTCGACTGCAGTGTCAAAGCGGATCCAGAACTCAACCAAAACATGTTTGTAATCTATAAATCGATTGAAAAAAGAATTAGTACTTTCAGACATTGAGGTTGTTCTAAGAATTCCTACCAGGGGTATGTCCATAAAGTAAGCCAGTATCCGAGATGCCCTAATACTATAACGACCTGCCAACCACTCATTATCTTGCAAACCGAACTCTGAAATAATATCAGCCCACCGTGACTAGAATTCTTCTGGAGTTTCTAAGGGATACACACATGAATTGACACGACTATAAAAGGTTCGGTTATCCCTTAAATCAGGTCTAATCTTTGTTGGGAGTTTGTTCAATATGTGCCATATGCATAATCTATGCATTGTATTAGGGAATACATCTTGAATTGCCTTCTTCATGGTTGCATCTTCATCAGTTATTATAAGCCTAGGTGCAGTACATGTCATACATCTTAAGAAAGTACGGAACAACCATTTGAACGGTTCAATCGTTTGATCGAGCAGCAATGCAACCCCAAATAGAACACATCCCCCATGGTTATTCACTTCCATGAATGGTGCAATTATCATGTCATATTGGTTTGTATTATATGTTGTATCAAACGAGAGCAACTCCCCAAAATGAATATAATTCTTCCTACAGGTTGCATCCATCCAAAACACATGAACCAACATACCCTTGTCGTTAGTCAAAATAAAATGCAGCATTGTTCTCGTTTTTTCTAGCTAGATTATCAAGGAACATATGAGTATCTGATGACTTTATACTCTCTCTCAAAGTGTGGTGATAATTTTGCAAATCCCTCCTTGTGCATCCAACATTTTGAAACCCACCCTTACTGACATGAAGATATCTAAATGGCCCAGATGTCCCAATGCTGGCTTGATGGCATGCGAACAATGTGGTCTTAGCTTTCTCATTTACTTGTCTATTAGAACGTATCAAGTGTTGCTTACTAGGTGAGACAAAACCATAGTTATGCACTTCCACAAATGCCTCTAACTTGAACTTATTGTCCTTAGTCCGTTTGATACCAAACATGGTCTCACACCCGCACCTACTCAATTTAGACTCATATGACCTCTAACTTGTCCTTACCTTTTTCTTCCTTCTAGCCACGTCTGTCACAATAGTACCGCCTCCATTGCAAAAAACCGTTTGTGGTAGTCCGCTGCCCGATACGAATGGAGAAGCTGGCAACATGCACATATGCTTTGTAAAACTCAAGGGCTGCATCCTCATCTTCAAAAATTATCCCCACAGCAGGCGTCAATTCGTCATTAACTATCGGTGTGGACGATGAACCCTGTAGCAGTAAGGATGAGTTAGCACGAGAACGACATTAATCATTCAAATTTTAAAAGTTCAAATAACCCTACACTCACACAGAACAGAATGCTCGCCACCTTCTGTGGTGTTTTACACAAACTGCTCAGGACGAGAGAGTGTGCATCGCCGCCTTCGAGACATGGCAAAGCTAGTGGCTGTACGGAGCTACTCACATCTTCCATGGAATCCATGCAGTACTTGGGCACAACTCAATTTCGGGACATGGCAAAGCAAGGGGGGCACAGGTACTTGGGCCGTTGCAAGTCGGCTGAAGCACAAATCAGTGGGTTTTCATCTCAAGTTATTCAAAGAAATAACCAAATAACGCTTACCTCACAGAGGCAAGCCTGGCGGTGGTGCAGAGGGTTCAGTCAGAGGAGGGTAGGCGGCAGCGAGATCTGGCGGTCTTGAGAACTCGGCTCATGCAGAGCTCGAGGAGGCGGAGTCCTCGGTCTTGGGCGCAGAACCCAACCCTCTGTCGAACTCAGCTCGGCTCAGCTCGCGATAGAGGCGGTGGCGCGCCCTTTTGGAGAATGGGGAGATCTTGAGTCTTGTGTGTGGGAGCTCGGTGGGCGTCGGAGGGCTCGGTGCGGGGGCAACGCAGGGGGGCGCAGCGCAGGATTACCCCCAACCCTAGACCCGCCTGGAGGAGAACTGGGGAGGGGGATGCGGGGGCTCAGGAGGAAGAACGACGTCTGCGCGGGGGGCGTTTTCGCAAACATTCAAGTGGGAGCTGCGGGGTGGACTGAGACTGATAGATTTTGAAACAACGGCTAGGATCATCCATGTGCACATGTCCACCAAATGGGACATGTACACATGATATGCCGCCATTCTTGTGTGGTTGTATTGAGTATGATGTTTACAATCAAGAGGAAGACTAATGTCTAATGCCTTGTGCTTCTTATTGATCTATCCCTTCTGCCTTCCGACTTCAATCTTTATATAGCATACGAAAAGGTGACAGTTCCTTCAGACGAAGAGGCGCCTCAACATTCCAAGTGATAAACCGCTTGATGACAGTTGTCGTTAAGGACGTGACACCACCACGTTGCCAAGCAGTTGTTGTCAGAGACAGAAGTGATTCATGCGGTTACTCACAGAGAGTAACAACGTATATTAAATATCACATGTGTTAAACACGACGTATAATACTCCCTAAGCGATTAGGCCCACAGATCAGCAAGCCTTATCAATAGATTTGTCAAAACCAGGCTGGTCGAAGCTAAACGAGTCGTAGAAGATCTTACGACTATACGATAGTCGTAGAGAAGCTTACGATTATACCATGGTTGTAGAAAGACTTACGACCATAGGGTGGTTTACGACCAGACAGATTGGCCTCTCTCTTATAAATATTTAAGGGGTATACTTAAGATCAATATGAGAATATTAATATCTATAATAAGAATTACAGATAAACAAATAAATGATGATTATTAGATCTTCGTCAATTCTCACTGTTTTTGTGTATTTTGTTGCATGTGGTGATTACAAACGTTGCACATACTGTTCACTGATGTTGCCCTGGAGCGTCCGACGAGAGACCTCCCATCGGATGTCTGGTCGTCCCCTTTATATTTTTGAATCTTCAGCTTTATGAAATCGGTTAATTAGGGAGAAAGATGGAAATTCTTCCTACCGTTGTTCTGAGTCCAAATAGACATGCTGCACCTATGAGCTGAAAGGAGTGATCCTAAAGAAGAATTATGTCACACGCACGTTAAACAAGTGAAGGCTCATACAATGATACCAGTAGTGGAGTGCTAGTGATGTTCAGATGAGCGAGATTTCCGGGAACCAACCAGGTACCACCGGTCTTCCAAGCCCTCTGGCAGAGGTGAATTTTCATTCGAGAACAAACTACAAATTTCAAATCCTCTGCCTTCAGATGTAGAAACTAAGGACAAGAAGAACATTTCGTTGGTATTGGACTACACTATTACCTAGTCTACACTGTCACAAGCCGCCCTAGCCGGGCTTTGGAAATGATTTAGTTAGACGACCCATGTATGTCTGAATTATTGTCTTTGGATAACACGTACAGTTCATGATTTGTTTGGAAATTCATCCCAACATCGTGACATGCAACTATGAGCTGAATTAAGTCCTAGAGATCGAAGAATTATATGTCGCATGCACGTTAAATAAGTGAAAGTTCATACAACGATACCATGTTCTAGTAGCAGAGTACTAGTGAAGTTCAGGCGAGCGAGATTTCCGGGAACCAACCATGAAAGTATTGCATCGCTGGGTTTCCCAGATTTGGAAGTGCTCAACTTTGTTTCGAAAATAACCGCAAATTTCCAAATCCCCCGTCTTTAGATGTCGAAACGAGGACAGCATTTCGTTAGTACCGTTACCTAGTCTACCGCATGCGTAAATAAATCTTCTAAAATGACGCGATATCAACTTGGATCTGTTGCAATCAGTATCAAGAAACTCACGAAAGTGTACGCCACTGAGGGTGAAAAAAAACTGGAAACTCACGAGCCAACTCAACTTGTTAGCTTGAACTCGGTCCCTTAATGAGCCGAGTCAAGCCGAGCTGACAATTTTGCTCGTTTTCTTAATGAACCGAGTACGAGCTAGCTCGTGAGTTGCTCGTTAAGCTCATTTAGCTCGTTAAAAAACCAGCACGGCTGAGTAGTAGTAGTACCTGACTAGCCCAACCCAGCAACCCTTAGACGGTCTAGGGAGGTCTAAGCCCTAAGTTGTGATCTCTTGACTTTCTAAAAATTTTATTAGACTGATTTTCTTTTTTTTAGCGAGCCTAACAAGTCTAACGAGCCCTAAACTTTGATATCTTGACTTTCTTAACGAGCCGAGTTCAAGCTTTTTAACGAGCCGAGCCGAGCCTGGTATTCTGCTCGTTAGCTTAACGAGCCGAGCTCGTTTTCTTAACGAGCTTTAACGAGCCGGGCTAAGCTCGTTATCCACCCCTATACGCCACAGCCCACCAACCGCTTTAACTCCACTTATCTCGATCGAAATGTGATATCCAATTGTCCAGTTTGGTTGGGTGAACCAAAATGAATGGGATGAGATGGAGATGGTACAGGATGGATATGATTGTCGTGGATGGGGTGGTACATGTATGTTGTTTGGTTGATTGTATGTGGCTGTACACGAATATATTTGATTGGTTGTATGAGATGATCTAGGATGATATGAGATGGTGTTTGGTTGAGGGGATGACCAGATGAGTGACAGATGAGGCTGGTTTAGGTGAGATTATTTTAATAATAATTTTTCCTTTCTTCTCTTTTCCCCCTTTTCTTCATTCATTTTTCTTTTCTTCCTTACTCATTGCCGACTGACAGTCTCTTTTCTTCCTCTTTCTTCCATCGACGTTGCTTCTCTTCTCTCCCCAACGTTGCCGCCTCCGAGCCTCCCTTCGTCGCCGCCTCCCTTCTTCATTCGCTCCATGGCCGCCGCACCCCTCCCTCCCCACGTCGCCACCTGCCACTGCCTGACCGGCACCACCCTGACCAAATCCGCTCATGGCCGACCTCCCTGACCAGATCCATCCGTGGCCGGGCTCCTCCTGTCACCTTCACAACCAGCTCTGACACCTTCCGCCGCCTCTCCTACCAGCTTTGGCTCCTTCCGCCGCCTCCGCGACCGCCCTCGTCTCCATCAGCCGGTGTCGCCCTCCCGTTCCCTCGCGCCCTCGTCATGACAGGAGTGAACGACTTGGGACGAGTTCGTTTGGCAAAATTTGCTGCACCACACCCTCCCGAATCAAATGGGAATATTCCCCAAAGTGGAACTATCTCATCCCGAATCATCCTATTCCATCCTACCAACCAAACACAGGTATGACCTCTTGTCCTAGAACCATCCCACTTGGTTCCCAACCAAACACTACCTAACACTTTAGTATATCTGTTGCACACACCACAGCCTAGTACACGTATATCCTCTGCAATAAATGATATGATCATGGAGTAGCCTAGTACTTAATTTTTGCTCCCAAGTTTACAGAAAGCATCTGGCCTTAAGTAACATGAGAGAAGAAACGTGAAGCAACGTGTGAACAAACAGAAGGTTGGTAACCTTGCGCACGCGCGCGCGGCCGTGCTAGACCGTTTATAGATTAATGCGGCAACAGTGATAATGACATGGCCCAATTATTAGCTCACTTAGTTGTGCTCCAGTATTGCCGATCACTTCGCACATCAAAGTATCAAACACCATACCAATGCATATACTACCACACACAGGCAGATCTACAAAGCCATATACTGCTACCGGTAGGAGTCAGCTGCAGCTGTGCCACTCACTCTCGACGTGGGCATGCGGAATTACTAATACAGAATCATATACTACTAGTATACATGCACTGGCATTTTTAATGGGAGGCAGCATTAGCTGTGCCTTAATTAGCTTAGCTTCCCACATGCTCAATTAGAAACGCCTAAGTGTGCTTGATTGGGGAGCAGATCCACAGTGCTCCCCTAATCGTATCCGCAGAGAATAATCCCCACGAGTCGCTGTCTACTTATGTTGGTGGAATGATAATACACTAGTTGTATATAGCAAGCGGTAGGTCACATTGCTCGATCCAGTGGGATCTGTCATAAATGAGCTGATTTCTTTGTCAATTATTGAGAGGAAGCTAGAGATAATTGGACTCAACATGCCAGGGTGAACTCAGTTAAGTTCATATATTCGTCGAGAGATTCCAAGTTTGCACCTTTGGTAATTACAGTGATGTAGTAATGCCAAACTAAAATCTTCTTTAATGCGCGTAGATTGTACAAATTGATTGCTAGTATTCCTTGAGCTATTGAGCGTAGGCTAGGTTTCTATCAAGTAATAGAATGTACAATTTTGAGCTAAGTGATCACAAATTCACAATTCAGCGAGCGTCAGAACTAAAGCGGGAGAAAGCAACCTGGTGAAGAAACAGCGCTTCGTCGTGTCAAACTGATGGGGACGCTACTCCGGCGGTGCAGGAAATGTCTTGGGCCTCGGCTTTACTTCCACTTCGTTAACATCACGGATAAAGATCGCATCGGACTCATGCCTGCAAAGCGCAAAAGCGAAGATTAAGTCGACAATTCAGTGGCTCTATGCTCTATCTTTGACAGAAAAGAAGTTGTTCTTAGGTTAATAGCCAAATTTTGGTCTTAGGGTGCATTTGGTACATGTAATCTCATATTTCCCTGTAATCTAATATTCCTCTCAATCTGGTTACTGGTAAACACATTACCAGTAATCTAAGATTTCAATGTTTGGTTGATTTGAAGGAAATTACATATTAGTCTTTATCATAATTTCAAACCATGAAGGTTAGCATCTATAAATTTTGAATTTTACAATTTAAAATTCCAACATTTAGAACTTCATTTTTTAGATTCAAAAGTTCAAATTTTGGATTTTGAAATTTTAAATTTTAAAATTTGAGTTTTCGAGTTTAAATTATCAGTATTTAAAATTCCGAAACTCAAAATTGAAACTTTCAAAATTCGGCTTTATAAAATTTAATTCTCGGAATTTGAATATCTGAAATCTAGAATTTGAAATTTGAAAGAAAGAAAAAGGATTTTCGAAACCCAACCTTGAAATTTTGAATTTTCAAATTTAAATTGTCTGAATTTAAGATTCCAAAATTTAGGATTCAAATTTTTGATATTTTGGTTTCAAAATTTATATTATGAAAAAAATGATTTTAAAATTCCATAATTCAGATATTCGAATGTTAAAATAAATCATAATTTGGATTTTGAATTCTGAAAGTTCAAAATTTGACTGTGATGAATCAAAATCACATGGTAAAAAAGCGCAATAAAAAAGATTACTTTCCCTTGGTAATATAAGATAGACACCCTTTTCTACGGGAAAGAAATTTCTAAAATTGATGGTAATCTATTTTCTAAGGTCATCTTAGATTCCTAGATATTTTACCAAATAAGGTAATCTTATAGAATTACTAAATGATTCCTGGTAATCCTCGGAGGATTCCGCCAACCAAACACACCCTTACGGTATGTCTCCCTCTTCGTAAGTGTAACTGGACCCACGACAAGCAGAGTGCCATCCCTGCTGAAAGATAGAGCAGGGATGCTACTTTGGTACCTGGGGTACTGCCATGACCAAAAGACAGAATTTCAGATACCTTGAATCTTCTCGATACAGAATAGATCTGCAACAAGATAAATCGCGGGGGCAGTTACCTGAAACATTCTCCTTTTGTTGGCACCATCCCAAACGTTCACAAATCTATCGCATCCACCGGTGGCAAATGTGCCATATCTGCATATGTTAGATGAAGCCATTAAAGAAACCAAAAATTAATTAGTTAATTAACAGTGCGAGAGAGAGGAACTGAGCGTTGCTCAGTTGGCGTGGGGGGCCGGCGTGCCCCCAGCCCACCCACGCTCAAGTTGCCCGGGAAGCCTCTGTAGCTGGTTTCACTAATTGAAATCGGGGGAGATAAGCACCCCTTTAATAACAAAAAAAAAACAGTGCGAGAGAGATGAAGGGAAATTTACATTGGGTGGAATGAAATTGCATTGACAGGATAGAATAAAGCATACCTCAGTTAATCGATGGCACTTGAAAGCATACCTGGATGGAATAAACAGGTAATGAAAAGCATGTAGCTATGTGCGAAAATGGAACACAACTAAAACATATGTAGATAAGAAACCAAGCACACAAAATGCCATTACTGTTAGTTTAAGAAAAATGGGTATTCAGGAAAGCAGCTTTTCTTTTGCAGTTTGGATACATACTTCTTACAGATAGTAGATTTTTATGTGCAAAACAAAACTTATACAAGGCCAGAGCCCTAGACAAAAACAAATCCATTCATGTATAGTTACTATTTATAATTATTACCATTATCCTGCCAATGCAATTTGGAAATCAGATATGACCGTGTGAGAAGGTGAAAAACTCAAAAACATGGTCAAATGCCATATAGTACTGAAGAACCCATGGATGCAGTCATGCGGATTATCACATCAAGGATATCAACCATTAACTGATGAAAAGAGGACTAGGCAAAAATATGAGGCATCCGGTCAAAACAGCACTGGAGGTCGGGAGCACTAAAACAATTAAGAAACTAATTGGGATCAGTTACAAATATCACATTCTTAGTAGATGACAGCTACTAGATACAACCATGATGTTCGCACAATATTACAAGAGTCTGAAAGTACATTCTGTTATAGGTGTAAAAACCGAACACAAGTGAAGGGGTAGACGTCGGTCGTCTGACAGGCCATTGTCCACAAGAGTAAAAAATGACATGAAGGTTTATACAGGTTGGAAGGTCCAAGATGACCGTCTTACTCCTATCGGTAAGCCAACGGGGGTTACCTCTGGGGAGAGAGCTCCCGAGAGCTCACCAGTTTGAATATATTTCTTTATTGCTCAAGAGAGCTCTCCTTGAAAAGAGGGATACATGTGGTATTTATAGGCTCTTGGGCTGGTACAAATGACCAAAATACCCCTTAGGGGATAGCTACACTATGAGTGGTAGTCCTGTGATTTGTGTGTGTGTGTGTGTGTGTTTTCCTGTAGAGCGGGCCCGTTAGTGGAAGGGTAAAATTATTCTTCCAACACTAGCCCTATGTCCTTTGGTGTTTCGAGAAGAATCGCCAAAAGGGGTAGTCTTGAATTGTGTTTTTCATGCTGAGGTTATATCTTTGTCTTTGGCTAGCGGCTTCTTCCACAATGCCTTGTTTTCGCTGTTCCGGATTGGAGGACTCCTGACAGCGAGGGCCACGTGGGGTTGTGCTAAGCGGCGGATGCTCCGGAAGCGCGATGATGAGGACATCCCTACTACTACTACTCCTACTACATTTTCCATTCCAAGTGTACATGATGTGCATGAAGCACCAAAAGGTCTAATAACTAGAGCACGAGCCAAGCTTTTAAATCAACATGTGAATTTGTTTCTTAATGAACTTCTATTGTGAGAACAATATACTACCTCATACAAATTTCTTGTACATTCTTATGTTTAAAGATCATGAAGGCTTTGGAACCAAGAGGGAAGCCGGGGCCAATGCATGGGAGAAGCACAAGGAAGAACAAGGTCAATCGGCTTGCAAGCTGGGAGAAGTCAGCCATGATTAGGTCATGTATTAGTGCATCTAGTTGATTAGTGGACTGAACCAAGCCTTGACCGAAGTCAACCATGATTCGGTCATGTATTAGTGCATCTAGTTGATTAGTGGACTAAGTCCAAATGACTCGGTTAACTAGCCGAACTCCAATCAAAACCGGCCCAAGGCCCATGCGTGTATGTGTAACAGCATAAGGAGAGGTTGGGGTTTCCCATATGTAGCCGCCTCCTGTTCCCAACGAGACAGACCAGATTTTATGAGATAAAAATAAAAACAACAGATTGCTTTTCTTCTTGATGGCCGATGGCATCAATGGGGAAAATTGAGAGTTCTTGCTAATCGAGATTGTTCAACCTTTCCGCTGGGAATTGGGAGCACGATAGGGCTTCGCTTGGTAGTCGTGAAGTCCGACGTGTATGTTCTCGCGAATTAAAGAGTGTTCGTTCTTGCATTAGCAACGGGGGATCACTACGATTCGAGAGGATACACGTGAGTATCTTGATCCTACGTCAAGAAGATCGGGCAACTCCATATCATGCGAGGTGACCGGTGAGGGGTGTGAGGCCACGCCTGAAGCGTGAAGACGCTAAGGGGCCGTCTTGAGGCAATGAACGCTCGATGGTGCGGGAGAACTCCGGAGGAGCGAGGTGACTGGCGAGGAGCCGCGCGGGGTCGCACGAATCGGTGGAGATGCTGAGGGGGCCGTGTGAGGCGGTAGACGCTCCGGAGGTGCGGGAAGAACTACGAAGGCGCAAGGGCGGCTACGAGGGCGCGAAGGCGCGAGGCCGTCGCTAGGGCGCAAGGGCATGAGGCCGCTGCGAGGGCGCGACGCTGTGAGGCAGCGAGGGCGCGGGGATGTGAGTCCACCGCGAGGGGACGAAGGCACGACGCCGTTGTGAGGGCACGAGGTCACTACGAGGGTGCGAGGGCATGAGGATGTCACCTGCCCGCCTTGCCCTACTCCTCCGACGGAACCTACGCCTGTCGCGCTGCCCCCGACAGTCGGCAAGGTTGCTGTTGAGGCCGCTCGCCTTGCTGATGATGAGGCTGCCTCTGCCTACCAGGAGACTCTGGATTCCTACAAGGATCGACTGACCGCCTACACTCAGTGGTACGATGACGACGCTCGGGCTGCTGCTGTCTTCATCGCTAGTGTCCAGCCTCAGTTCTCTTATGAGGTTGTGGGACTCCCTTCGGCTTTCCAGATATATGTATAGTGTGTTATTCCCTATTGTTATGAGGGGTTATTTAGAGATATAAAAGTTGTGGATGACATAGAGATGCTTAGAATCAAGTGAGGGCTTAGGGCCTGTTTGGTTCTTTGCTCTAGTTATCTATACCAAAATTTTGGTAATGCTAAAACACAGGCAATGCCAAAACCTGGGCAAAAAAATATTGTTTGGATTGTAGCCATGCCAATTGACGGACAATGCCGAAATTGATGTGTTTGGATTGTAACTATACCAAAATTTGCCCCAAAAGTGAATATGACACGTGGGGCCCGCATGATATATATTATTTTTTGCACCAAAATATGCCAACAGTGGTCTTGTTTTGTTGATAAAATGACAAGGAACATAACGGTTCAAACGGATCACAAATCGGATACTTGGTTTAAGAAATATAGTCATTTGAAATTGATTAATCAAAATAACCATACATTTATTGCTATTCTCCCATCCAACCAAAGGTTGACACCTAGTTGGCTCCATTCACCCTTGCCACACCAATTCGTTGGTCACCAATTTGGCCTCCAAATTTGGCAAATATTTCTCTGGGGCACGCCCCCCGTGAGGCATCCCCCTCCGGGCCCTTGGATCAGGGAGGGGGGGGGGGGCGGGGAGAGTGGACGGTGGATGGGCGGGCCTCACAGTGAGCCCCGCCCACGTAATTTTTCTCCCCAAATTTTTGCCCGGGAGTTGGCTTGGCAAAGCCGGTGCTACCAAATTTTTTCAGGGCACGCCAATATTTCGATATTAATCCAAATGCTAGCCAAATCACTCAGGTGTTACCAAATTTTGGTTTGGCACTTTGAGGTAAAAATCCAAACAGCCCCTTAGTATCCTTGCTTGTATAAAGATGAGTAAATTGGTAAGAGGGATAAACGAATTGATATCTCCACTATAACTCTCGAACTACTGCTGTTGGTCATAGTACAGGATAAGCTAATAAATTCTTCAGTGTTATGTTCAATGAAATTAACACTCATGCATAGGTAAATTCTTGACTGAAACTTATCAAGTATCGTGTTTTATATTTTTACTATATATATATATACCACTTAAACGAATATATTATACTTCTTTATCACTTTCAAGATACTTAAATACCAATTATAAGATACTCCAATGTGACTTGATAGGAAAAATTAATTGGAGCCCTTTATTTTTTTTTCTATATACCCTTTTTCATATATAAAAGATGTATATACACAAATTTTGCTATAAAGAGTGAACTTTAATGAAATTTTTCATGGAACTCACTTTGGAGTATTTTATAATCATTATTGAGTATGCTCAAATTGATAAAGAAGTATCATCATACAATTTAAGTTGTATATGAGAGGTGGGAATCGTACTCTAGGATTACCATACCATTATATATATATATATATATATATATATATATATATATATATATATATATATATATATATATATATATATATATATATATATTTTTAGGGGGATGGGGTATCGCCGCATTCATACCGCATATCCGATATCACGTGTCGGTGCATCATAGGGCGGACACATGCATGCGGGACCCAGTGGTGGACTCGATCATCGCCAAGGCCGGCCTCAAGCCCACCAACACCGACCTCGAGATCGGGCCCGACACGGGAACCTCACCAAGCGCAGAGTCGGCGGCGCGAGGCGTGTGGGCTCTGGTAAGCGTACGTGTGATCCTGAGAGACGGCCTTGATTGTCGCCATGGCCAGGCAAGCGGCAACGGCGAGGCGACTGCGTGAGGTTACGGTGGCAAAGTGGCGCCACGATGAGAGCGTTCACCTGCTGCAGCAGCTTCGCGCCCCGACGGCCGCGTCCATCTCGCTCTCCCTTCGTGCAACGGCCCAATCCAGATCGGATCTAGACGACGGAGGGAGGTCGGGTCGTCCTGGTCCTCTGCGGCGAGGGCTTTGCCCACACAGAGGCAACAGCCATGTCGTTGAAGTTGTTCGTCGGCAGTCGCGGTGCGCTCTTGGTTCGACGGTGAAGGGAGGTCATCCTGCTCCTCGGCGAGGCCTGAGCGAGCTTAGCCTGCCAAGCGGCGTTGAAAGCTCAATAATCTCCTCCCCCTCCTCCTTGCTCCAACCCAACTCGCGGGCGCCGATGTCGCAGCTGACGATGGCCGCGGCTGCGGCGACAGGATGGAGCGGCGAGGAGGCAAGAAGACAACGATGCTACTGCTTGAACAAGACTACATCTAAGACTAGTGTGGCCGCCCCCAGAGCGGGGATTGCTCCTCTCGGGGGCAACGGGTAGCAGAAGCAGTTGGAGGCTAGATTAGTCTAAGATTTTAACCTTTGCTCTAATACCATGTTATGAATATTGTGTATGTATTCAAAAGACCTGATGAACAATATATATAGAGCGTACAATAGGATATATGACATTCATATATAAAGAAATACAAAAGACATATAAGGAACAAATGCATTCCTATTCTAACATGTCTTACCAGTTCCGTTTGGATAACACTGAACACACCGTGTTTGATATTTCAGTGAAGACTCCCTTTCTTGCTCAGGCTGAGAAATATTGCGCAAGTCATAAATATTCACATGCCTTCCTGCTGTTGCAATCAGGGAATAAATTCCCGGCCGGTAACCGGTTACCGGCCAAGGAACAAGATCCAAAATTCCGGCCGGTTTTTTTCGGATTTTGCAATTTCGAATTTTGGCTGATTTTTAAGCAAATTTAAACGAATTTTATCCGGAAAAAAACCGATTTGACCGGTAACCGACCGGTTACCGGTCCCGACCAGCCAGCGGGAAGTTCCCCGGTACCGGTTACGTGATCCCTGGTTGCAACAACCAACTTATGTCCCGCTAATGAAAGCGAGTATACACGTTCAGGTTGGATATACGTCCCAACAAGTGTATTCTCTGCCCGATGCACAACTCTTGGATCCCAATATAGTCTTATCCCAGCTGCCAGTGATTACTTGTCCTGACACGATATACGGCACAAATAAACATATGATGTTCCACATTATTCTTAACAAGTGATAGATTAAAGACCTTGTCAAGTGAATTACAATTACACATGAAATGCACAAACTTCAAAATTTTACAGCCTATCTAAGAACTTCCTGTTTCTCAAATCGAAATTTCACTACTATTTACTGTAGTCTTCCTTAACGTTGCAATGTATATCGATAAAGACATGGCCCATCAGGTAGCTATCCTGCTAAGATTAATCAATATTCATTCAGTAGTTATCAACACTCCTTCTGGTTCTTGCATTAGGAACCACGCCTGTTGAAGAATTCACGTATAAATGGCCGCCGCATAAGCTTAAATAATGAGCAGATCAACCATACAGCGAATTAAGCAATACAAAATATGGATATCATAAGCAATACATGGAATGGATATTTATTAAATTCTCTACCCAAAAGGATAAATAAAATAGTCAAACAATTTCAACTCTTGTAGCACTGTGATCGAAGATGGTTATGTTTACACAAGGGAGATGGTTCATTTTAAGATTAAATTGACAAGCTTATTACTTATTAGGGTAGGCTTACGGCTTACCCCATCACCAGGTACTAAAACTAAAACATGAACTCAACTAACAATGTTCTCCCGTTGAACTAGTACAATTGCGGTTAGATCTTCTTAAGATAGACTTAACCCATATCTTAGCAACTAGAACACGAATTCAACTAGCATTGTTCCCCGGACACTGAAGTTTGACGAACTCGACACTCAACAGCACTTTCCACCCATAGCAAAAAGGCAACAGCAAGTACCTGTAGTATAGGAGTACTCCACACAACGAACTGGGCCATCATGGCGTCCCAACTCCCAAGAGATCATTTCTACCAGAACTAAAGGCCAACCTGAAAAAAAAAGCAGTTCCAAAGCATTCAAGCCGTCAGTTTCGCTTCAATTCCTATGAATAATCTGACCAAACTGGAAAACAAAAGATAAGCTAAAATTCCTCTGAAGTAATGTACTGGTGTAGCCTCATAGGGGTTGCCGATCACTGGGCTCATAACAAACTAAAATCATATACCAAAATTCTCTTCCTAGCCCATTTTAGCATCACAAACTAATGCATGTTTGCAAAATGGAGAACCAATTTAACGGAGAGTTCCGCTGAATCTATTCAGGACTGCACAACAACTATGTGTGCAATCGTTCCAACTGAGTCGCTCATCAAAAAACCAATCGAACGGGACGGGAAGGTGAATAGGTGATCGGTATCACCTCCGCACGGTTTGGTCGCTGCCGGCGCTGAACCCCGAGGAGTCGTCGTGGAAGCAGCAGTCAAGCACGGGCCCCGCGTGCATGAACACCCCCATCGGCACGTTGGCCTCCGCGTCGTAGAGCCGCACCGTCTGGAAGCAGCGAACACACACGCACAGCCAAAGCCCCCATCAAACCCGACGGGTCAAACCAAAAAGCTAGGGTCTCGTTTCCCCCATACAAGTAGGAGGCGCGCGCGGCCCGTTCTGCTCTGAGTGAACCCACCTTGTCCCAGGAGGAGACGAGGAGGCGATCGCTGTGCCTCGAGAAGCAGAGGCTGGAGACGCCGTCCGACGGCGGGTGCGACAGCTCCTTGCCAGTCCAAAACCCCCCGCAGCCGCTGCCATCGGCGAGGGGGGCGAGGACCGACAGCACGCCGGTGTATGCGCCGCTTATGGCGATTTCAGGAGGAGGAAGCGGCGGTGGTCATCACTGGCTCGGCCTAGGATTGCAGGGTTTCGCGGTGGGAAGCGGAGGGGGGGTTCGAAATTTGAATCCGAGCGGTGGACCGGTGGAGAGGATCTCGGGGCCGGGGGGTTTATAAAGGACAATGTTTCGGGGAATGGTCGGTCGTGGCGGCGCGGCCCGATGAGCCAAGTCCGACCGAGTGCTGCGACTGGTTCGGCCTCCCCGTGGTATGGGGCTGAGTTTAGCCATCAGTTCGGCCTTGGGCTGGAGCTAGACCTGCTGCTTTTTGTCAAGAGCCCAGATGGTTGGTCCATTGCGGAACGAATTGTGCTGCTCTGAAATGATCAGGCTCAGGCCCGTTTTGGAACGCAGGAGTTTCACCTGAATTACAGAGGAATTCTTCATCAAGACGTACCAGTTCTGTGAAATTTCTTTTCCAATCCTCCATTTCAAATGGATCTTCAAAAAATGTAAGCCAAACTACGTGGTATAGCATGGTTGTTTTTCTTGTTTGCAGCAAAATGCAAATATGAAAGTAAAAAGAAATTTTATGATTATGTCAAGTTGAAGTTAGATTCACAAAACTGGAAAATAGTTATTTCGTGGCTCCCACGGGTTTGTCGAAAACTGGACAGTATACGAAATTTACTTGAAATACCTTCAAAGGGTTGGAATCGGCCTAAATTGTTCAAAAACTGTCTGAATAAAACATAAATTGCTATTGACTTGGTGCAATAACCAGGCAAAAAAAAAAAATGCCAGTGCACCGTGTCTCTCTAGCTGATGACTAGAATTTGATTCCAACCAACTACGGGTTGGATGTGTTAGTTGTGTGGATTTTCCACTAGTATTTTCCATGATTAAAACCTATGGGTTTTGAGACTTAAGATGATTGTACTAGTAAGTTTCCCGCCATCTCACAAAAGAAGAAAAAAAAAGGTTCCCGTCAATTTTCTTAACCCTACTAGTGACTCGTCATGTGCCAAGTATCACCTCATGAATCACGAAGTGATGAATGTTACTATCGAGTTGCATGTAGCAACCAGTTTACCCAAAACTTAAACTGGTGAGGAATAGTGAACCATATACTTCAACACCCCTCTCTCATCTCTAGGCTCTCCATTAGGCCTAACACTGAACTTGAAGTGGATCGTAATTAATTTTTTTAATATTGCGTTAGCTAGGTCTTAAATCTAGGACATCTTAGCTTTAATACCATATTGAGTTGCATGTACCAACTGATTCACCCAAAGCTTAAGGTGATGAGGAAATGTGGTACTTCAATAGTTACCATAGGGAGGGAACTACCTCTTCTTTGTGGGGTGGTGGAGTTGTGGGTGTATGACTCCACCTAATATGGTTCAAATCTTGGTGCCCACATTTATGCATACACGAGTGTGTTTTCAGTAGGAATTTTATGAGGTCGAGAATTTATCCCCGGTCTCTGTCTTTCTAGACGTGTGCTAAGGAGGCGCACACGTGCATGTGTACATGTGGGTTCGTGCGTGTACATCTTCTTTGTAATTACAAAAAAAAAAAACCAGTTATCACGGTGAAAATATACAAATTCAGACGATGAAAGATTTTATGTGATGTGTTAGGAATTCAGGTCATTGGTGTAAAGTGGTACAGATACCAAAATATTTTTTATAGGATGTGTTCCACGCACCAAAACGCCGGCCGTCGGTTCTCCCCGCGCCTGCGCCGCGCCGTCCGATCCGACTCCTGCGCGCGGTGGGAACCCGCGGCCCCACGTGCGCCACGTCGCCCGGGAATCCATGTCCGTTCGATCACGCTCGCTGTCGCACGATTTCACCGCTCATGCGCCTCGCTGCCGCACGGATTCACCGCTTGCACGCTGCCTCGCGGCCTGCGGCCCACGCCGACCCAGCGAAACGGTCCGCGCCATTGGCGTGGGTGCTCTTCTAGTACTAGTTACAGTTGGATGGAATGATCAAGGGGCTCGAGTGATCAAAGATGTATTATCTGCGTCTTAAACCTCATTAATAACAAGGATCTCACGCAGATGCCCAAGATAATACTAGTTACTGGTGGTGTTAACTATTGCCAGCACCAGTTCATCCAGTTTTTTAAAAAGAAAAATTATTTCTGCTGCGATGCAATCTAGCAAAAAAATTTGTCAGATCTACCCTTTGCCAGTTGGAATATCTGTACCCGAAGAAAACGAGATGTTGTTTGGTGGAATCATCTATTTTGTTAAGAAACCGAGTCCAGACTAAGAGTCCTGGTTTAGGTGGACTCCTGATCCACCCAGTAGCATATATATAGGAGTGGAATCCTCAAACATTGTAACGTTTCAGAAGAGCAATAAAAAGAAAGCTGAAGTCCCCTCATATATCTGTGTTCAATCTATTATTCTGTTCTTGTGTTCTTGCATTGCTCTTACTATTCTGAGTTTGTCTACGAGGTAATCGTTCGGACTGGACTTGCCAGCGACGGTTCCTCAACACATTATCAGCACGATCGACTCTCCTCGGATTGAAAAGGTAACCGTCGAAGAACGACACTCGTAGATTGAATCGTATTTTCTAGATCGCTTTCAATTATGTAAATTTGCTTTCTAGATTGGTTTTCTATGGTACAAATCCGCTCTAATCTACCACGAGCCGACTTGAAATCGCCGATACAATGTCGATTGGTAGATTGTATGGAAAAATGAATGTCGATTGTACCATAGATTGAAAGTTGTAAATCTGTTCTAACATACCGCGAGCAGACTTAAAGTCGTCGGCCAAACCGATTGGTGGTTGTATAAAGAATAGATGTTGATTGCACTACATCGCATTGCATGCATAGTACCTATATGAATAGTAACAAAAAAATCGTCGACGGTCGCGCCAACGCCGACTTGCCACCGACCTTTTCTACCCCGAACAGGTGCTCTACGGCCTAGAGCCGCCACCGACCGGAGCCTTGCATGGCCGTCGGCCTCCATGCAAGCCCTTGGCCAAGCGCCCAAAGCAAAGAAAGAAGAACAAAAGGAGGGAGGCGGCCCCACGACGACCACCACAAAGAAAGCCGACACGCCACGCCGACGACCTCTCATGGCCATCGACTGCGGTGGCACCCTCCGCCACGGGGCTCCCAGCGCAGCCACCGCATCGGCCCTTACCCACATGGCCACCGCCCTTGCCCGGCCCTTGCCAGGTTTGCCGCCCACATGGCCCCACTGCCCTCGGCCCTTGCACGCGCCACGCCCGGCCGCCGCTTCGCCTCCTCATGGCTCATCGCGCATGCTTAGTAGCGCCGCCCCGCTCCGTCGCGTGCTGCGCTCTGCCTTGGCCGCCGGTCATCGCATGGACGGCGCTGCCGCCGCCGCTTGAGCACCGCCAGCGCTTCGAGCCACCGCGATCGCTTGAGTGCCGCCGCCGCAGCGCCGCCGCCGACGCTTGGAGCCGCCGCGCCACTCGGAGCGACCGCTGCGCCGCTTGAGTGCCGCCTTCGAAAGCAACTACCCTCGTCGCCACGCCTCTTGAAGGGCCGCCCACCTGCGTGCGCATCGACACCACCGCACGGCTCCCTACGCGCATGCACGCCGGCCAAAAAGCCATGGCACCACTGTTTTGAGGAATCAATGCTAGGGAAACCCTAGCACCGGTTTAGTAAGGCCGACGCTTGGGCCCTTATGGGCCAGATGGGCCAAGAAGGCCTGATGGACCGACCCAATTGTTTTTCTGGTGGAAAGAAAAAAAGGGAAAAGAAACCCAAAATTTGCAAAAAGGCCCTCATAAATTCTGAAAATTACGCGAAAAATTTCGCGATTTAACCACTGAAAATTGCAGAATTCGCCAAAAATATTTTTTCCTAGCAGAAAAGGGCCTCGATAATTCAATTTTTTGAATCAATTTTTGCATTTGAAGCATGTTTAACTTTGTTATTATTATTTCTATGCAATTTATGTATTATATTTACTGTTTTAATTATCTGTGATTGTTTATATTGCTTTTAATCACTGAAATTAATAGTAAGTCTTGAAAAAAACATAGAAAAGTACGAGAACACGAATCGAGAGTTCGAAAAGCATTATGAGAATTTTGCAACCATTTTATATAAATTACTAGCAGTAATCTTATGAACTCTTTGCATAAATCTGAAAATGACTGGCATCACGAACCAGGAGTTCGAAGAACTGACCCAGCATGGCCAAAATTTGTACAAGTCTTTAACTCTGTGATAATGTAATCACGGATGAGCAAAAGACTCTCTCTACCTTTCACCAATATGCGGTGCAATCCGGATGCAACTATCGTCAAGACGGCTACAAGGAGTATGCCACATTAATTGACACTATGCAAGTTGCGAAAGCTCAAAGATGATGTTCTAAGGAAGAACTACATCTCACAACCACCTAGTAGCAATGTTGGCTATGAAGCCAATGCTAGCAGCTACAAGGTAATGAAGCCTCTCACGAAGGAGAGGGGCCAGAAGGGTAAGGTTGTGAGTCGCAGCACGTTATTGATGTTTTACAGTCTAAGAAAAAGGGCAAAAGATAGCATGAGGCACACCTCGCCATTGTAGGCACGGGGGATCTACACCCATTAGTTGCACTCATGGATGTGGACGACCTAGTAGCAGCCCCCATTATCCCTCTTTTGGACATCGCAGCAGTCACAGCCGTAGTTGTCCAAGAGGAGAAGATCGCCATGGAGCAAATTGAGGTAGAAGTTTCTGAATACTTCGCCGATTCGATCTAGTGCACGCATTGCACTTAGATCTTTTATAATAACTTGTAGTTTATAATTGAAGTAGAACAATGAATTATTTTATTCTTTGAATCATGGTTGTAAGCTCTAGGAGAGTAAAGCATCAAATTCTTATGATGAGTCCTGCAAGCCTTATATTCCCGTATTTATAATAGCAAGTTATGTTCTGGTATCTGAAGTATTTTATTTATGTGTTGCTAGCTTTCTGCTGTATATTAATAAAGTACATTATATTAGAACGCGTGTGGCGCCCTATGGAGGAAGTGTGCTTAGTAGGATAGTAGCACAACGACTATCATCTTGAGAGAGCCGAAATTTTTTCAGTCGATCAGCAAGAATGATGGCGGTCTTACAACAATCGCAGGCAGTGATACTTGTATAATAGGCTCAGGAAGGGCCACAATTATACTTCCGATGGGCACAACTTTGGTCATTAAAGAAGCCTTGTTGTACCCAGAATCGACTAGAACTCTCAAGGATATTTGCGCTAACGGTTTCCACTTAGAGACTAGAGAAGAGTATGGTAAGGAATACCTGCTCATTACAAAGCATGAAGAAAGTGGAAAAGAGAATTAGAACGGCTTCCTTCATATGAAACTGGGCTATACTACACTAATATTAAGGCATCTGCAGCCTATACTGCCTTGAAAACCGTACTTAGAAGCTCTGAACTTTTCTATCTCTGACATGATAGATAATGCTACCTAGGTCTTAGGATGATGAGAAATATAATTAACAATTCACAGGGACATAATATTGATGTAAAGAATTTTCTGAATCAGGAAGATTTTGTGTGCCCTGCATGTACCACCGGGAAATCAATTACTAGACCTTTTGCTCTGAAAGCGAAGGATGCAGTCCTTGCATTCCTGGACCGTATCCGGGGAGACTTTTGCGGTCTTATACAGCCCCTGTAAGGGCCCCTTTAGGTATTTTATTATGTTCATCAATGCTTCCTCGAAATGGTCGCATATATGTTTATTATCTACGAGAAACCATGCTTTTGCAAAACTCATCTCGTAGATAATTAAAATTAAGAATAATTTACCTGATCATCATGTGAAGTCCACCAGAATGGACAACACCAGAGAATTTACTTTGAAGGCATTTGATGATTATTGTATGTCAATGGGAATTAAAGTTGAGCATTTCGTACCGCATGTCCACACCCAGAATGGACTAGCAGAGGCATTAATTAAAAGGATTAAATTTTTGCCAGACCATTTTGAAGAATTGTAATTTACCAACTACATATTGGGGACACGTAGTCCTGCACACAGCAACTCTCATCAATTTTAGACCGTCGGCATATAACATCCATTCATCTATGCAACTAGCGCAAGGGTCAGCACCGAAAATTTCTCATCTTTGGTTGTAAGGTTTATGTACCTATACCACCACCACAGCTGCCATGACCACTTCAAGAGAGTCACGATCACTCCCGAAGAGTCACGACCACTCCCGAAGAGTCACGACCACTCCCGAAGAGTCACGACCACTCTAAGAGAGTCACGACCACTCTCGATGTGGTCGGGCCCGAACTTCTGTGCAAACTGAGCTAGTCCTAGGAACAGCGGCTAGCTCACACAGGAAACAAAGGTGGTACAACCATCAACACAAACTTTATTAATAACAACAGAGTTGATTACAAGAACAGCTTATGAGCCGACAAAACCAAAATACAGCAGAAGACAAAAGCGAGTAGACCACACGATTCGCCACAGGCAATCGTCTGGAGGTTGCAGCCTAGACATCCTAGTCTTCAGGCTCCTCATAAACGTCTTCTCCTGCTCAGTGGTTACATTAAGTAGAGTGAGAACAACAACCGTGCTCACAAGTCACACCTGTTAAGTAACAGATTGAAATGCATGCAAGGATATCTCAAAGGGGGGCTTATAGAGTTGATTTGCGCAAAGCCATGTTTCTTTCCAAATACTTGTACTAAGTTCCAAAGCAGTTATACAATAACTAAAATTCATTTTCTAAATCTCAGTTTTATAGTCGGATAACATTCATCAACAAGCTGTGAAGGATACCCTCCTAGCACAGAGAGATAACATTCATCAACAAGTGGTGAAGGATACCCTCCTATCACAGGGCTACTTGCCCAAACCCATTTAGATAGACATCCAAAACCATTTCATGTTAAGAAACCAGGCTCAGACCAGGAGTCCTAGCCCAGGTGGGCTCCTTATCCACCCAGTAGCATATATATAGGAGGGAGGACCCCCAAACATTATAACGTTTCAAAAGAGCAATAAAGAGAAGCCTGAAGTCCCCTCATATCTCTGTGTTTAATCTATTATTCTGTTCTTGTGTTCTTGCATTGTTCTTACGATTCTAAGTTTGTCTACAAGGTAATCGCTCAGACTGGACTCGCCAACAACGGTTTCTCAACAGATTTGTCCCTTTCTTCAACGTGTGCGTGTCTAGGTTTGATTGCCATCCATGCCGACTGCTGCCAAAGCCGAAGGGCTAGCTTCAGTTGTCCAACTCAAAAACCATTAAAACAAAATTTAGATATTCAGGGTGGAATTATTGAAAAAAGATAGTATTATCATCTACTGAAAATATCGAATCGAGCCCCATTTCTAAGTTTCTTGGCAATTTTTTTACCTCAACTTCTCCAGTTCCACGTACGGGCTTACTAGTACGTATTAAACACGTAAAAAAAAATACTACAGACAACATATAGTGAAATTAACAGGGTTGCCCGCACATTTGCACGCTAGATTTGTTTCGAAATTTGTATAAATATTTGAGAATATATTTATGTATTGATGCGTACTCGCTAGGGGTGGCCTGATCTTCACAACATAGGTTGAAGAACAAAGGTAACTAGCTTTAACCTGCCAAGGTTGGATGCGACCAAGCATTGAGGAGAGACGATCCGAAGCCTTCTGGACTTCGACCTGCTATCCGAACAATCACAGAACTACAATCCGGAACTAATCCACACAAAATGCCTGGAAGCGTAGAGCACGAATTAGGGGATCCCAGAGGAATCTTCTTGCGAATCCAAGAGAACTCACAAGAACAAAGGAGCAAGGCACTCAACAGTCTTGCTGCAATTTCATATATCGATTTGTTGAAAACTCAAAAGTGCCTCCACGGATGGGGGTAGAGGGGTATATATACTAGGAATAACCCTCTTAGCTAGGTATGAACATAAGTCACCACGTTGGAAGGTGGAAGGCCAACTGGTTGAAGCATTTTTGTGTGTATTAGTTCTGGATTGTGGTTCTGTGATTGTTCGGATACCGGGTCAGAGTCCAGAAGGCTTCGGATCGTCTCTCCCCAACGCTTGGTCGCATCCAACTTTGACAGGTTAAAGCTAGTCACCTTTGTTCTTCAACCTACACCGTGAAGATCGGGCCACCCCTAGCGAGTACGCATCATGTATCCTTGTAGGCTATTTAGATTTTTAAGATATGCTAAACATTGAAAATAACGGTAGAAGCTTGAAGAAAATTACAACCTGGGGAACATAATTGAAATATGAGCTTTGATGGAAGAAAATCATTGAGCATAATAAATTATTGGGGTCCTTATAAACTAATCACTCTCTATCATGCATAGATTATATAGTTGCATGCCCCTATTCTTACTCTATTAGTTTTTTTTTCTCAAATTGTATGTATGTACATGTGCCTCTATTTAATCTCAAGCAATATGTTGATTATGTGTGTAGCAAATTATCTTATTAGTTTATATAGTGTTAGATCACCTTGCTCACATATACACCGATGCAACATGGTTAACTTACCTTGAACTTATCTTCCCTTACACTGATTGTCTCACCAAACCGTGTGCCTTCTATCTCTTCTTGTCATTATAGTTTTTTTTTTGCTTTAACCTCCAACAGTAAGCCTAAATTTTGATCGATCCCTCTCAGCTATTACCCCTTCCAATGAAATACTTTACCACATAGTTATCTTCCACTTCTCTCCAGTTATTGCTTAATACTAACCATTACGACATCAACACACATACACATGCTAAGTCTAAATTATTAATTGTCTACAAAGTTTTCAGGTGGAACGGGGCACTTGCTTAAACATGCTACGGTACGTAGCTGAGACTACAATCCTGATGTAGTCCGTCAATCTCTTTGTTGTTTAATTACTTCTAAGGATTTACCTGTAGGCTTTAGGGAGTCTACAACTTTCAAAACTTATATTTGGACTACGCATAATCCTAGATTTTGTACCATTTCTAGGCAGATAACAATTAGTGATCTAGTTAAATACTATAATAAACGCCGTGATAAATTAAAGGAACTATTTAGTACGTGCACATCTTCAGTAGCACTGACCTCAGACATATGAAGTGGTCGGGCTAGGGAATATTATCTTAGTGTAGTTGCTCGTTATGTTAATGACAACTGGGAAATGGTGAAAATAATTATAGGTTTCAAATTAATTGATGTAGCACACACGAGTGAGAATATTGCTGACTGTATTATCAAAGTCATGGAAAACATTGGTCTCACAAACAAAATATTCTCGATTACTTTAGACGTTGCCGCTTCAAACTCTAGGGCAACAGATATTTTTACTCCAATGTTGAGTACATACGTCGATTCTTTTTTGCTACATCAACGATGCGCTTGTCATATTATTAACTTATAGTAAAATGCAGTTTGAAGAGGTTGACTTCGTATATTAAAAGCTTTCCGTGATGTGATATCTTTCTTGAATAATTCTAACGTAAGAATAACAACATATAAGAACTTCTACAGGGCAATGGGTGTACGTCCAAGAAATTTTGGTTTAGACATGCCGGTAAAATGAAACTCCACTTACTTGATTCTTAAGAGTCTTTTACCATATAAAAGTATTTTTTCTATTTTTATTCAAACGCACTATCAAAGCCCTGACGGTAGTGTACTATTGACTGAGCAACATTGATTCGTTGCTGAGAAGATAATTCAGTTTTTATTAAAAAAAAAATTACGAAGGCACTGTTGCTTTGTCCGTTTGTGTATTATCCAACATCTCCTATAATTGTGCATGCTATTCTTTAGATTGCTACTCAGTTAAAAATGTGTGAAAATGACATAGTTTTACGAGAGGCTATTATTGCTATGAAAAGTAAATACCTTAAATATTGGAGACAAATCCATTTCCTATATGAAGTTGCAATTATTTTCGATCCTAGAGCTAAAATTCAAGGATTTGCTAATGTTCTTGATCTTCTTAGTGATGCTACAAGCGTAGACTATTATAACTATTTTGCAAATGTTCGTTTTAGATTTACCGATGTTTTTCAAAGATATGAAAATATGTTTCAAGGAGTTCACTTACAACGACCCCATTACCACCTACCTCAGGTAACAAGACAAATCTGTAGGGCAAGATCTAGGGTGCAGGTTCTTCCTCTAGGTCCAAGGGTTCTTCTACAGCGTGTAACATCTCCTTTTTCAGTGCCTTTTTGAAGTTTTTTTTCAAAACAAAAAGAACCATTTGGTTTTGATGAGAGTTCTAAAGCTTAACTTGAGATTTTGGAATTTAGAGTGTTTAAAATGACTAATTCCAACTTCAACTAATCCAAAAGTTGGTTCGTTTTGAGTTCGTTGGAGTTCTTTGGTGTTGTTATCCCCTTCTCTGCTCGCTCTGTGCTCCCCTTGGCCCAGCTTTTCTTCCTCAGACCTCCCTTGTGTTTGGACCTCTCCCTTAGTCCAGACCTCCCTTGAGTTTGGACCTCTCCCTTAGTCCAGACCTCCCTTGCGTTTGGACCTCTCCCTCAGTCCAAACCTCCCTTGCGTTTGGACCTCTCTCCGCCCAAGACCTCCTGGGTGGTCTTGGAGACCTCCTGGGCGGTCCTGAGAGACCTCCGGGTGGTCCTGGAGTTGGGTCATGACCACCCCTTGGGTCACGACCTCCCCTTTGGTTTGACCACCCTCTCGAGTTTTAACTGGCCCCACCTGTCAGCTTTGCTCACCTTCTCCTTCCTCTAGCCGCGTCACTGCTGACTCAATTGTCTCCTCGCATTAAATGCTGTCGCTTCAGCAGTACCCTATTCCCCTCTCTTGTCTTCTCCCCTACCTGCCCCCATCTCCTCCTTCACCTACCTTTGACCTCGTGTGTACCTCTCTCTGGCTTCTCTGGCTATAAAAGCCTGAGCAGCCCTCTTTCGTCACCTTTTTCTGCACCCAATTCCCTTGACTTCCTCAGGACCTCCCTTAACCTTTCTCTTAGTTGGACCTCCTCCCAACCTTGCTGTTGGTTTTAGTTTGTTTTGTTTTGGAGTTCATTTGGATTTCTTATTTGTTCTTTATTTGATTTTGTTTCGTTCTCACGTGTAGATTTCAACGTCTCGGGAGAGCCCGAGTACTTCAAAGAAGAAGACCCTCAAGGTTTCGAGCAAGACAAGTTACACGCTTGATCATGTTGATCTCAGTATCTCAAATTATTTAAGTTCTGTTTTAAATTATTATTGCATGCTTATTTGAATTTAAGTAATTTAAATCCCTGTTTTAACTTTATAGTTATTCCTAATGCCTTTGTACATCCAAACTTGACTATTGATTCGACCACCCCTTGTCACCATAGTAAAGCGCTAGTTGGTACATTAGTATGAACTAGCATGTTTCAAAACTCTATGCTCAGTTGAAGCTTAGACCTAAAACTCTTGACTTAGGAAGTTTTACTGCCAAAAGACCAATGTTGTCAAAATATTTTAACTATGGCATTGGGTTGTCGTGGAAGTTTGCAAATGTTTTTGAAAAGCAAAGAAAAAGAAAAATTGGTTTGGACTTGGGCGAACGGGTTGTTTGGATGGGTGCATGTTCATGCACTGGATCGAGTCATTTCTATGATCGAGGCCCATGGTTCTGTGGAAGTCGCTCAAGTCGGTTAAGGACCGGTCTTCGAGTGTATTTTACTATGCCTCACCGTGTAACCACATGTCCTGAATGGGCAGGACCTGGCTGAATAATTTACAATGTTCCACCATGGTCGTTCCACCCGGTTGTGTGGGTGTCTTGACGACCTACTTTTATTCATTCCCATCTGACGCAAGAGGGGGCTAGGAACCCTGTAGGTCTCTATCCAAAGGGGGCGAAACCTTAGCGAGGGGGATTGTGGTGGAGTGACGCATTATAAAAGCCTTGTCATGAGCTCTAGACCGCTTAACTTCGGTAGTGAGCGGTGGTATCGACGGGTGCCAAACAAACTAGAGAAATCGTGTCTTGTGAGTAAAGCTGTACACCTCTACAGAGTGTAAAACTATTCGAATAGCCATGTCCACGGTCATGGACAAGCTAGCAAAGCTGCTCCAAGTTAGATCTTGGTTTTGTTTTCAAAAGACCTCTTTGAAATTGTTTTGGATGTCTATCCAATGGGAATTCGGGCAGGGAGCCTTGTCATAGGAGGGTATCCTTCACCACTTATTGATGAATGTTATTCAACTATAAAACTGAGATTTGGAAAATGAATTTTAGTTATTGTATACCTGCTTTGGAACTTAGTATATGTATTTGGAAAGAAACTTGGCTTTATGCAAAGACAACCCTATAAGACCTCCTTGAGATATCCCTGTATGCATTGCATTCTGTTACTTGACGGATGTGACTTGCGAGTACAATTATTGTGCTCACTCTTGCTTGATTCTGTTGAGCAGGAGAGGACGTCTACGAGGAGGACGAGGACCAGGACGTCTAGGCTGCGACCTCTAGTCGATTGCTTGTGGCGAATCGAGTGGTCTATTGCTTTTGGTCTTCCACTGTATTTGTTTTTAGTCGGCCCTTAAGCCGCTTTTGTAATCAACTCTGTTGTTAATTAATAAAGTTGCGTTGATGGATGTTACCACCTTTGTTACTGTGTGAGCTAGCCGCTGATCCTTGGGACTAGCTCGTTTGTGCACAGGGGACTTCGGGACCTCCCGATTCCGGTCTCTAGGACCACCCGGTGGTCCTGGGAGACGTCTCGGGGAGGTCCGGTCCGTCGCATAGCGACACCTTCTCAACCAAGACCAACCCCTCACCCAAGGAATTCTGAATTATCCAGTTATCTGGACAACGATATTGTGGGTTTCAACTCAGAAGGCTTCAAAATTTTGCAATCGTAGCATACCCATAAGTTAACATATCCTGTGCTATCTATACTTGCACGTGATGTGTTAACTGTTCCTGTCTTGATGGTTTCCTCTGAGTCTGCTTTCAATCTTTCTTGAATAATATTGGAGAAGAGAAGAACACGTCCCACGAGTGAGATGGTGGGGATACTTCTAATTGTGAAGGATTGGGAACAAGTTGATGCACGAACACAACACTCTTTAGAAAATTCAGAGTTGTCGGAGGTATTCGAAAATCTGTACCTAGACATCGACACTTAGAACATGGATGCATGTAGAGCTATAGGTTGTACCCTTTTCCTTTGGCAATGTTTTCTCATGTTGAGTTTTTACTTGGCAAATATTTTAACGAGACAATCATTTAAACATTAATAAAGCTCTTTATTACATTTTTAATATGTTTTTCTTATATATTTTTTACAATTTTCATATATATTTCTGAATTCTACATACATACATACATATATATATATATATATATATATATATATTTTTATTTATTTATTTATTTTAGTGTCGAAACGGACTACACGGGCCAGCCACGGCCCGTCGAGCCAACTGTGCCCGGGCTGGCCCGACACGACCCGAGGCGTTGGCGTACCATGCCTAGGTTGGTACCCTGACCCATGGGCCGGCACGACACAGCTCGATTAGTTGCCAAGCCTTATTAGGTCGTGCCGACACGGCCTGTGCCGGGCCAGGCCACTCGTTTGGCCACCATTAACGTAATCCGAGATCTTCCACGTTGTTGCTGTCAAGGATCCAAAAGCCAATACCGGACCAAATCCCGGTCGCCGGCAGAAAAAAACCCGGCCGGTTACCGGATTTCCCGGAAAAAAATCCGGATGAATTTTCGCTTGAATTTGCTTAAAAACTAGCCGAAATTAAAAATTTAGAATTTGAATTTGCAAAACCCGAAAAAACCGGCCGGTTTTTCCGTTCCCGGTTACCACCGGTAAATCCGGTAACCGACGGTAACCGGCCAGTTTTTTCTTCCATGGTTGCTACTATAGCAATGAAATTAACTAAAAGAAAATAAATAAATTACATATATACACCGGTAAGAATCTAAATAAAATTACTGATACGATTTTAAATGTCTGCTTTGGTTCTAGCCTTCTAGGTATTTTAAATCGAGATTTGTGAGAGAGAGATTAGTGGGCTTGTGGCCCCATTAATGAGGTATAATGACATCATCCCCATTTTTATTCCATTAAATTGCAACAAAGATTAGCCTAATCTGGAAATAACCTTATTAAGGACCCTTTTTTCGCAAAAAATCTTAAGGATCCATCTGGTTTACCTGAAATTAGGGTTTAAAGACAAAACAGAATATCTCAAGAACATTTAAATTTTAAGTTTAAACACTTTCAAGAAGAAACCGAAACTTGTTCTCAAGAAGAGGAGGCTGAAGCTGGTAGAGAGTAGCCGGTAAAAGTTGATAGTTTATAACGGCTTATTGCTAATTTGCATAAATATTTTTCTTTGAGAAATGTTAACTTGGTTCTGCAAATAATGGTAGAAGCAAACAAGTTGGTCTGCTTAGTCGAGTATCCTGTATGTTAATTATAAGATTAGGCTATAAACAGGAGCTAATTGATAACTTGGCATGCTTATGCAGCACGAGACTTAATTACAGGCAATTGTGAACGATATGCTGTTCTAATTAAATATGGTCTTAAAATTGTACTTTTTATATAAGAACATTGCACACTTTGCATCGTCATTCCAAGAACCCCAACAAGAGGATCGTCTAAAAAAAGAGAACCTGTTAACTTCTTTTTGCTGTGATTACGTGTTATGCTAATATTTGCAAGCTGGCTAGCGTTCTTTATAAATTCAATAACTATGTGCTGCTTCTGTTTTGGTCTACGCAGCTGTACTTCATTGCTTAATTTATCTCATCTTGTTAGTTACATCAGACAAGAGTTAATAGGATATGATGCTAGGTGGTTAGGGATTGGTAGTTACGTAGTTTAATCATGACAAGGATCGAATAATTCATTAAACTACTTGCTCCCAATTTTGATAAACTCCCTCTTCTGGGGAGTACGTCCATCTTCCTGATATGTTAATATAATTCATGTCATTGATTCTTGATCAGTACAATAGTACTGCATCTTAGTGATAAAGCCGGCAAGCTTATCCTTTGAATAATTGTCATGGAGCAGGGACAGGTTTGCTTAAAATTAAAAACAATAAAACAGTTTAGTTTAGTGCTAACTAGCTAGTGAAATACTGGAGTAATTATAGCCCAATACAATGAACCAAGGGTGCTGGCAAATACTGACGGATTCCAATTGTGTGGTTTTATTCCAACACAAGATTTGCTGCCTAGATTGGTGACAACACTGACAGCCAAGACCAAGCCTTTTTATTCTTGCATTAACTCAACTATGAATCCTCGTGTGAGAGTTGTCTAAAATTAAGAATGTTCAATGTATTTTAGCATGACTTTTCTAAGTAGACTTATTCAGTTTTGTAATTAACTGAGAAAAATAGCATAATTTGAAGTAGGTTCTGTTAGAGATATATGTATAGTTTGTTATTCCCCATTGTTATGAGGAGTTCTTTGCATATTCACCATATGTACTTTGTGTATATATACCGGCCAATTGGCCTCATATTGAATACAAGCGATATTCATAACATGGTATCAGAGCCTACCTAGGGTTTTGGATTTTCCTTCGCTTCGCTTGTCGTCCCGACGCCGACCTCCTCCTCAGCGCCACAGACGCCGGCCTTCCTTCAAGCCAAGACGCCGCCTCCTCCTCCCATCCAGGCCAGGATCCTCACGCCGGATCCCTCCGCCGGGGGTCGTCAGCTGTCCCGGAGCCGCCAGCGCCCTCGGTCCGCTCCTCCTGTCCGGATCCGGAGCCGCCGCGCCTCCGGTCCGGCCCGTCGCCCGCGCCTCCGGTCCGCCCGTAGCTCCGGCCCGTCGCGCGCCTCTGGTTCGCCGCCGCGCCAGCCGGATCCGAGCTCCTCCGCCGCCGATCGGAGCTCCCGCCATCGAGGTGGTTGGATCCGCTCCGCCGCCACCCGGTGACGCTCTCCCGCCGCCATCGAGGCTCGGATCCGCTCCGCCGCCGCCCGCCTCGCTCCCGCCGGATCCGGAGCTTCTCCCGAACGCCGCCCGTCCTCTGCCAGCTCCTCTTGCCGCCATCGGGAGGCTCACCGCCAGATCGCGTCCTCCTGGCCGGCTCCCCTCGCCGCCGCCATCAGGGGAGGCTCCCGCCGCCGCCATCAGAGGGACTCGGGGGAACTAGGGTTCCCCCGCTTGGTTTAACAGTAGGGCTGTTTCAGCTGATTTTAAGTCGGCCCAAAAAATGTCGCTTAACCGCCATGCCGTCGGCCAACCGTTTAGATTTCGTTCCTTGGTCGCCGTGCCGTCCAGCACCGCCTACCAATGGGTACTGTTTCTCTCCCTCGTTGCCCGGTGATCTTCGATGGTGTTAACTACACCGACTTCGTGTCTCACATGCGCATCCATATGCGTGGTCTTCGCCTCTGGGCATCCTCTCTGGTGATGTCATCGCCGCCTTGCCCTACTCCTCCGACGGAGTTTACGCTGTTCCGCTCCCGACAAATTTAACAAGGTCGCTATTGAGGCCGCTCACCTTGCTAATGATGAGGCTGCCTCTGCCTACCAAGAAGCTCTGGATTCCTACAAAGATCGACTGACCATCTACACTCGGTGAATGCGACGACGCGCCGGTCTTCTTTGTCCTCATTGCCGATGTCCACCTCGGTTCTCTTCGAGGTTGTGGGACTCTCCTCGGCTTTCGGATGTGGACTCACCTTCGCTGGCCTCTGAGCCCTCTGGTGATGCCTTGTACTGTCCGTGGTCCGTCAGAGCACTCTCTTCAGCAGGTGATGCTATCGTTGACGCTTTTTACGCCTGAGCTCTGCCGTCGGGCGCCGCTGGACTCGCTTCCACGGCTAGTTGTCGCCGTGTCCGTCTTTGCTTAGTCAGACGTCTTGACTTGGAGTTTCAGCGGGTTCACGAGTTCCTTACTACGCCTCGCCCCGAAGTTCGAGCAGGGCGTGCCCAGCTCCTTGCACGGCACCCTCGTGTCACTCTCTGGAGGCTCTTACCGAGATACTGCAGAGAGACTCGCTTGAGTGGTGCTGGTGCGATGCCACCACTCCCCTCTGGCTTCGCCGCCGTCCACTGCTACACCGCTCGCTTCCACGCTTGACTGACACCTCCTCCGTGGCCGCCACAGCGGTGGTGGCCGCCCTCCATCCGGAGGTGGCCGTCCTCATCGCTTCCTACTACGACAAGGTCGGCCACATTGAGTCCAGTGCTATAAGAAGAAGCGGCATCTTGCACGTCGTTCTTCTACTAGCACTGACACTGGTGCTTCTACATCGACGTCTGCATCGACTCCTTCAGCAGTTTCTCTCACTGAGCAGGAGATAGCGAGACTTCGACGCCTGCTTGCCGCTTCAGTTCTCCTCGACAGTTCTCGCAGGCTCACATCGACTCTTCGCACCGAGAAACCACCTTCTACACAACAGTACCTCCCGTGGATTCTTGATTCGGAGCATCTTTTTACATGACTTCGATGCTTCCACTCATCCTTCATTACACCTCTTGATTCTCCTATTCGTTTTCTCCGCCGATGGTACCTCTCTTTACATCTCTCAGTCGAGGATCTCTTAGCAACTCATCTTTTCATGTTCCTTCATTGCTCATGTTCCTCGCCTTACCATGCAACTTCTTTTCTGCTGGGATGACATCGATCTTGGTTGTCGGGTCATTCTCGACTCGACTCTTGTTGTGTTCAGACCGCCACACGGAGCTCGGTTGGTTCGGCCCTCGGCGCCTTGACTCACAGCGTCTCTGGGAGCTTGACTGGCTTCACCTTCCTTCCGCTGCCACCATCGCCGCCAGTCTCTCCGCTTACGCCACTCGTCTCTGGCTCTTTCAGAAGTGGCATCACCGTCTTGGCCATCTATGTGGATCTCGTCTGCTGTCGTCTTTAGTTCGTCGTGGTCTTCGGGTCTGCCTCAGCGACGTGTCTTTAGATTGTCGTATGTAAGTTAGGCAAACAACTTCACTTCCTTATCCTCATAGTGAGTCAAGATCTCAAAGATCCTTTTGATCTTGTTCATTCAGATGTTTGGGGTCCGGCTCCTTTCGTTTCGAAAGGGGGCCATCGATATTATATCATATTTATAGATGATTTCTCTCGCCATACTTGGATATATTTCATGTCTTCTCGTAGTGAGGCCTTGTCCATCTATAAACAATTTGCTACTATGGTCCGCACACAGTTCTCCACTCCTATTCGTGTCTTTCGTGCTGACTCTGCTGGCGAGTATCTCTCTCATCACCTGCGCAGCTTCCTTGCTGAGCAGGGCACTCTCGCTCAGTTCTCTTGTCCTGGTGCTCATGCTCAGAATGGTGTTGCTGAGCGCAAGCATCGTCATCTCCTTGAGTCGGCTCGTGCTCTGATGATTGCCGCCTCTATTCCACCTCACTTTTGGGCCGAGGCTGTTTCCACTGCCACCTATCTCGTCAACATCCAGCCTTCTTCTGCTCTTTAGGGCGCAATCCCTTTTGAGCGTCTCTGTGGTCTCCTTCCTGACTACTCTACCCTTCGTCTATTTGGCTGCGTTTGCTACGTTCTTCTCGCCCCTCGAGAACGTACCAAACTAACCGCTCAGTCTGTTGAGTGTGTTTTTCTAGGATACAGTGCCGAGCACAAGGGCTATCGGTGCTGGGATCCTGTTGGTCGACGGATGCGGATTTCTCGGGATGTGACTTTCGACGAGTCTCGTCCTTTCTATCCACGCCCTGTCTCTCCTTCGGCTTCCTCTGTGGAGTCTCTGTCCTTTTTGACCTTTCCAGATACACCTATATCTGTTTTGCCCTTGCCCACCCGTCCCACTGAGTCTCCACATATTCCCACTGTGGCCTCTCCGCCGTTGTCGCCGCCTGCTTCGTCTCCTGCGGTTCCTCAGGCTCCCCCCACTACACTCGTCGACCTCATATTGAGGATCTTCCAAATGAGTCATCCTCTTCTGATGATCCATCTTCCCCTGATGGGTCATCTTCTCCTCGCTACGCTCTCCGCGATCGCCCGACCGCTTCGCCCCGCCTGCTTTTGCCTTTCTTTGGCGCAGCCTACTCGTGAGCTCGTCTCTTCTGGGATGTCATTACTCACCCCGAGTGGCAGCATGCCATGGCCGAAGAGATTGCTGCCCTTGAGCGTACTGGTACTTGGGATCTTGTTCCCTTTCCATCTCACTCTCGTCCCATCACGTGTAAGTGGGTCTATAAGATTAAGACTCGCTCTGATGGCTCTCTTGAGCGCTATAAAGCGCGTCTTGTTGCCCGTGGCTTCCAGCAGGAGCATGGTCGTGACTACGACGAGACTTTTGCTCCCGTGGCTCACATGACCACTGTCCGCACTCTTCTTTCGGTGGCGTCTGTTCGCCACTGGTCTGTTTCACAGCTTGATGTCAAGAATGCCTTTCTTAATGGCGAGTTGCGTGAGGAGGTCTACATGCATCCGCCACCTGAGTATTCTGTTCCTGAGGGCATGGTCTGTCGCCTTCGTCGCTCTCTCTATGGCCTATTCATAACAGATTCATTGCACTGGAAATGACAGGAGAAAAACATGAGGAAGGGCAATCTAATTAAATACAAATGCACATTATCTTAAGAAATCAGAGATCATCTAATTAAATACAAATGCACATTATCTTAAGAAATCAGAGATCTGTTACCCTACTTTAGTGACATCTAGGAGACTTCCTTCTCTGTTTACAAGCCAAGAATAAACCAATATTAGTGAAGAAAATCAATGCTTCAAAATGTTAATTACTCATATCAACCAAGCAAATGTCAACTGCCTTAGCTGACGATGAGTTAGCAGTAAGTTATGTGTCTAGAGAAGGACAAAATATTCGAACGCATTAATTTTACCCATTTTTTCTGCAGTGGTGCTTGTTCCCTTTCCTAGTTGATGTTAACTTCAAATATTTAAGGCACAAAAATATCTCCATTCTTTGACCTCTAGCCGACGAAATACATCACGCAAATTCTCTCTCTCTTTTCTTTTTATTTTGGATACAAATGAAGTACAGTTTTTTCCAGTTAAGAATGGGTGCACAATGCATTTCAAGTGAATCAATTTTGATAAATAGTACTATAGGTTATGGTCCCTATTGATCCAGCAATGACTGAAATGTGAAGCCTTGGAGACAGAGATGGTACAAGCCATCTGTCCATTGACTTCTTGGAGCTGCCATTATTTTTTAAGGAGTACCAAAGAGAGTTTCAGTCTTGAGTCATTTCAGAAGTACAGGCAAGAAATTTTCTGAATAGCTTCAGTCTTTCATGGTAAGAACTGTACTAAACGAGTAGTACAGATAAATTGGAATGTAAACACAAACGAAGTATGAATAATTTCATTAATAACGTATGATGCCAATCAGATAAGTGGACGATTCGAGTTAATTGATTGTTGCAATCATTTGCAAAGTACAGAGAACGGTTAAAGAACAACACAAGGTCTTGTGAGCTTAAGTCACATCAAGTACACAAGAAGTCAATTGCAGAGCTCTAGTTAAAAACATGTATATGACGAACAAATAGTGCATGAAGTAGATTGTGCAATTCGATGCCTAAGTTTAGTGTTTCTTATTCAACCACTGATTATCCATATTTTATCGTCGTAATGATTGAACAAGTTATATCCTACTTTTCCAATAACATTGCCTGGAATGGATTTGTTGCAAATTTGTTTTTTTTTTCAATTTGAAAAGCCTCACACAGAGTTTGAGCTAAAAGGCTATGCATGAGCTTCCTGAAAAACAGTTACTCCCTTTGTTTCGCTATATTTGTCCACGGCCCACTACAAGCATAGACTAAGAAAACACTTATTCTAAGAAATACTTAATGAGAAATAACCATACATACCCTATTAAATGGTATACAACAACCATTTAATCTCTTCAAAAGCATTTAAATACAGATAGAGAGTGCAAAAATTACAATAACTACAATATAAATTCCCTTAATAGACAAATACATTGAAACAAATACTCCTGAGGCTATGGACAAATATAGCGAAATGGAGGGAGTAGCATTTATAGAACAGGAAAAAAATCTGACATAGTTACACCCATATTTGATTAGTGTTGTTTAGTTCACAGTACAAGATTGGCCACCATTTACCATTTCTGACAATAACCTAATATGCTGAATATAAACAATTTGACACGATCTTAAAATGACACTTTGAAGCTATAATTGAACCCACATGCATTATACAAGAGCAAATGAACACGAAAAAATTGTGTCGCGCCAGCAGCTCCGCGCAACGGATTCTGATTTCTCCCCATCTTGAGGATCTGACAGCTCTTCAAGTTGCAGGAAATGGCAACAATGTAGTTTCTGCAACCTCCATGGGAAGCACGAGATCACACAGGCATGAAGTGGTATCTACTGATCCCTGATCTCAATAACAACCACAAGAACTTAATTCCCATAATCTTGCCTGCCTCCACCTCTCACTTCAACTCACCACAACTTCCCACGTTCTACAAGATGAGTAACTGCGCAAATGGCCAAGCCAATCTCACCTCCGAGATAAACAATCTCAGCATACCAATCTTGCCTGGAAGAAAAATAATATCGTCGTACTATCGCGACATAATTGCGCATGCGGTTTTGTTTATCCTGTCGATATCAAGATAAAGAATCCGGCCGCCCGCAACAACTTAACACCGTCCCCTCGGGGTTGACTCTGGAGATAACATTTCTTTGCTACGAACCAGACAATTTGGTGATGTTTGTGGTGCTGCCATCCTTGGTCAACAATAGAGGCCACCTGCACCCTACAAATACCCTGTGCAGACGCACGGCAGAAGCACTCAGGCATTGTAGCAGCAGCGTCTCTCTAAGCTAGTGTCTTCCTTGCCTTGAGGCCTTTCACATTACTGAAATGGAGAGCTCCTACAGTTCAGCTGTGCCGTCGATGGAAACCGACGTGATGGTGCAGTTTCTTGGAGGAGCTCATGACCACTGCTTCGCCTACGAGCAACAGGATGAGTCTATGGAGGCAATGGTGGCCATGTTCTTGCCTAGCCTCGACACTGACTCCAACTCCTCTTCTAGCTGTCTGAACTATGATGTGTCTCCGCAATGCTGGCCTCAACCAGGTCATAGCTCTAGTGTTACCAGCTTCCTTGATCCAGCTCAGAGCTATGAGAGCTTTGAGTTTCCGGTCTTGGATCCATTCCCGCCTACCGACCTCGAGTCGCATTGCGCCATCCCCTACCTTAGTGAGGACCTGAGCCCTCTACATGGCAACCATTCATCAGTCGGAGGGGAAGAAGCAACCAATGGTGCACCAGTGACTAACAAAAGGAAGTCCAGTGCTGCCATTACGGTATGATTGCACAATGTTAATAGATCAGTGATTTACTTCAGTTTCATGTTTTGTTCCATGCCTTATTAGATTGCTGAACTGATCCAGGCATCAAAGAAGACCAAGAAGGCTGGCAAAAGGGATTCTATTGGTAACGACGAAGGCGGCAATACGTATGTCGACACACAAAGCTCCAGCAGCTGCACCTCAGAGGAGAGCAATTTGGAAGGCAATGCGAAGTCGAGCTCAAAGAAGACAGGCACCAGGGCCAGTCGTGGGGCGGCAACTGATCCTCAGAGTCTCTACGCAAGGGTAAGCACACAAAATTAGTAGTTGTAAAAAAAAAGTTACGCAGTGTCTCAGGGGCTTGCTTGTTTCTGAATTCTGATGGATGTAAATGTCAATTCTACAGAAGAGGAGAGAGAGGATCAATGAAAGATTGAAAATCCTGCAGAACTTGGTTCCCAACGGAACAAAAGTATGTTCCTATTCGAAGAGTATTTATCTGCAAGAACTTAGTTTTTCGGTATGGTAATTGGAAATAGAAATTCAGGTCTAACTTGGATAAATATGACCTGACAGGTTGACATAAGTACAATGCTGGAGGAAGCAGTGCAATATGTCAAATTTTTGCAGCTTCAGATTAAGGTGTGTAAATCTATATTTCCTTGTCATCTGACTAAATATTTGTAGTAACCAAATAATTGTGATATAAACTGTAAAGAAGCAAGATTTTACTAACTTTTTTTTCAAACAATCATGTGCAGTTATTGAGCTCCGACGACATGTGGATGTACGCACCCATCGCTTACAATGGAGTTAACATCAGCAATGTTGATTTGAACATCTCTTCTCTGCAAAAATAAATATCGCTTCGAAGATACAGAGCTAACACTGAATTGCATAGGGATTAATTTATTCTGGTCCATATAGACCCAAATATCATACATGTAATGTAACTTTATTTGATTTTTCTTCCTACTTCTTGGCAATTTCCCACAAAGCCATACAAGGAAGTAATCATGATCATGTTAATGATCAAAGATCACAGTGATATGATTGACTTCACATTTAAGAGAATTATTTTTCATGTCACAGGGTTGGCATTTGTAATTCTATAACTTGGTGTTAGACTGCAAGCTTGACTTGGTTAATAGATAGGCTAGTTTCTATAAAATATATATACTGAAATTTTGGTGGAATTTGGGAAAAATTATGTGTATCTCCCGTAGGATCCCCACACCGTTTATTTATAGTCTAAACATTGAATCTGACTCTAACACAACATTAAATCTAACTCTAACACGACTTCTTACTAGATCCGAATATTAACTCACCAACACTCCCCCTCAAGAGAGGTCGAAGATATCAATCATGCTCATCAGAATTAGCTGAGCCCTTCTAGACCAACTCAGGTAATCCTTACTTTCTTCCAACTTTATATCATTCGGCATCAACTCCAGCTTTAAGTCAGATAACCTTGCACCAGCCCTCAGGCTTGGCATACCCATCGCGAAGAGGTCTTGTAACATACTTATCATGTCACCTTGTGTCACCAACGGGAAAAGTAGTCTCAACAATTGTCTTTCTTTTCTCTTCTACTGTCCTCATTGTGGTTTCTTCCTCCTCATTCCTCATAGCCCTAATTTCCTCAGGGGTTATATTCTTAAACAACCAGAGCAATGCTGATTACTACCAAGATACGCCGTGCATATCTCTCAAGATCATGACAATTCTTCACGCATCAACGTTTTGCCGAACCTAGACGATTGCCTTCACAATTACCCAAACCATGCAGATTAGTAGCATCAAAAATTCGAAGGAGCTCAACGACAGGTTCTTGCAATTCTCCCAAGAACTGGATCATGCTATCCTCCCAAGAACTGGATCATGCTATCTTCATTGCTCAATCACACAGCTGACTTAGGCAAGTGAAAGCATGTGCTGCATTGGATAGGAAGCAATCTGCCATCTCATGGATCAGAGCAGCCATTGAAGCAGACCTCTCACCTTTCTCTACCCATTCAAGAGTCACCTCTGATTCTACTAAGGCATCATTGGCTGAATCAAAGCCTGTATCCCCACTATTATGTTATTCCAAGCCAAAATGCAACTACAATAACGAGTCCTCAAGGAAAAGCGCTGATGCTTCCTCTGAAGGAAACAACCTGAATGCAGCCATGGACATGGCTATTGCATTGCGGTCAGAATGCAACCTGTGGTTCCTCAAGTACATCGAGAAGTTCTTGGAGGACATTGAAAGCGAGACCGACTATGCGACGTGTGATTCCCAACTAGCAGGCCTTCTCCAGCAGCTGAAAAGAGTGGATGACTGGCTCAACCGTGCCGTGCGGCACGAGAGGATGTTTTCAGTCGACAGAAGCAACAAGGATAGCATATTTTCTGAGGAAGAAGAGAGCGATGCATGCGAGAGGGTACGGAGGAAGATGTATGGAGCCCTTCTAAGGCATGTCCAGTATTCTGCAATGGCGCTAGACAGTATAAATAGTGTAACTGGTGAGGAGAAAGAGCAGAAATAAGTGGCAGTTGTCAGCCCCCTCGTCGAGTGTCTACTCACAAGCCTCTGGACAAACACACACTCGGGTTGGAACGCAAAGAACGACTAAGCAAACACGAGAGACAATTTGGTTTTTGATGCTGTCAACATCACTGCCTTTTCTGACTTTTCTTCTTCCTTTTATTTTGATCAAGAGAGCCACATACACATACGTTACATGCAATGCAATGCAATGAAAACACACACACACTATGGCAATAAACACACACGCACTAAACTCCCACTAGTGCTGCATGTTTCTAGCCACATGCGAGGAGCGGCAGCAATATGTGCAGCAATGACTGCTAATCAGCCATGCAAAGAACGGCAGCAATGAACGGCATTAATGATGCTAATGCAAACAAAGAAAACTGAAACACTCAATGCCCATGACCCACGGTCCAGTTAGGTCATGACTGCCACGACTGCTAACCAATGCTAACAAAAACGGAAAACAATAAACACAAGATAATCAGCACCGAGGATTAATCAACAAACACCCCCTAATCCTTGATGCGTTTTCTTGATCTCGACGATGCCGATCCTTGTACGCAGCTCCAGGAACTTGACACGGCCCAACACCTTCGTCAGAATGTCAGTTAGTTGCTCTTCGGTCTTGATGTACTCCACCACAACTTTGTTGTCTTCAACGCATTCCCGAATAAAATGATATCGGGTGTCTATGTGCTTTCTCCGGTCGTGGAACACCGGATTTTTGCTGAGGGAGATCGCCGACTTGTTGTTGACTTTAAGCATGACACCGCCTGCCTTTTCATTCTTCAAGTCAGCGAGTAAACAAACGAGTCAGATACCTTGGCAGACTACCGTTACCACCGCGATGTACTCGGCCTCGCAAGAGGACAGCGCCACAACCTTCTACTTCTGAGATTGCCAGCTGATGGGGCTGCAGTCGAGGAAAAAGAAGACGCCCATCGTGCTCTTGTGGTCGTCGACACTGACGGCCATGTCGCTATCGCTAAGTTGACAAATCGTGGCTCCTCCAACTTCTTTGTGTAACGACATCCATAACTCCGCGTACCAGTAATGTACTGGAGTATATGCTTGACTGCCGCCAAGTGCTCAGTGGTTGGCGCTTCCATGAAGCGGCTTACGTAGCCCACCGAGTACGCGATGTCGGGTCTTGTGTGCACCAGGTACCTCAAGCTCCCGACGATGCTCCGATAGGCCGTGGCGTCCATGAGAGGGGCTGAGCTTGCCTTGCTCAGCCTGAGCCTTGTCTCCATGGGAACATGGCAAGGATTGCAATCTGCCATACCACTCTTCTCAATAATTTTGAGCGTGTATGCAGATTGGTTCAGCGTGATGCAGCCGTTGGACTAGTGCACTTCGATGCCGAGGTAGAAGCTGAGTAGGCCGAGATCGCTCATTTTGAATGAGTTTTTCATCTCCCTTTTGAACTTGATGATCTCCTGTGTGTCGGTGCCCGTGATAATGAGGTCGTCAACGTAGACGCCCACCAGTAGCCTCGATGCACCGCTGCCGTGCATGTACACCGCATGTTCTGATGCGCTCCACTGAAACCCGAGCGACAGCAAACATCTATCAAGCTTGGCGTTCCACGCTCTTGGCGCCTGCTTCAAGCCGTAGAGAGCCTTGTGGAGCCTCAGCACCTTCTGCTCATGGCCCTCGACCTCAAAGCTGGGAGGTTGGGCGACGTAGACCTCCTCGTCGAGCTCGTCGTTGAGGAACACCAATTTGACATCCATGTGGTGTACTGGCCATCCCTCATGCGCGGCGAGCGCGATCAGTATCGGACCCGGATTCTGAGAATCCAAATCATTTGTGAAAGACATTGTACTATTCTCTGGATCAGTAGATAGCACTCACAGATACATCACTGAATCAATTCATACACGGCGTAGATTAAACCATACCATTCATTAATTAACACCACAGAGTTTACATAGACCGCATCGGGTCGGATTTTACAAAAGGGCCAAACAAGGCCAAAGATTACACTACAAAAGCAGAAGTGACAACGGAAGCAAAAGGGGTAGAGCACACCTCTATGCAGGCAAGCGACTGGGGAAACCCGTGTGCGTCCGATATTAACCAAGGACTTGGATAATATTGGATGCATGCAAGCACCAACGGAGTCAACTAGACTGAGGCGACATCTAGACTAAAAGAAATTAAACTACGCTTCATCATCTCCTAGACCTCCAGCTTCTGGATCCTCGTAGTACACGTAGTCTTCAGGATTTCCTGCTTCTGAGGGTTTTGGGGGAAAGAGCGAGAATGAGCACAACTTCCGTGCTCGCGAGCCAACACACAATGCAATAATATATATGCAAGTCTAAATAAGGATGGCTCGGGTTCTTTTATTTGCTAAAGCAATATTTTCAATTATCATAATTACAAAAGTCCTATCACTTAGCATTTTAACAAATTGCGTTTTATTAAAGAGAGTAATTGTGCAATATTTATTTCAGTAGAGGTTCCCTCAATCGGAAACTCTACACCATGCATCTTTTGATTGGAGCTACCTCTAATTATTACCACCGCTGAGCTCGAAGGCTCAGGTAAATTCCAATCCCAGAGCTAGGTGAGCCCACCACATTTTTCATTCCACCCACAAGGTTTTTGAAATAGAACTAACTCAAGTTAAGTTCCCATGTCCGCCTTTGATCGTAGGCATGGCTGTTTAAACAGTTTATTACTCTGCAGAGATTGTACACTTTACCCACAAGAGATAATCGTCCTGATATGTACACATGCTTCCTTAGACATGTGAATCAAGGAGAGATCACCACAAGGCCTTTACAATGCATCTAACAGTATTAGTTACACCCGCTAAGGTTTTGTCTTCGAAGGGTTACGTCCATTTAGGTCCGTTAACCCTTACCTAGACCCCCTCTTGAGCCCTCTTAACGACTTACGTCATGCGCCCCGACCCCCTTCGCCACAAGGGCTTATGGCGTCGCGGGACAGATACCTGGTGCAACTCGTACTGATTTATACAAATTATTTAGCCAGGTTGTACTTTACAGACTTGTGGTTGTACTTGTTTTACACAGATGGTCATGACATGATTAGGTCCTTAGGGTTATCTGGGCGGTTCGTTCCACATACTAGTATTCCTTGGGCTGCATTAGCACCCACCAACATACCAGTATTCCTTGGGCTGCACTATCACATCATCCATCCTACCATCCGCCCAGATGGGAAAAGCAGGTTATTAGGGTTTTGAGAAGTAAAACCAAATTATCTCATTCATTTCAGTCATGGACCACCAATAACTGCCCAAAATTATTTCATGTTTGAAGAGATGATGATTGTGACATTTAATGTCCCGGTACTTAAGCAAGACTAGCACGCTTAAGTACAATCTATAACTAGTATTTACCATATAGTTACTAGGGTGACATGGAATAAGGGATTCAATTATCAAGGGATGACATATTAATTAATTAATCATCAAATGAGTATTTAACTACCTTAAGCTTTAACATACATTTGATTAAAGAATTAAAGCATACAATTTTGGTAATTGAAATGAATATAATTTGCATAAAATGTAGGCTCAATATGATCAAAGTATTGACTCGCCTTGGATATAGGTAAGAGGATCTTGGTATTCTTGTGCTTGATCAAGTTGGAGATCCTCCACGTCTTTGAATCCTAACCGAACGGACGCATCGGAAAAAGACACAACAAGCAAAAGAAAATAAATAAATACACACGAATAAACAAATGAACTCCAAATTTAACAAGACATATTCCATTAGCAAGATCTTGAATTTACAAAATTTTAGAAACAAATTTCACTTGAATCGAAGTTATGACGAGGAAGAACGAGACTTCCGAAGATTGAAAAGGAATTAAATCAAAAGGAAAAAGGGGGGAGAGAGAGAGAAGTCTCTCTAACAGGTGGGCCCGGCTGCGTAGTGGTCCGATGCGCAAAATAGTACATGGGCCCGGTCCTCCAGCTCAGGTGCACGGTCCATGGGGCTTTTACTGTGCGCGGGCCCCACATGGAAATGAGACAGGGGGGAAGGCCACAGGCTCAACCCCATTTGGTTTCTCACTGTCTCCCGGAGGAGGCTCGGTGGCATTTGGGCGGTGGTGGCACCGGCGGTGGTGGCGCGGAGGCGGGTGGCGGGGTGGAACAGGTGCCACGAGGATCGGCGACCTCAAGGGCACCGGCGTGGTCCGGCAGTCTTTATGAGCGACAGTCCTGGCGAAAAACACAAGGCGCAAGGCGTGGAGGTGCGGCAAGTCGACGGCGCTAGAGAGGAGCTGGCACGCGCATGGGCTGCGCCCGAGGGAGAGGAAGCCGGCTGTGGAGTCGGGGAAGCTCGAGGCGACCCGAGGCGGTCTAGCGGCGGCGGCTTGGGGCGGAGGAAGAGGGGCGGCGGCGGGGGGGAGGGAGCAAGGAGGAGGGGGATGGAATCCTCGCGTTGCGGGGCTCATGGTGACACGGTCGCCTGAGGCAGGGGTTCACTGGAGCAGACGAACGGCAAGGAGGTGGCACGGCCGACAATGGGGGCGCGGCTCTAGCTTGGTGGAGAAGGAAGCAATAGAGGCGGAGGGGGAAGGAGGAGGTGGCCGGGGCCCTCTTATAGGCGCCGGGCAAAGAGGGCTGGGAGGAGCCATTGGGCTCTAAGGCGACAAGGCGATCTGGCCTTCGTGGGGGGCGGCATGCAGGCCTCGCCACAGGCATGCAACAAGACCGACGGGATGGCTTGGCGATGGCGTGCACGGCGCGCCGAGAGGACAAGACGAGGGTGGCTCCAGAAGTCATCGATGGCCAGGGGAGTTAGTGGTGGTAGAGACGACCAGAGGAGGTGGCGTCTTGCTCATGATGGTGTCTTGCAAGAAGAAGAAAGGAAGGAGCAGGAGGCTCGGGGTCTTTGCCAGAGGTGGCGTCCTGCACTACGCAAATCATGGCGCGAAAGAAGCAAGAGTGGGGTGCATGGGTGAGGGGGGGCAGGTGGGAGCTGGTGGCGGCAGAGGGCCAGAGAGGGCGTAGGCGCTCGTGGGCGGCAGTGTGCACGAGAGGTGAAGGGGGGGGACTCAAGCGTGATGGTGGTAGGGGCTCCCGTGGAAGAAGAAGGCAGGGGGATGGAGCTATTGGGCCAAGAAGGAGGTGGGCCGAAAGCAAAGGGGGTGGGCCGGGATGGCTGGGCCGAACCCAACAAAAGGAAGAAGGAAACGAGAAAGGGGGCCAAAACTTGAAAAGAAGAATTCAAAATTGAATTTGAATCCTGGAATCTGCGAAAAGGTTTGAAACACAAACCCGAGCTAGATAGAAGCTAGAAGATTTTCGGAAATACTTGGTAATTTGAAATACAATTGAAAACTGAAAACCGAATTTAGTAAATACTATTTCTGTTTGAAAACGGGACGTTACAATCAGCAGGCGCACGGACTCAAGACGGGCCACCAGCGCGAACACCTCCTCGTAGTCGACGCCCTAGCGCTGCACATAGCCCTTTGCCACGAGGTGGACCTTGTGCTTGATGACAGCACCTTGGGAGTTCTTCTTCACCTTGAAGACCCATTTCAAGTCGATGGGACGATGACTCGCCGGGAGGTCGACAAGTTGCCAAGTGTCGTTCTCCTCGATGGAGCTCATATCCTCGAGCATGGCGTGGCACGAACACTCGTGCTACTCCGCCTCGGAGAAGCCAACTGGTTCATCTGCCGCTATCAGGTACAGCTCCTCGTGATCGAGGTCATGGACCGTGGTTGTATCGTACACGTTAGCCATAGTCCGGTAGCGGCGAGGGCCCTCGTCGTTCATTGTGGGCGAAGCATCGGTGGCGGTGAAACAAATTCCACCCCACTTTGTGCCACAAGCGTAACATGCTCGCTGCTGCTCTGGATACCGGCGTCAGCGGCCTTGGGCTGGGCGCGCGACTCGGCACTACTAGTCTCGATGGCTCGTCACCTCCGTGCGCTACGGGGTTGCCACGCACAACACCTGCTTCGGGATATATGGTATACTTGATAGTGAACATCTCACCGGAGTTAATCATAGCACCCCAGTCCCACTATGCTCCCTCGTCGAAGACGACGTCGCATGTCACGTGCACACGCTTGCCGACGGGGTCATAGACACGATACGCCTTGGCACCAGGCTCATAGCCGATGAACACCATCGGCGTGCTCCTATCATCGAGTTTCTTCTTGTGCGGCTTCACCACCTTGACGTGCGCGACGCAGCCAAAAGTGCGGAGGAAGTGCACCGGAGGCCGTGCACCATGCCACGCCTCGTACGGCGTCATGCCATCGACGCTGCGGGTCGGGGCTCGGTTTAGAATGAACACGGCCGTCGTCACCGCCTCACCCCAAAACATCCCCAGCATGCTCTTGGCCTTCATCATGCTATGAGCCATGGCTACCACCATCTGGTTCTAGCGCTTGATGACGCCATTCTACTGCGGGGAGTATGGTGCCGTGAGGTGCCGCTGGACCCCGCGATCAGCGAAGTACTCACCGAACTCAACCGACGTGAACTCGCCACCGCGGTCAGTGCTGAGGGCACACAGCTTGTGTCCAGTTTCCACCTCAACGCTGGTTTGGAAACGCTTGATTGCCACCAGCGCCTCGCCCTTCGTCGTGAGCAAGACCAACCACATGTAGCGACTGAGGTCATCGATAAGGAGCAGAAAATATTTCTTCCCGCCTGGCGTGGCTAGCGCGATGGGGCCGCAGAGATCGCCATGCACCAGATCAAGGATGTGCTCCGCACGGTACTTTGCCTACTCTGGGAACGAGGTGCGCCACTGCTTACCGACGAGGCAGCTGTCGCAAATCTGATTGACATGATCAATCTACGGTAGCCCGCGCACCATGCCGCATTGTGCCAACTTCCGCAGCGCTGAAGTTCAGTGCCGTGCACTGCATGCCATCGCCAGCGCCGTCATCGCGCGCGTGGGCGAGCGACTTGCGTGCAATGCTAAGGGTGAGCACATAGAGCTAATTACGATTGCGGTTTACCCGCGCAAGTATGCGACGCTGTTGGTCGCAGATCATGAGAACGCCATCCTGGATGAGCATCTGGTAGCCGTTCTCGTTGAGCTGCTCGAGGCTCACTATGTTGCTATGCAGTCATGGGATGTAGTACACCCCCGTCAGCGCACGGTGCTCCCCGTTTTGGCAAGTGAACAGGATGGTGCCACGTCCGCGTATATCCACCACCGAGCCGTCGCCGAACTTGACAGAGCCGGTCATGCCCTCGTCCATCTCCGCGAAGCTTGCTTGGCACCCGGACATGTGATTGCTGGTATCGGTGTCCAGGTACCAAGCGTCGTCTGGGCGTCCTCCTCGCTCCCTAGATGCACCTACGCATGCACCTTGTTGAGCACCACGTCAGTGCCCATGCCCACGGAAGCCTTGGTGAGCGTGCACACCTGTGCCATGAGAAGTGCAGGTTTGTTGTCGTCAGCTTGCATCAGGTGGGCCTGCTTAGTACGCTTCGGCTTGCGGTAGTCCCTGGAGTAATGCCCGTACTTGTCGCAGTTGTAACACTGAACCTGCAACATGTTACGGCGTGCACCAGACGAGCCACTGTCCTTGTCGTCGTGTCCGCTTTTTCCACACCCACGGCCACGCGGCTTGCCGCCGTAATGGTTGTCACCACCACTACTGCTTCCCTTGTCACCGCCAGAGGAGCCACCACCTTGCTCCCTCTTCTTGGCGCATGCGAGCCACTCCTCTTCTGTGAGGAGCAGACGCCCACCAGAGCCGCCCGAGTCATTGCGCGCGTAGCGCTGCTCCATTGATCGAAGCCGGCCGGTGAGCTCTTCGATCGACAACGTGCTCAAGTCAAGCAGTGTCTCGATCGAGATTGCCACCTGTGTTTACCTAGGTGGCACAACACAAAGGAATTTCTTGACTATCTTTTCATCTTCCAACGTGTCGCCTAGGATCTGGAGATTGTTGACGAGTCCCGTGATCCTCATGGAGAAGTCATCCACCGACTCACCATCCTTGAATTCGATATCCTCGAACTCCTTGCGAAGCTTCTGTGCATTCGCCTCACGGACGCGCTCGACGCCCATCCGCAACGTCTTCACGGCGTCCCACGCCTACTTGGCCGTGTCCTTCACCACCAACATGGACAGCATGTCCAGCGACACCGCACGGAGGATGGCGAACAGCGTCAATCTGTCGTCACGGTAGTCGACGTTGCCAGGTTCGATCGCCTCCCACAGGCCTTGTGCTTGTAGGTTCACCCTCATCACGAGGGCCCGGTCGGTGTAGTTTGTCCGCGTCAGCATTGGGTAGACCACCGATCCCGTTGTCTCTCTTACCACCCGCTGCACCACACGCTCTTGGCCGCCGTTGCTGCCGGATCCAATCTCGCGATCGTCATTGCCGCCAAGATTGATTGTGCGAGTAGTGCTGCCGTCGCCTTGCACCGGAGGCGACTTGGTAGGAGAACGTAAACCGTCGCACGACATCTTCATAGGTAGGAGAGCACGAAGCTCTGATACCAATTGTCAGCCCACTCGTCAAGTGTCTACTCACACAAGCCTCTGGACAAACACACACTCGGGTTGGAACGCAAAGAATGACTAAGCAAACACGAGAGACAATTTGGTTTTTGGTGTTGTCAACATCACAGCCTTTTTTTACTTTTCTTCTCTCCTTTTATTCTGGTCAAGAGGGCCACATACACATATGTTACATGCAATGCAATGCAATGAAAACACACACGCACTATGGCAATAAACACACACGCACTAAACTGCACTAAACTCCCACTAGTGTTGCACGTTTCTAGCCACATGCAAGGAACGACTACAATATGCGCAACAATGACTGCTATTCAGCCATGCAAAGAACAGCAGCAATGAACAGCATTAATGATGCTAATGCAAACAAATAAAACTAAAACACTCAATGCCCATGACCCACGATCCGGTCAGGTCATGACTGCCACGGCTACTAACCGATGCTAACAAAAGCGGAAAACAATAAACAAAAGATAATCAGCACCGAGGATTAATCACAGCAGTAACTTAGCAAAGAGCTCTAGCCACACATAGAATGAATATTTAAGAAGGTATTGCGTAGTGATAGGCTGATAGGCGATAGCACATGATCTAATTGGATCATCGTCAGACATAAAGTATCATCTTAGGTCTAATTTCCAAATGTTTTGATGTTCTATGTTGGGTGCTTGGATAATAATGTTGCCACACTATGGCTGATTTATTGTAATGAAACATGGCATCTTCAAACTAACAAATGGATAAATATGATACCTTTAAGTTTAGAGATATAAAAGGTTAAAGAGCTTGGTTATTAATCTAAGTATGATATTCAAACAAGGTTAAGAACCTCTGTTGTAATTTAATATTTGATAATCTTTTGAAATTATAGTTATTGATCATCACATAATTTGCTACACTGGTCATTACATGGATGCCTTATGATTGGATCTTATTCTGCATACATGGCGTTCTTCAGTATATTTCATATGGTCTTGAGCATTGGCGATGTCAATTGCCTCAAGTGTGTTTTTGTTTTGCAATGCTCTACAACATTTTTGTTTGCGGGTATGAAGCAAAAGGTTATTTGTCGTCAATCTCCTTGTTAGTATGTGCACAAGTGTTGGTGAGTTAGTATTAGGATCTAGTAAGGAGCCGTGTTAGAGTCGAATTTAATGTTGTGTTATAGTCGGATTCAATGTTTAGACTATAAATAAAGGGTGTGGAAATCCTACGAGAGATACATAAATTTTTTTTTTCTAAATTCCACATGGCATCAGAGCCCTGTGCCCATCCATCACCGAACCCTAACCCTAGAGCTCATGTACCTCGGCCGCCGCCGCCGTCGTTCCTTCCTTCACATTGTCGCCTCAGCAGCTGTCGCCACCCCCTTCGCACCGTCGCCTAGCGGACGAGTTCGAACATGCCGCTTCGAGGCTGCGCTACATTGCTACGCCTTGTGGGCGTCGAGCCGCCATCACCACTCAGACCCACCACCGCTCCTCACGGCCTTGGCCGGGACCCGCCGAAAGGAGGAAGGGAGAGAGCCACTGATTTGGGAGAAGAAACCGAGAGAAGGCTATGCTTCGCTTCTGTTCGAGAGAAGAAGTTGAAGCTGAAGAAAGGAGTAAAGAATCTGTTCAGAAAAAACGGGGATATGTTCGAAGAAAAAAAAAGAACATGTTCGAATTTTTGATGCTACCACTCTGCATGGTTTGGGTAACTGTGAAGGCAGTTGTCAGAGGAGAGGGAAAGCCGACGCGAGATGTTTGATGGTTCGGAGAGAGTAGATCAGGTTTTGTGGTTGTGGCGGTGGATTTGAACAGTGGTTAGGCGGCTCCCATCCTGGGAGATGAGATCTCAACCGCCCGGGAGATAATTAAGATTGTTTTGTTGGTGCTGTTAGGGCATCTCTAATAGTGTATTTATTGTCGTCTCTTAGCTATGTCACGTTAACAAAATTCTACATGGAGGAGAGAGAGGGAGGAGAGAGAGCAACAAAATCCTACATGGAGGAGAGGAGGGAGCACATATCGTCTCTTCCTGAAAAGACTGTCGTGTATGCGTAACAAGACATGATACATTAATCTACTCTAGTTGACATGTGGGCCCATTTCAAAGAAAAATTATAAAATATAAATATTGGAGAGTGTGCTAGAAACTATCTATTGGAGATGTTATATCTAAATATGATGTAGCATATGTTAGATACAAGGTTATCTCTAACTATTGAAGATGTCCTTAGCCTTTTCTGCAAGTCAAGGCCCAAAGCGCGAGGCCCAAGAGGTTGGGCGGTTGAATGGGTGTAGTCCGAGGCTCTCCAAATCCACCCGTGTCGATGCCCGAATCTACTGTATTTTTGGAGGGCTGTTTTGTCTCAGTTGAGAAAAGAATAATCAGAAAGTTTGTGGAGCCCACCTGTCACCGTGATGGAGGAAAGGATAAGAGTTGGAGATTTATCTCCATCCGAAGGGGAAAACTGCTTCGGCAGTTCAAGCTCTCAATAGTTACGCCCTCTGGCGGTCAGCAATGAAGACTTCGGGCCTGGGATTTTCACGGATCGAGGCGATTACGTCTTTGTCGGTTGGTAGGCCAGCTCCTTCTCCTCCTCTTCAAAGACAGATTCTCCACTCTTCTTTTAAGGCAACGAAAAATTCATTGAGTGAACCCCCAATCTCTGGTTCTTCTTCCCAATTTTTGATCTTCAGCTGTGGGCTTCTTGGAGCTCTTGTGATGCAGTGAGCAACCCGACTCCGTCGGTGTGAGGTTAGGGACTTTCCTCCTTGCACATCCCGTCGTATTCCTCTTCTAGTGCCCTTTCTTTGTTGGGACTCAGGAAGGAAACTTTGTACTTGTGCAATTGGGGATTGGTTCCTGTCTGCTCTGGTTTGATCTGGTGGGGAGAAGGACTTTGGTTTCTTATTTTGGTGCTCAGTGAGTATACTTGGCCGGTGCATTCGGTGGTCTTGTGCGGCATTTTCCTTATACCTCATCTTTGTTCATCGGTGTGTCCCGAAGTTCAAAGGTCGACATTGTATCTCCGAATACTTCGTCGTTTGCGCTAATCAACGAGGCGATAGTTTTTCTGGGACAGCGCTTCTCAGCGTGCCTTGTCGGTTGTTCTTCTAGGTAGCTTTGAGTGCTACCTCCTTTGTGAGTATTTCGACATTGCTCAGTTCGGTTGTTCTTTTGCATTTGTGCTATACTACTAGTTCTTTTATTCTGTGATTGTCAATCTCTAGTCCTAAGAAATATTGCAAAGAGAATATGTGGGCTCTGTTGAATCAACTCAAATACTCAATGATGATAATAGTCTAATTACTGAAATTGATGTGATAAGAGGGTTTAGACTTGAGCTCTAATTGGAATTCATACTACTGTCACTTGTGTTTCTACCAGTTTGTTACTTTTGGGTGAAATAGGTTGTTTTGAACCATCTGGTTCTAATGTTATCTAGCAATTTAGTTTGTTTACTCTCCAGTTAGCAAATTAACTTTATTGCTGAACTTGCGATCTCCTGTTTGGCCGAAAGTATATCCTGCAGTCTTTCTTTGAGACTCTGTGGCAGATTAGTATAGCATTATTTAGAGCTCAAAGCTTAAATCAATATTGTCATATTCAATTAATGAAGAGTATAGATTAAAGGATTGAGATGGCAAAGATTAATTCTTTTGCAACTCGTCTTCTGAGAGAACTCAATAACATCATATTTCTGAGCTCTATGCTGATTTCTTTCACATACATGTGATATATGTTTAGCATTTCATTCAGTTTAAATGACTTGGAGGATTTACATTTATATATGTTGATTTGGTCATTTAAATGCTGGTAGATTAATGCTGTTAATGACAAGATTTGGCATCTATAATGGTCGTTGCAATGATGATTGGTCGGACGACAAGGAATTTAGAGCTACCGCTGATTCAACTAATTTCGGTTTTGAATCGGAAGGCAGATTGGACTCAAAGACCTCCTGAGGTCCTGGACGACCTCTTCGAAGACCTCTTGGAGGTTCTAGCTTCAAAAACGACATCTTCAAGACTCGGAAGACCTCCTTGCTACAGTGCTAGGAGACCTCCTTGCTACAGTACTGTGAGACCACCTCGCTACAGTGCTGGGAGACCTTCTTACTGCAGTACTAGAAGACCTCCTCGCTACAGTACCTCGGTGAACAGTACTTGGAGCTACGGTACTTCGGAAGATCTCCTCGCAACAGTACTTCGGTGAACAGCCCGGGAGGTCCTGAACGACCTCTTCAAAGGACCTCCTTGGAGGTCCTAGAGGATGTCCTGGGTGGTCCTGGAAAAAATCCACAAAGACCTCCTAGGAGGACCTAGAGGGTGATCTTTGTAAAACGACCAAAAAGGTGGTCTTCGTAAAACAGGAGGTCTTGGTTCAAAAGGGTGGTTCTTGCAAAAACGTCCAAGAGGTGGTCTTTGCACAGCAGAAGGTCGTGAAGACAAGGAAAAGCGTGCCCAAGACATCCCAGGAGCATTCATGTGGCCTCATCACGACCGGCCAAGACCTCCCCAGGAGCGCTACATGGTCTCATCGGGGCCGCCCAGGACCTCCTCAGGGGTGCTCGAGCGCCTTCATCAGGGCCGCTCAAGACCTTCTCCGGAGTGCGGCGTGGCTTCATCAGAACCGCCCAAGACCTCCTCAGGGCACTCGCGTGGCCTCATCAGGGCCGGCCAAGACCTCCTCCGGAGTGCTGCGCGGCTTCATCAGAACCGCCCAAGACCCCCTTAGGAGCGCTCGCGCGCCTTCATTAGGGCCGCTCAAGACCTCCTCAAGAGCGCTACGCGCTTCATCAGGGCCGTTCAGGACATCCTCAGGAGTGCTCGCACGCCTTCATCAGGGCTGCTCAAGACCTCCTCCAGAGTGCTACGCGTCTTCATCAGGGCCGTTCAGGACCTCCTCCGGAGTGACGTGCGGTTCATCAGGATCACCCAAGACCTCCTCAGGTTCACTCAGGACCTCATCTGGAGTGTCACGTGGCTTTATTAGAGCCGCCCAGGACCTCCTCAAAAGCGCTCACGTGGCTTGATCAGGTCCGCACAAGACCTCTCCAGGAGAACTCGCGCGCCTTCATCAGAATCGTCCAGGACCTCCTCAAAGGCGCTCACGTGGCCTCATCAAGGCCGTTCAAGATCTCCTCAGGAGCGTTACGCGGCTTCATCGAGGCCGTTCAGTATCTCCTCGGGAGTGCTACGTGGTTCCATCAGAGCCGCCTAAGACCTCTTCAGGAGTGCTTCGCGGTTTCATCAGAACCGCTCAGGATTTATCAGGAGCGCCACGTGGCTTCATCAGAGCCATCCAAGAACTCTTCGGGAGTATTCACTCATTTTCATCGGAGCCATCCAAGATCTCCTTAGGAGTGATACGCGGTTTCATCAGGGCTGTTCAAGACCTTTTCCGGAGATCCCGCGCGGTTTTCGTCAGGACTTCCCGCGAAGGCTTCAGGACCTTCCACGAAGACTTCATCAAGGAAACTTATGTGTTTGAATAGGAAAGATTTATCAGTTATAGAAAGTCTGGAAATGAGATGGTGTAACCGAATCATATCTGTAAATCTTGTTCGGTTTAGGAGTCCTGATCTCTTACGGCTAAGACCTGCTGCCCTTTAAATAGAAGAGGGTCATGGCCGATTGAAAACAACCACCAATCGATCAATACAATTTGCATCTACTATTTTTATCGTCGCTTTCTCCCGTAGTCCTATTCCTTCCCCGACCTCTCTCTAATTGCTGCTCAGCTGGGTTTCAAGACCAAGCTAGGGCAAATCATCATCGTGTTGTACCACGACTAGCTCTGCCTAGGTACTGCGCATTGGTGCCGTTTTCCTTGTGTTTATTTTTTACGTCAACACATTTTGGCGACTCCGCTGGGGAATCGATCTATTCTCCGGCCATGGCGAAAGATAGTTCTACGGTCGATTATAAGAACATCATTACTCCTACACTTGAAGGTCTACCCGAGAAGTACCGCTAGGAGTACGAGAAACGTAAATTGGAATTCAACAAGCTGATGTTGTCGTGTTTCCAGAAGACAAGGCAAGGTGTCATTAAGAAAGAGGGTGAACTGCCATCTATTTACATCAAGCCCGAGGTAACTCCCATTGTGAGTAACGCATCTCTTACTGAAGAGCAAGTTGCTTTGATGATTGATCAGCAAGTAGGTGCTACTGTATCTAATACCTTGGATAGGTTGCTATCTAGTCGTCTTAAGGTTATGGGTCTTGAAGTGCAAAGTGAAAAAGATCTGAAACGACCCATTTTGCCTCATGCTAATGCTTACAATGTTAGCAATGATAGCAGCGTTCAACATGGTTCCTTGCCGGTCAACACGTCAGCAGCAAATATACCATCTAGAGTCATCCCGTAGGGTATGCCGGTGCAACATATGCACTGCCGAACCAATGTGTTAAGTTCGGTTGGTCACAGGGCATCATCGCATGCTGTTCCAAATATTGATGGACCCGAATCTACAGCCGTTGTGCCTTCATCGCATACAGATGCTAGTACGGTCAATTCGGGTGCACCTAATGTTGGCAATTACATTAGTATGGGAGAGAATTCAGCAAATTTGCAAACACCTTTTTACCGCACTGTAGCGTATAGTACACCTCCCATACCTCCTCAAGGTTCGGGCGTTGCATATGGGCCATTGCCAGCCAGTCATTTTAATGGTCCTTTACAACATGTATCACATGCACAGCCGAACCAAGCTCCACAGTATGCTTATGACACTCCGCAACCTAATGTTTTTAGGCCACCACAACTGGTCAATGAGACACCCAATCGGCCTACGGCCGAGACATATGTTGGGCCTGAAAATATTAGAGAGTAAGTAGCTAGTATGTTTAGAGAGACATTCAGGGTAGAGCCTAAAGGAAGATCACGTGCCTATCAAAAACCATACCCTGATAGTTATGATACTGTGCAATATCCCAGAGGATTTAGAGTGCCTGAGTTTGTTAAGTTTACTGGGGATGATAATAAATCCACATGAGAACATATAGGCCAATTCATTGTGCAATGTGGTGAAGCTAGTGCTAATGATGCTTTAAAGTTAAGGTTATTTCCTTTATCTTTATCTAGCACTACATTCAATTGGTTTACTTCACTTGCACCTGACTCCGTTCATACATGGTCCCAGTTAGAGCAAAAATTCTATGAATATTTTTATACTGGTGATACTGAGTTAAAGTTGTCACATTTAACATCGGTTAAACAAAAATACAATGAGCCTGTTGCTGATTACATCAGAAGGTTTAGGGAAACAAGGAACTGATGTTTTAAGCTAATAATTTCTGATAAAGACCTAGCTGATCTAGCATATTCTGGTTTACTTTCTCACTTGAAGGAGAAGCTAGAAAATCATGATTTTCTGGATGTTAGCCAAGTGCTACAAAAAGCTCTGGCACAAGAGAGCCGAGCTAAAGAGTCTAGGAATTTCCAGAGGTCAAGTAATAAAGTGAAGGTTGATCGTCCTAGTGTTCACATGCTTGAATATGAATCGGAGGATTCGGACGATGATAGTATTGATGTTTGTGTGGCCGAATGGGCTTGGTCTTCAAAGTCTAAACCATTCGTTTGTTCAGCTTTGAAGCCGGTGCCACAAAAGAATCGACAAGAAGAGATTAAGTACACTTTTGATATTGCTGAATGCAATAGAATCTTTGATTATTTGCTACAAGAGAAACAAATTAGATTGCCTGATAAACATGTTATACCAACACCTAAAGAATTAAAGAGGCGTGCATATTGTAAATGGCATAATTCTTATTCTCATGCCACTAATGACTGCAATGTTTTTGTCGACAGGTTCAATCGGCCATTAATGAAGGACGATTGAAATTTACTGAAAGTCCAAAAATACAGCTAGACCACAATCCCTTTCCTGTCAATATGATTGATTTCGAGAACAAGAAAGTGCTTATTCGGCCATCTTAGGCCGAGTCTACAAAAGGCAAGAATGTGATGATAGGAGAGAGAGGCACAGGAACATCGAATTCTGGGGCTATGCAAACTGCTAAGCCAAAAATGATCAAACCAAAAAGCCCAGAAGTTGGTCATTGGAAGGTTAATGAAGGTAGAAACAAGACCAGCAAAAGAGGTGAAAGGCTGAAGCCCACATTTAAGGAGATTCTAGCTAAATATGAGAATGGCAAGGTCGGCAGAAACAATGCTAGTCGGCTCAATAATTTTAAGCGACCAAGATCACCTACAAAGCAAAGGTTTGATGGTTGGGATCATCGTCGAAAGGACTTTCGTGCAGCAGTGCCGTATCATCCTTTTGAGCAGCCAATGCCCGTCCCATGGGGACCTCCTCCTGCTGGTTTTCCTCCCTGTCCACCGTGGGGCTGGTGTGGTCCATGGATGCCACCTCCGATGCCTTTTAGACTATTCCATCTGGAGTGGACAGCACCAAGAAGGCATGTGTTTGATAGGTTATCACATCCTAATAATGACCATTTTGATCAAAGAAATCGGCCTTATGATAGGAAAAGTAATAAAGTGGTGAAGAAAGTTTATCGTGTGAAGAACGATGGTAATTTAGGTGAAAGATCAGGTCTGAATTCAAATGGAAAAGAGCCGACCATCGAGAAGGAGGTCTTTTTGGATGTTTTCCAGGACCACTCAGGACGTCCTCTAGGGCCTCCCAGGAGGTCTTTGAAGAAGCCATACAGGACCTCTCAGGAGCAAAAAAGGGTCGGCTATCGTTGTTTCAAATGTTAGCAATGGGAATTTCAAGGCAGCAGCAGCAGTGCATGGTTCAGATATGAGTAGCAAAGACGCTCGATGGCAAACAAGATACCATAGCTACAAAGGTGCGGGGACCTCGGTTAGGCTACAATTGCGGCTCTGATGGCAACCGAGCAAACTACATCACATGCTGATTTTGAAGCACCAAAAACAGTGGGGAAAGTTAAAGGAAAAATATCTTTGCTGCCCGGGACAAAGCCACAGCCTTGCTGGTGTCCTCTCGGTCTTTCTCATTCCCAAAAGAGAAGGTTGCAGCGGCTACGTATGCAAGAACTTAGAGAGGCCCAGGCAGAGAAGGTGAGAGACGAAATATTTAATGAAATAAAGCCTATGGTGCCTGTCCGAAAAGAGTGGAGGGTAAAATCAGTTGAGACACCAGTTCAGACACCTAATGACGACGAGGATGATTTGCTGGACTATGAGGGATCTCTCATGATTAAAGATGATACTCCTCCTCGTGAAGGTATGGATATTAATATGGTATTTATATTGTCTTCGGAGTTTCAGATTGCTAGTGAGGAGGTCGCCCAGTTATGTCTTGGCCCTAAAGAAGCCATTTTCGAGAAGCCCAAGGAATCGAGCCAGCATTTGAAACTATTATATGTTAGGGGACATATCAATAGCAAGCCGATTTCTAGGATGTTAGTTGATGGTAGGGCTGCCGTGAACTTGATGTCGTATTCAGTTTTCAAGAAATTGGGGTGAGAAGACAGCGAGCTTATGAAGACTAATTTAATGCTTAATGATTTCACGGGTGAACCCACAGAGGCCAAGGGCATCATCTCTATGGAACTCACTGTTGGGAGCAAGACTCTACCTACGGCCTTCTTCATCGTTGACGTACAAGGTAATTATAGTGTTTTATTGGGTCGTGATTGGATACATGCAAATCGTTGCATTCCTTCTACCCTGCATCAAACTTTAGTGTAATGGATTGATGATGACATAGAAGTGGTTCAAGCGGACACATCGGCTTGTATTGCGTTGGCCGATGCTTCAGCTGATTGGCAGCATGGTGATGTTCAATGTTTGACGGGTCTAGACCTTTCCAGTTATGATTATCTTAGTGTTACTAAAGATGGTTTTGTACCCGTGTCTGTGCAGCCGGCCTCCGCAGCTTGGCTTAGTAATATGATGTTATAAATAAAGAAAGAAAGTAGTTTAGAATGGTTGCAACAGCGTACGGAGCAATATCGGTCAAGCAAGAACGATATCTGCGAAGCTATTGATGATTTTGATGAAGTAGAAAAGTTAGGACAAGGTTTCTCGTCGGCTGACCCATTAGAGGAGATTGATATAGGCGATGGGACTATTCCTAGGCCGACGTTCATTAACAAAAACATGTCTACCGCATATAAGAGCAAAGTGATAAAAATTCTTAGAGAGTATGTTGATTGCTTTGCTTGGGAGTATCATGAGATGCCAGGGCTCAGCCGAGAGTTGGTTGAACATCGGTTGCCTATAAAATCTTGATTTAGGCCTTATAAACAGCCATCTAGAAGATTCAATCCAAACATGTATGATCGGATCAACGAAGAGATAGACCGATTGTTGAAGGCTGGTTTTATTAGGCCATGTAGGTATACTGAATGGATTTCTAACATCGTCCCTGTCGAGAAGAAGAGTACTGGTAAGTTGAGAGTGTGCATTGATTTTAGAGATTTAAATAAAGCTACCCCTAAAGATAAATATCCTATGCCTATAGCCGACATGCTAATCAATGATGCTTCAGGACATAGAGTAATTAGTTTCTTAGATGGTAATGCTGGTTATAATCAAATTTTTATTGCCAAGGAAGATATGTCTAAAACGGCCTTCCGATGTCCTGGTTTTGTTGGTTTGTTTGAGTGGGCTGTCATGACTTTTGGTTTAAAGAATGTCGGTGCTACTTATCAAAGGGCTATGAACTTAATTTTTCATGATCTACTTGGTGTTATCCTAGAGGTATACATTGATGATATAGTTGTTAAATCGGATGGTATGGATCATCACTTAGCTGATTTATGCCTAGCCTTTGAACGAATGCGTCGATATGGTTTGAAGATGAACCCGCTCAAATGTGCCTTTGGTGTGTCGGTTGGTAAGTTCTTATGATTTATAATACATGAGAGAGGCATAGAAGTAGACCCTACCAAAATAGAGGCTATTAAGAAGGTAAAGGCGCCACAGTGTAAAAGGGACATGCAAAAGTTCCTAGGAAAAGTGAATTATTTGATGAGGTTTATATCAAATTTGTCTGGAAAGGTTAGTGCATTCACTCCTATACTTCGGTTAAAGAAAGAGACCGAATTTACTTGGGGGCGTAATGACCTTGAGCATTTGAGGAAATTAAAAGGTATTTGTCTACACCTCCTGTGTTGAGGGCGCCTCAAGCCAGGACGCCGTTTCGGCTATACATTGCTGCAGAAGAAGGTGTCATTGGCGCTGTTTTGACATAAGTAATAAATGGCAAGGAACATGTGATTACCTACTTGAGTCGGCATCTCCTGGGAGCTGAGACGAGGTATGTATTTATAGAAAGATTATGTTTATCTTTGTACTATGCTTGTACCAAGTTGAGGCATTACTTGCTATCTAGTACTTGTGTTGTTGCATGTCAAACTGATGTTATTAGATATATGTTGCAACAGCCGATTTTAAGTGGTAGAATCGGAAAGTGGGCTTATGCATTAATAGAGTATGATTTGGCTTATGAGTCTTTGAAATCTATGAAAGGCTAAGTCGTAGCTAATTTCATTGTTGATCATAGAATTGATAATGAGGTAGAGCTGGTTGATTGTTTATCTGTACGTCCATGTAAATTGTATTTTGATGGCTCGGTCTGTAGAGAAGGACAAGGTGTTGGCATTGTTTTAGTTTCGCCTAGAGATGTTGTTTTTGAAACATCGGTTTGCTTAGAATATTTTTGTACCAATAATTAGGCCGAGTATGAAGCCCTTCTATTAGGATTACAAATTTTAGAGTCCATGGGTGTAAAGAATATAGAAGCTTTTGGTGATTCATTGTTAGTTGTGCAGCAAATTTCTAAAGTTTATCAATGCTTTGATGGATCACTAAACAGCTATTTAGAAAAGTGCTTAGAGATCATAGCAACTCTGAACGATTTTACTATCAGTCATATATTTAGAGAAGAGAATATTAGAGCAAATGATTTAGCGCAACAAGCATCTGGTTATCAAGTTAGAAGAGGTAAATTGTTCATGATAGAAAAACTGATGCTAGATGGTGCTACGATTTGTATAGCTGAACAACATAGTGGTAGTTCGAATGCTTTGAAAACATCAAGTTTTGCCGAGCCTAATGACTGGAGAAAGCCTCTAATTAGTTATTTAGAAAACCCTAGTCAATCTGTTGATAGAAAGCTTCGGCGACAAACATTAAAGTATACATTGCTTGATGGAGAGTTGTATCGCCGAACTATGGATGGGCTACTTTTAAAATGTTTAGGTTCAGATCAATCTAAAGTTGCTATGGGTGAGGTGCATGAAGGTATACGTGGTACACATCAGTCGGCCCGTAAGATGAAGTGGTTATTAAGAAGAGCTGGCTTCTATTGGCCGATTATGTTGGAGGATTATTTTAGATATTATAAAGGGTGTGAGTCATGTCAAAAGTTTGGCATGTGCAGTTGGCACCCGCTGCTATGTTGCATCCTATTGTTAAACCATGGCCGTTCCGTGGTTGGGGTTTAGATTTCATCGGCCAAATACACCCTGCATCTTCTAAAGGTCATCGTTTTGTTTTAGTAGCCACTGATTATTTTACAAAGTGGACATAAGCTGTTCCTCTTAAAAACATGACACATAAGGAAGTGATTAGTTTTATTTTGGAGCATATTGTTCATAGATTCGGCATACCACAGACTTTAACTACTGATCAAGGTCCATCTTTTATGTCTCATCAAGTACGTGAATTTGCCGAATCGCTTAGAATCAAGCTCCTTAATTCTTCACCCTATTATGCTCAGGCCAACGGCCAGGCCGAGTCAAGTAATAAGACCTTAATTAAGCTCATTAGGAAAAAGATAGAGGAGTATCCAAAGAGATGGCATAAAGTGTTATCTGAGGCATTATGGGCCCATCATATATCTAAACATAGTGCTACAAATGTAACACCGTTTGAGTTAGTGTATAGGCAAGAGGCCGTTTTACCTGTTGAGGTAAATCTGGGTGCCCTTAGATTGGCTAGGCAAAATGATTTGTCGGCCGTAGATTACCATAACTTGATGATGGATAAGATAGATGAAGTTGCAGATGAGAGATTAAAAGCTTTGAGGGAGATTGAAAAGGACAAGGTAAGGGTAGCCAAGGCCTACAATAAGAAAGTGAAGGAAAAATCATTTCAGATAGGAGATTTAGTTTGGAAGACGATTTTACCTGTTGGGTTTAAAGATAATAAGTTTGGGAAGTGGTCTCCGAATTGGGAAGGTCCATATAAGATTGTAGAGATTGTCCTTGAAAATTCTTATATAGTGCAATGTTTACAGGGAGATAGGTTGCCTAAAGCACTTAATGGCAAGTATTTGAAAAAGTACTATCCGAGTGTTTGGCAGGATGCTTGAGAAGCACACATGGCCGATAAGTTATTTATTATCGTCTTGAGAAGCATACATAGGGCTGGTGTTTGATCATCGTCTTAAAAGGCAATTGAAGATATTATTGTTTCATGGCAAACATGTTTGTTTACCAAAAAACAGGGGGGCATGTGTTGATGACAAGATTTGGCATCTATAATGGTCGTTGCAATGCTGATTGGTCTGACGACAAGGAATTTAGAGCTACCGCTGATTCAACTAATTTCGGTTTTGAATCGGAAGGCAGATTGGCCTCAAAGACCTCCTGAGGTCCTGGACAACCTCTTTGAAGACCTCCTGGAGGTCCTAGCTTCAAAAACGACATCTTCAAGACTCGGAAGACCTCCTTGCTACTGATCTTTGGGAGACCTCCTTGCTCTGATCTTGGAAGACCTCCTCGCTCTGATGACCTTAGTGAACAGTACTTGGAGCTACGGTACTTCGGAAGACCTCCTCGTTACAGTACTTCGGTGAACAACTCGGGAGGTTCTGAACGACCTCTTCAAAGGACCTCCTTGGAGGTTCCAGAGGACGTCCCGGGTGGTCCTGGAAAAAATCCGCAAAGATCTCCTAGGAGGACCTGGAGGGTGGTCTTTGTAAAACGACCAAAAAGGTGGTCTTCGTAAAACAGGAAGCCTTGGTTCAAAAGGGTGGTCCTTGCAAAAACGTCCAAGATGTGGTCTTTGCACAGCAGAAGGTTGTGAGGACAAGGAAAAGCGCGACCAAGACATCCTAGGAGCATTCACGTGGCCTCATCAGGACCGGCCAAGACCTCCCCAGGAGCGCTACGTGGTCTCATCGGGGCCGCCCAGGACCTCCTCAGGGGTGCTCGCGCGCCTTCATCAGGGCCGCTCAAGACCTTCTCCGGAGTGCGACGTGGCTTCATCAGAACTGCCCAAGACCTCCTCAGGAGCACTCGCGCGGCCTCATCAGGGCCGGCCAAGACCTCCTCCGGAGTGCTGCGTGGCTTCATCAGAACCGCCCAAGACCTCTTCAGGAGCGCTACACGGCTTCATCAGGGCCGTTCAGGACATTTTCAGGAGTGCTCGCGCGCCTTTATTAGGGCCGCTCAGGACCTCCTCCGGAGTGCTACGTGTCTTCATCAAGGCCGTTTAAGACCTCCTCTGAAGTGATGTGCGGTTCATCAGGACCACCCAAGACCTCCTCAGGGTCACTCAGGACCTCATCTAGAGTGTCACGTGGCTTTATCAGAGCCTCCCAGGACCTCCTCAAAGGCGCTCACGTGGCTTCATCAGGGCCGCACAAGACCTCTCTAGGAGAACTCGCGCGCCTTCATCAGAATCGTCCAGGACCTCCTCAAAGGCGCTCACGTGGCCTCATCAAGGCCATTCAAGATCTCCTCAGGGGCGTTACGCGGCTTCATCAAGGCCGTTCAGGATCTCCTCGAGAGTGCTACGTGGTTCCATCAGAGCCGCCCAAGACCTCTTCAGGAGCGCTTCGCGGTTTCATCAGAACCGCTCAGGATTTATCAGGAGCACCACGTGGCTTCATCAGAGCCATCCAAGACCTCTTCGGGAGTATTCACTCATTTTCATCGGAGCCGTCCAAGATCTCCTTAGGAGTGTTACGCGGTTTCATCAGGGTTGTTCAAGACCTTTTCCGGAGATCCCGCGCGGTTTTCGTCAGGACTTCCCGCGAAGGTTTCAGGACCTTCCACGAAGACTTCATCAAGGAAACTTATGTGTTTGAATAGAAAAGATTTATCAGTTATAGAAAGTCTGGAAATCAGATGGTGTAACCGAATCATATCTGTAAATCTTGTTCGGTTTAGGAGTCCCGATCTCTTCGGCTAAGACTGCCGCCTTTTAAATGAAGAGGGTCATGGCTGATTAAAAACAACCACCAATCGATCAATACAATTTGCATCTACTATTTTAATCGTAGCTATCTCCCGTAGTCCTATTCCTTCCCCGACCTCTCTCTGCTTGCTGCTCGGCTGGGTTTCAAGACCAAACTAGGGCAAATCATCATCGTACTGTACCACGACTAGCTCTGCCTAGCTACTGCGTGTTGGTGCCGTTTTCCTTGTGTTGATTTTTGTCGTCAACAAATGCTTTATTATCTTCTGATTGTGCTGAAATTAATTATGATTATTTGCTAAAACCGTATTTATTACAACAGAATCCGCCTTTTTTTTGGCGAATTTTGGGGGCAATTTCAGATTTCACCGCGCCGGCGTCGGCGGATGCGGGCGTGCCGGGCGTATGAGGACGCCGTCTTCGGTTACTGCTCTTCTTCTTCGCCACGGCACGTACGTACCCCGCTTCGTCATTCTGAACAAACACATCAGGGACGATGGATTTTTTTTTAATAACTTTCAGAGGTCATAACGGTTGCAGCGTGGTACACGTATAGCAGCAAGGTTCACGGGGGCTTTTTTCTCTTTCATATGCACAAAAATACAGAACAGGAATCACTTTTGGAGTCGCTTTCCCCTTCTCTTTCCCCCTACCTATCTTCAGGGGTTTGTCTATTATTGTCATTGTCATACTTTGGTATTCATATGCTTTCCGTACATAAAAATTCCATCGTACGGTGCCTACCTTTCCATTGTGCAGCAACCCCAGTGATGATGCAGGCTGCAGGTAGCAAAAGGCGCAGGCTCTGGATCGTGTAGGCAATACCTCATGAATCATGACTACTTGTTGGGTCTACTTGCAAAGACAGCGCAGGTTAATCAGCAGATTCAGCACTACAATCATGGACTGAAGAATGAATATTGTATCCACATAATACGATACTCTCAAGCAGATGCCATTTGTGCAGACTAGCGACGATTACAGAATGAAAATAACGAATTTATAATAATACAGACTCAAGAAAACTTGTCTTTGTACAGCTATATTTTAACTTCTGTGAACATCTATTACACAGTGACGGTACCTTGAGTTATTCTGACGATGACTACATATGCTCAACTGTGCAAGAATCACTGCCCTCAGGTCTGAGACTGAACGACTATCCTATGCATCAAAAAAGAGGTTCCTACATTACTCTAAGATGACGAGCTGTCCTCATCCGAGGAGCTAAGCTTCCTTCGCGGCTCATATCGATGAGGTGGCAATGAGGTGCCTGCGGTGACGCGGAACGACTTACCGGACCCCATCATCACCCTCTCCGGTGTCCTGCCGACGTCCCTGCACACGCGGTCCAGGATCAAGAGGAAGTCGCTCACCACCATGAATATCCTCAAAGGGTGAGGTTCCTCTTTGGTGGCGTCACCGTGGAAGTACTCCGTGGTCTCCTTTACGCGCTGCAATGCGCTCCTCTCTGCCATTTTCATGCTCTCAATCTCTGTTTGGGCCCTTCTGAGAAACATATCCATTGCCTCGAAGAACTTCTCGCTTGAGCCTTGATCGGCGCATGTCTCCTTAAGTTGCAAGACCAGCTTAACCTTCTCGAGGTCGGTTTCGAGCCACAAGACGTTACCACTCAACGTGTTCATCTCCAATGTGGCTGCCCTCTTCACATTTGAGAGCTCACTACTGAGCCCTGCAAGTATTTTCAGGCCATCCCTCTTGAATTGTTCTTTGCTGGCACTGCCAGGATGCATTGCTGTTTGATCGGAATCGAAGCCTTCTGATCGGATGATCTCTTGAACCACGAAGTGGAGCAATGTTGTTTTACCATCTGTTGACTTAACGTCTGCAAGCTTTAGAAGAGTATCGAGTTTGAAGGCCCTTGCCTCACCTCGATTAGTTCCATCATTCATGCGATTTCCAGTCTTGAGAACTGCATCTAGCAACTTCAAGAATAGCTTGCTGCTTCTTAAATCTGCACAAGCTGCCTGGAAAAGTTCTGGAGGAATATTATATTTTGATAATTGACATGAATGTCCGTAATGTCTGTTTCACAAGTTAATGGAATTTATGATGGAACTGGCACGGAATCCATAGTAAAGTGCTTCTAGACATAAACTGTACAAATCCTAAAATAAATGAGAAGTTAATAAACGATGTACTTTGAAAAAGTTACTAACAGCACACGTGTTAGAAACTTCGAATATTGACAGATTTATTTTGTGAAGAATGGAAGCACTTATCTTAAATTTACTTTACAATAAAGTAATGCCTGTCTAAATAGTTGATATAGTTGATTACTAGTTTATAATAGAGGAAGTAGTATAAAATGCAAATGAAAAGAATGAATCATCATAGCTATTTACCTCCAGAGTTCCAAAAGATTTCCTTAAATAATTCACTTCAGTGTCAAAGTTTGCTCTGTACAGCATTGCATCCACTCTCTTGAAGGCAAAAGGAACATCAAGTACACCTTTCAGAAAGCGCTCTGCTGGATCAATTTTTGATAAATCACCACTATAATCTTTTAGTTTCAGTGTTTCTTCTTTGGTCGGTGCCATCTTAGCTAGTGTTTCATAGAACTCAGGCCCCGAATCTTCTGGGTTTCCTGTTGAATCATATATTCAAACTGCTATAACTAAAAATAGGCAAAAGGTGCATAATACAAACTCGAAACTGTAAAGTAGACATGTAAGAATCTACAAGAAATATCATAGAAATCAATTTCAGATTTACTTCAATTCCTGAAGAAGAAAACATGTCATAAGGAATAATAAATTGACAATGTATTTCAACAGCTGAGACAGGACGACTTTGCTATGTTCAAACCTGCTGCATACCCTAAAATTACGAATGCACTCTAAAGTCTGAACATTACTGCGCTTTATCTGTTTGGTGAACCACAATTTTTGTTCCTTCTAATGGAAAGGCTCATCTTTAACAAAACATTAATATATCATAACGGTCTACTATATTACGCAATTAATGCTAAAGATTTGATTGTGTGGTTCATGTAACGCGTGAACTATATATATTCAGTACTGTAAATGGTATTCTTGAAAACAGAATTCAAACCAGATGTACAGATGAGATCTGTTGGTTGCAGACAATAAACAAGGGACTGGGATTGAAGTTTGTTGGATCCAACAGATATAGCTAATGAATGTTTCCATGTGACCTCATAAGAAAACAACTGAATCATAGGCCCACTACTATGTCATGCACAGCATTATCCTTTTCTACAGAAGGAACTCCCTAACAAAATAACCTTGCACGCTCGTAACAGTGCTTTTTAAATAATTGCCACCAAGGTTCACAGTGCTAATAATTCTAGTTTGATGTGTGGCCACATACGGAAGACACCTAAGCATAACAATAATAGGCAAATCTGGGGCATAAGTCATACAAGTCACTTTCAGAACCAGTTATGGGGCTAATTATGTGTCAATGTGCGCGGTGCATGGCCAAAGGACCACTAAAATCCTGAAAAATGTATGTTCCTTCTACCGAACATTATAAGATAAATCTAAGAATAATAAATTGAGTAGTCATCATATCCCCCAACAACTTTTCTGTACTACTATTCAAAGAAATTACCTCGAACTTGTATTATAACTCATCAAACTATGCATGTGACAGTAAACGTACTCGCTGAAACTAATCCATGGAGAAAAGGTTGACAGCATTATCTGCCAAGACATCACTAATGCATGCTTCTCATTTAGAGAACTCGATTGTCTATGATTGATTGATTTCTACGCCAATAAAAGTAATTAATAGCATTCAGTCGTACTTGGCCTCTCCCTACCCACCTTGTGATCTCTGATAGCTTATCACTCATGCATATGGCTGAGATTTTAGTGCCAAATGTAATATGACTTTATGTTCAAGATAACACAAATTTGGCTAACTCTTAATAGGGTCAACCAACAATTAGAATGATGAATGTACTTGTTTATTAAAAGTAAACATGCCAACTATTTAAGAACAGGCAATAAAGATGTCAACTATTCAAGATCAGGCAATAAAACACCTAAGTTTGGTAAAGGATGTCCCATGACAACAAAGCATTCATGAAACTAGGGCCTGTTTGGAACGACTTCGGCTTTTTGCTCGAAAAAGCTGGAAGCCATTCCAAACGGGCGGCTTTTTTCCGCGGCTTTTCCGGAAGCCGAAAGCTTCCTATAGCGCAAGAAAGCTGGAATCCACCGCAGGGCAGCTTCCCCTGGGCCTCGTTCCACATTTACCCCTGAAGTTGGGGGGTAATTACACGCTTTTGCTACCGCACAAAACCCCCCAATCCCTAGTGCACCAGCCTCGCCCTCACTGGGCCGCTCCTCTTTCTCCCCGACGCCGCCACCTCCTCCTCCTCGCCGCCTCCTCCTCACACCACCCTCCTCCTCCTCCCCAACTGTCGCCTTCCTCCTCCGAAGTCGCCGCCTCCTCCTCCTCGGCCGTGCCTCCTCCTCTCAACCCGCCCTCGGCGCCGTCCTCCTAACGCAAATTTGGTTAACTCTTAATAGGGTCGACCAATAATTAGAATGATGAATGTACTTGTTTATTAAAAGTAAACATGCCAACTATTTAAGATCAGGCAATAAACGTGTCAACTATTCAAGACCAGGCAATAAAACACCTAAGTTTGGTAAAGGATGCCCCATGACAGTAAAGCATTCATGAAACTAGGGGCCTGTTTAGAACGGTTTCGGCTTTTCGCTCGAAGCCATTCCAAACGGGTGGCTTTTCCCGCAGCTTTTCCCCAAGCCAAAAGCTGCTTATAACGCAAGAAAGCTGGAAGCCGCTGCGGGGTAGCTTCCCCCGGACCCCGTTCCGCATTTACCCCTGAAGTTGGAGGGTAATTACCCGCCTTTGCCACCGCACAAAACCCCCCAATCCCTAGCACGCCCAGCCCGCCACCCCTCCTCCCTCTTCCTCCTCCTCCCACCGCCATTCTCCTCCTCACTGGCCCCACCTCCCTCAAGGCCACCATCGCCTCCTCCTCCCCGCCTATCGCCTCCTCCTCCTCTGCCACCACCACCTCCTCCTCCCAGGCAGGTCTGCCCTCCTCCTCCCGCTAGTGCCTCCTCCTCCCACGCGGCCTGCCTCCTCCTCCCACGCCTTGACCGCCTCCTCTCTCGCGTTCTTTGCCGGACACTACCAAAACCCTAGTCGGTCTCATTTTTTATATTTCTTTTTCTCCTTTTTTCTATTGTAAATTAATTACTTATGTAATAATTGTTTATTGTAATAATTTTTTATAATTGTTTTTATGTAATAATTATCGTTAATTACGTTAATTGCGGTATATTGCGTTAAATGCGATCAATTTGCGTTAATTGCGGCAGTTGTCGTTAATTATAGTCAATTGCATTAATCATAATTAATTGTGGTAGCTTTCGTTAATTGCAATTAATTATCGTTAATTGCGGTAGTTGTCGTTAATTGTGATAGTTGTCGTCAATTGCGGTAGTTGTCGTTAATTACCGTCAATTGTTGTTAGCTGTCGCTAAATATCATTAAATACCGTCAATTGCGTTAATTGCAGTTAAACGGCATCAAACAAACCATTACTTGCCTCAGGCATTTCAAACATTTCTCATCTCAGAAGCTATAGACAGTCTACCTAAAAGTCAGACAACCAAACACCAAACCTCTTCAACTCAGCCGTTCAACTCTGCAGCCTAGCCGGAAGCTGCTTTTCAAGAAAGCTACAGCCGTGCCAAACAGGCCCTAGACCTACTGCAACTACTTCTATAATACATATCAGCTTCACTTTTGGTGTATAATAATTTCAACTATTATTTTCTAGCATGGAAGAATCTATATTCACCAAATTAATCCGTCCAACATAATTCTTAACTACTTTCAGAATGGAATAGTAACTGTTGAAATCTATTGAACACTAGTTGAAAAAATGCATAAGATAAGTTCAAGAATATTAGTTAACAAATTGCATAAGATAATATGGAAGTTCTTTGACCACCGGCACCAGATTTCTTATACTATAATAACTAAATGAAAATGACACGTCTGTAGGACAAGACATGAAAGAAGTTGATGACCAATGATGAACAATATGGGAAAAATCCTTGTAATGAAGGTGCAAGTTTGGGATAATGAAAATTGACAGGGAAGGCCTTCTAATCTTCTGTGTATTACAAAAGAAGAATGCAGAAGTTCTAAAGCAACTGACAGCTCATTCGTACGTAACAATGACAACTAATAACTGTATCTGTCACCAAATTGAAAATACAGATATGTAAAATAACATTATCACAAGACAAAGCAGAGCCACCAAAAGGTAAAGCACTTGCGTCTTTGTGAAGACGCATCTCGCCACTCCATGTCCTAATCTGACTCCTGATCTCACCATTGCCTAACGTGACATGACCGATGATGCTACATCACTGATGGTTCACGAAAATATCGACACCAACAAATGAAAACTTAACCACAGGACCAAACAAAGTCTACGTTTCATTCCGAAGACACAGTGAGAGCATAATCACATGCCTCGCATGGTCCAGGCTCTCAGATATGGGAACTCAACTATCCACCAACAGAAGCTTATTTGGAACAAATGCAGCGTTTCCATGGGATCATCGGATTAAAAATGCAAGAATTGTCCTTGTTGGAACGCATTACTTCCAGTCGATTGGATCGTGAAAGTAACCCCCCACCAAAAAAAATATTGAATGTGACCATTGAGGTCGAAAGGCAGGACAAGTATAGGAGCTTTCTCTATCAGCTCACATCAAAATAAAAGAAAAGGTATGATGTAGGGAAGTAGGAGAGATTCCCTAGTATGCTAGGCATGTATATTTGTTAGGTAAGCAATACGACAATTGCCCATGCCTGAGAATTTCATGGGCTTTCACGTATAAACTGTGCATATTTGGAAAACAAAGTGACGTGTTTATTTAAACAAGACTACTAACTACAGACATGGCCACAGAATTAACGTGTGACTAAAACGCGGATTGGTGAGGTGCGCGAAATTTGTGACGAAGACCTTATTAACCCATGAGCAAAGACTGGCTTACCATCGCGCCTGTTTTCACAATAGTATTCTGATCAACAAAACAGTACTAGTTTGTCAGTCGCACATATTTCGGTTAACCTAACACTAACCAAGTATAATTTTCAAAGTGGATTTTTTTCGGATTAATTATCCTCCTTTTTGTTATCTAACAGCAGTATGGGACTTCTCCTCAGGATTTTGACGGGACCAAACAATAGTATACCAATCACTTGTCAAGTTGCTGAGTGTACTTGGTTTAACAGTAACTAGATTGCACTGTGACGACATGTGGCCACCGGAATTGCACAAGAACATAACAGAGCACATAATTGATAAATTCCACCAAGATATAGTAGGGGACCAGGTCAGAAGTAAGAAACCGAGGGTACAAACTCACCGTGTACGAGTGCTCCAATCACATCGTCCGCGGTCACATTGAGTGCCTTGAGCATTATTGCGACGTTCTGCAGCCGCTTCGGGTCGAGCAACTGGCTCTCATTCTTCCCGGGGACTCCTCTCTTCGCCGCCTGATCGGAATTCCCCGCGCCGCCGCTGTTCAGGAACAAGCTCTCCATTGCCGCCTCGTCCACTCTGCAACCATCACCACACGATTGACAACAACTCAGTGGAAACAACGAGACGAGGCAATGTGGAAACTAGAATTGGAGAGGGGGGCGCACCGGAATGAATCGGAGTTCTTGACCTGGTCCCAGACGGTGGTGCGGCCGGAGATGGCCCGGAGCTTGTCCCAGTGCAGCGGCTTCAGGCCCGGTGGCCTCGGCGGCCACGTGCTCCCGCCTAGGCCGTCAGAATTCTCGCCTCCCCTGTCTTGACCAGAGGGTTCAGGGGAACTGGTTAGCGCTAAATTGGCCAGGGCGGCTGGGGGAGGCGACTCGGAGGGCAGCGGCCGCAGCAGCCTCTGTCTCGGCAACGGCGGGGGCGGCGGCGGGGGAGGAGGTCGTAGGGGATTCGTTTGCGGCGGCGGGCGCGGCGCGGGCGCGGGAGCGGGAGCGGGCGGCGGAACTGTTTGTTCCAGGGTGCTGTGCTGGCTCGTGCTCCGGCTAAATGAGGACTTGGCGGTCTTTGGCGCGGTGTAGTACGTGGCTAGGTCATCCTCGTCGGAGGAATCGCCGGTGGTGGTCATCGGCTGCGTGGCCGCCGGCGGGGGACGGGGTTGCGGCGCTGGCCGCTTCAGCGGCGGCAGCGGACGGAGGTCAGGGCTCGGCTGCTTCAGCAGCGGGAGCGGGCGGAGGTCAGGGCTCGGCTGCTTCAGCAGCGGGAGCGGGCGGAGGTCAGGGCTCGGCTGCTTCAGCAGCGGGAGCGGGCGGAGGTCTGGGCTCGGCCGGTGCTGGTGCAGCTCCACCATCGTTGTGAGCGGGTCGAGGTATATCGCGTCCGACGCCGTCGAGCTCGGCGGTGGCGACCTGTGGTTCCGGGAGCTGCTCCCAACATCGCTTGGGGCTCTCGCGGTTAGTGCCCGCACTGGCTTCGTCGTGGCCCGGTCATCGTCTCCGCCATCAGAGCGGCGGCGCCACAGGAGGAAGCAGGAGTAGGACGCCACCGCGAGCGCGACGAGGCCGGCGGAGAGCGCGATGGCGACGGTGTTGGTGACGCTGGGCGCGGACCGGCCGCCGCCGCTCGTGGCCGCGGCTGCCGCGGCAGCCGGCGGCGGCGGCACTACCAAGCCGCCAGATACCGGAGGCGGAGGTGACCAATCGATGGGGACGAACGGCTGGTGGAGCGACCGCCGCCGGAGACCGCCGTCCGCCGCCGCCAGCGACAGCAACACCACCTCAGCCAGCACCAGAGCGAGCAGTGTGCTTACAACAACTCGTGTTCTCATGGCACAGCCCTGTAGAATTCGAACTCACTCTAAAAAAACTCTAAATTCCCTTCGAAATTTTGAAATTTTCGTGTCGTTGCTTCAGTTTCTTTTTGTGGCGTGGTCTTTTGTTAGAGAGGGGGGAGAGCCGAAGAGGCTGCGTCTGCGTCGCCGAGTGGCGAACGAAACGGGTGTGTCGTGCTATGCTCTACACAAAAGAGAAGGCTCCTTTTCGAGGAGATTGTCACACTGACATATGGGCCCCGGTGTAAAATATGTCCCACCAGTCAGCGATTAACCACTCGAGGGCTGAATTCTCGACTCAGGAAAGAAACTGCCTTCATCAGGTGTGGAGCGAGGGAGCCGCCATTTCGGTGTGTTGAATCCGGGACGTCGCACGAAAGGGCCCTGGTGCCCCCACGGGAAATGAATGCAGATCCAATGACGCGTGGGTCCGGGGCTTATGTGGGTCGCGCACGTCAGCATCTGGGCGGCCATTCGTCCCGGTCACCCGCGTGGCCACGTGGCGAGTGCAGCAGTAAATGAAGTGGTAGTCCAGAAGGAACCAAACGTGGAGGGAAGAGGAGGCCCAGTGGAAATCTTACAGCTGCTGGTGTTTCACCCTTTCCCACTCGCGTGGGTACAGCTCGCTGGCTTGACGTCTCAATGCCGGGCCGGGCCACGGTAACCCGGGCTCACATGGCAGTGAGGGTACTGGATAGGTCGGGGGATGAAACGACCTCTTTCCTCCCTCGTCCTCTTTCCCCTCCTGACTGCTGCGCACGGTCTTGTCGCCTGCGGTGATACACTGTTCGTGCGTGTCAGCGGGTTTTACTCGTAGGGCGTGTCGGGACGTTGTGGCCGCGATGACGTGGCATACCGTGGCAAATTCGCGGAATTTTACATGCGGTGTAAGTGAAGGTGAAATTCATTTCATGAACCATGAAGCGCTGAGCAAGTCTGTGGTACTGGAGTACAAGGGTCTCATTGGATTGTTGTAATTTTGGAGGAATTTGATCGTATAGAAAAGTTTCCTATATTCATTTGTCTTGTATAGATTTTTTCACGCAAATAGCACGTTCACGACGTTTTATTACGAAAGTAGCGTCTATCGCAACGAAATTGTAAATATGACCTCTCGTCCGTACAGTCACCGTCCGGACGCGATGTCCATGTGACACGTCGCCTCATCCGGCCGGTCACGGGCTGGATGACGCAAATCTACAGCCGTAATTACTTAGCAACCGTAATTAATTATCAACCGTAATTAGTAGCCCAAATTAACTAGCAAATTAAGTAGCAACAGTAATTACTTAGCAACCATAGTTAGCAACCGTAATTAGCAGCCCAGATTAATTATCAATCGTAATTAGCGGCCTAAATTAATTAGCAATCGTAATTAGCCAGAAATTTAGCCGCGTCCGACCCGTGACTGGCCGGACCCAATTTAGCCCGCAAAATTTTGGTGAGCAGTGAGCACTTGAGAGTTTGGTGATGAAGTATTTTTTTTTCTGGTTCTTATGGCTCTATCTTAACTGATTCAGGACCTGCTGTAAGTTATGCAAATAGATATGAAAACATAATATCGTAAAATTAATCTGGATTAATCGCGTGAGATGTTAGCAAATTAAATAGTTAGCAATCACAAATTACATTAAATAGTTAGCAACCGTAAATTACATTAAATAGTTAGCAACCGCAAATTAAATAGTCATATAGCCTCCTTCTCTAGCACGAGACAAATAGTGAAGATAGATAGAGATATGTTAATTAATATATAATCTAGCATGTGGTACAATACAGTGTTAAAGAATATCATCCACATTAAACTGATAAATTAACAAAAGATTGTCCTATTTGATCCGGGTACACAGGATACAATAGGCGTCCGGCCCGTGACCGGCCGGACGAGGCGACGTGTCGCGTGGATATCGCGTCCAGACGAAGGGTCAGATTTGCAATTTCGTTGCAACAGGCACTACTTCGTAATAAAACGTCGCGAACTGCTATTTATGCCAAAAAATCGTTTTGCATGCGCACTCTCTGTCCTCTAGTCCTGCAAAATTCATGCGGAGCATCCAAACACCACTTTTGAACCGATTCCTCTGTTTTGGGTTAACGTAGAATTGTATCTGCGTTCCTATGTAATTTCTGTGTTTTCCCTATTCCTACGTTTTTCATTTCTTCCATTTTTAAGAGGTCCTGAGAGCTGGAAGTTCATACTAAACTGCAAGCACATACACAGAGTATGACAAGTTAGGGACATATCATATGCGAAATGAAACTGTCTGTTTAAAGAAAATGAAATGAAATTGTCAGACTGGCATGACGAAAACCGTGCCGCCGGAAATATAGGAGAAGTCTCCTCCAGTAACTAAAACGTCCAGAAGACGACGACGACTTTAAGACACCACAATGGAGAAATTTGACCGAAACCCGTCGCTATGATGGAGATGGAGTAATCCATATGGCCATGACCGAAACCTGATCGAGAAACGGACGAGCAACTTTGTCTACCTTGACGTGTAACAAGTGCTAGCATCAAATGACTTCAGTACAATCCAGCGTATCAAACGAAGAACAAAACTGCAGCTATTGCCCGTTGCTATGATGGAGATGGAGTAATCCATATGGCCATGACCGAAACCTGATCGAGAAACGGACGAGCAACTTTGTCTACCTTGACGTGTAACAAGTGCCAGCATCAAATGACTTCAGTACAATCCAGCGTATCAAACGAAGAACAAAACTGCAGCTATTGCCCGTCGCTATGATGGAGATGGAGTAATCCATATGGCCAAACCCTTCATGATTCGCATGCATGTACCTCGAACAGGCCTGCTTGCCTAGCCTGAAACTTCACGGGTTTATTCATTCAGCTTTTGACGCACATCCTTTTGTCACTGCTTCAGCCCTCCGAGTCTTCCTTTCAGTACGTTCTCAAAGCATACACGCCCTCTCAGCAAGCATAATGGCGCCTGAAAAGACCATTGTGGTGTAGGCGTGTAGCTTCCTGTTCATGCTTCAGTGGGCTCCGTTCGGTGCGTGTGCGTAGCCATGTGTGTGGATCCTACTCCAGAGTGGAATGTATGTTGGCACTCGGAAGTTACACTGTCATTCATGGCTGGACCGGCCGGCTCACGGGAACATCAAAGACCAAATTATGAGGCAATGAAAAGGCGCCATATAGGGATCGATCGCTTTGCCGCTTAATTCGTTGCTTTTTGTCCTCTTGTTTATGTCGCGGCGTGCGCACAAACTAGACGTCTACACCGTCCACAAGTGCGTCGCCGACGTTGCGGAGTGCGTGCTCGCGATACGGTTGGTGGAAGTAGAAGGGCGGCACGGGTGTGTTGTGATCGTTTCGTTCGATCTCGCGCTCGTGCGAAGGTTGCTGTATTGACTAATAAATTCATGTAGGCCACACGCTAGCCTGGCGTTTAATTTGTTAGCTTCTGTGTTAGAAAACGCAGGGTGGACGACTGGCGGGCGGCATTTTGGGTCCATATGGACCATACGGTTGTCCGTGTGCACGGAGGACGGAGCACGTCGCCGACAGCTGCGGCTCGGGCTTCAGGGTATCATCGGAAGGGTATCTTCAGAAGGAGATTTGACTGGCGGGCGGCATTTTGGGTCCATACGGACCATACGGTTGTCCGTGTGCTTGGAGGACGGAGCTCGTCGCCGACAGCTGCGGTTCAGGCTTCGGTCTATCATAAGAAAGGGATCATCAGCACGAGATTCGACGAGGATCTAATAATCTTTAATTAATTAAATTATTTATCTGTAATACTTATTATAGATAATAATATCTTTAACAACCATCAGAGGTACCCCTTATCATTAGTCTACGATGACAAATGAAGATTACGATTACTTTGTAGTCGTAAGGTCTTCTACGACCATCTTATGGTCGTAAGGTCTACTACGACTACCTTATAATCGTAAGACTTTCTACGATCATCCTATACACTACGGTCATTAACGTGTGGTAGTTGTTAGAATAGGACTTTTTGTATTTCCTTATCTGTATATGGCAACCCTCTTTGTACTCCCTATATATTGCTCATTGAGCCTCTTGAATATATACACATAATATTTATAGGGAACATATCTAGTGCTAATGGCTATTTGAGTGATAAGGTGCTAATACCGATCAGGAGCGTAGGATCTGGCTCTTGTGGCTGGGATCTACAAGGTGGAAAGCCCCAAATCACTTAAACCGTTTTGCACAAAACCCCCTGCGGTTCCGAACTTCTTGCCGAAATATACCAAAGCATCCAGACGCACCAAAGCATCCACCCCTTTGCGTACGCTTCGTTTTCAACCGACCCTTCTCCTGGCCTTCCTCTTTGAGCGCGGCGGCGGCTTATCCTCCCCACTCCGTGGCCCTCCTCCTCTCCGGCTTGGCGCCTTATCTCCTCACTCCCGTGGCGCCTCCTCCTCTCCGTGGCGGCGCTTATCTCTCCCCGTCCGACAAGGCCTTATCTCCTCCTCCACAACCCTCTCCACCTCATCGCGCCGACCACCCCTCACATCAAGGCCTTGACCTCCTCCTCCCACATTTCTGACAAGACCGCCTCGGCCTTCTTGCCCCCGGTCGGCACTGGTCGACAGGTCGGCGGTGGACAGGTCTTGGCAATGGCCGCTTCCTTCCTCCCTCTATCAAGGCCACCCGTGGAGTGCCAGATTGAGATTACGTTGTTATTTTCTTCAAATCTTGTAATACAAAGATTTGAGGATTGAGGATTCTAATAAGTGAATTGTGTAAATGTGGTTTGTGAATTGAAGCATCAAATTGTGTAAAATGTCTATATTGAATCGTGTCTCAGATTGATGAAATTAAAATGTCTATGTTGATTTTAACTCCGACTTTTGGTTCAATTGGAAATCCTTGTTGCTACTTAGCATTTGGTCATGTTTGAGAACTCGAACTCTCTTGGTCATGCTATGCTTGGGAGTTTGACTCAAGATTGTCCTGTCTGCGATTTTGGATGTTTGTGATTGGAAGTCTGCGACCCGATTCGTGCTTGTGCTCGCCAAGAACCGAACACTCTTGATCACTGTCGGTTTGCTTTGACATTGTCGAACTCAGAGCGATATACCGAATCGAACTCGCCATATCCATATGTGATCATGGAACTTCTAGGACATAACAAACACCAATGAAGTTTTAACTAGATCATAAAATAACTGGAGGAAACTTATGTTAGATTGATCTCACCGATTAGCCCAACGGCTAATCGGGCCTTGATCCGCGCGATCGGGGCGTCGGCCCGACCACCATCGGCCGATGGGCCCCGTCACACAAGCGCTATAAATAGAGGTGGGGGCGGCGCTCGACTTACGAGGTTGGCCTCGAGCTGCAACTCCCCACCGATAAACCCTAGACCGATCTAGAGAGGGCGCTTGCCATCGGCGGGAAGCTCCATCGCCGTCCCGTCGCCGGATCTTCACCGCCACACCGACTTCCTCTTCCCCGACCGCCGCCGCCCGTCTTGCAGATTTCACCGACGAACCGGCGATGGCGGCTCCTCCTCCAACGCGTCGGACGGTCGGTAACCGGACTAACAACTTCAAGCTTGTCCTTAACCAAAAAATAAAAGGGTGCCATTACCATATATACCAACAGATCGTAAGGATTATGGCAATGAGTGAGAATAAGTTTGGTGTACACTTCTCAATTGTAAACTGAACTGTGAAGCAAATACATAGGAGTACAGGCAACGAGATGCAGCATATATTGATACATGCATCTATTATTTGACAAAGTAACATTGCCCTGAAGTACATGTTCTGAATGTAACAGTAACAGAACACAAAGTTTCAGCTAATAAGCAATGCTATTGAAAATAAAAACATGACCAAGCCAAGAATCAGACTTACATATCTCAAAGCTAATCCAAAGGCTGGAAAATTGACTTACAATTTACAAAAAAAACAGACAACATATGAATAGCAAACCCGTTAGAATAATAGATGTCTAATGCAGGCCTCAACTCTGCACAAGCTTCTTTCGCATCAGAAATAGAATTCAGAAAGTTTGGTGTACACTTCTCAATTGTAAACTGAACTGTGAAGCAAATACACAGGAGTACAGGCAACGAGATGCAGGATATATTGATACATGCATCTATTATTTGACAAAGTAACATTGCCCTGAAGTACATGTTCTGAATGTAACGGTAACAGAACACAAAGTTTCAGCTAATAAGCAATGCTGTTGAAAATAAAAACATGACCAAGAATTTGACAAAGTTTCACTGCATTCCATTTCCAACACAGACCATTCTCATGTGTATGTAACTAACTTGACATTATAGCACTTCTGAATATGTAGCACTTCTTGACATTATAGCACTTGTGAATGCTGCTCCTGGATATGTAGCACTTCTTGACGTTATAGCACTTGTGAATGCTGCTCCTGGATATGTAGCACTTCTTGACATTATAGCACTTCTGGATTTGTAATGGCTGCTTCTGGGTATGTAATGAATAATGGCTGCTTGTGGATATGTAATGGAACCAACTCCTTTGCTTCACCAAACATAGAAAAATGAAACAATCAAGATAGTTAGTAACAAAATAAATTGACAAATTTTGAGAACAATTTGGCATCATTACCTTGCTCAATTTGCTGTCGTCCTCAAAGGGCAATTACGGCTATCATGGTATGCCATCTCCTTGCATGATCTACACATGCGTGGCACCTTTGTTTTGTTCTCCACATTATCGTCTTTCTTCGTATTTGTCTTTACCTTCTGTCCTGGCTTTATTCTCTTGCACCTACCCTTGGAGTTAACATCGTTTGGTGCCTTTATGCTGACTTCCTTAGGGATGGGACAACCTACAAATGCTTTAATCTCTTCAGCTCTACTTACCACATTCTCAGGAATCAGAGGAGTGACTTCTTCCCCAAATGTGACAAATCGATCCCTAAGAAATTTCAATCCTTCATATGTTCCTCCAGCACGGTGAATTAATTCCTCCATCTTGCTTCGTATTTCTGATGCCAAATTGTCTTTAGATGTTTCTATTGCACTCCTTGGTTTTTCTTGCAACAAATTGCCATCGCTATCGAAGACGTTGTCCTTAGTTACCATTTTGGTCCACCTCTTCAACACAAATGGGATTGGTAGCTCCTTAAGCGATGGACTCTGCAACACACGGACGATATGGCGGCAAGGAACTCCAAATGACTCAAAGAACATACAGGAGCATTTTGCATCTTTTGTTGTAAGGTTGCAGCGTACCTCTCTTACCTTGTTTGAGTTATCGCTAACTACTGAGATTTTGTACTCTCCTACGTTTTCCATGTTCTCCACATTGCAATGCTCCCGAGCAGCAAACACTTCTTTCTGAAACTCAGTGAAGACAGCGAACGTGAAGACTTCACTAGCATGCTTCTCTATTGCCCAGGTAGTTTGCAACACAGGCATTGTGTGTAACGTGGCATTGTCAGCTTCCAACTCATTATGACGTTGTTCTTCTACTGCATTAACAAATCTGATCCAAAACTCCACTAAAGTATTTTTGAATCCAATAAACCTATTGAAGAAAGAGTTAGAACTCTCTGACCTAGAAGTGGTTCTAAGGATTCCCGCCAAGAATACATCTTTGAAGTAAGCGGGTACCCATGATGCGCAGATTCGGTACCGAGTAACCAACCACTCATTGGATTCCAAACCAAAATCAGAAGTAATGGAAGAAAATTGTTCCTCGAATTCCTTCGGAGTTTCTGAGGCCTATACACATGAGTTAACACGTTGGTACAATAAAGGGTTTTCTCTCAAATGTGGCGGTACCTTTACTGGAAGCTTTTGCAAAATGTGCCACATGCATAACCTATGCGTGCTAGTAGGGAAAACAGTGGAAATTGCAGTCTTCATACCAGTATCTTCATCGGTTATGATAAGCCTAGGTGCAACTCCTCCCATTGCTTTCAAGAATGTACGAAACAACCATATGTACGTCTCAGACTTCTCATTGCTTAATAATGCAGCCCCAAGCAAGACACATGTCTTATGGTGATTTACTCCGGTGAATGGTGTGAAGATCATGTTATAATGGTTGGTGATATATGTAGAATCAAATGACACAAGATTTCCAAAATGGACATAATTTTTCTGACATGTACTATCCACCCAAAATGCATGTACCAACCTACCCTTGTCATCAACAACATAATCAAAGTAAAAGGAAGGATTTATGTCATTCTTCCTACAAAGGTTGTCAACAAACATCTGAGCATCCGATGACTTAATATATCTTCTTAGCTCTTTATGATAATTCTGCAAGTCTCTCCTCGTGCATCCTACATTCTCAAATCCACCCTCACTAATACGGAGATATCTATATGCCCCGCTTGTGCCAATGCCTCCTTTATGACATGTGATTAACGCACGCTTGGCCTTCTCATTTACTTTCCTATTAGACCTTATCAATTGTTGTTTTCTAGGTGAAACCAATTCATGTGTATGTGACTCAACAAATGTCTCCACCCTAAACTTACCGTCGCAAGTGCGTTTTACAGCTAAAATTGCATCGCAGCCACACCTTGTTAACTTCCTGACATATTTCCTTTTCTTTGACTCGACGTTGTCCTTATCTTTCTCAGACCGAAAGCCTTCTCTTGAGCACATCCATCGCTTCCATCTCGTAACACCATTGACATCCGTATGCGGACCAACACGGACTCCAAACCCGGCTGAATGTGCATACGTCTTGTAGAATTCCTCAGCAGCGTCCAAGTCATCAAAAATCATCCCTTCAAATGGGTTGATAGCTGGGTCAACACAAGGTGTATAAGAAGAACCCTGCAATGCAAATGATTAAGTGCCAAGCATGATGGAATGACCGATAAAATCAAACGCGTGAGCATCAAACGATACTTACTACGAATGGGATGCTTCCGCTCTTTTTCGGGGTACCAAAATTAATTAATTGTTGGGGAGATGAACAGTGCGCATCAAGGCTTCCTTGTCTTGGCAAAGATGCCACAATCTCATTGGCCATAGATTCCATGCCTGCTACATTGTGCCAAAAACACAAAGCGAGACTATTCGTCGTAAGAGATAATATCGACGATGAATCAAATATAGAACTCTAGGAAGTAAACGTATTGCAATGCAGGATTTGCGAATTTAAACTGTACAATAATGATCTTGTAGAGACAAATTGAGGTCTTTCAAGCATCACACCGACAACAGAGCATGGTAATAGTATAATACAAGAACTGCACACACGAAACCACTAATTAGCATTCACTTGATTTGAGCTATTCGGCACCAGGTAACTCAGGAAAATTGCAAGACAAATTTTGACAAATTTGGGAGAAGAATAAAGCTAAGGATACAAAGTTAAAGGGAATTTCAAATCAGATTAGTTTCAAGCATAACAATGTGGTCAAATACTTTGATGCCCACATTAAACATTCCTATTTCTTACAAATCTAGTTGACGCTTTACTATAGCCACTATTAATTAGATTGAGGGCTCGAACTCAATAGCAATATTAAGGCCAATGCAAACAAGTTGGTTGAGCTTTATCTCACAATTTCTCCAGAGGACCGTATATTGTTCTCCTTCAAATCCAATCGGCAGACTATATTAAGGACAATGGTAGCGAGATAGGCATAACAATGTGGTCAAATACTTTGATGCCCACATTAAACATTTCTATTTCTTACAAATCTAGTTGACAGTTTACTATAGCCAATATTAATTAGATTGAGGGCTCCGAACTTCAAGAGCAATATTAAGGCCAATGCAAACAAGTTGGTTGAGCTTTATCTGTCAATTTCTCCAGAGGACCGTATATTGTTCTCCTCCAAATCCAACCAGCAGCTATATTAAGGGCAATGGTAGCAATATAGCATGTTCGTTCAGCTTCCTCTATCAAATTCTCGACAATAGTGCACCATATGGCGAATACATGAAGTGGGAGAACCGGAGAAGCAAACTGCATATCACATTGCCGATCAACACAAAGAACACCAACCTGTTTGGCCCTCCGATGGAGCCCTGGATGCGGCGGCTCCTCAACACAGGTGGCGGCTCATCTCAAGAGAGGTGGTGCCGCAGCCGAGAGGGGACCGGCCGGTGGCGCCAAGGAGGGCCGCAACCGGAGGGGCTGGAGGGCGGCGCAAAGCGCAGTGGCGGCGGCGTCAGGGTCCTCCGAGAGCGGTGGTGCCGCAATGGAGGGGAGGAGAGCCTTGGCGCCAAGGAGGGCAGCACTGGAGGGCGGCGCAAAGGGCAGGGGCAGGGAGGGCCGCGGGTGAGAGGAAGATGATGCGACGCTGCTGGAAGACAATGGGTTGGATACTTGGATTGGCAACGTCAAAGATAGGGCCATGCAGGGATCGATGGGGGGTTTTGCAAAACAGTCAGGGGAATCGTTGGGGGTTTTGTGCAAAATGGTTTAAGTGATTTGGGGCTTTCCACCCTTATAGATCCCAGCCACAAGAGCCAGATCCTACGCTCCTGGTCGGTATTAGCACCTTATCACTCAAATAGCCATTAGCACTAGATACGTTCCCATATTTATAACATGGTATCAGAGCTAGAGCACTAACCTAGCTCTTTTCATTTCGCTGCCATCCCGACGCCTCACCGTTCGACGCCGTCGTCTGCGGGCCGTCCGACGCCGCTACCTGAAGACGTTACTGCGCCATCGCCGCCAGTCGCCGTCATCCGCCCGATCGCCCGCAGCTTCGACGACATCATCGTCGCTTCGATCGTCTTCGCGCTTCGCCCGGCCGCCGCTTAGGCGTTGTCCTCCTCACGCACCCACCATCGCCGGGCGTCGTCCTTCTCGCGCCCGACCGCCTCGAGCCTTGATCCTCCTCGCGCGCCGCCGCCACCGTCAAACGACTTGTTATCGCAGCAGCGCGCAATACAACCCGACGCTGGCCATCGCCGAGCCTCTCGCTCGCCAGCTCCATCCTTCGGTTGTCGCCAACTGGTCGCCGTTGCCGCCGCTTTCGGCAAGGGGAAACCTAAACCCTTGCCGAGCGCTCTTCGATCCTTCGTGGGCTGTTCATTTTAGTACGAGCCAGCCTAGCTCGTTAAAAAAAACAAAAAAAAACGTCAATCTAATCGCCGCACTGTCCAGCGCCGCCTGTTAGACTTCATTGTTTTAGTCGTCGCGCCGTCCAGCGCCGCCTACCAATGGCTTCTGTTCCATCAACTGCGATCCCATTCTCGGGAACAAAGCTTAATGGGACGAACTACAGGTTGTGGTCTTCACTCATGAAGATCACGCTCGATGGTCTCCGCCTCTGAGGACATGTTACTGGTGCCCAACCTTGTCTGTCATTGCCGGTTCAACCTCCTCTCAGACAGCCTACTTCTGCACCTCCGCTAGAAGATGAGGTCGCAAAGAAGGAGGCAGAGGCTGCTATTGTTGCTGCTGATGCTGCTGATGAGGCCTTTCAGTATGCCATAGACGCTTTTGAGCATTTGGTGTGCTGATGAGACCTGTGTTCGAGCCATCCTGGTGGTCGACGTCGACGACTCCATCCAGCCAGACATTGTTGGTCTGCGTGCCACTCGTCAGATCTAGGAGTACTTGTGCGAGCAATACCAGCAGAGCAGCGATGCTCAGTTCTTTTCGCTTCAGCGTGAGTTAGAGACACTTCGCTAGGAGGACTCCTCTATCGATGACTTATTTCGAGCCCTGGCCAGTCTGTAGCGCCAGCTGGACGAGATGGCTTCTCCGCTCTGTCAAGAGTGTCAAAAAGTGCAGAATGCGGATTGTGATCATCTTCGCCTTTATGACTTCGTCTGCCGTCTTCGCCCAGAGTTTAAGCCTGTTAGGGCTCAACTGTCGAGCCGTTCACCACGACCGACAGTTACCAAGGCTCTTTTGATGCTTCGTGCTGAGGAGCTTCGTCGTGGGTTAGCAGCATAGTTTGTTCCGGCTGTGCTTGCTACCCCTTCTTCTTCGACTACACCGACGGTTCCTGCTTCACCTATAGTCCATCCTCAGGTGTCTGTTTCCTCTCCTGTTTTTGCACCCACTGGGGTTCAGTGCAATTATTGTAAGAACTTCGGGCACGACTATCAACGTTGTGCGGTGCGAAAAAGCAGAACAAGACACGTGGGGTTGGACGATCCATGGGGGGCAGGGAGGCCCTTCCTCAACGGGAGGACAGACCGGCACGTCAAGACTTTCTCATCTAGGTGACTCTGTTCAGCAGCTCTCTCGCAGCTCAGCAAGTTCTACCAGTCTAGCTCAGATATCTCCTCCAGGTACTTCTTGGGTTCTAGATTCTGGTGTCTCTTTCCACATGACACCGGACTCCACATATCTCACTTCAGTAGGACCTCCTGTTTTTCCTATTTTAGTTCAGACAGCCGACGGTACTCCTCTGTAAGTCAGCAGTCATGGCACTCTTTTGTCCACTGACTTTTCTGTTCCAGCTGTTTCTCATGTTTCTCAGCTTACCATGCAGCTTCTCTCGGTGGGTCAGCTCACCAATTTCGGCTATAGGGTTGGTTTTGACTCTCATACCTGTTTTGTCTAGGACGATAGACAGGAATGGTACTTGGGACTGGCCGGCGCCGTAGGGATCGTCAGGGTCTCTACATTCTTGACCGCCTCCACCTTCCATCCACTTCAGTTGCTCCTATCACCTCTGCATTCACTGCCATTGCTACCACCACCTCTAGAGTTTTTGTGCAGTGGCATCATCGTCTAGGTCACTTGTGTGGATCTCATCTTTCTTCATTAGTTCATCAAGGTGTTCTTAGACGTGTTACTGTTGACACATCCATGTTTTGTCAGGGTTGTAAGCTAGACAAGCAGCTACAACTTTCTTACCATTTTAGCGAGACCTTGTCTTCTCGTCCTTTTGACTTAGTTCATTCAGATGTATGGGGATCTGCACCTATTATCTCTAAAGGCAGGCATAAACTTTATGTGATCTTTATTGATGATTATTCCTGTTTTACATGGATTTTCCCTATGTCTAATCGTGGTCAGTTTCTTGCGATCTATCATAGCTTTGCAACGATGGTTCGTACTCAGTTTGATTCTCCCATTCGTACTTTTTGCCGTGATTCTGCATTGGCAATCTTGCTCGCTCTGTGGGCTTTCTTTACGGCAGACACTCTTTACCAGTCTTTTTGTCCTGGTGCCTATGCTTAGAATGGGGTTGCTGAGCGCAAACATCGTCATCTAATTGAGACTGCCCACACTCTTCTCCTTGCCTCTCACGTTCCACCACGCTTTTGGTCGAATTTGCTTTATGGTCGCATATCTCATCAATATGCGACCTTCCACCGCTCTTAAGGGTGTCATCCTATAGAGCGTCTCTACTCTCGAGCCCCCCAATACACTCACCTTCGTATTTTTGGCTGTACTTGTTTTGTTCTGCTGCAGCCTCGTGAACGCACTAAACTATTGGCCCAGTCAATTGAGTGCGTGTTTCTTGGTTATAGTTCTGAGCATAAGGGTTATCGTTGCTGGGATCCTTCTGCTCGACGGATCAGGATTTCACGAGACGTTGTCTTTGACGAATCTCGACCTTTCTTCTATTGAGATTCGGCTCCTCCTGTTTCCACTGTTGAGTCGATTTCATGGTTGTTTCTTTCTGACTCTTCACCTATTTCTCCTCTATCACAGTATTCCCCTTGTCTATCTCTAGTGGTTCCTTCTGTACCTCTGCCTTCGGTGTTGCCTCATATAGCACCGCCTCTTGTTCCTACAACACTACCATCACGTTTCTCTGGTATTCACTACTCCAGGCGTACTCATCCTTCACCAGCCTCCTCTCCTGGTATCTTGCCGACACCCACATCTGATCCTCTTGATGATGCTCCTCGTTACGTCCTTCGTGACCGGGCATCCCTTCGACCTCATGATCGTCTTGGATTTGCTCTGATAGCTCATGCTTTCTCTATCACTGAGCCTAATTCTTATCGTGAGACTGCTCCTCATTCCAAGTGGCAGCTCGCTATGGTAGATGAGCTTGATGCTCTTCGCCGTACGGAGACTTGGGATATTGTACCGACACCTGTGCATGCTCGTCCGATCACGTGCAAGTGGGTGTACATGATTAAGACCCGGTCTGATGGTACTATCGAGCGCTACAAGGCTCGTCTTATGGCTCATGGCTTTCAGCAAGAGTACGGTCATGACTACGATGAGACTTTTGCCCCTGTTGCCCAAATGACCACTGTTTGCACTCTTGTTGCGGTTGCTTCTGTTCGACAGTGGTCTATCTCTTAGCTGGATGTTAAGAATGTCTTTCTTAATGGTGTCTTGCATGAGGAGGTCTACATGCAGCCACCACCTGGGAATTCTGTTCCCGATGGGCACGTCTGTCGTCTTCGTCGTGCTCTTTATGACCTCAAACAGGCTCCTCATGCCTGGTTTGTTCGTTTTACCTCAGTGATTACTGCTGTCGGTTTCACTGTCAGTTCTCATGATCCTGCTCTTTTTGTTCATGCCTCATCTCAGGTAGGACCCTGCTTCTTCTATATGTTGATGATATTCTCATCACTGGTGATGATTCCTCATTCATCACGTATGTGAAGAAGCATCTTAGTGAGCAGTTTTTGCTGACTGATCTTGGTTCTCTTACGTACTTCCTTGGGATTGAGGTCTCTTCCATGCCTGAGGGCTACTACCTCTCCCAGCAGAAGTATGTTCAGGATCTTCTTGATCGGTCCGGTCTGACTGACACTCGCACTGCTGGGACTCCTATGGAGCTATCCCTACATCTTCGTGCCACTTATGGTGATCTTCTTGAGGATCCTACTCGGTATCGCCATCTTGTTGGGAGTTTAGTGTATCTTGTGAGCACTCGTCCTGATATTGCTTATGTTGTTCATATCTTGAGTCGCCATCTTCACTAAAGTCACATTCTTCGTGTTTTTCGCTACTTGCGTGGGACTATCTCTCGTGTTCACTTCAGCTTCAGGCGTACTCCGATGCGACCTGGGCTAGTGATACTTCTGATCACCGTTCTCTTTACTGTGTTTTTCTTGGCTCCTCCCTGATTGTCTGGAAGACTAAGAAGCAAACTGCAGTTTCCCGTTCGAGTGTAGAAGATGAGTTGAGAGCTATGGCAGTAGTGACAACAGAGGTTACTTGGTTGAGGTGGCTACTTACAGATTTTGGAGTGCCTGTGATGGGACCTACAACTCTTTTATTTGATAGTACAGGTGCAATCAGTATTGCCCGGGACCCAGTGAAGCATGAGCTCACCAAGCACATTGGTGTGGATGCTTCATACACTTGCTCACAGGTGAAGGAGGGAGTACTTGCTTTACAGTTTGTGCCATCAGAGTTACAGGTTGCTGACTTTTTCACGAAGCTACAGACTAGGGCACAACATTTGTATTTTCTCTCCAAACTCAGTGTTTGTGATCCACCATGAGTTTAAGGGGTGTTAGAATAGGACTCTTTTGTATTTCCTTATCTGTATATGGCAACCCTCTTTATACTCCTTATATATTGTCCATTGGGCCTCTTGAATATATACAAAATATTCATAACAGTAGTTATACACGTGTTGTTTGTCTCTGACATAACTGCACGTAAGCTTCTCTATCTCTGGTGTAACTGCATGACGATAGTGCGGAGGAGTGTCCCACTGACAGTAACCGCCACTAACGTGCGAAATCAATCAACCGTCAAGGCGCCTTCCGGTATTTAACCATTGTCGTCCCTTCAGAAGCTATATAAAAGGCAACGCCGGTGGATAGAGAGATAGAGACATGAGACGGAAGTCATTAACTTTAGTTTTGGTGACTTCTTTCCTATTGTAAAAACAGTCAATACAAGAATACATTAGTAGAGTTGTTATTCTCTCCGGAGAAGATCTGAACCTATTTAAAACCCCTCGTGTCTCTTCTTGCATAATCTCGATCGTAATGCCCTCAGCATTTATTTAATAAAAACGATATTAAAGAGGGCGGAACTAGAACAAAAATGACTAGGATTCACCACTTCACCATACATACAACATCATATATAATTTTCAAGTAATATTATATTAAATAGTAATTTATGCGACAAAAAACTGTAAGAGACCAGAGGTTGGGCTGAACTCGGATGCACAACTTTTAGGCTAGGGAGCGCACACATAGTATATATATAATAATATCTACTATTTTTTTTAGGGACTCAGTGTTCTGTTACACCGGGTGGGCTCAAGTAGTTTGGTCCATGATTTAAAGCATCGACAAGTTTCTAGAAGCTCTGCCTGGCATTAGTACGCTGTTTCACGAGCCATAACGTGTTATTTTTAGTGAGCTAGCTAGAGAGGACGCGTTGCCTTTTTATACATTCCAACCCGCGACCATCATCGTAACTACACGTCTACACGTGGCTGGGCTGGTTATTCGTCGGCATGGTTTAGTAGCGACAGAAATACCCCTAAAAGTCATGTTCCTAAGAGTTATGCTTGTTTGGCATCGATTCCCTGCGAATTTTTTTTAAATAATCTATTTTTTATTCGAAATATCAAAAATATTCCGACGAATTTATTTTTTACAAAAATATACGTCTGTCGTCCAATGGTTGGGCGACTGAGCGATCGCCTGTTGACGATCGCAAGATCGCGCCCAACCGCTCGCTTTTAAACTGCATGCGAGGCGGGCGGTTGGCGAAATTATTACAGTCACCGCACGGTTGGGCGATAGGTTCGATCGCCAACCGCAGACAATGATCGATGTTCCATCATAACGTCTGCGGCGATCGGTTTGTTTATATAGGCACTCCACGCATACCCATGGGCGAGTCAAGTTCGGCGCAAAGCGATCAGTCTGGGAAGAAAGAAAGAGAGGGAGAGGAGAGGAAAAAAGAGGAGGAGAGGAGTGGAAAAAGGGGAGGAAAATAGAGAAGGGGGAGGGATTGGGAGAAGAGAAGAGAAATTTGGATTGCAAGAAGGTAAGTTTGATTTATTTTGTACTGTATTTTTTTAAGTAGGTATTTAGTTAGTTAAAATAGTAGGTATAAGTAGCGCTCGTAGGAAACTGTAGTTAGAAAAAAAAAAGTAGAAAATCGAAATGTTGTTGATTTATACGTAAGTGCAGTGTCGTGTAATGTAGTTGATTTGTCGTAAGAAAATTTATTTTGTAGTATAATTTTTTGGAGTGCGTAAATAGTTTATTTAGTTAAATGAGTAGTATAATAGTACCCGTAGGAAATTGTAGTTAGAGAAAAAAATAGGAAATCGAAATGTTGTTGATTTGTACGTAAGTAGTAGCGATAAAAACTTTAGTTAGAGAAAAAATTGTCTCAGAGGGAGTATTATTAGTGTTTGTTTGTGAGATGTATTGTAGTAGTGTTTGCAAATTATGCGTCTGATTATTCTTGGGTGAATAATGCGTGACCGAGCGCATAAGGAGGATGAATTATTTGTATAAACTAATTAGTAGAAGTAAATTAGTATGAACTAACCGACTTAGGTAATTGGTAGAAGACCTAATGCCACTTGTAGCATTTCGGGTTGCAAGTTAGCGTCCGAATCGGATAATGCCCGCTATGGAATAGCTCGGTTTTTAGGTTGAATCTGAATATCGTGCGACACGCTCATTGCGGCCTCTCGCCTTAGGGAATGAATGATGTCTTAATCATGCCGCCGTCGTGTTGTTTCGATTTATAGGCGAAGGGCCTTACAAATGTAAATTACAATGTAGCAAAGATTGCATGTCGTATGCGTATGCGAGCTAAGTAATTGCAATGTTGGAAATATTTGCGACCATACAATAAGTCATGCTGACGCACTACATTGAAAGTGCATTACAGTCTTGTACACCGCTCGTGAAGGTTCGTGCGGTGTTGACTTGAGCAGTTTTGACAAGCCACTCTGGTACACCCGACGGCGAGAATGCACGAATTGAAGATGTGAAGCACCGGTCGACCGCACTTCTCTTTGGACCCCGAGGTGTCAATGTCGACATACAAGGGCTTTGGAGCCGGTCTTCCACGAACATCACCGGGAGTTGAGAAGACCGATGCGCACGGCGGTGTGGAAGGGCTTTATAGAAGGATGTCGTGCCAGTGGATATGAGTGTGTGATACTTGTGCAACCATGCCCAAAAGAAGCTGCAGGGGGCCTCACGGGATATCATCCGGGTGTTATGCAAAATGGTGCCCAAAGATGTTGGTGTAGAAGAGGACCCGGATGGTCGTATTCTGAAGAGTTCAGAGAATGTTGCTTGTGATGAGCCCGACGCAGTACATACAGAGAGGAAGATCGGCACCGCATGGTGAGCCTACAGAGACGCCGATGAAGGAGAGCATAGGGATTACATATTGCATCAAATGGAAAGCGATGACCGGATGGCCTTGGTCAAGAGGAAGCTTTACAAGAAGACGACGAGGGCGCCCGATGAGGACGGAGCTCCCATCCCCCTGAATGGAACAGATTGACGCTGAGGGTCTATGTACGCACGACGAGCACGAATTGCCGTGGGAGTACCATGCCACGGAGGTTCGGTTGCACTCAATGTTTGCCGATAAGACATCCTTGCAGATGCCATTAAGCCGTGGGCTATGTCTATGCAATGGACGTTTGGTCACAAATCTAGCCAAGAGCAGTACACCATCAAATGCGAGCAGGCCGGTTTTCCTTGGCGAGTGCACGCGTATAGACCGAAGTACGAGACTCACTAGATTGTCTCGAAGGTGGAGCCGCACTCGTGCATGCTCAGCAGTGTTTTGTGCAGACATCGTAACATAACGTCGACATTCATAGCTAATTTGATGTATGGAGAGATAGTAGAGAAGAAGGATATGGAGGCCAAGCACATTATGGTGGCTATTGAGAAGAAATTCAAGTACAAGATCAGCTATGGGAAGGCGTGGCGTCGGGCGAAGGCTATGGAAAGATAGTTTGGATCTTTTGAGGCGGCGTACGACAACCTTCCTCGTATGCTTGAGGTGCTGCAGGAGAGAAACCCGGGCACGTACATTACTGTGAAGGACATGCCATCTAAAAATCTGCGAGATTTTTTAGTAATGCATAGGGCCTTCAGAGCCTTCGATCCCTCGTGATCGAGGCTTTTAGGCATATGTTTGCTGTGATCTCGCTTGACGGGACCTTTTAACCGGAAATACAAGGGGCAGATCCTTACCGCCATAGGCGTTGACGGGAACAATCAAATTCTGCCATTGGCCATCGCATTTGTCGAAGGTGAGAATTTCCACAGCTGGTTGTGGTTCCTTCAACATCTAAGGGTGGGAGTTGTTCGAGCTCGTCCTGGTGTGTGCGTGATCCATGATCGCCACGCCGGGATGATGAAGGCCATAAAAAAACTTCAGGAAGACCCGGAGGAGCCGTTCCCTTGGCCGGATATGACGAGTAGATGGTGTATTCGCCATTTGGGGGCCAACTTCTTCAAGAAGTTCCCGAAGCAACCCTTGGTGAAGCTATTCAAGAGGTCGGCTATGCGAACCAAAGAATAAATTTGACGCTTGGTATGGGCGCCGCCGATTTAACACAAGAAGAAACACGAGACACGAGGAACCAAGGAGCAGAGTTCGAACTCGCTGGTCCGAGGCAGAGGACCTCAAGGAACATTGAGTGCTTCTCCCACTGGATCGAGGCCCAGCCATTGGACAAGTGGTCTCTGGCCGCATGACACGGACGGGCAAGGTACGGCATAATGACCACTAACCTTGCGGAGGTGTACAACCGGGTTCTTAGGGGCCTTCGTTCTCGGCCCTCGCCGCCATCGTGGAAGGTGTTCTCGACAAAGACAATCGGGTATTTCAGGAGAGCTATGCAATGCCGCGACTTCATGCCACGAACCTCAAACACCGTCTCGCTCAAAGATTACGGCATACATGGAGGCGAAGACACGTAAGGGCGGTCGCACACGGTGTATGCGTGATGGGCAATATGGAGCATCGCTTCGACGCGTTCTTGCGGATAGAGCCGGATTTGGGACGGCTCGTTCTCTTGTCACCCACGAGGTATGCCTTGGAGATCATGTCAATGAGCCTAGTTGTACGATGCAACAAACTGAATCTCTTACACAAGCCATGCTCTCATGTGCTCGCGCATGCGGGACTGTGCGTATGGACCCTTTGAACTTTGTGTCCGAGTATTTCTTGAAGGAGAGGGTGGTGTAGGCGTGGATCGGCGAGCTTAGGGCTTGTGGTTGTGGGTAACTTCGCCACCTTGGATATTGCAAATAGGATCCGGATTTCGGATCTTGACATGTCAAGGGTAGCAAGGGTCGCCGTCGAGTCGTCAGATACCAATGATATGGACGGCACAAGGGCGGGCGGTAGACGCCGCGCATCGCGCCAGAGGGTCACACACCAGACGATGCAAGGCAAGAATGAGGAGTAGGCACTGATATGGTTTGCGTTAGCACTTCTTTCGATGTGCAAAGTGGGACCGAAATTGCAAATCAGTGTACATTGTCATTTGTACTTTGTATTGTTTATGTAACTGTTCTGCTACTACCCAATTTTCATTTGATGTACGTAATGCCGTAAGACATGTATCGTATGTTGCACGTAATGTTTATTGAAGTGTTGTAGTACTATAACTTTTTTGTAAGTTTTTGAAAGACCGCCCCGTAGCCTAGTACTCTTTTGATTTGTTTGTTTGCAAGTTAAATTTACTCATTCGTTACACTCGATGTTTCATTTCCGCGTTTTGCTAACTTAAAGTTGTTTTGCGTATGGCTCACGGATCGGATTTGAGTTTCGCCTCTTGGAAGAGCGCATTGACCGAGTAGTACATCGCGTCCGCGTCAGGTCCCTCATCCTACGGGCCGCCGACGCGATCGTGTTAGGTGATCCGCGCGCGACACCTTGGGTAGCCTAGAGGCTAGACCCACGCCGACAGCAGTTTAGTATACGCCCACACTATCTTCTCGCGAACCGCACCTTTTCAGATCGACCTTTTGTTCCTTCGCAGTTGAGCGCCGCTGGTCTACTACCTATCGCCGGATGGTGCAGCCACGGACGAGGACGAGCCGGCGACTCCGGGTCGACGACGACACGAGACGTCCATGCCGGCAGAGCGCCACGACGCTTCCTGCTCGACCGCTCCCCGATGACGGCTCTTGTGGACCGGTGGCGATCAGAGACTCACACTTTCCATCTCCCATTCGGGAGATGGCCCCTACCCCACTGACGCCTCCACTTCTTGGCCTCCCTATCGCGGAGGTGCCGCCTTCCGCAGAGCCTCCGGACAACCGGGCGCGAGGACCTTCGCCGTTTTTCAGGAGTCCTCCCACTGTGTTGGCGGCCGGGTACTACGCTTTCCGGAGGCACAGAGGCACGCCCGCCTTGCGGTGGTTGTCGCAGCTCCGGCACGTGTTACACACCGTGCTCGTTAGTAGTGTCGCTACCGTCCTTTCCGTCATGAGGGTCTTACTATATTTTTCAGCAGCATGTGTCGAGCAGATGGACCTCACGCGACGACCAGCAGTGTCACGCCACCGAGGCGTACTTGTTGTGGCTGTTTGGTTGAGTGCTGTTCACCAGCAGTCACGGCGACACCGGCGACGCGAGGCTTATCACAGACGCCAGTACCATATCGCCGACGGGAGGGCCCCCAGATCACCGGGTTCGACCGCATTTGTCGCCACCTATCGCGGCTTGTGCGACAAGTGCCTCGTGTCGAGACCGAACTCCATCCTCACGGGTGTCCTCTCCTCTGCGCAGCTTGTGGTCGTTGAGCGCTTTAGCCTCGGACGGTCCTCGATGACGATAGCGCACCGTGACGGGCCGGAGATGTACAACGCAGACGAGGTGGACCGCCGATGATGGGCTCTCTCGGTGCCGCGGACGGTACGCATTTTTCCGTGATTAATTTCTTCATATTACCGATTGTCCCGCCTAATATCTTGTGTTCGTTCAGTGTACGTTCACAAGACGCAGGTGACACGGGCGTCTGACGAGCCGTGGAGGAGCGAGCTCGGCCGCCTCACGGCGACGACGTCGTTATTTGAGCCATACTCGCCAGAGTTACTTTCTCGCGCCCCCACGGCTTCCCTCGCCGTGCTTGCGAGACCGAGAGTATTGGCTCACCCGCAGGGTGCTTGTCTTCGACGTCTTCGTGGAGGACTACGGGGCGCATCGTGTGATGCGCCCGATTATTACGGCAGAGGTTCCATACCGCTTAGGCGTCACGGTGCGAAGAACGCACTCGTGAGTACTCGGCGGACATGAGTTGTTTTGTTGTCGTCTCTTACGCACGACTGCTAACTACATGTTACGTCTTGCAGCTTTAGTAGGAAGGGAGTCCGCCGCGGCACGAACTGGGGGAGTAGGATGGGCCCGTGGGTAGCGCAGTGGGAGGACGCACTACAGGACCGTGTGCAGGAGGACATACCCTACGACCACACAAGCTATGACGAGTACATTCGCTGGTACGCCGCAGACATCGCACAGCTCGTGCTCGCTGCTGACGAGCTCGCACCACGTGTCCTGGCACCGACGGACACGTACCCTGTGCATTTAGCGCAGGACGTGCACAACGCGGTACGTTACGTCCAACTCCAAAAATTTCGCTTGTGTTATCCGCCATTACAGTTTCACCGTGTCTTCTTTTCGATGTAGGCGGGCATGGTTGCTGAGCTTGCGACGGACTGCGACTCGTGGCTGCAGAGGTTCACGGACGGTGTGGAGGGCACACGCAGCGATACGCCCAGTTTTCGTCGTTTTCGGCAGCGATCGCGACGATTTTCGCTCTGTTGTCGCACACGTGCTCCGGAGGTTGGCACGCCCAGCCTGGTTCACACTCCGTCCGTCCGCCGGCCCGTCCCGGCAAAGACCATAGCAGACGGGAGGGTCAGCCAGACCACGTCCGACATCGACGCGCTTCGACCAGCCGCACGAAAGCGCACCACCTCCTGCACCGACACGCCCGAGGAGGCTGGGTCGGCAGACACGCCCGACACTTAGGCGCACCGACGAGGCTAGCTCGAGCGAGCACGCCCGACACGGCAGCGCCGCGACTACGCCCGCGCTACGCCTGTGGACATCTTTGTACACGCCATGGCGCTTAGCCGAGGGTACGCCACGCTCGCTGGTCGGCCGACGCTTCGTGTTTTTATTAAGTAACAATATTTTGCTTTGTGCGGTACATTGCCATATGACGATGTGGACGCGATCACGTGGACGCTACCGGACGAGGACGCCGCAGACTTTTTGGTGGACGAGCAACGACACCTCACCCCACACCTCCGCCCACACTCGCCGAGGTTCTCGTCTCCACGGCTTCTCGGCGCGACTCACACAAAGACCCCAAGGTTGCCCACTCTTTGCCGCCTCTCGGTCCTCGTCGATCGTGGCTCCAGACCGTTTTTCCTCTCGGGGCCGAGACCCGCACACACCAGTCAGAGGAAGGCGCCGGGCGAGCCCGTCGGGAGGACGCGGAGGTGGATCGGCGGTGCCGACGCGAGGGGATGTTTGGGGAGTGCGGTTAGTGGGTAGTAGGGCCGTCTTGATCGCACCGGCCGTACATTTGTTCTTTATGTGATACTTATATTTTGCACTTAATATATGATGCCCGGATTACTTTTATGCCCTTCGTATACTCTTTCATATAATGAATGTTTGTTCAATGCATATCAACGCTTATAGCTTAATGCACACGACACCTCGATGCAAAAGTCAACTCGATAAATGGCAATCGCAATGACGCGTCCACCATTTACTTACATACGCTACGATTGAACGTAATTGTGACACATCGATACAACATGTCAACTCGATAAAAGGCAACCGTAATAACGCGTTCACCATTTAGTTACATGCTTCATGAGATTCAACATAATTGCATACAAAAGGGGGCGAGAGCGACGCACGAGCTTCTCCGCCCTCCCTAATTGTAGAAGCCTCTACGCAACCCACATAGAGTGTTCTCGGTTAGGCGCCTCGGGCGTGGTCGGGTCGTTGTAGTGGCACGCACATATGCGGCCGTGGTTGGCACAAGAAGATGCGGATCATAGGAACTTCCTATGTTCACGACCTCCTCATTGCCCCTCTCGCCGAGCATCTATTGGCGGAGGTCGCCATTTTGCTCGCTCAGATCGTCAATTTGTGCCTCCAAATGAAAGATTCGGTTCCACAATACATCCACGCATCGCACAACAAAGTCGCTCATGGGGAGGATCGATCCAATGGGTGAAGTTGCATTTCACCATCCGCTATAAGGGGCGGTTAGTATGGACGATGTATTACCAAGAATATAAACAAAACTATTTACCCCGAGTATGGGCGTGAAGAAACGCCGCCCACCATCGAAGGGCCGTCTATCGCCGCGCGATAGCGCCCTCCTCGTGGTTCGCATTTCGCCACTTAGGTTGAGCACGCTTGTTCGGCATCAACCGATGGTTAGGGCAAGTCCTCCATCCTTTCGGAGAAGGTCCGGCCGGTGAACCCGTTGATCGGGTCCTCGGCGTCGCCATCGATGTTATCAGAAACGGAGAAGGTTCTTCCTTCTACGGTTTGAAGGGTCGAGTGGTCGTAATTCAACGTGGGCGTGCATTTTATAGACCCGCGGGAGACTATCAAAGCGGGTTTGCGCAGGATAAGACCACACGGCACCTTTGTGCAAAGGATAAGACGACACGGGCGCCTTTATGCAATGACAAGACCACACGGGCAGCTTTGTGCAAAGATAAGACAAAAGGAGACAATTTTCTCCAAAGGACAAGACCACACGGGCGGCTTTGCAAACTCACAAGACCACACGGGCGCTTTTACGCAGTGATAAGACCAAAGGAGATTTCGCAAAGGACAAGACCACACGGGCGGCTTTTGCAAACCGACAAGACCACACGGGCAGCTTTTTATGCGCAGATGATAAGACCGAAGGAGACAGCTTTATGCAAAGGACAAGACTACACGGCCCAGCTTTTATGCGCGAAGGACAAGACCACACGGTGCGCCTTTGCGTAGTGATAAGACCAAACGAGACAGACTTTATGCAGCTTTAGGGTTTAGGTTTAGGTTAGGCTTTTCAGATCGACTTGACAACCCCGACCACGCCGCCACTTTTTAAGACCGATAAGACAAAGACTTCGCAAAGCAAGCCATGACTTGTCATCTTTGAAAGTAAGAGGTGACAACACTATGCCTCGCCAAACTTTTCGACCGACTTGACAACACTCTACCTCGCCGACTTTTCGTAATTAAAAACAGACTCTCTACTGCATGAAATTAACCACACCATGCCAACCATGGAGCTTATAAAAGAGGGTTGCACCAAACCCAACTCTACACAACACTACACAACACATACCCACTATGGACTCTTCGCAAACTTCTACGCGAGGTTGTTGAAGAAGAAAAAGTGGCTTAAGCGAAGAGGAATCGCCATAATACCCAGATAACTCAATGAAAGATGCTCCAAGACCACCACGCCTTCCGATCCCGCAGCAGGTGTGTGTGGCTAACCGCAGAGATCATTCACCCACACACCTGCACACACGCCGGGCGCATTACGGATGCGCATCACCGTAAGTGTTTCTTTCACAGACGATTTTCGTCTCCCAACGCTCAATTCCTTAAATTTTAACTTCATCCCCACGTAATGGCAGCCGAGATGCGCCGCCACTTCTTCCAAAGGATCGACGGCCCGAGATGTACGACAGGCATTCATCCAAACAGGCATCTGCCGAACTACTCGGTGCGGCCGAGAACTTCGTCGGTGGAAACCTTACGCATCGGACCTGCTCAGAGGCACCGGCGAGCCCAAGATCGCCGGCATAATCCATATCGACGACGCCGCTTATCGATATTTTTACATCCTTATTACGTAAGATTTCGCACGGTGTACTTACATCCATCATACAATCGCAGACATGGACAACTTCGACATACCACCGACGTGCAAATTCCGCGACAAAGGCAAGGAAAGGCTCATGCGGTTGACTCGCCGCCACAAACAGATCCGCTGTTCCGGGCGTAATCCGTATGGACGACGTGAGTTACGAAGAATTTACATCATTCTTACGATTTTCACTATACGGTGCCCTTACATCACGGAATCGCAGGACATGGACGACTTCGACATACCAGCCCGACGTGGACAGTCCCGCGACAAGGGCAAGGGAAAGGCTCATGCGGCTGAACCCGACCGCCACAGCGTATCCGGTCGCCCGAGCGTAATCCGTATCGACGACGTGAGTTATGAAGAATGTAAATCCTTTTCACAATTTCAAATATACGGTGCACTTACATCATGGAATCGCAGGATATGGACGACTTCGATATACCGCCCGACGTGGACACTCCCGCCACAAGGGAAGGGAAGGCCGCCGGAGTTCAACGCCAAGCCGGCAAGGATGGGAAAATGGCCCCGGTCCACGCAGTAGGTCAGGTCATTACGTAGTACTCCCGCCCTACCCCCATGTTTTTACTATCCCCTAAAGGCATGTATACTTACATGGTCCGGATGCTTGTGTCACAATGTACCGTAGTAGTAGCGAGGATGACTAAAGCAATTAGCCAACCATCATGCCATGTAACGTGCTTCTATACGCGACTCTAATGTAGTTCTCGTTCCGAGACCCATCAAAGCAAGACTATATTGCAAGTATGCCTCTTCTAGTGGAATCCCGAGAAAGAACCATTCGCACCGACATTGAATCCTCCATATTTTAGGCCATCTTCATAATCACAATGAGCGTTCTCAAATTTCTTCACTTATATTCTCAGATAAGCTCCATAAAGTACGACATCGACTACGTGCCTACATACGCATATACGCTCAGACGACTTCATCGAGGAGAGACTCTCGCGCGATCGTAATATCACTTACCTTTGTATTTACATATCATTATCGCCTCAATCGCCCTCACAAAATTCAACAAAATTTACCGACTACAACAATATACAACGATCACAAAATGTTATTGCGAGTCGACAAATTTCATTACCCATGATATTGTACGAAAATAACAAATGCACCAACCAACATCGTGACAACACTATTATTTTCAAAATAAATAACATCATATAATCGATTTGCTAAATTTAATTAACCTACCAAATGTAATATTCATTACAACCAATTAAACAATAATTAAAAGGAAAAAAGCAAGTGGGGGCTCCTTATCGCCATAGGGTTGGGCGATCGACTCGTCGCCATAGGGTTGGGCGATCGACTGCCGCCTTGGATTAGACGATCGAAGCGGCAATGCTCGGGAGAAACCGCCGCCTAACCGTTTCGGGCGATCGCATTGAAATCGCTTAAGCATTGGGCGACAGACGTATATTTTTGTAAAAAACAAATTTGCCGAAATATTTTTGATATTTCGAATAAAAAATAGATTATTCAAAAAAAAAATTCATTCCCTGCTTTAGCAGTCCAGCTTACAATACAAGCCATACGTGGCTGAAAAACAGAAGAGAGCGTGGGCACCATTGGAGCAACTTGTTACCGTATTGTTTTGGGATTTTTTGGTTATTTTCCGACACCGATCTAAACAGGATGAGATGGCACATTTATCAGATTTTCAGGCGTTTCATCTGGAATTTTGGTTTATTGTCAAAAGAAAGAGTAGAATTTTAGCAATGCTGCGCGCACAGACATTGTCAAGATACGGTTGATCGTACCCATTTAGGTATCTCCCATATCTCCCAGGTCTCATATAAACATCAATATAGATCCGGATAATTAAACCCAAATTTTAGTTGTGACCAAAACCAGGGCATTACCAAAACTACGGCAAAGTAGGAGTGTTTGGATCACAACCATGCGATATATTGGTTTGAAGAGAAAAAAAAGGCCAAAATTCTCCTACTTGTAGGTATGACAGGTGGGTCCCATATATCATCAATGTTTTGCATTATCAAAATATATTCAATAATTAGTCTTGTTTTGTTAATCTCGTCAAAAGAAGTATGACCGTTTAAACAGACATAATTTGAAACGTTGTAATCAAACAAATACTCATTTAATGTACCAAAAACAGCTTGCCTTGTAACTTTGCATGGGCAGGGAGGGCTGCCACTTTTGGGGCGTTTGATTTGGCTGCCCAAGGTTCGCCGCCCAGGAAAAAGATTAGAAAGACAAGGGCGCTATCAAATTCTTCTAGAGCAAGCCAAAATTTGGTATTAAACTAAATAAGGGCCAAAATACAAGGGTAATACTATAATTTAGTAGGGTTGAGCTGGGCATTGAAAACCAAACTAGTCCTAGCTTAATTACCGCTGCAATTGGTTCTGTCATTGTGCCAAAACCAAAATAAATTATTAAAGTGTACAATCAAACCATGATAGTATGCTCCAACTTATATATCACTACCTCCATTCTTTTATAAATGACGCTCTAGAGAGCAAAACAATGCAGAGGGACGTCTTGTATTTTAATACGGAGGGAGTACATTTCAACAAAGATCTAGAAAAAAATTTACACAGGGCGTTCTTGGGAGTTCAGAGTTCAGACTGGAGAGGCCAACCGCGCAAGTCTCGGTGTCTCCCGATCGGCATGACCCCCAACTAAACCCCGTGGCCCCTGCCCATTTGAACCCTGGGCCGCGCGGCGCGCGGCCAAACCGCCTAACCACGCCAAATGCGCAATGCCGCCACCGCTGCGGCCCTACCCGCCGCCGCCTCCCTCCCCCACCAATGCTCCCTCCTCCTCCGGCACCTCGCCGCGCGCCACTCCCCGGCCCCGGCCTCCCCCTCCTCCTTCCTCTGCGCCCTCCGCTGCCTCCACGCCCGCCTCCTCACCGCCGCGCTCCTCCACGCCCCGTCCCACCCCCACCTCACCCTCCGCCTCCTCCACCTCTACACCCTCTCCCCCGACCTCACCACACCCGCGCTCCTCTTCCGCACCGACCCCGGCCCCGTTGCCGCTACCTCCCTCGTCGTCTCGCACGCCGCCGCCGGCCGCCTCCGCGACGCCGCCTCCTTCTTCGACTCCGTCCCGCCCGCACGCCGCGACACTGTGCTCCACAATGCCATGATCTCCGCGTTTGCACGCGCATCCCTCGCCGCGCCCGCGGTATCCGTGTTCCGCTCCCTGCTCGACTCCGATTCCCTTCGCCCCGACGACTACTCCTGCACAGCACTCCTCAGCGCCGTCGGCCAGATGCACAACCTCGCCGCATCGCACTGCACGCAGCTGCACTGCACCGTGCTCAAGGTCGGCGCCGGGGCTGTCTTGTCGGTGTCTAACGCACTCATTGCGATGTACATGAAATGTGATGCGCCTGAGGCGTCGCGGGACGCACGGAAGGTGCTTGACGAAATGCCGGATAAGGATGAGCTCACATGGACCACTATGGTCGTGGGCTATGTGAGGAGAGGCGATGTTGATGCTGCTAGATCAGTTTTTGAGGAGGTTGATGGAAAGATCGATGTCGTGTGGAATGCGATGATTTCAGGGTATGTGCAATCGGGAATGTTTGCAGAGGCGTTCGAGCTGTTCAGGAGGATGGTGTTGAAAAGGATGCCGCTTGATGAGTTCACATTTACTAGTGTCCTGAGTGCGTGTGCAAATGCTGAGTTCTTTGTGCATGGGAAGTCCGTCCATGGGCATATCATTCGGTTGCAGCCAGATTTTGTTCCTGAGGCAGCTTTGCCTATTAACAATGCGTTGGTGACCTTGTACTCGAAGGGTGGGAAGTTTGCTATTGCGAAAAGGATATTTTACAGTATGAAACTGAAGGATGTCGTTTCTTGGAACACCATTTTGTCGGGGCATGTTGAGAGTGGTTGTTTGGACAATGCAGCTGAGGTATTTAAGGAGATGCCATATAAAAATGAGTTGTCATGGATGGTAATGATCTCAGGATTTGTCCATGGAGGGTTAGCAGAAGATGCTCTGAAGCTGTTTAACCAGATGAGGGCTGAGGATGTCAAGCCATGCGATTACACCTATGCTGGTGCAATAGCCGCGTGTGGTGAACTTGGGGCGCTGAAGCATGGAAAGCAGCTCCACGCACATCTTTTGCAGTGTGGTTTTGAGGCAAGCAATTCTGCAGGAAATGCACTTCTAACCATGTATGCTAAATGCGGTGCTGTGAAGGATGCTCGTCTTGTGTTCCTTGTGATGCCCAATGTTGACTCTGTCTCATGGAATGCCATGATTTCAGCCCTTGGGCAGCATGGACACGGTAGAGAGGCACTTGAGCTATTTGACCAGATGGTTGCTAAAGGCATATATCCTGATCGAATTTCCTTCCTCACAATTTTGACAGCATGCAATCATGCTGGTTTGGTAGACGAAGGATTTCAATATTTTGAATCCATGAAGAGGGACTTTGGCATTACCCCTGGAGAAGATCATTATGCACGGCTGATAGATTTGCTTGGTCGGGCTGGAAGAATTGGAGAAGCTAGAGATTTGATCAAGACAATGCCTTTTGAGCCTACCCCGTCCGTTTGGGAGGCAATTCTCTCTGGCTGTCGTATAAATGGAGATATGGAACTCGGTGCTTATGCAGCAGATCAGCTCTTTAAGATGATACCGCAGCATGATGGCACGTACATCCTACTGTCCAACACATATTCAGCTGCTGGACGTTGGGTAGATGCTGCAAGAGTAAGGAAGCTAATGCGTGATCGTGGGGTGAAGAAGGAGCCTGGGTGCAGCTGGATAGAAGTTGGAAACAAAGTTCATGTGTTTCTTGTCGGTGATACAAAACATCCAGAAGTGCATGAAGTCTACCAATTCCTTGAAATGGTTGGTGCTAAGATGAGAAAGCTGGGATATGTTCCTGATACAAAGTTTGTGCTGCATGATATGGAGCCCCATCAAAAGGAATATGTATTATTTGCGCATAGTGAGAAGTTGGCTGTTGGTTTTGGACTTCTAAAGTTGCCTCCCGGAGCTACAGTTACAGTTCTTAAGAACTTGAGAATATGCGGTGACTGTCATACTGCAATGATATTCATGTCAAGGGCAGTCGGAAGGGAGATTGTTGTTAGGGATGTTAGGCGGTTTCATCATTTCAAGGATGGAGAATGTTCATGTGGTAATTATTGGTGAATATACTTTTTGCTGCCATAGCAGCGCACCTTCTAACAGATGTCCTCCAGGTCCCTGTCTTAACTTTGTTTTACCAGGCATCTTGGCTGTAATAAAACAAGATGCCTTGAATAAAAGAATTTAGGGGCATGGACCAATTCAGGTTTGCTGGCATAGAAACTTGGCTTTTCATGGGAGATCTGTCAACTACGATCTTATGGTCGATGTATCAGTCCATGTTTCATAAATAGCTAACATATTGGTGTGCTAAATACTACTATCAGTACTATGTATGTTGGGACCACAGTGCTGTCAATGATCATCTGGCACAAATCCATTTCGGTAAGCATCAGGCTGTAATTCCTTTGGTATTTCAATTTTGCTTAGGCACAGCGAATTTGCAAACCTAGGCTAGCATTCTTCTCTTTGGTTAAGATCTTAACTAGCAGGGTGGCCCGCGCATGCATGGCTATTTTTTTTACTGCTATCTAATTATGAAATGTACTCCTTAGGTGATTCAGAATATGTTTGATATCGATTTTTGTTACTGCCAATTCTATTAATTTTCTCAAAGTATAAGGTGATCTTTACTGTTCATTAGATTTTACTTGAGACTGTGCCATTAGATTGACATTTTTTTGACGTAAGTTTTTTTTTTGACGTAAGTTTAGATTGACATTTGACATTATATTAAATGCTTGTAGCAAAAATACATGCCGAAGAGTCATTTGTTTTTGAGGGGTCCGAGGAGTCTTAGTTGATGTTGAAGTTTAGGTATAGAAAATATATTTATCAAGCACCCTTTTGGAACACGCTTTTTTCCCCGATTCCTACGAGAATTGAACCCCTTTTTTTGTGGATTTCCTGCGTTTCAAACGGGCGTGAGTGCATTACTCCCTCCGGTTACAAAAGATTGATGTTTTGGGCAATGACACGGTAATCAAAATGCTTGACCACTATGTTTTTATTGTAATTAAATCAATCTCTACTACAATATAAGCCGTTAAACTATAGTGTTAACTTAAAACTACAGTCCAAAACCTATGTGATAAATCTTGACCACCAAATTAGAGGTGTATATATATTTTTTTCAGTTGATATGGAGTTTCTCAAGATGAATCTATTACCTCCAATTATTTTTTTCTAGAAAAATATAAAGTATTGTTTCACTCCATGCAATTCTTCTTGTTTGCGAGGGATTTCCCCGGCAGTTCGAGAATATAGTGATTTCATAAGTTACTGTTTAGAGAGTACAAAAGGGTAAGTGACCAGACAAAAAAATTTAAATAGCGTTTGATCTGCTCTAGGATTGAGACTCTTCTAAGTTCAACTCATGCGAGTTAAAGAGATATTGCAGCATAGTTGAGTATAAATCAGAATTTTCAATTCTAGAAGAGAAAGTGCTTACCTTGCCTTCAGTGGAGTATTGGACCAGCTCTTATAACATGCTTACTGGCATGCCTAATTTAACCACTCTGAAATATTAGCACCAACTTCTATTCTAATAGTCAAACTGAAATCGACACGAAAGGCAACGCAACTTTTCCTCTTAGATTGCCTAATCAGCCATACGAAGATCCAATTAGCACTAAGCTACGAACTTTACTCCTTTATCTGGTATTGCTTCATGCTTGCTTCGATTTCTTCATGAAGTATCTTAAGTTGATTAGTACGACAGCTAACCGATTAATCACCATCCTCAGCTTTGGGCTTCGTCAATTGCTGGTGTCGAATATACCAAGCTTCCCACCGATAGATCCTTTCTCCGTTTGACCGCATGTGCACAACTCCAAGCTTCACACCGATAGTAACTCTCGTGTTTATGCTCACAAACAAATCACGGAGAGTTGGCCGGAATTGTTTGTTTTGCGCACGCACACGACTTGCGGTTCCGGTGTTCCTTAACTGCATGTTTTGGTTGAATGTGTTGAGGCAATGTAAGAGCATGTTCAATGCATGTGCTTAGAGATGTGTTTAGCAAAGAAAAACTGATTGTTCTTGTCATGTAGGACATTTACGATGCTTATTTTGTAGAATCGATGCTTGATTAGGCACCGATGCTTAAGAGGTGGTTATGTATATGACTCTATATAATTAATAGATAATACAATCATCTAAACACCTACAAAATATATACTTGCATTGGAGAAAACGACTTTTACATAGGTATTTGATGACGTGAGTATATTTTCTTTCTTTAAGCACTCGTATATAAACATCATGCATTATACATACCTTAAGTTAATACCACAAATCCACGACAAGGCTCCATTTGGAACGCGGAAAATTTCCCCGTTTCCTTTGAGAATTGATGGGGCTGTTTGGAATGCAAGAATTTTTCGTAATTTATGCGAGAATTGACATGTTTTCTTCAAACAGGCCTGAAAACGGTTTCCTGTAAAATTCTTACAAATTTTTTGTGTTTCAAATATGGCCTAATTTATCTCACGATGATGAGGCGGGTTCGTTTATCTAATTAACGCATGCGACATTGGTGGCCCATCTATTGGCCTTCCACGATGGCATGCCAAAACCATAAATTTTTTTTACGAAAATAGCATGAGAGCTTGCCCCAACAAGGCAACAATCAGCGTCCCCGCCTGGCCTATCATACAACACTAGTGGCCTGCAAGCGCCTTTCGCCTTAGCGCGCGGCGGAAGATGCAGCGTTGACGTCGAATATATAGATGCTAATACAAATAGGACAAAGATGAGTGCGAAGAATCAATAAAACCCCATAAAGATTGAACGTACTATTGCCTTGCTCAGTACCGGAACCATATCGACCATATTGTAGGTTGAACTATGGCCGTAGTTCTCATGTACACAAAAGGCATGAAGAGAACTGCAGTAGCAACTACGCTGCACGAACAACAAAGGCAAGCGTAAATGTGATTGTTTAGTGTTGACAAAAGGACGTCATGTGTGGTGCTATCACCGGCGAAGCCAGGGATTACATAAGGTTTTAGAGCAAGCAGTGTCGTAAACATGTTATTACATTTAGGTTGATCACACTGTACGTTCCGTAAGTCGGTAATGTAATCGTGCACTAGCTACAAAAGAAGCCTGTAGATCCTATTGTCGGCCTGCAAAGTAGATCATACCTATGTAGTGTAGAAACTGAATAGATGTTGCGCGACATAACCACATCGGGCAGGATGTGCTGCAGGAACAACAGGAAGGGAGTAAATCGTTTAACAGACTACACCAGCGAATAGATTTGAGAATGGTAAACCTGTGTGGAATAGGGAAAAGCGATTACGGACGGAAAAACAAGTGTACATAATATACCTGTAATTCAGTGGCTTTCTTTTTTATCCGGATGATTCTTCTTCACAGCACAAGAGGCTGCCGTGTGCCCGTGTCGGCAGATAATGCACGCCTTGAGTTGCGTAGCATATGCAATACATAAGAAGTGGATATATGTGAGAGTAAACACATCATAGTGGAGCAAAAGTCAGGGAATATTGGGGAAAAGGGGAAGAAATAGAGGGAAACAAACTATTATTTTCTGTGAACAGTTGATTACATTTCCTTTTTTTCGAAGGTCGAATCAACTGGTCTATCTTTGTTGGCGTAGACAGCATTGACCATAGAATGGCACTCACTCTCTAGACTCTGTAATGAGCACATGTTTGATTAGGTAAGTATGGAAGGGTATAGAACCTTTGCGAGCAGGATAATGACATAGAGGATAAATCGATATCAGTAGGAAGGAAATATCAAAGGAATAGATGGTGGCACTTATGACCTGCTTGGAAGCGGTGGACGGTTCAAAAAGCCTTTTTCGAGTAAAGGGCACTGCAACATGTGGCTCTTTTATCCTGCTAATATGGGAGAATAGCACTGCTATATGAAGCATGATAGAGAAAAACGGGAAACATTAGAGTAGCTATAGACAGAGTGAGAGCAAGGGAAATATACCTGGGATGTTCTTCTATTCTGGTGGCGCATAGCCGGTGTGGAGAAGGCGGTGTTTGCTTTGGTGCCTGTACATGCATGAGTATACAGTGTCTTAGAAGGCAAAAGTAGTGTAGCTAACTTTGGTGACCAAGTGAATAGAATAACAATCTATTATAAAGAACAGTGCCCATGGGAAGCTATGCAGAGGTCCAAACATTCTTATGAACACAATAGAAGAAAGAGCAATAAGCACCCTTGGTTGTGTATGGCAAATAACAAAAATGGTACATAGTGAAAGATATATGCATAAGTAAAAGAAACAGTAATGTGTAGGCAACATATGTGATCATCTATAGAGGGTTTATGAAATAGCGCTAAAGATTATTGGAGAAGGAAATACCTCTGGAGTGGAGGATACTTAATGAGGTCTATCAGTCCCAATCTTCAGCGGAGTTTGAATAATGTGTTCAGATACCGCCGTCAGTTTATCAGAGCTTTCAGGAGCTGTTTCTTCAAGTTGGAGAATAGGATTTGTAATCTCGTATGAAGGCGATGCAACATGCACTGAAGCACATTGCACCCCTCCCTTACCAAAGCCAAATACGTCACCCATCATGTTAGGAGGAAATCATCGCATTCCAAGCATTGATCCTGCACCGTGTAGCATCGGCATATGAGGCTGCCACATTGCACCCCTCCCTTTCCCCCTTCCTTGAGTAGTTGGGCCATTTCTCGCGTCTTCCTCCTCACTTTTCTCTTCTTCATTGTCATCAAATAGCACAATATCTTGGTTGTCAACTACCTCATCAACACCAACTCCCTTTGCCTTTTCTTCCTCCCTATTGGTCTCTACAACGATTAACACAACCTAAAAACAAAATTCAAAATTTCAACTGATTGGAATGAGCAATTGGCAAGTGAAAAATAAAAGTGGAGTCTACATGGGATCAGCAAAAAACGTTTGAACCAAACATAAGTGTATCAGAAGATATAAATAGTCAAAATGCCATATAATGCAAAAAAAAGAAGAAGGAAAAACCAAGATAAATCCTCTAAACATGTGAGACCCTAAATTCAAAATCTTTCCTTGCACAAGCTAAGTAGATTAGTTTCAAAATTCCATAGCCCCAAATTTGGCAAAAACAAAGTCCCAGATGGAGAGATCAATGCAATGTTTTTGTTCAAGTCAAAGAGCATTAACCATCTACCAAAAAAATTACAACATAGATAATGGTACTTTTGAGTTGTGTAAATTTACTACAACTTAGCTAGCCTGGATATTTAGTATCTCGGTCATTCCAATCTAATCTTGCAAACCATGAGAACTAAATGACAAACATGAGCGACCGTATGAGGTGAATGACATAGGCAGGAACGAAACCGTGAACTAGACAGGTGGGCCTATGGGAGAAGCTGCAACAAGGGAAAGAGCAGGGTGGATGTATGTACAACAAACGTGACCATCCTACGACCGCACAAATAGGCCAGAACGTGAGCTGCAGGCAGCCCCCCCCCCCCACCCACAAAGATAGAAAAGAGCAAGATCGATGTTCACCTGACATGTCAATATACGAGGTAATAAAAACATTAGAAGCAGCTGAATAGCAATAGCACAATAACTGTATCATACAATAAGCTCCCCTTTAGTTGTGCCTTTTCTCTCTACTCTTTAGTCATGCCTCATATGATTCCGTGTGGACAGGGTGTAATGGGACGTGTGGGCGGTATAGTGGCCATCAAGTAGGCTCAATACGTCAGATACAGGCACGCGCGATGGGATTTCTAAAACATGTAGCTTTGCAATTGTTGGAAGAATAATTCATCCCTTATGTTGACAGTGCCCTGCTCTGTGACTGATACACGTACAGGTCCAATTGATGCAGTTATACTCATAGAAGACTGTAACACCCCTCACTTGTACTCATAGACTAGTCATCCCCTAAGGGGTATTTTGGTCATTTGTACAGGCCCAAGAGCCTATAAATAGCCCATGTGTCTCTCATTTGGGGGAGCTCTCTTGAGCAATATAAAGAAAGACATCAGGTGAGCCTCCGGGAGGAACCCTCGAACCCCCGTAGGCCACCGACAGGAGTAAGGCGGTCCTCTCGGACCCCTAAACCTATATAAACCCCTGTGTCACTCTTGCACTCGTGGACGACGACCCGTAACACAGCCGACGTCCACCCCCTCACTTGTGTTTGGTTTTTACACCATCAACAGCGATACATCTAGCCCATAAATCTGGAGTTCAAACTAAAGTTACTTAACTCTCTAGCGGCTAAAAATTTACATTTCAGAGTATGGTTTGAAATATGCAATACAAGTAGGAACTAAAGCATTGTCCAAACAGATTTTTGGCAAGTGATGAATTGAGAATGGCAAAAGAAGAAATAGTCAAACATTGGAAGAGATAATTCATTACAAGGCTATGATTTTTACAGCTAAAACAAGAAGCAACTACCTAAGAAAAATGAAACCAGCTATAATACAAATATATTTCTGTAGCACGGTTCTTACCTCACATATTCATGACCCCATGAGCCAATGTCACCTTCAGAGCCCAATAAACGATACTTCATGCTCTCCTGAAACAATTAAAAGGTAGAAAACAAATTTAAGCAGGCTACCTAAATTGTGGTCGAATGAAAACAACTGAAGACGTTTTCAAACAAGGAAATATCTTGTCCAGAACAAAGGAACAAAATTTTATTATGGCAGGCACATACTCTTTCTCCTTCAAGAGACATTGTCAAGGTTAACACTGATAGTATGTCTGCCATGTATTTGCGCAAAACAGTATAAAGGAGGTATCAGCACTGTACGGGAGTGAAGTTTAGACCATAGTAATACTGGGAGACCAACAATCCACTCATACCTTTATATCAGATTCTGGCATGGTTTTAAAGTATGACTTGAGGGTTCCATATTGTGGGCGGAGCAATTTTAGAGGCTTCATATGAGAACCTAAAACTCAAATTAATCTAAACAACCATAACAGTAACAAGAAATAGTATTAAGCAGTAAATTACAGACTAATATTGAACACATCGTAAATTAGTTTAATACAAGATTATATTATCAAGAGTTTACAACAGGACTTCTAAATAAAAAAATTACAACATCGATACAAGCTTAAAGTCAATTACAAGAATTCATTACAATCGGAAGTAAAACATTAATACAAACTCTGAGTTAATTACAAGAATTCATTACATCGGAACAGAATAAAAATTACAACATTGATTTAAAATTACAAAATAAATTCTTGCATGCTTGGTAGCCTGAAGCCCTTACATTTCCTCTGCCCATGCATTGCCAGTAGATCGAACCTTCCACCGCCGACCCAAGAACCTACCACCACTCTATTATGTTGTCAGCAAAAGCCAAAAGACCATTAGCAAACCAAAACCAATAAAATGGAGTTAGAGTAAAAAAGAGATGTCGTCAGAAAACGTGGAGCTCACCGAGATTTTCAGACTGTCCGGGGCCAGTCGGCATCCTCTCACTAAGGTTTGTTTATCATCTAGCAGTTAGAAAAACCAGACACCCACTTTTCTGATTTACCTCAGCCGTAGAAAATCCGAAGCATAGTGCCCTTTGGACCATCAGTCCATGCCCTTTATCCAACCAAACAGCCCCCAGCCCCCCACAGAGAGAATAAGAGATAAGGTGAGGGCAATGTGGGCAAGGTACAGTAGGGAAGAGGGAGAGAGCACAGCCCGAGCCCCAAATAAAAGCCCTCCCTCACAACCATGGTCACCATTGCATTCCCCTTGAACCAGCCGCAACCGAGAGCAAGCCACACTGTCATTCCACAGTAAGAACAAAAGAGCAAGCCGAAGCAACCCACCATAGGATAGTTGAGGGAGAAAGCCGAAGACAAGAACATAGAGGAAGGCAAGGGAGACCACGGCAACTAGTGGACGCCCATGGCCAATTGGAAGCCAGTGGACCGCACACATTCAACAAGAAATCCACAAGCCGACCAAGCCATCAACCAACCAACAGCCCCCGACCAACAAGCTATCTTGTAAGCCCACCATTTTAGCCCTTCCCATTCTATCCCCCTTGGCATCGTAATTTCACACAACACTCGCACTGCACACAACCACCACCGACCGGGCAAAGTGACCAAGAAGGAAGGTGTGCATGCCTTAGTCGGCATGGATACTACGCATCCGGTGGCAAGCCCGCAAGAGACACTGTGCGCCCTCGGAGCCGAAGACAAGACCGAAGCCAACCATGCCACCAAGCCGTCATCACCACCGATGCCGAGGCCGAAGCCCACCATGCCCACCGAAAGACATGGAAACCATCACCATCATACCCAAGAAACCGAAACCACCATCACCATCATACCCAAGAAACCAAAAGCCATGGAAGCCATCACCATCATACCTAAGAAATCGAAACCACTATCACCACCATGCCCAAGAAAACGAAGCCGCCACAACCACCATCACCTTGCCAAAGCCACTCGGCCACCACCGAAGCCCAAGAACCGAGCCACCCCCCCTCAGGCCACCACCAAAACCCCCCGAAAACCCACCAGAAATATCACAAAATATCACCAATCAAAATCAAATCGGCATAAGGGGAAAAGATAAATAAGGGTAAAGAGTAGAGGGGGAACCGTCGGAGTAGCCGAGGAGGGTAGCAACTGCGTGGATCCGGAAGGGAAGCGGCGAAGGGAGCAAACGGGAACTCACCAGGCAGCAACAGAAGTGGCGGTGAAGAACCCGCAAAGGAGACGGCCAAAGTAGACACAGTAACCCACCTAGGAAGGCGACCAAGGCAGCGGCATGGATCCAGAGGGGAGCCGGCGGAGGGAAGCCGTAGGGAGGTTAGCGGCACCAGTGTGGCGCCAGATCTGGACAGGAGAGCAAGAGCCGCCGCAGAAAAGAGAGGAGGGGAGAGGAAGAGGCACCGAGAGAGAGCGAGGGTGTAGTGCGTGCATGTGTGTGTTAAGTGAGAGTGTGTGCAGTGAGTTGTGTGAGTGGTGTTTTGAGTGTGTGTGTGTGTGCGCGCGCGCGCTGCTAGTGTGTGTTTAGTGTTAGTGTGTGTTCAGTGTTGAGTCACTACAACATGAACACCCCTTTAGCAATGCATACATGTGTTGTCAAAAGTCCAAATAAGTGTTGTTATGGTCTGTACCAACACATTTAGTATGTGTTGCCATAGCTGGCGTTGCAAGGGTCTATCACAACACATATCCAAGCGTTGGTAAGAGTTAGAAAAAGCATTGCAATGTAGTAACGGATATAATTAGGCTCTGGCAACACTTCTATGCGTTATTGTTTACGATAACCCAGTTGCTTTCATAATTCATTTTAGAATGTTTATCTAGGTGCAACTATCGGTTAATTTCTAGCCATGCAGATCTTACAACCGGCCGATGTGACCAAATTATTCCATATCCACAAAGCATAAGAACAATGATGACACATAAACAAATAGACTTCATTTCATTGCTTGAAGAACATGATATCCAATATATTGTTTACATCATTAGTCACAATAAAATAAAGGATTTAATTGATATATGCCACTTCAAAGGTGATGTTTCACAACTGTGCCACTGAAAAGTTTTTTCTTCTAAAAATGCCACTCCCTAGTGTAAAGTTTTACACTAGGGAGTGGCATTTTTAGAATTAAAAACTTTTTAGTGGCACATTTGGATCCATGAACTCTGCAATGGCATATATCAAATTTTCCCTAAAATAAAATATGTTACACCCATATAGCTTGAAAATTAAAACTCTAGCTACTTCCACCCATAAGTCAAATGTTTGTCTTCTTCATCACTTCTGTGAATATCCAAATGTAGTAAATCTTCAACCAATCCTTTGGACCTGCAAAGACAATAGTTACTTATTGGTATCAAGTTATAACTAACGAAACTAGATTCAAAGTGCTGAAATTTGAAGTTAAGTAAAAGGAGGATTGATCTTGGACTCAGGCTAGTAGCATGAACAATGTGTATAGTATACCTATGTTTATTCGGTCACAAAAAAAGTATACATCTGCTTTGTTAAATTGGATAATCTTGACAAAGCAATTAGAGTGGGTTGCTCAGCGGTGTAACAAGTTCATATTATAAAGCAAAATTTAGACAAACCAAAATTCCTCAAGGTGATGCCATTTCACAATTTCTTTTTAAAATTTAAAACGCCCTATTCACAATGTATTAAGTAGGCTTCACGAACACGATGTTACTCAAATTGATGAAAGATATTTACATTGACATATCAATGATTAAATTACATCAATAAACGAAATTGATACTGGTTTACAGTGTACCTTCTGTATATATGAAAGCAGGTCAGATAAAAAATTTATTGCATAAAAAGGATACTACATCTCCCAAGGAGCAAGAAGTTTGATTGTCCTTAAGTGGCATCTGCATCAGCAGATCCAATACATCAATCCATATATGTTAATTTTTCTAGTGTCATCCACTAGTAAAAAAGGCATTCAGTTTGGACTTGGGGCCATACACTGGAAGGCCGAAGTTGCAATTGTCCAGTCAAAGCGGATGCTAGCCTAAAAACACATATAGGATATTATTGTAGTATTCATAAGCAAGCCATAAGACAACCTATGTTGAACAGTACAGTGTCACATGATCAAGGGGAACCCTTTCGTTATCAGCTACATATTTGTACATCAATAGAGAGCTAAATGAAACAGCATAAACTCAAAACTAGATTAAATGAGATAATCGGTCTGCTGGTATTTCCTGGTAAGGTCCAATTAAAGAATGCCAACATGCAGTATTAAAAAACTCGAGTAATGTATATACTAGCAAAAGGGTACCCTCACCTCTCTGTAAACACAAGACTTTGATAATTAAACTTACCTTCTGTAACCTCAGAGCTTTACATTCGTCATAATTTACATGGCACAACTTTAGAAGGCCTGCACATTGTTGTCCTTCATCGCACGAGTTCAGAAACTGTATTGAAATGGTTGTCATATATGTGATTAATTCACCATTGTTGTCAATTGAACTAACATAAATAAAGGAATTGGTTAAATTATGACAAATTAGGGATTACATAATCAAGAGAACTTAGAATAGGTAATCTTACTTGGGATCGGGTGAGGCTGGGGCATATATCGATGATGGCCGGGGCATCGCCGGTAAATTGACGAACGTGCAGGCGTCTGACGGTGGAGCCCGATTGACCGATGACGATGTGTATCACCGGCTACTAGCAGAGGGACACTGGACACGGCGACCAACGATGAACAACAAAATGGCGTGGTCATCCGAAATCGGAATCAGAGCGACAACTTGAACCAGATCCAATCGAAGATGGATTGGCGGCGTTGAGAACGGGTGCAGCAGCCGCATGGATCTGGTGTAGGACACCAAAGCCAGCAAAATTAGGATGATCCGTGTAAGGGGTTTAGGGTTTACCGTAGCCGCCGCCGCTCGTCTACCGGTGTTTGCTGCCCCCAGGAGGAGCTTTCTTTGCTCCCGGGGGTGGCCTCTCATCGCAGCCCTGCTCTGCTGCTCCCGGCGTCATCTCGACGATGCACTAACGGGCCTCGATCCGTCGGCATCGCTTCTTGCCTGGAGGTCGCGACTTGCCACCGACGCATCTTCAAGCTCGTTGCCGGATCTGCTCTTCCTCGCCCGACGTCGCCTCGTCTTCATCGGTGAATCGAGCTTCCTCTTCGTCGTCGAGCGCTCGGATCCGAGGCGGCTGCGTACCCCGATTCAACGCCTCTCCGACCGGATCCTCTGCTTCACGCCGTCTCCGCCTCGGTGCAGCTTCGTCGAAGTCTGGGTTGACCGCCTCCGGTGGTAACGTTGAAGTACTACACTCGGCATGGCATGGAGTGGGAGAAGATGATGCAGTGGCAGCGGCAGGGCATGAGTGGGAGGATAGGGCCGGCTTGGCCAAATGCTAGGTCAATTAACAGTTGTAGGCCGGTGGGTTAAAGAGAAAATGTTTGAGGAAGTTACAGCCCACGTCTGATTTATTTGTTTTAGAATTTTTTTATATCTATTTGGCTTAGACGTGGGGGTGGTGGGATTCGCTAACAAATCTGGACGCAACGCTTTTATTTTCCGTTGTTGAGTATGTGTTGCTAGATGGTGGTTCTTGTTGTAGTGAGTGCAGTATAGCGTAGTGTGTATTGTGAGTGCGTGTAGCATTTTGAGTTGTGTGTTGCAAGCGTGTGTCATTAGATTAGGATTAGTCTGATTTAGGAAAAATTCAGGGAACCGGTTACAAGCAACCTGACCATTCTGTCCCAAGCCAACCCAAGCTAGGGGCAAATACGTGTGAATTCTGCGACCTTAGAGTCTAGAGCTAACAGGCCATAGGAAAAATAGTCGTTGGGAAACTCTAAACTAACAGGGATCCAAAAAATTTAATTAAACTAACATCTATTGAAAAAGGGAGCAGCGAGTAATGTAAGCATAATATCACCCCAAATAACTAAGTATTTCTGTTATACGCGTCTGTCGTATAGTTGCAGAAGATGAACCGGCTCAAGCAAGAGTAGCTGATCCAGAATTCATTAACACCGAGCTTTACTACGAATACGAAGGCAAGCCTATTCTCTTGAATATTAACCTAGTTATATTAAATATAAAAGTTACCTTTTTGTATCATTATATATATGTGCATTAAAACTATCTCTCAAAATCAAATCGGATAAAAAAGAAAAGAGATGAAACATGAGAAAACAGTAGTACAATTGAGAGGAGCAGCTGTGCTGTAAGAGAAATACTAGGATGGTAAATGAGGCCCTTGCATAGGAAAGAGAGGGAAGGTGGGACCCTTTACATATGGATAATATATAAGGACTAACAAAACTTTCACTCGGATAAGGGAGCCGTATTTAAGTGCCAACCATTTTTCCATCTTTGGCGGCAAAAAACGCTACCTTGTCATGTTACTATACTCTCCACATCGGGTAAGTAATATAATGCGTGAGTGAGTGAGGAACTCAGGATTGGTAGCGCAAGTCCGGAAGTGGAGGATCCAAGGCGCATATATTAGCGCAGGTGGAGTGTTGTGTGAAGGGAGAACTGGCCCAACCAACACTATTGGAACTCGGTGAAGGACTGGGTGAGCGTCCCAGGACACTGACGGAAAATAGATGGGTGGAGACTTAATCACGTAACGTGAAAAATGTTCCGTACTCTGAACTTGACACCACATCAAAGGAAATGCGGGAGACCTAGCTTAAAGAGGGCTCAGAGTAGCTATAGGTAAAGTGGTACAAGCCTGCGTAGTGCTATATAAAACTATGAATTCATGTCTGTCTCCTCGATTGGAGGCTACAATGACTGCTAGGGGTCTATCTTCTCACTAAGTGATAAGTAGTCTTTTCATAAATTAAAACATGCCATTTAAATATTAGTAAATTATTTTCCAAAGAAAGAGATGAGCTAGAAAATATGATAATCAACCAGAGAAGAGTCATACAGTGCATCCTTCCTAATAAATGCTTGCTCAGTACACTAGTGCTCATTCTTACTATTACTTCATTTGTTAGATCCTAGTCCAACCGGAGATTATCCCGAGTGGGATGAAGGATACACATGTGCCGAGAAGGCCGCAGGAGTTGAGGGCGCTTACTACAAGGACCAGGGTGAGGTGGACACCCTATTTGACGAGTGGGATGAGTAGACGTCCGATGGAGCAAGGCAGGCAAGTGAGGGGGTTTGTTCCGTTTTGCAGTTGTAATTAAATACTTGTATTAAAGACTATAGCCTTGCGTGGTTACCTGCTGTAATAAAGTACAGTTTCTATCTTATTGTTCTGTTATTTTAACTTTGGTAAGGCTTATTATTCGTTGGAGCGGTATCCTACCGGGCAGACAAATAATAATCCGCTTGCTTAAGTGTTATTACCCTCATGGTAATGACACGAGGCACCACACTTCAGGACAAACGTCATCGAGCTTATGGCTGAATGAATCTTTTGCCTGCTATGGACCAATTTCAGTGGCAACAAAAGGAGTTAGAGCAGCAAGTGGCAGCATTCAACAACACTTCATTAGATAGATGTAACAATACCGGCCAGAAGAACTAAACCCTATGGCATTAACCGAATTCGTAGAGTGATTAGAAATCTAAACCTAGAGCGAGCAGCACAAGCACCACCAAACCTAAGTAGGCTACTGAAATTGGCAAAGCAACACAATTCTAGAACTGAATCGGCTGGTTTCACAAAAGTGAAAAATACCTCATGCTCTCGAGCGCGAGCTTCTGCACGTCGGGATCCGCATTCGAGAGAGTGAAAAATACCTCATGCTCTCCAGCGCGAGCTTCTGCACGCTGGGATCCGTGTCCTACGCCCGTACCACGTAGAGCTTGAGCTGCTCCTTGAGCGCCAAATCCTACTCCAGCTGCGCCCAAACCACCACCATCCAAACACATCAGACAAAGTCAACCCGTAGATTGAATCAATCAACACGAGATCTCGGTTTCTTTCTCCTTAGTACGGGAAAAGGTAAGCGACAACGACGTGAGGCAAGCACAGACGGGAAACCGACGAACACGAAGGAAGCGAACTGAAAAAATGAAAGAAAGTACTGCACTACGAACAACACAAACAGGAGGATAAAGGACCGCAACCAACCAAATCACCGTTGATCCGTAGAGCAATAACATCCTCTTTGGCCACCCAAAAACAGCAGACGAGCCAACGATGAACCGAGCGAGAACCATCTACAAAGGACAAAGGACCACACACAACCAAACGGACATAGATCGAGAGAGGAAGAACACTCTATTCCCCCAAACAAAACCGCGTACGAAAAAATGATAGCCCGACTAAGAACCAACAACAAGAAGAAGGTGAACAAAGAAGGCGAAACCCAATGGCAAGAAGAGGTTGAATGAAGAAGGTGAAACCTGCAGGAAGTGAAACGAAGGCGACAAAAATTGTAGGAAGGAGCAAAGCGAAGGACAACCTGCGGCAAAAACAATTTCTTCACCCAAACAAAACCACAGACAAAGCAGCCATAGCATGAGTAAAAAACCAACGGCAAGAAGAAGCGAAATAAAGAAGGCGAAATCGACAAGAAGCGAAACGAAGGAGGAGAAAATCGTAGGAAGGAGAAAGGTGAAGGACAAGCAGTGGCAACCCAGACAAAGAGGACAAACGGGCGCCGAAAGTTAGGAAGACCGAACAGGAGTGACACAACAAAGGAGAAAGAAACCAAGGGGCGTGGTGGGTAGTAAAAGCTGAGCACATGCACGGGAAATGAGAAATCTACCGCATGGAGCAAATCAGACACACAACCAGGCGACTGAAGCGTGCATAGGCGACCAACTCGAGGCATGACATGCGAAGCCAACGCCGGAGCAGATCGGACATCGGGGACAAAGAAAGCAAAATCGGACGGCCAAGGAGAAAAGGGTAACGTGGCTACCTCACCTGTGCCCCCTTTCAGCCTCCTTTTATAAAGAATGATGTATGCATGAAAGAAAGCCCCACCCGCCTCACTGGACGTCGCGTCCTTAATTCCGCGTCTTTGCACCCGCAGTTGTTCCGCATCTCTGCTCCACCACCCACCACTCACATTCGCTAGGTGGTCAGCATCTTCTAAGTCATATACAAATAGTGAATTTCTACTTGTGGTGACTATTGATTTCCTTCTATGACCAATTATCACACATGCACATTTGGCTATTGGTGGTAATCTATCTAAGTATTGGCAATTTGGCATATCATCGATTAGATAGTCTGTATTACACATATTTTAAGATTGTAGCACATAAATCAAGAACAAGTCAACGAAACAAGCAAATTAGACACGAATCACACCAAGAGAGATTCTACTGAACACAAGCCACACCTACCTGGATCCTTCACTAGTTGTTGTTGTGGTTTACGCCCTCTACTCTCGGCTACCTCCTGCCGTCATGCGCCCCCTTCCAGCCTGCACCCTAGTTGTGCCCTTGGTTGTCATGGCATCGGCACCTCACCTTGCCGACCCGCCGCTTCGGCTGTCGCCCGTTAGTTGCCGTGCACACTCTGGCCCATCGCAACTCGCTTTAGGGTTAGAAGGTGGAGGAGGAGGCGTGAGTCCGTGGGAGGAATGGGAGTTAGACTCGATGTCTCGATTGGTGGTATGATGATTGCCTCCCCTAGTCAATGCTTCTACTGGGTCGGCCAGGCTAGACCCAAATCAACAAAGGGATATGCCACATGCCCAAATCAACAAAGGGATGGCGACGTTTTGTTCTTCGTCTTGTTCCTTACCAGTGGCCGGTGGATGCCAGGGTCTAGGGTTGGGAGGGGGGTCTGGCCGAAGGGGGAGCTGGGGTGGCCGCCCGACCTTGCCACATGAGACAGTCCGCCCTTGTCACCTATGACTATCAATGAATTGATTTTCTCTAACCACATTAAATACGAACATATAGTGTTATAGTATTCTACCATAATTACACATATCTGATCAATCTACACTGATATAATCTAGATCAACCAAATAAATGACATAGTACTTTCTCTTTTTTACTTCGATTGATGTGATAATTTCTAGCCCCTTAAAGTAGACGTGGTGAACAACTTCTCAAACTTAATCAAGATTAGAAAACATGATTGTTGGCGTGCTCTAGTTTCTTTCTCATTGATTAATATAATCTTCACTATTATAATTTGGATTGGTCACCATGATGCTTATAACTTTTATTTCTATATTTCTATTTATTAATTAATATGGAAATTTCAAGCTTCACGGGGGCGCATATAATCGTATATTTGTTCCAGAAAATATATTATCTATTCTAACCTCTCAGAGTCGCATATAATTTTAAATCTGTTTAAGAAAGTCGATTATAAATAATTAATAGAAGAACACATTACTTGTGATGTACGGGCGTCCACATATTCCACTTCGTTGATTTTTCTTGCAGCATGTAAATTAACCACGATCCTGACCAAGTTGATTCATAGCCATGTTGATTCACAGCGATTGAATAGATGGCTTGGTGCTTAGTGACGCGTGCGTCCCATGCGCACAGGAGACTGCATGACCACAGGCCGATCGGGGGCTCTGTGCGCTGCATGGCTTTGCGACGGAAAAGACGGGCCCAAATCTGCTAATCTAACGGCTTAAGCAGCTACACGCGTCCAACGATATATGGCACACGGCACGCCGGCGAGACATTGCCTTTCGATCGGACACAAGGTTTATTTCTTCATCAGTCTATTTATTTTTCTTGGTTTTTAAAAATATTTTAAAGATAATATCTCTTTAACTTTATTTTCAATTCTGACTTATTTGATCATATCATGACCCATGGCGTGACCAAACTGTGTTGTCATGCCACCGATCGCGGCGTGGTCAAACCTACCACGATAGTTATCCGAGCCAGCACGTATCCGTTTTTAGGCTAAATCCTGTCACACCAAAAAAAGTGGCGTGACAACACTCATTTGCCACGCCGAGATCTGTGACGTGACAAAATGCTTTTGCCACGTCACGTGTCGTGGCGTGGACAAAAAAGTTAGAATTTGAAATAAAGTTAGGAAGTGATTATCTTTAAATTAATTATTTTAAATGGATTAAATAAAAAAAATCTAGTATAGTTGCCCTTCTTACGATTGAGCGTATTCGAGGCTAATACATATGAATATTTAGATCTTATACTTGAATAATAGAGTTGTATTCATTCCACAACTCTATCTATAGCTGACTAATCTCCACTTATAATTTGTATTTACCATGATCCACGGTATAAATTTTTATTTTTTTACCGATTAACTTAGTAATTTCTAGCAACTTGTAATGATATATTTCGGATTAGAAGACAGATAGATAGATGGCCTGCCAAATTTAGGCGTCATACTCAGCGAACAGAGGGGACAGATGACAGCAAATGCCTGGGGAACTGGGGGACACGTCACATCAGCTCTCTATGAGGTTTTCAGTCGTTTTCACAACGCTGGCATAGTTGGAGAATCCCTGCATTGAGCTCATCCGCACAAGTATGAATGAATCTTGAAAAATGAAAGGTACAACTGTTATTGTGTTGTTCATTTAACAGGAGAAAATGATTGGTTTTCGCTTATCGTCAGAACTGCTTCTTTAGCAGTGTCATCTTTGTCTTAAAGAATATCATGCATACTGATGAGAAGAACAGTCATGTATGTCTCATCTTACATATGGACTACTTCTGTTCACCTTTCAGCAATGGAACATCGTACTCCTTTTTCCGGGACACGGACAAGCTGAGATGTACCTTAAGCTGCGACGAGGCGACTTGCAAATGCTCTCCTTATAGTAGCGTCAAACTACAGTTTCTATGTACTTTTCGGGACTACGCACGAAAACAGTTCATATGCTGATCCAATAGGATTTTTTTTAATTCTTTGTCAGGGGAAAAAACGAGGGTCTCTGATGTAAAGGTTTTGTTAGAGGAGAGAAGGTGAGATCAACATAGCTTGGTGTCAAGTTTTTCCCCCTTTTGTGTACCCTTCGTAAAGTTCGTATAATCATGTGACAACTCACGTGTTTCTATATGCTTTTTTTTGTCAAATCAAAAGTAAATCGTTGGTACTGTAGTATCACACCGTACTGGACTGACCAATCTTTGACGCACTGGACTGTATCGTCATCGTCATGTCAAACCTGTGATGTCGTTTCTTCGCATCGTGTTTGTCAAAAAATTAGCCCAGGAGGCAGCTACCGCGGAGTGTAGTAGATCGCTACTGCAGCCGCAGCACCCGTTCGAAAGCACGAGCCGCTTGAGCGGGCGGCCCCGCCTTTCGGCATTTGCCATGGCACAGCCCCCACCGCTTCCCGCGTACGTTACGGTGGCGCCGGCGGGAGCGTGGAGCCCACGAGGGTCCGACGCACATGCCCCATGCCCCCTCACGGCTCACCGGTACGGACGGCAAGCGCGGGGGCTATGTCGCTCACACCCCGCAGCTAGATGCGGCACCCGCGCACCTGCGCACCTCAATCCAACCATCGTGCGCGTGAGGCCAGTGCTAGGCAGGGGCGCCAGAGCACGAGGCACGGGTCGTCGAGGGCCCGTCCACAGGTGTCCAGCCGGTGGAGAACTCGGGAGGGCTAGAGTTTCACACCATAATTTCAGGCAACATGCTTTGAGAATCTGATACATCAGAACATTGGACTACACTAAAGGAGCACCTTACTTCACACGTAAAGGCACATCACATTGGACTGAACAGTAGATATTCATTTCGGTCCAGTATTTCTCCAGTATCGCAAAGCATCATAGTACGAGAGCACGTACTCCAAACTACGTGCCATAGTAGTTCACATAGATAGCAGTCCAGCTAAAAAGAGGAAAAAGCCGAGCGGATGCGATTTCGTTTTCCTATCCTTGTTACTCATTCAAGATAGCAGCGTTCTTCCTTTCCTGGAATGCAGAACATCAAGATATTGTTAGTCAATGTTTCGTTGCTGGCATTAGCAAAAGGAGAAGAACAGTGTTATGTATTGCTATTAGCATCCATTATGAAGCCAAATGTCAGCAAAACAGAGGCTATTTCAAAAAAAGAAAGACAGCTAAACAACACGTGCCAAGAGAATGCCCAAAGCTACGCCGAAAGAAATATGCATCACTAGAGAGTTCATCAATTTCCAGTTGAGAGCTCCTATATTAGCATCGTATACCACCATAATCATCTTAAGGTAATGATCAAACCATGATCCCATTCAATTATTATCTCATTAAGCAAAACTGAAGAAAAACAAGGTAGAGTTCAGTGAGAAGTGCCATTCACAGAAAGTGAGAGTACACAGATCACCTGGGCTAAACGACGATCCTTGTTCAGCTTTAAAGCTCTTCCTTTCTCTTCTCCAGACCTAAAGATTTTCTGCAAGTGTTTTTGGGTTGTTTATGATCAGAAATCCATAAGTAGACGAGAAATGTGCAAACAAAATTAATAACAAACTCAAGAGAAGAACCACTCATAAATATTCCCACAAACCAAATCAAATCCTCTTTGTTTATAGCAGCTTCTATAATAATAATCATTGCAAATTAAGGCTATCTATCAGCTCAGCCTCTTACCTTATCAGTGGATGACAGGGTTTCAGCTGTGTCAGTCTTAATGTCAAAGACATCTTGAAGAAGTCCATTTTCCTGTATGGAAAACAATGCTAACATTTGTCACATCAGCAAGTAAATTAGCACAGTGGAAAAATGAATCACTCTGAAAACAGTAACCTGCACGTGCTTCAGAAAGCCTCTCCCAAGAAACCGCTTCAAGAAGTTCAACTGATCATCAAGGGAAAATTTGCTCAAGACGTGTGAAAAATGCAGCAATTCAGGAACCATGGAAAGAAAAAAAAATCAAGCACCTGCATCAATTCAGACCATGATGAAACCCTTAAAACGTCACGCCTTCCAGCAATCTTAAGTGATTCTTCAGGGCACTCACCATACTGGAAAAAGATCATTATCAATGATACGCAAAACAGAACCAAACATTTGAAGATTCAACAAGAATGAAAATGAACCAGACCTTAACAAAATCCAAGATTCGTTGAAACAAATCTCTTTGGTCAGAAAGGTTTTTCTTATCTGCACCTTTCCCCCCTGCCTCCATAGAGAGATTAGAGGCAAGACCTGATATTTTGGTTTTCAATGCTTGCATGTCCAGGAAAAGTTTGCTCTTAGAGCCACCAGTTCCTCCAGTGCCAACATCAGCATCTTCACAAGAGGAAACATCAAGCAGATTTAACTCAAAGCACAAAGCTAATGCTTCACCAGCAGCCATTCGAACAGCCCGATCCTCCGCTTCTAGAAGAGTTGAGAGAAATGCGATTGGCCTAGCAAATACAAGAAATATAAAAATAAGTACTTTTCATGAATTAATAGCTTACCATGAGACAGACAGAGAGAGAGAGGGGGAGGGGGGGGCTGACTCTTTCCAACTATCAATATTTATCCTCCATGAACCAATAGTTGTTAGCAGAAATGTCCAAGCAGATATAGCAGCTGCTAACACAGGTGGTCTTGGTTTCCGGACAGTTCCCACCTACAGAAAGTCAGAAATCCCAAAAATACATTTTGGTCATCGTAGAAAATTGGATGCAGTTCCTTGTTCAATCACTAGTTCATAAAATCTGATTACAAATCAATGGCACCTATACATACATTTGAACCCGATTTTGGATGAATCACATCCCACATGGCTTTCAAAGATAACTCTGTTTCAGCCAGATCAGTTGCACCAACAAATGTGATGACAGCCAAGCAATCAAGAGCCTACAACAGGTCAATTTAGATCCACTTTACTGAAAGTACAAATAAAGTTTGGAAGCCAAAAGAACAAGAAAAGATTCTACATACAGAAATCATCTTTGAAGCATCGGACCAAGTTTGAAGTATCCTAGAAAGTTGTGGATGTGACTCCACCATTATTTCATGCGAGCTACTCCCAGCACCAAGTGTAATAGCTAATAACCCTGCCAGTCCAAAAAAAACCCCCAAAAACAGTGTAAGATATTAACAGTATAGTGTATTGAACTGCAAACTAGTATGAATAGAACAGAAGACAAACCAATGGCACGGGATGCCAGGCAAGCCTCCTTAGTAGATCCCTTCTTCATCGAATTGTTGAATTGACTCAGCAGAGTGACATATCTTCAAAAGAGAAAAATAAATGGATAATGTATTAAACATAGTAGATTCGGATAAAATACATCTTTATTTAAAAAGTGAGCTACCATGATGACACGCAATGTAACAAGCTGGGACTTGATGGTTAAATTTTGAGCTTGAGATGGAAAGTTTTTGCATTTACAAATATGTGTATAGCTGACGGTTAAATAAGTAAATAACTACTATCTACACAATACACATGCAAGCATTAAGAATTTAAGATTGACTAGTTGAATGTAAATAACTTACTTGTTCTCCACAAGACCATGGAGAATAAAACTTTCAAAAGCATCATCCAGTGCAGCCAATGCCGCCTCTCTTGTAGACCCCCTGCTCCAATATAAAAGGTAATATACTAAGTACAGTAAAATTAAAAAAAAACAAGTATGATTATTTCTACATCCTACATGATGGTGCTACATACTGTCGTGCAGCAAATTTAATGAACATCCTACATGATGGTGCTACATACTGTCGTGCAGCAAATTTAATGAACAGGGTTCAACATTCACATCAGCAGTGGAGTTACACATCATCAGATCAACAACAGTATAAGTGGAAGTGTGGTGGGCCTCGTGGCCCTCCCTCTCACCATCATGTAGGAGCAAAAGGTTCTCAACAATTAAGATAAATATAAGAGCATCAAAGCAAGCATCACGTCAAATACATTATACAAAGGATATGTTCTTACTGCAAATATCAATATGATAGTGGCACAGAAGCAGCAAGGTAGAATTAAAAGGCGATTTCCATTCATGTATTTCCCTTCAAATATCCTTACTTGAAGGATTATAGATGCAATGGTAGAACATGTAATAATCAAAACACGAAGAGCATGAAGTTCGCCACAGATAAAACTATTTACTAATGCCATGATTCATTGTTGTCAAAAAGAAACATAGCAGTTCAACAATATGACCACCAAACTAAGATCAGGAAGCAAACACATAAAGCATAGGGCTCCTCGGCCCTCGTAGTTTATGAACATGAACTGATGAACAATCAGGATTAGCTATTATTCCTTTACTTGATCATCAATTCACAGTCAACCAGAACCAGCATAAGGAAACCAACAAGTTGAGCAAATGTATCACCAACTTGCAGTTATTGTTCTTTTATTGAAACCTTCTTGGAAATAACTTTTCAATCATTGAAGTACTCTAATTACTTTTGTACCATCTCCAACTCAAGGTCTTACGAACCTCACAAACTTCACTATGAACAATATAATGCAGCATATAAAGCTAAACTTGTCTACTTCAACTTATTAGATGCCAATTTTCATAAATGAGCTATAGTTGTCGTACAAGTACAATAAATGGAAATTGAACTCTGAAAGGTTTGTTAAGTAAAACATGAAACAGAACTTCATAAAAACAATACAGTGTCATGAATTGCTTCCTATTATTTTCAGACCAACATCAAAGTCCCGCCAAGAATCAAGGAAAAAAGCAACCTCAGCAACTGCAACGACACTATCCACTACTCGATAACCCAGCAACCATAATACGAGCAACAGGATACTACCGCTTACCAATCACCATGTCATAAGTTTGTAGTAATGATAATTTGCAAACTAAACCAAACACTGAGGTAAGCTGCAAACTACTAAGAACTAAAAAGTAAAAAGGACTAGAGGAACGAGTGGAGTCCCACATGAAACCCTGCACCGTTGTGTATCACAGGGCAGGTTAAGAACATTATCCCAAACTATCGATAGAATCAAATATTTCTCTGCCAATTATGAGCGGGTGTCAAAACCATCATCTGCTTGATTATGATGCTATCATGATACACCAAGAACCACACATATCATTACATAAGCACAAGTCGATCAAGCACAGGTTAATCCAAGCAAAGGCTACAGAAACATGCCTGTCACGCCATCTCTGGTTCTCTACCCGAACCAAAACTGAATACTTAACATACAATACCGAAATGCTTACAGCCATAAAGAAAGGATACAGCACTTCACCTCTTCTCGTAGAGAGCGTCGATGTACTTGTCCAGAACGAACTCCTGCGAGTTGACGTGCTCAGTGGCGTACGAGATGGAGAGATCCGACAGCGCCGTGGACGACGAGGCCACGCTGTCGGCGTCGCTGCTGTCCAGCAGGTCGTCCCCGCCGCCGCCGCGGACCTTGCTCTTCTTACCTACAGAACCCACGCCCCAAATCAAAATCAACGCTCAGAACCAAGCACCACCGCAACCCACCAAGAAAAAAGAACACCAAGCAAACGGCGCGGAGAAAAACTTACTCTTCCCCATGGCGAGACCACGCAGCAAGAACCAGAATCACAAGACCGTCCAAGAAACGCGAGACCGTTCTAATAATCGCAAGACACCACCACCACCACGCAAGAACCGCGCAGAAAGAGGGGAGGGAGCCGGGCAGGGGCTCGAATCAGGAGCGGGTGCGGTGGACGCGGAGGGAGTCGTATGAGCAGGAATCGGCGGGGGCGGCGAGATCGAAATGGGAGCGCGAGTCAGAACAGGGGTAGGAGAAGCAGAAGCAGAAGCAGGGGCAGTTCTTGATGGGTTCGGATTGGCCGTGGAGACGCGGAGCTGCCATGTGAGGACGCGAGGGGGACGAACTGGTTGGGGAATGGTTTCCAATTTTTCTCTCGGCTTTTGCTTGAGGAGGCGCTTTCTTCCGGGGGGACGGGGAACTATAAACGAGCGGTGGTGGAGGTTTTGAAGGTTGCGGCGCTGGACGAGACGAGAAGCGAGGGGGAGATCCAGAATGGATGCTAGGGCACGGTAGCTGTTTGCTCCCTCTTTTTTCTTTCTTTTTCTTTTCTTCCTCGTTTTGCATATGGTTTATTTTATTTTTCTTCCAAGTTTTGCTTTTGGTTCTCTAGTTTTTTAGGCCTTTTCCTCGTGATCCAGGTAAGGAAAATACTAAATAAATTAATTAAAAATAGTAATCCAACCATCCAAGGCCTTGTTTTGAACAGGTTATTCTTAGCAAAATGGGTGTGTATTGTCTTATGTAAATTTTCTACAATGTGAACATGCATTTAACTATAAATAGAAATATTCATTTTTTCAATCCGAAAGTAATTCCAGTTACCATCACTGAAACAAATAAATAGCTTTACTGCCCGGATCGGATCCAAAAAGGCATATGGGATGCATGGGACACCGGGTCCAAATTAATTTTTCCTTAGGATCAGTCCATATATACTATGAGTGACACCCCCAACCCAACACAAGTGACACCAGGCCGCACCGCAGACCAAGGCGCAGATGGGGCCAGTAGCATGCAAAGAACGACCCAAAGAAACATGCGACTTAGTCGAGGGCATCCCAACACGCGACAAGGCCACTGGGATAGGAGGCCATAACCTACGAAGCCTATGCAAGCAGCCCAGCACTCCCACAATCCTTCCACGAAGCTGCTCGTATTGGCTCTTCGCATCACGCTAGCGCGCGACTACCCGTCTATTCGACTCGCGAGACTGAGTCTGCAACACGTGTGGCGCGCTAAGCCCCGAACATCGCCCGCTCGCCTAGCTGCCGCCCACCAATCGGTAGAGACCTTGCTCGCCCCCTCGATGCCTTTACCCATCAGCCGCAACTTCGTTTGGTCGAGCTCCTTGACGATAGCGGAACACCAGCGACCGGCAAGGATCAGGTCGAGTCGCGAATTAGCATAGGGTATTGCTTCTTTGTTCTAGTTTTCTCCTAATTCTTCCAATTTCTTTCAAGAAAAAGGGTCTTTTCAATTTGATGATTGTTGTTTTCCCACCAAATATAGGGTTATGTCTTAGGGTTTCAAATTAGGTTTTTGGAATACCAACCAAGTTGCAAATGGGAGGAAAAAATTACAAGCGATCGTAAGTATTTGACTATGATATCAAGTAAGTAAGCTTTTGAGGTATGGACATATGTTTGTACCCTATTGTTCTTGAACGTGACAATATCTAATTGAATTTTCAATTAATCAGCAAATGACAAATAAATATATGGAATGGTTTTTGAAAGGAAAGCGCCATGTAATGTTATTGCTGCGGGGAATTCACCACTAGAAGATAATGGTTCCTTCAGTTTGCTACAATTGATCCATACTATTAGTGGGTTTCTCGATTTTGGTAAGCATTGTCATAGCTACTTCTTTATTATTGTATATTGCTATCAATTATGTAAAAATTGTCGAACACATTACTACTTAATACAATATTACCTAGAAATCATATATGCAGTTATATATATATATATATATATATATATATATATATATATATATATATAAGAAAGTTGTGAATCTCAATCATTTTCACTGTAGTTCCACTCTGTTTACAGCAAAACACACCGTTCAACCGGAGGATGCGCAACCACACAAATGTATCAATCACCTCTACCCCGAGCATAGCTATGAGCCTATGACTAAGAACCTAGAGAGAGATATCAAAATGATAAAATATATGGAACCTCCTGTTACGCGTGAATGGCATCTAATCAGAAATGCGATGGAAAAGATACCTTTGAGTACGGATCGCTCACCGGATATTCTCTTCAGACTTCTTTTCCTCTTGCAGTTGGTTTGGCATTACCGCATAGGCAGGGTCCACGACTCGCTCGTTCAGTCTTTCGCCCGTTCCACGGGCTGGAACGGGTGGGGGATCCAGGTCTTATGGACTTGTCGGCTATCAACTTAACCCTCTTTAAATCATGACATATGACAATACCAATCTTAAAGCCTCCATCTCATTAACTCCCCCTCGACCCACCTTCTTCTTCCTATTTGGCATTATTTTGACCGCCGTTTCCATCTCATTAACGGACAGGACGATGACGCCGCCGTTGATGTGGCGGCAGCACTGCATTACTGCAACCGAGTGCGGTGAGTCGTCGTGGCTTTGCCGATCTTCCACGTCGTGCGGTGCCTGGGCTTCTTGACATGGACGCCATCCAAGTTATTCAGATTATGTAAAGTAGATGAGTTGCATACCAGTCGGCCCAAACAGCACGATTGGATTTCTTTGGCGATTTTCCTGATCGGGGAGGATTTTTAGTATTCCTCCTAATGCCCTTGAATTTCTTGTGCGCAAGCAACAATCAAGTTGATATTGCTAATTAGTTGTCATGGTTGCAAACCAGTGGTAGTTGTGTTGTGATCCAAAATCGAATCCAGTATTCAGTAGCGGACCCAGGAGTTTTAGGATGGGTGTTCGAACTTCGGAGTTAGATTGTTCAGATATGCCGATATCATGAAATATCATTTCCCCAAAAAACACTGATACGACGATATACGTGTATATAATAAAATATAAAAAATATAGAAATTAATGATTTCATATAAGGAAATGGACGATATAAGGCAATCATAATGGCATGAATAACAACAAATTATAGATATCTATTACAGTTGAGGAGGTGGAAACGAGAAATATAGCCATTTTAGCTCCAAGCTTCATATTTTTGCTTAGTTATGTTGTTTTTGCAGGGTGCGGTCAAGACTTGTGCTTAGTGCTTAGCCGTTGTTGTTTTCTTTATTTTTTCTGTTTTGAGTTGTAGCAATTATATTGCTAAAACTTATTTTTCTTCCTCTAATAGTGATTGGTAGAGCTCCTGTCTTCTTTTTCAACAAAAAAAAACCTTATGCTTGGTGCTTGGTCGTTGTTGTTCTCACTTTTTTCTGTTTTGAGTTGTAGCAGTTAGACTGCTAAAACTTATTTTCTTCCTCTAACAGTGATCCGTAGAGCTCCTGCTTTCTTTTTCAATTTTTTTTTGATAGTTGCATACCTTGCTGATCCTGCTCTTTTTCCGTCAGCAAAAACCTCATCTTAAGAATGTTCCTTCCATAGAGCAAAAATTAGCATGTAAACATATATAATAAGGGTCCAACTATCTGTTCGTTGTCCAAGGCAAAGATTGTATTTTTGTATAACATCAATTGGAAAGAATCAAGAAAGCAGAGGAATGGACTAGACTCTAGAAAGAACCAGAGCTGGAGCAGAGCAGATCCAGAGAAAAGAAGTGGTGTGCGCGAGCTGGATATGTTGCTCCCTTTCTGCCGCCACGCTCCCTCCCGGCCACCGCGTTGCTCCCTTGGTGTCGCCCGCTCTATTCCTCCCTGTTTGTCGCGCTGCCACCCGCTTGCTCGCATCGCATCTCTGTTTGCCGTCTTGGTCTTGTTGCCGCCTTCATACTGTCTGCCTCATGCTGTTCTTTGTCGTGGACGTGGCGCCGTGTCCACCGACTGCCGCCGCCAGAGCCCATGCCTCTGTTAGTTCGTCACTTGGAGACCGGAGCCCCCCTCCCCCCCACCACCACCACCGCCCCACACACACACACACAAACAACCACAAGATGAGAGAAAGAGAATAGAGGACACAAATATATAATTTTGGCATAACTAATAACAAATACATCTAATATATCTATCATATACCAGATATTTTGTAAAAGAAAAAGGTGTTCAACTGAACACTTTTAACCCATAGAGGATCCACCCATACCAGTATTGATTTTGATCCTGTCCCTAACCGTCATGCATGATCCATGAACACGTCAATGATCGACAAGAAATATTGTGCGTGTACCTTCAAGCGGAGAAGATGACGCAGGTCAATGGGGAAGCTAATGAGATGGGAGGCTTTAAGATTGGTGTTGCCACATATCACGGTTTAGAGAGGGCCCAAGTTGATATTCTAAAAGACCAGGTCTCGTATGATTTTTTCCCCCGCTAGAACCATGTAGCGTAGGCTCCACCATGCGACCATACCACGCGAGACGCATGGAGCTGTGCACCGCCGCGGTGCGGCGCGGTGCGGTGCCCTTTCGACGGTTGGACCACGAATCCACATTCCACGAGTACTGATGTGCGTCAGCGTCTGGTTCCCTCGCCCGGTGATTTGGTATGGTCGCTCTGAGACGTCCTGTTGGCAACGCACCGGTGTAAGAGTGACCCGAGGCTGCTGAGTTGGGGGATTCCACCAAGTTCACGACGAACACACTCGAGACGCCGTTCCGCATGTGAGTACATGGTCGAGATGCATACGTCTCGGGCCGGCTAGGTTACAGAATCACGCATGCACGTACTAGAAAACGTACGTAATTACCTAACTTTGTTTGTCTTCCTACTTCTCTAGAAAGGTAGAAGATGTGATAAGCTCGGACTGCATTTTAAGTAAAAGAAGCCAAAAAAAAGAGAAGAAGAATCCTAGAGTTCTAGTTATCAGATTCTAAGCAAATGCGCCCGTAATCATTTGGAGCACCAATATTTTATGGGGGCGACTTGCGCCCGGACGTACTATAGGAGTGTTTCTATCGTACATCCATCCTACTCGTCAGATATCATTTAAGACATCAATCTCAATTGTTCGATTCGAAGCAACAAAAAACCTAAAAGTGCAACAATTAGTGTCTAGGTTTGCAATAAATCTTGACCCGGATGCAACAAACACGAAGTAAACGTTTGATCTGCCAACAAAAGTCGCAACAAAAATGATAGCGAATGCAACAATAATTATTAAGTGTGCAACAAAACCCCATTAACAACCCACCTCTCAGCCATCTGATCAACCCTCTCAGTGATGCAACAAATTTATAGGGAGTGCAACAACAATTTATTAGCGCACAACAAAATTCCACTTGATTGCAACAAACACATAGCCACAAAACAATGCAACAAGCCGTCGCGCCACCTCGCACCCACCGACGCCCGTCGCGCGGCCACACACTCTCACTGATGCGTCGTCATGCCTGCTCGACACGCCACTGCCGAGCCACACCACCCTCCCGCATCAATCGCCGAAGATCAACCAACATCATTCGAGTAGTGCACCCAATCAAACGGCCAGTGCAACAGAAATACACGAGCGTGCAACTAAATTTATTAGTAGGCGCAACAAAAAGGGGTACAAAACCCTTGTTCTTCCTCATTCACTTCGGTTGCAACAAAATTCACAGAAAAAGGAAACAACAGGTTCCTACCCGTGCAACAAATTAAACAACAAACTACAACAAAAATACATCTTCCTGGAAAGATACGAAAAAGACATTGCAACAATAAATAACACTTTCCGCAACAATTCGATCAAACACCTGCAACAAACACGTACTTGTAGGAGGAGCACGTGGGTAGCAGCAAGTAGCAGGGCTCGTCGTGGAGGAGGAGGCCGAAACAATGCTTCTTCGCTGGTGCTTGGGGGCGAGGCATGCTGGTTTCGCCGTCAACCGACGTCACCACCCTCGTCGTTGGGTAGCACCCTACTGCCTTGCCCCCCTCGCTCCTCTCGCCGTTTGGTGGATGGCCTCGCTTGAGCGAGATGGGTAGCGACCATGGGAGATGAGGCATCCGCTTGTGTAGCTCCAGCTGCGAAAGCGAAGGGAAAGGGGGAGAGAGAGAGAGAGGGAGAGAGAGAGTAGGAGGACACCAATGAGTGATTGTTTGGGGGTAGAGAGAGACATGTAGGGTAGGGGAGGAATGGGTGGTTGGGCTTGCTCGCACGATGTGGATAAGGTCAGCTGGGCCTTGAGAGATGGAGCACTGTGCAAGTGAAGCGTTTGGACGAACGCTTCACATGAGAGTGTACGAGGACAAGCATTATTCATATTTTATATGAACGTAAGAAAATATCCATTCTCACTAGATATAAGGTCTCTTAGTGGTCGGAGTCTTAAAGCTACTATGTATCTCGGTAGAAAAGCTAATCAAGCAGTAGCATGCAAAGTTTGTGTAGGACCCAGATGGCAATCAGGGGGGGGGGGTGAATGGTGCCTTTAACTTTTCCCCTTAGTATTCATCAATTCTTAACTCCAATAGCTATGAGAAACTATGAAGTTCATGAAGCCAATACTCCAAAGGAAATCACGTTGCTACATTGTTATCGGAAAATGAACAGTAAGAACAGAACCGTTTCAGCACTATTTCATATCCGAAAATCGACAAAACTTTTGATCCACAAGTCCAAATGACTTGAAACTTAACCCAAGGCTAGATCATGACCTTAGGAACCTATCCCAATAGAAAAATCTGAAAGGACTTGAGAGAATTTGGATCTTTTGGTTCGAAAAGCTCTGTTGCACCAAAACTGGTTCAAAACCAAAAATTGAGCTAACTCTCAAACCAAAACTCCAAATGACTTGAAATTTGGTATGCACCCTATTTAGGATGTCGGGAACATATTCCAATCAACGATCGAGAAAATTGTTGCAAAAGTTATGACATTTTCCTATTTGAAGGAAAGTTGCACAAAATCGGGGTAAAAACCAAAGATGGTGAATACAACTTGCTCGTGGATGGATGATGGCCAGGATGGCTCTAGATATATTCCCACATATCACAGCAAGCAAGAACATCAAAGAAATCAAGGCAAAAATAGCTAGATCAAGAAATCACTTGGAGATGTCAAAGAGAGTAAAAACTGGGTTTCTTCATAAATCTTGCCATGAAAGTGTCTAGATGGGCAGAGATTGATTTCCAAAGGTTATCTTCATCTCTTACACGTCCTTGGCACAACAAGATCAAGAAGGAAAGGGAGATGGGGAAAACCAACCAAATCAAGAGCAAATCAATCAACACAAAAGAGATTCATGGAGATAAACAAGGATTGATGTATTACTACTTGAGGATGAAGGTTTTACAACCGCTCCACTTGGAGGACAAGAGAGCACACCATAGCACTCGATTTCTCTCAAACCCTGACCCTAGAACTCATGAACCCTAGGTCTCAAGAGAGGATGGTTGGATGAATGACCATAAGTCTCCATCCCAACCCCTTAAATAGATGGACTAACCAGCCATATCCAACCCTTAGTGGATACTATCCACTTAGCACAATGGGGGAAACCCGATAACCCCCCTCCACACGGGTTTTAACTCACTCTACTGTTATGCATGCTTTTCAAAGCGCATAAGACCGAATCCGCAAAGTCCTTAGCCTTGATCCAACTTGATCATACCAGCTTCTCCATGACCTAAACCATCTTTCCAAATGCCGCCCAAGGGCCACGGTTTTCTACTGAAGCAGTTTTCGGTATTTTGGTCAAACTACCAAAATACCCTTCCTTAACGCGGTTTTCTCCATCCATTGCAAGCAATCGCTATGCTTGCCATGTGTAGATGCACCACTGGCTTGCTGCGCATCGGCAAATCTCTCCCGTTCTGGTTCCACCGGACCACGCCTCACTTGGACCAACTAAGCCACATGGTGCAATCCCGTCGTTCGAATTGAACTTCTCTTCAACATTTCCCGCCTTTCTCGTGCTATGCTTGAGATCACCACCCCACCCGACATCCTCGATCGTTCTGGACCTCAGCTCCTCCATGAGCTTAGCCTCAATCCTTGCCGTTGATCGTGGTTGACTCCAAGCGACCCTGCACATCCAAAGACAAAGAAATCGTTTTCAGACACAAGTTCTTCACAACTTGACATACGTTAGTAGTAACACGTCTCATGCAACCTATAAACTTTGATGGGAGGCATGACACCGCTAGGATGGGAGGCCGCCGCGAGGGCGTGAGGCCCCGAGGTGCGAGGGCGTGAGGGCATCGCAAGGGCACCATGAGGACGCAAGGCCCTGAGGGTGCGAGGGTGTGAGGCCTTGAGGCGCGAGGCCGTAAGGCCCTGAGGGCGCGAGGGCTTGACGCCGTGAGGGCGAGAGGATCGAGGGCACCGTAAGGGTGCGAGGCCGCGAGGGTGTGAGGGCGCGAGGGTGCGAGGGCGCAAGGCAGCCAGGGCGTGGCTAACGGAGCGCGGTCGCCAGGGCGTGAGGTGGTGATGCCGAGGGGGTTGTCCGAGGGGGATGCCAAAGGGGTGTCGGCGATGCCAGAGGCTGCGCCGAGCCGAAGGCGGAGCAGGCGAGGCGGCGGCCCTTCGGTGGTTGCACAGAGTCGCTCAGGAGGAGGCTGGGCCTGAGACCGGTGTCGGTGCGTGCCGGAGGGATTGGAGCCGCGTGCCTCGCTCCGAAGGGTGTCGCTCATCCCAGGCCATGTGGTATGGGCTTCAGCAGGGGTGCTTTGATATTGCGTCGAGAAACACTTCTCTGTTTTGGGTGTTGTTCGGGTGTATGAGTGAGTGCTTTTGAATAACGTGTATGAGTTGTTCTGTTCTTCTGAACTTCTCTGAAGTTGCTCTTCTGAATTGCACTAACGACTCACTGTAGCTTGTCTCAAAAGATTGATATGAACTTCTCCGATTCGATGAGCTCTGTCATTTGCAAAGTTTGAAATTTGGTGGAGGCGAGGCGTCCCGAGGCCGACGGAGGCGCGGCGGCTGCACGAAGCCAGCACGAAAGTGCCCCGAGGCTGGGGCTCGGGCAGAGGCGAGGCGGCTCGAGGCCGACGGAGGCATGGCGACTGCATGAAGCCGGCGCAAAAGTGCCCTGAGACTGGGGCTCAAGTGGAGGCGAGGTAGCTCATAGCGCCGAGCGTGGCAGGGTGCGTAGAACCTTGGAGCAGTGAGGTGTCGGCGCACAGGTCTTGGAGTGGCGACGGGACGCGCAGGGTGTTGGAGCACAGTGCGCCGGGGCACCCACGTGTCAAGGCGTAGGGTACAGGCGAGGACATCCACGCAACACGAGCGTATAGCGTGTGATTATCCAGCAGGCCTTGAACCACTTCCAGTGGGTTGGTGGCCAAGCACCTGGGGCAAGGGGCTCACGTACGCCCCTTGTGCAGACTTGTCAAAGTATAGAGCATTTTAGATGGGAGGTGGTAGAATTCCTGATAGGATTCCTCAACACTAGCCCCCCTGTCCCTTGGGCGCTTGTAAGGGCGCCCGAGGGGCAAAGAATAATACTGAGGTCTTGTTTCTTGTTGATGAATATATTTGCTGTGGTATGTTGGCAACATTTTTGACGAGCACTTAGCAGGGCATTTTTTCCAGGGCATCAAAGACTTGGCCAAATTTCGGCTTGACGGAAATGCAGACGCTCGAGATTTAGCCAAATTCTAACTCGATGCAGTGCGAGGCACGTGGGCTGAGGAATACACGCAAGCCTACAACTTAGCCAATTTTGGCTTGGTGGGCACGCGGGCATCCAAAGACTTATGCTTAATTTGTGCTTCATATCGCATGAGTGCTCCACGCGAGGGCGGGTACCAAATTACCGCTTCTCATTGGCCCTTAGTGCGGGGTGGTTTTTGTTATTCTATTCCTAAGGCGAAGTACTGGATGCTGAACCACCCCACCGAGGCACAACCTTCAAGGCAGGGGGTGCGTCCGAGCGAAGCCTATGCAGGCAAAGTCATGGACGCATGGCCTCCTCACCGAGGCACAGCCTTCAAGACGGGCGATGTGTCAATGCGAAGCCTATGTATGCGAAGTCGAGAATGTGGGGCTGCCCTGCCGAGGCATAGCCTTCGAGGTAGGCTGCGCGTCGGAGTGAAGCCTGTATAGGCGAAGTCGAGGATGAGGGGCCACCCTGTCGAGGCATAGCCTTCGAGGCGGGCGGCATGTCGGCGCGAAGTCCGTGTAGATGAAGTGATGGACGCGGGGCCACCCTGCTGAGGCATAGCCTTCGAGGCGGATGGCGCGTCGGAGCAAAGGCCGTGTAGGCGAAGTCATGGGTGCGGGGCCACCCTGTCGAGGCAGAGCCTTCGAGGCAGACGATGCGTTGGAGAGAAGCTCGTGTCAGCGAAGTTGTCCTCCTCTTGCTCCGTGGCTTGATGAGAGTCGTCGAAGTAGAGCTCCTCAGAATCGTCGCAGTTCGAGCTAGAAACGTTGCAGGGACATGTAGATAACACGAGCGTCTTTGGAGGGGTGCCCACGAGGCTAAGTTGTGATCACTGAATGGTCAACAGGGGTGGTAGCCCCAGTAGACTTGGAGGCACCCATGAGGCTAACTCATGTGCATCTTGGAGGTGTGCCCACGATAGTAAGTTGTAGGCACACCGGAGGGGCGTCCACGAGACTAAGTCATGGGGCACCGAATTGCCACTAGGGGTGGTAGCCTCCAGTGGATTTGGAGGTGCCCATGAGGCTAACTCATGGGCACCTTGGATGTGTGCCCCCGACAGTATGTCACGGGCACACCGATGATGCCCACGAGGCTAAGTCATGGGGCACCGAATGGCCACTAGGGGGTGGTAGCCCCCCAGTGGACTTGGAGGTGCCCCTGAGACTAACTAATGGGCACCTTGGACGTGTGCCCTCGACAGTAAGTGACGGGCACACCAGTAGTGCCCATGAGGCTAAGTCGTGGGGCATTGAATGACCACTAGGGGCGGTAGCCCCCAGTGGACTTGGAGGTGCCTGAGGCTAACTCATGGGTACCTTGGACGTGTGCCCTCTACAGTAAGTTACGGGCACACCGGTGGTGCCCACGAGGCTAAGTTATGGGGCACCGAATGACCACTAGGGGTGGTAGCCCCCAGTGGACTTGTAAGTGCTCATAAGGCTTACTCATGGGCACCTTGGACGTGTTTCCCCGACAGTAAGTCACAGGCACACCGGTGGCACCTACGAGGCTAAGTCATAGGGCACCGAATGGCCACTGGGGTGGTAACCCCCAGTGGACTTGGAGGTGCCCATGAGGCTAACTTATGGGCACCTTGGACGTGTGCCCTTGACAGTAAGTCACAGGCACACTGGTGGCGCCCACGAAGCTAAGTCATGGGGCACCGAATGACCACTAGGTGTGGTAACCCTCTAGTGGACTTGGAGGTGCCCATGAGCCTAACTCATAGGCACCTTGGTCGTGTGCCCTCGACAGTAAGTCATGGGCACACCGGTGGCACCCACGGGGCTAAGTCGTGGGGGCACCAAATGGCCACTAGGGGTGGTAATTCCCAGTGGACTTGGAGGTGCCCATGAGGCTAACTCATGGGCACCTTGGACGTGTGCCCTCGACAGTTAGTCACGGGCACACCAGTGGTGCCCACGAGGCTAAGTCATGGGGCACCAAACTATGAGGGCGATGGAGCCCTTTTACCCCGTAGGCGGAGTTTTTGTGGTGATTGGGAATGCATGAGAATGGTTAACCCTTGCCAAGCAATGGAGCTAGGCGTGCGGGGACCTGAAGGTCGTTCGACGCGTGGCCTGGAGTCTAAGGGGAACGTGTCCTCAGCACATCCATCAACTTGGTACTGGGCCTAAGTTGTTGCTCATGTCCTAGGTCTTGTAGGACACGAGCCGCCATGGTGGAGGCGAATGACACCCAAGCCACCATGGACTTTTGCTAGGGGAAATTGCGGAGTTCGTACGCCCTACGCACCATGAGGGTGGTCGCTCATGCCCTAGGTCTAATAGGACACGAGCCGCCATGGTGGAGGCGATGGATGCCCAAGCCACCTTGGAATTTTGCTAGGGGAGACCGTAGAGATCATACGCCCTATGCACCATGAGGGTGGTCGTTCATGCCCTAAGTAGGACGCGAGCCGTCGTGGTGGAGGCGACGGACGCCCAAGCCACCTTGGACTTTTGCTAGGAGAGACCGCAGAGGTCGTACGCCCTATGCACCACGAGGGTGGTCGCTCATGCCCTAGGTCCAATAGGACACAAGGAGGCGACGGACACCCAAGCCACCTTGGACTTCATCTAGGGGAGACCACAGAGGTCGTACACCCTATGCACCACGAGGGTGAAATCCCTTGGAGGGAAAGTGTCTCGAGAGCCCATATGGGATTTATATGCCGGGATTGTCCCTTAACAGTATCGCATTAGGGGGTAGCTCTCATAGCAGGCCTTCATGGCTCGCGTCGCATGGATGTCCTACGTCCCGGGGGCGATGGTTGGCCTCAGAATCCTTAGCCTTCTGGCTGCAAGGGTGCCTTGAACTGCTCACGCTTGGCTGGGCCTCACATCGACCCGCACAAGGGAGGAGGACGCGCGTGGGAGCCCTAGGGCATTTAGGACGTTGTCCATCTCGGGGTGGATGGCCCTGATCTCCGACGAGGGTGCTTGGCTGGGGCTCCTTCAAAGGGCGGATGGGCGATCCCCGAGATCATTGTTCTCCAGAGTCGGAGGAGGCTTCGTGGATCTAGAGTATTTTTTGGTAGGAGACATAGCCTTTCGTCAATTAGCTATGTCCCCACGGTCGGCGCCAATGTTGTAGGTGTAAAAACCGAACACGAGTGCGGGGGTGGACGTCGGTCGTCTGACGGGTCATCGTCCATGAGAGTAAAAAATGATACAAGGATTTATACAGGTTCAGGGGTCCGAGAGGACCGCCCTACCCCTGTCGATGAGCAAACAGGGGTTACCTCTAGGGAGGGAGCCCCTAATGGCTTACTAGTTTTAATATGCTTCTTCATTTCTCAAGAGAGCCCTCCCTCAAATGAGAGATACATAGTGGTATTTATAGGCTCTTGGGCCTATACAAATGACGGGAATACCCCTCAGTGAGATAACTAGCCTATGAGTACAAGTGATGGTTATTATAGTCTTTCTAAGCAATTACATTTCTGGATCCATTAAGCAGGTGTTAACCTAGTGGGGTGTGTCCTACTGGTAAGGGGATGAAATATTCTTCTAACACCACATATCACAACAAGCAAGAACATTAAGAAATCAAGGCAAAAACAGCTAGATCAAGAAATCACTCGGAGAGGCCAAAGAGAGCAAAAACTGGGTTTCTTCATGAATCTTGCCATGAAAGTGTCTAGATGGGTGGAGATTGATTTCCAGATGTTATCTCCATCTCTTACACGTCCTTGACACAGCAAGATAAAGAAGGGAAGGGAGGACAAAAAAACCAACCAAATCAAGAGCAAATCAATCAACACAAAAAGAGATTCATGGAGATGAACAAGGATTGATGTATTGCTACTTGAGGATAAAGGTTTTACAACCACTCTACTTGGAGGACAAGAGAGCACACCATAGCACTCAATTTCTCTCAAACCCTAACCCTAGAACTCATGAACCCTAGGTCTCTAAAGAGGATGGTTGGATGAATGACCACAAGCCTCTATCCCAACCCCTTAAATAGATGGGCTAACCACCCACATCCAACCCTTAGTGGATACTATCCACTTAGCACAATGGGGGAAACCTAATAACCCCTCCACACACGGGTTTTAACTCACACTCTACTCTTATGCACGCTTTTCAAAGCGCATAAGCCCGAATCCGCAAAGTCCTTAGCCTTGATCCAACTTGATCATACCAACTTCTCCATGACCTAAACCACATTTTCAAACATCGCGGTTTTCTACCGAAGCAGTTTCTGGTATTTTGGTCAAACTACCAAAATACCCTTCCTTTTTTTTCAAGGAAGTGCAAAAGCTTTGCACATCATTATATTAGAAAAAGGGAGCATACATTTCAGTTTCCATTACAAAGAGAGGGAGAGAGAGAGGGATATAGCAAATGAGAGAGGCCGATCACCGAACGGTGATGACCGGCCCGACACAGAGAAAAAGAGAAAAGACTACTCCTGCCGGCTGCGCGACTCGAGACTAGTGGCGGCCGCCAATCGCTATTGGCAATGCTCGTCGAGCATAGATTGGAGAAGCTGATCGCTAGTTGCCACCAACTTATTGAAAATCCTTTGATTGCGCTCCTTCTAGATCACCCAGGAGTTGAGAATGACACAAGCATCAATCTCCTTTCTACAAACCTTTGTGGCCGAAATCCGAGCGGCTATCCAATGGCCTTGTAATGTTGGCTGGCCGACTGGAATAGAGCAAGGCGAGCCAACCTGGAATAGCGCAAGGTGAGCCGACTTGAATTAAAATACCCTTCCTTGACCCGGTCTTCTCCATCCATTGCAAGCAATCGCCATGCTTGCCACGTGTAGATGCACCACTAGCTTGCCACGCGTTGACAAGTCTCTCCCGTTCCGGTTCCACCGGACCACGCCTCACTTGGACCGACCAAGCCACATGGTGCAATCCCGCCGTTCGAACTTCCCTTCAACATTTCCCGCCTTTCTCGCGCTATGCTTAAGATTACCACCTCACCTGGCATCCTCGATTATTCTAGACCTCAGCTCCTCCATGAGCTTAGCATCGATCATTACCGTTGACCGTGGTTGACTCCAGGCGACTTTGCACATCCAAAGTCAAAGAAATTGTTTCTGGGCTCAAGTTCTTCACAACTTAACCTACGTTAGCAGTAACATGTCTCATGCAATCTATAAACTCTGATAAATTTGCAAATCAATTTTTTGACCTTTTCAAATTACAATGGTTCATCACAACATAATCTAGGGCCCTCTCACATGGTCCCTCAGTTTGGAATTTGTTTGTTTATTTTTTTTGTTTTGAGAGGAACTTTGGAATTTCTGTACCTGTTCAATTTTACATTGGCCTGTGTACAACTTCCTCTAGGCCATGTGGTCCAGTTTTAGGTCACAACGAGATTGGGTCTGATTTTTAATCCCGAGTCGGTTCCATACTTCACGTAGGAGTATTTCCTTGCACAAATCCAATCAGACCCAACAGTCCAACAGGATTTTCCAACCATTTACAAATTAAGCATGTGTCGGCCTACAATTCCTAGTCAGGCTGGGCTTTCATTGGGCTGGGCACACAAGCCTGAAGTCCCGCCGAGCCCACCCTACGATTTTGGCAGGTTCGTTTCAAGGCGCGGATGCGTTTCTCTCCGCACCGGCCGCGAAACAGCCCTTACCCCGACCACACCAGTTGCCGAACCGAACTCATCGGTCATTAGCCCCAACCCCCACCACACCGGTTGCCTTCTGTACCGACTTCTCCACGCGAACCGACCTATCAATCCCCCTTATTTGACCCCCAAATCCAAACCACATCGCGCGAATCGGTTCGTCTCGTCTCCGTCCGCGCGAGTAGAGTCAACCCGGTCGACAGCGTCGGCGGCGACTCGAGGAGCCAAGTACGAGACCGCTGCGGCCACCCACCCCTTAACCGTAAAAAAAACGGAGAACATGTCACTTCATATAATGCACTTTTAAGATCGAGGTGACTGAAATTTTTTTAAGTATAAGTTATCTTTTTTTTATCTATTAGATCAATATCTAATCATATGATACATCAATCTCTACACAAATCCAATAGTCACAACAAGTGACTTAAACTTAAAAAAATTTCAGACGACTTAAAAATAGCAAGACTGTTTAAGATTTACCATTATAGATAACACAATTCAAGATTTGCTATTATATAGCTTAGCCAATTAATTATTTGTCATTGTCGTTGTTTCTTCCCTATTTCCCCTTTATTCCCATGTAAACGGCCACACGAAATTGCCCTCATGCCCTTGCGGTCGGATGGCAAACGAATGGGTTTGCTGGCGCCTTATCCCCCTGTCGGGCTCGGACACCATGACCGTCGGTAGCGTTCCTTAGTTCCTCACCATGGCCGGCATCTTTGTGCTGCTTGCCTTGGTGCTTGTCTTCCTCCCGTGCTACTTCAACGAGTGCAACGACAGCGGCCGGATACGATGGCGTCGTGGCCGGATGGCAGATGGGGGGGGGGGGTGTAGGAATAGGGGCGTCGACCCAGAGGTGAAGTGAGTTGTGTGCCTCGCCGAGCTCGAGGACGGCGAGGGGCTGTTCTTCTTGCCCCAAAGTCTGACCATGGCTTCCACTCCGAGTGCATCGACCTATGGCTCGCCTCCCACTCCACTTGCCCGCTCTGCTGGCTCACCATCGACAAGCCCGATATGTTGCCGGTGCCTCTGTTGGCGACTCTGCCTCCCATTTGTTGATATTTGGATCCGTATGTGATCTGAATTTCTAATATGAAAGTATCTGGAATATGCCATATTAGAGGATTAGTTTCCTACTTGGACTCTAAGTCCTTTTACCCCTTTATATACCTCTTGTAAGCCACATGGGGATAGAGACGCCTCATTGTAATCCATATGTTTTGTAATCGCTCCTCATATAGTAATCATCGTCGATTGGCACCTGTGTTTTTTTTTCGCAAGTGTTTTTCATGTAAAAATTTGTGTCTCCTTTGCCCTATTTTTCTAACGAATGGTATGAGAGCATAAGACTTTAGGGTTTAAGACATACAAAGAAAAAAAATTCAGATCTGTTCAGTCGCCGCCGCCGTCTCGCGCAGATTGATCTAAAGGTTGCGTCCGTCCGCCTCGGTCCAAGTAGCAGCCAGCGCCGCTCCTTTTCATCTGCCTCGATCGTCGTCGTCCCAAGACTTGATCACACGTCGACTTCGGTGTTTAGATCGGTAGCGAACAGCGATCACAGTGATTGGCGCCGAAGGCGACGCAGTTGAACCGTGTTTGAAGCATCCGTCCGCAAGCACAGGTTCCAAGGACAACCTTTTTATTATTATTAAATCTCAAAGACAAGCACAAGTGCTGCTGATTGCTATTGCTCACATGGAGACCAAATCCCTTGTACCAATTTTGCTTCGGCCACCCAAATAAGTGCACTAGGAGGTTAAAGATCTTTGATTCGTGTACACAGTTCGCGTACCAATGAGGTCATGATTTTTGCTAGGTTTACATAGATCAATATCATCAATTTTTAGGATTTATTCCTCATGACGACTTTGAAGTATGATCTTTCACTCCTGGGTCAAGATATAAGATTTTCGCTGTGGCAAGTCAAGATGAGGGCTGTGTTGGCACAGATAGATTTGGATGATGCGTTTGAAGGGTTTGAGAAACAACCTATCACATGGACCGCAGATGAGAAGCGCAAAGACCGTAAGGTTTTATCTCAAATTCACTTTCATCTATCAAATAATATTTTACAGGTCTTGAAGGAGAAGACAGCTGCTGCATTATGGCTGAAGCTGGAATAAATTTGCATGACAAAGGATCTCACCAGCAAGATGCATCTCAAGCAGAAGTTGTACTCTCGCAAATTGCAAAAAGGTAAACTAGATGATGAAGGTAAACCCTCACTTGCTGTTGATGATAGTTCTGATGTAGAGGTTCTTGTTGCTTTTGCTGGATGTGCTAATACCAATGATGAATGGATTCTTGATTCTGCCTGTACCTTTCATATGTGTCCTAATAGGGACTGGTTTGCCACCTATGAACCTGTTGAAGGTGGTACTGTATTGATAGGTGATAACTCATCTTGTAAGGTTGCAGGAATTGGTTCAATTCAGATCAAGATGTTTGATGGCATTGTCAGAACTTTGACAGATGTGAAGCACATTCCAGATTTGAAAAGAAACCTTATCTCTTTGAGTACTCTTGATGGTAAAGGGTACAGATATTCTGGTGAAGGTATCAAAAGACTCTATTGTTGTGATGAAAGCTGATATTAAATCGGCCAATCTATACCATCTACGAGGTACTACAATATTAGGTAGTGTTGCTGTAATTTCAAGTTCATTATCTGATTTTGATGCCACTAATCTTTGGCATATGCGCCTTGGGTATATGAGTGAAATTGGTTTGGGAAAATTGAGCAAGAGAGGACTTCTTGATGGACATAACAACGGCAAACTAAAATTTTGTGAGCATTGTGTGTTTGGCAAATACAAGAGGGTGAGGTTCAATACTTCAGTTCATACTACAGAAGGTATTTTGGATTATGTGCATTCTGATTTATGGGGGCCATCTTAGAAGACATCGCTAGGAGGTGCTCGTTATATGTTAACAATTATTGATGATTACTCTAGAATAGTGTGGTCTTATTTTTTGAAGCATAAATCAGAAGCATTTTCAGCATTTAAAGAGTGGAAGACCATGGTTGAGAGGCAAACTAAAAAGAAGGTAAAGAAACTTCGCACTGATAATGGGATGAAATTCTGTTCTAATGAATTTGAATCATATTGCAAGACTGAAGGCATTGTTAGGCACTACACGTACTCCTCAACAAAACGGTGTAGCTGAGCGTATGAACAGGACCATCATTTCCAGGGCCCGTTGCATGTTGTCAAATGCAGGTTTGCATAGGCATTTTTGGACTGAAGTTGCTTCCACTGCTTGCTACCTTATTTATCGGTCACCCTCTCTTGCAATTGAAAAGAAGACTCCAATTGAGGTATAGTCTGGTTCCCCAGCAAATTATTCAGAATTGGAGTTTTTTTGCTGTACTGCTTATGCTCATGTTGATAATGAAAAATTAGAGCCTAGAGCTGTTAAGTGCATCTTTCTTGGTTATAAATCTGGTGTTAAAGGATATAAGTTGTGGAATCCTGAAACAAGGAAGGTTGTGATTAGCAGAAATATTGTCTTTAATGAATCTGTTATGCTTCATGATAAACTGCCCACTAATATTCCTGTTGAGAGTGAGCAGAATTCAAGTGTTCAGGTGTATCACTTTGTTGGTTCAAATGACACATCAGATAAGAAAAATATTGTTGTTCATGATGCACCTATTGTTGAAGATACTCCTATTATTAAGCAGCCCCCACAACGGTTCATTGCAGTTGACAGGCCTAGGAGGGAGATTAATCCACCCAAGAGGTTGATTGAAGAAGCTAATATTGTTGCTTATGCTTTGAGTGTGGCAGAAGAAATTGAAGGTAATACAGAACCTTCATCATACTCTGAGGCTATTAGCTCTACTGATTGTAATAAGTGGATAACTACTATGCACGATGAGATGGAGTCACTTGATAAGAATAGCACTTGGGAACTAGTGAAATTACCAAAGGAGAAGAAACATGTTCATTGCAAGTGGATTTTCAAAAGAAAGGAGGGTATTTCTCCTACTGAACCAGCAAGGTATAAAGCAACGTTGGTTGCTAAAGGTTATAGTCAAATTTCAGGTATTGATTTTAATGATGTCTTTTCCCCAGTTGTGAAGCATAGTTCTATTCGCACTTTACTCAGTATTGTTGCTATGCATGATTATGAACTTGAGCAATTAGATGTTAAAACTGCATTCTTACATGGGGAGTTGGAAGAAGACATTTATATGGACCAACCTGAGGGTTTTGTTATTCCCGGAAAAGAACACCTTGTTTGTAGATTAAAAAAAAAATCTCTTTATGGTTTCAAGTAATCTCCTAGGCAATGGTACAAGAGATTTGACTCATTTATGCTCTCTCATGATTTTAAGCGGTCTGATTATGATAGCTATTTTTATTTAAAGACTGCTAATGGTTCAGCTATTTATTTGCTTTTCTATGTTGATGATATGTTGATTGCTGCAAAAGATAAGTCAGAAATAGCAAAACTGAAAGCACAATTGAGTAATGAATTTGAGATGAATGACTTAGGTGCAGCAAAGAAAATTCTTGGCATGGAGATTATTAGAGAGAGACAATCTGGCAAGTTATACCTTAGTCAAAAAAGTTATATTGAGAAAGTTCTTCGTCGTTTTAATATGCATGATGCAAAACCAGTGAGTACTCCATTAGCTTCGCATTTCATATTATCTTTAGCCTTATGTCCTGAGTCCGATTATGATATTGAGTACATGTCTAGAGTTCCATATTCCAGTGCAGTTGGTTCTCTTATGTATGCCATGGTTTGTTCTTGTCCTGATTTATCTCATGCATTGAGTGTTGTTAGTAGATACATGGCTAATCCGGGAAAAGAGCATTGGAAAGCAGTTCAGTTGATTTTCAAATATTTGCGTGGCACTTCTAATGCTTGTTTGTAGTTTGGGAATTCTAGAGATGAACTTGTTGGTTATGTTGATTCTGATTATGTTGGTGATTTGGACAAGAGGAGGTCTCTAACAGGTTATATTTTCACCATTGGTGGTTGTGCTGTTAGTTGGAAGGCAAGTTTGCAAGCTACTGTTGCCTTATCAACCACTGAAGCATAATATATGGCTATTTCTGAAGCTTGTAAAGAAGCTATTTGGTTGAGAGGTTTGTACACTGAGCTTTGTGGAGATAATTCTTGTACTACTATATTTTGTAATAGTCAGGGTGCTATATGCCTTACAAAGGATCAGATGTTCCATGAGAGAACAAAGCACATTGATGTGAGATATCACTTTATTCGAGGTGTTATTGCTCAAGGTGATGCCAAGATGTGCAATATAAGTACTCATGATAATCCAGCTGATATGATGACAAAATCAGTTCCTGTTACTAAGTTTGAGCTTTGCTCAAGCTTAGTTGGTATTAAAGTTTAGTCCTAGTGACTAGTTGGCGCACGGTGATTTTTATCTTATTGGGGAATCATTTGGTGTGTCGACGATCGAGTCACCGATCTTACGAAATAAAAGAAGAAAATGATGCGATATTTTCTGGGATAGAATGGGGCCGCTCTTTATTGATATGAACTGGATTTACAGGGGGTGCTTACGACTCGACTAGAGACTAATCCTAATTACACCGAATATGAAGATTGCTATGCTCTAATATGATGATGCTGTCTTGCTTGTCTCAAATCAGATTGTGATTGTTAATGTGCTTCTCGATATCCCTCTCTCTGCCCTTTGGTCTTCTGTGCTCCACCCTTAAATAACTTCCGAAGAGGTGACAGTTACTCCTGAAGAATGCGTCCCTAGTGAAGCGTTGCGACTGGTCGGGGCGAGGCGTCGGTTAACATTGTGTTAACTGCTCTACGGTTAAGTGTCTTAGAGATATTTAACCGTATCGTGGTTGTTGTCAGTGTCTTTAGGACTATGTAACTGTGTGATATAAAGTATACAACACATGCTATATTCATCGCACGGTAAGAATATACTTGGGATCAGTTATAGATACCAGTTCATAGCTTCTCCGAGCAGCTACCTGGTTGGAGACTAGGTACAGGATCTTGTCCGACCAGGGTACCCTTATGTAACCTCTGGAATCCTTACGACCAGTGAGGTTGTTAGCCTTAGGGGTTATGACCATGAAGACGTATGGTCTTTTATTATGTATTAAGATAATACATAGAGGTTTTAATCCTCGTCAGCTAGCCCCTGAACTTTAAATGAACAGGTCGTGTGAACACTTTTCTTCTGATGAAGTCGTATCGGGCAGACCCCATTTAATGTCGTGATATACGAAGTAGTCTGTGTTCACTTTAAAGTTGAGAACTTGCCTTGGGAACCTAAGAGTTTTTCTGTTCGTTGGACAAAAAGAGGTTTTTATCCATTGAACTTTTTAGATAACTCTAGATTGCAGTTAAAGATCTGAAGCTATAAAATCCCCATTGCTGGGCTTTAGAGTTTTTACGCTTCCAGATCTTCCTCTGGTCCTCTTCAGTTCTTTGCTAAGAAAATCTTTCCGACCTCTTATTGTCTTCCTAACCTCAAAGCCTCCTCCGACCACTACTCATCCCTTTGAGAAATTTCACCATGTCGGAGCAAATCACAAAGTGGATGGCTTCGGATCTGAATGAGAAGAAGCTTGAAGCGCTGGAGAAGATGGGAATGCTCATAAACAGGAATCTGATCGGATGGAGGTCAGCGACCGGGGAGCACTTTTCGAGCCACGAAGATATGGAAATTCCAATCTTGCTCGCCCACATCGAGTGTGGGCTGAGGGTACCGTGCACAAATTCCTTCCTCGCGTTTTAGAGTATTACGAGGTGGAATTGGTGAATTTGGTCCCTAATTCCATCGCCAATATTAGTATTTTCATCTACCTATGTGAGGCATACCTGGGAGGGCGTCCAAACTTGAGGCTCTTCAGGTATTTCTATCGAATGACGATGTCGGGGAGATCCACAGGGGCTCCTAGAGAATACACGCTGCGCCTTCACGACGGGAAGGCCGATGAGTACATCCAAATGTACTCGAAATCCTCGTGGTCGTCATGGAAAAAGAACTGGTTCTACATGACGGTTACGAGGGATGATGACCTCTATTTTGCCATAATTAGGGCGAACGAGAATCCTAAGTAGAGGAAAACCGTGGAGAAGGCAGGGGTGGTCGAAAGATGGGTGTGGACGCCATCCATGACCTGAGGATCATGGGCTTTACTTTCTGGCATGTGGCGAGAGATTTCACCAAACGCCAGATTAGTCCTCTGAGGCTCCGAACTCATTCCCTGCTCTGGTCCATTGGTCGTGATGAAGCTATTTCACGAGGTGGTAAGTCTTTGAAAGAAGCTTCGACCAGTATGACTTATTACTTGATTATCGTAACACCTTAAAATCTGCTCTTGTCTCCTTCCTTTTTTTAAAGCCCTTTCTCCTGAGGAAATCAGAGAGCGGATCTGGATGATCTGCGCCGAGGAGCTTGGTGAGAAGGCTACATTCCTCGATATCTTGGCAATAGTTTCTGTTGAAGAGAGACTGACAAGACTTAAGGTAGATAATCAAATCTCTTTTATAATGTATACATATTCTCCAATCAGTTTATTGATCTTGCTCTATTTTTGTAGGCGGTTGGATTGCGAGTCATACAATCCGGTGAGGATAAAAATCTCACCGTGGTTCCGACTGATTCGTGCCTAGATGCACTGGAAGAAGATGAATCTCCCGAGGTAATAGAGCATTTTAAAAGAAGAATATATATACTCTAGATAGAGAATTTCATCACCTAACCAAACTCATTTTTTGATTTATGTGGAGAAGACTGAAGGCCCGCAGAGCATAGCTACAGAGGCCGTAGACTCCAGATTGGTCGTTCACGACCTTATAGTTATTCTTGAAACAAGCGATCCGGAGGTTGATGAAACCACTCCTCCGAGCCGATGGTCAGGAATGCAACCCTTGATGAATTGATCGAGGACATTGCTTCCGACACCATGTTAGAGGATGTGAGGGGTTTAACCAACCCTACCGGTTCGGAGCCGGCGAAATTGGTTGAAAAGAAAAGGAAGGCTAGCGGTACAGGGTTGACTCTACCGCATTTCAAAGTCAAATCTAAGAAATTAACTAGGTATGTACAAATGAAAAAGGTCGTATGAGTGCATACCTTTAATAGTTTTTGGTGATTTGGTGTTTTGAACTTCCCTTCTTTGTCTTGTATAGGTTGTCTGGCGTTCCGGTCGTTTCCAACCAGAATCTTCCTGAGGACCAGGCACCCATGGAAGTCCTCGTCCAAGGTACATCCCAGGACAAAGTTCCGGCGGATAAAGTGGTCGAGAAAGCCCCTGAGCAGGTGGTGAAGCCAAAGGTCGAGCTGGATCCACTGGTGATCCTAACTCCTTCTGTGGAGGTAGTTGCCCCCGAAGGCCCTCAACAAGTCCCGACCCCTGTTGGTAATCCCTCCCAACCTAACAAGTTCCCTTTTGTTCTCCGATCTATCGAGAATAAGGAGCTTGATGAGGCATGGGGAAGAATATCGGACTATCAAATTAAGATAGGTCCTGATATTATTTTTTCCGATTATAATGAACCGACAATCCGGGTAAGTATCTACGACCAGTTTCATAGTTTCTCTTTTAAAAGTTTACAGGAAACTTAAAAAGAAAATGCTATTTGTGTAGCATATAGTCGAGAACTTTGCTGTGGTCGGAGGACTAACCCAGCAAATTAAGGACTTGGAGAAAAAAAACACTCCGAACTGGAAAGTAAGAATTTTCCTCTTTCACCTTTTTCCTTCTTCAATACTTTGTCCTTCTCTAATTATTCTCCCTTGTCATATTTGATAGGTTTGGAGAAAATAAAAGAAGAAGTCGTGGCCAATAAAGGCAGAATAGCTCTGCTTGAGGAAGAAAATCAGGCTAAGGACTGGTCGATTGTAGAGGCGTCGACCAGAAATGAGACTCTTAACAAGAAAATTGAAGGTAATAGGTCGTAGGCTTGACTTATTATCCTCCTCTAATCATGTTGTACTTATTGCTTGTTTTACTCGTGTAGAGCAAATGCAAGCGCTGAACAGAGCAAAGAATGCTCTGAAATTTGAGCAGGATAAGGAGGCAGCTCTTGTGCAAAATCTTGATGAAAAGATTCATGCTTTAAACAAGATAATCTTTGATATGGGATCAGGATCAAGTGTGCCTGACTTAAGAGATCCAATAGAGAAAATGAACTTCTTGGGCCAACTTCTAGAAGATCTCAGTGGTCTGCTCAAGACTACTTGAGAGAATTATGCCTAGACTATGAAAGAAGGCGTTGCCAATGGAGTTAGTTTTGCGCTAGCAAAACTGAAGGCTTCCGACCCCTCCATTGATCTCCAAGCCGTTGAAGACGACTTCAACTGCCTGCCTGATGAGGCGACCAAGTTTATGAAAGAACTAAAGCCGCTTGGAGACAAAGTTGTAGAGGAGATGGATGTCGGATCTCCATCAAGTAGTAATTAGTCTGGGGACATTCTGGAGTAGGACATTGTAATATAAGAATTATAAAATGTATAAAACTTACCTTTTTGCCATCAGCAAGTCTTTTGTTTATCCTTTTGACTTTTTGAAATTCTCGTATACTTCCTAGCCCCCGACTGCTTTGTAGTAGAAGAGCCTTACTAGACAAGCAGTTAGCCAAGAAAGAGAATAAAAGTCGAAACCATTGATTTGAAGGCATATACTGATCATAAGACAAAACTGATCGTAACAATACTAGGAAATCATTTTGGTCGGAACTAGTGTATGATTTCGACTAGTTATAGATCTTTGTTTGTCATACCAAACAAAACTGTACATGGTCGGAAAAAAGATTTGTTGGGATGATAAAAGTAGAAATGCAAGAATGTATAAAAAAAGATAAGTGATCGTATTTATATATACAACCCAAAACTGGTCGGAAAATACTATTAAGAACAGAAGATATAGAAAAATATTTCGCAAAATGTGCTCAGGCTCAAGTTTGACTGGCAGCGAGGATCGTAAGAAAAGAACCGTTGCTAGGAAGCTCCTTCCAATGGGCAGGACCACGCGCGAAAAATGAGAGACTTCGACTAGGAGGCTTTCCGTGTCCCGACCAGTAGCCAAATGAGAGTAGAACAGAATTTTGAAATGAAGAAATATAGTCTTCATAATCTTAATAGTATAAGGCACTACATGAAGCTATTTGTATTATGCTATGTTTACTTGTATGGTCACGCGTGGAATCATTCATGAAATGATCACGACTGGGACCTATACAGCGTATGACACAAATGCCATTGCCAAAGAGTAACAAAGATCCTGATAAAGGATATCGGAGAGAAAAATTGTCTTCTCCGACCATCTCAAACAAACAATAGTAGGTGACTAGAATATAGGCATAGATATATAAACCATATCACTCGTCGAAAAGAAATGAATGAATGTACTAATGAAATGAAAAAAGAATTGAAATAATGTACAAAAGATTTAGACATAGAACTTATGCAATTGATCAATGTTCCAAGAATTTGACAAAACTTGCCTGTCCGACATGGCTAGTCGTATAGAACTTGGTCGAGTGACTTCGACCACAGTGTAAGGACATTCCCACTTAGGGGAAAGCTTGTTGTGATTTGTTTGGTTCTGAATTTTTCTGAGAATCAGATCACCTACAGCGAGGCTGCGAGGTTGTACCTTACGACTATGGTACCTTCGCATGGCTTGTTGATAGACTGCGGATCGTACCAAGGCTTGATTTCGTCGTTCTTCAAGGAAATTGATGTCGTCAAGTCGTCGTTCATTCTGATCGTTTTCGTTGAAACAATTAGTCCGAGCAGAGACAATTTTTAGTTCTGGAGGAAGCATGGCTTCAACACCATAAACCAAGAAAAATGGTGTTTCACCAGTCGCACGACTAGTCGTGGTTCGAACAACCCATAATACAAATGGGAGTTCTTGAACCCAAGCTCCTAACCGTTTGATTAACTGGTCGAACACTCGGCGTTTGATCCCCTGCATAATGATACTATTAGCTCGCTCAACTGCTCCGTTGCTCTATGGATGAGCAATAGAAGCAAAATGAACTTTGATACCAAGTTCATCACAGAATTATTGGAATTGACTGCTGGAGAATTGGGCACCATTGTTTGTGATTATACGACTGGGTACACCAAATCGTGTGACCATATTTTTCGTTAGAAATCTCTTAGTGGCCTTAGTTGTTGTTTTAACAACAAGCTCGGTTTCGATCCATTTTGTAAACGTGTCAATCATGACGAAGAGGAATTCGAAGCCCCCGGGTGCTCTTGGGAAATGTCCCAGAATGTCTAGTTCCCAGGTTGCAAAAGGTAGGAAAGGGGAATTGTCTGCAAGGCTTGTGTCGGCTGATGTACTTGTCGGCTATGAAACTGACATTGTACGCACTTCGTCACGAGCTCTTTTGCGTCATGAAGGGCAGTTGGCCAATAGTATCATTGCCTAAAGGCTTTACTGACCAGTGTTATGTAGGAATGATGTGCTCCACATACTCCTTCATGGATTTCGGTTAGCAATTTAATGCCATCTGTTTGAGATATGCATCTCATCAACACTCCATGAGATCCTCGTTTATACAAGATACGTTCGATCAGAGTGTATGATTTGGCTTTTCGTGCTAGACAATCAGCCTCTACATCATCTTCTGAAATTATGTCATGCTGAAGATAATTGTAGATCGATGTCATCCAATCTCTACCTTGATCATGACAGCGCCAACCGTCAACGACCTGTGGAGAATCCATGTTTTCACGATCGGTTAGTACAACCTGTAGAGAATCATATATGTTCTCGGAAGGCTCGACCACCGAGGGTGAATCGAGTTGCTCGAGAAAAACTCTGAGCGGGACGGTCGACCTTGTGGAGGCCATCCGTGCCAACTAGTCTGCTAGAAAGTTTTTCTTTCTAGGAATATGTTGGATTTGGAAACCGAAGAATTGCTTTTCGAGTTTCCGTACTTCCGCCAGATAAGATGACATCTTGGTACTCGAGCATTGATACTCTTTCCCTACTTGATTCGCTACTAGTTGAGAATTGCCTTTCACTAGTAATCTGCGAATCCCGAGTGAACGAGCAGCTCGGAGTCCTGCCAGTAAACCTTCATATTCTGCCACGTTGTTTGTGGCAGAAAAATTTAACTGGATGACGTACTTGATGTGTTCGCTAGTAGGAAATATCAAGACAACTCCTGCCCCGGAGCCTTTTAGTACCAAGGAACCGTCAGAGTACATTGTCCACTCTTCGTGGTGTTCGTACTCGGGCCCTTGGGTGGGTTCAGGGTTTGTCCATTCGGCAACGAATTCTGCTATTGCCTGGGACTTGATTGTTGTTCATGAGATGAAATGGAGGTCAAATGCCCCTAACTGAACCGCCCATTTTGCTATTCGTCCTGATGATTCCCTGTTTCCAAGGACTTGACCAAGGGGATATCTGGTTGGTACGACCACTTTGTGGGCCTGAAAGTAATGCCTCAGTTTCCTTGAAGTCATAAGGAGACCATAGAGCAACTTTTTTACCTGTGGGTATCTTTCCTTTGGTCCATGTAAGACTTCGCTTATGTAATATACTAGTCGTTGGATGTTATCCCGTTCTACGACCAGTACACCGCTAACTGTCTGTGGCGTTGCAACCACGTAAATTAGCAATGTTTCTCTCGATCTTGGAGAAATTAAGATCGGGGGGCTCGTAAGGTACTTTTTAAGTTCTTCAAAGACATCGTTTGCCTCTTTAGTCCACTCGAAAGTCCCATGTTTCCGAAGAAACTTAAAGAAAGATAATCCTTTTTCTCCTAACCTTGCTATGAAACGACTTAACGCCCATCTGATAGGTTAGTTTCGGACTGTTTCTTAGGTGGTCGGGGCGATCCGTCGATGGTGATATTTTCTTTGGATTTGCTTTAATACCTCTAGCCGAGATTAGGAAACCGAGCAGTTTTCCAACAGAAACTCCGAACACACACTTCTCTGGATTCAACTTGAGGTTGTGCCTTCTCAAGTTGTTGAAAATCTCTTGTAGGCCGAGAATATGATCGGTAGCGTTGGTGCTCTTTATAACCAGATCATCAACGTAGGCTTCTAGATTCCGACCTAACTGTGGACTAAAGGTTTTCCGCATCAACCTTTGAAAAGTTGCACCAGCGTTTTTGAGACCAAATGGCATCTTAACATAGCAATACGTGCCATATGGAGTGATGAAGGAAGTTTTCTCTTCATCTTCTTTACACATATTAATCTGGTGGTACTCTGAATACGCATCTAAAAAACTTAGTAACTCACACCCAGAAGTAGAGTCTACAAGTTGGTTAATGCGTGGAAGGGGAAAATTATCCTTCAGACAATCTTTATTAAGATCTGTAAAGTCAATACACATTCGCTATTTCCCATTATTTTTCCTAACCATTACAGGATTGGCGAGCCAATAAGGGTGGTCGACTCCACGAATAAACCCAGCCTTGAGGAGCTTGTCAATCTCCGACTGGATTGCCTCCTTCTGATCAGGTGCAAAACGCCGCAGCTTCTGCTTGATCGGTTTCTTGTCAATCTGGAGAGCTAGCCTGTGCTCGATCACCTCCTGGGGGACTCCAGGCATGTCGGACGCCTGCTAGGTGAATACGTCCTGATTTGCTCGGAGGAAGGAGACGGCGACTCTTCCTATTTGGGGTCGAGTCTTGCCCGACCAAGTATCTTCTTGGTAGATGGGTCGGTGTTTCTGACCCAAGTGGCGACTTAGTGCTATCCGGGAAGCGCCTTTGTCGGCGGTATCTCTTTTATGCGTTGGATGGCTTTGGCGTCATCTTTGGCCTCGGGTGCTTGACACGCACGGTAGATGGATTAGCCTCTCGGTGGGAAGTTCATCGACCAGTTCTAAGGATTTCCGATCACACACGTAAGCCATTTTCTGATCTTATCGAACCGTGATGACTCCTTTCGGTCCCGGTATTTTCAAACTTTGATAACCGTAGTGCGTGGCTATCAGGAACTTTGCTAAGGCTGGTTGACCGAGGATTCCATTGTATGCGGATTCAAAATCCACCAAATCGAATGTGATCTTTTCTGTTCGGAAGTTGTCAGGTCTTTCGAACGTAATCGGTAGGGAGACTTGTCTTATCGGTTTAGCGATGGAGCCAGGGACTATACCGTGAAAGGCATATTTCACTGGTTTCACCTTGGACTTGGGAACTTACATGTCTTCTAAAGTTCCCGCAAATAAAATGTTTAAAGAACTACCACCATCTATCAAAACTCGATTAACCCTACATTTATTAATAGTAGGTTCAGCAACAATAGGGAACCTACCTGGTCGAGCTGAATGGATGGGGCAGTCTTATTTGTTGAAGGAGATTGTAGTGTCCGACCACTTTGATGGCTTGATGATGGTCGGAGGCTCGATGAGGTTGACCTCCCGCTCAATGGCCTTCAGATGACGCCTCAACTCGTACGAAGAAGACCCTCCTAAGATCATGTTGACCGTGTGTTGAGGCTCCTGGTACTCCATTTCTTCGTCGCCATCTTTGTCCTTTTTGGAACTCGTCTCTCCGAGCTCCTGTATTGCGGGAAATGGTCCTTTACCTGCATAATAGTCCTCCAGTTTCTTTTGCCAGGCTCGGCAGGTGCGGAGGTCGTGCCCTGCCTGCTGGTGAAGTGGACACCACTTCTTGTTTTTCTGGAATCCTTCGGTCGGAGCTTTTGCTTTGCCTCGACCGGTATAGTCCTTTTTACCATTCGTAAACTTTTCAGGCATAGCCAGGACTTCTTTGTCATCGAGTCTACAGTTCTTCTTCTTCTTGAGAGCTTTCTTATTCTTTTTCTTTGGTTTGTCCAAGCCAGGCTGGGGGATTTTGTCCTTCCGATCAATGGCCTCACACTACTCTATTGCTTCGCTAGCGGTGGCGTACTTGTCGACTATGTCGAAAAGTTTGACGGTTGTTCGTGGAGGGTTCATTGCTATATCCTCTGTAAACTGATGATTCCTTAGACATATTTTAAAAGCCTGGATAACAGATGACTCTGCGACCTCTGGTATGGAATTACGAACCTGACTGAACCTCTTGATGTATTGACGGAGAGTCTCATCAGAGCCTTGCCGGATTTGGTGGAGGTCGTCCTCCTTTCTAGGACGGTCGTACGTACCCTGGAAGTTCGCAATTAGAAGGTCGCAGAGTTGCTCCCAAGTATATATTGATCTGACCGGTAGGTTAAGTAACCACGACTGGGCAGACCCTTCGAGCACGGTGGGCAAATAGTTTGCCATCACATTTTCGTCACCACCAGCAGCTCTGATGACGGTGGTATATATTTGGAGAAACTCTAATGGGTTCTGAATCCCATTGAACTTGTCCAAGTTGGCCGGTCGGAACCTGTTTGGCTAACGCACAGCTTGAAGCCCTGTAGAGAAGGCTCGACAGCCTGTGATCGATTTATGGCACCTTCTTTGGAAAGATGCCGGATTGTAATTGGTCGAATACTGGTTCCTAGGGTTGGAATGTTGGGGCTCCGGTGTGCCGATCCGGTCTTAGACATTGGTATGATACCTTCGACCGCCTGCTTGATTTAGACAACGTCGGAGATTGTCAGGTCCAAGTGTTTATTCTTCTCGACGTGGTGAGGGAGTGGCTACCTGGAATAGCCTTCTTCCCTCATGACTTCTTGGTTGGAATCGTCGAAGAGGCCTTGGTATTGATTGTTCCCCAACACAACCATCTTGCCCTCTCTTGAGGGAGGAGTATTGGGGCGAAGTCATGGTTTGACTTCACAATTCCTCTGTTCCCGATCACGCATTAGTTGCATAGTCTGCTGCGAGAATCTCGATACTTGGCCTCTGAGCCGCATACAAAACACAGGCTTCTGCTAGAACGGGTTAGAATTATTTAATATATCTTGAACACGTTGCGGGTTTTGTATGCGATTCTGAGGGTCTCGGGGTTCATCTTGGTAGTAGGTGTCTGCAGTCTGAACCTTCCCCGACCTCCGGTTTGTTCGTTCGACCGGCTACTCTTGGTGGGGTAGTGCCAGGCGAGTTAACTGATGGACGTCGATTAGTTCTGTTGCCTCCGGAAGTTGGTGCTTGATGGCCCGTAACATCTCCGCCAACACGTGGTGGTGTGGCAGTGTGTTGGACCGTGCAAGGCATCTTGATTTGCATCTCCGATCGCATTGACCTCGTGCCTCCAGCAGCGATCCTCCGACAAGCTTCCATTGTAACTAATGGAGAGCCTTCTAGTGCTTCAACTAGGCGTTTCCACAACAGAGAGCGGTCGGAGATGAGCACCTCCTAAGGTCTTCTTGGTGGGCTCAGCCTGATCCGGCGGACTGCCGATCGTATGCTGAGCTTTATCATCCCTACTTGGCCTACGACCAGTGAAGGCTTCATCGACACCGTTACCAGATGTCGGTTGGCTCCTAGAATTGCTAGAAGCCGTAGGCGAGTACCTTTCAGCCATGATTTCATCGAGAGTATAAAGATTCTCGAGTGGCGGTGCTAAATTTTCTTCACCTGTTTTGCTGGTCAGAAGGACCGGGCTTGGAGTGGCTTTTGGACATTCTGAGCTGGTCGGAATGGCTGGAAACGCCACTTGTCGTAGTGGTGGATCCTCATCCATCCGGTTGATTTCGCTAACGTCGGCGACGTGCGAACCGGCGGAGGAGGGGGAGGAGGATGACATGCCGTTTTCTTGCATGGCACGGATGCATCCTTCCATGTCGAGATTGGAGTAGTCCGCTAGGTCGAACCAATTCTCCTCGTCCCAAACTCCGACCATAGTCGCATGAGCGATTACGAGGAGTGAGCGAGGATTTGATGAGTGGAGAGTTTCTTCAGGAAACTTATGTCTTCTTCCCCACGGACGGCACCAGTTGTCGACGATCGAGTCGCCGATCTTACGAAATAAAAGAGGAAAATGACGCGATATTTCTTGGGATAGAATGGGGCCACTCTTTATTGATATGAACTAGATTTACAGGGGGTGCTTACGACCCGACTAGGGACTAATCCTAATTACACTGAATATGAAGATTGCTATGCTCTAATCTGATGATGCTGTCTTGCTTGTCTCAGACCAGATTGTGATTGTCAATGTGCTTCTCGATTCCCTCTCTCTGCCCTTTGGTTTTCTGTGCTCCACCCTTAAATAACTTCCGAAGAGGTGATGATTACTCTCAGAGACGCGTCCACAGTGAAGCGTTGACGGCGGTAAAGGAGGCGTCGATTAACAATGTGTTAACTCCTCTATGGTTAAGTGTCTTAAAGACACTCAACCGTATCGTGGTTGTTTGTCAGTGTCTTTAAGACTATGTAACCGTGTGATATGAAGTATACATCACATGCTATATTCATCGCACGGTAAGAATATACTTGGGATCAGTTATAGATACCAGTTCATAACTTCTTCGAGCAGCTACTTGGTCGGAGACTAGGTACAGGATCTTGTCCGACCAAGGTATCTTTATGTAACCTCTGAAATCCTTACGACCAATGAGGTCGTTAGCCTTAGGGGTTACTACCATGAAGATGTATGGTCTTTTATTATGTATTAAGATAATACATAGATGTTTTAATCCTCGTCATGGTAATTGATGATTCTTTATTTTGCTACAAGAGGAAATTCATCTCAAAGTGGAGATTGTTGATATTTGGATCCGTATGTGATCCGAATTTCTAATATGGAAGTATCTGGATTATGCCATATTAGAGGATTAGTGTATTACTTGGACTCTAAATCCTTTTACTCCTTTATATATCTCTTGTAAGCCGCACGAGGAGAGAGACGACTAATTATAATCTCTACGTTTTGTAATCACTCCTCATATGGTGATCATCGCCGATTGACGTCCGTAATTTTTTCCTGCAAGAAATTTTCACGTAAAAATTTGTATCTCCTGTACCCTATTTTTCTAACACCGTCCATCCGGAGCCAGTGAACTACGTTGCGGGTGTGTTTCTCGGTGTCTCTGACTAGGGCGCACTCACCGTGACTGTGACCACGGACAGTGCTGGCCTGAGCCCCTCTGCGGCCGCCATGACCGTGCTGGTGATCGAGGTCCCTGAGTCAACAGCGTTGGCGACCCCGCGCGACGTCGTGGCCAAGTCGTCTAGCTCGGCGCGGCTGAGGTCGCTGAGGAGGTTGTGGAGCTTTGGGAGGCATGGGACGGTGGGGTCGACGACTCCCTCCAGTTCCTACAGCGGTGGCTGAGCACTATGTACTGATGTGTCATCCTATTCCTATGTACTGATGTGTCATCCAGCAGGTTGTAGGCGCGGAGCTTCTGACCGAGCCCGCTGCCCCAGCCTTGTGACCACGGAGGTAGACGAGGACGCCGCGGTCGTCCTTCTCGATCAGCTGCATCGCCAGGTCCAGCTGGTTGTCGCAGTCGTAGCGGGACGAGCTGATGATATCTCCGGTCGGGCACTCGGAATGGACCCTCACGAGGATGTCTTCACTGTCGCTGATGTCACCCTGCATATGGCCATGGCCATGTACGATTGGATCACCGAAGATAAATCGAATATTGGAATCACATTTGTCCGGAGGATGCCAGCCACGGAGGATGCTTCCGACGGTCATGGTGGACGAGCTCGACTGGGGGATAAGGCGCCAGTGAACCCATTCGTTTGCCGTCCGACCGTAGGGGCATGAAGATAATTTCGTGTGGCTGTTTATATGAGAATAAAGGGAAAATAGGTAGAAATGGCAAAAATGATAAATAATTAATTGACTAACTATATAGTGATAAATCATAAATTGCATTATCTATAATACAGAATCCTACAAATATAACTCTTCTTATATCGCGTTGAGATCGCTGGCCTCCCAGTGCGTCCACGTCTGGCTTCCAGCGAATTTGTGCCAATAGCGACCAGGCACGTGCTCGAGGCCTGGAGGCTGTTACGGCAAGCCAAATGGGTCCTCACCGTTTGATCACGCCTATCCTCCCTTTTCCTTCAATCAGATTCTCGCGGCAGGTGTAAGCCTACCATCCCTTCCCCTCCCTCCACTCCATCCCCGTCGCCACTACTCTTCCCCTGCCCCGCCGCTATCTGCTCCCCTCTTCGCACTACCGCCTCTCCCTTCCCCACGACACTTACTCCTCCTCCCTCGACTCCTTCCTGCCGCCATCTGCTCTCGCTGCCCTCACGCTGGCTTCCTAGTTGTCCCCTCACCTGCCATGGTCGCCCCCATCGCTCCCTCCTCCCTACCTTCTTCGCTGCCCGTCCCCTCCTCCTCTTCGCCCTTGCCGCTCCCTCCTCTCCTTCGCCCGCGCCGCATCGTTCCCCTCCTCCATGCTGTAGGCGGCAACGGACGGCGCCTCGCAATCGGCTCCTCCTCCCATTCACCTATGCAGCCCACGCCGCCCTCACCACCCCCTCCTCTTCACCCCTGCTTCCCCCTCCTCTCCTTCACCCGCGCCACCCCCACTGCCCCTTCCACCCTCGCCGCCCCTCATCCCCCTTCGCCCATAACACCCTCACCGCTCCCCTCCCCTTTTTGCTCGCGGTGCCCCCGCTGCCCCCTCCTTCCAGAATACCGCCAACTCCACCACCCCTTCCAAGGTTCTCCTCTCCTCCTTCACGCCACACCCTCCACCTTAATTCTCCAGCCTTTCTGAAGGTGTCGGATTCTTGAAATACTACATATTTCTCTTCTAGATTGCAGATTCGGACCGCATCGATCACTATGCCACTCACCATGAAGCAGATCGTTGATGCACAACAATCTAGCACCGACGATAAGGGTGCTCATTTTGTCATCCACAGCGTCGAGACAACTAGTGTGTGCTTTTCCTCACTCTTCGTGTGTTCGCAAAGAATTGCTCCTCTATCTTTGTTTCCTCTTCTTACTGTGTGTGTTTATGGGGGCTGCTTGTTTGCATATTAGGCTTGTGGGGGTGGTGAACGGCAAGGCACAGTGGACGACGGATGCGTCATTCACGCTTGTTGATGGCACCGGCCACCTCAATTTCATCAGCCGGTGAGAGCATTTCAACAAATCACATGCTGTTAGGTTTCAAATATATTCTAGGGGGTATAGTTTTAGCATTTGTGCCTAATTGTCATTGCTGGATGTTACATGTATTGGTGTATAGAAAAGTATTGGGATTTATCATAAGGAAAAGATGTGAATCAATTCTCCATGAAAATTTCTCCCATATCATTATATGTTTACAGTACTAATTTGTGGTAGCAAATAATGAAGAGAACTAATTGCCACAGGTCTGTGTTAGGACAGATCAAAGATAACATACAACGTATTAGTTTAAGGCCATGCATCTATTCATTTGTTTTTTTAACCAATCCAGAAAAAAAATCAGTTGTGTTCATTTCTCAAAAACAAATTGTATTGATCAAAGCTCTTCGATCAACCCTTCAACATTTTGTAACCTGTCGTGACGAGGATTAAAATCTCTAAATATTACTTTAATATTTAATTAAAGACCACATGTTCTTCATGGTTGTAACTCCTAAGGTTTCTTAAAGTTGGATTTATTCGTGAAGTCGACCACCCAAAATGGTTCACTAATCCTGTAATGGTTGAAAAAAGCAATGGGAAATGACGAATGTGTATTGACTCCACAGATCTTAATAAAGCTTGTCCGAATGATGACTTTCCCCTTCCACGCATTGATCAACTTGATCTTAATAAGTATTTTGGATGCGTATTCAGGGTACCACCAGATTAATATGAGTAAAGATGATGAAGAGAAAACTTCCTTCGTCGCACCATATGTCACTTACTGTTACGTTAAGATGTTATTTGGTCTCAAAAATGCTGCTGCGACTTTTCAGAGGTTAATGCAAAAAAAAAAAATCCTTAATCCTCAGATAGATCGAAATCTAGAAGCTTACCTTGATGACTTGGTCGTAAAAAGCATCAACGTTGGTGACCACATTTGCGACCTACACGAGACTTTCAATAACTTAAGAAGACATAACCTTAACTTAAATCCAGAGAAATATGTGTTCGGAGTTTCTTCTGGAAAGTTTCTTGGGTTCCATGTTTTGGCTAGAGGAATTGAAGCAAACCCAGCAAAAATATCGGCCATTGAGCATATGCGCCCTCCGACCATAAAGAAAGAAGTCCAAAAACTAACTGGCTGTATGGCAGTGCTAGGTCATTTCATAGCACAGTTAGGGGAAAAAGGGTTACCTTTCTTTAAGCTTCTTCAGAAACACGGAAGTTTCGAGTGGACTAAAGATGCAAACCATGCCTTTGAATAGCTCAAAAGGTACCTTACGAATGCCTCGATCTTAGTGTCTCCAAGATCGGGAGAAACATTACTGATATATGTGGCTGCAACGCCACAAGCAGTCAGTGCTGTACTGGTCATTGAGCATGACAACATCCAACGACCAGTGTATTACGTAAGAAAAGTCTTACATGGACCAAAGGAACGATACCCATAGGTACAAAATTTGCTATACGGTCTCCTTATGGCTTCAAGAAAACTAAGGCATTACTTTCAGGCCCATAGAGTGGTCGTACCTACTAGATATTCCATTGGTCAAGTTCTCGGAAACAGGGAATCATTAGGAAAAATAGCAAAATGGACAGTCGAGCTTGGGGCGGTCGACCTCTTTTTCATCTCACAAACAACAATCAAGTCCCAGGCTTTAGCAAAATTTATTGCTGAATGGACAAACCCTAAACCAACCCAAGGGCCCGAGTATGAACACCACGAAGAGTGGACAATGTACTTTGACAGTTCCTTGATGCTTAGTATCCCCTACTGGAGAACACATCAAATACGATGTTCAGTTAAACTTTCCTGCTACAAACAATGTGGTAGAATACGAAGATTTACTGACAGGACTCCGAGTAACTAGAGCGCTCAGGATTCGCAGATTACTAGTGAAAGACTAGTCTCAACTAGTAGCGAATCAAGTCAGGAAAGAGTATCAATGCTCAAGTACCAAGATGTCATCTTACTTGGCAGAAGTACAGAAACTTGAAAAGCACTTCTTCGGTTTCTAGATCCAACACATTCCTATAAATGAAAATTTTCTGGCAGTCCAGTTGGCACGGATGGCCTCAATAAGGTCACCTATCCCGTTCGGAGTTTTTCTCGAGCAACTCAATTTACCCTCGGTGGTTGAGCCTTTCGAGGACTTAGATGCTCCACTAAAGGTCGTACAGCTCGATCCTGGATGACGTTGATCTACAATTATCTTCAGTATGATATTATTCCTGAAGATGATGTAGAGGCTGATCGTATAGCTCGAAAAGCCAAATCATACACTCTGATTGAAAGTACCCTTTACAAATGGGGATCTCACGGAGTGTTGATGAGATGCATATATCAAAAGCATGGCATTAAGTTACTATCTGACATACATGGAGGAGTCTATGGAGCACATCATTCCTACAAAACATTGGTCGGTAAAGCCTTCAGGCTATGATACTACAGGCCAACTGCCCTTCATGATGCAAAAGAACTTGTGAAAAAGTGCGTACAATGTCAATTTCATAGTCAACAAGTACATCAGTCGGCATAAGCTCTATAGACAATACATTTTTCCTAGCCTTTTGCATCCTGGGGACTAGACATTCTGGGACCTTTCCCAAGAGCAACCTGGGGTTTGAATTTCTTTTTGTAATGATTGATACATTCACAAAATGGATAGAAGCTGAGCCAGTTGTTAAAACAACAACTGAGGCTACCAAGAGGTTCCTAAAAAAATATAACCACACGATTTAGCATACCTAGTTGTATAATCATAGATAACGGTACTCAGTTCTCTAGCGGAAATTTTCAAAAATTTTGCGAAGATCTAGGTATTAAGATACATTTTTCTTTTGTCACTCATCCGCAGAGCAGCGGGGCAGTCAAGCGAACTAATGGTATAATAATGTAAGTAGTGAAACGCCGAGTACTCGACTAGTTAACAAAACGGTCATGAACTTTGGTTCAAGAACTTCCCTTTGTGTTATGGGCCATTGAACCATGCCTAGTCGTGCAAAAGGTGAAACACCATTTTTTTCTGGTTTACGGTGCAGAAGCTACGCTTCCCACGAAACTAAAAATTGGCTGTGCTCGAATTGATTATTTTAATGAGAATGATCAGACAAAACAATGACTCAACGACATCAATTTCCACAACAATGACTCAACGACATCAATTTCCTTGAAGAACGACGAAACCAAGCCTTGATACGATTGACGGTTTACCAACAAGCCATGCGAAGGTACCACAGTCGTAAGGTGCAACCTCGCAGCCTAGGTGACCTGATTCTCAGAAAAATTCAGAGCCAAGCAAATCGTAACAAAGTTTCTTCAAAATAGGAAGATCCATATACTGTGGTCAAAGTCACCAGACCTGGTTCGGTACGACTAGCCATGTCAGACGGGCATGTTTTGTCAAATTCTTAGAACATTGATCAATTGCGTAAGTTCTTTGTATAAATGTATTTTACATTCTTTCAATTTCAATAAAGATTCATTTTTCTTTACTTTTCGATGAGTGATATTGTTTAGGAATAAGTCCAGTTTACTCCCTCCAACTATCAGAAAAGTCTGGTTTACCCCCTGAACTTCAAAACCGGTTATTTAACCCCCTAAACTTGTGAAATCCGGTCACAAAACCCCTTAGGCCGGTTTGGATAGGCGGTTTTGCTGATGTGGCACATATTTTGCACACGTGGCCTCTCATTTGTCTCAGTCAGCATGTATGTGTCCCAGTCATCTACTCACCTCTCATTTCTTCTTCATCTCTCTCTCCCTCCATTAACTCCCTCTTGAGCTTTGCTCCTCGGCTCCTCCCTTCCACCGGCCGGACCGGCTCCTAGTGCCGCCACCGTCGCTCACCTGGCCCGCCGCCACCGTCGTCCCCTCTTGGCTGCACCCCTCAGCTCCTCCCCGCGTCATGGCCGCATGCGGCCCGGCTTAGGCTCACCCCCGTGCACCACCGCTCCCTGGGCCCTGCTTGGTCACATACTATTGTTGTTTGACTCATCACTGCCAGTGGTCCTACCCACTGGAAGGAGTTTCCTAGGGACAGTCCTTTTCTTATGATATTCGCTGCCAGTCGAAACTTGAGAACGAACACATTTCGTGAAATGTTTATCATGTATTTAGTTCTTTGCAACCTTTACGATTAGTTTGTATAATGTGTATAAACAAGACCACTTATCGCTTTTGCATACATCTGTGCATGATTTCTTTTCATCAGTACAAGTCTTATAACATCTTCCAACCACGAAATATACTATACAATATTTTTGATTATGGAAATAAATCCAATGCTAGTCGAAGTCACACACTGGTTCCGACCAAATTGATTCCCTAGTGTAAGTTAGATGATTTCAACAACATAATCAATACATACTTTATACAGTGGTCGTGAATATTGCACTTTTTCCTTAAGTCTACTGCTTTCTTAGTAAGTCTTTCTACTAAACAAGCAGTCAGGGGCTAGGAGATATATGAGTACTCAAAGTAAGAGATAAACACATACTTTACTAATGATAAAAGATAAGTTTTTACAATTACAATTTTCATATTACATTACAACTATCTACTCTTTAGGACCACTAGATTGGTCGCTGCGAGCCGAAAATCCGACCTCCATTTCTTTTGCAACCTTATTTTCGAGATGCATTATTTCCTTGAATAACTTGGCTGCTTCATCCTCCGAGCAGTTGAAGTTCGCTTCAATAGCTTGGAGTTGAATGGAGGAGTCAGAAGCTTTGAGCTTTGCCAAAGCAAGGCTGACTCCGTTAGCCACACGTCCTTCATGGTCTGTGCATGGTTCTTCTGAGTTGTTTCGAGCAGGCTTTTGAGATTTTCAAGTTGAAGGCCAAGGTAATTTACCTTCTCCACTGAATCTTTTAAAATAGGCAGATTTGATCCCGATCCCATGTCGAAGAGCACTCTATTGAAAGCCTTGACCTTTTCTTCAAGACTCTGCCCAAATTCTGCCTCTTTGCCACGCTTGAACTTAAGAGCTTTTTCTACTCTTTTTAATTTTTGAGTTTGCTCTGCACGAGTAGACCAAGGATAAATACATATAATTAGAATAGATAGTACACTGGTCAAGTCTACGACTGGTTACCTTGATTTTTCTTCTCGAAAGTTTTAATAACTTCATTGTGCCTGGTCGTCAAGTATTCGATCGACCGGTTCTTGGCTTGACATTCTTCCTCAAGCCTAGTTATTATGGTTTTGTTAGCCATAACCTCTCTTTTTTTTTTATCCAAATCTATCAATTATGATAAGAGGAGAAGTTAAATTAACAGAAGAGGAACAAGATAACAAGGAGAGAGAGAAGTGAAGAAGAAATTACTTACTTTCTAATTCAGAGTTTTTCTTTTCCAAGAGTTTTATTCGCTATGTCAGTCTTCTGACCACAGCGAAATTCTCCACCATATGCTACGAAAATAGCGAACTTCTTTAAGTTTTTCTGATAAACTTTAAGGAAAAGACTATAAAAGTGGTCATATGTGCTTACCTAGATCACCATGTCATTATATTCGGTGAAAATAGTATCGGGACTCATCTCTACTTGACAATCCGATATTTTACTCCAAGCCTTGTCGAAATCCTCATCATTGAAGATCTGAGGGTAGTTAGGGGACGTCTTCAACAGCAAAGAAATCCTTTCTTAAATGGTCTCAGCAGATGTTGGGACCTGCTGAGACTCTTCTTAGACCTCTACCAGAGGCGCGGTCGGAGTCGACATAGGTTCCTAAGTAGGCGCTGGTGCTGCCATCTGCCCGGGGGCTGGCTTGACCACTCTTTCCTCAGGAGTTTTCTCCTGAGGGGTGCTTTGATCGGGGACGATTGGAACACCAGAAGACCTATGAAGACAAAAGAAAGGAGGATCAAGATTTTGGAATACCAGAAATATAAAAGGTATATATTTTCATAAGCTTCTTTCATGTATACATACATGGTCGTCTTTTTGGTTTTGATCTTGAATTGCCCTGGAGCGAAGACCACGACGCTTCCCTTTCTTTTCTTCTCAACCGATTTCACCGGTTCCGAACCGATAGGGCTGGTTAGACCCCCCCCCTCCCACACTTCCTTCGATCGGAGGTTAGAAGAAATATCCTTGACCAGCTGGTTGAGGATGAGATCCCTGACCACCTGGTCGGAGACAGTGTCCTCGTTGACCTCTAGAACGGTTGCTTTGGAGCAATCGTGTGGTCATGAGCAACCATTCCAGGGCCTACGACCTTCGCAACTTCAGGCTGTGGGTTCTCCTTCCCTCCCACCTGAATTATGAATTAAATCCAATTAGGTGATGAAATATTCCATCTCAAATATATATAGTCCTTTTTTCAATGCTCTTTTTACCTCTGGGAGACCATCTTCTTGTGTGGTCGCCGAGCAGGAATTGGTTGGAACAACAGTTGATGTGAAGCCCTCACCGGACTCTTTTATCCTCAACCCGATAGCCTACATATTAGAGCAAAGTCATACACTGATTGGACAATATATACATGATGAAGAAAAAATTGTTATTTACCTTGAGTCTCTCTTCTTCAGAGACAGCAACCAAAATACCGGGAAAAGCAACCTTGACATCGGGCTCCCCGGCGTAGATCATTCTGATCCTCTCTCTGACTTCATAAGAGGAAAGGGTTTCAAAAGAATAAAGAGATTTCAAGATTGAAAAATAATCAACTAAATAAACCATACTGGTCGGAATTTTTCAGGACTTACTTTCCATAGAATCCTTGGTCGCCTCATTACGACCAATGTATCAGAGTAGGGAATGATCTCGGAACTTCAAGGGACTTATTCGGTGCATAGAGAAATCCCTCACTATGTGCCAAGAAGTCAAGCCCTTGGAGCTGAGATTTTTGATGGCTTCAATCCATCTTTCGACCTTTCCCTTCTTCTCCGCGGTGGACCTCCACCTTAGATTCTCGCTCGCCACTTTGCTAGTGAAGTAGAGGCCATCATCCTTCATGATCATCATATAGAACCAGCTCTTCTTCCACGATGACCACAAAGACTTTGAGTACATTCGGATGTACTCATCTGCCTTCCTATCGTGGAGACACAACGAGCACTCTCTAGGTCCGGCCGTCGACTTCCCCGACCTCGCCATCTTGTAAAAATATCTGAAGACCTTCAGATTTAGTCGGATCCCTAGGTACGCCTCGCAGAGGTAGATGAAGATGCTGAGGTTGGCGATCGAGTTGGGGGTCAGGTTCAACAATTCGACTCCATAGTACTCGAGAACCTTGGAGAGGAATTCATGTGCTGGTAGCCTGAACCCGCATTCTATATAGGCAAGAAAAATGGGGATTCCTCCATCTTCGCCGCTTGGGAAGTGCTCTCCGGCTGCTGATCTCCAAGAAATCAGATTATTATCAAGGAGCATCCCAATCTTCTCCAAAGCCTCGAGCTTCTCCCTGCTCAGGTCGGAAACCATCCATTTGGTAATCGAGTCTAACATAGTTGGATCTTGGGCGAGAGGATGAAGGGAGGTCGGAGAGGTTTTTGGCGAGATAATAAGAGGCGGTCGGAGGAGTTTCTTCACAAAAAAAATGAAAGGGGATTGAAGGAAAACCTGAGAGCGTAAAAACCCTAAAGCTGTGCGTGATGAAGATTTTGTAGTCGCACTCTCATTAACTGCAATGGGGAGTTACCCAAAGTCCAACGGATAGAAAACCTATCCAGTTTCCTAAACGGTTCTTCAACTTTAAAGTGAATACAGACCACCTTGTTTGTTATGTTATTAAATGAGGGTCTGCCCGATATGATTTCATCGGAGAAGGGTTCACATTCATTTAAAGTTCGAGGGCTAGCTAACGAGGATTAAAATATCTAAATATTACTTTAATATTTAATTAAAGATCGCATGTCCTTCGTGGTCGTAACTCCTAAGGCTAACGACCCCTGGTCATGAGGATTCCAGATGTTACTTTATGGGTACCCTGGTCAGAGAGGTCCTGTACCCGACCAGATGACTGCTTGTAGAAGCTTTGAACTAGCACTTGGACCCGATTCCAAGTATATTTCTTTCGTGTGATGAATGGAACATGTGTTTAATTTGTCCCAAACCGCATGATGTTTATAGCCCTAAGTCATTGACAATAACCATCATATGGTGTCGCGCCCCAGATAAGAAACCCCCAGGACCCCCTGTGCTCACTGGACCAGTCCCATGATCAGTGGCTGGTCCGCACAGTGATCAACAATTATGTCATCACAACCATACAACAAACTAAAAACGAAGCATACAAATTAATAATAACAACAACAAAAGACCTTATGGTGAAGCTTTTTTTTACAGAGATCTTGCCACGCAAACAACAAGAGAGAGGTCACAGCGGAAAACAAAACACGTGGATGCCACTCGACATGCCTACAGGCAATCGAGTGGAGGACGTCCTAGCACGCAGGATCTTCAAAGACGTCCTCTTCAAAGAGGTCGGAGCACCCTGGGAGGTCTTCTTCAGCTGCTGATCAACCAGAGGGCACAAGCCATGAGCACTTTGAATGTACCCAGCAAGCTGTAGGGAATTATATGCAAATAATATTCATTCAAGCTCAATAAGAACAACTTTATGGTTACTTTGCAGAAAGCAATATTGAATTGCAATACAATAAATAGATGGTAAAGCAAAAGTTAAAAGATTATCATATAAGTAGACAAGTTTTCTTTTGAAACAACCCACGACCACCCTGGTCGCTACCCAGACCACTCACGACCACCCTGGTCGTGAGCTAGACCACTCCAACAAGTTTTGAGAAAGTCTACCCCTTGCGTGAAATCACCAGGCTTGTTCATAACCGGGGACAAGGCTATTCGAATAGATTTACCCTCTGTAGAGGTTGTACAACTTTACCCACAAGATACGAATTCTCTAGTTTGTTTGGCACCCGTCGATGCTCCTGCTCACTTCCTTGGGTAAGCAGGCTAGAGCACGTGGCAAGGCCTTTACAAGGTTCTGCTTTGACTCAGTTCCGCTCACTAAGGTTTCGCCTTACTGGCCCCCTCTTGCACCAAGTGTGGGCGTCTAACCTAGGTCCTTCCACACTTCCACCAAAATGGAACCGAATCAAAGCATTGCCAATTAGTTGGCCAGGTCCACCCCATCCTGGACATGTGGTTGCACGGTATGGCCCGGATTGAACTCTTACAAGGTTTAGTCCTTAGTGGGTGCTCGGGCGAGACCTCCTCATCCTAGTGTGCTTCCTGCACCCCCTTTACTGCACGGTCACTCGCCCGAGCAAAACATTTTGGGTTCAACCCGGCCAAATGACCATCCTAGTCATGGCACAATAAATTTTATTAATGGCAACACATGCCAAGGCAACGCCTGCCAAGACAACACATGCCAAGAAAGTACGTGCCACAGTTCCATAATCTCTTAGTCAAATTCATTATTGAGACAAGTGATCGAGACAATGCATAACTAAGCAGGTCTAAGCAACAATACGCACCCACGTTGGTTATCACAATAAAGAGGTCCAACTAAGATACCCAAACTATGGTGGTCCAAAGGTACATGACAACATGCCAAACACAATTACCCAAGGAGTCATACTGCCAAGTAGGTGTTTAGCTAATTCCCAAACCATTTTTAAACAAATAGCCATGCATGTTGATATAAAACAAAATAATTTGGCAAAACTAGGTTCGACATGATCAAAGATCTACGACTTGCCTTCGATGTAGAGCTGAGGTTCTTCGGTAGAGGTCGCTGGGTCCACGGACTCTTTAGTGAAGTCGGAATCTACACGGGCAAAAAAGAACCAAATAAATACCACGAATTCAAATAAAAACCAAAACTACCAAATAAGAGCCAAAAGAAAAACACTGAAATAGAAACGGACTCTCGGGAGGAGGTCCTAAGGAGGAGGAGGTCCATAGGAGGTCCAAAGGAGGAGGTCCTGAGGAGGAGGTCCAAAGGAGGAGGCCCAAAGGAGGATACGACTACTCAACGTGGTCGTATAAGGGGCGCAACGACACAACGTGGTTGTAAAAGAGATACAACAACGCAACATGGTCGTGAGAGCAAAAAGAGGACAAGGCTCGGAGGAACTCACCCAGACACACACAGAGAGAAAATACTAGAGAAGAATCGCGAACGGCGCAGGTGCTCCGGCGAACTCTGCGGCGGCGAGGAGGTCAAAGACATCGCAAACTCCAGTGACTCCTTGGTGACGAGGAGGCTTCAACGGACTCCTTGGCGAACTTCAAGCACGGTGAAAACAAAAGAAGAGCAAGGGAGAGCTGGGTGAAGAAAAGGTGATGATCGAGGGCGGCTCTGGCTTTTATAGCCAGGGGAAAACGAAGGAGAGTAATTGAGTCTCAGATACACACGTGCAAGGGTAGGTGGAGGAGAAGATGGGAGCAGGTCGGGGAAGAGACAAGAGAAGGAACAAGTACTGCAAAAAGCGAGAGTATTTAATACGACACAACAACATTTAATGCGCAAAGATCTTTGAGTCAGCAGTGACACAATGGAAGGAAGGAGAAGGTGAACGGAGCTGACAGGTGGGCCGGTCAAAACTCGAAAAGATAGTCCAACCCAAGGGAAGGTCGCGATCAATGGGGAGGTCGTGACCCAAGGGGTGGTCTTTGCAAAAAGGCCAAGAGGGTGGTCTTTGCAAAAAGGTTAAGAGGGTGGTCGCGGCATAAGGGGTGGTCTTTGCAAAAAGGCAAAGGGGGTGGTCTTTGTAAAAAGATCAAGAGGGTGGTCGCAGCCCAAGGGCAGGTCGTGGCACAAGGGGTGGTCGCGGCCCAAAAGGGTGATCGCGGCACAAGGGGTGGTCTTTGCAAAAAGACCCGGAGCGTGGTCATGGCCCAAGGGGGCTCGCGGCACAAGGGGTGGTCGCGGCCCAAAAGGGTAGTCTTTGCAAAAAAAGACCATCTCCAGGACCACCGGGGAGGTCTAAAACGAGAGAGAGGTCCAAACCACAAAGGAGGTCTAAACCCAAAGGGAGGTCCAAACGAGATGAAGGTCAAAGAAAGACGCGGCGAAGCGGGGCCGTCTGATTTTGATCGGGCGGTTCAAAAAGAGGCAAACACTCGGACTGATTGAACACACCAACCAGATCGGGCCGTCCAACACAGATCGGACGGTTCAAAACGAAGTGGACGTTCGGACTAGCCGAACGTGCCAATAGGATCGGGCCGTCCAACGCAGATCGGATGGTCCGCGACGAAAGAGGCGCGGAACAGGGCCGCGCGGGGAGAACATAACGGGCGGAGAAAAGGAATTTAACACCAAAGAACTCCAACAACCTCAAGGCAAACCTAACTCGAATTAATTGAAGTTTGATTTAGTCATTTTAAACACTTTAAATTCAAAAATCTCAGGTTAAGCTTGAGCAATTCAACAAAACCAAGTGGTTATTTTTGCTTTTGAAAACTTAGAAACGCATGACTCGAAAACTCAGAAAACTTGGGACGTTACATATGGTTATTCTCCCACTGACATCAACAGCTAGTCAGTTGGTTTTCTACCAACTGCCACCGTTTCTCCGACCGAACGCGACACTTCCAAAGGGCGCCACTTCTAGTAGTAACCGCCATCCCTTTGTCGGTTATTTAAAGGGAAAGACAATCGAAGGAGGGACAGATGAAACAAGCAGACAAGTTCACAAGATTTAGACACGATCTGCAACTGCAACTCAAGACTACCGAAGCAATACACACATCAAGTGTAATTAGGGCTAGTCCACTGCCTTGTCGAAGACACCCCTGTAAAGGATCCAGTTCACTGCAATAAAGAGCAATCCTATTCTCTCCCAAGAACTCTTTGCTATTTTTCTCTATTTTATTTCGTAAGATCAGCAACTCGATCATCGATAAGTCCGTTCAGTCCATATATAACAAATGATGCATTATAGTAGGTTATAACCTCTACAATATTTACATGTTTCTTTTAAATATCCAGTTCAGTCAATGTTAATATTAATATCATAGTTATTTAATACATTACCATTTAAGATTATTCTAAACACAGTTAAACTAATAGTCCCCGGGTCACCTTCACCCACATTATTAGCCTCGTATCTATGCATTCATTTTGATGAAATGTCAAGCGGAGAAGGCTCCAGGGCCAGACGGTTTCATTGCGCTCTTTTGCCAAAAGTGCTAGCCCATCATCAAAGGGGACATCATGGCAGCGATCCTCAAGCTAGGAGATAGGGCCGGAAGCAACTTTCACCTGAATTAGGCCCTCATCACACTGTTGCCTAATAAACGGGAGCCACAAGGGCCAGTCGATTACCGTCCTATTAGCTTGTTACATAGCTTCACAAAACTCTTCTCCAAAATCCTTGCCCGAAGGGTGGCCCTGGAGCTATCCAAGGTTGTTGCACCCAACCAATCTGCCTTCATTGCGGCTCGCTTGATCCAGGACAATTTCTACCTTGTCAGGCAATCAGCTCACGTGCTCCATCAACAGAAAAAGCAACTTTCCTCATCAAACTAGATATAGCCCATGCGTTCGACTCGGTTTCCTGGGCATTTCTACTTGAGATCCTAAGGCGCAAGGGGTTTAGGCCTAAGTGGCGAGCTTGGCTCTGCATCTTGCTTTTCTCCTCCTCTACTCGTATCTTACTGAACGGGCAATCAGGTCACCTGATCTGGCATGGTCGCGGTCTCCGACAAGGAGATCCTTTGTCACCTATGCTCTTTCTCTTAGTTATGGACATCCTCAACTACCTCCTCTCGCTGGCCAAGTCATCTTCATTGCTCCAACCGTTGGGAGTATCTAGGAGTATCCCTCACCGACTATCTCTATATGCGAACAATGCATCCCTCTTCCTCTCCCCGATTCCTTCAGATTTACACACTATCTGCACCATCATTCAGTTGTTCAGTGAAGCCACCGAACTAAGAACCAACCTGGCCAAAAGCTCTATTGCGCCCATCCGCTGCTCAAGCCAAAAACTTACGCTTATTGCCGATGAGCTCCATTGCACTACCACCGACTTCCCATGCAAGTACCCGGGGTTGCCCCTCTCCTTGAGGAAGCCCTTAGAGCCATTTTCAGCCTCTTTCGGACAAGGTTTTTGTGCGGTTGCAGCATTGGCAAACTAGGATGCTCTCACAAGAAGGTCGTCTAGTACCAGTGAAGACGGTTCTAACCGCTCTACCCATCTATGCTTTCATGGCACTAGCTCCTCCCCTTTGGGTGATCAGGGAGATTGATAAATGATGCTGGGCGTTTCTTTGGAAGGGAACCAAGACAGTGGCTGGAGGACATTGTTTGGTCGCTTGGCCAGCAGTCTATCACCCTACGAATTGTGGGGGTTTGGGTATGCTTAATCTCCGTGTCCTCAGCAACTCACTCTGCCTCAGATGGCTATGACTCCAGCGGACATGGTCCGAGCGGCCATGGAAGGGCCTTTCACCGCAGGCAAGCTCTATAGAACATGCCATGTTCCAGGCATCACTGGAGGTTCAACTGGGAAGCAGAAATTGGGCGTTGTTCTAGTCGGACCGGTGGCTCTATGGACGTAGCATCCCTACAGTTGCCCCGTGCCCGCTCAGATCGGTTCCGGTGGCAATCCGGACCAAGAGAACGGTCGTGGAAGCTTTGCTTAATGGCAAGTGGATATCATACATTAAGGGTCACCTCGATGCTCAGGTTCTCCAGGAGTATCTTCAGTTGTGGGATTTGCTTCGGTCCATCCGATTGTCGCCAGGACAGGAAGACTCGATCAATCAGTGACGAAGTTTGAGCTCAAAATCAGAGGGGGCCAACACTAGATGATATGTGAATTATGCAATCTAGATGTGGCCATTTTTAAGACTAATGACTAAATTACCCTAAATACTATTGCTTTTTCTATAGAATTACATAATTGTTGTGGGGGCCAAGGCCCACCTTGGCCCCAATGAAGCTCCGTCCCTGCGATCAATTGGCATTGGACCTCCTCTGGCTAGTTTACATCCCGTTCAGCTTACAACATATTTTTCACCGGATCTCAGTCATTCGCTTGCGCGTCGGCCATTTGGAAAGTGTGGGTGCCACTCAAATGCAAGTGTTTCTTATGGTTAGCAGTTCGTCGTCGCTACTGAACGACTGATCGGCTGCCAAACCAAGGAGTATGTGTTTTCTGTCATTCCGCAAGAGAGACAATCGATCACTTGCTTATAGGATGTGTGATTATTGACCAGGTGTGAGCGCGCTTCCTCCAGCTGGCGGGGCTACACCAAGCTATCCCCGTAGGCCAGACTTCCCTAAAGAACTACTGGCTTGCCGCTAGCCTTGCTACCCTGAAGAGCAGCCGTAGAGGTCTCGATTCATGCATCATACTCATCTCCTGGATGCTTTGGAGGGAGAGGAACGAGAAAGTTTTCAACCAAGCAGCGACTTCAGTTGACCGACTTCTACTGCGGATTTGCGAGGAGTACCACCAGTGGCGCATGGGAGTTTCTCATTGCTTAGAGGTGCTTGCGGCCCCAGAGTAGTCGAGTCGGTTAACCACCCCCACCCCCCACCCCCGCGCGCGCTCGCGCTAGACTCCGTCGGGCGAGAATCTGCCGCTTTATTGTTGCTTTGTTTTGTTGTGGTTTGGGTTTTTTCGGTTTTTCATTTGTAATCGTTGTCATGTTTTACTCATCTTAATAGAATGACATGCAATGCTTTTGCGCATTCTCAGAAAAATTGTCCTTTCACTTGTCAGCTAAAAACCAAGTCATACCACATATATTACTAGATCTTAGGTAAAAAAAATAGACCTCTACCTCTAATTAAAATCATTCACATAGTCATTCTCAAGATACAAATCATCCTCCAGACACTTACAGTCAACCCTTTAAGACTAACCACCAGTGTACATAGAAGCATTGGGATTTCTCATATGGAAGAGATGACAATCGATTCTCCATCAAAATTCCTCCCTTATCAGTATATGTTTACATTAGTATTTTTTTTTTGGTAACAAAGAATGAAGACAATTAATTGTGACATGTCTGTGTTAGAACAGGTAAAAGACTACAAACATTATATTAGTTTAAGGCCATACATCTATCCAGTTATTTTACTGATACAAGATAACATAACTATTTTAGCTCCATGAGTTAACCTATCTTTCAAAATATTTGCGGAGTGATGATCATTGATCTAGATGCCCACCAAGGAGATGATGTTGAAAAGGACTTTGGCAACGATGGTGAGATCTCTTTTCTTTTCTTGGGCTTCTTTTTGTGTTATATCTAACCATGTAGATGATGGTCACATAAGACGATATAATCAGTGCATGCAATGACATGTTTCTTAACTTGCGTAATTTCAGCATATATATTCTCAATCAAATATTCTTCTTGCATTCCTTTTTTTTAAAAAAAATATATCCATGCTTGTTGATCACAGTTTTCTTATTCTGTTTATTTTCTTGTGTTCATATAGAGATTAATTTAATTTTGTCATTCACAAAAATGTTTATTTTAAATTGCTACCGATAGCTTATTACTTATCTGACATGTTCTGCCTCTTAGGCTGCTGATTTCAATGTCGAAGCTGCAGAGCGTGGCATCATCTACGTTGATCAAGTTGGTAAGTTTACAAAAAAGGTTGTTAAACGATTGTTTTGTTCATTATTAATACTGCTGCATCATATACAAAAGCTCATTGCAATTGCAGTAATAGGATCCATTGCTACGTTCAGGTTGATTGCCGTGAATACCGGAGGGATGTCTCTGGAGAGGGTGTCCATCAAGCGCTGTTAAAGATGTTTGAAGGAATGGTAAGTTCCTATGTTAGTTTATCTGCTCTTCTCTATCGCAGTTTGGTAGTCGTACATGCTCTTTAGAAGAGTGCAAGATTTGATCAACCACACATGGATTACTAGCACCATGTCTTCCAATGTTTAAGCGCAAGACACGCTGAGCATATTTTTGCTTACTGAACTTCGAAGTCACATACACCATTTTCTATCTGTTTTCTCTAAACAAGAACAGATTCTTGTTTGCGTTGTTAGGTGATCAATGTCCCAAGAAAAAGAAGTCAAGATAACATATCCCATGGTTATGTCAGGTAATTGGTTCTGGAAACTTTTGATTAGTTGGTCGGTCTTTTACGTAGTACGTAGCTGTATTTCAGCAGTTTAGCACCAAAAGTTACAAATTCTTGCATTGTGCTATGACTTATAATCAGAGTCTTCGATCTATAGTTGTTGACCACTATTATTTTGTGGCAAGCAGTTGGATGTAAATACTAAATATACTTCATAAGTGTAATCAACACCTTGCATTATGATGTAGCAAAAAAACAATTATGAGATTCGATGATGAGTTGTGCACAATATGCAAGCATTCTACTCTTAGAAGAATATTATTTTCTTTTGCGGGTTGATACAAAAAATATACTCTTCATTTGTGGAGGTCCCTTCTTTGACTTGAGAAAGATTATCTCAGAAAGGTTATACTGTTGGAAATAACATAAATCTGTACTTCTCAAAATTATCCTCCTTTTATCTATATTTATAGGGTGTCTCAAATTACTTGTGTACTATACAAGACATCACTGTCCTTTTGGGTTTGGAATACTGATATGTTCGGATTTGCGGGATTGTGCTTGGACAAATGCTCTCGAGGAATCGGGCTCACTTGAAGCTGTAGTTCTTGACATTTGTTTTGTTTAAGCCCACATGGACGCTGGAGATCATTTTCAATAACTTCCTAATTGGATTGAGAATGATGATCTGATTGCCTACGGCCGATACCAAAATTCTATCTAAGAGAACAAAAAGATTGTGGCAGGCCTGCCATCGTACTCCTAATTAAGATAAGATGTTAACATTAAGATAAGATATTTTTGTTAACTTACTTTGCACATCGGACAAAATTTGTAACAATTATATACATACATTCAGAATTATGGCATTGACCATCCTAATATTATCTCCCTTTTGTCTGGCAATTCTATCCAAGAAAATAAGAATATTGTGGAAAGCATGGCACCACATTCCTAATTAAGATATAATCTTTTTGTTGATTTAGTTTGCGCATCATAAACAATTTGCTACAACTATATACACACATTCAGAATTATGTCGTTAAACATCATAATATTGTTGTCCTTTCATATCTTAATATTTTTGGTGCCTATTCAATAATAAATGGAGATTACCATCTTTGTATTAGGTAGAAGAAGGTAATGAGCTATTTATCTAAGAGCAATATGTATGAACTGGTCGACAACCACGTTGAGAAAAGTTAGTAGCAAAGCAATGTATATGCTATGACACCTATTATTTATTTATTTATTTATCTATCTATTTCATGATTTAATGTCACGGAGTTGTACTTGCATGTGTATGCATTGATATATCAGGTTTATTATTTTAAAATACGCCACCCTTTGGTTCAATAAAACAAATTGAGATTGACAAGTGTACATACTAATTTAGAAGGATGCGTAGAAATGTGATGTATTTATTCTCATTTTATACCTCAAAACAAATCAAAGAATGTTAGAATTGCATACCAAGAATACATAAGCAAATGTTTAGCTAGAATAAACGGTTATAGGTCAGAATTGCATAGCAAGAATAGAGAAACAAATGTTTAGCTATAAACACGCCGTAGACAACGGTTCTGCGCAGCGCGCACTTTCATCCTATCCTAGTGCATTCTGTATAAAGTGGCATCCAAAAAATAGTCGTATTTGCTTTGATCCGAACAGATTGTCAATTCAGTTGTCCAACCTGGGCGGCGGCGATGTCGAGGTGCGCGCATGGTACTCACACAGCTCTTGCTCAGGCCTCGTCCTGGCTGCCCCTCGCCGCGTTCGGGCCGTCCTATGGGGAGGCCGAGTCACTGCGGGGTAGGGTCGACCCGACGACGGCGCGCTCGTCAAGCACTCGAGTAAGAGGAGAGACCGAGGCGCCAATGCCTTCGCGGAGCGGGGTCGGGGAGCGAAGCGACTACAGTGCGTGGCGGGTGCTCAGGACGCGGGCATGCTCTCGGAGAACTACGACACCGCGTACAGGCCCCGGGCCAACGATACGCACGCGGCCTACGTGACGCTGCTCGACATGACCAGGATGCAGATTGGCGGGCAGCCACCGGGAGTGCTCGGTGCCGCCGCCAATGAGGTGCTTGCTGTCCCGAATAATGACAAGATCAAGGGTGGATAAAAACAATCTGATCAAGTATGACAGGAAGGGTGGATGCTTTCAGGTCACTGACCTAGGAAGAATTGCTAGTTTTTACTATGGGCACACTAGCGCTCGGACGTATGGTCCGAGCGCTAGTGCTGTACATCAGGCAAACAATGGATTTTGGAAGATGCTCTTCAGCTGTCCATCTTGCATGAACGAACCTCCTATCGAACATCTCGCGTAGCACAGACATCATCAAAAAAAAAGAATCACCAGGAGAGAATTTGAGTCGCAACATTTTTTTCAACGAGGCACAACATCACCGTGAACAGTATGCAACATTTTTTTCAATGGGTTGTAACATTTTTTCAACGGGCCGCAACATTTTTTTCAACGGGTCGCAACATATCAAAGAACATTATGCAACATTTTTTTAACGGGTCGCAACATGATAACCAAAAACAACAGAGGATGATTTGTTGAGTTTTTCCGTGGCCACGGTGGCGGTGTCCTGATCTGGTGGGGGCGGTGGAAGCTGGGGAGCAGCAGCTTGGTCTCTGTGGCTCAGCAACGTAGCTTGAATGTAAATTCAGAGAGGCTCAGAAGCGAAGGCCTTCTCCTGGGGCTTCGTCCGCTTCGACCAGTCGCCTCCTCATCGTCCGCCTCGGTCGGCCGCTTCTCTGAGGTGCCTGCTCCAGAGCAGGTCGTCCATCTCACGCGAGCAAACCTCCTCTCGAACATCTCACGCAGCACAAACATCATAAAAAAACAGAATCATTAGGAGAATTTTGAGTCGCAACATTTTTTTCAACAGGTCGCAACATCTGAAAGAATAGTATGCAACATTTTTTTAACGGGTCGCAACATCAAAACAAATCACCAGTTTGCACCGACAGGGAGCTCACTTGTTGAACTGGGTGATGGCGCCGTCGAAGAAGATGATGGAGGTGTCGTAGAGGCCCTCGAGTGTGTAGTCACGCGCGAGCTTGAGGTGGTCCTGTAGCCCCGTAAGTGAGTTCACCATCTCCGGCGCCATTGCCGCCGAGATCGTGGCTAAGGTTTCAAGGCGGCGAAGCGATGGGAGGAGACGAGCAGCTCAATGGAGAAGACGAGAAGCAGCTATCGAGTAGCGTAGTCAGGGGCAGAACTAGAACTAAAATGACTGGGGTTCACAACTTCACCATACATATAACATCATATATAATTTTCAAACAACACTGTACTAAATAGTAATTTATGCGACAAACATTGATAAAATGCATCATTCAGCCTCAATGACCAATAGAAAGAGAACAAAATGACTAAAAATTTTGGGCTAGGGGGTGCACAGAGTTTTGGCTAGGGGATGCACGCATAGTATATATATGATAATATCTGCTAATTTTTTTGGGACCTGGTGTCCTATGATACCGGGTGGGCCCAATTGGCTCCACCCCTGAGCATAGTGGTTTCATTTTGATTTGAGTTTTTTGGGGACCAAGGATTGGAACATTTTTTGCAACGAGGCGCAACATCACCATGAACAGTATGCAATATTTTTTTCTATGGGTTCTAACATTTTTTCAACGAGCCGTAATATTTTTTTCAACGGGTCGCAACATATCAAAGAACATTATGCAACATTTTTTAACGGATCGCAACATGATAACCAAAAACAACAGAGGATGATTTGCCGAGTTTTTCCGTGGCCACGGTGGCGGTGTCCTGATCCGGTGGGGGCGGTGGAAGCTAGGGAGCAGCTGCCTGGTCTTTGTGGCTCAACAACGTAGCTTGAATGTAAATTCAGAGAGGCTCAGAAGCGGAGGCCTTCTCCTGGGGCTTCGTCCGCTTCGACCAGTCGCCTCCTCGTCGTCCGCCTCGGCTGACCGCTTCTCCGAGGCGCCTGCTCCGGAGCAAGTCGTCCATCTCGCACGAGCGAACCTCCTCCCGAACATCTCACGCAGCATAGACATCATAAAAAAAACAGAATCATTAGGAGAATTTTGAGTCGCAACATTTTTTCCAACTGACGCAACATCACCGTAAACAGTATGCGACATTTTTTTCAACAGGCCGCAACATTTTTTCAACGGGTCGCAACATATGAAAGAACAGTATGCAATATTTTTTTAACGGGTCGCAACATCAAAACAAATCACCAGTTTGCACCGACATGGAGCTCACTTGTTGATCTGGGTGATGGCGCTGTCGAAGAAGATGATGGAGGTGTTGTAGAGGCCCTCGAGTGTGTAGTCACGCACGAGCTTGAGGTGGTCCTGTAGCCCAGTAAGTGAGCTCACCATCTCCGGCGCCATCGCCGCCGCCAAGATCCAGGGCTAAGGTTTCGGCGAGGCGAGCGCGGGTGGGAGGAGACGAGCAGCTCAATGGAGAAGACGAGAAGCAGCTATCGAGTAGCGTAGTCAGGGGCAGAACTAGAACTAAAATGACCGGGGTTCACAACTTCACCATACATATAACATCATATATAATTTTCAAACAACACTGTACTAAATAGTAATTTATGCGACAAATATTGATAAAATGCATCATTCAGCCTCAATGACCAATAAAAAGAGAACAAAATGACTAAAAATTTTGGGCTAGGGGGTGCACAGATTTTTGGCTAGGGGATGCACGCATAGTATATACATGATAATATCTGCTAATTTTTTTGGGACCTGGTGTCCTGTGATACCGGGTGGGCCCAATTGGCTCCGCCCCTGAGCATAGTGGTTTCATTTTGATTTGATTTTTTTGGGGACCAAGAATTGGAAAGAAGGAGGTCACGGACACGTCCACCTGTGAAAGCAACTGGTGGAACTATTAAAATGGTGAAAAGGACAGGTGGCACATGGGGCATCCGATATTTTCCTCGCTCCGGACATATGGACAGTATCGTTTCCTTTTACTATATGAGTCATGGGACTATTTCGACATACAAGGAGCACCTGAAGCCCACAATGGGTGATATTGAACTTTGTCAGTTGTTCTCTCTGAGTGAAGAATTTAAGTATGTTCAGATGAGAAAATGGAGATTACAAAACTTTTGGATCGTGTGCCAATTCCTATAAAAGATAACCTGGAGGAGCCCATTGCAAAGATCAATGTACTGCTCCAGACATATATCTCTAGGTTGGAGAACTCGAGGGGTTTTCCCTGAGTTCTGATATGGTCTACATCAGACAGGTAATGTGATGGTTGCTTCTTTGCACTATATGCTTTTCAACTTGTGGTCTTCTGCTTGTGCCTTCTTGTATTCTTATACATCTTTTCTTATCTACATTGCAGAGTGCTGGCCGGCTCTTACGAGCGCTATTCTAGATTGCTTTGAAGAGGGGATGTGCTAAACTATCAGAGTAGGCTCTGAATCTTTGATTGAAGAGGGGATGTGCTAAACTATCAGAAAAGGCTCTGAATCTTTACAAGATGGTCGATAAGCAAATGTATTGTGAAGTGTCGAAACTCCCTTGCGCCAGTTTCCGAGTATACCAAAGGATAACTTGATTAAACTGGAAAAAGAAGGGATTGACTTGGGAGAGGTACTTTGACCTATCATCCCGGGAAATTGCTGAGCTCATCCATTGTTCAAAGATAAGGACACAGCTGTACTGGTGCATCCACCAGCTACCGAAGTTGAACCTTTCAGTGCATGTTCAACCGATTACCCGTGCAGTTTTGGGTTTTGAGCTGACTGTAACACCAGAATTCCAATGGTATGATAAGGTGCATGGAAATGCGGAGCTGTTTGGGTTATAGTCTAGGATAACGACAGCGAATACATTCTTCACCATGAATGTTTCTGTCTTAACAGACAAGACATGCATGAAGACCGCAAACTGAACTTCCACTGCCCCCTCAATATTATATTCGTGTTGTATCAGACAGGTGGCTTAGTTCTCAGACAATTCTGCCTGTCTGTTTTAAGCACTAGATTCTACCAGAAAAATATGCTCCACCTACTGAACCGCTTGATCTGCAGCCACTGCCTATTACTGCTCTGAGAAATACTCAGTATGAAGATCTTTTTAGCGCTTTCCAGTATTTCAATTCCATCCAGACCCAAGTGTTTAGTGCCTTATATAATAGTGACAACAATGTGCTAGTTGCTGCACCCACAGGCAGTGGTAAGACCGTATGTGCAGAACTTGCCATAGTCAGGAACCATCAGAAGGCAGCATCTGGTGAGAGCAACATGCGGGTTGTATATATAGCTCCTATTGAGGCTATTGCAAAAGAAAGATACAAGGATTGGAAGGGGAAATTTGGAGAATTTGTCCAGGTAGTTGAGTTAACAGGTGAAACTACTGCTGATCTGAAGCTTCTTGGTAAAGGAGAAATCATAACCAGTACTCCTGAAAAATGGGAAGCGCTCTCCCGCCGGTGGAAGCAGCGAAAACACATTCAACGGGTCAGCTTGTTTATTGTTGATGAGCTTCATCTAATTGGATCTGAAAAAGGACATGTTCTGGAAATCATCATATCTAGGATGAGGCGCATTGCAAACCATATTGGTAGTAACATCCGGATTGTGGCACTTTCTGCTTCATCTGCAAATGCTAAAGACTTCGGGGAATGGATTGGTGCTACCTCACATAGCCTTTTTCAACTTTACTCCCACAGTGCGACCTGTGCCATTAGAAATACACATTCAGGGTGTGGATATAGCAATCTTTGAGGCAAGGATGCAAGCAATGACAAAGCTAACATATGCAGCTATCATGCAATATGCAAAGAATGTCAAGCCTGCTTTAGTGTTTGTACCAATAAGGAAGCATGCAAGGTTGACTGCATTGGATTTATGTGTGTATTCAGGTGCTGAGGGTGGTGGAATATCTTTTGTTCTGGGCTCACAAGATGAGTTGCATATTTTCACTAGTTGTGTCAATGAAGAAACACTTCCGACCACACTAAATTGTGGTGTGGGCTACTTGCACGAGGGTACGAGTGACCTAGATCAGGAACTTGTGACCCAGCTGTTTGCTGATGGGACAATACAAGTGTGTGTTGCAAACAGCACAATGTGTTAGGCAAGATCATTGCCTGCCCATCTGGTGGCTGTCATGGGAACCCAATATTATGATGGTCGAGAGAATGCTCATACTGATTATACAATCACAGATATATTGCAGATGATGGGCCATGCCAGCAGACCACTTCAAGATAACTCTAGGAAACGTTTTATCCTGTGTGATACACGTCGTAAGGAGTACTACAAGAAGTTTATTTTTGAGGCCCTCCCTGTTGAGAGTAATCTTCACCATTTCTTGCATGATCACATGAACGCTGAGGTTGTTGGTGGAGTTACAGAAAATAAGCAAGATGCTGTGGATTACCTCACGTGGACTTTCATGTACAGGCGGCTGACCAAGAACCCAAACTACTACAATCCGCAGGGCGTTAGTCACAGGCATCTTTATTCTTTCAGATCATCTTTCTGAATTGGTCGAGACTGTGTTGAATGACCTTGAGTTGAGCAAGTCTCTGGCTATTGAGGAGGATATGTATCTTAAGACCAGCAACCTCGGCCTCATTGCTTCGTACTACTACAATAGCTACACAACAGTTGAACGTTTCAATTTGATGCTGACCAAATAAACTAAGTTGAAGGGCCTCCTGGAGATTCTATCATCTGCGTCCGAATATGCAGACTTTCCAAGTCGTCGTGGAGAGGAAGAATTGGTCGAGATTCTTGCCCGGCACCAGAGATTCTGTATCAACAAGCCTAGATATGGTCCTCATGTCAAGGCCAACGTGCTTCTCCAAGCCCACTTTGCAAGGCACACTGTGGTCAGGAACCTGGCTACCGACCAGCGTGACTGCGTGAGCTCCTTTTTTATGCCCACAGACTCCTCCAGGCAACGGTTGATGTTATTTCAAGCAACGGATGGCTTAGTCTCGCTCTCAAGGCAGTGGAGTTGAGTCAAATGGTGACTCGGTGTGTGGGATCGTGATTCTGCGCTGCTACAGCTTCCTCACTTCACCAAGGAGTTAGCAAATCGGTGCCAGGAGAACGAAAAGAAGGCTGTCGAGAGCACCTTCTCCTTGGCCGAGATGAGCACTGATGACACGCGAGAATTGTTGCAGTTACCAAGCTCGACTAAGCTTCAGGACGTGATTGAATTCCTCAAACGATTCCCCAGCATTGACAATGTCTTATGATGTACGTGATGGTGACGATATAAGGGCCGGGGACAATGTGACTGTGCAGGTGACGCTGGAACGCGACGCGACGAATCTGCGGTCCGAGGTCAGGGTCGGGCCGGTTCATGCTTCCACGTACCCAAAAACCGAGGAAGAATGGTGGCTAGTGATCGGTGATACTGATAGTTCCAGCAACCAGTTGCTGTCGAGCAAGAGGGTTGCGCTTCAGAAGATGACGAGGGTCAAGCTCGAGTTTAAGGCTCCGGCAGAAGCAAGAAGAAGGAGCTACATGATTTACTTGATGTCAGATTCCTATCTGGGCTGCGACCAGGAGTATGAGTTTACCCTCGATGTCATGGAATCTGGTGGAAACTGATGCTGTACTGAAGTCCTAGCTAAACACAATGTTTGCCGCAATGATCCAGCGTAGGATTGATTTGGTATTATACAATACTGTGTACAAGGCATGTATTATAACATATCAATGCAATCGCACTAATAGCGCTAACAGATAGCAATCACTCTAATAGCGCTAACAGATAGCACTAGACCGTATCCCTGATGGGCTACATTATCAGCAGAATATCAGCAATCCAAACTGATTGATTATTTCCTATTTTACATTCCCCCCCAATCTCATCTCATGGATCCGAGGTTGAGATTGTATCGTAGCTGATCCAACATCTGTTTGGTTGCTGGCTTTGTGAATGCATCTGCTACTTAATCAGCCGAAGAGACAAACCGTACATCTAATGCACAGAGCGCTACTTTCTCCCTGACAAAATGAAAATCAACCTCTATGTGTTTTGTCCGTGTATGAAACATAGGGTTTGCGATCAGGTAGGTTGCTCCTAGATTATCACACCATAACACTGGTACTCTCGGCTGTGGTACGTTCAGTTCCTTGAGTAAAAATTGTACCCAGGTGAATCCAGCAGTGCCATTTGCCAATACCCTGTACTTAGCTTCCGTGCTTGAGCGAGACACGGTGGGTTGCTTTCGAGCACTCCATGAAATCAGATTAGAACCGAAAAATACAACAAAACCCCCAGTAGAGCGACGATCATCGGCAAGGCCTGCCCAATCCGCATCGGTGAACACACTGAGAAGAGTGGATGGAGATCGTTGTATACTCAATCCAGTAGAGACAGTTCCCTTCACATACCGTAGAATTCTTTTGACAGCCTCCCAATGCACCTCTGTAGGCTTTGACAAGTATTGGTAGACTTTGTTCACGGCGAAGGAGATATCCGGCCTTGTTAAAGTAAGATACTATAGTCCCCCCACCATGCTTTGATATTTGAAAGCATCATCCTCGCTAAGTGGATGCCCAAGCTCACTGGACAACTTATCTTGCACAGACATCGGAGTAGAAGCGGCTTTGCAGTTCTCCATATGCGCGCGATGAAGAAGATCCATGGCATATTTCTTCCGCGTCAGACTCATCCCCCCTAAATGCACAACAGATTATATGCTAAGAAAATAATTTAGCTGGCCAAGATCTTTGATGGGAAAGGCCGCAGCAAGTTGACGAAGCATATTGTTAGTCGCCATGCAACAAGAGTTAGCAATAACAATATCATCAACATAGATAAGCATGTAGATGGTGATACCATTGTGGCAGAAAATGAACAAAGAGGTATCAACTTTGGAAGGCACAAAACCAAATTGTTGAAGCTTGTCACTGAGACGGGAATGCCATCTTGAGGCGCATCGCTTTGAGCCATATAACGATTTCTGAAGCTTGCAAATATACGAAGGATGATGGCAATCTTCAAATCCTGGTGGTTGGTGCATATAAACATCTTCATTAAGAACCCCATGCAAGAAGGCATTGTTGACATCAACTTGATGCAAATGCCATCCCTTGGAGACAACTATTGACAACACCAAACAGACTATATCCGCTTTAACAACCGGACTAAAAGTGTCAAGATAGTCGATCCCGTAGCACTGAGTAAATCCTCGCACCACAAGCCGAGCTTTATATTTGTTAATAGATCCATCCGAACGGTGTTTCAATTTGAAGACCCACTTGCACCCAATGATGTTTTGTCCCGACAGCCAAGAAACAAGCCGCCACGTCTGGTTCTGCTGAAGAGTAGCGAACTTAGATTCCATGGCACCATGCTAGTGGAGATCAGATAGGGCCACCGTATGTGAAGTGGGCTCAGCAAAGAAAGCTCACCGGTGCGGTGAGTACCGCACAGTTCCATCAGAAAATTGCTTGGGCTAGATAATGTTGTTCTTGCGCCGAGTACGCATTGGATGACAACCATTTGATGCTGAGGGCACTGGATCCTGGAAAACATCATGCACTCCATGAGCAGCACCTACAGGCACCGCCTTAGTGTAAGGACCCGACCCGAGAGAACTCAGAGGGATCTCCCAGGACCACCCAGGAGGTCCAACCGAACCACCCGGAGGTCTGGAAGGTCCTCCAAGACCTCCCAAGAGGTCCCCCAGGACCTCCCGGAAAGCCTCTAGGACCACCCAAGAGGACTCGAAGGTCTACTCGGAGGTCCACCAAGACCACCCGGAGGTCCCAGTCTCTGTGCACAATGAGCTAGTCCCAAGATCAGATTGCTAGCTCACACAGACCCAACATCAGTGTCATCACATCCATACAACAAACTTAAGATGAAGCGAGCACAAATTAATATTTATAAACAAAAGACCTTACGGTCAAGCTTGTTTCTGAGGGTGCCACGCAGGCTAATAACAAAAAAACGCTTGCTGTGAACAAAATACAACGCGGAGCCACTTGGTGAGCCACAGGCTATCGAGTGGAGGACGTCCCCTAGTCCACGAGATCTTCAACGAACTCCTCCTCGTAGTGCTCGGAGCACCCGGGGGGGGGGGTCTTCGGCTGCTAATTAACCAGAGGGCACAAACCATGAGTACTTTGAATGTACTCAGCAAGCCATAGGGAAAGTGGATGTAATAACATTTATGCAAGACTTGACAAAGAAAGCTGTATGGTTAGTTTGCATAAAGTAGCATTTAAAAGGAAATACATTAAGTAGATTGCAAAGCACAAGATGAAAAGATAATACATAAGTAAACCAAGTTCTTTGAAAACATCCCACGACCACCTTGGTCATGAGCCAAACTACTACTCGGATCCAAACCACAATTTTTAGAAAGATCTACCCCTTGCGTGAAAGAACCGGGCATGTCCATAACCGAGGACATGGCTATTCGAATAGATTTTTACACTCTCTAGAGGTTACACACTTTACCCACAAGACACGAAGTCCTCTAGTTGGTTGGGCACCCATCGATGCCCTTGCTCACTTCCTTTGGTAAGCAGTCTAGAGCTCGTGACAAGACCTTTACCAAGGTTAGTCCTAACTTGGTTCTGTCCGCTAAGGTTTCGCCATGCTTAGGCCCCCTCTTGCGCCATTTCGACCACCACGACAGAACCGCATCAGGACCTCGCTAATTAGTTGGCTAGGACCACCCCATTTTGGACTTGTGGTTGCACAGGAGTGACCCAGATCGATGGCGCACAAGGTTAAGTCCTTAGTTGGCTGCTCAGGCGAGTCTAACCACAAACCCAATGTGCTCAAGGCACCCACTACTCACTCCCTAACTACTCCCCCGAGCATAAAATATTTTCTGGTTCAACCCGGCCAAATGACCACCCTGGTCATAGCATACAAATTTTAACAATAGTGGCATTGCCACGGTTCCATAGCACATTAGTCAAGTTCAATCATTCTTTGAGTCATGAGATTGCGAGACCAAACGTCTACTAGAGCATGGCTAAGCAATAAATTGCGCCCATGTTGGTATTCAAAGACATAACCAACTAAGATAACCCATCCTACGGATCTCCAAGGGTACATGTCAAACATGTTGTTTTCAATTATCCAAGGAGTCATAAGACAAGTAGGTGTTGTAACTACTCCCGAAACCATTTTTATAAAACTAGCCATGCGAGTTGGTATAAAACAAAGTACTTTTGCAAACTGGGATCAGCATGATCAAGGGTCTATGACTTGCCTATGCTGAAGAACTGAGGGTCTTCTGCTAAGAGAGCCGGGGCCAAGAGGTCTTCAGAACAACCTGTTGGACCGAAAAGGCGACTAGAGGGGGGGTGAATAGGAGCACGCTCGCTTTTTCACTTTGATCAAATTCAACACAAATTTCACTCCAATAGCTATGGAAACTATGAAGATCAATATACCAGTACAGCGGAAGACTAGTATTGAATCCAATCCAAAATCCCCAAAGCAAAAGACCAAAATAGAAAATCACAAACCCTAATCCAGAGGGCCGGACTAACCGACAGCAAAAGTGCGGACTGACCTCAGGCACGATGAACAGCACAAACAGCCCGAAAACCAAAACTCAAATCGATCTAACTTTTGATCCGTAAGGCCAAACTCCACGAAATTTGAGACACACCTTCTCTAAGATATTAGAAACCTATTCCAATCAAAGATCACAGAGATCCATGCCAAAGTTCCTATCTTTTTCAGTTTGAACGAAGGGTGCTCCAAAACCGAGTAAAAAACGAAATACGATCTAGAGACTTGCTCGTGGGAGATTGGCCGAAACCCACGTTAGTCAAAACATGCATCATGCAATACATATACCATAAAACCCATGAACTTGACCTAACCCAACACTCATCGCCACCGATTGGCCGATGATCAGCAAGAGCATTCCAAACTTCGACGAAAACTCGTGATTCGACAAACCTTTAACGACATTACCAATTGTAACATCATCCTAAGATCGTGCACATATCCCCATGATATCCACACAACCGAATCCTACGCGCGCGAACAAGAACCAAGTAAATAAAACAAACCCACAGAACTCCAACGAAAGAACCAAATCAAAGCCAAAGAAAAACACAGGATCAGGACGAACATAGAAACTTGATTCACTGAATCGAAGCTCCTATCGAAGAAGAAAAATCTCTACCGAGGGAGGTTCAAGGTTCTGGGAAACAAAAGGAAGTAGGAGGCCTCTCCGGTGCTTTATATAGGCATGGGGAGGTCCAGGAAGGAGGACGGTGCATTTAATGCACACGACGGGAGCAGGTAAAGGAATGAAATGAGCAGGTAAAGGAGGTGACCATAGAGGAAAAGACAAGGTATGGTGGAAATGATAGCATTTAATGCAGCATTAAATGCACGAAGACTTTTCTCCCCCGCAGTACTGAGACCTGAGAGGGTGGTCCCACAGAAGAGGTGGTCGCGACCAAGAGGGTGGTCTTTGAAAAAAAAAAGACCAAAGAGGAGGTCGCTACCGCGAGGGGAGATCGTGACCCAGAGGGAGGTCTTGGCCTCAAGAGGGTGGCCCTTGCAAAAAGACCAACCGAGGTGGTCTTTGCAAAAGACCAAGAGGGTCGTCTTTGCAAAGAGACCACAAGGACGGGGAGGTTCAAGACAGTCCGAAGCGCGCGCCCGAACTCAACTTGATCTGATCGTCCGATCTTAATCGGGCGGCCCAAGCCCAAGATCAGAAAAGATCCAACTCCCCCTCAAACCAACCCATAGGGATAAATTACCCCTAACTCACTCCTCAAGGTGGCAAATCTTGTTGGGTCTAAAGACTTGGTGAGGATATCGGCTAAGTGAGCCTCGGACTCCACAAAATGCAACACAATATCACCCTTCTCAACATGATCTCTAAGGAAGTGATAGCGAATGTCTATGTGCTTGATTCTAGAGTGTTGCACTAGGTTCTTAGCAATGTTAATGGCAGAAGTGTTATCACAGAAAAGAGGAACACTAGCAAAGGCTAACCCAAAGTCCTTAAGGGTGGACACCATCCACAAAATCGACTCAAAGAACTAGCGCTGACTACATATTCACCAAAAAGAAGGATTGTGCAACAGAAGACTGCTTCCTAGACGACCAAGAGACAAGAGAAGTGCCTAAGAAATGACAAGTGGCAGAGGTACTCTTCCTATCTAGCTGACAGCCCGCAAAATCAGAATAAAAAAAACCCCCGAATGGATAGCGAAGAAGAACAGGAATACCAAATACCATACTAGAGGGTAGAATAGAGGTACCTGAAGATGCGCTTAACGGCTTGGCGATGTGAAGTCCTCGGAGACGCTTGAAACCTCGCACAGAGGCAGACCGCGAAGTGGATGTCCGGTCTTGAGGTCGTCAAGTACAGAAGGGAGCCGATCATGCTGCAGTACTCGTGTTGATCCACAGCTTCTCCTTCCTCATCTGGATCCAAAGCAGTCGAAGTCGCCATGGGAGTGACGATAAACTGCGATACCCATCTCGAAGCGCTTGAGCGGATCCTTGGTGTACTTCGTCTGATGGATGAAGATCCCTTACTTGCATTGCTTGATTTGTAGCCCCAAATAGTAGTTGAGCTCACCCATCATACTCATCTCAAATTCCCTGGACATGGTCTCAGAAAAACTGAAAATAAGAGCATGAGAGGAACCACCAAAGATAATATCATCAACGTAAATCTGAACAAGCAGGAAGTCATTGCTATGCCTAAGAATGAAAAGAGTCTTATCTACCTTTCCCATTTCAAAATCATTCTTAAGCAAGAAGGCCTTAAGTCTATCATACCAGGCTCTAGGGGCTTGTTTAAGACCATACAAGGCTTTGGATAGCTTAAAAACACGATCAGAGTGCTTGGGATTCTCAAAGCCAGGGGGTTGCCTAACATACACTTCCTCCTCTATAAAACCATTCAGAAAGGCACTCTTAACATCCATTTGATGCAACCTAAAACCTTTAAATGCAGCAAATGCAAGCAAGATGCGAATGGCTTCTAGTCTAGCAACAGGAGCGAAGGTCTCATCAAAATCTAACCCCTCAACCTGGCTAAAGCCCTGAGCTACCAACCTAGCCTTGTTTCTAACCACATAACCATCCTCATTTTGTTTATTTTTGAACACCCAACGGGTTCCTATTACATTATGACCACTAGGAGGTTCTACAAGGTTTCAGACTTTATTTCTTTCAAAATTCTCTAACTCCTCATGCATGAGCATGTGATATATCGTGGAGTTCAAAAGACGCTACAAATGCAGAATGAGAAAAGAGACTCGGATCATGATACCTGGAGCGAGTGACTCGCTCATGAAGATTACCAATCATCTGATCCAGAGGGTGTTGCTTCTGGATGTGTAGTGGAGCGGCTGGGGGAGATAGTATCTCCTCAACCTCTGCAAGTATTGCTGATGAAGACGATGCAGCAGGAGCCTCAATTGGAGGTGAAGCGATCGAAAGGTGTTACGGGGCTTGGACAAGAACATCGGCCAGCAGTGAAGGAAGCGAGATCAAGTTCATCCTCATCTTCTTCAACAAAAATGCTCTCTGTCACCTGTAAGTCACTTGAAACATCGGATCTAGCTCTAGGGCTAGTCTTATCAAAAGTGACATTGCATGTCTCCTGGACAATGTTAGTTTCAACATTAAAAACCCGAAAACCCCTCGAATGAGCAGGATAACCCAGAAATAAACCATCACAAGTTCTTGATTCAAATTTATCTAGGGTTCCTGTCTTGAGAATAAAACACTTTGATCCAAAGACTCGAAAGTGAGAAACAGAGGATTTTCTACCAAATCGAAGCTCATAAGAAGTCTTGCCCAAAGACGGTCTCAAGAAGACACGGTTTGAAATATGGAAAGCTGTATCAATAGTTTCGGCCCAAAACCTCCTCGGTGTGCTATACTCATCTAGCATCGTCCTAGCCATCTCGACTAAAGTTCTGTTATTCCTTTCCACAACGCTATTTTGTTGATGGACGTGTGGAGAAGAGAGCTGATGCTCAATACCGCGCTCAGCACAAAAAGAGGCAAAAGAAGCATTCTTGAACTCCGTGCCATTGTCACTGCGGATCGCTCTCAAGGCACCAGGAAGTTCAGAAGCCAAACGAAGAACAAGATCATGATAATGATCAAAAGCCTCATCCTTCGAAGCAAGAAAGAACACCAAAGAGTATCTCGAAAAATTATCGACTATGACAAGGATATACCATTTGCCACCGACTAACCGAACCCTAGCAGAATCAACAGTATCCATGTGAAGCAACTGTCCTGGTCTGTCAGTCATGACCATAGTCAATGAAGGGTGTGAGGCGGCAACTTGCTTGCCATGCCTACAGGGCGCACAGACAGCATCCTTGACGGCTTTGAGTTTAGGAAAACCTTTCATGAGATCAAGACCGCTAACTCGCGTCAGGTGGTCAAAACCAATGTGCCCCAACCGTCGGTGCCAAAGCCAGATGTCTGAAGAAGATGCAATTAAACATTTAAGAGATTCGGCAAGAGATTCAGAAAAAACAGCTCCAAAAATTCTACCAACTCTAGAAATCCCAAAAACGAGCTCACCAAAAGAATCAAGCACACGACAGGCATTCTTCTTAAATCTAGTCTCATAGCCATCGTCAAGAAGCTGTGAGACAGAGAGCAAGTTGTACCTTAACTTGTCCACAAGAGCGACATCCTTGAGAATGAATTTGTTGTTCACCCTGATCGATCCAGTTCCTTCGATTCGCCCTTGTGTATCACCTCCGAAGGTGATGAAGTCATCACCCTTCGATCGCGTGAAGGAAGTGAACCATCTTGAGTCTCCGGTCATGTAGCGTAAACAGCCGGAGTCGACGAGCCACGTGTTATTCCTCCTTCCGCGGCGATCATGAAAATCAAGGCACAAACGAACGATGTGTCTTAATACTGGGGTTAGTTAAAAGCGACTTAGGAACCCAAAGATCTTGAGACACACGCTCATGAGTAGTATGCAAAGCAGAAGTGCTATCCTTGATTTTATTTGAAGTTCTGTTATGAGCAATGGTTACACAAACATGAGAAGCATCCTGTCTAGGAACATTATGATGATGAGCATGTGAAATAAATTCTAGTCCAGGTTTCTTCCTTTCTAAATGACCATGTCTCATAAAAGCTCTAGGTTGATTAGATGAAATTCTAGCAATGTTTTTCTTAGCGTTCTTCAACCTACGCCAACAGAACTCAACCAAATGTCCACTCTTCTTGCAATAGGTGCAATGGTATTTGATACCACTGGGAGAAGCACCTTTTGACTCAAAAGAAGGTTGGACAAACCCTGCAGATTTAAAAACAGTTTTTGCAAGTTGGGTTTTGAATTCAACTAAGCCATTTTCCAAGACCTGAATGGCATTAGGCTTGGATTTGTCCTGGGCAGAGTTCTATCCTAAACCTTGCTTCTTATAAGGAGTCTTAGATGTGTCCAGAATCATGTTTAGTTGTTTCTTACCTTTAGAGAATTTCTTTAATGTGTCCTTAAGGTAAGCATTTTCTTTTCGAAAGTTAACACATGATTCACAAGTCTTGGTCTTAATGGCTCTAACATGTTTCTCCTTAAGATGAGCAACTTCAAGCTTATAGGCTGCACATGAGGCACAAGGTGTAGACTCAATTGTGTCCTTAAGCTTGGCATATTTAGCTCTAACTGCTTCTAAAATGTCCTTAACTTCATGTTCATGTTCTATGCAGAAAGAGCAAAAGCTAGATTTAACAATATCAGAAGCATCCAACTCGCTAGACTCTAAGCATTTTTCACAGGGAGCAGATTTGACATTAATTAGCTCAGTCCTAGCATTTTCAAGTTGATGCAAAGCAATATCATGAGTAGGTTGCAGTTTAGCAAATTCAGAATGTAAAGCATGGCAAGATGAACATTCATCAGATTCAAGAGTCTTAGCATTTGCAAGTTCTAACGTCAGATTGTCTACTTGTGACTCTAAGTCCTTATTCCTAGCCATGGTAAATTCTAATGCCTTATCCTGATTCATGAGTTGCTCAAACATGTTGTCGCATCTAGCAGAAAGAATATCATAAGAGAGAGGTACCTCATCGTTGTCATCGATGTCGACGGAGTCGGCCATGGAGCACATGCTGGTGAAGTTCTTAGCCTTCCCTTTCTTGTCTTGAGGGAGCTCCTCCTCCTTCTCTTCCTCGCTCCCGGAGTCCACATCGCTCGTGGATTGTTCTCCAAAAGCGGCAAGGACCCGGTGAGCGGCCTTCATGAGCTTGGCAGCATTGTACTTGGGCTTGTTCCCTTGAGGCTTCTTCCAAGCTGGCTTTTCTTCCTTGTGGTTGCTCTTATCTTTCAGATTGGGGCAGTTTGCCCAGATATGATATAGCTCTCCATACTCATAGCACGTCACAGGGCCACCTCTCTTCTTGTTTCTAACATTGTTATATGCCTGTGTGACTTTCTTGACTAAAAGAGCTAAATCAGCCTCAGGAAGACTCTCAAACTCTTCTCCTTGAATAGCAGATAAACACGCAAGAGAAAAGCCAAAAGAAGACTCAGAAGAATCATCAGGAGTCCCTTTGAGAGGATCAGCCACCAAAGCCATGTTATCATTCTTAGGAAGACTACCTCTCTTGATCTCATGAGTTTTGAGCTTGCTATAAAGCAGCTCCAAAGTGAGAGTAGAGAGATCGACGTTCTCCTCAATGGCAGTAGCCTTGATCTCCCACTCCTTGGTGTTGATTGCAGCCAAGAGGTGGGGTGGCATTCTCAGATTGAGAGTACTCAATGTCAACAGCTCTCATCTGATTGATCACCTTGTTAAAGTGTGTAAAAACATCATCGATGTTCTCACCAAGACGCATCTCGAATTTATTATACTCTCGCTTGTAGACCATCTGGCGCACTTGCTTGATTTGAGACGATCCCTCATGGTAAGTTTCGAGGGTGTGCCAAATCTCATGTGCGATCGCAAGGTTGCAAATCCTATCATACTCCTGTCTACCAAGCCCAGCATATAGAAGGTTCTTTGCCTTGTTATTGTTAGCCAAAAGGATTGCTGAAGCCGGCGAAGCAACTTCGGACAAAACGAGCGGGGCTCGAACAACCTCCCATATAGCTTGTCCTTCGCTCTCAAGGAAGACTCGCGTGCGATTCTTCCAATAGACATAGTCGAGCCCGTCGAAGACATGCGGCTTGGTCGAGTACTTATCCATCGCCAAGTTCAGTGACCGATTAAGATCAAGATTGAACTAACCGGGCTCTGATACCACTTGTTGGACCGAAAATGCGACTAGATGGGGGTGAATAGGAGCACGCTCACTTTTTCACTTTGATCAAATTCAATACAAATTTCACTCCAATAGCTATGGAAGCTATGAAGATCAATATACCAGTACAGCGAAAGACTAGTATTGAATCCAATCCAAAATACCCAAAGCAAAAGACCAAAACAGAGAATCACAAACCCTAATCCAGAGGGCCAGACTAACTGACGGCAAAAGTGTGGACTGACCTCAGGCACGATGAACAGCACAAACAGCCCGAAAATCAAAACTCAAATTGGTCTAACTTTTGATCCGTAAGGCCAAACTCCACGAAATTTGAGACACACCTTCTCTAAGATATTAGGAACCTATTCCAATCAAAGATCACAGAGATCCATGCCAAAGTTCCTATCCTTTTCAGTTTGAACGAAGGGTGCTCCAAAACAGAGTAAAAATGAAATATGATCTGGAGACTTGCTTGCGGGTGATTGATGATCAAGATGATTCTAGATGGGTTCCCACATGTCATAGCAAGTTAGATCAAGGCAAGAAACCAATCAAAAACTCGCGGATCAAAGAAAGACCCCAAATCACCAAATAGAGAGAAAGAGAGCAAATAGACTCATCTTTGAGAGAACTTTCTTTGGATTGATTTGATATGGTATTGGTTTACAGCCACTCCATCAATGGAGGACAAAGACTCAATACATGAGCACGAAATCAAATCCAACTCTCTAGAACCCTAACCTCCACTAATCCTCTCCCTAAGCAAACTAGGGTTTCAAAAAAAACAATGAAAAAGTTCAAGGGGGTGCAGCCACCTCCCTCCTCTATTTATAGTGGAGGCATAGACCTTCTAGAAGATTGAACCCTAATGGGCTCCCGTTAAGGCCCACACACAAACGGGTCACACACGCACATATTTTAAAGCGTCGTCTTCATCTCCTCTTGACCTAATCTGCTTCTCCACGCCATCTTGCGCCGCGGGTTAGCAAAAGGTCACCAAGACGGTATTTAGTAAAATTACCAAAATACCCCTTCTCGATCTTTTTCGAAGACCGAGTCCCATCTTCGTGAAGCACCTCCCATGCTTCGCCACGTGTAGGTTGATCCAGCGGCTCTCATCATGTCGGTAAGTCTCTCTCATCCGGCTCCCACCGAAACCACCATGGCACTTGCACCGACCCCCGCGCCGCTTGATCGAACCCGTCGCACCGAACTGCCCGTTCGGTCACATTTGTCCCTTTTGCGCCATGCTTGACTCCATTGGCTTCAACCGGCATCCCCGATCGTTCTGGACCTCAGCTCTCCAAGCTTAGTCTCGATCATCCTCGCCGTTGACCGTCATTGACCTCCAAGCAACCTGCACAACAATAGACAAAGAAATCGATTCCGGGAACAAGTTCTTCACAACTTGACCCACATTAGTCAAAACATGCATCATGCAACACATATACCATGAAACCCATGAACTTGACCTAACCCAACACTCATCGCCACCGATTAGCCGATGATCAGCAAGAGCATTCCAAACTTCGACGAAAACTCGTGATTCGACAAACCTTTAACGACATTGCCAATTGTAACATCATCCTAAGATCGTGCACATATCCCCATGATATCCACACAACCGAATCCTACACGCGCGAACAAGAACCAAGTAAATAAAATGAACCCACAAAACTCCAAGGAAAGAACCAAATCAAAGCCAAAGAAAAACACAGGATCAGGACGAAAATAGAAACTTGATTCACTGAATCGGAGCTCCTATCGAAGAAGAAAAAGCTCTACCGAGGGAGGTTCAAGGTTCCGGGAAACAAAAGGAAGCAGGAGGCCTCTCCGGTGCTTTATATAGGCACAAGAAGGTCCAGTGAGGAGGACGATGCATTTAATGCACACGACGGGAGCAGGTAAAGGAATAAAATGAGTAGGTAAAAGAGGTGACCAAAGAGGAAAAGACAAGGTATGGTGGAAATGATAGTATTTAATGTAGCATTAAATGCATGAAGACTTTTCTCCCCCGCGGTACTGAGACCTGAGAGGGCGGTCCCACAGAAGAGGTGGTCGCGACCAAGAGGGTGGTCTTGCAAAAAAGACAAAGAGGAGATCGCTACCGCAAGGGGAGATCGTGACCTGGAGGGAGGTCCTGGCCTCAAGAGGGTGGTCCTTGCAAAAAGACCGAGGAGGTCCCGACCAAGGGAGGTCGCGGCTAAACGACAAAAAGAGAAGGTCGCGGCCTCAAAGGGAGGTCGTGACCCAAAAGGGTGGTCTTTGCAAAAAGACCAACCGAGGTGGTCTTTGCAAAAGACCAAGAGGGTCGTCTTTGCAAAGAGACCACAAGGACGGGGAGGTCCAAGATAGTCCGAAGCGCTCGCCCGAACTCAACTTGATCTGACCGTTCGATCTTAATCGGGCGGCCCAAGCCAGAGGTGAAGTTCGGACTGCTTGAATAGCACAAAACATCGAGCCGTCCAAGCACAATCGGACGACTCGGACTGAGCGCGCTCGCGCGAGGAGAGAGAAAAGGGGTTGACGGTGGGGAGGTCTAGACCCTTGGATCCAAACAAGGGGAGGTCTGGACCCTCAGATCCAAACGAAGGGAGGTCTGGACGGTCAAGATGGAGCCAAAGGAGATCTCGACGGTTAAGACCAACACATGGGAGGTCTCAACGGTCAAGATGGAGCCAAAGGAGATCTCGACGGTCAAGACCAACGCAGGGGAGGTCTCAACGATCAAGATGGAACCAAAGGAGATCTCGACAGTCAATGCCAACGCAGGGGAGGTCTCAACAGTCAAGATGGAACCAAAAGAGATCTCGAAAGGAGGAATTCAACCCGAGCGACGGATTTCAGAAATCAAGGATGTTTGAAACATAAACCCGAGCTGGGAGCACCTTGGGGGTGGTCGTGACCCAAGGGAAGGTCATAACCGAAGGAAGGTTCAAATAGATATAGAGGTCTAAACCACAAAGAGGTCTAAACAAAGAAGGAGGTCAAAACGGGGAAAAGGTCAGAAGAGGTCCAGAGAGGCCTGAACGAACAGAGAGAAAGGAAAGCAAGATCAGAACTCTAACAACTCCAGATAAACCAAACTTTGGATTAGTTGGAGTTTGATTTAGTCATGTTAAATCTACAAATTTTCCAAAATCTTCAAGTTAAACTTTGAACTCTCATCAAAACCAAATGGATCTTTTACTTTGAAAACTTTTAAGAACTCTAGAAAATTGGGATGTTACACTTAGGCAAGCTTGGCGCCTCGGTGTCGACAGGCGCAGAGGCCTGGATGGCATCACGCCCGGCATGGTCAGCGCCAACAGGGACCACACCAGACGGCGCATGAGGCTTCACACTCACCGCACCAGAAGGGACCCCAGGAGCCATGCGTACATCCGAATGGGCCTCATCGGGCGCAGTGAGCCAGTGATCGAGCCTCCGTGAGAGAAAACTCCTACATCACCACTGTTAGTTCCCAACATAGACAGATTGTAATTTCTCATATGATCATTTTGAATTACTCGCTCAGAACAAGGAAAAGATGAAACGGGAGCAGTGGTAGAGGGAGAGCTGGGTGGCTTAGCGATAACTGCGAAGGGAAACAAAGATTCATAAAAAAAACATCTCGAGAAATATAGATGCGACCAGTGGAGCGATCAAGGCACTTGTACCCTTTATGCATACTACTATACCCCAAGAACACACATTGTTTGGAATGAAATTCAAGTTTACGAGTATTATAGGGGCACAAGTTCAGCCAACAGGCACAACCAAACGTGTGGAGAAACGAGTAGTTGGGCGACAAGTTTAGAAGGCGAGCAAGGGGACTAGAATTGTTGATGACTCTGCTAGGCATCTGGTTAATTAGGTAGCAAGCCGTGAGAAAAGCTTCATCCCAAAAACAAATAGGAAGAGATGCCTGAGCAATAAGAGCTAGACTGGTCTCAACAATATGTCGATGCTTCCTCTCCGCCACACCATTCTGTTGTGACGTGTGTGGACAAGAGAGAAATGCCAACGTTCAAAAAATAACAGTGGGGTTTGTGATACTTCCCGCCCCAATCCGACTACACGGCACGGATCTTGGTGTTTAACAAACGCTCCACATGTTTTTGGAAATTATGGAAAGCTGATTCAACCACAGACTTATGTTTAAGCAAATAGATCCAACTAAAATGACTGAAGTCATCAAGGAAACTCACATAATACTTAAATCCTCCCACTGAGGCAAGAGCTGGTCCCCAAACATCATAGTGGACTAGCTCGAGAGAAGAAATAGTTACCCGAGAAGAATGACTATATGGTAGTTTATGAATCTTTCCTTGCTGACAAGCATCACATATAGACGACTCTTTTTTAGGAGAACAAACCAATTTATTTGACCGAATGATGGACTCGATAAAAGACTTTGAAGGATGACAAGTCGTCGATGCCATTGTTCTGGAGGAACCGTGACACTGGCGAAAACTTGCCGACTGGAAGCCAAGGGGGACAATGACGATCGATTTATTGGTACTGGATAGAGTCTTCCCCTACTTTTGTTGTGAAGAAGAACTTTTCTCGTGGCCTTGTCCTAGACAAAGAAAGAATCGGGGTGAAACTCCACGAAAACATTGTTATCGGAAACTAATTTATGAACAGACAGGAGATGTTTGCTAATTTGTGGAACATGAAGAACATTATTTAAAGTAAGAGATGTATTTGAGCCAGGTAAAATGGAATGACCAATATGTGAAATTTTCAGACATGTACCATTGGCAACCTGAACTTGATCCTGGCCAGCGTAGCGCTCATGCACCGTGAGTCTGTCTAGATCACTCATGAGGTGATCCATAGCTCCGGTATCTGCATACCAATTTGTGTCAACATTGTATGACCTGAAGGTGGCAGCATTTCCAAAGCGGTGATCTTCTGGCTGGTAAGCATGATTGAAATGCTGGCGACATCAAAGCGCATCGTGCTCGTACTTGCCACATACTTGACAAGTGGACTTGCCTCTGCAGCCACCCTGGTCGCGGCCTTAAGACTGATTGTGGCCGCGACCACGGTTGTGTCCACCACGACCGCCACCACAGTAGTTGTTGTTGCCGTCATAGTGGCGCGTCACGTTGTTGGCAGATGAACGAATCTCCTGTGCAGCATTGTTCTGGTCGAGCCTAATCTCATAGCTCAGGAGATAAGCATAGAAATCATTAAGGCTCACCGAATCGTTGCGTGTTGTAACTGAGGTGGCCAGGGAGTCGTAATCCAACCCTAGCCCTACCAAGTTGTGGCCAATCACCTCGTCGTTAGGAAGGGGCCTGCCGATTGAATCCATGGTGCCGGCATGCCCCTTCATCTTGTGGAAGAACTCAGACGCTGACATGCCCTTCTTCTTCATGTTCGATAATCGATACCGAACCTGCATCATCCTTGCCCTATTCTGGGACAAGAACATGGCCACCAACACCCCCACACGTCGGCAGAGGTGGTGAGACGAGCAACTTGGCCGAGGATGTCCTTGGTCATTGATGAGAGTAGGGCGCTCAGTACAATCTTGTCCTACTAAAACCATCAAATATAAGCAGGGTTTGGTACCTGTTGCGCGGCTGCACCGGTTCCCTCCGTCACCATTACAGGCGGTGCGATGACACTGTCATCGATGTACCTGTAGAGATTTTGGGCGAACAGAAAAGAATTGACCTGAGCTTTCCAGAGAAGGAAGTTCTCACGGGATAGCTTGGCGCTGATGAGATTGCTCAGAGGCGGCATGGAGATGCTGGCGCCTGGTGCCGTGATCAGGGCGCCGACGTTGTCGTTTTCGCTGATGGCAGAGGAGTTCATAGCCTGCGCTTGGATCACGCTCTGATACCAAGTTAAACACAATGTTTGCCGCAGTGAACCTGTGTAGGATTGATTTGGTATTATACAATACTGCGTACAAGGCATGTATTACAACATATCGATGCAATCGCACTAATAGTGCTAGCAGATAGCAATCACACTAATAGCGCTAACAGCTAGCACTAGACTGTATCCCTGATGGGCTACAATATCAGCAGAATATCAGCAATCCAAACTGATTGATTCTTTCCTATTTTACAGTCCTGTAATCATTTCTTTGCTCAACTGATATTAACATGATTGCTTCAGGCACTACTGCCATTGCTCCAAAATGCATCATAAACTGAAGATTTAGATATTTCTCTTTTGTAAGTACTATAGGTGAATCATGTACCTTATCGATGCACTTTTATGTGTTGCTACTTAATCTCAATGACGAAATTTATTATCTTGTCCCTGTATTATTTCTGAAATTTGAACCCAAGTATTTAGGATCTATTGCATATGGTGTTGGTTCGTGCGCCCATAGCATATCTTATGCTATACTGGGTAGCTGAGAAGGGGGATCTCCTTGCCTGTTCGGCTGCTCCTCTCAACGCCCTGTTTCATATGAGAAGCTACATGTGGCATGGGCCAGGACGCTCGAGGTGGCCCGTTCTGTGACCACGGGCGCAAGAGAATGTGGTGCGAGGAAACACTCGAAAGCGAGGTCTATCCATTCATGTCTCCAATCCGTATGCCTTGTGGCTTGTACTCTTGTCAGCGCTGACGGCTGCGATTTTAACGTTTTTTTGCGAGATGTGCTAGTTTCAGAATTCAGACTTTCAGAAAATGTCATTACAAGGGAGCAGGTTGCAACCGATCGGCTTGAACAGGGAGACGCAGACTCAGTTATTTGGCATTGGGAACCTCGGGTCGCTACTTGTCTAAAATGGCTTACAAGGCCTTCTTCTCAGAATCACTCAGGTTTCCGTGTGTCGAGGCTATCTGGAAAGCTTATGCACCTTTCAAATGTAAAATCTTCATTTGGCCTGTCGGACCAGATTTCACAAATCCAAATCATCTGTGAAAACACTGTGCTATTCCTTGGATTAGTAGATAGCACTCACAGATATATACCTGAATCATTTCATACACGTGGTGAACTAAACTATCCAATGTATTACAAACATCAGAGTGACATAGACCACGTCGGGTCGAGTTTTACAATAAGGGCCGAATAGACCAAATTGGTTACATTACAAAAGTTGCGGAAAACAACAGCGGAAGCAAAAGGGGTAGAGCACATCTCTCCACAGGCAAGCGACTGGGGTAGTTTGTGTACGACCGATATTAACCAATGACTTGGGGAATATATGTTGTATGCAAGCACCGACTAAGTCGGCTAGACTGAGGCGAGACCTAGACTAAAAGAACTAACTACTCTTCATAATTTCCTTGTCCATTGACTTCGGGATCCTCGTAGTAGACGTAATCTCCATGATCCGCGAGTTCTGAGGGTTTGAGGGAAAGAGCGAGAATGAGCACAACTTTCGTGCTCGTAGGCCAACACACAAGATGCAATAATATACATGCTAGATTAATTAAACGCTACTGATTTGAGTTTTACCCTAACCCGCCGCCACCGACTCGTCAGAGCTTACCGAGCGCGAGCGCGACAGCGAGGCAACGGATCTGGCAAACGAGAGAGGCTCTGGACTCAGGGATGGCTCCACTAGGTTCGCAGTGACCTTGCGAGGCTGGTGACGGTGACGCGGGTCCTTGAGGAGGCCGGCGGTGAGCTGGCGACGACCGGAGGAGGAGACGAAGGCGTTGCTTCCGTGGAGAAGACGCTCCGAAAATCGAGAAGCCTCGGGAAGATGTGCCTTGGGTTCTCCTCGGCTCCAGGAACGAGGCGCCCAAGGTCTTGATGGCGGAGGAAGATGGGAGTGATCGGAATCGACACGGCGGCGCTCGGCCGAGGTTGGAGAAGGAGTCGAACGACTTCGGTGATGCACCAATAACAAATTCAATACACCGGTGAGCTTAACGGAGCAACGCGATCCTAAAGGGCCAGAAATCAAGGGAAAATACTCACCGGAACGCCTACATGACACGGGGCCATGACTGCCGGAGACAAGAACAAAGAAATCATTCCCGACGACTCGGCGCACACCAAAGGTTGAGGCTGGCCAAAACGGAGGCGGCATTGAACGAGAAACTCGGTGGCGGGGTCGCGGGGTCGTGGGAGTCAATGAGGTGGCGGCGCTGCCCTCGGCTTCTTCCTCGGCTGAAATGAAGAAGAGGGCGGAGAGAGCAAGGGAGTGCAAGAGGGAGAAAGTGGAATGGCTCAGAAGCTTTATGGAGTCACGGTGATGCTTTATAGGCGGACACGAGTGCGTTGCAGTGGCGAGCACGAGGGTGTCGTGGCGTGCATGCACGAACGCCCATGCCGCTCGGCTAATTGGCGAAGAAGACGATAGCAAGCCCGACAGTTGGGGCCCGCTTGTCAGTGGAGGAGAGAAGCGGTGTGTGGACTTGGCCGAGCCGGAGTTGGACTCGGGTCTTAGTCAGGCGATGCGGTGCGATCAAGTCAACTAAAGTGGCTCGGGTCAGAACAGTTAGGTCGGGTCCGATTAGGGTTAGGTTTTGATTTGAATTTTGACCGAAAACCAACAAGGTTGACCAGGCTGTTTAAAATAGAAATAAAATTTTAAAAATTATGAAATTTCTTTTGGGTGTTCTCAGGTTCATTTTGGACTTAGGAAAATTCATTTCGGGAGGTCAACATGCACTGTGCATGTGGTCCATGGGTTCACGGGAGCAGTACGGGTGCGGGGCCCACTTGTTAGCTGAAGAAGAGAAACCAGGAAGTTAATGCGCCATTACTGCTCATCGAGTCCCACATGATAGTGACTCGGTGCGACAGTTAAAGAATCAATTAATTCAGCTAATCATTGCTTTGGTGTTAATCGAAGGAGATTTGCCCTAATGACATTGATTAGGGGTTTTAATGGCGGCGAACAGTGTGTGTCTTAAGCAGACAGCACAGGAGAGGTGCTCTCGGGCGCTTGCGGCTCTGGCTTGCCGCTGGCAGGAGAGGGCACGGTGGCGCCGGGAAAGGGTAGGGATGAGAAGCCCTCAGCGAGGCAGAGCTGATGGTGGTGGTGGCACGGCTGGAGGATAGCCGGAGCGGCAGCGCTACGGGTGGCGCGGCAAATCGGCAGTAGGGTAGCGTAGGGGAGAAAATGGTGAAAGCATGGGGTAGGGCAAGGTGAGGGGAGTTCACCGAGAGAGAGGGGAGCCGGAGGTAGTAGGTGGACGAAGATCGACGGCGGGGAAGAATGTGACCAGAGACGAAGAAGGAGACCGAGTCTGGCGGCGACAGTGGACCAAAACCCAATCTACTTGGGGGAATGAGTTCCTTGGCTTCGGGGGCACTCGGTGACGGAGGTGGCGCGGCGAGGAGTTCGTCGGAGCAACACGGCTGAAAAGAGGAGCGCGACGGTTCTTTGGAGGATCTTACTAGGGGCGAGAGAGATGAGGAGGGGAAGCAATGGGGAGGCCCGGGGCTCTCTTTATAGCCAGGAGGAGGAGGGAGGAGCCGTTGGCGCAGCTCGAAGGATGCACGGTCCCAAGGCGTGGCAAGGAGTAGGTACGGCGGCACGGGCACGCTCTGGCGCGGGTGATGCGGCGCGGACAGAGCGCTCATTGACGAGGGCGGCCGATAGCGTCACATCAACGGTACAAGGCGGGCTGGTGGGCGCTGGAGTCAAGGGCAGGTGGGAGCGGCGTTGGCGATGGGACGGGGCAGAGCGGCTCTAAGCGTGGCTACCAGACGCTGCGAGAGGCGAGGCGGGCGATGTCACGACAACTAAGCGGCGACTTCAGGGGCCAAGGTGCACGGCCGATGCGACGGCTCAGCGGCAGTGGGCGCGTAAGAAGCGCAAGACATGCTGCGGGCGCAAGGCTCGGACCGGGTGGAGCGCGCTCTGGAGCGGCACGAGGATGCCCTCAGCTGGCACAGCCAGGGAAAGGGGTAGGGAAGGGTGGGCTGGGCCAAATGGGCTGGGGAGGAGGCCGGGGAAAGGGATCAGGAGGCCCAAGGAAGGAATTGGGCCAAGCCTAAGGGGAGGAAGGGAAATTTTGAAATAAGAATTCAAATGGAAATTCGAATTCCAAAATTTGAACCAAGGTTGGAGAGAAAATTTTGCAAATACACCAATAATTTGAAATAGGGTTTGAACTCCAGATTACTATTCACCATCCGAAAATAGAATGTTACCGTTAGCAATCCGTTGACGCTGCTAGACGGCCGACCGCCTCCAACGTCGAGGATTGCCAAATCAAGGCGTTTGCGTCTTCTGTGGGCTTCGGTAGGAGACAATAGACCACCTTCTAGTAGGATGCGCGGTGACCGCGCAAGTATGGGCAAGGGTTCTAATTCAGGTCGGCTCACCTTGCGCCATGCTGATTGGCCAGCCAACCTTGCAAGATCACTAGATTGCCGCTCGGAGGTCTACACCAAAGCAGCGAAGAAAGGAGATCGACTCATACGTCGTACTCATTTCTTGGGTCATCTAGAAGGAGCGCAATCAAAAGATTTTCAATAACATCGTTTCAACTAGTAATCAGTTTCTTCAGGGTGCATGGCGGCTAGCATTGGTCTGGAGATACCTAGGTGGCAGGATTAGTTCTCTTTTTTACTGTTCCCCGTCATACGTTTTTCGGGTTTCTTGCTCCTTTCTTCTATTTTGTCCAGCTCTCGCCTCCCCTCTGGGCTAATGTAGCCTGTAACTGTGGTGTGTGTTTGGTTTCTTTCTCGACTTAATAGAATGATGTGCCAAGCTCCTTGAAAAAAAGAAAATGTCATTACACTTCTGCGAGACCAAAGGTATCAAAATCCTTTGTGAAATCATTAGTCGTACTGTTTGTTATCCTGGTTAAAAACTTTGGAGTATGGCAGTATGCTAAACTAGTACTTGCTACTCCTGTGGCTCGAGTCATCCAAAGGAACAGGAGCATTTGGTTAGTTTCGAGTTGCTGTCTGATACAATCGCACAATCTTCCGCCGTCTTAGTCTAGCATACTCTTAGTGTCGTACTTTTTCGTTAATTGATAAGATGTGACTTCTGGATGACTTGGGAGAATAGGCAGAACCGTATACTTTAATACAGTGCCACGCATCTTGCTTGCAATCCAAGATGGGCATTTGAGAAGCATCCAGCCGACAATAGGATTTGTCTGCACCCTCATACCATACCCTATGCTATGCACCTGAAAAAAAATAAAGATGAAGAGGGAAGTCGGCAGAACTGCATGCAGAAGTGATACACGACCTGACAAATCTTGAAAGAGAGAACGAGACGACGACGACGACACGCTTAGGCTGAACAGCAGCTACTCCTGACAATACTACTATCAGTATAGGCAACTTTTGCACGTTTTGTCAATGACAAAACACAAAGCAGCCATGCTTTACCTCACACAAATTAACTGGTTCAGAATTTAGGATTCTACAAAGGTGGATGGAGACTACCACCATGGCACCATCACCGCTAGTTTTAAGCACTAAGAATGCATCACATTTCCCATGCAAGTTGTAGTCAAAGCGCACGGTGCATGCAGGCTGCAGAGCGAGACCTGTCGCTTCAGTTGCAGAGGAGCTTTCCACTGTCTCGTTCCTCCTCCCACTACTAGTACAGAAAACTCCTAGCTAATCACCTCTCCCTCCCTAGGATTAGTTTGAAGCGTCTTGTTCATGACACAAGCATCACCTACTGCCCAACAACTGCTTGAGAGAGAGGGGAAGCGGAGATGTTGCTTCCCTAACAACTAAAGTACGTCACACGAGCCCCTGTATCTGCTCGCCTTTTCTTTCTTTAGAGCTAATAAAGATTGTACATGTTCGTATGATCATTCCTATCACACGCACTGTTCATGGTCCGTCCAAACTGTGATATGATTCCGCGTCGTATAGATTAGTTAATTGACATGGAAATGAGCCGCGAAATATGTTACGTTGTAATGCGTTGGTCAACTTCCCAAAGTGCCCGGTGTGTAGTTGTCTAGGATAGTGTAGTATATGTGCTATCTGTGCATGTTATTCTAGCCAAAAAAAAGAGGTATTTGGCTTTGGAATATCGATCATTGAGTAGTAGCATTTAGGTTCACTTGGATTGGTGCATGAATTTCCTCACCGAGGCTTGTGTCTGTTCACATAAAAGAGAATCCTGCCTTTTCTCATAGTTTTTCTCGTCACTTCATCTCAGTCTATATATAGTTTATCTTATATCGCTTTTTCTCCCATAGTCTAATAATGCTACAGGTATTTGGTACTGAAAGTACATCTAATGAGAGCTAACAAAATGATTTCCCACAGAATCACAGATTCCTAAACAGTGCTTCAGATTTGATGCATCATTGCAAGGTGTCAAGGTGACCATTTATGACACATTACTACATTAGATCTCTACTTGTCCCAGTTTCTAGTCTCACACCGACAAAACAAAGGTTGTCAAATAATTGATGCGATCTTGGTACTAATGAAAACGGAATTGTACGGGCTAATTTGGTGGAGGAGCTCATCACAAAAACGGCACATCGTATTTCAAAACAAGATCACTATCTTGAGAAGATATCATGTCATCCCAACTACTGCAAAGACTTATCTGATGCAACCAAATGAATTCATTTCAAAATGCACAAAGATCTCAGCATTCTCATGCAACAGCTTCTCAGGAAGCTAAAAAGACGTCTCATGTAATAATTTAACAGTGCCGTGTCGCGGCCAAAGGCCAAATGATATGAACACCTTATGATTCTGTCCTTTTTCTCTTGATAGTTTCTTAAGCTGACATGACAGCCCCCTTTGTAGGTCTACTAAGGGGCATACACATCAATGCAGCTCAGAAATCTTAGCAAGAAAAAACAAGAAAAATAGGAAGAGTAGTATGAGATAGTCAGAATCTTACTGGATTTGATTCGTTTTTTCTGCACTTCCCCAGAAGCATCCTCGTAGAAATCACAGCAATGGCACTAATGGTACAGCTTTTCTTTCATGCCAACAAATATCGCACCTGGGGAAGAAAAACAATTGAACTGAAGAACGAATTTTGAGTTGTAAGCTGGAGTAACTAGATTCAGGTTGCCGGGCGACATGTCAGAATGCAGTCTGGCTCTTCATAGCTGGCAAAGGTTTAGAACAGTACATGATTTAAACTGAACACGAACAGTTCTGAGTTCTGACTTGTGATTTCTAAATACAATTCAGAAACTGTACTACTCACTCTAGAATATCAGATATAGAGTAGTTATATGCTTTTGATCTTGTTCACCATTTATTAAATGTACAACATTTGGCACATGAGTATCCATTTTATGAAAGTTTGAGCTTGATGGAACTATATTTGTTTGGAAAAATAAAATTGCTTTGGCATAAACGCGTTCTTTTAGGACGTGCTTGCATCATCTAGTACACAAAAGAGAAAAAAGATCAAGAACGGTGCATGTTTTTTTCTTCAAACATTAAGAACGGTGCATGAATTGATCAGTATATATAAATGCAAGTTGCCCATTATATATTAGTAACCTTCTACTTTTCTTCACCTAGATAAATTCATATGTACGCGATCAAAGTTCAAAAAATACATGAAAGAGAAGTAGTCTTCTTGGAATAGTTCTGAAGTCTACGTCTAATGCATGCAGTCAATCTAGTTCTATGCATACCAAAAAAAAATTCAAGTGGAGCAAAAAGAAATTTTCAAATGTAAAATTGTGGCCACTAAAACTCCAAACACAATCATTGCTGCACACAATTGAATTTTAGAATGTGCGTGCATTGTTGACACCTTTTGCCTTCTAGACTAACAGGTGGGACTTTTCTTAGTTTTCGGCAAAAAGACAAAGAAAAAGAAAAGTCCAATAAAGAAGAAAGAAGAAATCAATTGGCTCTACTCCTTAGAATTGGTGATGCAAGGGCGAAACAAGGTAGTTTCCATCTCATTAGATGTTATGAGTTTATATGCAGAAGTATTTTCAAAACAATGTTCACAAATAAAATGGACTTATCTTATGTTGTGAAACGATCCAAGCAATACAGTCCCTGACGGTGCAGATGCAGACAATGCGATAACTTATTCTGCTCTCTTGTTAGACTAAGCAAGCAGCCGCACGTACGTACGCGTTCCTGCTTCTGCTTGCGCGCGTGCATAATTAGCTCTGAATCTCACGCTTTTCCACGGGCAAATGATTGATCTGGTGCACTGATGTGACTCCAGTTTATTAGTGGTCGTACGCCTAACTAATTAACTCGAGAAAGTTGATGAGGAGGAAGTACATGAACGTAAGTTTATCGAGTTTTCAAAAAGGCAGCGCTTTACTGGCGTCCGGGCTCTTGATTCTGGAATGCGAACGGCTTAATTAGATCAGGATATATTGTAGATTGGTGACGGTGACAGCAATTATCTGTGACGTTAGGTCAATCATCAACGCTTCCGATCGATCCCATGCGGCAGGCGTGATATTTATCTTGCATGTCTTGATCGGTCTTGGCCATGAAACATCTAAGATTTGATCAAACTGTACCACAGTAACGAAACGGGCCATCGATCCGTCGGTCTGTGCCTGACCTGCCCGGCCAGTGTTTTTGGCCTCCTGTCACACCGCCGCGCGCGGTTTGTAGTTGTATCGCCTGTTTTGCACGTACTGGAGAAACCACGTACTAGGACCAGGACGCCTGGGTTACGCGTGCGTCTGTCTCACCTCGCCGCGCTCGTGCGTTGCCCTCCTCTTGCCAGCCCCGCGCGCCCCCGTTTAGTTTGGTTGGTCGTGAGGCCCTGTTTCCGTTTGCCGGCACGCGCGGCCCTCACTAGCCGTGTGTTTTTTTAAAAAAGGCGTAGCCTCGGTGCGTGACTCTGTTTGCCACGGTAGGTGCGCGCGCCGCGTCTGTCTCACCTCGCCGCGCTCGTGCGTTGCCCTCCTCTTGCCAGCCGCGCGCGCCCCCGTTTAGTTTGGTTGGTCGTGAGGCCCTGTTTCCGTTTGCCGGCACGCGCGGCCCTCACTAGCCGTGCCCACGCCAGCTGGTGGTGCATGCATGTGGTGCGGTGCGTCTTAATCCGTCGTGGGCCGCGTCGGGATTTCACCCTAGAGGCGACCCTCCCTACACAATGTCCCATCTTTCACCACCATAATACTGAGTACTGGCTCGTCGCGAGCCCTGACCTGATCACACTGTGCTCCCTGTTCCCTCTCACTCACCAGTGGCGGAGCTACACAAGAACTGTAGGGTCAATTGACCCCCACAGCTTTTTACAAAAACAGCCCTATACTTATAAGAATTTACATGAAATCCATAGCATTTAAGAGATTTGATGCCACAAAAATTAAAAAACTTCATATTTGACCCCCACAGACTTCAAATCCTGGCTACGCCACTGACTCTCACATGTTTCCATCCGTACTACTTCTATCACATGCAGATCTTCGTGGCATGAACAACCAAGTATAATACATTGGGAGGAATAATACAGGGAACATAATATACTCGTATAATAGTGGAGATCTCAAGTCAAAGCAGATAAATACAAAGTTGTCTGCTCTGTAAACGTATAGTCTTGATCATGCATGGTCAACCGTGGAGTTTTTTTTTTCTCATTTCGCCGCCTTTTGAAACGATTTAGCATAAGTTGCCTTCGTGCGTCACAAATGACAAAAATAACACCACAGTAGGTTAGACAGACGTCACGTATCCCCTACCGTGCTCCCGAACCACGGCACAGATCTCGCCACGCACTCGGTATTGCACGTGCTCGTCGTGGATCCGCACCGCATGATATGGCTCGTCACGCTTAGGACGCGGCAACCCCATGTACCGCGCTCCCTAAGCACGGCGCCTGCAGCGCTCCGAGAGAGTGAAAGGAACCCGCAATGGCCCAGGAGCACTGCGGGTATTACAAAAGGCTATGTTACGCATAAAGAAGAAAAGAGACATTCACATGAGCATTATGTGAGACCATGTGGAGGTCACCTTATGTTTGTGATGAGTAATTGACTGTGCTTTGCATGTGTTGACAAAGTTTGAGTTTGGTTTTGAGGAGTTGCAATTTTGGGACCTGCAGTCAGACCCAGCCGGTCTGACGATTTGCAAGGGCGGTCAGATCGATGGGCATGGGCGATCAGACCGCATGCATGGCGGGTCAGACCGACCTTGTGGATTCTTGGATATTGGACACCAAACCCTTATGCAAGCATGTGTAGGAATGTGTTTGCACTAGGTCTCATGACATATTTTGCATTAATATAAAACTAGATAGAGTTTAACGAAATTCCAGAGAGGATGTTTTATGGTGATGTGAAGTGGTTAGACCGGCCAATGGTTGGCGGTCAACCAGTGCCCTGTTAACAATGGGCACGGTCGGACTGGTGTGGCGGCGGCGGTCTGACTAGTCATGGAGTTTTCGGTACAGTGAGTTGTGCTGAATTTTGGGAATTGGCCAAAAGTCATGGAATTGGTGCATATGTTTGTATGGTGCATGTTATGTACTAATGTATGCCAAGTTGTGAAGAACCGCCCAGGTAGTTGCCGGTCAGACCGCCTGAGAGTTGGCAGTCAGATCGGGTTGACAGGTGATTGTCTTATTCTTGCTTGTAGGTGTTGTTTCTCGGGTACCAGTAAGTTCAATCTCAGTCTTCAAAGCTGCTCATAGCCGTCGGAGTAAAAAGATCGCCGAATATCTAGGGGAAAAAATTAACGGAGTTATTTACCTCTCTGATTGTCTTAACCGGTCCTACACATCTATTATATTATTAAAGCGATAGAAAAAGAAGCCATCATGTTCGCTCGCAAGGGCTAGAAATTCTCACGTTAATCGGTGGAAAAAGAGGAACATCTGTACCGTTGAATATAGTGGGTCTAGATTATAATGATCTAGATTAAACGAAAGAGTCAATGTCAAATACAATATAGAAATAATAGTCCATGTCAAGTACAATGCAAAAATAACTGAAATTCGGAATAAAAAATCAAATTAAACTAGCAATTCCATTTTGACATGAATTCCTAAGTAAAATAACTAGATAAACATAATTGTAATAATTTTAAAAAAAATGTAATTGCATTAGTATACAAATTCCAACAAAAAATAACAGAAATTCGGAATATAAAATAAAATAAAATTAGCAAATAGATTTATATCTAATTCCAAAGTAAAATCACCAATAATTGTAATTCTTAATATATATATTTAAAAATAGCAATTGGATTAGTATAGAATTCCAACAAAAATAATTAAAAATTGAGATAAAAATAAAATAAAATTTGCACTTTGATTTCCATATGAATTCTAAAATAAAATACTTAAATAAATAGAATCCAGAAAAAAATCATTAATTTGATTTCCATACTAATTCCTAAGTAAAATCCTAAATAAATATAACTCGTAATACAAATTAGACCAAAAATGGCAATTGGATTAATATACAAATTTCAACAAAAAAATTGATTTTGGAATAAAAATAAAATAAAACTAGCATTTTGATTTCGATATTTAATTCAAGTAAAATATATAAATAACCGTAATTTAGCATAAAATTAACAATTATATTAGTTTACTGATTCCAACATAAAATAATTGAAATTAGGGACAACAAAAAAAAGAAAATTTGTAATTTGATTTCCATCACAATTCAAGTAAAATCTCTTAATAACTAAAATTTTGAATAAATGAAATATAAGTTATAATGAGGACATCGTGAATGGTGTTGGATAAGACCACGAAAGAGTGCAATGGCGTCGATCTGTTCTACAAGAAGACATTAATCCACAAGGAAACGAATAGCCGAGGCGACGACAACGAAGATGAGAACAATTCCATGTTGCTCACCTTAGTTGTTCGATAGGGACAATGTTGTGATGCTCGCTGGAGCCGTTGAAGTGAAAGATCGCAGTCAAAGGAGACAAGTGCTAGGATGACGAATGGTGAGCATCGGCGTTGTTGAAGAAGTCCATGGCCAAAGAAATCCGGTAATGGGGAAGACATAGCAGAGAGGAGATGAAGCTTTGGATTAAAAACGAGCTATCGACGATATGTGACCATCGGGTAGCTAGAAGCATGCCATCGTTGGTGAGTGACATGGCATCACCGACGATGGTGAGTAGATTCTCCCTAACGTTAGACAAAGACTAAGGCAGACATACCAACATCAGTGAAGATGGGAGGTCGTCGTAGTTAGTAAGGAAGCTACATCATTGAGTTGGACAATGTAGAAGAAGATGAGTGACCGACACAGGAGAAGAAGACATCGGGCATGTTTACCATCGTACATGTGTATATACATGCATGCATCCTACGAATAGAGGCATGGGCGTACATAAACAAAGGAGCAAAGAGCTCGGGGGTAGAGATGGCATAACGGTAAGGAATAGGCTTGGGACCACTGGAGAGAGTGCGACGGGTACGTTCCGGCAGAGATCGACGATATTTACATGCATATATGTGTAGATATCACAGCGGTCATCATTAAGCGATAATTGGAAAGAAGTAGAAGATAACTATGTTGTAGATTATTGCATTGAAAATGGTAGAAACTGAGAGATATCGATCAAGAATTGGGCTTGCTCTTGGAGGTTGGAGCAGAAAAATTGTGGCGGGGAGAAGAGATAGAAAGCACACGGTTTGGTAGGGCAATCTACGTAAGAGAAGATAAGTTCAAGGTAGGTCGTCCATGGTGCATTGGTGTATATGTGGGCAATGTACTTTAATATCATGTAAACTAATAAGATAATTTTGTTGCACACATAATCAATGTATTGCTTGAGATTAACAGAGGTACATGTGCATGCAAACATTTTGGAAAAGAGTTTAGGGTATGCAACTACATGATGTATACATAATGGAGAGTGATTAACTTATTATACTCATGATTTTCTTCCATGAAAGCTCATACTTCAATTACGTTACTCAAGTTGTATTTTTCTTCAAGCTTCTATTATCATTTTCAAATATTTATGATATCTTAAAATTTTAAATAGCTACAAGATACGTAAATATATTCTGAAGCATCTAAATTATATCATTTATCACTACAAACTTTAAAATAAATTTAGCCACGCATGTAGGTAAAACATAACGTTTTTAGATTCTTAGCCCCAACTCCGTCGGAAGAAGAGAACAACAGTCACGTGCCGCCACATGATTAGCGTTTTATGCCGTTTGCGTGTGTGGCATCTCGGGAGGACGGTGTGGGCGCCATGATGCCTGGCCCTTGAGGCCGCGCTTAACAGCAACATGTTCGCTTTAGTGGCGAAAAGGCAGCACCCAACGCGACGCACTCGAGCGAATCTGGGAGCGCGGGATGGCGGAATATTTTATTCGCGGCTCCACAGGACTCCCGCCTTTTGCACCCCCGAGCCGGCCGGACCCAACACGTGGCGCTCCCCGGAGCCGGTTCGGGACCGAACTCTCTACGCGGACCTCGTTTTGATCCGATTGGCGAGCTCGCTCACACAATCACATGTCCCTTTGTGCGGCAGCCGGCAGCGCATGTGTGGGTGCTCAGCGGAGGCGGCAACCACTATTGGTCGACGTGTGCTGCTTGGTGCTTCCTTTTGTTTCAAAACTTTTGAAGGAGTGAAGGGGTAACTAAATGAAACGCGATTATGCTAACCATCGATGTAGTATAAAGTGTGCTAATATGAAATCTACATACCGCATTTTTATGTGGAATGCAAGGTTGTGTTTCTAGTGGCTAGTTTTGGCCATGCTTGTAATGCGGCAATCTTGTAGAATTTTTCATACCTCGTAAGTCATTTCTTGTTTGGAAGATTCTTGTGCTCGGGACAGAACCTTGTTGTTTTACTACGTTGAAAGGTCCTAAGGATGGGAATAGTCAACAAGCGACTCGCAGGTCACGCTTATGCTCTGAAAGAGTCTTGGAGATCAGTTAGGTCAATGGGGTACTAATTCACGACACTCGGCACACTAGCAAGTAGCAACACTAACCAACAAGATCGATAAAGACAGGCACTTGTTAGCTGGTTTCGCTCAAAACCCCACGATTACATCAGAATGTTTCACTAGCTAGCTATATTTTTAACCGACCTCCCCCTATTGAGCACTCCACCAAGAATTCTTCCGCGAGTTGCGTCCTGCACAAGCAAGGTCGTGCGATTGGAGAAAGAATTACTACGCGTTCAGCAAAGAAAATCTCTTACAGGTTGCTACTCGCCATGTATCCACGTCATCCCAAAAAAGGGACTAGAGTCCAGCCAAGCATGTGGGGATGGGTAACGACAAGCACCAATTGACAAACGACAAGTGATGTGCTCGTGGTATCCATTCCCACATCGGAACACACAAGTACACAATGCTAACACCAACAACAACATCGACCACGTTGGAGGAGATGGGGAAAATTTGCCAGGCGAGGCAGCACGCGCTCCAAGCCTCGGAAAACGAGAGCTCCAGAGTCGAAAACCACCAGCAGAACAGCGTGGTTTTCAGCTGCAGGGGCCGAATAATCGAACCTAGCGGGCAAGATCTCTGCTTTACCTCTAGGGGGCCCACCCATCCATCAATCCGTCCAGCATCTTCTAGACCACAAGCAGCAGCAGCAGCAGAAACCGGCTTTTTGGTGGCACTGGAGACAGAGAAGTGAGTAGATGACATGGAGAACGACCACTGGACAAAATTCGAGCTCTCATTCGTTTATGGTGGGAAACATATGCTCGGTCCTCACGGTCCACAGTGGACGTTCTATTCAAAATTTTAGTATGATCTTTAGCGTATAAATAAAGGTGTTAGTTATTATAAAAAATTAATTGCTTAATAAAGAAACAACGAAAAAGAATACTCGCTACATCTTTATCTCTCTGTGTGTTCAATCTTCTGCTCGGAATAAAGAAGAAGAAGAACTACTTTTAGACCTACTCTATTCGGATTGAAAGGTGACCGTCGTAGCACGACACTTGTAGATCGAATCGTATTTTCTAGATTGCTGTTTTTCGTACGGTGCAAATCCGCTCTAATCTACCGCGAGCCGAGTTGAAGTCGCCGATATAATACCAATCAGTGGGTTGTATGAAAGAGTAGGTAACGATTGCACTGTAGTTTGTAGATTGCATATTTTTCCTCCATTCTCCGCGAGCCGACTTGTAGTCGTCGTCATAATACCGATCCGGTGATTAATTGGAAAGAGGGATCGTAGATTGAACTACATTGCATGAACAGTAAGGATAAAAACACACACGCACGGGCGCTCGTCGCCTCGCACATCCGCGCCACCGCTACGCGACTTGCATCGCTTCGAGCTACACCGCGCCACAAACCCAAAATCGCTGTCCGTCTGGCCGCCTTCTATCGCCACTAGCATGTGCTCGCGCCTCCACCGCCACGCGACGGGCTCGTCGTTAACTTCGAGCCGCGCGTCGCTCGGCTTACCGGCCACCAAAGATGTCGCCACGCTACCGGTGCCGCGACGGCGCCGCCATGCCGCACCGCCGGTTAGCACCACCTCACGACGGGCTCCCGCCACAGGCCTCAAGACGCTAGTGATACTGCCGCACCGCCGCCGCGCGCCGCCGCGCACGGCCTCGTGCATCCACGCCGCATGGTGGTGCCATTGTTTTCGACCAAGACGCCCGTCGCTCTCGGCCCCACACGGCCGCACTCCGCTGGCTGCCTCGCCGCTTCTCCCGCGACGAGGCGCCTCCGCCATGCACGGTCTTCCCGACGAAGCCTTTCGCCGCTTGCAAGCGCGCGCACAGCCGTGGCGCTTACACGGCACGCCGCGTCTCCCGCCACTCACCAACATGCGCGCCCCCACCAGAAGGCCAGCGCTTGACCGCCCTCGCCGACCACTCGCCAGCCCTCGCGCCAAGGCCACTATCGGCTCGCAGCGCCTCCTCATTGCCGCACTCCGCCGCCCTAAAGCTAGCACTCGCCTCACGCAAGCCACGCCGGCCGCCACTGCGGGTTCCTCGGCAGACTGTTAGCCACACCCCTGCCTCGGCCACAGCGTGCTTGTCGCCACCGCCGCGCCATCATTGCGGCAAGAAGAGAGTTGTGGCTAGGGTTTTAACCCTAGTCAAGACTATTTGGGCCATAACAGCCGAAAGGAAATGGGCTCTACCATGATTTTTTCCAGAAAAAAAGGGAGAAAACCGAAAAGGAAAGGAAACTTCGCAGAAGGGACCTTGAAATTATGAAAATAACGAGAAATGTTTCGCAGATAAGGAAATTTTGCGAAAAAACCCTCAGATTTTCTGAAAATTGTGCAGAAATTTTTCTCAGAACTGAAAATTAGCGCTTTAGCCCGTAAAAAATGCAGAAATCACCGAAAATTCATATTCCAGCAGAAAAAGACCTCGGGAATTCGATTGTTGAATCATTTTGAGCATTTGAAGCATGTTTAACTTTGTTATTATTATTTATATGCAATTTATTTATTATTTTGCTTTTTTGATTATCTGTGATTATTTATATTACTTTTAAGGGAAACGTTTCCATGCAGACGTCCGATCAGCTCTCTTCGTATCGTACGCTTTCCCTTCGTACTAGCGCATAACATGTAACTAGTGATGTTTTCCCTTCGTATTACACCAAGTCAAGTTAGATGACGAGGGGTCTTGGCGATGCTTGCGTCGGCGTATAATACTCGGTGACATATCCAAATAGTTGAATATGACGACGATCTTGCCACACCCAAAGAATTTGAACATGTTTGTATGATCATAGTACGTGTTTAAGAACGCCGATGGATGCTCACACACCATACTATCATTGCATCAATCACATCCTACTTATGTTTCTACACTCACAGACACTACTTAATTAAGTATACCAGAAAGCTACTATACATTCTTGTAGGGTAATGATACAGACCTGACGTCCAATAGGAAGCAAGCTGCTCGGACGCCTCGTCACTCGGGGTTGCTTTTGCATTTTTTTTCCCAAACCAATTCCTCTCATCTCTTCATCCTCGCCTCGCCGCCAGTTTGCGTCGGCTTCCTCAGACGCCCCGAGTGACAAGACCAAAAGAGAAGAATTCTCTTCAGTGCAACCGTTGTCCGGAGATGTTGCAACTATTGTCCGAGGATGTTGCAACCGTGTCCGGGGGATATTGCAACCATTGTCCTAGGATGTTGCAACCGTTGTCCGGAGATGTTGTAACCTTGTCGATGCACTGGCTCGCTTCGGACGTATGTGCATGAGCATTATTTAGGGGTGATACTAGCACCCGGACGTCCGATTTGTGATGTTTGCAACCGTTGTTCGGTGATGTTGCAACCGTTGTTCGGAGATGTTGCAACCATTGTCCGGGGATGTTGCAACCATTGCCCTAGGATGTTGCAACCGTTGTCCGGGGATGTTGCAACCGTTGTCCGGGGATGTTGCAACCGTTGTTCGGGTATATTGCAACCGTTGTTCGGGGATGTTGCAACCATTTGTCCGGGGATGTTACAGCTATTGTTCTAGAATGTTGCAACCGTTGTCTGGGGATGTTGCAAATGTTGCATTTGTAGAAAAAAAAATGTTGTATTTGTAGAAAAAAAAATGTTGCAACTGTTGTCCGGGGATGTTGCAACCGTTATCCGGAGATGTTGTAATCATTGTCCGGGGATGTTGCAACCGTTGTCCTATGATGTTGCAACCGTTGCCCGAGGATGATGCAACCGTGTCCGGGGGATGTTGCATGCGGCGACGTACTTTTGCCCCTTTTACTTATATTAATCTTGGTCGAATAAATTAAAGTCGGGCATGTTACCCTTTGCAATGTATACGTACATACGTGAATCAGTGTGTGGTGACGTGATGCACGCACGTACAGTGAGAAAATCTTGTGCTCATCACGTACGAGAACCCGGACGTCCGATCCTAGCCTCAAAACGGACGTTCAGGTGCTAGTATCACTCTAAAACAAAACACCTGAAAAGATCGATTTTCTTTCCAACATGCTCGCGTTCGTACTATATGAGGTTCATGTTCTCTAACCAAAGCTAGCAGAATGCACATGTATGTACACAGACCAGGGCCACCTGCAGCCAATGGAGAGAGAAAGTAATTAAATAAAAATCCTGCGCCTGTCAAATTACCACTGGACGGTGGGCCCATCGTCAGCCAGCCATGCTATCTCGGATGTTGTGATTGGGGTGTACGGCAAAAAGCATTTAATCGGACGTACGGGTGCAAGTGGTTCCCTACTTTTAATTACTAAAAACAGCAGTGAATCGTGAAAAATGCGTAGAAAAATACGGGATCACGAACTGAGAGTTCGAAGAGCACTATGAGAATTTTTGCAATCATTTTATGCAAATTACCAGCAGTAATCTTATGAACTCTTTGCATGAATATGTAGATGACTGGCATCATGAACAAGGAGTTCGAAGAACTGGCCCAGCATAGCTAGAATTTGTACCACTCTTTATTTTTGTGGTAAGGTAATCACGGATGAGCAGAAGATTGAGAAGACTCTCCCTACCTTTCACCCGAATGCGGTGCAATTCGCATACAACTATCGTCAAGATGGTTACAAGGAGTATGCTGAATTGATAGACATCATGCAAGTTGCAGAAGCTCAAGATGATGTTCTAAGAAAGAACTACATCTCATAGCCGCATAGTAGCAACGTTGGCTATGAAGCCAATGCTAGAAGCTACAAGGTGAGAATGCCTCTCGCAAAGGAGAGGGGCAAGAAGGGTAAGGTCGTGGGTCGCACGTTATTGATACTTTCTGGTCTAAGAAGAAGGGCAAAAGACAGCATGAGGCACACATCTCCATTGCAGGTACGGAGGATCCACATCCATTAGTTGCACTCATGGATGTGGATGTTAAGAGCAGACTCCATCACCACCCTTTGATATCGAGGCTACTGCAACGTGAATTGCCCCCAGAGGAGAAGATTGCCATGGAGCAGATTCAAGCAGAAGTTTGTACATACTTCGCTGATTCGATCTGGTGCACGCATTGCACTTAGATCTTTTTACAGTTTGTGATTGTGATAGAACTTTGAATAATGGTTGTTAGCTCTAGGAGAGCAAAGCATTAAATTCTTATGATTAGCCTTGCAAGGCTTAATTTTTCCATATTTATAATAGCAAGTTATGTTCTGATATTTGAAGTATTAGCACGCGTGTGGCGCCCTATGGAGGAAGTGTGCTTAGCGGATAACGGCACAACGAATACCATCTTGAGAGAGATGAAATACTTTCAGTCGATCAGCAAGAATGTTGGTAGTCTTACGACAACCGCGGGCTGCGATACTTGTATAATAGGCTCAGGAAGGGCCATAATTATACTCCTGATGGACACAACTTTGGTCATTAAAGAAGCCTTGTTGTACCCAGAATCGACTATAACTCTCAAGATATTCGCGCTAATGGTTTTCTCGTAGAGACTGAAGAAGAGTAGGGTAAAGAATATCTGCTCATTACAAAGCGTGAAGAAAGTGAAAAAGGGTATTAGAACGACTTCCTTCATATGAAATTGGGCTATACTATACTAATATTAAGGCATCTACAGCCTATACAGCCTTGAAAACCGTATTTAGAAGCTCTAAACTTTTCTGTCTGTACCATGATAGATTAAGCCACCTAGATTTTAGGATGATGAGAAATATAATTAACAATTCACAGGGACATAATGTTGATGTAAAGAATTTCCCGAATCAGAAAGATTTTGTGTACCCCGCTTGTGTCACCGAAAAATTAATTACTAGACCTTCTGCTATGAAAGCGAATGATGAAGTCCATACATTCTTGGACCGTATCCAGGGAGATTTTTACGGTCCTATATAGCCCCTGTCAGGGCCATTTAGGTATTTTATGGTGCTCATCGATGCTTCCCCGAAATGGTAGTACGTATGTTTATTGTTTACAAGAAATCTTGCTTTTGCAAAGCTAATATCACAGATAATTAAAATTAAAAAAATAATTTCCCAGATCATCATGTGAAGTCCATCAGAATGGACAACGCTAGAGAATTTACTTCAAAGGCATTTGATGATTATTGCATAGAAATGAGAATTAAAGTTGAGCATTCTGTACCGCGTGTCCACACCCAGAATGGGCTAGCAGATTTTGCAGAATTGTAATTTATCAACTACATATTGGGGACATGCAGTCCTGCACGCAGCAACTCTCATCAATTTTAGACCATCGGCATATAACATCCATTCACCTATGCAACTAGCGCAAGGGTCAGCATCGAAAATTTCTCATCTTTGAAGATTTGGTTGCAAGGTTTATGTACCTATACCACCACCACAGCAAACTGCAGTTGGCCCTCTCCAAAAGCCTGGGATATACGTTGGTTATGAGACAACATCCATAATAAGATATTTGGACCCTATGATTGGAGATTTGCATGCAGTCCGCTTCGCTGATAGCATATTTGATAATGATTGTTTCCCGTCATTAGGGGAAGAAAATCAACCTCTTGATGAAAAAATATTAAAAAAAAATAACATGGCAAGCCACGAGAATCCATGCACATAACCCGCGCACTAGTGAAGCAAATAGAGAAGTCCAGAAGATACTTGATTTGTAAGCATTAGCGAATCAACTGTGTGACCACTTTAGTGATTTAAAGAGTGTGACTGTCGGTGTTTTAGAACCGAACTTACGTAAAGATTGTTTGATTCGAGGGGTCTCCTAGAATGGAATCACGTAGAGAGATTGACACGGGGATTTTTATACGTGTTCAGCCTTCTCCGAGAGAATAAGAACCCTACTCTGTGTGTGTGTATGGTATTGAGTATATTCGAACAATCGGGGAAAAACTAAGACTATTACAGATAGTGCTTGTATTCTGATGGCCCGATTGCCCTCTCTTCCTTTCTCGATTGTCGCCTTTTTATAGTACGTGAAGGAGCAAGCGGTTACTTCAAGTGGGCGGCGCCTCATCACATCCGTGAATCTGACGACGCTTGGGAATAATCACCGTGTATTAACTCCTCCACGCCGCTCAATGACTATATACCGTAGATAATGGAGTATTACGTACATTACTTCAGAGTAACAAACAGATGATAACTGCTTGAATCCCTTAATCAATAAGGCCCGCTTGTCATAGGTTTAATTGATCATAAGGTGGTCGAATGACCTAGTCGTAGAAGAACCTACGATTATGAGATAGTCGTAGCAAGACTTACGACTGTGGGATAGTCGTAGCATAACTTACGACTATGGGGGTGGTCATAGAAGAACTTACGACCACCCATTAGGCTCTTCCCTCATAACATTAAGGGGTATACTCAGGGTCCACATGACATCATATTTACCTATAATAAGAATTATAGATAAATGATAAAATGAGGATGATTATATCCTCGTCATCTAGCCCCCCAGCTTCAAGTGAAAGCAACTTACTTGGTAAAAGAGTTATAGATGGTCTTACGACCACGAGAGGATCGTAGAAAGATAGTCGAAGGAAAAACTCTTCGATATTATTGTATGTTACTTTGACCAGAAATATGCTTGGTCAAGAAGATTACCTACGACTATCAAGTAGTCGTAAAAGCATTCCTACGATCACGAGGTGGTCGTAGTATAGTGATCTAAGAAATAACTTTCCGATTATCGCTTCCTTTGGTTGAAAAAATCTAACCAAGGAAGTAATTTCGCTTGAGGTGTAAAAGCAAACCCGATTTTCTCGAGCGGACACTGCTGGGAATCTCAAACGACGCTTGTTAGCCTGCTCATTGAAGCAGCCTCGTGGCGGTGGCGACACTTGAATGTCACGCCCTACCAAGGCACGCTGTGATTATAAATACTCACCGGGGTAAAACCTAAGATCTTACTTTTCCCCAAATCATTCTACTGCTCATCAAGTTCTTGTCTTCTCTGCCACCAACTCACCAAAAATCTCTCTTTCTCGAGAAAAATGGTCGGAGAGTCTCCGAATGGGCCGAGTCGGAGATGGATATGGCGAAGATGGAAGCCCTTGTCAAAGCCGGAAGATTCTGAGAGCATTCTTGTGGAGTGGTTCCCAATACAAGCAAAGAATGGCCATCGGGGAGGATGGACAAATTCCGCCTTCCAGCGTCTTCGTGAGTGTGGTCTATGATTGCCTGCCCACCCCTTTCTTACACTTATACTCGAGCATTTTGGAGTGGAATTGGTGAACCTTGGTCCTAATTCCATCACAATGCTAAGCGTATTTGTATATCTGTGTGAGGCGACAGGAATTCCAAATGATCTTGAGCTTTTTCAAGATTTCTACTAATGGCTCGCTAACTGGATAGCCGAAGTTGTGGTCCAAGCTCCATGACGGGAAGTCGAAGGAGTATATTCAGATGTTCACTCGGTCCTCATGGCCGTTGTGGAGGAAGAGGTGGTTTTACTGGAAAGTCACCTCCGAAGACAGTCTTACCTTCAAAGGGAAGGCTGCCGAAAAGAAAGCTTCCTGGGATTCGACTCCCAAGGATGTCAGTCGAATCGCCCCCTATATTCAAGCCATCAAGGATTTGAAAGCAGAGGGGTTGACTGGATGGCATGTGGTGAAGGATTTCATCACACGTCGAATTAGTCCTTTGAAGAAACGAGTGCCTCCTATGTGGAGGTACTCGGGGCCAAAAGACCCGACCAGGGACTACGAGGGAGGTAAGTAGTTTTTCGACTTAGCTCTCAGTTTGGTCTTCTTCAAAATTGTCTAATTTAATATCTTTATCTATTTTATACAGATCTTTCACAGACAGAGATTGACGTTCGAGTCAAACTTGTTTGTGAGAAGCCCCCGCCACCTAGTGTGGCGGTTCCTCAAATTCTTGCGGTTTTATCCGCAGAAGAAAAGGTTGAGCGCCTAAAGGTAATCAAAATTTGATTTCATCCTTAGGACTTCATAGTCATAGAAAGAACTTACGACTAGGTAGTGATCGTAGAAAATCTTACGATCAGTGATATGTCGAGAAAAGCTTACGACTAGGTATCGGTCGAGAAAAACTTACGACTAGCAATTGATTCTTCTTTCTTTTTACGTAAAGTAGGCATGGAAAATCGCCAGACAACGAAGAAGTCGAACTGCAACCATTGGCGCTAGGGCAACAAAGTGAACAAGGGCTCATCTCCTCCGACAAAAAGGCGCCGACTTACAAGAGTCGCCGACAAGGAGGATCAAGCTCAAGTTTTTTATTTCGACGAGGTCTCAAAGAAAATCTGCAAAGACACACGCCGCAACAATAGCCGAGGTCGAAACAAATTAAATTGAGGAGGATGAAGAACCTCTTGTGCGCAAGGCCCGTAAGGGCAAGGGCACGCTCTTCGAAGCCGAGACCGAGCGGCCAGAGCTTAAGGAGACCGAGGAGGTCAAGAACCTCCTAGGCATAAAGTCCACAAGGCTAAGGTACCTTTTATTATGACAAGAAAGCTTTCACGCTTTACGCTACTTCTAGATTTGTCAAGCAACTAGAAAAGGAGAACGGAAGGAATTTATGTCTTTTGTGAAGGACAACGTTGATCCAAATGAGCCTACTGCTGAGGGTAAAGGCCGCTCTTGGAGTGATCGAGACCGATCTCGGCCCTCCGGAAAGTCGAGACCAGAGAGATGGTCCTCGTTCAAGACTCACGACCAGACGTGGTCGTGGATCAACCTATTCCCCAATCGAACTACGACCGGGCGTGGTCGTAGCAAAGAAGTCGAAGAACCCTTCCATCGGAAGATGGCTTCAAAGTTTCGATCAAGTCCAGATGCAGAGGTATGTGAAACAAGCTAAAGTGTAATAACAAGATTTACCTTTTGCTTTCCACAATTTGACTTGCTATCCTTTTGTTTATTTTAGCTCGACTCCTTCAAATTTCATAGTGGTTTCTATCGAAAAGCCCATTGCGACCTCTCCAATGATTGGAGAGATGACAACAGAGATGGTCAAGGATCATCCACACTCGGGTTATGGAAGAAGTCGTGGCTCTGGCGGTTGTCACGATCACTGAAGTTGTAGCTATGGCCACCGAGGCAACCATAGTTACCGAGGTGGCGTCTTCAAACACCGAGGTAGCTGCAATGACCATCGAGGTTGCGCTACTACTACCGAGGTAGCGGCTACAACCATCGAGGTAGCGGCTACAACAAATGAGATAGCCACCATGACCACCGATGTGGTCGCGGGACCAGCAGAGGCAACAGAGAAGCTTCGCCTAAGGTGGTGATGTGCGGACCACCGTGACGGGAAGGAAATCAAGCAGGCATCTCCTTCTTGGTACCCAAAGAGAATTTACAATTTCAGAATCTAAGATGAGGAATACTTCAACTTCATTCGATTTCTTTTGGCCTGCTTCCATAGTGGGGTCTTCGCCTTTAGATCTCGCCACCGAGTCCCCACCCCAAAGACATTCCCAATAGAGGGAACACTTTTGATAATGAGCGCGTTGAGAAGGTTTGGTGGGACCAAGTTGAGAGATCGGACGAGTGAAGCACCCAGAGTGGTTTACTCGATATTTGCTCGATCAACCATGAGTGTAAGTATTTGATGATACTTATGCATACAGTATAATCTTCTCTTATTTCTCACCGCTTTTCTTTTGCGTAAAGCCATAGAACAAATCGCCGTTGTCGGTGAGTATCATCGACAACTTCTAGAGTCGCGACAGAAAAGAGGAACTCGCAAACAAGAGCAGAGAGGTGGTAAGTTACTATTTTTCATAGTCGCTTTTCGACTTGACTACTTATATAGTGCTTACGGTGGTTTGTCGTGGAAAAACTCACGACTATATGCTAGTCGTAAAAAGAATTACGAACGGATGTTTAGTCGAGAAGAACTTACGACTAGATCCATAGTCGAGAAGAACTTACAACTAGATCAATGGTTGTAGAAAAGCTTACAACCGATTTAATAATGTTCATGTCCACTTTTAACCTTTACAGGTTAAACAGCGATGAAAAGACTCTGGCCGACTCGCTCGATTATCAAAAAGAGGAGTCGAGAAAGTTACAGGAGAAAGTTGAATTTCTCCTGAGAAAGCTTAAAGAAGCTAACTCTGCAACCGAAAGGGTGCAGGAAAGGATAAACAAGAAGTGCCAACTTAAGACCGCTTATGTTTTCGATCTTTGCTCGATCATACTTTTTTAGAAAAGAAGATGATATGAGAAAGCTCCAGAATGAAGTCCAAAATAAAACTTTGGTCATTCACGAGATTTCTCGTATCCCTAGAGAGAAAAATGAAGAAATTACGAGACTAAAATCCCGAAGATCAGGTAAGCAATTCTTTACCTGCAATCTTTTATGAGCTCTTTCCATATTCTCACTCTCATTTCTTTTCTAGAAATGGAACTCGAACTGGGAAGGCTTGAAACTGAGCTCAGAGACAAAACCATGATTTACAATGAGACTGTCCGCATTGCTAAAGAAAATCGGAGGAGATTAGATCATGGGAGAAGAAGCATGCTGAGATTGTTACCTCCCATGATGAAGAAATCAAGAAATTGGATTCTCGACTTGCAGGTAAGGAAATCTTTTACCTGTAATTATTTTTGTTTTCTTTTCCTCTAGAAGTTTATTTTTCCTTGACCGGTCTTATTCTTTTTGAGCAAGCGGTGAAAACAAACAACTCCGCGAGGCTTCGACTGCACTCCAATAGGAGATGGAGACAATGAAGATTAATCTTCAAAGCAATTCACGCCTCAACAACGATTTTAGTGAGCTACATATCGAGGAAAAGCTCCTCAAGATGATACGATGGTCGCCACGTAAGTACAATTGGGGAACAAGTCGAGGCTTTACAAGAACCGGTGACCACTCAAGACCAACCAAATCAATCGATAAAGGAGGCGGTCGAAGTTGCGATAAGTTATGCATTGGCAAACTTAAAGCTCATGACCCCAAATTTTAATGTTCAACCAATCGAGCCGACTTCGATCGCTCAAGCGAAGCAAGTCGTCGATTGACGAAATGCAATCGATTGGCATTTAAGGTTTCAAGGAAATGCAATCGGCTCTCCTCTTCGAGTAGTTTGTAACAAACACGAAAAACAATCTTTTGTTGATGTATTATGTAATCCATCTTGTTTCTCGCAAATCATCTTGTCGAGTAGTTAGTAACTCAAAAGATAATTAACGAAATAAAAGACTAAGAATTGAAGTCAAATTAATAACTTTATCCTAGCCCCGAATTATTTGTTTAGTTTGTTTAGACGAACTAAATAAATAGTGTTAAAAAGGGTTTCTGAAAACAGAGAGGTTTGTTTAACTTGTTGTTTTTTATCACAACCGCCATGCACTGGTCAAAAAAATGGAAACGAATCGACACTAGGAAGTTCCTTCTAGTGGGCAGGACCACGTGCAGAGAGGAAAGTCTTCGACTAGGTGATGTTACCATCTCGACTAGATTATTTAAGTCGAGAACAAAGAACTTGAGTTAAACAAACATCCAGAGGACTTCAAAAAATTCATTCGCCTCTTCTTTGGAGGACTCAATAAGTCTGTCCCGATAGCAAGAGCAGAAATCGAACGATGCTAGGAAGTTCCTTCTAGTGGGCGGGTGACCACGCAGAGAGGAGAGACTTCGACTAGATGTGTTTCTTCTTCCGACTTAGTTGAGACGAATCGAATACACCAAAGGCAAATTAATAAATCTAAAAAGTGCACTCGCTTAGAATATTTTTCAAAAGAACGGAAGAAATAATCTAAGGTGAAAGGAGTAGGCTTTCAAAAATTATTTCACTAAATAGAACCCGAGCTCTTTGTGTTGGCGGCAAAAGGAGTAACGAGTCATTACTAGGAAGCTCCTTCTAGTGGGCAGACCACATGCGAGAGTAGAGGCTTCGACTAGGTGATCTTACTCGCCTTTTCACCAAAGGTAAAGGAAACCGGGTGTTTGGAATATAGTCGAAAGATTATGAAAGCACTACTCAAAAGTAAGACAATAGAGGTAGAGAGAACCTGAGTCTTTATTGTCTGAATGATGGGTTACACATAAAACTTTATTGTCTGAACCTGAGTCTTTATTGCCGGTATTTTTTAGACCAAATGGCATTTTGACATAGCAAAATATACCAAATGGTGTAATAAATGCGCTTTTTTTCATCGCCTAGACACATATTGATCCGTGGTATCCGCATATGCATCTAAAAACTTAACATTTCACAACCTGCGCAGAGAATCAACCAACCGATCGACACGAGGTAAAGGAAAATCATCTTTTGGACAAGCTTTATTAAGATCAAGAAGTCACGCACATACGCCCATTTGCCGCTTGACTTTCTAACCATTACAGATTAGCCAACCACTGGGGTGGTTGACCTCTTATAAAGCCTGCTTTCGAGCTTATCTAATTTCGATTTAATAACATCTCGCCGATCGGGGCAAATCTCCGTAATTTTTGTTTTACGGGCACTTTGTCGGTAGTAAGCTAGCTCGGCTCGATCACCTCCCCGGGGACTCCGCATGTCGGATGCTTGCCACGCAAAGACATCTGCGTAGTTCTGAGGAAGGCGATGAGGGCGCCTTCCTATTTGGGGTCGGAAGTATCCCCGATGCGAATCAGCTTTGAGGGCTCCTTCAAGGCCCGAGGAACCTCTTTGACTTTGTCGTTCGGCTTTGGTGTAACTTTTTAGGCTTCGACTTGCTAGTCGAAGCATCACCAGATGTCGGTGAAGTCCTGCACTGTGGCTTCCAGAGCTTGTTTTACTAAGTCGGACCGCCTCGGGGGACTCGGACACTTCGAGGAAAAACTCGCTTGTGTTGTGAGTCCACCGGTGTGGTCTCGTCGATTGACTCGCCCTTTGAGAGGGTAGATTCTCTCTGACGCATCATGTGAGGATAAGGATCCTCCTCAACTCCATTAGCGGCATTGTCTCCTCGGATCTCGTGGGAAGATCACCGAGGCGGCAGACCATCGGATGAGTCATCACTTGGCTCATAACCAAACCGCATCCATGTCGACGCTCGATAATCTCGCCAAGTCGAACCGGTTCTCCTCGCTCCATTCTCCGCCATGAGTGCATGAGATTTGGAAAACAGAGAGAATGTTGACAAGAGATTACCGAAGTTCCCCACGGCCGGCGCCAACTGCTGGTGTTTTAGAACCGAACTTACGAAAGATTGTTTGATTCGGGGTCTCCTAGAATGGAATCACGCAGAGATTGACACGGGATTTTTATATGTGTTCAGCCTTCTCCGGAGAGAATAAGAACCCTACTCCCGTGTGTGTATGGTATTGAGTATATTCTCAACAATCGGGGAAAAACTAAGACTATTACAGATAGTGCTTGTATTCCCGATGGCCCGATTGCCCTCTCTTCCTTTCTCTCGATTGTCGCTTTTATAGTACGTGAAGGAGCCGGCTACTCCAGTGGAGCGCTACCATCACATCCCGTGAATCTGACGACGCTGGGAATAATCACCGGTGTATTAACTCCTCCACGCCGCCAACAAATTATATACCGTAGATAATGGAGTATTACGTGCCATTACTTCGCAGAGTAACAACAGATGATGACTGCTTGAATCCCTTAATCAATAAGGCCCGCTTGTCTCAGAGGTTTAATTGATCATAAGGTGGTCGAGTGACCTAGTCGTGGAAGAACCTCACGACTATGAGATAGTCATAGCAAGACTTACGATCGGGATAGTCGAGCATAACTTACGATTATGGGGGTGGTCGAGAAGAACTTACGACCACCCATTAGGCTCTTCCTCATAACATTAAGGGGTATACTCATGGTCCACATGACGTCATATTTACCTATAATAAGAATTATAGATAAAAGATAAAATGAGGATTATTATATCCTCGTCTGTGACCAAGTCGCGTGTGCCTACACACAATGCACCAGAGAGGGTTGAAATACCGATGAAGGTATCCCTACTCCCGTCCTAAGGCCTCAGAAAAGAACGAGAACCCTGGTCCCTCGAATTCAAAGTAATCGGGGACGCCTGTTAAAAAAGGATAAGGACCTGACACAACTGATCACTGAAGTTCCCCAGAACAAGAAGGGGAGCCGGTTGAGACCTGGCACCAGTGTGGAACCTTCAAGAAAGACATACCGGATTTGAACATTCCCACGAAGGGAGACATCAGCATGGATATGTGCGCACACATCGGAGCTGAAAAATTAAAGGGACTTGCCCTGCAATTGGAAGCAGCGATGAGCGAGTAGAAGCATTAGAAGAATCGCCCCATGAAGAAATAGCTATAAGTTATGTGACCACGGGAGAATCTATTAATAGAACAACAGCTAATGTCAACATTTATCTTGCAAAGAAAATTGCCACAATCATCGATCTTGATCCAGAGCCTGCATCGCTCGCTGAATGTAAGAAAATATCAGATTGGGAATGTTGGAAAAAGGCGATAGAAGCAGAATTATTATATCTAAATAAAATAGAGGTGTTTGGGCCTGTAAGCTACACACCTCCCCATGTGCACCTCATATGGCATAAGTGGGTATTTGTTCGAAAGAGAAATGAAAATAATGAAGTTGTAAGATATAAAGCAAGGCTTGTTGCACAAGGTTTCACTCAACGATCAGGTGTTGATTATGAAGAAACCTATTACCTAGTCATGGGCGAAACTACCTTTAGATATTTAATTTCAATAGCAGTAAACCTGAATTTAGAAATGAAATTGATGGATGTGGTAACTGCATACCTTTATGAAAATTTGGATTCGGACATTTATATGAATGTATCCATGTCCCGAACCAAGACAGAGCAAATAGAAATCTGTACAGTATGAAACTCAGAAAGTAATTGTATGAACTTAACCAATTAGGCAGAATGCGGTATAATCGTTTGAAGCGACTTTCTATATAAGAAAAGCTACACGAACAATAATAATTGTCCCTGTGTATTTATACGACGATCCTAGGATAGATTTGTATAATCTCAGAGTATGAAGATGATCTGAATATCACCAGAACCCTGGAAGGCATTAAGAAAACAAGCTCTTACCTGGAGTCGGAGTTCAAAATGAAAGATTTGAGTAAAACCAGATATTGCCTAGGCTTGCAGCTTGAGCATGCCCCTAAAAGGGATTTTAGTGCACCAGTCAACTTACACTCAGAAGGTGTTAGAAAGGTTCGGATTTGAAAAAGCATACCCTTTGAAAGTGCTAATGGTCGGGAGATCTTTGCAGCAAGATAAAGATTCGTACAGACCTAGAGAAGAGGGAGAGGAAGTCCTGGGACCGGAATTCTCATACTTAAGTGCAATAGGAGCACTCATGTATTTAGCAAACTGTACTAGACCGGACATTGCATTTGTCGTGAACTTATTAGCAACGTATAGTGCAGAACCTACCAAAAGGCATTGGCAAGGAATAAAGGACATCTTCTGATACCTCCAAGGAAGCAAATACCTTTGCTGTTCTACAGAAAGAACCAAGACATGTCTATGAATGACTATACAGATGTCTGGTACCTATCAGACCTGCATACAGCCAAATCGCAAATAAGCTATGTATTACTATGTGGTGAAACTGCAATTCTATGGAAATCGTCTAAGCAAAGTTTTGTATCGATTCTGACGAACCACTCAAAAATTATAGCACTATACGAGGCCTTACAAGAATGTGATTGGCTTCGGTGGATGATTCACCACATCTAGCAGTCGTGTGGATTGAATACCACACAAACGCCCACTATTATCTATGAAGATAATGCAGCTTGTGTCACACAAGTGAAGATGTGTTATGTGAAGAGTCTTCTCACAAAGCATATCAACCCTAAGTTCTTCTATGCTCATGAATTGCAAAATATGGATGAAATTAAAGTACTGCATAATAAGTCATGTGAAAATCTTGTAGATTTATTCACTAAGTCGCTTCCAGCATCTAACTTTAAAATGTACATACGTGGAATTGGAATGATGAGACTTAGAGAAGTGCAAAATTCAGAGGAGGAATCTTTACGAACTCATTATTGAAACTTAATTATGAAGATCGAGTATCCAAAGGATAAATCCCGGAGATTAAATGAAATTAGGTGGATTGTACTCTTTTTCCCTTGACGAGTTTTTCTGAAGTTTCTCGGTTAAGGTTTTTAACGAGACAATTCGTGCAACGTAAAAGAACATGTATAATGTACTCTTTCTTCAAATTTTTCCCACTGGGTTTTTATGGAGTTTTGACGAGACATGAACATATGAGGATGGATGTCCAAGGGGGAGTGTTGGAAAACCATGAGCTCGGCCCATAGGTAGGTACCACATCCAGCAGAGTCTGTAGCCTATAAATAGATGGTGCTAATCATTGTAAAAGACCGATCGCCTGATGATGGAATAAAGAAGAAAAATATTCTGTACACCTTTGTCTTTCTGTGTGTTCAACCTATTGTTTATTCTTGTATTATTTTAATTGATTCGACGCTTGTCTACGAGGTGACCGTATCAACGACGGTTCCTCGACAGTTTCGAACCCGTAAAGGATGCCGATTTACCAAGTCACTCGCGGCCAACGAACTCGCCGTTCCTACCACGAAGCCGGAGCGACGGTTGTTAACCGCAACCACTCGTCGTCGCGGGAGCAGTAAAAACGCTGCAAAAACGTTAACACGGCCGAATGCAACATCGCTATCCAAGCAGCCGGCGCTAGAGACCAGAAGCCTTTTTTTCTCGTATCCACAAGAAACCGAGTAGATTCCTGACGTAGCACACATACTCACACACGGACTCACATAGCACAATTCACCGTTTCACTTCACTACACACGCGGACACACGGATTTTGTAGCTTTTTCACACCCTTTCCTCGCTTGAGGAACCAACCAGGCTAGAGAAGAAAACAAAAGCAAAAGAAAGAGGTTGGGAGAAAGAAATTTTACAGGGAGACTTTTCTTCTCCACCAACGTCATCTCGCTTGAGGAAAATGTACACTCGCTCGCGGACGCAAACACGCTGCTTGCTATTTACACGGGCCAGGCGGCCGGCCGGACCAGCCGTCGGCTCGTCTCGCCGCCGCTTGGCACGGACAAGGTGGAATAGGAATAAATGGGATGGTCACTCCGCCGCAACGACCGCCGCTGGCCTCGCGCGCAGGCTCGCGGTCCGCGGCTGCCGTAGCATCTCGATCAGCGCCTCCGCCTGCGGAATCCCAAACTGATTAATATATCCAAACTCGCGAGCTCTATTGGTAATTGCAATGGGCGAAAAGATTGCGTTTTGATGAGGAAATGTGATCGGTACCTTGGTTTTGAGCTTCGGGCGGGCGGAGGAGCACTGGGAGAGGGCGACGAGGGGAGGGATGCCGCCCTCGCGGGCGACCATGGTGCGGTAGACGGCGTTGTCCTCGCAGATCTGGAGGAGGGAGAGGGTGGCGATCTCCTTCTGCCGCGGGGTGCCGACCTCCACCATCTCCACGAGGACGGGGACGCCGCCCTCCTCGACGGCGGCGGAGCGTCCCTCGGAGGTGCCCGCCAGGGAGTGGAGGACGTAGGCGGCCTTGTCCACCATGCAGGACTCCGGGTCAGCCATGAGGTCAAGCAGAGGGCGCACGGCGCCGGCCTCCACGGCGCGGAGACGGTTCTCGCGCGCGCCGCTGCAGAGAGCGTAGAGGGCCGTGGCGGCGTCCTTCTTCCCGCGCGCGCCGCCGGTCTCGAGGAGGGAGACCAGCAGCGGGATGGCGCCCGCGCGGCCGATGGCAGCGGCGGCAGAGCCGTCGAGCTGGGACAGGCGGAGCAGCGCGCACGCGGCGTTCTCCCGCGCCGCCGGCGACGCGGCCGACTTGAGAGCATGCACGAGAGACCGTATCGCGCCGGCCTCGACGATGATCGCCTTGTTCTCGTCGCAGATCGACAGGTTGAGCAGCGCCGTGACCCCGTGCTCCTGCAGCAGCGGGTCCGCGTGCGACAGTAGCGCGACGAGCGGCCGCACCGCCCCGGCCGCGGCGATGCGAATCCGGTTGTCCGGGTTGTGCTTCGCCAGCAGCCGTAGCTCCATCGCCGCGCGCTGGCGCGAATCCAGCGACGACGACGGCGACTCCAGCTCCGCCACGAGCGAGGAGATCGCGTCGTCCGACGCCTCCGCCGCGCACGACAGCAGCAGCCGGTGGATGCCCGCGGCGGCGGCGGGCGTGAACGAGAGGTCGTCGCTGCCGCACTCGCTGAAGGGCTCGGAGCAGGAGGAGCTGTCGCTGTAGCAGTTGCTGCTCCGCCTCCGCGGGGACGCGTCCGACTCCATCCCGGCCGTCGGGTTCGTATCGCACGGCCCTACTCAGGGGGAAGCAAATGCCAGGAGAGGCGAGGAAGAAAGGCTCGGACTGAGAGGCGAGCGGGGGATGGAATTGGGTGCTTTGCGTTTGGAGCAGAGGCGACGCGCTGAGCGAATGAAATTAGAAAGGGATCAGGTACTCGGGTAGGTTAAATCAAGCGCATTTATTAATGTCCCCTGCTTGATTTTTTCCCCCCATTCTGCGCAAGCACAACCACCACCGCTGGATCTAATCCGACGGTCTCCCTAACGCCAGCCATCTCGAAGCGTGGAGAGCGACGGACAAATGGCGTGAACACCAGCCGCCCGATCGGTATCCGACGGGGGGCTCAGGCCGCATCTCGTTAAGGGCGAACCGGTAGCGCGGTGGGGGCGAGGAGTTCAGCGCGTGACACGTGCGACTGGGCCCCAGCGCGCGCGCGAACGTACGGGTGGTGCACGTGAGGGCGCAGGACGCGTGCGGGGCGGGCAGGCCCCACCCTGGCGCGCACCACGCTGGGCTGTCTCGCGTGGTGAGCTAGCCTTGAGACGCCATGGGGCCCGCGGCTCAGTGACGCGTGGTGGGGAGGCCCGCGGTGGACTAGGTGCACGCCGATGGGAAGGTCGCTTTGGGGGTTGGGGAGGTTGCTTGCCCGCGGCGGGGGCTTCGGTTGCGAAGCAGAAATCGAGGGTCGGGTCGGGTCGGGTGGGTGCCGTGCCGGTCGGCAGCGCTAGCGAGGGAGGTTCCCCGTCCCGCTGATTTTGATGGTTTTGGGTATTTTCTGTGTGAAAATGAGGGCAGTGGCAGCATTTGGAGGCAGCTCTGATAGCGTTTGACTGCTACTATGATACTGCGAGTCACATAGGCCATGAGCGTTTCACATGCTCAGATGGTCAGAATGCGGTTGTGGAAGAACTTGGATGTTTATGGACTGGTTATCACTACTCACTAGCACAACCAACCCACAAGGAATAGGATTGTTCAGCGAATAACTGTATGTAATCTTAGCTGTTTAAGACAGACCAGTCTATGGATTTTAAGCTTAATGATATATAAAACCTAGCTCGTCCTTGCATACCCAGTCTATTTTCATTCAGTCCAGTCAGGATAAACAAAGCATCTGTCCATTTGATTCAATCCAGTCAGGATAACAAGCATGCCACTCGCGAAGTATAAAATTACCCACACGACTCACTTAAGTGTAAAATTACCTACAAGAATGCCACCTATCCCTAGATCATGTGCTCCAATTCCGAATTTGTAAGAAAAAACCAAGTTGAGGAGTCAATGTTTCACAATTTGCAGCATTCGTCAGTCTTTTTTTCCCCACCAAGAAGAGGAGTCAATGTTTCACAGTTTACTCATTCGCCAGTATTTTTTTCGCATGTAAATCAACTCGTTGAGTCAATGTTTCACAATTTGTAAGAAAAAACCAAGTTGAGGAGTCAATGTTTCGCAATTTGCAGCATTCGTCAGTCTTTTTTCCCCCACCAAGAAGAGGAGTCAATGTTTCACAGTTAGTAGCATTCGTCAGTATTTTTTTGGCATGTAAATCAACTCGTTGAGTCGCTGCTGCATGAATCACATGTCATCTTAAGGACTGTCTGACTTCTTTTTTCACATTGTAAAACAGAGTAAAGATCGCCCTACTCGAAGAACAGGAACGTCCGGTCCGATGTGGATTCCGGAACGGAACGTCTGAACTCTGAACGTCCACGGCAACCACTACGAAAGTGCCAAAAGTGATCCACCGTCTACTTCATTGGGAAAGGAGTTACAAAAGGTACTAATAATACTAATAGATTAAAGGTAGAAAATAAGGCTAGTACAGCACGTACTCACTTCACTCATGCCTTGAATTGACAAGCAGTACCCGTAGTAACATTTAGCACGATTGACCGGCCAATTGGGTGAAGACGCGTAGATTGCGAGGGCTGTTTCAGTAGTTTGTCGTTTGATGTGACTAGCAGGTAATGTACAATGAAGTTATTTCTGTTGTCTATATTTTCTGTTAAGTAAGATTTAGGTTGATATGGATAAAAAAGAATAAAGATAGGGAAATGTGTTGTCTATAATTCTGTAGCTGACTGTATCACCAGAACAAAAAAAATATTTAAAGATTATGTGTTGTTTATAATCCTGTAGTCGACTATATCATCATAACTCATTGTATGAGCTGTCTTTAGTGTAGATCTGTTTAAATGTCGGATCGGGCCGGGCTTGAAAAGCCCGGTCTAAAATCGGTAGGCCCGAGCCTGACCGGCCGGCCCGAAAATTTGAATTACCTTTAAAAATACATTATTTTGATCTTTTTTTGGAATAAAAAGTATTATTTAATTCATTTTCAAGATTAAAATAATATATTTCTATTTTACTACTTGTTTTTTTAGGATTCAGGCCGGGCCGAGCTTCTTTCGAGCCTAACTTTTAGTCCCAAGCCCTACCAATATGATCGAACTCGAGCGGCCGACGCCGAGCCGCCCATGAACATGTCTACTTTAGTATTGTCTATATGTGATATGAAGAGTTGCTATAGATAACAGTTGTCTGTATATTGTACATGCCCTAAGGATCATTTCATATCTGTGCAGTAGTCAGTAATTACTTTCTATAGGGCTCTCGTGATGCTGATAGGGCACATAATAATTAAAACACTATAGAAACAATTTGTATCAGTCAATAATAAGTACTAATTTTTTTTATTAATTAATCCTTTTTATTTTATTTTAAAGTTAATCATTTACGAACTTTATTTCCAATTCTGATCTCTTTGGTTACGCCACCACTTATAGCGTGACAAAACAACGCTGTCACACCAGCTCGTATCTGAGTAAGCTTTTGTCACGCCACTAACCGTGACATGATAGTATTGTTTGGTCATGCCACGACCAGTGGCGTGACAAAAAGTGCTATTTAACGGATTTATTCTATAGCATGACAATGTTATTTTATCACGCCACGGATGATGACATGACCATAAAATTCAGAATTAGAAATAAAGTGCATCAAAGGTTAACTGTAATTAATAAAAAAAAAAGTTCCAGTAGCACGCACGTAAATGGTTCGATTATTGGTCATGGAATCGATGATGACAACGATTGTCCGAAGGACGAAACAAGCCGGTCATGACGATTCACTGGAAACCGGGTCCTTGATTAATTACGACCTGATCTCCGTGTTAACCTTTTTCTTGCTGACAAACTGCAAGTTCGACAACGATTCAGTTTTCCAACTAAACTCCCTGAAAACAGGGCCTTGATCTAGAACTTTTTTTTTATTAATTAACATTTTTTTATTTTATTTTAAAGTTAAACTCCGGCGAACTTTATTTCCAATTCTAACCTCTTTGGTCACGCCACCATCCGTAGCGTGACAAAACAACATTGTTACGCCGTAGGATAAGTCCGCTAAATTGCACTTTTTATCACGCCACTGATTGTGATGTGACAAGAGCTTACCCAGATACGAGCTAGCGTGATAGTGTTATTTTGTCACGTCATGGATGATGACGTGATCAAAAGAGTCAGAATTGGAAATAAAGTTTGTTAAAGGTTAACTTTAAAATAAAATTTTAAAAAAGGTTAATTAATATAAAAAATTCCTGGATCTAGGAACCAGCGGAGCAAGTCAGCGAGACATTGAAGTGCTAAGTGGTACTGCACTAGTACCTCTTGCATCAAGCATGGTAAACTCCGCTAGTAGTTTGTTAAACCGGGCAGGCATCTGGTAGATGATGTCGGAGCTGGACCATTTATCCATTCAATTCGAGCAACAGAGCACGGTTACTAGTACTAGAAACTTAGGTGGGATATCAAATTCCAACAACTATGATTTCGAAAATAAATTTTCTGGGTCCTCCCTTGTGAGGTCCTCTCATGTGAGCCATCCGATCTTTCTTTATGTCTATACGTTACAATAAAGTTATATAAAATCTAACGGTAGCAAAGGAGGGGCCTCGTGAGCTCCCCAGAAATTTTCCTTCCTTGATTTCAATGTTGGTCCTATGTTATCAGAAGTCCAATTCATTCTATTCGAGTACTGTGTTCGAGTAGAATTTATTCAGACGAAAGAAAACGACTTCTAAGCAAAGGGTCAGGTAAAGAACAAAAAAAATTTAGCCCTGAACCAAGCACAACTTTACAGCTGCAACTTTGCCTATATCCATCATCTCTCTTAATGTTACCAAACCAAAATTTCACAGATAGTTCAGTAGTAATATCAGTAAATTTTTTAAAATAATATTATTTAAAAAGATAATTACAAAAATAAATAGTCGTCCCAAACAATTACAAAACTAGGTCTCTGTCGTCAGTTCAACTGGCGATAGTGACTCTGTTGACTCCATGTCGCTGGTCTGACTCCATGTCGCCAGTTCAAACAGTTGTCCTATCGCCAGTCCAACAGGCGATTGAAAATAATACTATTATTATTTTATTAATATGATAGAAATAATTATGGGGGAATAAATGATATTTTTTTGTAGGTAATACATTTAGCAAATCTTGTTTATAGGTTGTTAATTTTTTTTTTTTTGAAAATAAAAGGGTGGTGACAAGGTTGGTTGGTCCGTTTAGGATTTTTGTAGATTCTCAAAGGTACGAAATATGTTAGACTCGCAATAACATTTTGTGATCATCGTATGTTGTTGTAGTGCAGTAAATTTCTGAAGAATTTTGTGAGGACAATTGAGGTAACAATGATTCATAAGTAGGAAGGTAAGTGATATTGCGATGCACTAGGGAATTCATACACGGTAGAAAACTTTGGAGAAATAACGCAACGATGACAACACGACGGATGATCCGACAAGGGGGTTATATGGCACGCAGGCTAACGAACTAAGAACGGTACACGCATGCCTTTAGGGAATTAGAAATACATGGGACATGTGGACGAAGAGGGTCAAACTATTGCGTGGAATGTGACCATTTGCCCTTGTGGCCCAGCTCGGCGTTGTACTCCTCACTTTGCTCCTTAGCTTTCACCGTGATGGCCCTCTTCCGCGCCTTCTCGGCCTCGCGTCGCCTGGCATGCTCGCGCTCTTGCTCCTCGTGCAGCCTCTCACGTCTCTTCTTCTCCTCCATCTCAGCCCACAGCTCTTCGAGGCGCCTTTCACAGCCCTCGCAATCCTCCTTGGCCCACCTCTTCCGTGACAGCAGCATCCACATGTCATAGGGGTGGATCTTGTCATCGATCCACTAGCTGAAGTCGCATAGGCGCGGCAGAGACTACGGAGGGAAGAAAGACGTCGTTATGGCGTAACGACAAGCAAAATAGTGGTATGCACTGAAATGAGATTTCATTACCGGCTGCTTGTGGCTCGGCATGTCAAACCTACGGTCGGGGTAGTCCGCGCAAAAGTTTGGGTAGCACCAATAGCGTCGTCCAATGGTCCACTCGTCGATTGATTTGACGCACTTATAGGCATCGCGACACCAGCAAAGGGGTGGCGCCACCCCCCGTCGGGGGCCCTTACGAAGGGCATTCAGCGGGCATAGGAGGGGGCGCGGTTTGATCCGAAATTGTTGGGCGTACTGCGAGGCAATCTCCTTAGATCGATGAGCTCCGGAGATGGGTGGTGAGTGTAAGGCTGCTGACTAAATGCCATGTGGCAAGCGGCGGTCTCCTGGGGAGCCTCCCAGTTCTTCAAAAGCTCGCGGAGGTGCACTCATTACTTCTCCTTGTCAATGTTATCTAGGTAGTGTTGTTCGTGTGGAGTTCCTAGCCGAGTAGCACTGTATTTATAGCGGGAGCTGACGCAACTATAGCGGCTCCATTGCGATGAGGCACGGATGTGTTTCGCGTTCGTGCGCCACACCCTTCGAGGAGGAAGCTTGCGGCAGTCGAGTGGTCTCTTCGTTCTTTGCAGAGCGATGTCACATCCTACTTTACAGAGAGTTGTCACATCCTGCTTTGTAGAGAGAAATCATGTCCTACTTTGTAGAGAGTGATCATGTTCTGCTTTGCAGAGCGAGGTCATGTAGTTGTGTGGGGGAGTCAAGGCTAGAAAGAGGGTGGTGTGGGGTGTCCCAATGCGGAGTCCCTCACGTGGTCGCGGTGTGCACGCAAAAAAGAAATATCGAAACACGAGACTACCATAATAATTGTTGTACATAAATTAATATTTACATGACATGACTGACATTTAGAGGAACAAATATCTACTTACGGCCCTCTTGGGCGCACTGCAGTGTCACCCCCGCCTCGTCCCGGTCAGCCGCAGGGTCAAAAGTAGTACGCCGAGGCTCAGTCAGCCGAGGTACCCGACTGGCGCGAGTAGCCAAAGGTGGTGTTGCGAGGTGGTCTTGCGTCAGCTGGGTCGGTCCCGGCACACCGTGCAGCTGTGAAGCTCCCACGGAGACCTGGGTGCCACGATGGTCCAAGCAGTAGTCCTCGAAGCATGCCTCCTCGTGCAACAAGTCTCCCTAATTCCAGAGTGGTGTAGGAGCTGTTAAACATTATGTTACGCATGTAATCATGGCGAAAACACGAAATAGGACGTTACGCAAGCAAGCACGGTAGTCATACCTAGTGGCACGAAGGCAGGCGCCAAGGACTCCGTGTACTCCTGCCCCATGTACCCGTGGAACTCAGGACCTACAAGAGAAGATTGCCATTGTAATCAAAGGGGTTCAAATAAAGAAGGTATGAATGTCTCATGCTCACTTGCAAACTGTCCTGAGGTGCTCCCACCACGGTGCCACGATGTAACATCCCAAGTTATATTACCAAAATAAAAATGAATAAAGTTATTATTTTATCGGATTCTCTAAAAATTTGAAAGAGTTTTATTGCTTTTCTTGAATTTTCTAAATTTTAAAAGTCAAGAATAAAATTTATTGAGTTTTCTGGGATTTTGTTGATTTAAAGTTAAAAGGAAAATGTAATTAATTTTCTCGATTTTTCTAGATTTTAAAAAGGTCTTTCCAATTTTCCATAAATTAAAAATAATTTATGTGAAAATTAAAAGCCAACTTTAAGTTAGAATTAATTTTATTAAGTTTAAATTAATTCAAGGAATTTCTGTGAATTTTTCTAGAATTTTTAGACTCTATTTGCTATTTTCTAAAAGCTATTTGATTTGTTTCTATTTTTGAAATTCAGAAATCAAATAAAAATCTTCTTTTTTGTTTTGGGCTGAAACCCATTTGTTCCGGCCCATTTCCCCTCTTTTTGGCCCACCCGAGCCAAGCCCACCCGCACCCCTCCTCTCTCTCCCCCTCTCTCACCGACAAGGCGGCCCCACCCGTTAGGGTTTGCCCCTTCCTCCCTTTCTTCTCCACGCGCATAACCACCATTGGTGTCCTTTGGAGCTCCGTGCCACCACCGTTTTCCTCCCTATTTTTCCCATGCGCTTGTGCGCATTGTCCTCCCCTTATCTCGTCGCCTCTATTCCCTCTCTTATCCCCTTTACTTCGTGCTTGGTTGCGCCGGAACGCCACCAAGCCCTCAACGGCCACCGCAAAAATCTCGCACTCGATCTCCACACCGACCGCTCCTCTGAACCTATAAAAGGAAGCACGAGGTGCCCCTTGTTCTACTCATTCCCCCACCAAATCCTCTCCTCTCATCCTCACCGTATTTCGGGTTTTAGTTGCCGCCAGCCGCCACTCTTTCCATCGTCGTTCTACCGCCGTTGATGACACCCCACCGACTTCGTCCTCACCATCAACATCGTCGCGCCACGTTCTACCCGGTGTGCACCTCGCCATCGCCGGAGTGCCGCACCGCCGCCAAACCCCTCGCCGCTCGTGATTTCTTCGTGCCCTAGATCCACCTAGGTGAGCCCTGTGATCCCTATCTCATCATCTCTCCGATGATGCCGTCACTGGACCTCGCTGTGGTGCGTAGCGCCGGCGAGCCTTAGTCCCAAAGCGCCGTCGGCTTTGTGCCGATGTGGAACTACTACCTCACCGCCACATGGCTACCACCTCATCACCCTTTGCCCATGTGGCAGTGTCGTGGCTGCCCGCGTGTTATACACACGTGGCACAGCACTGTTCCGTGCACCAGTCCACCGTGGACCAAGGTGTATTTCGTGGACCCAGTCCATAAGACATGGGCCCACATGTCATTCACCCAAGCCATTCTTGTTATTGAATTAGCCATTCTTTGATACCTTAGTAAAAATCTAGTTGGTACACTAGTATGAACTAGAACATGTTGAAAAATTATGCTTAGGCAATGCTTAGACCAAAAATATTTGATTTGAGAATTTTCAGCCAAAAATGAAATGTTGTTTAAATTGTATCCATGACATTGGTGTGCCATGGAAGTTTGAAAATGATTTGAAAATAAAAATAAAATAAAAAACTGGTTTGGTTTGGACTCGGGAGAAATGGATAGATGGTGGGTGCAAGTTTATGCACGGGCTCAATTCAGTGAATGTTTGAGTCCCAGGGATTTTTTAGGAAGTCGTCCAGTCAATTAAGGACCGGTCTGCGAGTTGCGGATTGTTAAGCCAAAATCGTACTACCACAAGTTTGGAGTGGAACAGACCTGATTAACTAATTTACAACATTTCAGTGTGGTTGTGACATCCGGTTGTGTGGGTGTTAGAATGATCTACTTTTTATGTAATCCCACATGGTGCAAGAGGGGGCTTCCGACGAATGGTTTACTCCAAAGGAAGTGAAACCTTAGAGGGCATAATTTTATTGGAATGACATATTGTAAAAACCTTGTGATAATCACTTAATCGCACACATACGGAAGTGTGTGAGCGGACAATAAAAGTCGATTATCCCTTGTGGGTAAAAGTTGTACAACCTCTGCAGAGTGTCAATCTATTCGAATAGCCGTGTCTACGGTCATGGACATGCTGAGCAAAACCTTTTGTGGATTAGACTTTGGTTTTGTTTTAAAAATGTTTTGATAAAAATGATTTCATGGATATTTATTCTATGTGGGAAAATTTGGGCAGAAAGTCTGGTGTAAGGGGGTTAGTCCTTCTCCATTTGTATATGGAGGTTTATCCTACACTCAAGAATTCATGAATAAAAATAAATTTGATTTTAGATATAGTATAACTGCTTTTTAACTTACTATTGTATTTAAAATGTCAAATATTGCTTTTGCACTAATGACCCCATAATCCTTCCTTTGATAATATACATGCATGCAATATCTCTGTTATGGGTGTAACTTGCGGAGCATGGTTGTTTGTGCTCACCCTTGCTTGATGCAAATAAATTTTAGTGGAGAAGGACTTCGCTACTGGTGTGGACCTCGACGATTAGGCCGCTACCCCAGTCGATTGCTTGTGACAGATTAGCTAGGTTCTACTACTTCTTCATCGTCTTTCACTGTGTTTGTTTATTGTTGGCTTGTAATCCTTTTTTATAATAAATTCTTCTTATTATTCAATAAATGTATTTTCTATCATTTTTGTTTTGACTGTATACACTAGTTATTTCTGGACTAGTGTATGAAACACAGAGAACCTGGGATCTTTCGCTCCCGGGTTCAACACACAAGGACCCGCCCGCCACGTCCGAGTGAGGAGCCCGTGGCCGTGAACCACCATGGCTAACCCCTCATCCATGCACTAGTGGGTCCACCAAGTCCCTCGGCGTGCGACAAGTAGCGATCTGGATCCCTCATCTTGCTTTCTCCACGATCCGCTCTAGGACCCCTCTGATGTCCTGTGCAGCCAGGGGGAGCGCTCCCCGAGCGTCATCTGATGCGCGGAGGTTGCCAACTTTAGGACCTCCCGGTGTAGATCTGTCTGTACACGTCATCAACAAGTTGGAAACCAAAATCTTGCAAATTAAATATGAAGTACGGAGCGCTCAATACGTACCGAGCAATGGAATGCGGAGTCCGGCTGCGTGGGGTACGTGTTGGACGTCGCAGCCTCGTGTTGTGGTGGGTCGTCCATGACCCAGACGTAGCAAAGCCTCGTCCGACTAGCGTACCACTCCATGTACTCCACGTACTCCCAGGGTCGTAGTGGACATCCTCTAAGACAACATCACCGTAGGCGCTGAGCCAGCCCTCAACCCAAGGGAACATCCTATCCGTCCAGGAGGTAGTAGCAGATACTCCGTTCCTAGTGTACCTGTGGACGGCAAGACAATTATTTGGTCGGTACGTAACGCAGATGGTACGAAAGAAGTACAACGTTAACTTACATGTAGACGTGGGCCGGCACCCACTTCCCCTAGGGGCTGGGACCTGCTGCCGCAGACCGAACTAACGCATGACCCGCTGCACCTTGTACTCCTCCACGAAGACTTCGTGTACCAAGGCCATCTAGGTGTACCAGTACACATAGTCTCGCATGCACAGGCTCGACAGTCCTCCGGGCATGTGCGCATACACCCTCTCCTGAGTGTACAGTCTCCAGATGACGCGGTCATCCGTTAGCTGATTGAACATCGCAACGTAGTCCGGGTATGACCCCTGTGTAGTGATCGACGTGTAGGTGACCTATGGAATAGAACAACAAAACTTAGCACACGAAATAAAAAGGTTACATTCCAAAAAATAATAAATGTTCATGAAACTAACCCATCGGCAGCACCACATTGTGTCCATGGTCGGTCGGTCCACGTCGCCCACTCTCTGCATAAACCGACCGTAGACGCCCTAAGTCCAGCTATGGTCGCTCGATCCGAAGCGCTCAAGGACCACAATCAGAGAAGTAGTAGGTGCCGTAGGATAGAGTCGCCCTGGCTCGTGGCACGCTAAGGTACGCTTTTCTGACGTCGCGCCAAAGACGGTTGGACCCTAGGTGTAGGGCTGGATCTGGTCCAACAACTAGCCCGCCAGCTCACGTGTGTACCGTACGTAGTGCATGTCGACGCGGTCGCCATGGGACCCCAAGAACATAACCCACCCGAGCAGCCACAGTGGGTAGGCCTCGAAGTGCCTCCTAACAATGACCTCGGGTGCGTCCGCCGCCATATGCTTGAGCTGCAAGAAGACATGTATACGTCAGCAAGGTTCACATATGAATTGATGCTAGAGGACAAAAGTTATGAAGACTTACGTAGAACTGGCAGATCCTCCTCAGCGTCGGCCTGTGGGGGCTGCTGAACTCCCTGTACCTGCTACCCGGCGACAGGACAGCCTAGGACCTCACCAGCAACTCCGTGTGCCACATGGCCGGGATGTCGTACACCGCTAGAGTGAAGCCAGCGCAGGGCAACCTGGTCAAGAAGGTGACGTCCAAAAGGGTTGGCGCCATCTCCCCTACGGACGGTGGAACGTGTGCGTCTTTGGCCTCCAACAGTCAACCAGCGCCGTCAGTAGGTCCTGGTCATACGGAAAACGCCTGGACGTATGACCAGGACCGCGGTCCTGGTCGTCCTCCCACGTCGCCTCCACCATCCTCGCCAGCGGAAGGAGGCCTGCCGCCCGCTACTTGCGTCGGGTAAGGTTACGAACGAACGTTAGTCCACTTGAAGTAGTCAGACTGCAAATGAGTATACGAAGATCGCAATGACACGTACCTCTGAACCCAGTGTGGGTCCACCCTCCATACCCCGATGGACGTGTCCAGCCGCAACGCGCCAAGCTCAATCGCCGCCTCACCGTCCTTGGGGAGGATGGTACTGAGGCGTTTACGGTGAAGCACATCATTCACCGGGTCAAGCTACTCGTACGGTCACTACGCAGCGTGGCCTGGGTCCGTCATACCTAAAAATTCAGTGCATACATTGTAAAAACTACGAAACATGTACATAAGGTAATAGGAAGCAGCATTAATTACCAGCCACAAATAGAAGCCAAATTTAAGTTGGAATTATTTTGGTTATACGTAACCTATGTACACTACTACAGAAAAGGTCATCATAGACGGTTCAAAATCGTCGTCACAGATGGTTGTTCTGAACCGTCTGACTTTATGGGTCAGTAATGACATGAGTCATCACAGACGGCTTTTGAACCGTCTGTGAAAAAAGCTATCACAGACGGTTCTAAACAATAACCGTCTATGATAATCAATTATCATAGACGGTTCTTGTTCAGAACCGTCCGTGCTAACAGACTATCACAGACAGTTCTTGTTCAGAACCATCTGTGGTAGTTTTTGCTATTGGAAAAAAGTCGAATTCTGAGTCAGACCAATCAATTGCTGGACAGTTGGGCCCAAATATCTATATATGGTTGATTACAAAATCTGGAATGAAAAAAAAACTCAAACTGAACAGCGAACGAACGACAAAAATAGGTGCTGAAACTTCAGAGGCCGTTTTGAGGCCCTAAACGACCTTTTTTGGATTTTTAGATTGAACTTTTACTTAGCTTTCCAATGATCCAAAGAACGTCACAATTCGACTTCGTATGCAAAAGTTATGATTGTTTTACTGGACAGTGCGCGAAACCAAAATCTGTTCGGATTCGGGTTTGTGGCCGGAGAGGAAAACGAGTCCGAGACGAAGAGGCGGACGATGGCCTGGTACTTGGAGTTAGGGATGCTAAGGTGCTCGCTGTCGATGTCCATAAGCTTCATCTCAAAATCCACAATCTTTTCCTGATCTATTCATTCACAAGAAAACCACGATCACCGCTAAGAGCCACCGAAAGCAACAAGGCAGGGGAGGCGACAAACGATTGATCACTTCATCGCATGGGTCTCAAGGCCCTCCCCTCCTCATGGTCGCTTACCGTGTCTCCTCGTCGAACCACGTCGGGGAATCAAGGGCGGTCGCCAGAGCTCACCGTGGGAAGGAGAGAGGGAGAGACTGATGGAATACAAGGCGGGGGTGGCTATAATATATAAGGACATCGCTAAAACATTTCGCCTCCCGCGCACGCGTCCAAAAATTTTCGCCATCCCGCGCTACGAATCACAGACGGTTTCAAACAAAAACCGTCTGTGATGACTATAATATCACATACGGTTCTTGTTAAGAACCGTCTGTCATACTTCACAGACGGTTTTCAACATGAATCGTATATGATATTATGGTAATATTACAAATGGTTCTTATTAAGAACCGTCTATGATAGTTCACAGACGGTTTTCAACATGAACCGTCGTGATATTATGGTCATCATGCATTTTTTTAGCGCTGAGCCAAGAATACGCATACCGCAAAACCAAAACCGCTCGGATTAGATTTATCATGCATTTGCCAGGTCAACCGTCTGTGATGAGGCATCAAGTATTAGCCTTTTTGTAGTAGTGGTAGCAACTCCGGATTTTCTTTACAATTTCAAAATGTATCATGCTATTTTCCTAGTTGGGACATGTACATAAGGTAATAAGAAGCGGCACTAATAAAATAATTACCTGACACAAATAGAAACCAAATTTAAGTTGGGATTATTTTAGTTAAGCTACACAAACCCCACTAACCTACTCTGTAATTTTTATAGATTTGTATAGGAATGTTGCTATTTTCCTACTTTAAAAAGAATTTTAGGCAATTTTAACAGATTTGTAATAGGGTCTTCTAATTTTAACAGAATTTTTAGACATTTACCGAGTGCAAATAAAAACAATAAACAAAGTTTATAATTTTATCTTTCATCTATACGTAGCCTATGTAGCAACTCCGGATTTTCTTTACAATTTTAAGATGTGCCATGCTATTTTCCTAGTTTAAATAGTATTTTCGGTACTAATAAAATAATTACCGCACACTAACAAAATAACACCCGCACACAAATGGGAAGCTAAATAAAGCTGTGATTATTTTTATTACACTCTACCTACCCTACTTAGCTACTCCATAAGATTTGTAATAGGTGTTTTCCTATTTCTGCAGATTTATCCTAAATCGTTCAAGTGCCGAACATTTATAACATGTGCACGATGAACTATACTACACACAGCTCAAATGATGTACTATATAATTTGACTACAATTATATAATCTACTTAATTCTATATTGCTATTTTGGTTTGCTAACCGATAAGGTTTTGGCATAATGTACAAAGTTGCAAAAAAAAAATGTACCAGCAAGATGGCCGACCGGATCTGATGTTTCGCCTCTCTCTCTCCTCCGCGACAAACTGGCAAAGCTTCGCTACCTTTCTTCTCTCCCTCTCCTCCTCTCTTATGTTTTTTTTTCAGAATTAAAATGATATTTTGGCTGATTTCTTGCAATTTATATAGATGGATTCCTGTCGTCGATTGAACTGGCAACAAGAGCCTGTCACCAGTTCAATTGGTGACAGGGACCTAGTTTTGTAATTGTTTGGGATGACTATTTATTTTTGTAATTATCTTTTAAAATAATATTATTTAAAAAACCTAATTCTAACTGTGTCATCTCCTCCAACAATTTACAAGAGTTTGTTTGATTATACATGGTAAGACCTAGGGAAAGTTAATGAGTTTTTTAAAATAATATTATTTTAAAAGAAATCTACAAAAATAAATGGTCGATTTTTTTTAGAAAACTAGGCTACCGTCGCCATTTGAAATGACGAAAGGGCCCTGTCGTCGTTCCAAATGGCGACAGTAGCCTAGGTAATGGCGACAGGGACTTGAATAGTGCAGAGAGGTCCCTATCGCCAGTTGAAATGGTGACAGGGACCTCGGCCTGTTCTTTATTGTCTATTTTGGACCACATATTTTGTGGGTAAATCACAATGATATTACAAAACATTCAGCACAACGTCATCACATTTTTTGTCGACAAATCACAATGATATTACAGAATATTTAGCGCAACGTCCTCACATATTTTCTCAACAAATCACACTGATATCACAAACTATTCAGCACAATGTCATCACCTAGTTTTTCAACAAATCAAAGTAACACTACAAAGCATTGGACAAATCAAAGAGTGGGGCGGTCGAAAGAGGTCCCCACGGTGACGTCCAGACTGCCGATGTCTCTTTCGTCCTGTGGATTTCTTGTAGGGCATTTCTTGAAGGTGTGCCTAGACTCCCTGCAAATGAAGCACTTCTTTGTACAACGCCCGACTTCTGCTTCGTCTATGTTGTTCCTAATACATTGTACCTGTCGTCGACCAACCTTTTTCTTCAGCATATTAATGTCCACGGCTCAGATAAGTTGCTCCTAGGTCGGATAGCCAGTGAAATGGCCAAGCACGTCATAACCATACAACTCTACACCCTATGTTTCCATTACCACCTTCTTGTCGAAATAATCAGAGAGGTACTAGCCAGGATGCTGCACCACCGTCGAACATGCGGCCATGTCATGTGAGTAGAGCCTATGCAGAAGAAGAGGCTTATTACAAGTGCATACTCAATTAGCGCAGCGTAGCGTGCACTCGTAGGTGATCCTCTCACGGTTCATCTCACAACGCCCTTTATCACTGCACAGTATCTCCAAGCGAAGCTCTCTTGTGCTCATCTTGAATTGTATACCTTGGCTAGATTGGTTGTCATGACACCACATCAAGTACCACCTCTGTCATGTAGCAGCGACCACTTCTCCTTAGGTTCGTGCTCAATCCAGTCTGAGAAGCATTTCACATGCGCCCCTGTCTTCCTCGCTACACTAGGACCATCTATGAGTAGCTGTGACAGTGCTTCAGGAGCCCGGTCAGCGCTTGTAGCGGCCTTTTTCGCTGCTTCCCTTCTTTGCGTCCGAGCCTGCTCATCCAGAATCTTCTAGAGTGCGTCAAACTTTCGCTGCTAGTTATGGTTGCATAGCCGCTTGAACAGGTTCATCAAGTCCTTGTTGTGGAACTGTTTGTAGAAGTTTGCTCCTAAGTGCCTCATGCACCACTTGCTCTGTAGATCCGCCCAAGGAAGTGATTCGTTCTTTTCTTGTTGTAACTGAGTTATTACACTCAGTAGGCCCGCATGTCGATCGTGTATGACACATACGTTATGATGGCCCTGTACAACAGAAATCCTTAAATTCCTCAGGAACCACAACCAGCTGTCCATGTTCTAGCTTTCAACGAATGCGAATGCCACGGGAAGAACTTGATTGTTGTCGTCTATCGCTATTGCAGTCAGTATTTTGCCCTTATACTTTCTAGGAAGGAATGTGTCTTCCACGCACAAGATTGGACGGCAGTGCTGGAATGCATTGATGCATGGACCAAAGGCGAAGAATGCTCGCTTCAGTACTCTCTTATTGTCCACACTTCGGATGCGTGGAATCTTGAATGTTGACATGAGTGTCAGGATTCTTGTCTTGTATGATTCGGAATTGGCTGGAGAAGTTGTGGTAGGAGTCATCAAATGTACCGAACAATGATTCCAATGCCTTCTGTTTTGCCCTCCACTCCTTATCATAGCTGATTGTGTACTGGAACCTTATCTCACTCGCCCGAATGAAGGACCGTGGCTCAAAGTCTAGATTATCCATGATCGCGCCGTACATGATGTTCGCGTTGAAGCCTGATGATAGGTTCATGTGGGACAGCATTGACTCAGTGACGACACATGTGTGAGGGACCACTAAATAATATTTCCAGTAGGTGTCCCGCTTAGGCTGAAATGCGTGCACTCGCCGAGGGCATTACTCTATGTTGCACTTCACGTTGTAGCATATTAGGTTAGACTTAATGGCTGTGAATGTATGTCGCACCGACAAGGCCTAGAATTTGACCGCCTCCTGCACGACCTCCTTTCATTTATACATAGCTCCTTATTTAACCTCGCTCTGCTCATACTCCCATGGCACATGAGAGTCTTCGTCAATGACGAGGTTGTTAAACTGGTATATGCTCCACTCGGATGGAACCGCCTGCTGTTCCACAGCATCCACATCGGCGGATCCTTCATCTTTTGACAATGTCATGTAGTCTTAGTCTTCCAGATCTATCATTTGGACTAGGGCTTCCAGATCCTCACCCTCGTCATCATGCCCACTAGCTTGTCTGACCGAAGGAGCTCTTTCCATAGGGTCTTCATTGACAGCATCAGCAACTCCCGAACATTCGGCCATTATGTGCGTCGCGCTATGGCTGGAGTCCCCGACTTCTTCCGTATCCCACCTCCTTCCTGTTCAGTCGTCGATGCAGGAGTGGGCTTGGCATATGCTTAGGCCAGAAGGACCAAATCCCATTGTTTCTCCCTAGCCCTGCATACATATGACTGTCATGACCTTATTCCCTTTAGTTGCACTAACTCCCAAACCCCAATATGTGCCATGTGGTGCTCGGTTGATAAGGCAACTCAATCTCAGATCATACACAGTATGGTCCAAATCGAATGTATGGAACAAACACCGCGTCACAGAGCCCCATGTACGTTGCTCTAGTCTTGCTAGGGTCACGGTCGCCGATTGGAAATAATACAAATCTATCCCCTCGGGACCCTCAAGAATAGTCACCTGACTGTAGTAAATTTTGAAATTAGTGACGTCCAACATATTTGACGTATTGCACCGTAAACAAGATTTTTACGATTAACAACATATATAAAACTAAAGTACCTGCTGAAAAGGATTATGTACAACATACTACACTACGTAACTGTACATCTAAAACTATATAATCTATTCGATTAAAAAAATTACCTAAAAGGTGGACGACCGAACGGACAGTACTTCGCTAGCTTCTCTCCTCTCCTCTACTCCTCTCCCTCCCCTCCCATCCTTCTCTTTTTCTGAATAAAAGTGAGTTATGTCAAAATTTTGGGGTTTTTTATAGGGTAGATTGTGCCGCTATTTGAAATAGCGACATGGGCTTACGGGATCTTTGTCACCATTTGAAATGACAGTTTTCCAAAATTTTAATATTAAAAAATTTAAGACTTGTGGCCTTGCAGGATTCTTGTTACCAGTTGAAATGACGATAGGGTCCTGTCGTCATTTGGAGTGGCGATAGATCTCTGTCGTTATTTCAACTGGCGATAAGAACTTCTTTGCACAGTTCAAGTCCTTATTGCTATTGCCGAAGCTACTGTCGGTAGCCTAGTTTCGTATTTTTTTACCTTTTTTTTGTAAATTTCTTTTAAAATAATTATTTTAAAAAAAATCGAAAGTTAATGGCCTATAGAAAGAACTTTGCCTATATCTTGGCCGTCCGCCCCACGCCTCTCCCGATCCAACGGCCGTCGGGTGACACTTGACCCGCACCATTCACGCCCACCTGGGTGAGATCCGACGGCCCGTAGACACCGCGCCGCGTGCCGGATCGTGGCCTTATCGCTCCAAAACGACCGACAACCAGAAACGAGAATTCTCCCACTCGCGAGAAGTCGGCGCTTCCTCGGTAAGGAACCCTAGCCCGATCCACGCTTCCTCGATCTGATTGGATCTCGCCGTAGCGCTATTTTTTTTTCTCAATCCTTTGGAGCTGCATAGTCCGCGAATTGGAGGTCGCTCGGATCCTATCGAATCGGGCCGCGTGTTTGCTTTGTTCGTTCGTTCTTTCGTTCATGTGCTCGTTAGATTTGGTCGCGGTTAGAGGTTGGAACCCCTAATGCTCGTATCTTGATGTGGTTTTAGTCTGATTTGCGTCTAGTTCTGAGTTGATTGAGGGGGGGGGGGGGTGTTGTCCGAGATTTCTAGCTCACGTGGTGACGATGTTACTTGCGAAATCTGGATCTGCGCGAGCGGAGTGCGCGAGTAGGCTGTTTTGTGCGATTTCCCCAGTCAGGTCGCGAGCTTTTAGGTGGATAGTAATCGATCCATGCTCTGTTTGAGATTGCTTGCTGGGGAGTTGGCTTGATTTGAGTTGGGGGATTGGGTAGAGGCCTAAGTACGGTTTTGTGATTTGTGCAGCCAATTTTGCTAGCCAGTCCTAAGACCGCTCTTCATTTGTTTCATGACTGTAAGTTTTACTGGAGGACTTGACATGGTTATGTATGTTCTTCAATTATCTTGTGGGTTATCTGGCTGCTTCAACTTATTTATTTGTTTTGTCCAAATCGAAAAGAAATTTCCCTATCCAATCCTTGCTGCATACTGCAACATAGCAATAACCTTTTCTGTATATGCTTGATTGTTCTATGTTGGCTGCAAAGTCATTTGAAATATCTGCAAATGAAACTCTCTATTCGCATGCATATTGTACTTTAGTTTTTCCTAGCCTGGTGCAGTTCACTATTGCCACTTGGAAACAATATCAACTATGCTTGATGAGCATCGTGGTTGTCTGATAGTCGATTGCTGCAGAAATCTTGCACATATCCATCTTTTTGTGGGAAATGTTTTGCATGATGAACTTTGGTCTACAAAGATGTGTTGACAAAAATTTTGGTTGTTTTGCTGGCTCCTTCACTCCGTGTTATGTTTAAAGCATGTTGGTTTCAATAAATTAGTGTTAGTCAATCTTTATTGTTTTAATAGTAAGTGCTCATGAGTATCGTTTCCTATTTAATACTGTAATTTGGACCTTAATGCTGGTCCAATTGGGATATCAGAAATGCAACTTGTGCTAACAAGAAAATTAAGTATATGCAACACCTCTAGTGAACTCCTAAAATATTGAATCGTTTTGATGATTTCAACATGTTCATGAAGTTTATTTCTGAGCTTTTCTATGGGGGAACGGTGCACCTGATGTTTTTCTTTAAGTCCCTCATATTTCTGTTGGTGTGTGTGTTTGGCAGTCTACAGGTGAACTAGTCATCCAGGCTCTGTCAAGATGTCTGACAGTCATGAAACTGATAGGAACATTGAGATCTGGAAGATTAAGAAGCTAATCAAGGCACTGGAGTCAGCTAGAGGCAATGGCACGAGCATGATCTCTCTTATTATGCCTCCACGTGACCAGATTGCTCGAGTGGCTAAGATGTTAGGTGATGAATATGGTACTGCTTCAAACATCAAGAGTAGAGTTAATCGCCAATCTGTTTTGGCTGCGATCACCTCAGCTCAGCAGAGGCTGAAGCTTTATAACAAAGTTCCTCCCAATGGATTGGTTCTCTACACTGGAACCATTGTTACTGAAGATGGAAAGGAAAAGAAAGTTACTATTGATTTTGAGCCCTTCAAGCCTATTAATGTGTCACTGTACCTTTGTGACAACAAGTTCCACACTGAGGCTTTAAATGAGCTCTTGGAATCTGATGACAAGTTTGGGTTCATTGTTATGGATGGTAATGGTACTCTCTTTGGCACACTAAGTGGCAATACCCGTGAAGTGCTTCATAAATTCACTGTTGATCTGCCAAAAAAACATGGTAGAGGAGGGCAGTCTGCTCTACGTTTTGCTCGGCTTCGGATGGAAAAACGTCATAACTATGTCCGGAAAACAGCTGAGCTTGCTACTCAGTTTTTCATTAATCCAGCTACAAGTCAGCCTAATGTTTCAGGACTAATTCTTGCTGGTTCTGCTGATTTTAAGACAGAGCTGAGCCAATCCGATATGTTTGATCAGCGACTGCAAGCCAAGATACTTAATGTGGTTGATGTTTCTTATGGTGGCGAGAATGGCTTCAACCAAGCTATTGAGTTGTCAGCTGAGATTCTAGCAAATGTGAAGTTCATACAGGAGAAGAAGCTTATTGGCAAGTATTTTGAAGAGATCAGTCAAGATACTGGGAAATATGTCTTTGGTGTTGATGACACACTTAAGGCTCTTGAAATGGGGGCTGTTGAGACTCTGATAGTGTGGGAGAATCTGGATGTCAACAGATATGTGCTTAAGAACAGTGCGTCTGGGGAAACTGTTATCAAACATTTGAACAAAGAGCAGGAAGCTGATCAGAGCCATTTCCGTGATCCAACTAATGCTGAGTTGGAAGTTCAGGAAAAAATGTCTCTCTTGGAATGGTTTGCTAATGAGTACAAGAAGTTTGGTTGCTCGCTCGAGTTTGTCACTAACAAATCTCAAGAGGGATCACAGTTCTGTAGAGGCTTTGGTGGCATTGGTGGTATCTTGCGCTACCAGCTAGATATCAGGTCTTTTGATGAGCTTTCTGACGATGAGGGTTTGTATGAAGACTCCGATTAGCAATCAACCAATCACATGACTGTGCTGGCCCATGGAAGGACGCCACTGCTGCAACAGCTCGGGTTTGCTCTACTTACGCAGGAACGCTTCAAAAGCAGCTGTATGCAGATTATTTCTAGGCAAAATAACTTACAATTCTGTTTCTTGTTTTATGTGATAATATTTTGTTTGACTGTTCCTCCCCTTTGTTTCAGATCCAGAGATTGATGGGCGTGGGCCAGCCTCATCCTATGCTGAAGGAGTTTGAAACCAAATGATTAAGAGTCACCATCATGGTAATAATGCGTACCGTACTTAAAGGCTAAAAAACTCGTTATTGCTAGCTGTTGCCTTGTGCTTCTATTCAGTATTCAGTCGTGGTCTATTGTCAGTTTGTTACCATGTCCCACAGTTCTGAATTCTTGTGTCTGCTTGAATATTGAGCGTGGTGAATGCACTCATATAAGCATTGTGTACTTGCAATCTGCTACTCCTGCAGTTTCTGCAATGAAGATAATATTATGCTATTTTGCTCGTTTTACTACCGTGATTGACCATCTTTTTTGTGTGCCATTAGGTGGTTGAATTTTATGTGCCCTGCAGTTCCGCAGCACATTTGCACCTTTACGATGTCTAATCCTGATTGGATGCATCATTACCCTTTAGTTACACGGAATTGGATTTGCTACAGTCGTGCCGAAACCATGTTTTGTGCTCATTGAATCTTCTGAACAAAATAGACACCTAAACGTATGGAAAAATCGGTACTGGATAATGCTCGGTAGAATGAAGTTGAGGCATGTCAAAACTAACGGGTTAATGATGGCTTCCACGTCACGGTCACACAGACAGCTTTGTCTCACGTCGTCAGGGTCACAGACCACGTGATTTCCGTGCTCGTCGCCGGTGAAATTTCGCGCGAAGCAACTCAAGGTTGCTGCTGCGCCGTCACCTGTCCATTCGTTGTTAAGAGTGTTCTGCTTTACAATTGGGTGGTTGCGTGATCTGATTGCCTGCAGATTTGACAGGCAGGAAAGCCGACGAACAGATAGAATCTATTCCCTCCGGTCAAAAAATAAAAAAAAGGTCGTTTTGACATGGTTGCGAAAATACAACTTTGACTATTAATTATTATTATACTATATTTGTAAAATCTAATAAAATTATAATACTATAAAAGTATTTTTTCGAGACGAATCTACATATATAGCTGTTGTGTATCTAATCTAAATATTTTTTTTTTTAAAAAACATCGTTAGCCAAAGTTTTTCAAGTTTGATGGCACGTATTACAAAACAACTTGTTTTTGTGAACTGGAGGGGGTATTACCTAGGGGTGGAAACGAGTCGAGCCGAGCCAGGCTCGCCCAAGTTCGGATGAACAGTGGGCTCGGCTTGTTTTGGAAACGAGCCAGGATGGACGCTCGGCTCGAAACAGAGCTTGAACTGGCTCACGAGGGCTTGCGAGCCAAGCAATTGACGAGCAAGAACTGGGCCTTCACGTGGTGGAGCTTGAAGGTGAGGCCGCTGCTGGAGTGTATCTCATCAGTACTCATACTCATATGTATCTCATCAGTATGATGGGTCATTGGCTTGTTGCCTGCTGACGGCGGGGTGGAGGAAGGGGAGGTGGGGCGAGCGAAAGGGGAGGAGGAGGAGGAGGCGGCGATGAGGCGGAGGCGTGAGAAGGTTTGCTTGTAGGAGTCGACGCTCTCGTTGAAGACGGCACAGTCGATAACGAAGAGGCGGGAGGGGGTCTGCGTCGGGGTAGCTCTGTGGGGCGATGGCGTGGGCAGAGGCAATGGCGTGGGCGGAAGTGGCGGCGAGGACGTCCAGGTCGGACTGCTACTCTGTGTTCAGGTTCCACCATGTGGTGGTCCACCATTGGCTTCTTCCCAGCGGTGGTACTGGTCGGTTTGAGTGGGAGGCGGCTAACGGCGGGAGAGGAAGGGATCGCCAGATCGGGATGGATTGGGTGGGGTGGGGATTTGGGAATTGGGGATCGGGTGGATGGGGTGGGGAATTGGGGATTGGGAGGGATGGATCATGGATGGGGACATGGGGTGGGGAATTGGGGACATGGGATGGGGACATGACTGGGCTTCCGCTTCGTGCGCAACATGGGCTTAGTGGGTTGGGTTGCTGGGACACGGCCGCATGTGTGGGCTAGGTTGCCTGGCTCGTTTGGCTCACGAGCGGCTCGAGCTCGGCTCAATAGTCTTGTGAGACAAAAGCTGGGTTTGGCTTGGCTTGAAATTTTACAAGCCCGAGCCGAGTCAGCTCGAGCTTGGTTCGAGCCCTCGAGCTATTTTTCTAGCCCTAGTATTAGATGACTCGTTAATCCCACCTCTGATACGACTACAAAATTTAAAGAACGTTGAGCATTGTTGTGACTTGTTGATAATAGTGATAGCTTCCGATGGCAAAGCTAGGATAAAAATAAAGAGTAGGATCAGAAGATAAACCTAAACTTGCATTGACGAGGATATAATAATCCTCAATTAATTAAATTATTTATCTGTAATATTTATTATAGATGATAATCTCTTTATACAACCTTCAAATGTACCCTTTATCATTAATGATAAGGGAATATTACAATTACCTAGTGGTCGTAAGCTATTCTACGACCACCATATGGTCATAAGCTTTGCTACAATCACCTCATGGTCATAAGTTTTCCTATGACCAGGTCAACCACGACCACCCTATAGTCGATAAAACCTACAAACATGTAGACCCAATCAACTAGGGACTTTATGCGTAGTGTTTATTTATACCCAGTACTTAAACACGTGCCGTTACCCTCTTATATAACTACTCGTAATAATCTGTCTCTGGCATAACTTTAAAGCGGACGTGGGGAGAACGTTTCTCTAACAATAACTGTGACAAGGATCTAATAATTCTCAATTAATTAAATTATTTATTTGTAATTGTTATTATAGATAGCGATATCCCCATGATAGTCTTAGATATATCCCTTATCATTCATAAGAGAAAAAGCTTAAGATGATTGGTCGTAAACCATCTAACAACCACCCTGTATGGTCGTTAGATGTTCTACGACCACCGGGTGATCGTAAGTCGTTCTACGACCACCTCATGGTCGTGAGCCTTTCCACTACCAAGCCAATTACGACTACCCTATAGTCAACAAAGTCTACAAACATGTGGCCCCAATTGACTAGGGAATCCTATACGCTGTATTTAAGACACAGAGCAGTTAGCATACGCTGTTATTCTGGAATTCTCTAGAATAACTGCATGCATTACGCTTCTGTCTCTGACCATAACTGTCAGACGACGTTGGGTGTTATCTCCCTGACAGTAACATCCATCAACGTGCGCATTTCGTCAAACGTTAAGGCGTCTCTTGGTCTGGAGTATCTACCACCTCATCATGCGCTATATAAAGTCTGAACGTCAGTGAACACAGAAGGGAGCAAGGCAATTGGAGATAAGAGATAGAAGTCGTTGCATCTTTGTCCCACTAATTCCTTCCGGCTTGTAAACATAGTCAATACAACAACATAGGAGTAGGGTTGTTATTCTCCTAGGAGAAGGCCTGAACCTGTCTAAATCCCTGTGTCTTTCTCTGCGTGGTTCTAATTCTAGGAAACCCCTAAATATTCATTCGTAAGATCGATACTAGATCATCGATAAATTGCCATCAAATGTGCGCAATGAACCAACCGTTAAGGCGTCTCCTAGCACGGGACAACTGTCACCCCCCTCATACGCTATATAAGGGATAATGTTGGTGGACAGAGGGAGAGAGAGGACAAGACATAAGTCATTAGCCTTAGCTTTCGGTGACTTTCTTCTTCTTGTAAACATAATCAATACAAGTACGCATGAGTATGGTTGCTATTCTCAGAGAAGAAGGCCTGAACCTATCTAAAAATCCTTGTGTCACCTCTTGCATAGTCTCGATCAAAGAAACCCCCAACATCCATTTTGTAAGTTCGATATTAAAACATCGACATGCGCAAACATAGTCTTGTACTCTTGTGCAATGCAAAGTCATACATGAATAGAAGAGAAGCAAACAAAAAAAATTGAGAGACATACAGTGAAGGTACCTCGCTAATGGAAAGTGCATCCCCAAAACATAATATGCTTCCAATAAGTAGCAATGTGTCGTCTGTATATCAACATTAGCAAAATTAGTAATACAATAATAAATTGTAAATGATCATGAACATTCAAAATAAATGAAACATACCACGAACAAATTGTAAATCTTATTAGGATTAAATTATAGTCGAAGTCTCTTTGGTTGAGTCATATATGAGTCATACGACAATGTGGCTAGAAAGTGTTGGATATCATTATCATTTACATGCCGATAAGTGCAAATGGGTAAGGAGATGAACCCAACAGGCGACTGGCCCCTGGTGACCTAGGGCTCCAGCCCCTGGCGCCGCCTCTAGCTGCCACTTCGGTGCCTATTAAGAAAAGTAAAAACCCTAAGTTTACCCCCAGAGGCTATTTATAATCACACGCTTGAGGTAAAGATCGTGTGGGAGCCCAACAATTACAATCTCTTTGGAAACCGCTACCAACGGATAGAATTGTAAAAGATGGTTCACATTCTTTTTTCCCCCCGCCTCAAGTAAAAATACCTTCCTTGACCAAGTCAACTTCTAGTCAAAAGAAATACTAGTTGGAAAAGCTTTCCTTTCGACCACTATCCTACGACCTCTTTTTCAAGTAAGTTATTTTTACTTGAAGTTGGGGGGCTGGACGATGAGGATTCAATAATTCTCAATTATTTACTTGAAGTTGGGGGGCTGGACGACGAGGATTCAATAATTCTCAATTAATGAAATCATTTATTTGTGATACTTATTATAGATAATAGTATCCTTAAACAACCATCAGAGGTACTCCTTGTCATTGGTCTACAATGACAATAGAGATTACAACTATTTTATGGTCGTAAGTAGGGCTAGAAAAATAGCACGAGGCTCGCGAGCCAGCTCGGCTTGGGCTCGTAAAATTTCAAGCCAAGCCAAGCCCAGCTTTTGGCTCGCAAGACTTTCGAACCGAGCTCGAGCCGCCATGAGCCAAACGAGCAGTGACCAATTTCACCAGCGCGATGTGGCGTCCCCAAGAGCCCATTCCACTAAGCCCATGTTGCGCACGAAGCGAAAATGTCCCCATCCCACGTCCCCAATTCCCCACCCTATGTCCCCATCCATGATCCATCCCTCCTGATCCCCAATTCCCCACCCCATCCAATCCATCCCGATCCGGTGATCCCCTTCCTCTCCCGTCCCGTCGGCCACCGTTGCCGCCTCCCACCCAAACCATCCAGTACCACCGCCGGGAAGAAGCCAATGGTGGACCTCCCCGTGGTGGAACCTGGACGCCCTCGCTGCCGCTTCAGCCCACGCCGTCGCCTCCGCCTACACCGTCGCCCTGCGAGCTACCCCGACGCCGACCCCCTCTCGCCTCTTCACTGTGAACTGCGCCGTCTTCAGCGAGACCATCGGCCCCTGCAAGCGGACCTTCTCCCGCCTTCGCCTCACCGCCGCCTCCTCCTCTTTCCCTTCCGCCCGCCCCACCTCCCCTTCCTCCACCCTGCCATCAGCAGGCAACGAGCCAACGACCCTAAGAACGTCGTCGCCTACCACCTCTGCTGCCTCTTCGCTCGTCACAACCCCTTGTCCTCGACCGCCTCCGCTGCGGCCACCCTCGACCGCAGCAGTGGCCTCACCTTCAAGCTCCACCGTGTGAAAGCCCAGTTCTTGCTCGTCAACTGCTTGGCTTGCAATCTGTCGTGAGCCAGTTCGAGCTCTGTTCCGAGCCGAGCCGAGCTTCCATCCTGGCTCATTTCCAAAACAAGCCGAGCCCATTGTTCATCCGAGCTTGGGCGAGCCTGGCTCGAGTCGGCTCGGCTCGTTTCCACCCTTAGTCGTAAGGTCTATTATGACCATCTTATGGTCGTAAATTCTGCTACGACCATCCTATGGTCGTAAGATCTACTACGACCACCTTATAGTTTTAAGGTCTACTATGACCACCTTATGGTCGTAAGGCTTTCTACGACCAAGTCAACTACAATCACCCTATAATTGGAAGAGCCCACAGACATGTAGACCCAATCAACTAGGGACTCTATACACTGTGCTCATTTATGCGTAGTAGTTATACATGTGTCATTTTTCTCTGACATAATTGCACATAATTCTCTCTGTCTTCGACGTAACTGCATGGCGAACGTGTGGGGGAGTGTCTCTCTAACAATAACTGTCATCAACGTACGCAATCAACCAACCGTCGAGGCGCCTCCTGCCACATAACAACTGTCACCCCTTTAGAAGCTATATAAAGGGTAACACCGGTAGACAGAGGGATAGAACACAACGACAAGAAACTGATAGAAATCATTAGTCTTAGTTTTGGTGGCTTATTTATTCATGTGAACACATTCAATATAAGAATATAGGAGTAGGATTGTTATTCTTTCCAAAGAAAGTCTGAACATGTCTAAAAAACTCCCTGTGTCTCCTCTTGCACAATCTCTATCATAGTGTCCCTAGCATTCATTTTATAAGATCGATATTAAAACATCGACAAATCCCAAGGTCATTCTTCAGTGTCTGCAAAAACCACTTCTAAGTACTCTTTGATTCCACTTCCATCATAGCCATTGCTATTGGATAAATACAGTCATTTGGGTCCATGCCCACAGTAGTCAAGAGTTGGCCACCAAATTTGGTCTTGATGTGGCATCTATCCAAGCAAATCAATGGTCTGCAACCTTAAAGGAAACCTCTTTTGCAAGCATCAAATGGGACATACATAGTGCTGAAGCAACTGTTGTACGCACTTAGAAAAATGTGCTTACAGGGTTGGACCTCCTCAACTCTTGTGCATAATCCTACAAATGATAATATTGCTCAATTTCATCTCCATATATGGACTTCAGTGTCATTCTCTTTGCCCTTGCTTGTTTGCTGCTGGAAGGGGTCATGTTCCATTCTTTCTAAACAGTCCTTGCAAAATTTCTGAGGGTCATCTTCCCTAAAAGTCTCAATGTACTTCTTAGCTATGAATCTTGAAGTGAATATCTTCAACACCCACTCCTTTTCTACAAGTATGATCACCAACATATCTCTTCACCATAAAGCATTTGGCACAGTTGTCCTTTGATGCATACATCTGCCATGGGCAACCCTTTGCACAGTGGGCCTCGATTCTTCTCTGGTCATTTCTAGGCATCCTGATATCAACTCTGTGCTTGCAACACTTAGTAATAGCTTTCCTTAACACCTGAACTGATGGGGACACCATTCCAACTTTGAAAACAGGGTCCACCAAGTCAACCCCTGGCCTAAATGACTTGAAATTGAACTTGATTGTCCTGTCATCATCTAAAGAATATGCCAGCTGCAACCCTTCCTCCCCTAATGACTTATCATCCTTTGGTTGGTTAGGTACAACCTTCTTACCCTTGCCTGCACTGCTACCAATGTCATCCTCAACATTGTCATTGACATTATCAGCAAAGAGGCCACCATCTTCATCTTCTGGCTCATAATCACTATCCACAAATTCAGGATCATCCTGCTCATTGTCACTGTCTCCTTCTCTACCACTATCTCCTTCAGCTAGCTTTGATGGTCATGCCTCCTCTTTTTCCTTGCTATTCTTGGATGGGGTCATGATATCATCATAAAAGCTCGATAGCTTGTCATCAACTATCCTCTCAGTGATAGCTACCTTCCTGGGGCTCATCACCTTTGGCAAATGGGCAATTAGTTGTGCTATGATGTCATCCCAATTGATGTCTCATATACTGTTATTGTTGTCAAAATACAGAACTAAGTTCTTGTGACTGTTTGTCATTGCAACCATGCTGTCAGCATCCCTCTTGACAATTCTCAAACCTTTACCAGCATTTTTACCGGGTAAGCACCAGTAAACCTTCAATCTATCATTGTTCTCATATCCAAGTTTTTCCACAAAATCTATCCAGAGAGGAGACCACATATCCGTCTCACAACGATCAAACCAGTTTCGTTTCCCATCTACATAGCTCATGTTGCTACCATGACCACAAAAAACCCACCATGATAAACCTCAACTATGAACTCGTCATCATCAGTGTCGACGATCGAGTCGTCGATCTTACGAAAATATAGAGGAAAATGACACAGATCTCCTGGGAGAGAATGGGGCTGCTCTTTATTATACTGAGCAGACGCTTACGTGGGTATCTACCACTCAATTGGGGACTAATCCTAATTACACGAATATGACTTCGCTATGCTAATCAATCGGACTTAAAACATGAGTCTAAGGTCGATTATGCGTTTTAATCGACTGAGATTCGATCGATCTCTCTCCTTCTTCTCGTCTTCGCTCCATCCTTATATAGTTTCCGAAGGGGTGGCAGTTGCTCCTGGAGAAGGCGTCCTTTGCGAAGCATTGCGATTGGCCGGAGCGAGACGACAGTTGATAAAGTATCAACTGCTCTGCGATTAAGTGACCGTGAGACACACAACTGCGCGGTGATTGTTGTCAGTGTCTTAGGATTATGTAACGTCGTGTGGTATGGAATATACAGCACGTGTTCCATTCATCACACGATAAAGAATATACCTAGAATTAGATCCAGATAGCGAGTCAGATCTTTTCCGAAGCGACTACCGGTCGGAGACTAGGCACAGGACCTTGTCCGACCAGGGTACCCATTTTGTAACGTCTGGAATCCTCACGACCAATGAGGTCATTAGCCTTAGGGGTTACGATCATGAAGACGTATCGTCTTTTATTATGTATTAAAGTAATACATAGAGGTTTTATCCTCGTCAGCTAGCCCCTGAACTTTAAATGAATAGGTCATGTGAACACTTTATCCCAGCGAAGTCGTATCGGGCAGACCCTCATTTAATGCTGTGACATACGAAGTGGTCTGTATTCACTTTAAAGTTGAGAACCTGCCTTGGGAACTAAAGAGTTTTTTCTGTCCGTTGGACAAAAAGGCTTTGTCCGTTGGACTTTAAGCAACTCCGATACAGTTTTAAAGATCAGAAGCTATAAAATCGACATTGTTGGGCTTTAGAGCTTTTATGCTTCCAGATCTTCCTTTAATCCCCTTCAGTTCTTGCCAAGAAACCTTTCCGACCTCTGCTTTCTTTTCCGCCCAAAGCACCATCCGACCACTTATTCATCCCTTTGAGAGCTTTCATCATGTCGGATCAAATCACAAAGTGGGTGCCCTCAGATCTGAGCGAGAAAAAGCTTGAGGCGCTGGAGAAAATCGAAATGCTCCCGGACAAGAATCTGATCAAATGGAGGTTAGCGGCCGGAGAGCACTATCCAAGCCGTGAAGATGGGGAAATCCCAATTTTAAATTATTATTGCGTGCATATTTATATTCAAGTTAATTTAAATTTCTGTCGTAGGGGTAGCCCACCGACCCCCATAGGGAGAGCACAAGAGGGGCCCTGAAGGTCACAAAGAGGGGCCCCAAAGGGGGCCTGAAGGCCACAAGAGGGGTCCTGAAGGGCATTTGGAGACCACAAGAGGGGCTTCGGAGGAGGCCTGAAGGTCTCAAGGGATTCCCCCAGGGGCCACTAGGCACCCCGAAAGGCCAACTCAAGGGCAGTAAGGGTATTCAGGGCCCTCTCGGCCTGGAGCCGCCCTGTAGGAGGCGAAGAGAAGAGAAGACGGATGGACCGGGCGCACCAGCTGGGTGAGCCAAGTACAAGAAGGCCCACCATGGGCCGGAGACTACACATAGGGGTAGAAAAAGACTCTGTAGCCCCTATGCGGGTAGTACCTCCTTAGGGATAGATTGGTAATCTCATGTACCCTGTCAGAAGGCTATAAATAGCCACCTTCCCCCATGTAATAACTCAGACCCAGTTTTTCGGGGCAATCAATACATACACACCTCTCCTAACAACTAGTCCCTTCTACGAGGCTCCCCTGGTCCCTCTCAAATACCGAGGGTCTTCCTATCTTCCTATCTAGTCCTTCTTGCTACGACAGTTGGCGCTGTCCATGGGGACCACAGGAATGACGTAAAGCACAGCTCCGAGGCACTAGCATGGCCTCCCCGGAAAGCCACACCCAAGGTCTCAACTACCGAAGCTGCCGTGGCAGCACCTAGCACCCCAAGGGCCAAGCAAAGCAGAACCTTCACGGCGGCAATGGCCACCGCTCGAGCCGCAGAGGAGGAGGCAAACAACTCCACACACGGGGACATTGTCGGAAGCGACACTCGACCCACCGAAGCATCCTTCCCCGGAAGCCTCCCAGGGGGCCGATAGCCCGAGGCAGTTGGCGTAACACGCGAAGCGTATGAATCCCTCCGGAGGGAACTGGCAGCAGGGGGAGATGACCCTCGCCACCCCGCTCCAGCTGGCGCAGACCGCCGGAGCGGAATGGGCCGTGGCTGTCCCTCCGACGCAAGCAGCCGCACCCCAGGCTCTGCTGTTCCGAGGGGACCCGAACTCCCTGTTGAGTGCGGGATTGGAGACCGCTCGCTCGCCCCAAGGCTTCAAAATGCTAGAGGTCCAGCCCTTCGAAGGGTGCACAGACCCCTCAGAGTTCCTTTGGGTGTACGAGACCGCCGTCGAGTGTTGGAAATATGCTCTAGAGGCAATCATAGAGATGATTATATTTCATTATATTCATGACATTGGATAATATGTTATCTTGTTCCTAGAATAATATTGTTAATATTTATTATCAAGTATGTGACTTGATTGCGAAACTCTATATTTCTGCGATGATTATTCTTAAACGTTCCCTGGTCGGAAACATATGAGGACACATATGAATAGACTAGCATATGTATTGGTTGATGACTATGTTTCACGAGTCATAGATATGGAGATATCAAACCAATAATATGGACACATGTTAGAGAACATGATGTTGGATTAGACCCACCTTGAGACACTATTGAGATTGTTATGATTCTATGTTTCGTTAGTTGGTCTCAAGCAATGATGATGTATAATCCTTAGACCTGAGATCAAGATGGTTTCCTACATGTGTAATAGCACTTTAGGGGTCGCTAAACGCTACTCCATAACCGGGTAGTTATAAAGGTAGCTTTCGGGTATGCTATGAAACATGCAGAGGAATGTGACTGGTCGATATGGATTTGCCCTCCTAACATAACAGAGAGATGTCTCGGCCCTTGTTGTGATCGGATAAAGAAAGTGCATGGCCATGCCATTTGTAGTCAAGTGTTCGACCACGTGAAGTTATCCGACACTCGATCGAGAAAGAATTGAACAGCTTCATGGATGACACAACATCTCACCCGGAGTTCAACCGCACATCATGAGGCAAAGGGAGTATACACGTAGGTCACTCGATTCGACCGATTCTGCATCGGTCGTATGGAGATACGAGCTGGTCGAGACCGGTCGAACGTAATCATAGAGTGGTCGTAACTCGTCGTAAGGAGTTACGAATCGTCGTGACTACATACTGAACCGGTCGATAGAGATAGGACTCGTTGCAAGTGATGAGGACTCGATCGAGATCATATTGCATTAAGGTTCGTCCGATATAATTTATGTGTATTCGGGAATCGCTATGTTCTGCTAGGAGCCGCTATGACTAGTGATCGGAAAGGGTTTCCGAGTCACAACCGATTACGCATGAACCTAGAGGGTCACACACTTAATGGGTTGGAACAAACCAGTACGAATACGATTCGTAAACGTGTTCGGATATGATCCGTCACGAGCACTATATAAGGAGATGCATGAGGCTGTTGGGAGGTACGGGAGAAAACACCACCAAAACCCTAGCCGCCATCTTCCTGAGAGCTCTCCCATGCGACTTGGTGCTAACACACCGGCGTATGGTTGTTCCTACCCTGGACGTGTGGATACCGTAGAGGCGCTGCTGCGATTGTTGCGCTTGAGGACGATCCGTGATCTTCACAAGGAACCGCAGACGTTGCTGGAGGAGACGATCGACTCGTGAGGACGTTGGACGATCGACTACGACCACTACATCGACGCGCTCTACGTTGGACTAGGCTACTCCAACCCTTCTTTCGCTGCTCTACGCGTCTGGTGGTAACGATCTATGATCATCTACTTGCTTGGCTTCCTGGTTTGCGTGGTAGAAATTTTGTTTGTAGCTATCGTAGCCTACCCGTGACCCTACATCGAGGTGGTTGGGGGAGATGACACAACGAAGGCAAAAGGCATCACCCTCGCCTTCAAGGGTGTGGCGCTGACGTGATTCTTCACCATCCCCCTGGTCCATATACGCTTGGGAACAGTTGCGGAACCACGTATGCAACAACTTCCAAGAAAATTACATAGAGCCAAAGGACGCGGGGCACCTATTCACAATAAAGCAAGCCCCGGGCGAGCCCTCCACACCTTCTTCAAAAAGTTCGCAAAGGTGAAATGCCAGGTAAAGAGGGTCAACGAAGCCACCATCATAAACGCAACAACATGCAGACTTCACAAGGGCCCCCTATCAGAGAGGCTGGCTCGCAAACCCATTCGCACAGTGGCAAAACTCTTTGACAAAATGGAAGAATACACCTGGGCGAAGGAAGACAGCACCCGGAGGGCGGAGGCCTTGACCCCTGTGGCTTCGACCTCAGCCTTGAGCAGGTCGTCGGGGAAAGGGCCCGCGGCCGATGCTGCAGGGGCACCCGCTAAGCCATGAGCCAATGACTACCGCTAAAAGGGGTAGAACGTCTACCATGTGGACAGTGGGCAGCCCAAAGAAGGGGCGAAGCGAGGAGGCCGTAGTAGGGGCCGAGGCCACGAACGTAACGATGGGAGATAGCCAGACGCCTAGGCTAGTGCCGGAGGTCCCCCACTATTTTGTAACCTCCTCGGTGAAGGGTCACACACTACCGAGGACTGCTGCACCATCGCAGCCATGCAAGACTACACGAGCTGAGGCCAACAGCCGGCCGAGCATGAAGACAAGAGGGGAGCAGGCAACCAGTTGCCCGCTCCACCGTCAAGGCCCCGCACAGAGGAAGGCCACACGAAGCATAGTCAAAGGATCATAAACATGTTCTTGGGAGGATCTTCGCTTGGCATGGCGTCAAAAAGGTAATGACGTGCTTACGCCCGACAAATCCACCATGTTGCGACATACCCTACCTCTAGCCCACCATGCTGTGCCGAAATACTAATCATCTTTGGCCTCGAGGATGCTCGAGGGCTGTATTTCCCACATCAAGACCCCCTAGTCACCTCCACCAACATCGCTGATTTCGAGGTTCGGTGTGTCCTCGTGAACGGATGCCTTCGACAAGATGATGATCCCCCGAGACCACCTGTCACCCCCAGACATACCCCTGGTAGGCTTCGGGGGACAGCCCGTGATGGCGCTCGGTCAAATCAACCTGGTGGTCACATTCAGCGACGACTTCGCATCTCGGACCAAGGTCGTCACATTCGACGTCATCCAAATGCCCTACTAGTACAACGCCATCCTCGACCGGGCCACGCTGAACACCTTTGGCACAATAGCGCACCACAATTACCTATACATAAAGATCCCCACACCGAAGGGCATAGTTACAGTGCTAGGGGACCAGGACGTAGCAAGGCAAACAGAGTTGGAGGCACTTTCACCAGCCCGGCACGTCCACACCGTCGAAACAGATGAGAGCACCCGAACAAGCACCACCCCGGCAAGGCGGGCGCCAAAGGCGAAGCTAGAAGGACAACTTCTGAGAGTCCCCCTAAGCGAAGCCTCCTCGGAGAAGACGGTGACCCTCGGAGCGGAGCTTTTAGCGGAAGCACACGACGCCATCCTCGAGGTACTCCACAGCAATGTGGACGTCTTCACTTGGGGCCCAAAGGACATCCCTGGGGTTGCGCACAGGACCATCGAGCACCGCCTCGCCATCCACAACGACGCAGCCCCCAAGAAGTAGAAATTACGGCGCATGTCAGCAGAGCGGCTCGAAGCAGCAAAGAAAGAAATGGCCAAACTGCTCAAAGCAGGCGTCATTCACAAGATTAAACACTCTGAGTGGCTGGCCAACCCCGTCTTGGTACAAAAGAGCACCGGCAAATGGCTCATGTGCGTTGACTTCACTGATCTCAACAAGGCATCCTCGAAGGACGACTTCCCCCTACCTCGCATCGACCAACTAGTAGATGCTACTTCGGGTTGCGAACTAATGAGCTTTCTGGACACTTACTCTGGCTATCACCAGATATTCATGGCCAAGGAGGACGAGCCAAAAACCACCTTCATCACCCCTATAGGCACCTATTGCTTCTCCTGCATGCCGTTCGGCCCAAAGAATGCGGGCGCAACCTTCACCCGACTCCTCACAAAGGTACTGGTGGGCCAGCTCAGTCGCAACGTAGAAGCATACGTCGACAACATAGTAATCAAGAGCAAGCTTGCAATCTCACACACGAAGGATCTGCAAGAAACATTCACCAGCCTCCGGGCGGAAGGGATCAAGATCAACCCCGAGAAGTGTGCCTTCGGTGTGAAGGCGAGCAAACTCCTAGGGTTCCTCGTATCCGAGCGGGGTATCAAGGCCAACCCCGAAAAAATAAGAGCAATCCACGAGATGGAGCCCCCTCATAACGCCCGGGACGTTCAGAGATTGACGGGGCGCTTCATAGTCCTCAGCCGACGGATAGGGCCCTGCCATTTTTTAAAATGCTCTGGGGAGCAGAGCCATTCCGATGGATAGAAGAATGGCAAAGATGCCCAGAGCTCAAGCAATACTCGCCCACCGCTAAGCCTAACCAAATGAGGCCAAGCATGAAGCTCTTATCAGACTTCGCTTCCTCGGTAAGCGCAGCCTGCCGAAGAAAGCAAAGACACAACGCCCTCAGATATTATGTCTCGAAGGCTCTCCAAGGGGCCAAGGCTCGATACACAGAGCTAGAGAAATTAGCATATACCCTACTCATGGCCTCGCACAAGCTCCAGCACTACTTCCTCGCACACACCATCACGGTCCCGACGTCCTACCCACTAGCACTGATGCTACGAAACAGGGACGCCTCATGCCGAATAGGAAATTGGGCAGCCGAGCTGGCGCCCTTCGACATCACCTTCGCAACACGAATGACCATCAAGTCATAGGCCCTAGATGACTTCGTCGCCGAGTGGACCCCGCAAATTGAAGAACAGTCTTTGAACAAGATCGAGGCGCCATGGACAATATACACCGATGGATCATGGTGTGCCACAGAGGCTGGCGCGGCAGCCATCTTGGTCGCCCTAGACGGTGAACCATCTCCTACGCCGCCCACCTCAACTTCCTCCACAACAAACAACGCCTCAGAGTATGAGGCACTACTATTGGGCCTCTAAAGCAAAAGCGCTTGGAGTGAAGCGCATAATCATCAAAAGCAATTCTCGCCTCATGCAGGGCATTTCGACAAATCCTTTATGACCAGGGACCCCGAAATGGCTAGATATCTAGTGGTCGCTTGGGCGGCAGCGAAGCAATTCCTCGGTATCACCGTCCAGACCATCCCAAGGGGCAGTAACGAACCAGCAGACAAGATCGCCAAGCTGGCCAGCTCCAGTGAGCGCTCTCCGCCAGAAGTATTCTACAAGACACTAAAGGCCCCATCGGCTGCACCCGAAGAACAAGGGGCTGCGCCCGAAGCACAAAGGGCTGTGCCCAAACAAAAGGGGTTAAAGCGCCTCGTGCTCCAAATCGACGAGGTCGATTGGAGGGACGTCATCACCAAGTACCTCAAAGGCGAAGAGCCCGTTGACACTACCGAAGCGAACCACCTCCAGCAACGGGCCAGAAACTACCACATGATCAGCAGTCAACAATACAAGGGGGACATCTGCGCCCCATTCCTACGAGGCGTGGTCCGGTAGGAGGGTCGGTCCCTCCTAAGGGAAATCCATGAGGGGTTGTGTGGTGCGCACCAAGCACCCCAGGGACTCATGGCGAAGACCTTCCGCCAGGGGTTCTATTGGCCTACAGCGCTCCAGGATACACAGGTTCTAGTCCAACGCTGCCAAGGGTGTCAGTGGGCTAGTCGCAATCCGAAGGAGCCAGCAGTCCCACTACAGTCCTTGCCTCTAGCTTGGCCCTTCACATGTTGGGGCCTCGACATCATTGGCCCATTTCCGACGGCCAAGGGCAACCTCCACATCGCCTTTGTCGCCATTGAGTACTTCTCTAGATGGGTGGAGGCCGAGCTGGTCGCTAAGATTACGGCTGCAGCAGCATAGCGATTCGTATGGAAGAACATCATTTACCGCTACGGGGTGCCTCACGACATCGTCACCGATAACAGCACCTAGTTTGATTCAGTAACATTTCGAACATTTTGCCAAGGCATAGACACAACAATATATTTCGCATCCGTCGGACACCCTGAGTCCAACAGAGCGGTCGAGCGCGCCAATGGCAATCTACTAGCAGGGCTAACAAAGCGTCTGGTTGGATTGCCAAAGGGGCTCTGGCCCGAAGAACTCCAGAAAGCACTATGGGCACTCCGGACATCAACGATAAGGGCCACGAGTTTTTCGCCATTCAAACTCCTCTTTGGCGATGAAGCCATGATCCTAGGGGAATTCGCGGTGAAATCCCTCCAAGCGACAGAGGATGCCAGCTCCGCAAGCCGCGAGATCTCCCTTGACCTCCTTGAAGAGCACAGGGTACAAGCCATATCAGCTATGGCAAAATACACTGAAGGAGTCGCACGGGCTTACAATAGAAGGGTCAAGATCCGCACTCTAACGCCAGGTGACATGGTCCTCAAGAGAGCCGCAAATCCCACAACCTTGGGCAAGCTGGAATCCAAGTGGGAAGGACCATACAACAGCACCCGCAGCACGAGGGCAGGCTCTTACTACCTCGCGACACCAGAGGGGCAACAACTAGATCACACCTAGAATGCTAAAAGCCTCAGAAAGTTATATCCTTAGGACTATGTAAACATCCGGCTGCGTCTAAACAATCGCCACCGACCATCCTTTAAACGACGGGGGCATGTACAAAAGTAAGTGTATGACCTTTTGGGCATTTGTGTCCCCATCCAATAAAGCACACACCAGGGGTCACACTAACTCACTCCCAGGAGTGTGCAGTGTATAAACAAACACTGAGCATGGCCTTCGGTCCTGGTGCACACCGATGCCCCCTCGCAGGAACGAGTGTATAAACAAACACCGCGCATGGCCTTCGGCCCTGGTGCACACCGATGCCCCCTGTAGACATGAGTGTATAAACAAACACCGAGCATGGCCTTCGGCTCCGGTGCACACCGATGCTCCCCATAGGCATGAGTGTATAAACAAACACCGTGCATGGTCGCATGCCCCTCGCAGCAGCGTATGAGCGAAGAACGTCGCGCATGGCTCATACCCCGACACACAATACCTGGTAGCCAATGCCAGGGCACACCAGGAGGGGACGACGACAATCTTCACCTCCCCTTTGCAAAAAAAGAGGGCTCCCCCGGAGCCCTATCTAAAAAAGTATGAGGGACAGTACGAGGCTTTGCCTCCTCTCGCAAAAAAGAGAGGGCTCCCTCGAAGCCCTATCTAAAAAAGTATGGGGAGGCGGAACGAGGCTTCGCATCCCCTCGCAAAAACAAAGAGGGCTCCTCCGGAGCCCTATCTAAAAAAGTATGGGGGACAGCGCGAGGCTTTGCCCCCCTCGCAAAAAAGGGCTCCCCCGGAGTCCTATCTAAAAAAGTATGGGGGATGGTGCGAAGTTTCGTCTCCCCCTCGCAAAAAAGAGGGCTCCCCTGGAACCTTATCTAAAAAAGTATGGAGGACGACGCGAGACTTCGCCTCCCCCTCGCAAAAGAAGAGGGCTCCCCTGGAGCCCTATCTAAGAAAGTATGGGGGGACGGCGCGAGGCTTCGCCTCCCCCTCGCAAAAAAAAGGGCCCTCCCGGAGCCCTATCTAAGAAAGTATGGGGACGACACGAGGCTTCGCTCCCCCTCGCAAAAAAAGAGGGCTCCCCTAGAGCCCTACCTAAGAAAGTATAGGGGACGATGCCAAGCTTCGCCCCCTCCCTCGCAAAAAAAGAGAGGGCTCTCCTGAGCCCTATCTAAGAAAGTATGGTACAACAATGTACAACATACAAACTAAAAGCATGGCCACGACACTTGGCTACGGGGCCACATCCCAAACCTCCTCACTCAGCACCCACTCGAGCAACTCCTCATCGGACGGCCCGATAGCCATAAACTTCAAATACTCCCTTGTCGCGTGCCATCTAGATGACCCCCAGATGATCCCTCACCAGAGCCCGTCGCCGACAGAGCCGCGGATTCAACAAACGAAGACGGCGGGTCCTCAGCCATAACCGCATATCTCCTCGTGCCCCTCGCAGCCTTGCTCTCGTGAAAGAGCCAAAACTCTTCCATGGAGCCATCCGGGTTTGCCTTTTTCCAACACTGCCACTTGGCTCCATGATAAGCAACGCCTCGATAACACAACTTCAAAGGCCAAATGGACAAAAGATTGCGCTCATCCTTCGACCCTCGTGGAGGGACGGTAGCCTTAGTCCCCTACCCCTCCAGGGGGAGGGGCCCCCGCTGAGCAGGGCATTTAAATAGGCGCCGTTTGCCCTGTGTAGACCAGGAAACTCAAGTTCAAACAACCAAAGGTAGGAACAGCAAAGCCTGTGTAAACAGGGTTCGAAAATCTCGTTCATTTAAAAAGGGGAGGTCCTTACACAAAAAGGGTCAACCTTCTCTACAAAATCTCTCCAAGGAACAACAGGCAAAAGCGGAACGAGCAAAATTACAAATCAAACTAGGAACCTAAACATCCAGTAGCAGTAATTTAAGAGTTTGAGCCGCTTCGGGTAAGCGGGGGGTCACACCTTGTCTCCGTGGGTGGACCCCCGCTTGACAGGCTCTGGGCTTCCCATCGAAGCTCCTACCAGGGCCTTCCCTTTAGCCTGCTGGGCTTGGACCGCCTGGAAGGACTCCGTCGCAACTTCATGACCGCGCGACCCCCAGAAGTCCTATAGGAGGACTTTGCTAACCTTCTGCGTTCGGCGCTGTGCAGCGGCAACCTCCTCGGCAGTAGCCACTGCAATGGACCAGGCGGCGAGGGTGTCCTTATGTGCACAACCCACCTTGAAAATGGAGGCGAGGGTCGTCGACCAAGCCACCTTCGCACAATGATTGCCTTACGCTGGGTCACCGCAAGCACATTCTCCGGCCAAGCACCGGGCGCCTAGGTAATGTCTATTCGCCGCCACGGTGACACCCTCGGCAGCACAACGCCAAGCTCCGTCACGGCTCCCTCAAGAGCTTCCATCGCCTCCCAGGCAGCAAGCCCAATGGAGTTCGACAACTCCCACTCCGTCTGGACCTCCTCCTTAAGAACTGCACGGACGCCCCACAGGGTCTACACATCGCCCTGAAGGGCGGTACGTTCCACTTCTAGGCCCGCCACCCGAGCCTCCAAGGTCTTCACCCTCTCAGGGAGAGAATTGCGCTCGGCGGTCAGAGCCCCGCTCCGGGCGTGCTCCGTGTCAATTCGCTTCTGAATCTCAGCGAAGCCTTGAGAAATGTCATCATCAATCGCCCGTGATAGCATCACGGTCTACATGCAGCGAGACGTCAAATTACAAAAAAAGGGTAAACGGGGAGATACCAGGACAAACCTTCACGACATTCGCCTCGACACTCTGGAACATGTCCTTCAAGGATGTCTTCCGGAAGAGTTCCCGAACAAGGGGCGGCGTGGCAAAGTCAGCAACTGCCCCGCAAGCCCCCACAGCGCCCTCGCTGACCCTGAAATTAGCATGGCATAGGGGACCCAAGTCCACGGTACCCACGGTAGCCGAAGCAAACACCGGTGAGGGGGCCGCCTCGGAACTCGCCGAAGCAGAACCACCGTCACTAGACTTGCCCTCCCCATCACTCTCTACTGCACGATGAACAGCCATGTTAGATCCGCACCCTAACAAGACAGCAACGAAGCAAGATGCATACCAATGGGCGGCCATGGGGTAGTAGGGGCATCCCTGATGACTTCGGTGCTCCTGTCATAAATATGCGAGGGGGTGTCGGCGTTGGAGGACTCTTCGATGAGGCACGTTATGCCAAACGTGCCTACCACCACCTCCACCTTTGCCGCGGTACGCTCGACCACCTCTGCCATGGTACGCTCGTCCACCTCCACCGCGGTACGATTGACCACCTTCGCCTCAGCGCCCCCTACGGGTGAAGCGACACGCTCATCAGAGGAAGAGCTGCTGGACCCAGAGTACTCCACCTGCTCCGAGGTGCCTTCCCCCCTCTTCGCCAGTCGCTCCATCACGTCCTCCACAGTACGAGAGGAGCCGCCAGCGTCATAGGGACCGGCGACACACAAGGGAGCCACTGCAATCGGCCCCATTTTGGCAACCTCAGGCGCGCGAGCACACTTGTTCTTCCCCGCGTCTGGGTCTAGACATTCGAAAAGATGAATCGATGCAGCGTATGTGCGATTTAGACGAGCTTCCCTCACAACCAGGCGATGCTTCACACGCTCTTCGCCTGTGTAGGGGTCCAGGAGCAGCTCCGCGTCATGGGCCACTTCAGTGATAAGCGCGTCTACCAGGGCGTAACCAGGTTTTCTAATTAGTTTAAAACAGCACACAAAAAACATACCTTCGCGCCCCTTCACAGTGAGGGTTGGAAGCTCGGACTTCGAAGCCCCAAGTTCAACACTCCACTCCTTGGCCAGGGGCCAAACTTTGAAGGCGCAAAACTCCTCTACCAGGACCCGCATAGAAAGTTGCTTTGTCGCGTCCAGTAGGAGGTGGAGGAGGGCCTCCCCCCTCGAGGTAAGGACAATCTCGGGAGTGGCGGTAAGTTGTATCAGCTCACCCCGAGATTGGAGACCATCCTTCATCGGACAAGTGTGGTAAAACCACCTCTACGTCCAATCCGTCTCCCAGTGGTTGCGTGCCACTGGGGCAGGCATGTACATTTGGCACCGCGCCTTTGGTTGAAAATTGACACTGCCAAAGTTCAGTGTATCGCCTGTGCTTTTCTTTTTCTTCGACTGGCATGTGCTTTTCTTTTTCTTCGATTGGCAGCGCCCGTCTTGCAGGTAGGCGAACAGGCACCCCTCGCCGCTAGCCCCAGCCGATCGCAACATCCACTCGAAAACTCCCAACTTTACGATGAAGTTCGGCGTCAATTGCACCAACTCCACCCCGTAAAGCTGAAGCACCACAGAGACAAGCTCGATGCAGGGGATTCGAAGGCCAGCATCGAGGAAAGCAACAAAGACCACAGCCTCGTCCGGCCGCGGCGTAGGCACCGTCTCTATCCCAGGAGCTCAGACCTTCGCAAGGCCCTCCAGCTTGCCCTCGTCCACAAGGGTCCGGAGAACGAGGTTCATCATGGTAGACCTCCCCAGATCACTTATGTACGATACTTCCCCACCGCCCTCCTTGCTCCGCCTCGTCATGACCGAAGCCCCCAGTACAACCTCTCGCACCCAAGAAGCGCCGCAAAAAAACGAATGCTGGGAAGTGTAATCGGCAACCACAAAATAAAGTGCGATAAAAGGGGTAGGGGTGACCCTTTATTTATACCCATCAGGAACACAAACCAAACAAAGTGGGAGGACACCGAAGAGCCACGAGCCAATAACAAAGCAACACGCGGCAGAAGCAAAACCGCCCTGCCAACGCCATTATGGCGCATAATCCCCACCCACTACGCACTCCTTCCAAAGGGGCACCATCAAGGCTAGCTGGCATGCCCTATTCAAGCAGGCGCCATCGGCGTTGACCAACTACTACGCACGTCTCCCTAGGATAACTTCGAGGCCAACCTCCACAACATTAGGACTGTCTCAAAGAACGCCGCCAGCCGGGCTTAACGTGTGCTCGACTCTCCGGGAGGAAGGCGCAGACGCCTATGACGGTGGGACCTCGACCGCGAGGGGCTTGTTGTAGGGGCAGCCCACTGGCCTCCACGACCCGACGAACACCACAGGGAGCCCACAAAGAGGGCCCCTGAAGGGTGTCCGAAGACCACAGGAGGGGCTTCAGAAGAGGCCTGAAGGTCTCAAGGGATTCCCCTAGGGGCCACCAGGCACCGCGAAAGGCCAACTCAAGGGTAGCAAGGGTATTCGGGGCCCTCTCGGGCCGGAGCCGCCCCATAGGAGGCGAAGGGAAGAGAAGACAGATGGACTGGGCACACCAACTGGGTGAGCCAACTCCAAGAAGGCCCACCATGAATCAGAGGCTATGCATAGGGGTAGAAAAAGACTCTGTAGCCCCTATGCAGGTAGTACCTCCTTAGGGATAGATTGGTAATCTCATGTACCTTGTCGGAAGACTATAAATAGCGACCTTCCCCCATGTAATAACTCACACCCAGTTTTTTGGGGCAATCAATACATACACACCTCTCCTGACAACTGGTCCCTTATACGAGGATCCCCTGGTCCCTCTCAGATACCAGGGGTCCCCCTCTCTTACTGTCTAGTCCTTCTTGCTACGACAGTTCCTGTTTTAAATTTATAGTTATTTCCAATTCCATTTGTATGGCCAAATCTTGACATTGAAATATCCATGCCTTTTCACCTTAGATAAAATCTAGTTGATGCAATAGTATGAACTAGAATATTTTGGGAAAAAATGTGCTTAGTTATGCTTAGACCCAAAAGTATTTGATCTGGGGAATTTTAGCCAAAAATCAAATATGGTTTAAAATGTGTTTAAGGCATTGGTGTGCCATAGAAAGTTTACAAATGATTTGTAAAATAAAATTATAAAAACTGGTTTGAACTTGGGCAAAATGAAAAGTTGGTGGGTGCAAGTTTATGCATGGGCTCAATTCTGCGAATGTTTGAGGCCGAGGGATTGTTTTGGAAGTCGCCCAGTCATGTAAGGATCAGTCTGCGAATTGTGGATTGTAAAGCACATCCGTACTACCATAATTCTAGAGTGGGATAGACCCGGCTAACTAATTTGCAACATTTCAATGTGGTTGTGCTATTCAGTTGTGTGGGTGTCAGAATAACCTACTTTTTATGTATTCCCACGTGGTGCTAGAGGGGGCTTCTAAAGGATTACGGGTAGGCTACAATAGCACAAAATAAAAAATTCTACTGCGTAACCAAGGAATCTCCACTAGTAATAGATCACGGGATTACCACTAGACGCGCCGACTCGTAACGGAAGTAGAGTCGATGTAGCGAATTGATGCAGTAGTAGTTGTACTCGCCGCACGTCTTCTCCTCTTGCTCCTGTGATTGTCACGAGTTGCGGATCGTCCTAGTGCTGATGCTTCGCAACAGCACCTCCAAGGTATACACACATACGGGATAGGGACACCACGCGCTGGAGTGCTAGCAACGGCAGCGTGGTATTGGATAAGGAAGGCGTGGCTGTTAGTGTTTTGGGAATTCTTCAAAAAGGATTATTCCACCCCATGCCACCGCCCCTCTATTTATAGGCATCCATGATGGGTCTCTAACTTGAGGCTCATTAGGAACTCATGGCCTACAAGATTTGGATCACCATCCAAATCAAATCCTAGCCCTTTAAGTGTGCGTCCCTATAGGTTCATGTGTAATCAGTTGTGATTCAAAAACTCTTTTCCGACCACGAGTCGTTAGCGGTTCCTAGCAGGACATAACGATTCTCAAACACACATAGAATATATCGGACAAACCTTAATGCAATATGATCTATGACCAAGTCCTTATCACTTACGACCAGCTCGTATCTAGTCACGACCAGGCCATATTTAGTTACGACCAGTTTGTTACTCCTTACGACCAGTTAGTGAATATGTTCGACCAGTCTACGACTAGCTCGTATCTCCATACGACCAGCTCATATCTAGTCGAATTGAACGACCTGCTTGTGTATTCTTCCTTTGCCTCACAACATCTGGTTGAACTCCAGGTGAGATAATTTGTCATCTATGGACTGTTCAATACTTTCTCGATCAAGTGTCGAATAACTTCATGTGGTCGACACTTCGACCACTAGTGGTATGACCATGCACTTTCTTTATCCGACCACAACGAGGGCCCCAAAGATATCTCTCCTGTTATGATAGGAGGGGCAAATCCCATATCCGAACAGTCATATTCCTCCGCATGTTTCATAGTATACCCGAAAGCTACATTTATAACTACCCAGTTACGGAGTAGCGCTTGGCAACCCCTAAGTGTACTATTACATATGTAGTAAACCATGCTTATCTCAAGTCTAAGGATTATACATCATCATTGCTTGAGACAAACTGATGACACATGAAATCATAACAATCTCAACAGTGTCTCAAGGTGGGCCAAACCAACACCATGTTCGATAACATGTGTCCATATTATTGGTTTGATATCTCTATATCTATGACCTGTGAAACATAGTCATCAATCAATACATATGCTAGTCTATTTATATGTGTTTTCACATGTTTCCAACTAGGGAACGTTTAAGAATAATCATCGCAGAAATACAGAGTTACACAATCAAGTCACCTACTTGATAATAAATATTAACGATATTATTCTAGGAACAAGATAACATATTATCCAATATTATGAACATAACGAAATATAATCATCTCTATGATTGCCTCTAGGGCATATTTCCAACAGCTTCCGGCGGATGGTTTACTCCAAAGGAAGTGAAACCTTAGTGGGTATGACTACTTTGGGATGTCGCATTGTAAAGGCCTTGTGATAATCACTTAGTTGCACACTTACAGAAGTGTGTGAGCGGACATTAAAAGTTGATTATCTCTTGTGGGTACAGTTGTGCAACCTCTGTAGAGTGTCAATCTATTCGAATAGCCATGTCCACAGTCATGGACATACTGAGCAAAACCTTTCGCGGATTAGACTTTGGTTTTGTTTTAAAAATGATTGCATGGATGTTTATTCCATGTGGGAAATTTAGGCAGAAAGCATGGTGTAAGGGGGTTAGTCCTTCACCACTTGTATATGGAGGTTTATCATACACTCAAGAATTGATGAATAAAAATAAAATTTGATTTTAGATATTGTAAAACTTGAGCTTTTGAACTTGGTATTGTATTTAAAATATCAAATGCTGCTTTTGCACAAACAACCCTATAAGCCTTCCTTTGATAATATCCACGCATGCATTAACTCTGTTATGGGTGTAACTTGCGGAGTATATTTTTGTGCTCACCCTTGCTTAATAAAATATTTTTCAGAGAAGGACTTCACTACCGGTGTGGATCTTGACGACTAAGTCGCTTCCCCAGTCGATTGCCTGTAGTAGATTTGCTAGACTCTACCTAGTCGATGGCTTGTGGCAGATTTGCTAGACTCTACTACTTCTTCTTCGTCTTCCGCTGTGTTCTTTATTGTTGGCTCGTAAACTTTTCTTGTAATAAACTATGATATTTATTAATAAAGTTGTGCGATTTATAGATGTTACCATGCCTGTTTACTGTGTGAACTAGCTACTGATCATGGGACTAGTTCAGAAATACACGGAAGATTTGGGGGTGTTACTCCCAGGTCCAACAGCATCACGCCTCAATTTGTGACTAGAACTACCAAATTAGACACAAAAAAAAATTGTATACAGTAGAGAATTTGTAAGAATCGTTGCGCTCGATTTGGGAATCCTAAACCCTAGTTTCATAAACCCAGCAATGCGCCTACATCGGCCGCTTTGTAAAGCAAAATCGCAACCAAAATACCACAAATTGGCATGCAAACCAAGTAGTGAAGCACGTACCATAGAGAGGAGGTGGTTCTCCTTATGCCCGCAACATCGTCACCATGATTGTCCCCGCCTGAGTACACCGCGAACCACTCCACTCACCTAGAATCGACTCACATCTCTGCCCTCCTTCAACTGCGGACGGCGATGACAACCTAGGGTCGATCACGTTCCAACTCGCCTGATCGCCTCATACCCTAGTGGTGACAAGAGAAAGGGATGGAGGGCGAACGGACAACAAGGCGGCCAAGGGGGTTATTGCAGATGTTATGGCGCACTCGGCTAGTCATGCGAGCCGCACATGACCCCACAAGTCACACTAGCATGGGTCAAGCATCCACATCAGCGGTCAAACCCGACAAACCTTCTTTGGGACCTCTAGTGACACAATTAAACAAGTTTAGGTAGTTGATTCTGCATTTACAAAGATTAGAGACCTAAGTGACCCAACCTGACGAGTCTAAGGACCCCATTGTATTTTACTCATGAGGTTAATATAGATACTAGAGAGAAGGTGAGGCCATGTGCCAAAACAGTGGCCATGACTTGACCAAAACTTGCGGTCATGATTCATTCTTAATCAGATGAACGGCTACGATTACTTTGATGACAGCCTAGTCTCGTTCTTCCCTTCTAAGATCAAATGCTTAGAGATAGAAGCTTACATCGGTCCAAGATAGCCAAATGCTCTCTACTTGAAGAGGTTAATGCATGCAGAGAAGGCAAGGTCAAAAGTCCAAAACAGTGGTGCTTGTGTTGCGTGTGTACGTGCCACCGGAAAAGAAGATCCTTCTCCTCCATGCATCCACAGTTCCACACGACACACCATTCCATCATACCAATTGGGGAAACTTATCCAAAGACCGGGATATATAGTTATATATACACCAGGCTAGCTGTACGTTGAACATGTGACGGAATGGAATCCAGCACGAGGAAGAAACTTCCAAATTAATTCCCAACCAATCAGACGCCCACCGGAAACTGAACAACTCCGGCGGCGGCGACCAGATTAGCCCACGGGCGCGGTTATATAAATACACCAACATGCACATGACCGCAGCACCAAGTCACACAACTAGTACAAGAGAACTTCGCGAAAGGAAGCGCAAGAACAGCAGCGGCAAGAAGAAGGGGAGGAGGAGCTAGGAGAGTTTTGAGCAATGGAAGGGCTGATCCCGTTCGTGATCGACGCTATCAGGAAGAGCCACGAGCGGAGCGGCTACCGCTGCCTCCCGTCGGACGGCAGCTCCCACGGCGGCGGCAGGCAGCTGATAGACTACCGGGAGCTCCCCGGGGCAGCGTCGGCGATGGGGGAAGACAGCGCACGAACGGACTTTGTCCAGACGACGGGTATCCGTCGCGCCGAGAAGCACGCCCGGCCGGCCGCGGTAGCAGCCGGGTCCGCTTATCGCCGGAAATGAAAGATGGCATGGTCGTTGCTGCCGCCTTCGAAGCTTGAAGGATGGTGTGGAGTGGAGCGCTGGGTGTTGCACTGTTGCTTAGTTGATTATTGGATTTGCTATGTACTTAACTACTAATGTTCAATTTATTCTTAGCCATGTAAGCAAGGCTACGAGTTTGTGAGCGTAAGAAGGCGATCGCAACTCACATTCTCACAATGTGTTAGCGAAAATCTGTCTATTATTTCTTCTACTTTTGACATGCATGTGTTCGAATCTGTATATATATACTTGTGAAATAACAACAAACGATTGGTGAAGTCACTGTTCGAACTCGTGATGTGTCTGCATATAATTAGCTTCCGTAAGCCAGCCCAGAAACTGTGGCCACGGCCATAATAGCAATGCCACCTACTCTTCAATCTTCAAACAAACGGACCTGTTTGGAAAGGGAAGATTTGGATCCAAATTCTTAGGATTTAGTGCAAATTTCAGCTAAATCCTAAAAAATTGGGAAGGAGGAGGCAGAGAAGGCGAATGTCGGGCGAAAAGTCGAAGTTGCCCTTAGGGTTGGGGGCGGAGTGCCCGCGCCCTTCCCGGGAGGGCGAAAAGTCCGTGGTGTCCTCGGCGACTTTGGGAGAAGCTTCTCGATCTAGGGTGTCTGGCGGCAACATCCGACGTTCGCTGAATCGGAGTGGGGACGTGTCGAGCGCGAACGAAGATTGCGCTCAGGGGCATGGCGATAATCCTCATCGCTTTGGTACAACCCTAGCAGATCTCTACGCGCACTCTTGGCGTTGTATTCCGAAGAGTTCGTGGGTTTGGGTTTCCAAGAGCGCTTGCTGTGGCGATTTAGGGTTTCCTGCCACAAATCGCGAGATTCGTCGTTTTGGTGGGAGTGCAAAGGTGGCCAGGCGGATCCGCGAGCCACAGCCGCTGACGCGAACTTTCGCCGAAGTGGTTCGGGAGAGGCGGCGGATAGGGCAAGGTCGCTATCCGCTACCGCTTCGGGAGGCGGTCGCAATATCGGGAGAAAAGATCCGCCCGAGGAGCGGATGCATGAAGATGATCTTTTGGTGGAGGAAGATCGAGATCAAAGCTTGCCGCGATCGAGATCAAGATCAACCATGGCGAAATCAGAAATTTCATCATGGGGTGGTTCTAAATCGTCACGCAACTGGATCGTATGATGGAAACCGGATAGATCTCGATTATCGCCATGGGGGTGCCGATAGAGGTTTTGATATTCAAGGAAATTCTCGCTTCAAGATTCTCGAGAGATCTTCCAGATCGAGTCGGGAAGGTCGTCACAGAGAAAATTTCGAGGGGATTTCAGAGGGGATATGGTGGCGGGGGTGGTAATTTTCGAGAAGATAATACTCAAAATGTGATTCATCGAGATAATCGCAGCAGAGTTAGGTAAGGGTGATACTCAAAAAAAACCATGGGGTGATATTGGACCAAATCATCGGGTTTTGAGGGCGAGGACCGTGGTACTTGTTATCGCCGCTTAATCGGTCATCATCAAGCCCGATGCAATAATACTCCCTGTGCTATTTGTGTAAGAAATCGGTCACATGTCTTCAAACCGCCAGATGATCAAGACTTCGGTTGAAGCTTTATGGGTTTGGGATTCGTGACAAGGTTTTTACAAATTTTCGTGTTCCTAGCTTGAGTTTGTCTGAGTTTCAAGAAGCTTCGGTGCCGAGAATTAAAGAAGGGTGGCCACTGTGGTAAAGATTGAAGCTGAATTAAAACATTTAATTCAAGATAATTGGGATTGGAAAGTTAGGAAACTTTCTGATTCTGAATACGGGGTTGTTTTCCCTTCCAAAGCCATGTTGGACACTTGGTCGAAAGCAAGAAGTGTAGAACTGGCTCTACATGATATCAAGGCTAAAATAGAAAAATCCAATCTGGATCCAGAGGCTTCTTCGGTTCTAGCTGAAGGTTGGGTTAAAGTCTCAGGTATTCCTACTCCTGCGAAGACAATTGCAATTGTGAAAGACATCGCTAGCACAGTGGGGGAGCCAACAGAAGTGGATGAAATAAGTCTATTACGAGCTGATCCTGTTAGGGTGAAAGTTAAAAGTAGAGATCCTTTAAACATTAACTGCTTTGTGGAGATCTTTATCAATTCCATGGGATATGAAATTAAGTTTGAATCTGAGGGGGGTGGAACCAAAAAGAAAGGTGGTCCTGTTTATGATCATTTTCATAAAATACATAAGAAGAAAGATGAGGATGACGATGAAGAGGAGGAAGATTCTCACAGAGTAACTATAAAACCGAATGGGAAAAATGGTGGTGAAATTTGGTGGAGATTCGGTTCATTCTTCCAACAAATAGGTGGGGTGTTTCGCTAAGAACAAAGGTAAACAACATCAAGAGGCGATTGATAAGAAGAAACAAGAAGAAGGCATTTTGATGGATGAAAAACCAGATGATATGAATATTCAAGTAGTTACTTCAGTTGTAGAAGATGCTAAGAAAGATCTTGCTCCTGCACAGCTAGTTAAAGATGATCCACATAAAGAGGTTTTGGTTGGAGAAGGGGATAAGAAAGATCCTCAGAGTGGAAAAATCGATCACCGCTTCCGCACCCAATTGACATTTCTACGGATAAGTCTTTGTCCGATGAGAGGGTTCATAATTTTGAGAACACTCAAGCGCTTTGAGAATGTCCAAGAGGTTTCTTCCGATGGCAAAATTATCGGTTCGATGCTAATCCAAATTTAAAAGAGACAGACTTTAATGCTTTAGCTATTGTGCCTTTAGATTACGCTTTTCCTCCGAATTGGCACAAGACCGCACTTCAAGGGCTCGCTAGAAATCAAGGGTTGGGCTTTTGGAGAAGAAGGAGCATGAGGTTGAAGTAATGGAGGGAAATATTGGCCGTGTTCAAGAGATATTGTGGTGTACATCGAGGTCGACCTTCTTTTCAACCAGCCTAACTGCCCTGCTTAAAGACACCTCTGAAAGAACAAATTGTCGATGTAGGGCAGCAAATCTCGAGAAAGATTCTTTACGATAATGTGTCGACTACAATGGTCAAAAGGGGTGGTAACAGGGCATCATCTCGGATCATCAGTCGACATCGAGCATTTTTCCTCATCCTTTGTGGGGATGAGATGTAAAATGCGCACAAGGGTGGCAAGTTAGAGATTTGTGGGGTGTTTCAACAGATGAAGATAAAGAAGGATGGGTGTCTAGTTATAAAAAGGGAAGAAAAAGCAGATTTGTCAACCTCCCGTGGTTCTTCTAAAAGTGCTAGGATTCGGATCATGGTATTCCAATGGAGAAGAAGGCTTCTACTCTTAAATCTATCCGAATTTGGATCCTCAAGGTAAGCATAAAAACCCTTTTAATGTTCTTAACAATGTCGACATTAATCATTTAGAATTTGTTGCTTCTAGTTGTGATGTTATTGTGGGTAATCAATATACAAATTCTAGGAAGTTATCTCACTATGCAGCTCAAGAAATAGCTAGAGTCATGGCAAAATTGGCACAAGTTTCAGAGGATAATAAAGGACAAGTTCTGTGGTTGCAAACACTGGGGTGATAACAAGAAGGTGGAGAATGCCTTTTCAGAGAAAGAGACATGTGATAAAAGGGTGTTTCTGTGTTTCAAGATGAGTAAAAGACTTGGCAAGAAGGCCAAGCAAAAAAGTGTTAATTCCAATTCATGAAGTGCCTCTTTGGAACATTCGGTCCAGGGTCAAAGCTCTGAGAAGACAGCTCAAGGAGTCATTGTCAGATGAGCATTTAGATATTGTGGGTTTGCAGGAGACTATCAAAAAAGATTTTTCAGCTCGAGAACTTAAAAGCTTGGGGTGTGACTTACCTTTTATCTGGCAATGGATCCCAGCAGTAGGCCATTCTGGGGGTGTTCTTTTGGGGGTGAAAGAAGATACCTTTGAGGTGGAAAATTCTGACACAGGCAGATTTTTTGTGAGCATGGGGATTCGTAACAGAGCTTCTAATCTGAGATGGGAAGTGATTGTGGTTTATGGTCCTGCCAATCATAAGTTTTCCCAGCTCTTTGTCGAGGAATTGGATAGAAAATGTAAAAAATCTTTGCTTCCTTTGGTTATGGGAGGTGATTTCAACTTAATTCGAGAGGTCAGATAAGAGCAATGGACATTTGGATCACAGCTTGATGGACCTTTTAACGATTTTATTTCGATAATGGGCTCATGGAAGTTAAGAAAAAAGGAGCCAAATTCACTTGGTCCAATAAGCAGTCTAATCCGGTTATGGTGAATTTAGACAGAGTCTTTGTTTCTACTGATTGGGAAGTTAAGTTCCCTCTCTGCCATGTACATTGTCTGCTCAGAGTGGGCTCTGATCACAGTCCTTTATTGTTGAATTCTGGAGAAGAAGACAATATCAAGATTGGGAGATTTTTCTTTGAGTCTAAATGGCTTTGTCATGAGAATTTCAGGGGGTTTATTCAGAACAAGTGGAAGGAGATTGTTGATAGAGCTTCTGCAGGTTGTTATTCCATGGATATTTGGAATGCTTGCCTGGCTCACCTAAGAAGATTTTTAAGAGGATGGGGTGCTAATATTAATGGGGAATACAAAGTTAAGAAGAGGAAGGTTTTGGAACAGATCAAAAAAAGTGATTCGGTGGCGGCTTTAGGTTTAACAAGTGATGAATGGATATCAAGATACTCTCTGGAATCAGAGTTAGAGAAAATTTATGCAGCTGAAGAACATCACTGGCAGCAAAGAGGAAGTGTGAATTGGCTACTTAAAGGTGACTCTAACACCGGTTATTTTCACAACTGTGCTAATGGAAGGCGAAGGAAAAATCAAATTTTCAGTCTAGTTCATAACCAAGTCATCTTGACAGATAAAAGGGAAATTAGAGCTCATATAGAAGATTTCTACAAAGCTCTCTTTGGTTCAGAAAGTGTCAGAGAGGTGGGCTTGGCTGAAGGTTTTTGGAATGGCAGCTACAGAGTTTCAGAGTTAGAAAACACTATTCTGTCTGAGGATTTTTCTGAAGATGAAGTAAGGAAGGTGATTAAAGAGTTACCCCTAAATTCTGCTCCAGGTTCTGACGGTTTTCCTAGTTGCTTTTATAAAGATTTTTGGGGGGTTTATCAGCATCAGATCATGGCTATGGTTAAAGATTTCAGGTCAGGAGATCTTGATCCTAAAAGATTAAATTATGGGGTCATTTCGCTGATACCGAAACTTATTGATGCCGACAAAGATTAAATGCTTTAGGCCGATTTGCCTTCTCAATGTCGGGCTTCAAAATTTTGACGAAATTGTTGGCAAATAGGATGGGGCTAATTGTCGACAAAGTGATTAATAAGAGCCAATCGCTTTTATAAAAGGCCTAAATATCTTGGATGGGGTGGTGGTTTTACATGAGGTTTTACATGAGCTTAAGGTTTCTAAAAGAAGGGGGTGATCCTAAAGTTGATTTTGAGAAAGCTTATGATAAAATCAATTGGAGTTTTTGGAGGAAGTGATGGAGGGCAAAGGGTTTTCTCGATAATTGGATAAAGATTATAATGAGCTCACCAAAGGGCAGAGTAAGTATCAATGTTAATGGAGAGGTGGGTTCAGATTTCAAAACTTACAGAGGTTTAAGACAAGGTGATCCACTTTCGCCAATCCTCTTCAACTGGCCGCAGATGCTCGCGTAATCGATTCATAAAGCCCAAAATTTAGGTTGATTAAAGGGTTGTATCTCATTTGATACCGGAGGGGTTCCTATACTACAAGACGATGACACTGTGCTTATGATTGAATATGGGGATGAGTACTTCCTTCACCTTAAATTCTTGTTGTATTGTTTTGAGTGGATGTCCGGTTTGAAAATTAATTACCACAAAAGCTAAGTCTTTGTGTTAGTTGTGGATGATGCGTAAAACAGAGTTGTCGAGATTTTTAATTGTAAGTCGGCAAAGGTTACCTATGACTTATTTGGGCGTTTTATAAGTAATAGAGCTTTAGGGTTAAAACTCACGAGAAGGTGATCACTAAACCGGGTAAAAGATTGGACAATTGGAGAAGCAACTTGTTATCTTCGGGGCGATTGATCCTTGTTAATAGCAAATGAAAGCAGCTTACCCATATATACCATGGGGTTTTATAGATTGAAAGAAGAGTCACACAAAAAATGGATAGCATAAGAGCTAAGTTCTTTTGGAGAGGAGCCACGGTAAATTTAAATATCACATGGTAAAATGGGAGGCGCTTTGTCGTCCAAAGAAGTTCGTGGCTTGGGCATTTTAAATACAAGGGTGATGAATGACCTGCTCATGTCTAAATGGGTATGGAGAATCAAATCAAATAACTCAATTATGGTTTGACATTTTGAAAGTTAAGTATTTTCTCCGGTGTTTAGGAAGCTAGAGTCATGGAGGCTCTCGCTTTGGAAAAGCGAATGAAAGTTAACAATCTCTTTAACTTGGGGGTGAGATATAAGGTGGGCAATGGTCGAAACTTTTTTGGGGTGATGTTTGGGTCAATGATCGCCTCTCAAAATTGCTTACAAAGAACTTGTTCAACCAATGTCACTCTTCAAAGGATTAGTGTAAGTGAAGGTCTACAGTCGAAGTTGGAATCACCTTTTCGTAGGAATTGCAGGTGAGAGACAAGATTCATTGGGAGAATTTTAAGAAAGATGTGGAGCAGTAGAGTCGAGGATAGCAGGATAAACCTATTTGGTGTTTTGAGAAAACCGAATTTTTTCGTTGAAATCTCTTTATAATCATTTACTTTTTGGGGTGTTAACAGTGGTAAAATGATTAAATTGTGGAAAAATAAATGCCCGTTAAAAGTCAGAATTTTCATTTGGCTTTGTTATAACAATAGTGTCCAATCTTTGGACCAGTTGAAGCTTAGGGGGTGGAAGGGCAATCCGAATTGTCTTCTTTGTGGGGTAGAAGAGGACATCAATCACATTCTGCTTTTCTGCTTGTATCCAAATTCTTGTGGATTTGCTTTAAAGAGATTCTTAATCGATCATTACCCAACTTGTTTAGATGACTTCCAATTGAATTGGTTGGAATCTAAAGGCTAATAATTACAATGTTGCTTTGTTTAGTTTTGCGTACCACGGCTTGGACTCTTTGGAGAGTTAGGAACAGTATGGTGTTTGAGAAGAATTTTATTAAGAATCCTTTAGATGTCATCTTCAAAACTTTATCTTGTTTGCAGCGATGGAGAATCCTTGTAAAAAAGGATGATGGTGATAAGCTGGACAGTCTCATTACGGCTTCTGAAGACTGGGTTAAAAACTTTTGTAATAGGACAGCTAGTTCTTGTTAGCCCTCCTGTAGAGGCTGTTCTTCTCTGTTCTGTACCTTGTTAACCTTAGATTTGGTTGGTCTTGTGGATGATGGTTACTACCGCTTCTTCGGACTTGGATTCTGGAGGACTTTTCAACTAGGAGGTTTGGGGTGTTTGCTTGCAGCATGCTCCTAGTTGAGTGCGGGCTTCCTTTCTGTGGTGGCAGTTAAGTTTGAAGGTCAAGCTCCAGGAGTTTTTTTGACTGCTTTAGCTCGGATTTCTGTTTGTCTTTGCTGTTGCTTATGTCTGTGAAACTGGTATCCCCAGTTCGTTACTGTTACTGTTACTTTTGTAAGATCTTATATGGCTTTCTATAAAAAGCTAGGAGAATGTCCTTTTTCAAAAATAAATAAATAAATAAATAAATAACGGCTGTGTCAGGAAAGAGGTGGCCAAGTTTGCCACCGGCGAAGACTGAAGCCTGAAGTCGCCTCAAATTCTGGGAATAAACGTCTTTGGTCGATGCTGCTCTGCAACTCGTGCGTCGTCGCATGTAAAAAATTCTCGACGCAAGGATCCTTCTTTTACTGAAGACGCTGTTCCGTGTACTGTTCCTACTAGAGCTAGTTACGGCGAGAGAAGCGCTGAAGCAGCGTTTACTCAGGCCTGCATGGTTTTGTTTACGCTCTCGTCATTTACTCGTCTGCATGTCCTTGCAGCGTTGCAGACCTCGTTGCTTCTCGTTATTTACCCATCTTCATTCTTCACTCTTCGGTACAAAAACCACCTCGCAGACGAGCAGTTCGCCTCCTACAGCCATCAATTTCGACTTCACTGCTTCATAGGCAGCACGGTTTTCTTCTTGAAAGATTGTACAAGCGATTCCCTGTGGAAGATACTGCAGCCAAGACTTTACGCATGGAAGACTATGTTCAGAGTAATGTTCTTTTCAGACTGATAGCAAGAACCACAATATTTTGTAACCTTGTTCTTGACCATTTCTTGAAGTCAGACGCTTTCCTAGTTGTCTGTGAATGGGAAAAGAAGACTAGAAGAGGGGCTGCGCTCTCTAATTATGCACAAAATACAGTATTAGTATCTCTGACCAAAGTTTTTTTCTTGAGGGTAAGTATTAGTATCTCTCTGACCAAAGTTTTTTCGTGAGGTAAGTATTAGAGTATGTACAATAGTGTGATAGCAGCTGTCTGTGAGACTTGCCATTTAGAATATTAGATGACGTGGATGAAAGAGAGAGAGAGAGCAGAGAGAATTGAGCCGTTTCTTATGCAATAGTTGACTGTAACACAAGAAACAAGACACATTATACATGAAGAAGTTGCCTATAGAGATATGTAAAAAGACAATTCATGGTAAGAGTTGTATTTAGCGCTGTTTATAGATGACATAGAGGGATACTATAGATAACAGTTGTTTATACCATTGTATATACCTTATCTCTAACCAAAGTTATACTAGTGATGTAGTCAGGAACCTGACATTCTGCAAAAATAATAAGTTGCATCTGAAAAATGTGAACACTTCTAGACGTTTAAGATGTGGTCTTTTACATTTCCAAAAGAAAAGATGTGAATTTTCCGGTTCCAACTTCCAAGAAAGTATAGATGATAGAGCCTTCGGTAAATAAATCGGGATAATTGCACTGATGTCCAAATTTGATGAACAATACGCGCTACGTGGAGCCATCTCTTGATCTGAAATTCTGAACTGTCGACTGTGTGATCCAACAGTGCAAAACACGCGAGACGTACACAAGAACAGAGAGTCAAAACGTCCATTACAAGCGTTGCGTGGCAACAGAACAACACGAACAGTTCAACACGTACGAAAGGAATTGCAGAGACCATTTTTTTTAAAATAAAAAAAAGAAACAGAGAGACCAAAATTGTCAAACATGTGTCAAACATGTGTCTCGCCCATGCCGTAGGCGCCATTACATTCATCGCAAGAAGACACGTACAATGCATTGTCTGTCACGACATCACCGTAGGGGTTAACGCCCCACGAATCTAGATGCGCATACGCCCAGCTATTGCGTGCTAAGCACCCTAGCCGTACGTATTATTACAGCAACCGTTTCTCGGCTTTAATTCTTCGGACGAATGCTGACCAGCCATGTGGCCTGCCATACGTGCAGAAGGAGGCCCGAGAAGACAAATTAAACCGCCATCCTTACGATAGTTTGTTTCTTAGCCTGTTTTTAAAATAAGAGATTACTCAATCTAATAAAAAAATAAATATTCCAATAAATTGTTTCTTAAACTTGTATCCAAGACTTAAATTATTACTCATAAAATAAGTTTTTAGGTAACAAGCAAGTCTCTAATAGAAACAAGCTCACACTCTCTCCTCCACATCATATAAATACTGATGTATATATCCTTTAGTAATAAATGACATAGACTATTATCGATGTTCTAAACGGAAGCTTCTCTCCCAGAGACAAATTCATGGACGAACCAATTCCAACTTGGAAGCCATTCAAACCAAAATCGCGACTAGGAAAACCATGATAGTTTACTTTAAACTAAAGGGCAATTTGCTCTTGTATCATTGGCAAAATCACAGTTTAGGAACACAACACTGATATACGATAGAGGTACAACAACGTATTTTTTTTGGCTAATATAGCAACCTTTTCACCCCGTATTTACAGTATTGATCACCTCTGAACCGTATTTGCACATATAACACCATTGTCGTACGACCACCGTGTGGAGGCCTTTCCCCTCCCGCCATGCAAATTTCATCGCAAGATGGCCACTGCGGCGGTAACGCCTCACCGCCACGGTTATGCTAGGGTCTCACAACGCCATTAGGTTTACTGATTAGGGTTTTGCGGTTGTTCGTACGAATTTTAAAATATAGCAAATGAGTTCAAAAAATTATGAAAATTTTATGTGGAGCCTCCTGACATAGTGTACTTTCTTGTGTAAATTTGCCATAATTTTATTCGTTTAGATTTTTTTCTCGCTATTTCGTATAAGTGTCTTATTTGTGCGAGAACAAAAAAATCAACAGGAAATTATGCCATATGTTGTTTTTACAAACATTTGAATGAGGCCCTCCCTCCATCTGTCTTTCTTTTCCACCGAAAGTAAGAATCTTGTCATCCCGTCACCTCCATCTATTCCATCAAATCCTTGTCTCCTCCATCAACTCCTTGTCTCCCCCGAAATGCATGACAAACTTAATTAGTGCGCGAGATTCCCTCCAGCGGCGGCTATAAATTAGATCGAGCGAGTGCGATTTCATTTTGCAATCGCTCGCTCTCTCGCTCGCTCTTCCGTCGTCGTTCACAGGTAGTTTGGTCGTAATTTTTAATTACAATGTTAATTAGTTACGAAACAATTAGTTGTAATTAATTAGTAAATTAGTGTACATTAATTTGTAGCGTTAGTTTGGTCGTAAAGCAAAATCAAATAATAAGAAATGCATTCACCGAAGAACAGAGGAGCATAATCTAATTAAGCTAGCTTATCATGTAGCTTATCACCCTAGGAAAACCACTATGCAATTAAAAAGCTAGCATGCTTAATTTACAATCTTTTATGGTTATTAGCCATCTTCTCACTAATATTCCCTCTATTCTATGTGTTGCAAGCCATGTCTCTTCCAGTGCTTCTGGAACACTTCTACAATGAGGACCACCGGTGCAAGCTGTGGATCATCGCTGACACGGATGACCCTTCGCCCCTGGTGCTTCGGGCGGGGAGGGACTCCTAAGCGCTGGACGATCGCTACATCTCGATCCTCTAGGACACGGGCTTGTTGCCCCTTGTGAGGCTGGTATCATAGGACGTTGGTTTGTCCTAGATGCTAGTCTGCTGTCGGCACTTGTCGACAAGTGGAGGCCCGAGACGCACACCTTCCACTTTACTACTACGTAAAAGGCTTTCACAGCACGGTTCAAAACGCCATCACGCATAGCCGCGGAGCCGCCCGAAGTTTATGGGTCGCTGATGACATGAGGTCATCACGCACGGTTTTGAACCGCTCGTGATGTATACTTTCATGCACGGTTTGTGGTTCAAACCGCTCATGAGATAGTAATATCACAGATTTGTTTCACCACAAACCGCTCGTGATAAGTACATATCACAAACGGTTTGTGGCCGGAACCGCTCAGGATGACTTTCTCTATAAAGGCCCAAGTAGTGGTTGCTTGTACCATTAAATATATATATATATATATATATATATATATATATATATATATATATATATATATATATATATATATATATATATATTGAGTTTCATTTTATAAGCAACTAAATATATTTTATCGTTTAAATCAATAAACCCAACAAGAACACCGCCAACCATTCTCATATTGTTGCTTGATGTTCTTGTTGGGTTTAAAGACAATTACATGCTCAAGAATTGTTGGTTGCTAATACATGATGCCACTTCCCACCGAGAAGTTAAGCGATCAACGCCACTTTCAACATAGCGACGCCCAATCCGTAATTGATGTTCGAACGCCTTTTGCATCCATACTTTTTAAACTTACAGGCTCAATGAGGTTGCCCGTGGATACCGCCTCATTCTTCTCATGCCGCATGGACGAATTCCTAAAGTGGTCGAGGATCACTTAATAATATATATATAATATATATATGATGCCGTTTTAATGGCACAAGCACCCAACGCTGGAGACTTTATAGAGAAGAGATTATGAATGGAATGGTAGGACATACCGTACGCAAGAGCTAGGAGAACTTGACCGCATGAACAAGGGACTATTAATATGAACTAATTATCAATTCAATTTCAGCATAAGACTATTGACACCATTACATCACGAGCAAGGGGACTATTAATATGAACTAATTATCAATTCAATTTCAGCATAAGACTATTGACATCATTACATCACACAAAGAAGAGGACTATTAATATGAACTAATTATCAATTCAATTTCAGATAAGACTATTTACATCATTACATCACAGAGCAAGGGACTATTAATATGAACTAATTATCAATTCAATTTCAGCACAAGACTATAGACATCATTACATCACACAAAGAAGAGGACTATTAATATGAACTAATTATCAATTCAATTTCAGCATAAGACTATTTACATCATTACATCACAGAGCAAGGGACTATTAATATGAACTAATTATCAATTCAATTTCAGCACAAGACTATTGACATCATTACATCACACAAAGAAGAGGACTATTAATATGAACTAATTATCAATTCAATTTCAGCATAAGACTATTTACATCATTACATCACGAGCAAGGGACTATTAATATGAACTAATTATCAATTCAATTTCAAAGATAAGACTATTAACATCATTGAGCGCTTCATCGACAAGAGAACAAGACCAAGGGTGTCCAAACCCACCACACCAAGAGTAGCCCTCGGATCCATCGCAGAGCACTAGCTAGCCATTTTCATCACAGAGCAAGGAGGGTAGAGACAGAGAGGGACCTTAGTACAACAAGAACCACGATAGCGACCCCACCACCAAAGACAACCCTCATCCATTTCCTTTACCTTGCATAAATCACACAAACATCGTGACACAACTTAAGGCTCATGCATAAAAATCAAACTCAACAAAAGATATTAAGCTAACAGATCTAGAGGAGAATAGAGGAGGATGGGAAAGCAAAGCCCATGCCGGAGACCTAGCGGGCGCAAAGGGGCTCGGGCGGCGACGGCGACGAGGTCGAGCAGTGGCGCCGAGGTGGGGAGGGAACGGAGTTAGGGCGGGCGCAAACCCTAGCGGCCGAGTCAGAGTGACGAGAGTTTGGGTTCATCAGGTTAGGCACAACAAGGACGCTAAAAAGACACTCTTATCGCACGAGTGTCTTTTGCGGGTCACCAGATGCCTACAACCGTCGGCGACGGAAGAATGGCGGCGCCGGCGGCGACGGGAGGAACGGACGAGAGTAAGGCCGCTGGGAGTGATGAGTTAGAGCGCAAACCCTAGCGGCAAGCTGGGCTAGCTCCTACTTATAAGAGACTTATCAGAGACGGTTCTATTATGGAACCGTCTGTGATAATTATCACAGACGGTTCCATAATAGAACCGTCTGTGATATGGACATATCACGACGGTTCCATAATAGAACCGTCTGTGATATGGTACATATCACGGACGGTTCTATTATGGAACCATCTGTGAAATGGTTTTTTCTCAAGTATATACACTTACATGACATGAAGAAATTACATGTTTATATTAAAAAGCGTAAACCTATAATTAAACAAGGTTTTTCTAGTGGCGAAGGTAGGTCGCTATATCCATCTCGCAATACTTCATTGGCGGCGTGTAGCAGCATTGGGCGGTTCTCGATCATCGTGAACGAAGCTCGAAATGCGCCCACCGCTGACGCGCTGCTCGAAAGTGTCTCCCAAGACCCTCGATCGTTGAACTAAGAAGAATTGAGCCCATAGGCTCTCTTCCCTTGCTTGAGGGTCTCGGCACCGTCGACTTCGATCGCTGCCGACGATTACAGTCAAGTGACGGCAAGCCTCCAGAGACGGCAACGTTGTTTTGGAGGACTACGCCGATGACGCCTGATAAACTCGCCGAAGTGGGAGATCACCCGAAGACACGGCGGAGGAGGATGTCAAGACGGCGGAAGGTGGCGTCACTGCTTCCGGCAAATTTCGCACGGCAGAGGAGTGAAGACACTGTTGATCAAACAAGTGTTCTTCCGCAAAGACGGCTCAACTTACACCGAGAGAGGTGCTTTCGTCAAGGCGCCGGGAAGGCCATCGCTGTCGGCGACAAGGAAGAGGCAACCATTTCGTTTTTTATAAGTATGTGGGGATGATCATCTTGGATGGCGGATGATCCTTTTATAAAACAAGGAATAAATTCAGAGCGTGAGACGAAGAGACGACGGGGAGCAAGCGATCGACACGATGAAGAGACGATCGGGAGCCGGGCGGATGGCGGCGATTTAATGCGCGACGGCGATGAAGAAACTCACGCCGAGCGATATTATCACAGACGGTTAGTTTTAGAACCGCTCGGATACTAATTAATATCACAGACGGTTTTGTTCAAAACCGCTCGTGATACTTCACGACGGTTGTGTTTTAAAACCGCTCAGGATATCGATAATATCACTGACGGTTTTGTTCGTAACCGCCTATGATACTTCACGACGGTTTTCAACATGAACCGCTCGTGACATTGCCTCTTCACGACGGTTTTTAGCGCGGCCGATGCCTGAGTACGCATTTCGCTCTAAACCAAAACCGCTCGTGATTGAATAATACCGACGGTTTTGGTCAACCGTCTGTGATGATGCGTCCAGTATTAGCCTTTTTGTAGTAGTGGTGGGGTGAGATGACGGTCACCCTGCAGGACATCTCGCTCTTGACCGATCTCCTGGTCTGAGGTGAGCCGCTTGTTTCGAGACCTCCAGGTGCGGACTGGAAGGCCGAGTTGGAGCAGCGGTTCGGCCAACCTCTCCTAGAGCGTGTACGTGGTGTCCCCAGACTTGGTCGAGGCAGTTCAGTCAGTGCCCGTAGGGTGCACCTCACGTGGTCGTTAGGACGTACCTCGTTGCTTACCTTCTCCGGTTCTTTGGTTGGGTCTTGTTTTCAACCACACAGGGCGATTTTTGCTACCCCAGCTTCGTTCGCGTCGCTGAGTCTTTGGTTGATGCGGGGGCTGGGGCAATGCCTTAGTACAGCTGGGGACCAGTCGTCCTTTGTGCCACATATCGAGGGTTGTGTGAACTTCGCAGCGTGGCACTGGTGGTACCTGGCCGTCTGCTACGTAATCCTGCAGTTGTGGAGTTGGGAGCACTTCCCTGTTGGGCGGTCGACCATCGAGATAGCGGTGCACCCGTACCCCATTCCGCATGACTAGATAGATAGGCCCACCATGGGGGTGACGGCCAGTTCATGTCCACCGATGATGAGGATACGGGCTTCCCAGCTCCTGCTAGGGAGCAGTGCAGGGCGCTAGGGTTTGGACCATGGCAGGGAGGGTTTGAAGCGTACGCAGGGCAGAGCTCCTCCGAGTTCATTGTCCCACCGTATGTCCAAAGACAGAGCTCCTCCGGGTACGCGGGAACCTCGTACGTCTAAGGACAGAGCTCATCCGTGTAACCAGAGTTGCAGGCACCGTACCTGAATTTTTTGAGTCCGTCGCTCATGACTTCTTCAGAGGTGTCCCCTAGGTCGGCATGCCTCATCACGACGACATGTATGCCTACCAGACTCTACTGGGCTAGAGTCAGCTTGCTGGTCCACCTCCGCCCACTCAACAGTCTATGTACCCCCACCGAACCGATACACGCTCTCCGGACCGGTGGACGTATTCCACGGGACTCAACGCAAGACCAGACCGCACATGCCTACGCAACCGCAACAGGCAGAGAGCAGTGGCTCAGACGAGTCCAAGTCACATGAAAGCATGAAACCCTAATTTCCTAATCCTAAAATCCAAATTTTCGCGACATAAATCCTAAATTTTCAAGACAATTCCAGAACACATATCAAATTGTCCAAATAGTACACAAGCAAGTCCACTATATGATGAGCCTTCAAAATAAAATTCAAAATTTTTGGAGCTTAATTTCTACATTTACAAATTCGTACAAACATGACACTTATACGAAATAGTGTAAAATTTTTTGAACGAATAAAATTATGAAAAATTTACACAAGCAATTAAACTGTGTCGGGAGGCTCTACATAAAATTTTATAATTTTTTGAACTAATTTGCTATATTTTAAAATTCGTACAAACAGTCGTAAAACCCTAATCGGTAATCCATTGAACATTTGCATTTAAAAATTGCCTTTTTGAAAATCTTGTGTTGGTTTTAAAAATAAAACCTCAACAACATTAGGTGCTAAAAAGGAAATAGAGAAAACAAAATGAAATTTTCTAAGTAAGAGAATGGTTTCAGGCTTTTATCCCACGAACCCTTCAGCAAAATTTCTATATGAAATTTTGTTTAGAAAAATCCTTATAACCTCTTAGGATCAGCACCTTGTTTGAATTTTGTAGAAATTCAGGTATGGTGTTAACCTATGAAAATTTTACTGTAGAAACTAATCAAGCTCAGTAGTCTACACAAAACATTTTCATAAATTTTGGACTTCATTTGGTTGGTGAATTAAATCAGCAAAAAATCAGCTGTTAATTCAAAACCAAAAGCTAGTACTGTTCCTCGGGCCCGAGCTCAAACCCCACGGTCGAACCAGACCATCTCCATAAGTGGATCAAACCCGGCGTCTCTGAGCTGTTGGATTTTGAAATCGATGGTTCAGATTGATTGGGCCGTTCGGACCGTCCGAACAGCTTATTTCATCTGAGCCGTTGATGGTGAAATAGACGGTCCCGATTGGTTGGGCTGTTCGGACCGTCCTAACAACTCTTTTCATCTCAGCCGTTCGTTTCTAATCGGACCGCCGAGATCAGATCAACTCTTACTGTTTCATTGCGTCGCTGACCGGTGGGCCCTGAGTGCAGGGACCTTCGTCCACCTCACGCCTGGGCGCTCCAGCGCAGCACCACGAGCTCTTCGCCGCGCCGCCCACCGTTTTTGATCACCGCCCGCGGTTTTCCTGCAGCTCAACCACTCTGGTCGCTTTGCCATTCAATGTCGCGCCCATGCCAGCCCACGCTAACTTTCTCTGCCTGTACAACGTTGTGAAGCTCCGCCCCTGTTAACCATGGCTGCCTAAGCTCTACTTCGTTCATCTTCACCGCTTTGCCTATATAAAGGCTACCCCAAGCTTCGCATTCTCTTTTCCAAACTCATGCACTCACTCACTTCTCATTTCATCCCCTCAATATAACTCTAAAGCTCCGAGAGCTAAAACCCTAAAACCACCGTGCGCCATCACCTTCGTCTCCGGCGCCGTGAAGGGTTTGGTGTCAAGTTCTTCGCGTCATATCGCGTCCATTAACACCTGGAGTCTTTCCCCTCACTCAATTCGGTCTTTGCTTCACAGGATCGCCTGAATTGGCCTTTCTTCTTCGTCTCCGATCAGAACGTCGCCTCAAGCCTCACCGGCGTTACACGACACCTCGAGCTGATTCGCTGCACCCGAAGCATCGCCAAGACTCACTGAAGCCTCCACGACCATTGGATTTCAAGATCCTTCACCCGGTTTTCTTCTCCACGCACGACCAACCTCGTCGCCGCACCTCGTCGTCGCCAACACGTCTCCGACCATCTCTGTACCTTCGCGTCATTCCGGTATACTCCTAGTAGTCCCTAGATGCTAATACGCGTGCTCATTTGCCAAGAGCATCGCTCATTTGCGCTGTCATTGTTTGCCGTACCTGCTCCTCCGCTCGCCGCCGGTGTGCCACCGCGTTGAGCCACCCCAGGCCACGCCATCGGTGTCGGCAGGTGCGCATTAGAGTGTAGATCCCGTTTTGAGCACCCACTTGCCTCGCCAAGCCCCACATCATCGGCAAGCAGTGCGGGCGCGAGCGCCACCGTGCGGCACAATGATGACGGCACTGTAGCACGTCATCAGTGTGCCTAATCACATCATTTGGGTTAGGGTATCGTTTGACTGATTAGTTAATCCTAGTAAGTCACTTACATGTGGGACCGATCTGTTAAGTTAATTCAAACCGTTAACTTCGCTTGAGTATATGACATGCGGGCCCCACGGTTTAAGTGCACAGTGAAAACCTCAAGGACTGTTTCACTAACAGTGGACCCCACCCATCGGTTTTAACCAGAAATCCAATGGGGAATAGAAAGTACGCTTTTAGTTATAGCCAGGATACGTTTTCCTTTTGGGAAGGTGTAAACCTCCAATATAACAGACGAGAGAATACGCTTTCTCCGTTAGAAAACGTATTTTCTATTTATTCTGGATTTATCAAACCGATTGTAGTAAAACCTTAATAATGTTTGCTACACAACTCCAAATTAAGTGAAATTAGTCTCTAAATTCGTCTAAAATCATGATCTACCTAAATTTGTAAAAATATTTTATTTTGGTTCTGTTGTTTTTGTTGGATATTATTTTAATTCTCTTTCGGCTCTTTTTAGACGTCGATTATTCGGGTTATTCTTGCGACGATCAATCCATTATACCTTCAAAACATCAAGAGCAAGGCAAGAACCCCTTTGATCATATTGATCCCAGTATTTTACTTATTGTACTTTGTTTTGCAAATCCTATTATGCATGCGCATATGTTTGTATGAAAATGCTATTATTGGGAAAACGGTATTTGTAATCCTACTTGCTGCACATGTCTCTTTGAAATATTGATCCCTTACTATTGTAACCATTAGAATATGGGTTAGACAATATGTAATGTCATTTGGAAATTTTCGAGTGCAGTCATTGCACAAATGCAACTAGAGCAATAGAATTTCTGAAAAATTTATTAAAGGACAATATGATAATTTGCGGATTTGGGAGTATTTTGTAAAATGTCCAGAGGAGTTAAATCTATTATTTTATATGAAAATGACATGAAAACCTTAGTCTTTAGACACGGGCAAGTTATATTGTATTCTAAAAAAGTGAGGATTGTAACTCACTAGTAGATAGGGTGGGGATCTTGCCCGTAGTCGATTAAGGACTGAAACCAGCAAATCTGGGACTAAGACCTAAGCGTACAACCATATGTGCTAGTGTGGGATGGTCGTAGCTAACTAAGTTATCGAAATCTTAGCCTTACATGACAGTAGACAGAAGTAGTGCGCACATTGCCGAGGGATCGGCAATGCCGGCTATTAATCCGCAGATGCCTCACTTGACGGGTTTCCATCCCATGGTGAGGACTTGCTCCATCTGGGTGAGTAAGGCTCCTCATTCTATGTATACTTGTATTATTACCTTCATTATTTTTACTATTATCCCGACAAATGAGGATAATGATTCGCAGGGCTAATGCAAGGTTAGGACTAGATAATGTAAAGGCCGCGTTGCAAACTCTAGTCTACTTACCTTCGGCAATAAGCAGTGATATAGAGATATTTCAGGCAACTGAAATACCGCGTACTATGGGTAAAGTTGTACACCTCTGCAGAGTGATAAACTATTCGAATAGCCGCGCTCGCGGTCATGAGCATGCTTAGTACGGCTGGTATGGCGGTAGCTTTTGTTTTCCAAAAACTATTTTGTTACAAAAGATTGGGGTAATGACATGGGGTTTTACTTTGTTGAGTTAACTACCATTTCTATGGTTTTGTTGCTATGTCCATAGCGGATTGTCATTTCTATGACCGATTTGCTATTTCTATAGTAGGATTGTCATTTCTATGGTTGAACATGAATTTGTTAGTGCCATTTCTATGGCGGAATATTGATTATATTTTTGCTTACAACCGAGTAGGATTGTGAGTGTTTGTTGTTACTTGTTCAGCTACTTACTGTCCTGTACTTACTTTTTCTTGAACTGCTATTTCAAATTTCATTGCAAATTTATTACTTATGATTATTGCAAATAAACTTGGCTTTGAGCAAAAGAATTTGTAGAATAGAGCCATACTTTTGACAGCCTTTCATCTAATATAATTTTTGCGATACATTGCAAGTCTTGCTGAGTACACAAGTACTCAATCTTGCTATTGTTGTTGGTTTAGAATTTGCAGATGATCTGACGCCTGACGACGAGTTCTTTGCACCTGGCACCGAGGGGTTCGGTGACGGGTCTACTTAGGCCTTGTTTCCTTGTTGGTTGCCTGAGAGATCGGATGGGTATGCCACTGGACTTTTGCTACTACTACTATATTTCCACTGCTTCTTACTTACTATGATGACTGCTTTTATTTGGTCGGTCGGCTGTGGTTTGTTATAACTGTTGTAATAATTTAAGTAGATTGTCTCTTTTGCTTTAATTTAGATTATGAATGTATGAATGTAATGCCAAATGTTGTGAACGTGTGTGCTAGCCTTTATTCCTAGGACGAGCACAGTATACACATAAGATTCACGGGTATTCCATGCCCAGGGGTCTGACAGCGCTTGGTATCAGAGCCATACTGACTGTCGGACAAGCCCTAGGTAGAATGGTTAATAGATTAGACTTAGAAATAAAATTTTGCAATCTAATTTAACCTTAGTAATGGTTCTGAAAATTTAGAAATTTTTTGCTAAACTTATCCCTCTTAGCATTCTTTTCTTACCTAAAGTCTCTTTTTGATCATCTCCTCTCATCTGGTTCAAAATAGTTCTAGCTTTGAGAGATGGGATGCTCTCTGAAAATAACAGTCCGTAATCAACTTTTAGGACCTTAAAACTGTGCTAAAAATGTTTTGAAAAAGTCCCTAAAACATCCTACCCAAGGTTCTTTTGAAGATTCTACTTCAAGCTACTAAGGATGCTGCTTTGGATGTATCTTTCCTCAAAATTTCAGAACATGTGATTGCTGAAATTTTTGTAATGTACTATCTTAATTAAACCTCCCTACTTTCATTTGGAGTTATTTTGAGTGAAATTATAAAGGCCTGTTTATATAAAGACCAAGGGGTAGAAATACCTGTTTAACAGCCTTAAGGGATTAGTAAATAAACCTAAGAATGGTTAAAAGTGTGTGCTGAAAATTCTTTCCTAACTACTGTCATCCTTATCCATAACTCTGGTCATTTGATCTTTAGCTCATCTTCTCTTTATAATAATTATGTAGATGGTTAACCAGTGGGAGCCACAGTACCGCACGAGTGCCTTCGAGGAGGGCACGTTGCAGCATACTCTTTGGGTGATGCTATAGCACATTGAGTGGCCTCACACTCCGCAGTACACAGTCTATAGTGCACCGGCGAGTGCAGCCTCCACTGAGTATCTCACCCAGGTGCTCATCCAGGGGAGGAACTTCGGCGATCCAGCTTTCCATTGCTACGGGAGAGGCTCTACTGTTCGGATGTCCCTACTTGACGCGGCTTATGTCGCTATCGTTTGACTGCGACACGAGCCGCCCCGCCACTGAGTCATTCTTTCACTTCCTGCCGAGCTTGCGGACCAGAGGAGCCTACCTACTGTAGAGGGAGGCGCCTTACCCCTCACCTGCACCTCGCAGTCCTGGTGAGGTCACTTGACGGATATCTCCGTCTGGTGTCTCGCGAGCTTCTGGAGGCCTGTTGGAGGATCTGCACATTGGAGGACAAAGCATTGCTCCTATGGTGGCCTGTGGTTTCTTCTCTCGGAGCTGCTATACGGAGAGGATGCAAGAGCTGCACTCCTCCGAGGATCTACCTCAGCCTATTACTTGTCTGCAGCCCCGCACCCGACGTCCTCGTATGTCGACCATCGGACATCGCCGCCGGTAGCTCCTACACGGCCGTTGTAGTGCTTTTGCCACCACCTTGCTGGACTTGAGGACACCGAGCACCAGAGTACTCCTTCCTCCACCACCCCTGAGTCCTCGTGAGCTACCTAGCACGACTAGATGGATTAGACTACTACAGTCTGCATAAAGCTCACTTGTAGGTCTTTAAGTGAGCACTTTTGGGTATTTTGTAAATGTAGACCGAGGTGGGACCTCGCTGTACTTTTGTTGTAGTATGCCACTTGTTATGTTCTGTTTGCTCTCTTTTATTTCCGAACAACGGGCATGTGTGCCATGTAATGTTTAACTAGTATGTTAAGATTCATGTGTGCTGCCCCTAAATCTTAAAAATATGCATGCTACTAGTTTACATTAAGTTACAATAGTTTGGGATGAAGTTGCTTACTGACCACTTAACTTCTGCTTATTCCTTTGGATCCTATGAACATTTGTTTACTCTACCTGCTGTTTTGATTAGGATGCCAAGAACTCTTTCGGTTTGCCGGCTCATGGCAAGAGAACCCCTCGGATCCTAACTTCCAGAGAACGAGACTCCTGTGCCTTCGCTACCTAATCCCCAACATCCGTCAGCAACAACAGAACAGACGGATCAGCCTCAATCTGCCGTCGCTGCAGAAATAGAAGTCCTGCCACCTCCGCCCACCATGGCTCAAGTGTTAGCCATGATTGATCAAGGACGGCAGACCAATATTTTACTGCTACAGCAGATGGTGCTAAACACTGCAGCTCTTGGCACTATCGCCGGAGGAAATGGAGCTTCGATCAACCAGCCCTCATCTAGGATGGGCGAGTTCATGCGAACTCGGCCACCCACTTTCACATCAGTTGCCGATCCCCTTGACGCTGATGATTGGCTTCGTACGGTGGAGAGCAAGCTGATCATTGCCCAGTGCACCGATGAAGAGAAAGTGCTATACGCATCCTACCAATTTCAGGGTGCAGCAGCTGCCTGGTGGGAGAATCATCAGGCCATGCTTCTAGAAGGCCAGACTCTCACTTGGGCCCATTCAAAGAAGCTTTCCATAATGCCCATATTCCTTCGAGTATCATGGACATTAAGAGGCGAGAGTTCTATGAACTCCGGTAAGGGAACCAAACCGTGATGGATTTCTTGCACCGTTTCAATTATCTTACCCGCTATGCAGTCTCCGAGATACCCATAGAGGAGAGAAATATTGCTCTTTTCCGGGAGCGACTTAATGACGAGATGAAGTGGTCACTTGCTGCCCATGATGTCTCCAACTTCCAGGATTTGATCAACAAAGCTATTCGAGTTGAAGATAGCGCTCGAGCAATTGTTGAGAGCCACAAGCGCAAGTGGCTTGCACAGAAATCAGCTAGCAACAGCCAGCCGAGACCTCGAGCTTGGTAGCCATCAAATGCTCGCCCTCCAGCACCACCATCTCAGAGGTCTCAAGCACCAGCTCTCCGTCCACCACAAGCTGTGGTTCAACAATATAACTGCCAAAATCATCAGTCTGGTACTCAAAATCCAGCCGCAAACATCACTTACTTCAACTGCAATGAGCGCAGACATTATACCAACAAATGTCCAAAGAAGAATATTCCAGCACCCCAACCTCAGCCTTTTGGTGTTCAGCAGCGACCCTAGGGCCCTGCTCAAGGCCCAGGCGGACAGCAAGCGCCCAAGCCGACGCAAGGTAATGGACGTGGTCGTCTCAATCATACTACTGCTGAGGAGGCCGACACATCACCTGATGTGGTAACAGGTACGATTCTCGTACACTCGGTACCTACCTTAGCATTATTTGATTCCGGAGCAACTCATTCCTTTGTGTCTAAAAAGTTTGCCCTACAACAAGAACTAGAAGCTGCATCTTTACAAAGTACCATGATAGTTCACTCACCTGGATCTATCATGAGGACAAAATTCGGATGTCTGGGTATTCCAATTGAAATCAATGCGGTAGGATTCAAAGCCGACCTTATCATGATAGATACACCTGGGATAGATATAATCCTTGGGATGGATTGGTTATCCAAACATCAAGGGGTCATCGATTGCGCTAGACGAGCGGTTTCTCTAGTCAACTCTGACAGAGAGCGCATTGACTTTGCCCTCACATATGAGGCTTTGTCGCAACAGCCCAAACTCAATTCCATAACCATCCCAGAATTTAGTTAGGTGCCCGTGGTATGCGAATATCCTGATGTGTTTCCGGATGAACTGTCGGGAATGCCACCCGATCGGGACATGAAATTTGTGATCGACTTGATACCCGGGACAACACCTATATCCAAACAGCCTTATCGTATGGATTTTGATGAGTTAGCCGAGTTGAAGAAACAACTCAAGGAACAGCTGGACAAAGGATTTATTTGCCCCAGCTCATCTCCATGGGGATGTCCTGCATTGTTCGTCACGAAAAAGGATAGCAGTTTACACATGTGCGTCGACTAGCGCCCTCTGAACGAAGTCACCATCAAAAATAAATATCCCCTTCCAAGGATTAATGACTTGTTCGATCAAATGAATGGTGCCTACATTTTCTCCAAGATAGACCTGCGGACTGGATATTTCCAACTCAAGGTCAAGCCTAAAGATATTCCGAAGACTGCCTTCACTACCCGCTATGGTTTGTATGAATATACTGTAATGTCCTTCAGACTTACCAATGCTCCTGCAAATTTCATGAATCTCATGAACAAGGTCTTTATGGAGTACTTGGATCAGTTCGTAGTAGTCTTCATCGACGATATTCTCATCTACTCCAAGACTGCGGAAGAGCATGACCAGCATTTGCGTTTAGTGCTCGACAAGCTGCGTGAGCATCAATTGTATGCCAAGTTCAGCAAATGTGAATTCTGGCTTAAAGAAGTCGGATTTCTAGGCCACGTTCTATCCAAAAGAAGTGTGACAGTGAACCCAAGAAAGATCCAAGAGGTTCTAGATTAGAAGCAACCTCAAACCGTTCATGAAGTCCGAAGTTTTCTTGGTTTGGCGGGATATTATCGCCAATTCATCGAGAACTTCTCCAAGATTGCAAGACCGATGATCCAACTTCTGAAAAAGGAAAAGAAGTTTGAATGGACAGCCTCGTGCGATGAGAGTTTCCGCGAGCTAAGGAAAAGGCTCACATCAGCCCCAGTGCTCACCTTGCCAGATATATATAAAGATTTCACTGTATATTGTGATGCATCTCGCCACGGCCTTGGATGTATGCTAATGCAAGAAGGCAAGGTAGTGGCTTATGCTTCACGTCAACTACGACCACATGAAGCTAATTATCCAACTCACGATCTAGAGTTAGCAGGAGTGGTTCATGCTCTCAAAATTTGGAGGCATTACCTTATCGGCAACCGGTGTGAGATATACTAAGATCATAAAAGCTTAAAGTATTTCTTCACCCAACCAGATCTCAACCCAAGGCAACGAAGATAGCTTGAATTAATCAAAGACTACAACTTAGGTATTCATTACCACCCTGATAAGACCAATGTAGTAGCTGATGCTCTAAGCCAGAAACTTCACTACATGAGTGCATCGATCGAAGAGAATCAACCGATGCTACATGAAGAATTTCGGAAACTCAACTTGGAAATAGTTGAAGAAGGTTATCTTGCCACCCTGGCCCTGCAACCTACTCTGGAATCACAAATCAAAGCTGCTCAACTTAAAGACCCGGCGATAGCCAAAATCAAGCAAAATTTACAAGGAGGCGGAAAATCAGATTTTTCCGAAAGCTCGAGTGGATTGATTATGCGCGGACAGTAGCTCTGCGTTCCCAATGATCCATATATCAAAGAGTTAATTCTGAGAGAAGCTCATGATACTCCTCTCTCTATTCATCCCGGAAGCACCAAGATGTACCAGGATTTACGGAAGCAATTCTAGTGGCCCAGTATGAAGAAAGACATCGCCACACATATTGCCCAATGCGACGTATGCCAGCGTGTCAAAGCGAAACATCAACGACCCGCGGACTGAATGGAAATGGGATGAAATTGGCATGGATTTCATCACAGGGTTGCAAAAGACCCGAAAGGGGCACAACTCCATATGGGTTATTGTTGATCGCCTAACCAAGGTGGCCCACTTCATTCCGGTCACGACCACCTATAATGGAGCCAGGCTAGCAAAACTGTATATGGATATTATCATTCGTCTACATAGCGTGCCAAAGATCATAACCTTTGATCGAGGGCCTCAGTTCACTTCCCGATTTTGGGATAGTGTGCATGAACTGTTGGGAACCAAGTTATTTTTCAGCACGGCATTCCACCCTCAAACCGGAGGCCAGACAGAAAGGACAAATCAAATACTTGAAGATATGTTACGAGCCTGCGTGCTATCCTATAGCACCGACTGGGAGAAATGCTTAGTGCTCGCTGAGTTTTCTTATAAGAACAGCTTCCAGGTCAGTCTCTAGATGTCTCCATTTGAAGCATTATATGGAAGAAAGTGTAGAACACCACTGTTCTGGTCTGAAGTCGGAGAGTGACAATTCTTTGGACCTACCGTCATTCAGGAAGCTCAAGAGCAGATGGATGCGATAAGGAGATGCTTAAAGGAAGCATAGTCACGACAAAAGAGCTACGTTGATCGTCGTCGCCGTGAGTTGAGCTTTGAAGTAGGCAATTTTTTCTATCTCAAGGTCTTGCCCATGCAAAGTATCCGTCGTTTCCAAGTTCGTGGGAAACTGGCGCCAAGATATATCGGTCCCTACCGAATTCTCGCAAGAAAAGGCGAAGTAGCTTATCAGCTGGAGCTGCCACCTCAACTTTCAGACATACATAATGTCTTCCATATATCTCAGCTTAAGAAATGTCTTCGGACTCCTATCGAAACTGTTCCTTTGGAAAGCCTGGATATCCAACCAGACCTATCTTACCAGGAGCACCCAATTCAAGTGTTAGATGAAGTCACGTGTCATACGAGAAGCCGTGCCATCAAGATGTTGAAAGTCCAGTGGAGTAACCACATCGAAGATGAAGCTACATGGGAACAAGAAGACCGCCTTAGAGCAGAATTTCCCTTTTTCTTCTCTGAACCTACCGAATCTCGGTGACGAGATTCTTTGTAAGGGGGGTGAGGGGAGGGCACGTGGTGGTGGGGCTAGCGGGGGAGGTGTTGCCGCACGACAGCTGTGCGGCAATGGGTTGCGTGGCGGGTAGGGAGAGAACTCCGCACGGTGGTCGTACGACATCGGTGTTACATGTACAAATACGGTTCGGAGGCGGTCAATACTGCAAATACAGGGTGAAAAGATGCTATATTAGCCAAATATTCGTAGAACAACTGCCCGTCAGATAAAAAAAATCAATGTTCAGGATCAAACCCTTGAAACCCTCGCAAGCCATGCTCGACCCCCAACCGCTATTCCCCCTCGTGACGACGAATCCGAACCATCCATCACACGATCCGACAGTCCAAACACGCGCAACCCCTAAGCAAGCAGATGGAGCATTATACTTGATACACCTCGGCCGCGGCCGATTCTCTTCCATGATACTTCCCTACAACACGTAGGCTCAAAAACAAAAGATACGGGCAGAGCAGCAGTCTGCAATTGCATTCTGAAGGACGGAGAGAGAGACAGAGGATGGGGGTGCCACATGCCCACATGCATGCATTCATTGCCATCCCGATTTTAACACCCCCACCCTAATGGCAGCGCCAGGTACTAAAAGAGCAGCCGCTCCAGCAGAGAGGTGGTAGATAGGACAAGGAGGGTCAAGTTAGGGAGAGGAGGAGGAGCAGGAGAGGCGGCAGAAAGCACGGAGATGAGCAGAAGCTGGCAGGAGCTCGGCGTCGTCGACACCATCTACGAGGACGACCACGAGGAGGAGGAGTGCTTCAATTCGCCCACCATGTCGTCCTCGGCGGCCACGTCGACGCGGTCGTGCTCACCGGCGGCGGCGGTGCAGTCTTCGTCCCTGCCGCCGGCGCTCAGGAATGCGGTGCAAGAATGGTACGTTACTGTAGTTCAGTTCGATGTGATTTATGCGTGCGTCGAGTGCTCTGATTTTGGACGTTGGAGAGGTGAAATTTGGCATCCGGCTAGGGATTGATTTGTCTTCCTGGATGCGTCCATGCAGGTCGCGGGCGAACGGATCGCGCAAATCGGATGTGATTGTTCGTGTCCAAGAACATTGCTTCCCTTTGCACAAGGTAAGGTCATCCTTTTCTTGAACGAGCACTTCAGATAAAATTTCAGTCTTGTTTAACATCGATGAGATGATGATAGTTTCGTTCTTTTTTTTTTTCTGAAGTGACATATTGATCAAATCTTACCACATGGCAAGTGCTTCCATAAGATTATCTATAATTTTTCCGACGAGCAAAACGGAACCGAGTTTTATAATCTGCTGCATTGGTAATTCCTGCCAGTTTTTTTCTGAATAGATCATGCTGCAGCTGTATGTCTTCCGTTAGTAACAACTTATTTATGGAAAATCAATACGAGTCCGGCTGGATACACACAGCCATCTGGCCATACGTTTCTTGTGATGGTAAGAAAGAAAGGAGTAACTCACATTAGTTACTGTGCATTTTTCCCCTGCACCAAATTAAAAGACGGTGCTCATAGATTCACTTCAGCCACACTGCCTCTTTAGGTAACACCCTTAGAAGCTTTCCTCCATATGGTTTAGCTGCACTGCACAAGAATTCACTGGGCAGATAGGTATCCTCCTCCCTGCTAAAAATAAAACCTTGCCTGCAAATTTGGCCACTGTAGTGACACACTGAACAATGGGACCTTGATGCAATCAGGCCTGCATAAACACAGAGAATGGCACATTTAGCTGTAAGAAGAAGTGGTTGAAGAGTTTGGTTGTGCTTAAATTTGGGCCAAGAAAGTACCCCAAATGCCACAGGTTCTGCCCCTTGAGGAACAGCTACCGATGGCACTCCTATAGGCAATAATTGATGACAATTCTGTAGCACATTTACTCCTTCCCTGCGTTGGTTAGTGCACGGGGGTGCAGGAGGGGTTGTAACTTTCAGTAACCGTCACAGGAGTTACTGTCTTCCTCCATGCACATTTGACTGTAGTAGTACTACTACTCCAGGAACAGCATATTCCTGCATTGGTTTACCTGCAGTGTTGATTTGAACTGAGCTTTAAGATGGGAGTAGAAGTCTAGAAAAGGATAGAGAGAGATCTTGTGTGAAATAGGGGTATTGATTAGGATTTGGTCCCTCCATGGCATGTGCTAGGCAGTTCGCCTATTAAATTCGACGTAGTTTTACTGGTGATCTTGCCGGAATTCGAATACGTATTATGGATTGGGACCAGAGCGTATCGACGTACTCCTACATAAGCATTGCCCATTGCATTCATGTTGGCCAACAAAAGGAAGATGTGAGTAAATGTAGGATTAGATGGACAGATCATTTCAAAATTGATTTGAGTATTACTCCTTGCTGGGATCTGAACAGAGTGCCATTTCTGCATCAGGTCCAGACATTGTTTTCAACTTGGCTAAATAAAAAAAAATGCTGCTTATCACGAGTACTTGTAGTCTGAAACACTCCTGCAGTAGACTGAAATGTTTCTTGCACATCACACTGTGCTGCAATCCAGTTTAGTGCAGAAGAATTAATGCAACGAGTACAATACTAGTGCTACAACAACATGTAAGCCAGCGAGTTGCAACATCGTTTTAGACTGCAACTTCTGCCCCCAGTGAGACAAAACTAACACAAGAGACCATTGCTTTCTTGTTCTTTTCCTCGGACGAATTGCAGAGCTGCAGCTGCAGTTCGGCAAACACCAGTTGAGTGCTGCCTTTGCCAAACACCACTGAAAGCCTGAAACTGCTGTCATATGTAGTACTACCAAATAATCAAGATCCAATCGCTGCAACCTTTTGGCCTTTGTTTATCGTGTGGGCTCAGCGAATTATTTGCCAGATCAAATGCTCTAGCTCCATCCTTATTGCGACGAATTTTCTTCAGAGTAGGTTAAGATTTCATAGACGTACACCTGTGGTTTGTGTCTTTGCTGTCTCTGCCAAAAGATTGACGTGACGCGCTAAGCGATCGTTAAACGAGGCAAATGTTGCGTTTTTTTACGTGTCAAGTGATTGTTTTTTCTCCGTCGTTTTTTTTCCGAGATTTTTACTGTGTCATTTTTGCTTTCAGGACCCGATCACATCGCAGAGCAGCTACCTGAAGCGGCACCTGTCGGGGTGCAGCGACATCACTGTGGACCTACCAGCGGGCCTCACGACTGACATGTTCATCGACGCCGTCGCGTCCTGCTACGGCACCGACGTCGCACTGTCGCCGGTGAACCTCGCGGCGGCGTGGGCGGCAGCAGACTGGCTGGAGCTGCGCGCAGAGGACGGGCTAGCCCGCCGCGCAGAGGACTACTTCTTCCAGGAGGTGGCCACAGACTATGGACGCGCCGCGGCGGTGCTACGGTCATGCACGGCGTTTCTCGGCGGCGAGGCGGCCGGGGCCGGCGCGGCGTTGCTCATCCGGTGCCTGGAGACGCTTGCAGCATCCGGTGGTGCCGACAGTAGGTGGCTCGAGGATGTGGCCGCGCTGCCCGTGGAGGAGTTCCAGGTGGCCGTCGAGGCCATGCGCGCGCGCTTCGCACATGACCACGACCTCATGTACACCATCGTCAATCACTACCTGGAGGTAAGTAACTTTGCTCCGTCCACCTCCAGTTTTGTTTTGTTTGGAACAGAGGAATTCGATAGGAATTTTTCAAGAACTGCACCATTTTCTATAAAAAATCTATGAAATTCATGTGACATTCCTGTTACGACTGCACATGTGTAGTACTGATATAGTTGAATCAAGTTCAATACTCACTAGACCTAAACTGTTGATTGCGTGATCCGATGTCAATTACAATGGTTGCGCTTGCGACGAGCCGGTTGGTTTTGGACGCAGTGCAGTGCGGTGACAGGGTGAAGATTCCTTGGTTACTTGTGTATAGAAAGTCATACCCGAACAAGCTGGGGTAATTAACTGCAGAAACTTTATGCTGAAGCAACTCACAGATGCTTCTGATTCGGCTTTCCTTTAGCTTTGGCTTTAAGTTGAGTGTCAGTTCAGGAACAGCTGCTCAAGACTCGAGACAGGGTATCTCGTACATGTCAAGGAAGTTCAGCATTGAGAAGTGTGCTTGTACTTTGGTCGTCACAAAGTTTGGTAGCCTTGAGTTTTGAACCACTATCGTCGAAGTCAAGGTATTAGTTTCATCCTGCGTACGGGTTAAAAGACTCTAGGTTCAGTTAACCCTCTCTAACTCACACGTTTTTGGCAGGTTAAATAATGTTTTACTGTTATCAGGGTTTTCGATTTCATTTAAGAAAAAATTTCGGGGGTGAGCAAAATTACCGAAATTTCGGTAATTTCTAATTTGAACTCGGGCAAAGGGCCAAAATTGGCATTCAAATTTGACTGAATTTCATCAAAAAACGACAAAATTTGACCAAAATTTGAATTCTATTTGAATTTGGCCTGAATTCATGTGCAACCGAATTTTTTTGACTGAAAGAGCAAAATTTCGAGCTTCACCGAAATGTACGAAATTTCGTCGAAATTTGGAACCTGACTGTCATAGGCTGTTATTGCTAATTAGATTTACATAAATTAGAAATGAATGAATTTGTAACTGTAGATTTGCCTACAAAATTGAATCCTGGACTACTTGCACCCTTAGATGATTAACCAATTGATTTGCCTGCAATGTTGCATGATGATCGGTGGCTTGTTTGTACAGTACTGATTTGCACTGCACGGGTGGATGCAGAACCACAGGGGGAAGCTGACGGAGGAGGAGAAGAGCCGGGTGTGCTACCACGTGAACTGTACCAAGCTGTCGCACCACCTCTTCATGCACCTCGTGCAGAACCCGCGCCTCCCGCTCCGCTTCGTCGTGCAGGCCATGCTCGTCGAGCAGCTCCACTCCCACCACTCAATGCTCCACAGCCACCACGCCGCCGCCTCCGCCCCCAGCTCCACCGCGCCGCTGCCGCCTGCGCTCCTCAAGAGCTCCCTCTCCGGAGCCTTCAGCGGCGCAATCGTCGCCGCCGCGGCCGGGGAAGCCGCCTGCATGACGCTCGGCGACATCCTCCAGCGCGACGCCGTGCTGCGCCAGTCCGCGCACATCCGCGCCTCCATGCAGGCCACCAGCCAACGCATCGACACCCTCGAGCGCGAGCTCGCCGGCCTCCGCTGCAGCCTGCGCCGCTCCGAGAAGGCGGCGGCCGCCAGCGCCGCCACGGCCTCGGCCGCGATAGACCGCGCGTCCGCCAAGTCCGCCAGCTTCCGGATCCCGCGCAGCCGGCTCTGGGACGGCGAGGACCTCTCGTCCGGCACCGTGGCAACCGGGCGCGCCGCCGCGAAGGACAGCATTAACGCGAGGGGTCTCAAGTCACGGCTGGTGCACGGGTTCAAGAACCTGTTCGGCCGGAGGCCAGGGAACGGCGCCGCGCCGCCTGCGTGCGGTGATGAAGCCACTGTTGGCGTGGGCGCGAAAGGCGCGTCTGCTGGTGCGCCGGAGCTGGAGGCCTACGCCGACGCCGACGCCGACGAGGAGCTCTGCAAGGAGGAGCGGAGGCGGCCTCACCGGAGGAACCTGACCATTGCGTGACTGACAGATGCACAAGAACTAGATCAGCGGCAATGCGTGCATGGCGAATGCATGCATGATGGAGACTTGGGTGCTTATTGTTGATCGCTAATCGGTGCGGCATATACGTGTATCAGTCTCATTATGTCGCCACTGTTAATTCTCACACGGCCATATGATATTGTCCATGCTTTGTTTGCTTGGGAAATTTTGGTCCTTGCGTACAAGCTAAGAGCCACTCTCAAGTTTTAGCATATCAATAGTAGAGCTTCTGAACTCGGCAGAAAAATTATTCCATGATGTACCTCTGTCCTTCCTTTCCTCTAGCCGAGGGATTGCTCTGACTCGGGTCAATCAAGTTTTGACTCCACCATTGGAACAAGTTCTTTCTACCACCGAATGAAAAAAAGGATCATCTATCCTATCCTAGGAACACAAACATCACGATCTCCCATCTTAAAAATTCTTCCATGGAATACTTGTCGATCACGAACGTCTTTCTTGAAAAATCCTCCGAGTACTTGGTGATCACGATCATCTTTCTCGGAAATTCTTCCATGGGGTACTTGCTGATCACGATCATCTTTCCCGGAAATTCTTCCACGGGGTACTTGGCGATCACGATCATCTTTCTCGGAAATTCTTCCATGGGGTACTTGGTGATCACGATCCATCTTGAAATTTCTTCCACGGTGTACATGCCAATCACGGTCACCCATCTTGATTCTTGTGAGAAGAGCTTGAATAACATAATTGACTACTTGACATAGGTGTGGTTTTGCGAGGGTACAGGAGCCTTATATTAAGCAGGGCAATACAATTGTAAAGAAGTCTGGTGCCTGATTTAACCAAATACACAAATGAAGATCTTCCCACGCCCATCTTGCACAAAGATGAGGCAAAACAAACTCAGTGAAAAGTCCCTACTTAGCTCCTATATGGAGGGTGGCATTTATTCAGATAAGCATGATTTTTATTGCATGCGCGATTAGCTTTTGCCCATTTTGGGGGAGCAAATTTTGACCCTGGCAATTTGTATCAAAATTCCATGTTGCCAAAATATAGTCACGAAATTTCAACTACGGACCAAAACACATGCTAAATCTAGCTAGCACTGGAACAACTTCCATTGTTTAACCCATTTTTAATTTATTTTTATCATTAACCTCCCGCCCAACTTATTTCTAAATATAACCTTTTTGGCCATACAAACAACACTGCCAGGCCGCGACGTAAGTCCAACGTTGAGCCAAAAAAATAGCTGTTTCGCCACGCCATCACCAGTGGCATGGCAAGGTTTGGTCATGTTAGAATTGATGGCGCGGCAGTGTGTATTTGCCATGCCACGGGCTATAGCGTAACCAAAAGGATCGGATTTGAAAATAAAGTTTGGAATGAGTTATTATTTTCACAGGAATTTCTTCCACTACCGCTTCGAGGTGTGCCTTCCCGATCGCCTCGCGCGCGTCTCCACCTTGCGAGTGCGTGAGCCGTTCGATCAGCCAGATCGCATCACGCAGCCCCTTCGGCTCAGCTTCGGGTGTTCGCGAGAAGCTTCGCGTCGCTTTCGTCGCGCTCGCTTCCTCCCCTGCATTAGCCGCCGCGCCACCCACGCCTCTCTCCCCGGCCCGTCCACGCGTCGTCGTCCTCCTCCTCCCCTTCACCCACGCCACCCCTCCTCCCATTGCCGTGCGCTCCCTCCTCCCCACCGCCCGCTACGCCCCTTCTCCCTTGGCCGTCTGCTCTTCCTCCCCTTTCGTCAACGACGCCCAACCAAAACTTCCTCCCCATCGGCCCACGCTGCCCACAACACCCCCTCCTCCCTTGGCCCATGCTGCGCCTTCCTCTCCTTTCGTCAACGACGCCCAACTAAAACTTCCTCCCCATCGGCCACGCAACAACCCCCCTCCTCCTGCCGCGCGTCGCTCCCTCCTCCCCACCGCCTGCTACGCCCCCTCCTTCCATTGGCCCGAGCCGTGCCCTCCTCCCCTTTCGTCAGCGACGCCCTCATGACAAGACCTTCAAAAATCACAACCAAAACTTCCTCCCCACCGGCCGAACCGCTCCCTCTTCCCCAGTGCCTACGACGCCCCCTACTCCCCTTGGCCCGCGCCGCTCCCTCCTCCCCTTTTGTCCGCGACACTCTCTGCACTTCAACCTAGATTCGGTCAAAAAGGGAAAATAGCTTTACAGATTCTAGCTATGATTTTTGTTCTTGCTGTTCGTGCCAATCGTAGTTGAGCTCACTTTTTTTCCCCATTTTTTAGGTTCGTGCTTTGTGCAGATGTGAGATTTGGATCGGCCGAGGCAAGCAGCTCTTGCCGACATGGCGCTTGTGAGTTCATTGTACTCATCGATTTGTTTCTTGCTTCAGTAGCTATTGCTTAGTTCAGATTGCCTATAAGTATATTGGGATATGCTCGGATGTTGTTAAGTTTGTTGGATTCTGAGGCTGCGTGTTTCTAACTTTTTTAGGTCCCAATTAAAATAAAATTTTCTATTTTTAAGTTTCGTGCTTTGTGCAGATGTGAGATTTGGATCGGCCGAGGCAAGCAGCTCCTGCCGACATGGCGCTTGTGAGTTCATTGTACTCATCGATTTCTTTCTTGCTTCAGTAGTTGTTGCTTAGTTCAGATTGCCTATAAGTATATTGGGATATGCTCGGATGTTGTTAGGTTTGTTGGATTCTGAGGCTGCGTGTTTCTAACTTTTTTAGGTCCCAATTAAAATAAAATTTTCTTTTTTTAAGGTTCATGCTTTGTGCAGATGTGAGATTTGGATCCACCGAGGCAAGCAGCTCCTACCGACATGGCGCTTGTGAGTTCATTGTACTCATCGATTTCTTTCTTGCTTCAGTAGTTGTTGCTTAGTTCAGATTGCCTATAAGTATATTGGGATATGCTCGGATGTTGTTAGGTTTGTTGGATTTTGAGGCTGCGTGCCGTGTGCTTAGCTTAATTTGATGCGTTATGCAAGCTTGCCTGTGTCGAGCCTATGTTGTATGCAATTCGTAGGTCATCGATGTAGGATTTAGGCAGCTCCTTAGACCTTTTCGTTCGATATGTTTCCTAACTTTATGTTTATCAAATGAATCATCGTGCCTCTTTTTCTTCCTTAGGTTGTGCGTTTGAAGGGTGACAACTATCTTTACGAGTCTTCTCTTATCGAATATGTGTGTGATCTATTCAATACTTCTATTGTCGTTGTAGCTCAACAAGTTTTAGTGCTTATCCATTTATTGTTCATGCAGACCCATATTTACCAATGGATGGTCCTCTTTGCCATAGACTTTCATGCCAATATTGCAAGGTGGTTGCACCCGAGGCTTAGTTATGGTGTTTACAATCCTTCGTTAGGTTGTACGGTTTGTATATCAGAATTCTCCATATTATGTATTGCGAAGCTACTACAGTATAGTTTTTATCTATGCAGACCGCGGAGGCTTATATTGCTGCGTTGAAGAGGCACCAAAGTCCAGGCCAAAGAATCCTCTTGCTCTAATGCCACCAGTCAAGATGAAGCTTGCCACATGGAAAAGGCTATACTCAAACACAGAGACCAACTTACATGAGGTTGACATTAAAGGTATCGTTTCCATTTTATTTAGTAATTGTGCTATTATATATATTTAGTGTTTCGCTTGCAAGCTTTTATCTATGAGATTTGCTAACTGTTTAGAATTATGGATTTTGTAATATATCGATAATTCCCTGGAATGCTTGTGATATATCAGTATTGCGTGTACATCTGACTTGATTGCTAATTTCTGACTATTTTTTTGGGTCCCAATTTTATATATGTTATTAAAATATACTACATGGATCAACCACTGATACCCTATGTCGAGCCTATGTTGTATGCAATTCGTAGGTCATCGATGTAGGATTTAGGCAACTCCTTAACCCTTTTCGTTCGATATGTTTCCTAACTTTATTTTTATCAAATGAATCATCGCGCCTCTTTTGCTTCCTTAGGTTGCATGTTTGAAGGGTGACAACTATCTTTACAAGTCTTCTCTTATCGAATATGTGTGTAATCTATCCAATACTTCTATTGTCGTCGTAGCTCAGCAAGTTTTAGTGCTTATCCGTTTATTGTTCGTGCAGACCCATATTTACCAATGGATGGTCCTCTCTGCCACAGAGTTTCATGCCAATATTGCAAGGTGGTTCTACCCAAGGCTTAGTTATGGTGTTTACAATCCTTCAGTAGGTTGTATTGTTTGTATATCAGAATTCTCCATATTATGCATTCTTGTTACTACTAGATATAGTTTTTACATGCGGATCATGGCGGCTTATATTCTTTGCATTGCAGAGGCACCAAAGCACAGGTCAAAGAATCCTCTTGCTCTACTACCACCAGTCAAGATGAAGCTTGACACGTGAAAAAGGCTATACTCAAACACAGAGACCAACTTACATGAGGCTGACATTAAAGGTATCATTTCCATTTTATTTAGTAATTGTGTCATTATATATATTTAGTGATTCGCTTGCAAGCTTTTATCTGTGATGTTTGCTAACTATTTAGAATTATGGATTTTGTAATATATCGATAATTCCCATGAATGCTTGTAATATATCAGTATTGCATGTACTTCTGACTTGATTGCTAATTTCTGACTATTTTTTTGGGGTCCCAATTAAAATATATGTTATTAAGATATGCTACGTGGATCAGCTACTGATAGTTGCAAAATATTTTTGTCAATCCAGGCTTATTTATAGACTAAAGGAACTCATTTTCCAAGGGGATCTGCCACCTCTCCCACCAAATGTTTCACATTTCCCTGTACTTTTCGGTCTCAATCTCTCGGGTAGCACTTCCCCTAGCTCATGCAGTCAACCTTTGGAAACACATAAGAGCGAAAAAAAATACAGAAGATAGCCAGAGAGGACTTTGTAATACTCGATGAACAGGTAATCTCTTTTCATATCCTTTTTTTAAATGCGGTTAAGAATGTTCTAGCCATAGCTTCTTGCAGACATTAAAGGTATCATTTCCATTTCCTTTAGTAATTGTGCTATTATATATAGTTAGTGATTCGTTTGCAAGCTTTTATTTATGATGTTTGTTAACTATTTAGAATTTTGGATTTCATAATATATCGATAATTTCCAAGAATACTTGTGATATATCAGTATTGCGTGTACTTCTAACTTGATTGGTAATTTCTGACTTCTAGCCATAGCTTCTTTCAATTACATCTTGTCTCATCCTCATGCGATTGAACTCCTTTGGTGAAACAACATTACCAAACCTAGATGAAGCGTTATACACTTGTCCAAATTGTATCTATTATGCGATTATGCCCATTTTTTTCTTGTGCTAATAAGCGGCTATTTCGATGCTTATTCACTTTGTCCTATATTTTGTGTACCCTCTTTGTCATTTCTTCTTATTTTGGGAATGTGCTTGCATAAAAGCTACATATGAACATGTCAACATATAGGTACTACAGTTGCGCATTATACATATATATACCTTCTATACAGTTGAAAACTTTATGCTATAGGTGTTGCACAACCAGAAGACTATCATAACTGCATATCACTTAATGCTGCAATGTGCATGCATGAATAGCATAGTTTTGTTTACTGCATACATTTTTTGTTCAGTAAATTGAAAACATTACAATCGTCACTCTACAGATATAGACGTCGCTCTAAAAACGGTTACAATTGGCCCTTAAAAACTTTCGCCACACCATAACAATGATACTACAGAAGGGACCTCCTCATCCTCATAAATTCTCCAGCACCAGTACCTCATAAAACAGACAGAACTCACCATTGCCGTCACCCAAACCCAAACTCGTAGTGTAGCACAAATAGCTGCTTCCGCTGTTTGCCCAACTCATGTATCACTTATTGCCATTTCTTACAGTACTACCTTATTCTTTTCAATACGCTTACATCGTCATGCAGTCTATTGTACACACAGCGCATTTATCAACTCTTCAGGTTGCAAATCCTCCCTTTTCATTGAACTTTGTAGCTGTCACCGGTTCAAGACAGAGATATCCAATTACATTTACATCATGCTGACAATACACAGCAGCCTCTTGCTCACAAGGACAAGGAACTCACCAAACCTCCAAAAGTACAACATCACACTCATACATCCCTCTAGCACATTATGCAGAAACAGCCAACTAAGAGACAGCATCGACGGAACATCAAATGGTAAATACCATACTTCCTATACATGTTTTGCCTAGACAGCTACTGATAACATGCATGTGCCTTTATGCTGATGAAGCTAACTCCCTCATAAAAACAACAGAAAGATCTCTCAATCGAAGACAGCTCCAGCAGAAAAAGATGATGTTCCTCAACAACTGAGTTCTAAAAGGTATACCTCATGTCTAGATTTTTTTCCCTCGACAAACCCAACAAAAAGACTAGCTCTCTTACAGTACATACCTACCCATACATAACATTGCATACATGTCTTTCACATCTTTTTAATGACTACAGACGTACCACCTTTCGAACTATATCAAAAAACAGCTCGGAAGCTGCTCAAGGACGACGGCATCAAAACCGTCATCGAAGAGTAGGTTAGTCCGATCTATCTCGGATTACATCCTTTATGTTGGATTAAAGTTTTAGATTACAGTGACTTTAGTTCTGTTAGGGTGTTTCTTGCAACACGACAAAATGGTTTCCAGGTTTCAGATAGCCACCCAGGTTTATAAGAAAACGGACCACTTGCATATTGAAATTCAAAAAAAAAACTTACATAGTGTGCTTTACGACTATAAGTATGGCCTCACACTAGAAAAAAGACCAGCCCTTGCATTTTCAATGCACATGCAGCATGTAATCACTATTATGCTTTTTTTCCAGCTGTCAGAATACTACTTTTTGGTTCAAACCAACATATCAGTGTTCTAAGGATTTCTTGGTTACTTGAACTTTATTCAGTGAAACAAACCGTTATGTTACTTCACAGATTATATTGCTCTACTCAAACATTTTGATGCTGTCCTAGGTTTTTCGTTTTGCTAAAATCCCTTTTCTACGTTGACATCTTTACTTAGACAACCGTTCTTGTACTAACAATTTTACTTATTGCGTTTTCGTCGCAGTCAGTGTTAAAAAAAACTCTACAGAACAAAAAAAAACACATTTACGCTTTTCAAATATTTCTCATTGCACATGCCTGCTTCGAAACAGTGATAAGTAGATGTGCATGTTGCATCCATTGTATCTCTGCATTGCATACACCAACAAAAAAAAGGGATTTTTCACTGCAGGCAAAACGCTGTACAGATTAAGTATCGACTAACCCAAATCAATACGTTACATCATATTATCTTACCACTGCTCTATGAAATACTCACCCTTGCTATATTTCAAACCTTCCTTATTTTGCAAGACATTTACCATGTCTATGACGTCGGTACTACCATTGTGATAGAAGCCTTTTGCTCCAATACTGCTCTTCAAGGAATGCGACTCCACTTACGTTGATGTCTAGAAACGTTCATGTCTTACTCACAATAGTGTGACTGTTTATACGTTGCATCTCGGACCACCATCTGAATTATAACTGCGCTAGGCAAAAAAAAAAAAACCCCATGTAATAACTATGTTGGTGTCTAGAAACGTTCATGTCTTACTCACAATAGCGTGACTGTTTATACGCTGCATCTGCGCTAGGCAAAAAAAAAACCCATGTAATAACTATATAGCTTCATCTTGGTTCTTAAGAGACCATATTTCTATAGAGTGTAAATTTCCTAACAGTTATGTACGCAATCAAGACTATGTTATGACTGTGTGTAACCACCATGAAAGCTCATGTTCAGCTTTTCATTAGACAACATCATCTTTCTCGACTTCATGCTGATATCATCTGCTTTGTTTTGTCGTTATAACATGACATATCAGTTGACCCCAAATCGATCAGCTGCAATTCGCTGGGCCAACAAGTTCGTCCCACTCAAAACAGAGCAAACCGAGCGTCACGTCTCGGCCAAACCACTCCACATCCCAGGAGAAAAAGAAGACAAGAAAGGAATCCACTAACTCTCCCTTCCGATCTCGGCGGCGGCGGCGGCATCGCCGAGGTATATGGCCGGCCGGCGAGAGGGCCCCCTGATGCGCGGCGGCGGGGGCGGACAGCCGCTGTCGCGCGGGTCCCGCATTGCGGCGGCGGTGGCCGTCGGCGTCGCGCTCGGCTGCGTCTGCGCGTTCCTCTACCCCGACGGCCTCCTCTCCCGCTCCTCCGACTCTGCCCTCCGTTGGCCTCGCCGGGTAGCCTCTTCCTCCCTTCTTCCTTGCCTTTTCGTTTCATTACGTGGGAGGTGAGAGTCGGGGATTATTGGGGCTTGGGCTGGGTTAGTACTAATTGTTGGTTTTGTGATATCTCTTTGGCTGGAAAGTTTTCCGATGTTGATCCACTTAATGTGAAATCCATTTTTGTTCGTGTACGATTCCTTTTAGACGAATGCAACAATAGCGATGGGCGAATGAACAAATGAATTCTAAGTCAACCAGATGTATGCGTGAGAAACTGAAAACCGAAGAGTTGTAAGGAATCGGGAAGGTGTGCATTTTCCTGGTCCAGACCAATTAAGATCAAACTGCGAAGAACGCTTAAAAGTTGAAAGGATGCAGTGATATGAAGGTAATTGCCTAGAGATAAGCAGAAAACGCAGTCACTCAATTGCTAGGATCATACAACCTTAAACTGGATAAGGAAATGCTCATACAAAGCAAGTAATTTAGCCGTAGTACATCCAAAGAGATGATTATTGTAGTTAAAAAGGCAAGATTTTGTATTTTTGCTCTGTTTCTCTGATTGCTGCTATGCTTTGTGATTACTCAAGAATGCAGCGGGGCTGTTTATTACATCTGGTGAAGTAGTTGGTGGAATGATTGGTCCCTGGTATGCTTGTTAGCGATGTTGGCAGCACATGCTGCTAGATTGTGTTGCAAGAAATGAGCGATGCATGTGGACCTTTCCCCAATCAATACTATGTTTGGCAATCCCTGTAGCGTGTAGCTTATTCTACTATTTCCTTTAGTGACACATCTATTCGTTTTTATCCATTTACGAACTAACAATATTTCAAGCAGTGGTATTCAATTTCGTGGTGCCTATAGCTGTGATGTATAGTCGAGGTACTAGCAGTGGGCTGAATCAAGTAATAATATGATAAAGGAATTAGGCTGAAACAGGAAGACGCATAACTAGTTAGCAATGAGAATTTCAAATTGCAAATAACCCGAGAAGACAGAGAACAGAAGTGTGAATTTCAATTCTAGGTGCTCCCAAGGTTCTTATCCCATTGTCATACACTCATATTCCGCATGTCCATGCCGTAGTCTCAATTCTCACCTTTACTGAGTGAGATAGATAGCATTAAATTTTAAGATTGTTTTTTCTTTTACTTTTGCATTTATCATATTCTAAAATACCATGGGTCCTAATAGTTATCTTTGTCATTCTTGTATTTTCATCAGGGGTCTAAAAGAAATAAAACACCCCTCTGTCAGTCTTGCCATGGACTTCAATTTGGTGGCAAATATTTTATTTTAACAAAATTTTAGTTTCTAAAGGCATTGCCTTGCGGGTCTTACATTAGCAATTTTTAATCTATATTCACCGTTTTCTTATCAAGAGAGTGTTTTGTCTTTGTTGGGTGGTGGTGGTGGTTGCTTTATTCCTAAGTAAATAGGAATTGTATCCTCTGCCGTGCATTAGCAAAGGCAGAGGAGCACAGTATCCTTGCCTTTTCCTCTCCTCAACCATTGGATCCAACACGGACAGATGAGACCTGCTACTACAGTATAGCTACAGTAAATATGCGGAGTCATCTGCTGTCACAGACTCGTTTCACGGCAGAGGATATGCTTCCAAGTAAATAAGGATAATTGCAGCAGGCTACACTTTAGAGCATTTTAGACTTCTACAACCTACATTTTGTGTGACTATTGGGTTTTTAATGTATGTTGTTTCTAAATTATCGCTTTGTATTTCAAAATTATACGACCTGTCATTTCACTTATAAACACGCACTTCCTTTGTTCAAGAATATATGGTGTTTTGGACATCGACACGAAATCTAACATGCAACTTTGATCAATACTAATGATACCATTTTCATATGACCAATACAAATATATATATATATATATATATATATATATATATATATATATATATATATATATATATATATATATATATATATATATTAGTGGTCAAAGTTAAGGAAGTTTGACTGCACATTTTCTAAAACGTCATATATTTATGAATGGTGAGAGTATTATTTAAGATCAACTATTAGCATTTAACATAGTACATAATAAGATAAATCTAAAATGTTGTTGAAGTACAAACAATTGAGCAATGATCACAAATTTAGCATTGGGGAAGCCACTTCAAGTGAATGCCGTAAAGGTAACCAAGGAATCCTGAAACTTCTTGTACTGAGATAGTCGTATAATCATTTCACTGCCAAAAACTTATAAGGTGCAATCATTTATTTGTCTGCTCATTTCACAGCCAAAAACTTATAATGTGCAATCATTTATTTGTCTGCTCGTGGTTTGTATGCAGTGTTACAGAATACTATAGAACCATTTTGTTCAGCATCATGCACATCTATACCAAAAATCAAATGTTTATAACCTTTCTTCATAGCTTATGCATTTACATGTTCCTTGTTGGTCGTTTAATGATTTGATCAGAACATTAGATGCATTTTGCTGAAGAATGTTTTCTTTGCTATCACATACTGTTTTTACAACTAAATTTTCTATCTTTATTCTTTAGGCTGACTCAGTTGCTTGTGAGACATCTGAGGGAGCTGCCAATCTAAAGTCACATTTGGCATTATTGGAGAGAAAAAATGCTGAATTTAGGAAGCAGATAAATGAACTATCAATGAAGCTTCAAATGGCTGGACAAGGAAAAAACGAGCCTCTGTATAAAGCTGGTCCTTTTGGTACTGTGAAGGCTCTTAGAACAAATCCAACAGTTATTCCTGATGAATCCATCAATCCCAGATTGGCCAAGATATTGCAACAGGTTGCTGTAAAGAAAGAACTTATCGTTGCATTGGCAAACTCAAATGTGAAAGAGATGCTTGAAATGTGGTTTACTAACATCAAACGAGTTGGGATTTCAAATTATATAGTTGTTGCATTAGATGACAACATAGAGAACTTCTGCAAGTCCAAAGATGTCCCAGTTTACCGGCGAGATCCTGATGAAGGCGTTGATAACATTGGAAAGACAGGTGGAAACCATGCTGTTTCTGCACTGAAGTTTCGAATATTGAGGGAATTCTTGCAGCTTGGATACGGTGTTCTCCTCTCTGATATTGATATTATTTTCTTCCAAAATCCCTTTGATTATCTTTACAGAGATTCTGATGTAGAGTCCATGAGCGATGGCCACGACAATATGACAGCTTATGGTTTCAATGACGTGTTTGATGAGCCTTCAATGGGCTGGGCGAGATATGCACACACGATGCGTATATGGGTTTATAATTCTGGATTTTTCTTCATAAGACCAACAATTCCTTCAATTGAGCTTTTGGATAGGGTAGCTGGTCGCCTTTCTCGTGAACCCAAATCATGGGACCAAGCAGTTTTCAATGAGGAACTGTTTTCCCCCTCGCATCCTGGTTATGAAGGTCTTCATGCATCCAAAAGAACCATGGATATCTACCTCTTTATGAACAGCAAAGTTCTCTTCAAGACTGTGAGGAAAGATGCTCAACTGCAGAAGTTGAAGCCAGTGATTGTGCATTTGAACTACCATCCTGATAAGTCGGAGCGCATGAAAGCAGTGATTGAGTTTTATGTTAATGGAAAACAAAATGCACTTGAACATTTCCCTGATGGGTCAGAATGATATACTGCAGCTTTTCTAGAGCAGCAAATGACCATTCTTTGTATCTAATCCTCTTGAAACTCTGCGTGGAAGCACATATCATTATTATTTACAAAGAACACATTATCCTTTCGGATCCATTGTGCTTGAGATGTTGACTTTCAGTGAGCATCTAACCTGAAAACTTCTGTAGTTAAAATGTGAACTCAGATATCAGTCTTCATACTGTCGAAGGATTGATTCATGGCATCAAGTAGGGAGGGTCGTTCTGGTCACAGACTCGGTCGTGTTAATAAGCTAGCCAAGCGAATGTAATCTCCTGGTAATGTTCGATTTCTTGAAAGCCAGTGGGCTCATTCGTATGGTTCCATACATCCATGTCCCTGTGAGTCTACGACTTCTGTGGCGCGGCACAACGCGGTCCGTTAAGGCCCGTGAAGTTATCGAGCCGTGTTGTGCCAAACCATACATACCGAGGAGCTAGCCTAGGCACGGCCCGCTAGCATTTCATGTCGTGCCGTGCTGGCCTGGGCACGGTTAGCCCGACGGGCTGAGGCCGGCCCACTTACTCCGTTTAGACTTGAAAATTAAAAAAAAATGTAGAATTTAAAAATACATATGAAATTTATAAAAAAAAAGACAATCATATTGAAAAATATAATAAAGAGATTTATTAATGTTTAAATGACTGTCTCGTTAAAACCTTTGCTAAGTAAAAATTCAATATGAGAAAACTTTGGCAAAGAAAAAAAAATACAACCTATAGCTCTACATACATCATTGTTCTAAGTATTATTGTCTAAGTATAGATTTTCGAAAACCTCCGACAACTTTGGATTTTTCAAGGAGTGTTGTGTTCATGAATCAGCGTGTTCCTAGTCCTTCACAGTTAGAAGTATCTCCACCATCTCACCCGTGAGATGTTTCTCTCCTCCAATATTCTTCCAGAAAGACTGAAAGCAGACTCGGAGGAAACCGTCGAGACAGGAGACAGGAATAGTTAACACATCACGTACAAGTATGGATAAACACGAGATATGTTAACTTATGGCTATGCCACCATTGCAAATTTTGAATCCTTCTGAGTTGAAATCCAACGTATCGTTGTCCAGATAGGTGGATAGTTCCACACTCATTGGGTGGGAGGTTGGTCTTGGTTAAGAAGGTGTCATTGTAGAAGAAGAAGACTTGAACCTAAAGGAAGTGCCTGCACCCAAATCTTGCCCCATAGATTTGTCTTGTTACTTGAGGTGGATGCTAGTGGAGATCGTTGCAAGCGGACTTCCTGGAACTTATTTTCATACCTTTGGAAAACATCATGTAATTGAGAACGAACATCTGCAAAATAGTTATAATAATCTAGCCCTGTAGCATTATTACAAGATCAAGAACATTAGCAAATCCTTGAATTTTAGCTATAGGATCTAAAATAAATGCAAATGTGAAAGAACCCGAACACTTAAATTAATATAAACAGTAATAAGAAATAGTAATAGGCAGTAAATTACAAACTAATATTGAACACATCACAAAACAGTAAATACAAGAGTTCATCAACAGATTTTTTAATGTGGCTTCTTTCAGCAAAAATAAAACAATAATACAAACTCGGAATTAATTACAAGAATTCTTTACATCAAGGCAAAAATAAAAATTACAACTTTGAGTACATTACATAAGGAATTCTTGCATGCTTGGTAGCTTCAAAGCGTTGCATCTTCTTTTCCAGCAAGTAGAGCCCTTTCCCCGCCAACCCAAAAACCTGACACCACTCCATTCCAATTGTTAGCAAAAGCCAAAAGACTGAAAGTAAACCGAAACAAATAAAATGGAGTAGAGAAAAGAAAGGATGCCATCAGAAAACGTGGAGCTCATCGAGGTTCCCAAACTGTCCAGAGCCAGTCGGCATCCTCTCACTAAGGTGGGTTTCATCATTTGGCAGTTACAAAAATCCAAACGCCCACTTTTCCGACTTACCTCAACCACAGAGAATCCTGACAAACAGTGCCCTATGGACCATTGGTTCATGCCATTTACCCAACAAAACAGCCCCCACTGAGAGAGGTGAGGATAAGGTGAGAGCAAACTTGGCAAGGCACAAGAGGGAGCAGCGCAACCAAGCCACAGCCGAAGCACGAATAAAAAGGCCCCTCACTCATAGCCAAACCACATTGCATTCCTCAACAAATAGCCGCAACCACAGCAAGAAACCGAGAGCCAGCACACTGCCGTCCCCAGGGCAAAAGCAAGCAAACAAGCCGAAGCAGCTCCATCAGCCCACATAGCCCTCACACAAAGGGAAGTCAAGGGAGAAAGGAAGCAGGAGGCAAGAGATGAGGAGGTAGAGGACGACAACCGGTTGAACGACCCAGGGCCGCCAGTGGATGACCATAGCAACCATTGGACTGACCAAGCCTCCAGCAAACCCGCTAATCCTCGACCAACCGGCCGTCGGGTAAGCCCACATGTTAACCATTCCCATATCTCTTAGCATCACATACAACACTTGCACTGCACACAGCCACAACCGACAAGGCAAGGTGACCAGGAGAAAGGCACACCATGCCTCAGTCGGAGTTGATACCATACTGCCAGTGGCAAGCCCGCTAGAGCCATCGAGCGCCCTCAGGAGTGGGGATGAGCTCCCCAGTGCAAACACCCACCTCGAGTACCGTTACGACAACCCTAGCTAGCTACCCAAGCATGCATGATAAAACTAGAACAAGAATCTAAACTAAAATGTGACAACGTACAAAAAGGGGAAAAAGGAAGTAATTCGGGTTAAGGACTAAGGCCGAAGCCAAGGAACCATGCTCAGTATACCACCAAAAACCACAGAAGCCTCAAGCAACCACCAGGCAACACTATGCCAAGGGAACCAAGTCCACAAGCCATAGCCACCATGCATCACCATCACCAAAATTCCCCAGAACCCCCACATAAGCCACCAGCCACCACCATGTACCACCATATGTAGGAAACAAAGCCATCACCAAAACCACAACCCACCACCATGCCAAGAACACCCACACTAGCATCACAAGCCACCTCCATGCCATCACCGAAACCACCACCAAAGCCGAAAGAAGCAAATTAGGCATTCTTGAACTTCGTGCCATTGTCACTACGAATTGCTCTCAAAGCACCGGGGAGTTCAGAAGCCAAGCGAAGAACAAAATCATGAAAATGATCAAAAGCTTCATCCTTCGAAGCAAGAAAGAACACCCAAGAGTATCTCGAAAAATCATCGACTATGATAAGAATATACCATTTGCCACCGACTGACCAAACCCTAGCAGGACCAACAGTATCCATGTGAAGCAACTGTCCCGGTCCGTCAGTCATGACCATAGTCAATGAAGGGTGTGAGGCGGCAACTTGCTTGCCATGCCCACAGGGCGCACATACGGCATCCTTGACGGCTTTGAGTTTGGGCAAACCTCTCATGAGATCAAGGCTGCTAACTTGCGTCAGATGATCAAAACCAATGTGCCCCAAACGTCGGTGCCAAAGCCAGAACTCAGAAGAAGATGCAATTAAACATTTGAGAGATCCAGCGAGAGATTCGGAAAAGTCAGTTCCAAAGATCCTACCAACTCTAGAAATCCCCAAAACAAGCTCACCAGCTGAATCAAGCACACGACAAGTATTTTTCTTAAATCTAGTATCATAGCCATCATCAAGAAGCTGCGAGACAGAAAGCAAGTTGTACCTTAGCTTGTCCATAAGAGCGACGTCCTTCAGGATGAATTTCTCATTCACCCTGATCGATCCCGTTCGTTCAATCCGCCCTTGTGTATCATCTCCAAAGGTGATGAAGTCATCACTCGTCGACCGCGTGAAGGAGGTGAACCATTTTGAATCTCCAGTCATGTGACGTGAACAGCCGGAGTCGATGAACCACGTGTTCTTTCCCCTTCCACGGTGATCCTGAAAATCAAGGCACAAAAAATCGATGTGTCTCAATACTAGGGTTAGTTAAACATGACTTGGGAACCCAGTACTGAGACACACATCTGCGAGTAGTATACAAAGCAGAATTGTTATAATTGATCCTACTTGAGGTTCTATCATGAGCAATGGTCACACGAACATGAGATACATCCTGTCTAGGAACATGATGATGATGAGCATGTGAAATAAATCCTAGACCAGGTTTCTTCTTTTCTAAATGACCATGCCTCATAAAAGCTCTAGGTTGATGAGATGAGATTCTAGTAAGATTTTTCCTAACATTTTTCAACCTACACCAACAAAACTCAAGCAAATGCCTATCCTTCTTGCAATAGGTGCAATGGTATTTGATACCACTAGGAGAAGCACGTTTTGGCTCAAAAGATGGTCGGGCAAAACCTGCAGATTTGAAAATGGTTTTTGCAGGTTGGGTTTTGAACTCAACTAAGACATTTTCCAAGACTTGAATGACATTTGGCTTGGACTTATCTTAGGCAAAGTTGTATCCTAACCCTTGCTTCTTATAAGGAGTTTTGGACTTGTCGAGAATCATGTTTAATTGTTTCTCACCCTAAGAGAATTTTTCTAATGTATCTTTAAGATAATCATTCTCTTTTCCAAGATTAATACATGATTCACAAGTTTTGGCCTTAATGGATATAGCATGCTTCTCCTTATGAATAGCAACTTCAAGCTTAAGGGCTTCACATGAAGCATAGGTAGCGAAATTAATTCTATCCTTAAGCTTGGCATACTTAGCTCTAACGGCTTCTACTATGTCTTTTACTTCATGTTCACGTTCTAAGCAGAAAGAGCAAGTGTTAGACTCAACTTTACCAGAAGCGACCAACTTGCTAGACTCTAAGCATTTTTCACATGGAGCAGATTTAACATCAATTAACTCAGTCCTAGCATTTTCCAGTTGGTGCAAGGCAACATCATGAGCAGTTTACAGTTTAGCAAGTTCAGAGTGTAAAGCATGGCAGGATGAACATTCATCAGCATCAAGACTCTAAGCATTCACAAGTTCTAATGTCAGATTATCCACTTGTGACTCTAAGTCCTTATTCCTAGCCATGGTGAACTCTAAAGCCTTATCTTGACTAAGCAGTTGCTCAAAGATGGTATCGCATATAGCAGAGAGAACTTCGTAGGAAGGAGGTACCTCATCGTTGTCGACGGAGTCGGCCATGAAGCACATGCTAGTGAAGTCCTTTGTCTTCCCTTTTTTCTTGTCTTGAGGGAGCTCCTCCTTCTTGTTCTCCTCGCTCCCGGAGTCCACATCGCTCACGGATTGCTCTCCAAAAGCGGCAAGAACTCGGTGAGCGACCTTCATGAGCTTGGCAGCATCATACCATGACTTGTTGCCTTGAGGCTTCCTCCAAGCTGGTTTTTCCTCCTTGTGGTTGCTCTTCCCTTTCAGCTTGGGGCAGTTTGCCCGAATGTGATAGAGCTCTCCACACTCGTAGCATGTCACGGGACCACCTCTCTTCTTGTTTCTCACATTGTTATATGCCCGTGTGAATTTTTTAGCTAGGAGGGCTAACTCAGTCTCAGGGATACTCTCAAGCTCCTCTTCATGAATTGCAGATAAACATACAAGAGAGAATCCAGAAGAAGATTCAGAAGAACCATCAGAAGTTCTCTTGAGAGGGTCAGCGACCAAAGCCATATTCTCTTTCTTGGGATGATCAACCCTCTTGATCTCATGCGTCTTGAGCTTACTATAGAGCAGCTCCAAAGTAAGATCAAAGAGGTTGATATTTTCCTCAATGGCAGTAGCCTTCATCTCCCAACTCGTTGGTGTTGATTGCAGCCAAGAGGTGGGTGGCATTCTCAGACTGAGAATACTCGATGTCAACTGCTCTCATCTGATTAATCACCTTGTTAAAGCAACTGAATACATCATTGATGCTCTCTCCATGACGCATTTCAAACTTGTTGTATTTACGCTTATAGACCGTCTGGCGTACTTGCTTGCTTTGGGACGAACCGTCATGGTAGGTTTTGAGGGTGTGCCAAATCTCGTGCACATTCTCAAGATTGCAAATCCTATCATACTTTTGTCTACCAAGCCCAGCATATAGGAGATTCTTTGCCTTATAGTTGTTAGCTAAGAGGGCTGCTGAAGCCAGCGTAGAAACCTCGGGTAAAACGAGCGAGGCTCGAACAACCTCCCATATGGCTGGTCCTTCGCTCTGAAGGAAGACACGTATGCAATTCTTCCAATAGGCATAGTCGAGCCCATCGAAGATATGTGGCTTGGTGGAGTACTTCTCCATCGTCAAGTTCAGTGACCGGTTAAGATGAAGATTGAACTAACCGGGCTCTGATACCACCTGTTGGTCTGAAACGGCGACTAGAAGGGGGTAAATAGAAGCACTATCTCTTTTTCGCTTTGATCGGATTCAATAAGATCTTGACTCCAATAGTTATGAGAGCTATGAAGATCGATAGATAAGGGTAGCGCAAGACTAGAACTGAATTCAATTTAAATCCCCAAAAGAAACAGCCAAAAATACAAAAGACACCAAAATCGGTACTACCGCAATGTAACCAGCGGTACTACCTATAATCGGTACTACCGCAGTGTACAGAGCGGTACTACCGCATGAACAGTAAAATCAGACAGTGAATAGGAAAATCAGCTTGAAAACGAAATAAAAAATTGGCATAACTTTTGATCCGTAACTCCAAACTTCATGAAACTTGAAACATACCCTCTCTAGGATGTCAGGAACCTATTCCAACCAAATATTGTGAAGATTATTGCCAAAATTCCAATCTTTTTCCGTTTGAGTGAAGGTTGCTTCAAAACCGAGTTTGAAACCTAAATATGATCTAAAACTTGCTCATGGGTCAAGGATGATCAAGATGATCTTAGATGCATTTCCACATGTCACAGAATGCAAGATCACCACAAGAACTCAAAGGAAAACCAACGAATCATCAAAAGCCCAAAATCACCAAAAAAGTGAGAGCAAGAACAACGAGAGAGTCATCTTGAGGAATCTTGCTTGGATTGATTTAAGATTGATATTGGTTTACAGCTACTCCATCAAGGAGGACAAAACTCAATACATGAGCACACAATCAACCCAACTCTCCTAGAACCCTAACCTCTCCACTATTCTCTCCTAACCCTAAAACACAAAACTAGGGTTTTAGATATGAAGGTTGAAGGAGGTGCTGGCCAGCACCATCCCCTATTTATAGTGGAGGCTAGCTTCTAGAAGGCAAACCCTAATGGGCACCCGTTAAGCTCACACACAGACGGGTTTTTACTTACGCACGTATTTTAAAGCACCGTCTTCATCTCCTCTTGACCTAAACCGCTTCTCCTTGCGCCGCGGGTTAGCAAAAGGTCACCAAGGCGGTATTTAGGTGAAGTTACCAAAATACCCCTTCTCGATCCTTTTTCAAAGACCGAGTCCAATCTTCGTGAAGCACTCCTATGCTTCGCCACGTGTAGGTTGATCAACGGCTCTCTTCATGTCAGCAAGTCTCTCCTATCCGGCTCCCACAAAACCACCATGGCAACTGCACCAACCCCCGCGCCGCTTGATCCAACCCGTCGCACCGAACTGCCCGTTCGATCATTCTTGTCCATTTTGCGTCATGCTTGAGTCCATTGACCTCACCCGGCATCCTCGATCTTTCTGAACCTCAGCTCTCAAGCGTAGTCCCGATCATCCTCGTCGTTGACCATCGTTGACCTCCAAGCAACATGCATAACAATAGACCAAGAAATCGTTTCTAGAAACAAGTTCTTCGCAACTTGACCCACGTTAGTCAAAACATGCATCATGCAACGCATATGCACTGAAACCCATGAACTTGACCTAATGAAAAACCATTTCACCAAGTCGGCAAATATTCAGAACACAATCGGTACTACCGTCATGTAATCACCGGTACTACCACACTGCGGTAGTACCACTCCAATAACTGTGGTCATACCGATTCTCACAGAAGACCAAAAATCCAAGAAAACACGTTCTCTGGAAAATCCATGCCGCCAACTAAAAGCCGGTATTACCACACTGTGGTACTACCGCTCTACTAGGGATGGCAATGGGGCCCTATTCCCTATTCCCCGATGGGGAATTCACCTATTAGGGGGCGGGTTTGGGACTACTTCATTCCCCACGGGGATATTAATATGAAAAAATATTCCCCATCGGGTTTGGCGGGGACGGGGCTATTCCCCTGTTCCCCATCCCCGTTACCCGATGGCCCCCCGATAACACAGTGCATAGCCCGGCCCAACCGAGTGCATCCTATTCCCTAAGCTGTGCTGCACGCTGCATAACCCTAATCCCCATTTCCCATCCACTCTCAGTCCCAGCCGCCGCCCCATCCAGTCCCAGCTCCCGACGCCTCAGTGCCCTAACTCCCCAAGGACTCGCCTCATGACGCCTCATCCGCCTCGGCCTCGCTTGCCGATGCATCCGCCTCCACCGATCCCGCCTCCGTCGATGCATTCACTTGGACTCTGTTAGATGCCTAGCAATTCTACCACTCCAATGATGTATGGTTACTGCTTGCTAGTATGTTCTTTATCGTGTTAGTTGTCTAAGTGTTGCTGCGCAGTATGTAGAAATGCTCTCATGTTTTCCAGCAATGTTGTTCCTGCTCTCGTGCTTCCAGTGTTTGTATGAGTGTATCCATGAATCCATAGCTTGAGAAATTTCTCTTTGCTACAGCCGAAATCCAGAAATTGCAGTACCGACGACGGGGATGGGGCCCCGATAACCCGACGGGGACGGGGAACGGGGAAGAATAGTACCCGACGACGGGGATGGGGATGGGGATAGGGATTTTTTCTTGTCACGGGGATGGGGATGGTCCACCACTCCCCGACGGGGAATGGCCCTGTTGCCATCCCTATGCTCTACCATTGCGATCATACCGCACGTTACTTGCCGGTACTACCAAAAATCATGACTTTGCTGAAAACAGAAGATTCAACAAACTTTAAGAACCACTGCCACTTGTTTCATCATCCTAAGATCGTGAGCATATCCCCATGATATCCACATCCTCGTCCCTGAGCAGGTGCAGGTCGAGGCGCAGCCTCTTGATGGCGCGGTCGTCGAGGCCACCCGCACCCTTCTGTACATGCAATCGTGGACGGCGAGGTGCCTCACCTGCGTGTGCTCGATCTCCAACACATTACCCAAACCGATGTCGGACTGGTACAAGTCGAGTGCCTCGAGCACGCGGCAATGATCGAGGAGGCCAATAACGCCGCCGCGTGGAATCGCAATTTGACCGGAGAGCTCGCAACGGAAGTTAACAGTTGGGGCGCGGCCAGGAGCCGCGTCAGCCGCCGCGCTTGCCGCTTGCTTGGCCCTGCAGTGACGCCAGATCCGGTGGCCCTGCAGTGACGCCAGATCCGGAGGCCCTGACCACGAGCTCCAGCCCCGCTGGGCGTGACCTCGCCGCGGTCGACAGTGCCGTTGACGCTCTTGATGACGTGGTGGGCGGTGTAGTCCTCATCCCTGAGTAGGTACAGGTCGAGGCGCAACCTCTTGATGGCGCGGTCGCCGCCCGGCAAGAGGCTCTCCACGGCGCCGGTGACGCCCGCCATGGCCCGATTCGTACTCTCGTGCCCCGCGTGGAGATCGGGCGGTGCAAACGCGCGGACGTCGATGTCGAGCAGCGGAGCGAGCGGTGGTGCCGCCACCGCCTCGACAGAACGGCGGTCCTCCTGGCCACGTGGAGGCCGAGGTTGCCCAGCTGCGGCGTACCAAGACAAAAATAGAGGGTGTGTTGGGGAGAGGTCGTCCCTTCGTTCAAAATTTTCAAACTCGAGCCTTGATTTCTGGTCCAAAAATTAATTTCTTATTCTCAAAATGAATTAAATGGTAAATTTTATTTAAAAAAGAATTAAAATAATAGTATTTTATTAGAAAACAAACTTTTTGGGCTTAGGCCGGGCCATTTAAGGTCGGGCTTTTCTAGGTTCGGCCCACCGTTTGGACAAGTCTACTCTCGACAGCACGGGGGACGCTGTGGGATGACACCTCTAGTTTCGGACCTAGCCACCGTCCACATGCTCAGTAGAGATGACGTCGTTAAGTGGACTCGGCGTAGGTAGCCCCATCTGACAGGAGAATACGGTTTTGCCCTCAAGATAGTAGTAGGACTAGGGTTAATTATGTAACTTTATTTCCCCTCCCATCTCATCCTATAAATACGACATCATGTAACATGAGGGAGGTGGGGGGGGGGGGTCATTTGTACATCATTTCACTCCTGAGCAATACAACTTGGGTGGTTCATTTGCCTTGCTTGCGTTTTGCTCCATACCTACATATTCCCGGTGGTCAACGTAGCCAATCGGGGGTGTCTACAATGTCTAGATCTGTATCTACGACACACGATGTTAGTGAGACAAAGTTATCATGTGGTGAGGTAGTAAACACACATTTTAATATCATGTGCAATCAAATTTGATATATAAATTACGAGGAACAAAATTAAAATAGAAAATACATTAAATATAGTATCTTAATCATGAATAGTGTGTTTCAAAATAATAATAAAAATACACAGGTAGCAATCTTAAGAATAAAATTAACTAGATTTGTGATGCAAATAATGATAGAGGTAGTTGAAGGGTACCAATGGTCCGGCGAGCAGATCAGCCCGTGCTTCAGTCCTCTCGTGCTCCTGTGATGGATCCGCCACTGTTGCCTAGGATGGAGATCAGGATGTCATCGGGCAGCGCACTCAGACGGTCGCCGGCACCGAAGTCTTGGCCACACGACTCCAACAGAAGTGTGGAATTTCACCGGCAAACCAAGTCAGTTTGTGGGTTGTGCGGCAAAGGCCCGAGCAATACTGGCCATGAAGCCTCGTGATAGTTGGGCTAATTTGGCTCAGGTGGGTTCGCCAAGCGGGCTTGGCCGTGCGAGGCTGGGTGAAAATTTCCGCGGAACGCCGTCAAAGTGGCACGAAAACAACACGGACAAGCACCAATCTCTCGTGGAGAAATAATATGTACTTTCGGTTCGTCTGCCGGCATGGGTTAGTGGCCCGTGGGACCTGTTCCGCTGCAGGCGTACGGGGTACGTACGTCGCATCGCTGCCAGCGTCGGCACTCGACACGGCTGTAAACATTCCCGATTCATCTCGTGTCATCTGGGATTAGTGTTGCTGGACTTGTCCAAAGAGTCCAACTAATCGCCCGTACGTACATATGCTACCACTCTTCTAATTCAACGTCGATCTCAACGTTTTGCGTTGGTCACCCCACAAATTGCCATAGTTATTATTGGTGGACACCGGCCAACCACACCCTAGGTTATAAATCTTTGTTATATCAAAAACATTATTCGGGGGACGCCCGCGTCTGCAGGAGGCTCATCGTTCTATTTCCAACGGGCTTAAATCAACTGCACCTAGATCAGATCGTGATAGAACATGACTCAAACTGTCCAATCGATCGACGTTAAGTTACACAAAACTCCTCAAGACATTCATTAAACCCTCACTATTGGAGTGGACACAGCCCAAATTTTGGTACGGCGCCGCTCAAGGCTTTATCACTGGGCCTAGATCTCCTCCGTGCATGCATTCCATCAGATCAGCAGCATGCATGTGATCCTCCTTATCTGCCGTAGCCTGATTGCGCCGCGGTGTTTGCGCTGCGAGCGTGCCAACAACTCAAATCAAATCATCCAGACCGTACCAGTGGCCACGCGAAGGATGGGGGCAGCCCGGCCCGAGCTTGCCGGGATCGGCGGGTCAAGTGGTCGCTGCCGAGGCGCCAGTGCGGGGGGCAGCGACGGCTCGCTTTGCACTGTGCCCGCTTCCTTGCCGGCGTTAAACCGGTCTCTCGCTGGCATCATTACGGCTCCTTCCGCCCTGCACGGCACATGCGCCAGCGGGACCTCGCGAGAGGTGCGTCCATCAAATCTTGTCAACCATATATAGTTGACAAGGACCATGCATGCATGGCCTCGCGTACCTACCTCCGCTAACTCCCGCGATCGATCGATCTCATAGTGGCACAAACCGTATTCATGCATGAGTCAATGGTAGTGTATATGTGTTACATGTTTCTTCTGATACGTACTTCTTTAGAATCTTGAGCTTCACAACTAGCTAGGGGTGCAGAAAGGGCTCGGTAGAGCACCAATTCCAACTGGCGCACCCTTGGGACCCTCGCCAGTGCCATCGCCGTAGGAGGCCTTGCACAACGGATCAGATATATCATCATTGGTACCGGCTACATTTTCGTCCACCGTCCGCCACTATACACGTACAGTTAGAATTACTAGTCTCATAATTTGTTTATAAAACCCTTTAATTCAAGGTACAAATGCAGTAGTTGAAGACTTGAAGTGCAAATGTTTAGCAACAACCGCATGCGTACAAGCCTGCACATATGAGCGACCGATCGATAGCAGTGCGATCGTGCGTTCTGTCGTTTGAAGTCGTCTACATCGATCGATCCACTCGTGCTAAACGGTCGGCAATGGACTCGGACAAACGCACTCGGCCACTGGATGTGCGTCGTCGACTAGCTCGATCGATCGTACGTGTGACTCAACCGTGTGCTCGCCGCATGGGCCCGGGTGTCAAACGCTGCAGCCTGCAGCTCGGGCGGAAGCATGGCTTCCCGGTGGGCGAGCACGTGAATACGCTGATTAGGAGGGGTCCTTGGCTACACGCGAGTTTTATCGAGCAAAAATGACAACGCGGCGTGGCGTCACGTACGTACGGCCCTCCGGTTTGTGCGTTAATCGGCGGCAGATCTGCCTCGTTTTGGCCCAATCCCTCCAAACAACGCGCCAGGCCCCACCGGTGGCTTGACTTTTCATACCATTTTTATGCCATCTAATTTGTTGCATCCATGAATATGCATGCTGATGAATTTACCGTGGAAGCTGATGATAAAGATTGTCTGCGAGCTAAGTGTCGATCCGCATGTGCAGCACATGCACGTGCGTCGTAAGCAAGAGTCAGTGTCTGCCTCGTTGGACATGTCTTGTGGTCATTCGCCGCTACGTTCGAACAAGGCACGACAAACTGCCTCACAGTTTACACTCACAGTGCCATTATTTCCATCGAAAATCAGAGAACCAGGAAAAACGGAAACCATCAATTTCGACGCCACAAATCGCCATCGCCATTCCTTCATCATACGGTTGAAAATCACTCTTCATCGTGGATATATCCAAGCAATCAGAATTATTCATCGTGGCATCCATGTGCTCGGCACGGGGGTACACTACACGCATATAGCCCTGATATACACCTTCAGACGTGACGTCCTTTGTGTACTTAACAGTTGAAATTCTCGATTGAACTTTGAAAAGGAAAGGGGCACGCACGACATGTCAGTGGCGCAAGTAGTTAGCTGCTTTTGCATGGAATCATTCTGCAGGCCGGGGGGCAATGCGTATGCGCTACTTTTGTACAGTGCCCTCTCTCCATGCATGCTTGCTTTCCTGCCCTTGCATGATTCGACCACAAGCAAGTACTACTCCTTTGGGGATGTGCATGGATGTGATCTCCCTCCATTTTCACATGCCACAATGGACTCATTGAGTAGTGAGGGTGAATGAATGAACGATGCATGTAATGTAAGTACACTAGCATGTGTATCCTACTAGTGATAAGCTATACCTTAATACTACACTTGAAAGTACGTACTGGTTGTTGTTACTAGTTGCATTTTTCCTAGGCGTGCTAGCTGGCTAGCCCCATGGCGATGGAACGGATGCGTGATGTGCAGTGCCGGGGACAAGCTGCCAATGTCGCGCATTGCATGTATTTTCGTGCCTGGATGGTTGTTGTCGGTCTTTCTTAGGTCAGTCTGAGTAAGTTGCCTGACAAAAAGGCCTCGCATGCATGCATGCACCACACTCTCGATCAGCTTTTGAAGGCGATCACTCAACTGGGCCATGAAATGCGTGACCATGATCGAGCGTACAAAAAAGCTTGCTTTCTCAAGCACACAAGCTAAATCGCCTCGTTCATCGACCTAATTAAAGCGGTCTTTTCGATCGCGCTGCTAGTGATGCGTGCATGGCCGCAATTGCATCATTATGGAACAAAGACGTACTACTACTCCGTATACTCCATTATCTGAACCCATTTGGCATCGATCGATCTGCATGCTGATCGAGTACTATATAAGTGCTCATGGTCACTGGAGAATGCAGACAATGGTGGCAAGATCAAGAAGCACGGCTTGGCTGCTTGCACTGTCTCGGATCCGTCGTTTAGACGTAGGTATGGAAGAACTACAAGTACATGCACGATGCTTGTCATCACTGGCTTGAGAACGTTATTCCCAAAGGGAATGTACGTAGCATATATAAATATGCAGCGATACAGCTTCGTTCTAAGCAACCTAGCGAGCACGGAGAGGGGAGTGATTGTTTTCTTCTCACGCGCTACCTGGAACACTACCGTCAAGAAAAGGAATTGACCGGGAGAGAACATATAACCAGTTCGACCTCTTGTTTTTTTTTTGGAAGGAAAACCGGCAGTAGAGTTGCCCGTTTATATTAATAGAGAAAGATGAAATAGTACAGAGGAACGAAAAAACAAAAGGAGCCTAAATTACAGAAGTGTAAAAGAACAGTCACATGCTGAGAGTGGGATTTGAACCCGACCTCTTGTTAATTGATCTAACTGAAAAACATAGTAGAATGTGCATGTCCAACCTGCACACCGGCATGTAGGATAAGAAAGGATGCGCATCAATCACACATGCAACTGTACAGGGAAGAAGAAACTAGTATTAACCCCATGCCCTAAAAGAAGGCCTGTGAAAAGTGCTTGTTGGGGCAGAAAAAGAGGGGTCATGTCTCTCCATGCCCACGCCTTCCCCCCACCCCCTAAAAAGGAGCTCCCACTTTTGGTCCAAGACCCAGCTTGTGCTTGGTCATTCCACCTTGACTCAACACCAAGGAGCCAGCAGCCAGATCTCCTGGCTCCTGCTAGACTGCTAGTGGGGATAGGGCCCTTTATCAAGCCTCAAAAAGCAATGCCCACTCTCTCTTATTGCTTTCATAAAATGCAACATCAAGTGCCATCTGCTGATCTGACTTGACTACATATATATTCTTAGTACAGCCTAGTGAAGTTAATGGAATGGAAGTTTTGCCAAGAGAAAGAATTAATCGTAGTATTACATGCTGATACTTTAGCTTGGAAAACTACTCTCCAAACTTGTGCAACCATCTCCTGCATTTGCGCTCGCTGAACTCTTTTGTGTAAAGAGCTAGCAGTCATCAGCCATGCATGCCCATGTACATGTAGCGCAGAGACGATGTTCAGATAAAGCCTTATATAGAGGTATCGCATTCGCAATTTCCCATCGATTCCGTTCAAATAGACAAATCAGCTTGATGCTTAGAGACAGTTATCGTATCTCACACATCATGTACACATCATATGAAGATAGTCATCTTTCAGTATCTTCGTGAACTTGGCTTGCTCGTCCAATCTCTGCTTGAATTCCTGGTGAGGCTCCTTTACTTTTTATTTTTTTTGTTGAGTAAACGACATGAATGCCGTTATTGTATTAAAGAGAGTAAAAAGTCATAAACACAAAGGAAACATAAAACAAACAAGAAAAAGAGAAAAAAAAGGAAAAAGGTGTTCATCCCATAGGATACTCAATCAAAAGGACCGACACCCCTCAGGGTATGTCGAACCTCTGGTGTGAGTATCTGTCGGGCACGCTCGCTTATGTCGGCCCTCTGGTAAGAATATCCTCCCCGCTTGGTAGGTAGATCTGTAACTTGGTGGCCCCATTTTGCTTCCACGCCCAGGCTTCTTCTTTGGTTACAGAAAGTAACCCTATTGGTGTCTCTCTGAGATGTTGAAATATCCGTCTATTTCTTTCATTCCAAATGTGCCAGAGGATAAGAATTATCAACGAGGCTTGGCCTCTTCTACAGATTCTATGCCCAGAATGGAAGATGTCAGTACGTCCACCAATCTACCATTTGAAGTCGCGGTGTCCAAAGAGAGGGATTTAGGTTGGCTTGCTGCACCCAAGCAACCACTAGAGACCAAAACTGCCTGGCAAAAGGGCACTCAACAAACAGATGCATAACCGTTTCTGGGTAGTTTGTGCATAGAGGACACCAGTTATCATTTTGCATATGACGGCGGGTTAGGATGTCTGACATCGGTAGACGATGTTGGATGAGAATCCAAGCAAAAATTTTGCACTTTTGTGGTGCCGAGATGTTCCAAATTAGTTTTTGGAATGGAGCCTCCACCATCCCCAAGAATTGTACATCATAGGCCGATTTGGCTGAGTAGTCTCCTGATGCTGTCCACTTCCAAATTATATTGTCGCTATTCTGAGATAGCGTGGCCTGGCGAGTCATGGAGTGAATTTTGACAAAATCCAACAGTAGATGTATGGTAATTCGTTTCCTCAGGTCAGCTACCCATTTTTCTTCATCCATTGCGTCCTGCACCGTTCGATTCTTCCTTGCCGCAATGCGAAATAAACCCAGAGCCAAATCTCTGAGTGGCCTATTACCTAGCCACTTATCCTTCCAAAAATTTGTCTTATCCCCATTGCCAATGTTTATCGTTGTGGATGCCTAGAATAAAGCCTGGCCAGTCTCAGTTATCAGCAATGGCATCCCATTCATTGCTTTTCCGACGCCTTCTATTGATACCAAAGCCAACGGAGGTGAAGTGCATGACCAAATGGCTCTAGGGCCAACACCCCTAGCCTGTCGAACTTTTTAGGTCGACACACCCTGCTCCAATTTACCCAACATTTCCTACCAAAACAAGTGTCCTCCCCAGTCCAAAACCAAGCTCTTCACCGCTTGTCTATTTGCTTTATGACCCAGGCCAGGAGCTCTGTCGCTGTTTGGTGATATGTTGGTATTGATGAGATGACCGCATTTAGGACCACTAGCCTCCCTGCTCTGGACAGCATGTTCTTCTTATATCCACTTAATCTAGCTTGTACCTTGTCCAAAAGAGGTTGGAACTAAATCTTCCCTGGTTTGCGGCGAGATAGAGGAAGGCCAAGGTAGTTGCACGGCAACTGCAAACGAGTAGCCAGAAAGTTTTCTAAAATATCATCTAGATGAAGTGATTGACATTGAATTGATATGAGAGCGCTTTTGGGGATATTTTTTATTAACCCGGTTACCTCTCTAAAAATCCGCAAGATCTCTTTCAGGCTATCGACGTCGTCCTTTGTTGGGGACAAGAAGATCATTGCATTGTAAGCGTACATAGATAGTCTCGCTTTCACTGATCTTTCGTCAAGCGGCGCTAACCATCCATGTTGATCCGCCCTTTCCAAAATACAGTGCAGAGCGTCAATGCTGGGATGAATAAATAAGGTGACAGACAGTTCCCTTGCCGCACCCTGCACTGTTGCCTTATGTTTGGTCCCTGCAAGCTATTAAGTATAATCTTCGAGGTTGACGTGCCAAGCAACATCCCAATCCATACCCTCCATCGGCTGCCAAACCCCCTGCAATGCAACATGTCTAACATATATGGCCAAGAAATGGAGTCAAAAGCCTTTGCAATATTCAATTTTAACAAGAGCATTGGGGTCCTAGACCAATGATAGCTCCTAGCAATGTTTTACACGTAAAGGAAGTTGTCCTGAATAGTCCATCTTTTTATGAACACGCTTTGGCTTGCGGAGACTAGACCATCCATGTATTTCGAAAGGTTGATGGAGAGCACCTCCAATAAGATCTTCACAAAGCTATGAATGAGGCTAATCGGGCTCCTTTACTTATTGAAGGAGTTGGACACAGGTTGCTTTCTAACTATCAATAATTGCATGCTTTATGGCGACAAGGTTGTGAAAGTGAAGTTCTCAACGTATAACAGGGTCAGTATAGTTTATGAGTTCTCTTGTAGAGTTGTAGTACAGTATATATGACCCAAAAGAAGAGAAATCTCCACTGGAAAAGCTTACCCTTTTTTTCTTCTTGAATGAAACCAAAAGCATGCATTCCCGACTATTACAAAGGCTGCAAAAGGACCGCCAATATCATGATTTGTTCAGAATTGGATTGAAAATTCGCTCAGCTTATGGCCCATTTTGACCCACATATAAGAAAGCGAACACTTTCTGATGTGTCGAGCAGATGGTACTCCACGGCTCCACGCACTTCTGTAAATCAAGGACGTTCCCATCACGCCCTCCATCCTTCCTAATTTAAAAAACTTTCAACCTGATTAATTAGAAAAGACTTCGATAACTTATATATATAGTGCAAACTGATACCGAGGCGCTACCACGAAGACTCACGGTATGGAACTTTGGATGATATTTGAATGGATAAGATTTTATTAGACTTGATCATTTTGCAAATAACACCTTATGGATTGAAAATTCATATACGCTCGTATCCCACCGCCACCTCAAATATATTTACATCTCATTGACCCAAATCTCATCCAACGGTCCACATGCGAGTTTGCGTGATAATACTTAGACAGCTAGTAATGCACTAGTTACTTGTAACATCCTAGCTAGGTCCAAAATTCGCTCTAAGTCCAATCCACATGGTGGGACATGCCTACGTATGTATGTATGTATATATGGCAACTCGCTTACGTTTTCCCAAAAAGGGTCGACCAGGGCTGTATTTAATCAGACTGGCAACGTGAGACGTGCATACAGTAGGAGGATTAGTTTGGATCTCGATTAGCCAGTGGAGAAGATAGACCAGTGTAGTAGCGCAAGTGTTGATTCGTTGAGAGGAGAGCTGATCTGGCGGTAGACAGCGACGCTGTCGACGGATGGGCCGGGCCGGGTGAGCTTGAGTGGGTTGGCGTAATAATTTCGCGGGAGAAAAGGGGGAAAGGTAAAGATCGTGGGGGGCCCGTACGTACGTACACGCAGGCAAGGCACTAGCTAGCCGGCCGGCCTGCCGGCCAATCCAAGGCCACCTTCTTTTGTTAGATTCCAGCAGCGCCCGTCCTAAGATTCGCGTCCCCCTCCGCCCGTCCGCACCCCACACCACGCACGGTCACGCTCCGTCCGTCCGTCTCTCTCTCTCTCTCTCTCTCCGCGCGCGCGCCGCGGTGCGGTGCGGTTTACACTTTACACTTCTCCGCGCGCGCGAAGGGCTCGGTCGCCCACGCGATAACGACCCGCCCGCGCCCGCGCCCGCGGAGTGATCCCTCCATCCATGACCTTTCCATTCCTCGCTCGCACTGGCCTTTTTTTAACTTTGCGACCGATCAACTCGTACCGTAGCTAGCTAGCTGGGCAGGCAGGCATATATACCCATGCCTCTCGATCGCCGGCCGGTACTTGCAGCTCGGCCCCTGTAAGTACGTGGGCTGTTAAGTAGTTCGGTGTAATTAAAACAAGACAACGTCACAAATTCACAGTATCTATCGGCTGATGCGCATAACTGGGGATAAAACACGTACACCACACATGAAATTTCACCGATGGGTTCCCAATTAACGCGCATGTTGTCATATATGTTGGCAATTAATGACCCCGTGCTGGTTTATATCTTGTGCAGTCTGCACGTGTCACTTTGTGCACGTAGCATTTCTGTAAGATTTCATTAGAATGTTTTTCCGCGGTCATTATTTTGATTTGATTTGTATTTTTACCGCAAATTGAGTGCTTTATTAGTTAATTTATTGGTGAAAGGGATTAAATAAGAAACTAAGGCCAAAGTAAAAGGCGGGGAAATGTTTAAGTCAAGATTGAAATGTGACAATGGGACAGTTGCTTCTGCGAGAAGAGGACAAGGGAAGTGTGTGCAAAATATGATATATGTTTTTCTCTAGAAATGGCTCCGAGCTCATGATATCAACCCATCACCCAATTAATCCCCTGAGATCGGCGTTCCTCATGCTTCTCTTTTTATCCTATTCTTCGACCTATTATGTTTTGATAATGCCATTGCTTGTTGTCAGTGCCCACTATGTTGCAAACTCGTAACCACTCTTGATCTTGTCTTATACTGAGAATCAAACTTAAGTTAATTAGCTGATTAAGTATCGCGAAGAAACTAATCTGTCAACAGCAGGCCGGTCATTCTTTCCAAAAGATTTCAAAGGTCTTAGCTTGCAATAATATACACAACAAATTTGATCCGGCTTCTTGGACCTAAGATATGGACACCAAATTATTAGCCGCTGTGTGTACCTTTTCACTAGATATTCTAAAAAAATAAATGGTCCCTAAGTTTGTCTGCCAAACCAACATAAGGCCATTTGTCACTCTCAACCTAAAATTAAAACCGGTCTATTCGCTCCAAAAACTTAAGCTATCATAGGTCATATGTATCAGCTGGACCTGTTTGGATTAGGGGTATTTGGCTAGAACTTAATTTATACTACTCGTATTTTAGTATCAACCCGATCTCTCAAAGGTCATGTAAATATCGACCTAATCATACTCTTCTGGACCAGGTAATGTAAATCTAATGTAGTCACATAATCTTCTTTGACCAAGCTATATAGAGGCTGTCCAATATGCTTTTCTTTTTCATATTGCTAATTAATGGGAAAAAAAGGGAAAATGCAATGACAAAAAAAGAGCGCCAATTAACCATCTTTCATAGAAAAAATATAAAGTAGTAGCTCATATGGTGTAGCAAGCTTTAGTACTTATTGTTTGATGACTAGAAGTAGTAGGCCGTGCAAATGTCTGTCCTAAATTTCCTCCCATCAAGAAGCTAAGAAGTAACATCTCAACAACCATGCAAAGCATCGATGCAAGAAGCTAGCTATCTAGGATTCTAGGGGATGCCGACCGCATGACAAAACCATGCACGTAAATTTCTCCAAAAGGAAGAAAAGTTGTTAACCTTACAAGAAGTAACACAAAACGAAAGAAAAAAAACGGAAACAAGCAAATCAAAATCATAACGTCAGGAACTTGTGACGACCGATGATTAAAAATCGATGCAAATCTAAAAACTAAAACTATGATCACCTCCTCCTCCTCGATCACCTCGCTGAAACCAATGTGTAGGTGAGCCATTCCTGTAGCTTCCTACGCTTACGCTGTTTCAAAACCCTACATGTGTGTGAGCCATTGATTTCAAGAGACACAAGAGCTAGCCATACACAAGTACGTACGTGCGCGCGACGTACCAATGCATGGATGCATCCATTCGAATCTCCTGCTGTTCCACTCACCGAGGTTGCATTTGTATTGGTGAGTTCGACCTCGATCGATCATGGCCTCCACGCGCTCGCCCACACGAGAGGCTGCTCCTTCCACGCAAGAAGCACGCCTGCTCCGGCCGCCGAGTCGTCCGTGCCGACCTCGCGCATCGACCAGCCCTCCCGGTACCGGCGGAGCAGTGACCGCATGTCGTCGGCTACGTCCTCGCTGAATGCCACCGGAGAGAAACCGGCCGACCGCATGCGCCGCGCCCATGCCGCCGCCGTCTCCCGCCGCTCCATGGACTCCGACGCCGGGCACGAGACCAGGTCGACAATGGCACGCCCTGCTCCCCTCTCCAATGCCAACCTCTCGTTGCTAGTCTTCGGGAAGCTCTCCTCTAACGAATCCATGTAGGCCGAGAAGAACCGTAAGCCCTCGCCGAACACCTTCAAGAATGAAGCCTCCGTGTCTCCGCCTTCGTCGGATGCGTTGGGGTCAGACGCCACCAGGTCGGCCTCCTCCTCGACGACAGTCAAGACCCGCGGATCGAGCTGGCGGAGGGACGCGGCGAAAGCGTCGCGCCGGCGGGCACCGCCAGGCACGACGCCGCGCAGCGAGTTGACGCAGTTGACGGCGAGCGCGGTGGTGGCGCCGCCCTCGCGGAGGTCAAGCGCGTCGAGGTTGAGCTCCGCGAGGTCCCCGGCGTGGTGCACGGCGCGGAAGCGGAAGGGCACGCCCATCAGCCGCGCGAACTTCTCCATGCGCTGCCCGATCTCCCGCATCACGCGCTGCACGGACGCAGTCGGTGCGGACGGCGCTGCTGACACCACGGTTGTGATGGACAGGTGCGGCGTGTCATCGGCGGACCTCGTGGCCAAGGCCTCGAGCAGTGTCGGCCACTGCGTGCAGAACGTGTTGCTCAGGTCGAGGATGTGGAACCTCTGCGGCTCTGATGAGGCCGCCGCTGCCTCCAAGAACGACTCCAGGATGGCGCCGTTGGCGGCCACGTGCCCGAACGACGACCAGGGGCTGTGCTCCTGGAACCGCAGCGCTGTGCGCCGCGTCGAGTCGAACGACGTGTTCCGGTCGGACGCCGCCGCGAGCGTGCGCAGCGTCCGCGGCCCGGACGCCGTGAGCCGCGCGAAGAGCCCCTGCAGGAAGTAGGACGCCAGCTTCTGCTCAACGTCGCCGTACGGCGACGCCAGCTCGTTGAGCATCCACATCAGCTGCTGCACGCGCTGGCTGTCGCGCGTCGCCACCGCGCGCGCGCACTCCAGCAGCAACTGGCTTGCCCACCTCCCCCCGCCCCCTCCCCCCACCGCCGCCGATGACGCTGTCCCCCCGCCGGACGACGACGCCGGGGACGAGAAGTCGAGGTTGAGGTCCGGCGGGAACGACAGATCGGCCGCCTCGAACAGCGCATGCCCCGCCCCCGCCGCCGTGGATGACGTGGAGAGCGGGGGCGTCGGCGTAGGCGTGGACGATGTCGGCGGCTGCACCGGCGCGCCGTGCGAGTGGAAGTGCCTCGATGACGACGACGAAGAGAAGTCTTCATCCATGTACTGGTGGTGGTGGGCGTTGCCGCATTCTTCTTGGTACGGCTCCAGGTAGTACGGCTGCTGGTACTGGTTCTGGCTACAGTAATACTGACCGCCGCCGCCGCCGCCGCCGCCGCTGTTGCTGTGGTGGTAGTAGTTGTAGGAGGCGTTGGTCTGGTGGGAGGACGACCTTGAGCTGGTCGAGGTGGTGCTTCTGGAGTTGTAGGAAGCCGATTGCTGCTGCTGCTCGGTGGCTCGGAGGCTAACCAACCTAAACAACGTATCCATGTAAGCTACGGCGAGGAGGCAACATAAGGAGCAGTACTACTACTACGAGCTTCTGTGCCCGTCGTTGTTACAAGGGTTAGAGCAAGGTGGTAACAAGGGATTTTAATGGCGAGCTGAGCTGAGCAGTGTCTTGTGTAGGAGCTAGCTAGCTACCTACCTAGGACGCCAGGCTAAGTAAATTCTGAGTAATCTAAGCGTGTATGTGTTCTTTTGAGTGGGAAAAGCTCTGCGTGATGCGCTCGCTTTCCTTCTTTCCGCCTCCTCTCCACCAGTTCTACTTCCTTTTGGTGAGATCGATAATATTTGCCGTGCTTTTGGCCGGATCGATGAGGGGAGGGAGGAGGTAGGGATGGGATGATGCTTGGTTCTTATTGGAGGGGTTCTTTAAATCTACTGGGGGCAGCAGGCGGCAGGCAGGCAGGCAGCGGTGTGCGTGGTTCAGTGGGTGTGGGTGCCTTTTGCCTTTGCTTTCTCCATCTCGATCTTACTGCCGAGCTCTAGCTTGCCTTGCTTTTAGGTTTTTTGTTGGCTTTGGCTAACGAACTCGAGACTGTTACGTTTGCGACAGTGCAGGGTAGGCCAACTGTAACTCTGTCAGTATTGTTTCGTTTTCTACCTTTTGTACGTTGATGAGAGAAGATACATAATGCCATCTCCAAAAACAGATTTGCAATTTTTAAGTCGTCTGAAGTTTTCTTAAATTTAAGTCAATTGTTGTGATAATTGGATTTGTGTAGAGATTGATGTGTCATATGATTGGATATTGATTCAATGGATAAAAAACGTGACTTATACTTAAGAAAATTTCAGTCACCTTATGAATAAACAGTCCCCTAAAAAAAAGATACATATATGCTTCATGTACTACAAGTCATATATGGTTAATATGGCTTGCAATTAACTTGATGCTAAACCAGTTGGTTGTGTACCTCCGTTGAATTACAATTAAGATTTTTTTTTTTAGGTTGAGCTAGCCAGTTGTATATCGTCATCAGGTATCGACTGAATATAAATTATCGCAGCAATCGTTTCACATGGTTTAATCTCAAGTATGTTATGTGTATGCTCGGTACGTACGTTTTTGCATGAGCTGTTTAAGGCCTCCTTTGAAATGTGGAATTTTTTTCAAGTTCCTGCTGGAATTGAATTGTTTATGTGAAATTTGTATGGGAATATATACACACATTTGTGTTATACTCAGATACCCATTCTTATGTACAGCAGCTCTAGATTGGATCAGAGTTTATGAGAAACGACACAAATGTGCACGGTATCAAAAACAAAGTAGATGAATATCGTAAAGTACCAAATAACGACGACGAAATAATCACTATGAGAGAGGAAGATTGGCGATGATAGCCGCAAATTTCTTGAGCATGACATCAAAAGACTACAAGAATATAATACTAAAGACTAACCTGGCCTCTAATACTCTCGTGCACCTATTGCTTTGGACGAGTTAGTTTGTGGTTTGTATTCTTCATGTCCACCTCTCATAACTTTATATAGTGCTCCCTAATTCTCCTCTAAAAGAAAGTTGAAATCCTAATTCTGTTAGAATTATGATATAAATCTTCGTGGAATACATCTCTAAGTATAGCAGGCTAGGATACAAGTCACCGCACTTAACAATTTGTTTACCGATAAGCGATAACCAATACCTCGACATTAGCATCACTTCATTTGGCCGTTAAGCTCAGAGATAAGAATTGAAGGTTTGTACAATTGTACACATGCCCGCCCCAACAATCCTGGGACGCAGAAAGACTAGTGCGCGTCTGAAATGACCGTTCAAGCCGGAATGACAGCAACCTTGGAGCGCTTTGTCAGGCATCCACTGCTGAGGCAAGAAAAATAATATTCCCTTACAGTGCATGCCTTGCCTTCAGGATGTGAAGGAATTATACTCTTCTCCTGCTCATCCCCTACGCAGAAGCTGTAGTGCAGTACTCATCATGCAGTACACACATGCACGAGACATGAGAGAGGTTAAAGAAAGTACAAGCGGCTAGCTAGCTAGTTAGCACGGCAGAAAAATAAAGAAACAAAGATGCAAAAGCTGGAGCACCGCGTGCGGTGGCTGTCACCACCACCACCACCATCGTCAAGGCAGGCCTGCCGTATATACACATTCTTTTACATCTCCTTTTAGATATTAGAGAAAGGTCCTAGATGCATGACGATTCTTTCGGATTTTGTCGCAAATTAGTCGCCCGTTTCGCTCCTTTCGGAAGGCCAAAAAGACGGGCCTGTCCATCGCACATCGTTTAGCACGATGCCGGCCGGCGCTGTAGACGAGCTTAGCTTGCTTGCATAGTCCTCTCGGCTCCTAAAAGGTAAGTATGGTGTGCCTCCTTTGTGCTGTGCTACCCACAGCTGCATGCAGTGCAGGCTGCTGCAGCTGTTGCTAGTGCTGCTCCCCTATCTATCTCTTTACCCTTTTTTTTTAAGATAATGGAAGAGCAAAAAACTCTTTCGGTCTTTGCATTTAAGGCCTGAGGCCTTACATCCAAAGAACAACTGAAAATTTAACTAAATCATTACTAATCCTATGGCTAAACCGCCACCCATGGAAGTTTAAAATTTGATTCGTCACAAACTCCAACCTGGCGCTCCCAGCCAACATAGCCTCCTTCTGGGTTGAGTTCTGCAGATTTGCCCAGATATCCAGCCAGTGTCCAATCGAGAAGAGAACCTGCAAGGGATTAGTGATGATCTTGTTGTCAAAAACAACCCTATTCCGACATAGCCAAATAGACTAGCATAGGGCACTAGCTCCCACTAGGAGATGTGACTTTAAAATTTTTGGAATTCCGACTAGCCAATTTCCAAACATGTTTGCTATACTCACATGAGGAGTTAAATTAAACGCACATTGAACAACCTACCACGCAAGCCGTGCAAAGAGGCATTCAATAAATAAATGCTGAATTGTTTCCAACATTTTTTGTTTCCCCTCTAATTTCTTTTGAACAGGTTATCTTTAGTTAATAAAACCTATCTTTTGAGATACCAAAGAAAATTTTTCACTTTTAACGGAATCTTAATGCACCAAAAGAAATCCCTAATGGTAACTCGAGTATTCCCAATTAGTGCCATATATAAAGACCGTACCGAGAAAAGTCCGGATTTATTCAAATTCCACCTGAAAACATCTTTTTGAGAATTCAATTGTAAATGCGAAATTCGCAAAATTACCTCATTCCAAGCATGGAGCTTAGGTCCAATAATAGATCTTCGAAAAGGAATATGTAAAGCGATCGATCCCAGAATCGTTGCCACAGTATCATTCTTTCTCCTCATTACATTATAAAGAGTAGGATATTGGCTCTTCAAAGAAGACTCACCTAACCAAATATCTTCCCAAAACCTCATTTGCATTCCGTTTTTAACCTGGAATGAACCAAAGCGAAGAAATTGATCTTTAATTTTCATTAGATCCGACCAGAATTGAGAAGCCCCAGGTTTGTTAACCACCTGCGAAAGACTCTTCTCGCCCATATATTTCCTTGTTAGCAAAGTTTGCCATACCCCTTCTTCGTTAAGCAACTTAAACAACCATTTCCCTAGTAAACCTTTGTTTTTAACGTCTAAGTTTTGGATGCCTAAACCGCCCAGCTCTTTAGGTGTGCACACTACACTCCATTTAGCCAACCTATATTTTCATTTATGACTGTTACTCTGCCAGTAAAATCTAGATCGATAGTAATCTAGTCTTTTAAGAACCTCTCTAGGAACCTCAAAAAAAAAGATAACATAAACATTAGGAGACTACTAAGCAACGTATTAATAAGAACTACTCGTCCACCAACAGATATTTTTTTCCTTTCCAACTGCTAAGTTTCTTTTCGACTCTATTCTCAACCCCTTTCCATTCACAATTCCGTAAGTTCCTGTAGTGAATTGGAATACCTAAGTATCTGAAAGGAAATGTACCCACTTCACAACCAAATAATTGAGTATATTGCTGTTCAACTTTTTTGGCCTTACCAAAACAAAAAATCTCGCTCTTATGAAAATTAATCTTTAAACCTGATAATTGTTCAAAGACACAAAGAATAAGTTTGAGATTTTTTGCTTACTCTATATCATTATTCAAGAATAGTATAGTGTCATCAGCATACTGTAAAATTGACAACCCATCATCAATTAAGTGAGGAATTACTCCTGATAACAGACCTTCTTCTTTAGCTTTTGAAAAAAAAATGGCAAGCATGTCCGCAATAATATTAAACAGAATTAGGCATATAGGATCACCTTGCCTAAGACCCTTTTGAGTTTGAAAGAAGGGAAAATTGGCTACAGGACACCGTCCATTGTCCACCTTTGCCAACAGACACCAAAAAATCGTGGTTTAGCCAGAAAGCACTAACAAAACATGTAATATGGTCGTAAGACACTAAGCCCCTTATTTTATCATTTCCCGGCCGGAGGGAGAGAGAAAATTTCTGAAAAGACTAGAGTGCCCCTGCCAACCCAGTGCGATCGAACCCTAAAGCAACGGTTCTTCTCCCCGTCGCCCTCACATTCTTCTATCTCCCTCACAGTTCTTCTCCCCCAAATCTCTCCCCGTCGCCACCTTTCGGATTCGGCTAGAGCATGTGCTGCTGAGGGCTAAGGTCTATCGGAGATGAAGGCGCAGTTGTCAAAAATACGGCGCCTTAGGAGCACGGACTCCCCGTCGAAGCCTGTGAAGCTTTCATGGGTCCCCGATGGGTAAGATTCTTCCTCATGCCAATTTGGTGTTGATCTGGTGTGTATAGTTTAGATCTGGGTTGATGTGTGTCGATTTAGGGTTGTGTGCTAATGTTGCTATCTTCGTTCCATTATAATGTGCGTCAATTTAGGGTTGCGCTCTGATGTTGCTATCTTCGTTCCATTGTAATGTGCATCGATTTAGGGTTGTGCTCTAATGCTGCTATCTTCGTTCCATTCTAATATGCGTCGATTTAGGGTTGTGCTCTGATGTTGCTATCTTCGTTCTATTCTAATGTGCATAGGATGGATTCGGGAGTGGCATGCAGAGTAGTTGTGCGTGTTGGTTCTTATGTCGAGGTCACTGACGATGGTAGGCAAGAGTACCATGTTAACCGGGACACTAACTGGGTTTTAGATAGGGATACTAGTTGTTTCCTTGACTTACTGAAAGATCTTGACGATGAGGTGCGACATGGAAGCAACCAAACACTTGCTGTCACCATTTCGAACAAAAAGTGCAGTACATATACCGAGGTTGCTTCTGACTCAACACTGCTTGATGCATTTGACACGTACTGGGACATGAGGAGGCTCCCTCTAGTTGTTAGTGTATCTGGTTCCAATGCATGTAGGCAGGCAAGTACTAGCAACCTGTCTTGTGTCCAGCAGGCCACCTCCTCACGGTAGACATTGCCATCTGCCACTGATTTGCCAACGCAAGAAAGCACAGCTTGCCCAGACAATGAGCCAGGACCTACTGCTGCTGATGTGGATAAATGGGCTGAGGCTGATGATGACCAAGAAGATTATGTGGGTGTTGATGATGAGCGGCTTCAGTACAAAGATTTGATGTCAGGTGACGATACCTCAGACCAGGAGTATGTGCCAGGTGATGATGATCAAAGTGAGTCTTCAGTTGATGATGAGGCTGGTTGTGAGTCTAATGTTCATATAACTGACATATAGAATCCTAACATAGATGTTGGAGTTACTTTTGAGGATGATCAATGCTTTAAGGGGTGTATAAGGCAATATGCAATACTTAATGAGGTCCAACTTGCAGCTACCTATAGTAAGGCATCGAAGTACCGAGCACATTGCAAGGCTAAGAAGTGTAAGTGGAGGATACATGCGTCAAGGCTTCAGGATGGAATGACTTGGATGGTAAGCTTTCTGTATTTTCATAAGCTACCATGTTTTTATAGTATACATATTTTGTCATGTACTCATGTCTAATGCTTTCCTTTGTAGATTAGGAAGATGCCATACAAACATTCATGTCCAAGATAGGGTTATTGGAAAGCTGAGACAGGATTCTACAATTGGTGCTACAGCTCTGAAGAAGTTTTTAGAGGAGAAATTCAAAATCAACATATCATATTATGTTGTTTGGGATGGGAGGCAAATGGCACTGGATGAGATATTAGGCAGATGGGAGGACAATTTTGAACATGTTTTCAGCTTCAAGGCAGAATTAGACAGGAGATGTCTTGGCAGCATAGTAGAGATAGAGCATGAGTGGGTTGGCAACAAGATGAGGTTCAACAAGATGTTTGTTGCCCTCAAGGCTTGTGTTGATGGATTCCTTAATGGTTGCAGACCTTACTTAGGCATTGACTCAACTGTGCTCACCGGTAGGTGGAGGGGTCAGTTGGCATCTGCCACAGGGATTGATGGCCATAGTTGGATGTTTCCAGTGGCTTATGGAGTCTTTGAATCAGAAAGTGCAGAGAATTGGTAGTGGTTCATGCAGAATTTGCACAGAGCCATTAGTTCACCCCCTGGCTTGGTGATATTGGAGTTACTAGGATCTTCTCCAATGGGGTTGAACATAGGGAGTGTATGAGGCACCTTGTCAAAAATTTCCAGAAGATGTTTCATGGGGAGGCTTTCCAAAGGCATCTGTGGCCTGCCTCTAGGGCTTACAAAAGGGCCAACTTTGACATGCACTACAAGGTTATGGAGGAAGCATCACCTAGAGCCATGGAGTGGATTAAGGAGAACCACAAACATCTATGGGCTAGGAGCATGTTCTCTACTGCAAGTAAATATGACTATGTCACAAATAACATTGCAGAGACATTCAACAGCTGGGTGAAGCATGAGAAATCACTCCCTGCTATGGAGTTGATGGATAGAATCAGGAAAATGATCATACAGAAGATGTGCACGAGGAGAAACCTTGCTGACAAGCTGCAGGGATTAATAATACCCCATGTCATCAAAGTCCTCAATGTAAAGAGCAGAAACCTGCCATTCAAAATCTTCCATAGTCATAATTTCACAGGAGAGGTTGGTGGCACCAATAGAGACTTGACTACTTGGAGGCATACAGTTGATCTGAATGCTAAGGAATGCAGCTGTATGGAGTGGCAGCTCACTGGACTACCTTGCACTCATGCTATTTGCCTCATCTTGTTCAAGAGAAATAAAGAACTTGAGAGATATGTACATGAATACTATAGTGTGGACAAATTCAAGGAAGCATATGCAGGTTTAGTGATGCCAATGACAGACAAGCATCAGTGGCCTAGGGTTGACTTAGGATTCAGGCTGTGGCCACCTATACTCAAGAGGGCAGCAGGAAGGCCAAGGAAAAGAAGGTACAAATGATGTGAGAAAGGAGGTACTGGCAAAAGGAGAACCAGGTGCAAGAGGTGTGGACAGATTGGGCACATGACGAAGACATGCAATGAGCCTGTTGATGACCCAGATGCTCCTCAACCTGCACCCGCAAAGCCAAAGAGAAAGAGTTGCAAAGTAGCTAAGAAAATAGACGTTAGCAATGAATCAGATGCTCCTCTAATCCTTTATCTGGAATACCACAAAGGGTCCACTAACAAGGAGGTAAATCTTGTGTCCTCCAATCTTGTAAGGTTCTTACTAGTTTGTATATGTCTATACTGCATTGTAACATTTTGTTCATCAACAGCCAGAGCAGTCCTAGGAGGCTAGGCAAGTGAATCTGAAGAGGCAAGTTATGGAAATGCTAGGCATGGATGGGAGAAGAAGGAGATTTTTGTTTAGTAGAATGTTATGGACATGTAATCCACTGAGTTCCAGTGGCTTTTGTAATGACAACTAGTGCATGTATACGGAGTTGAACACAGTAATCGATTTACGAGTTAAACATGAATTCTGGATATCTCAATATGTCATGTAATCCAGTACTTTTGGTATGGAATATGTCAATGTTTAGTTCTAGTATGGTTCTACCATAGTCCTGGCATGTCAATATTGAAGTTTTGCCATTACAGCATAGACCATTTCAACATTACAAGTCAGAATATTGTCAACAAAACACATAGGGAAAATTCTGGGTTCCTCATTGCATAGACTATTTCAACATTACAAGCCAGAATATTATCAACAAAATACATACTGGGTTCCTCATTACATAGACCATTTCAGCACACCATATTATCAAGACGAAATTGAGTGCCATGCCTAACATCTACATTTCCTAACATTGACATCTAAATCTACTTCTTAAGAGACACTACCAGGATAGACACAAGGAGGAAGACAATCGACCAGCCAAGCATCATCATCCTCTCACGTAGGCGACAGTTCTTGTTCACCACATTGCCAGCCATCCCAAACCTCAGTCCCTTCATCTCACCATACATTCCATTCATAGTATTCCTCGTCGCAGTCAAAACGGGAGGAATTACAACAATGGCACCCTTCATTTCTTCCATGGTCTCCTGGACCTCACTAATGGCCACCTTCAACTCATCCAAGAGGGCTTCCATGGAGGTCGCCGCCGCGGCACTCGGGTCATAGCATCATTAGGAATCCCAATGTCAAAAGGGAACAAACCATTATCAACCAAATAGGCTTCGTACTTATCTTTCCACATGAAAAACTTGCAATGGTTTGGGAGCTGAAAGTCAACCAATGTACAAAACCAAGCAATTGAATCCGTCAAATTCCAACACAAATACATAACCAAGTACAAACAAAACACTAAATACTACCCATATTTTCATTCTTCGGGCACTTGAAGAACTTCTTGCCCGAATTGGAGCTCGTCCGGGAGGTGCGCTCCACCACCGATGTCTGGCAAAGGGGGCACTGCACCAGGGGGAGTCTACCACTCCGCGAGTGCGCGTCGGGCCTCACACGTGCCGAGGAAGAAGACCCAGAGAATAAACCACCCGCCATGCCCGCCGCCGAGCAACACCTAGTCGCCGCCGCCGCCGAGAGAGAGAGAGAGAGAGAGAGAGAGAGAGAGTCAAAGCGCGATTGGCGAGAGAGCGAGTTCGGCCGGGTAAGGAGCGGGCCTAAATGGTCCGTCTCAACCAAGTCCGACCGAACGGCAAAAAGGACAATTCACATGCTTTCTCTCTCCACTGCGGCCGGTAAATGATAAAATAAGGGGCTCAGTGTCTTACGACCATATTATGTGTTTTGTCAGTGCTTTCTGGCTAAACCACGATTTTTCGGTGTCCATTGGTAAAGGTGGACAATGGACGGTGTCCTGTAGCCAATTCCCCCTTGAAAGAAAGCCGCAATATCCTCATTAACTTTTATTCTAACACTCCCTCCCTTAACAAAATGTTCCACCTAGGTACACTACTTAGATGAAAAACCTTTCATCCTCAAAGTTTGAAGTAAAAACGGTTATTTTACTTTACATAAGCTTCATCAAAATCTATCCTAAAAACTATTCCATCCAATTTTTGCTTATGAAGCTCATGAATGGTTTTATGAAGGATGACTACACCATCAAGAATAAATTTTCTCTGCATAAACGCCGATTGGGATGACCTAACAATCTTATCAGCTACACCAACAATTCTATTAGTAGCCATTTTAGTAAACACTTTAAAACTAACATTAAGAAGGCCTATATCTATCTCTTTACCTAATATGGTATGTTTGTGCAGTGATGGGGTCACGGAGATGCAGGGTTGGGGTGGGTCAAGTTTGAGGAAAGTACTGACTGAGAAGTTGTGTGTTTGCTGTGTGTGTGTTGAGCTTGAGATTGAGTATTAGACTGTTGCGTTGTAGCCGGCATGCACCTTGGTGGTTTGGTTGGTGAGGGTTTTGAAAGGGAGGGGGGAGATGGGTCAATTGATTGATCATGTTGGTTAGTTTCAGACTTTCAGTTCACTGAACTGGAGGAGGCATGGTGTGTCATGAAAAAAACTTCGATGGGATAATTTCTCTGAGAATAATCTGACCCGGCCATTTGGCACTTTCTTGCAGAAAATAACTCCAAAACTCTCTCTCTCTCTCTCTCATTCATATCCATGGGTCATGGGTTTTTGTTTTAACGGTTTGTCCTGTCAGTCACAATATCGTGGAACTGTTATTCGCAGCAATCGTGAGCAGAGTTTTCAAAACCGGTCGGCCGAAATTCTTTTTTTTTTTTAATATTATTTTTCAGATTTTAAATTAAAAAAAAAGATTAAATTCAAACAAATTTGAATTTTTCGGACCGATTTTGGCTGGTATGACCGATTTTTGGCTGAAAATAATATAAAAAAAAACCCGATCGTGGGTTATGGCTTGATCACTGGCATACTACAATACGTACCTACGGTTGCACAAACAGTTCGTGACTTGCATACTACCAGCAATAAGCAAATTCATTCATGTCCATCTTCTATCCTGGATTCCTGATCAGAACCTATAGATTCCTAGTCGATCATGAGCAAGATGTGCAGTTGGTTATGACATGACAATGTTAAGACTGAGCAAATGAAAGGTCATAGAACAAAACCTGGAAAATCCACAAATAAGCACATCTAACTTATTGTTTGTTGGACCAGATCTGTGATCTTTATCCACACAACATGTGCATCCTATCGATTGGACTAGTCACTGGTTTGACGTATGTGACCAAGCGCTTACATAGGAGCAGAAGTCAGATTAACACAAACTATACATATTGCAGGATCTGCTGGTTGCACAAAGTTGCATAGCAAACGGCCTTCAGTTGAGTATCTCTGCTATTTAAAAATTAGAGTCGGTGGTCGTTTGTCCTTCTTACCCTTTTCGGTGTTTGTTGGATCAGCGAGCAAGACACTGACAATCCAGATCGCGTCGCTGAGCACAATGATGGTTGACAACCCGATATGATAGAACTATAATTTTTTTAATTCGTAGCAAAGTACGGGTTGAACTAGTAGCTTCTAAAAAAGCTCTTTTACGCTACACTCGATTCAATACGAATATACGATCTATCCGTTCTTTTCGATCCAATGGATCAGATTAGTTAGGACTTAGTTATACTACACCTAACAGTATGAGTAATATAATCATGAGGAGATAGAATTGCAATTACGCATGTGGGGATCACATGACACAAAAGTAATATTTTCAATACTAGTTGTAAAAGTCCATAATACCCTCACGAAAAATTTATAAATACAAAGAAAATGCTATTATACCCTTAACAAATCAATGGCCATATTTGATTTATACTACCACTATTATTAACAGTAGAATGTACTGTAAAATTTCTCTTAAAAAGGCAATAGTAAATTGTACTCGTACTGTAACTGTATCTGTTCCATACTCGATCAGATCTTGAGTCGACATGGGTTAATGCCGTCATAGATTGAGCTGCAAAAGTGTCATGGTAGCATGGTGTGATAGTCCTGCCGCACATGGCATGTATACATGTGACGCCCCGTGTCATCACACCTTTGATAATGACATCGGCTTAAGGACCTTTGGTAACGACATCGGCTTAAGGATTATTACCTGATAAAGCTATGCTCTGTCGGACCCCGGGCGTTGAATACCTGAAGACCTCGTATGTATTGTACTAGTCCCATAATCAATGGCTAGTACACACAATCACAACATTGGCATTCACATCCATACATTCATGCATACAAAATAAAGCAATGGAGGTACTTAACTTAAGCGATAAAAAGTTATTACATCACCGGTCGATCGATCAAATAGAAACAGAGTAACAAAAGTAGCAGCGGAAGTAAAAGTGATAAAAGTAAATAAATTCTAGCAGCATGCCCATCTAAACCCTCAGGCATCCGATAAGAGACAAAGCCTAGATAGACCCGTCACCGAACCCTCCGATTCCGGGCACGAAGAACGTATCGTCGGGCGTTGGCTCATCCTCAAACTCTGAACAACAATTAAAGCAAGATTGAGTACAATGTGTACTTAGCAAGACTTGTAGTGTATCTCTGAACCCTCCGGTTCCGGGCGTGAAGAACGTATCGTTGGGCGTTAGCTCATCCTCAAACTCTGAACAACAATTAAAGTAAGATTGAGTACAATGTGTACTCAGCAAGACTTGTAGTGTATCACAAAAATTATATAAATGTAAGGCTAATAAGAGATGAGGCTCTAAGCTACAAGTTATTTTCAGCAATAAGCAAGTTTTGTTTGCAATATCCATATGTAGTATTTTACAATGGAAGTTTAAAGAGCAGTTAAATGTGTAAAGGACATTAAGTAGAAATGGAATAAATGACAACACTAGCAACCCTCCTCGGCTATGAGCAACATATTACTTTCAGCCACAGGCATGGTATTCAACTCGAATATAAACCCACAAATCATTTTCCATGTTTTCCAACGAAATCATTTTTGAGAAAATCAAGACTATACACGGAAACACTACACTCAGCACACTCATCACCGCGAGCATGGCTATTTAAATACATTTATACTCTGCAGATGGGTACAGCTTTACCCACAACACACGAATTCTCTAGTTTGTTCGGCATCCGTCGATACCAGTGCTCACTACCGTAGGTAAGTCGTCTAGAGCACGTGTCGAAGTCTTTACATCACCTAGTCCTACCCTTGCACTAGCCCAGTGAATGAATATCCTCACTTCGGCTGGGTACACCCCTGTCGAGTGAGGCATTCGTAGTTGTGTCGACATGCTTTGTGCCCAACACCGTGGTGAAGGGAGCCCCTTCGGATATGTCTACATCAGGTCATGTCCGAACTACTACATCCTACCTATGAGCAGGGCCAGTTTTCAGTGACTTAATTAGCTAATATCGTCTCATACCAACACATGTGGTTGTACGATTACGCTTAGGTCGGATATACCGATGTTTGGTCCTTAATTGATCAGGATGAGGATCTCTCCCTATCTACTAGTGAGGTACACCCCTCACTCTTCTTAACATATAATATAACTCGTCCACGTCAAAAACTAGGTTTTGCATTTTTATTTTTGTACAAAAATAACAGAGGTACACCCCTCTGGACATTATTCATAAATCTCTCAACTCATGTTTATTGTATTGTCCTTTTATATCTTTTAGGGAAAAACTATCGCTCTAATAAGTATTTGTGCGATCATCGCACTTAAATTCCCAATTTGACATTATATATTGTCTAACCCATATCCTAAAGGCTACAACAGTAGGGGAAACAATATTTCAAGGGAGTTCATGCATCAATTAGGATTTAGGACTACCGTTATCCCAAACATAGCAATTTTACATTAAACATACACGTATGCATAATAAACTTTGCAAAAAGAAGTACAATAATTAAAATAGTAGGATCAACATGATCAAAGGGGGTTCTTACCTTGCTCTGGTTGTTCTGAATAGGAGGATGGATGGTTGTCGAAAATATCGTTCGAACAATCGACGTCTAATCAAAAGAGCCGGAAACAAATTAAATAAAGAAAAATAATTTCAACAGTAACCAAATCTAAATATTTTTGCATATTCAGGTAGAGCATGATTTTAGATGAATTTAGAAAAAAGAATCATCTCATTTGGAGTTTTTATGCCAATGTTTTTAAGGTTTCAATTTGGTTCGGTTTAAAAAAACCTGAAAAAGAAAAAGTGACGTCGAAGGTGTATTTTCCAATATTTACGCTTTCCAGCAGAGAAAGCGTGTTCTCTTCTATGCTCTACTGAGGTTTACACTTTCCAACAGAGAAAATGTATTCTCCTCAGAACTGAAAGCGGCTTTTCTCATTTTCATCCGATTTTTATTAACTCTTACATGCGGGGTCCACTTGTCAGTGGCTTGGTCCATGTGATCAGAATATGGACCGGTGGCCCACACGTATTGCGCTGGTCAGTCTATACTGTGCAGTTAAGGCGATGGGTCCCATTTGTCAGAGACTCATTTTCAACTCCGGTTTTTAAATGATTTCTTGTTTTCTGTTCGTAGGCCCACATGTCAATCTAACAGAGAGGTAATTAAATCAACTATAATCATTACTTTGTCCTGATCGACTAGGATTTGGTCTTAATGACCCTGCTACAGTGCTTGTCCATTTTTGAACAAGCAGAGCAGCGGAGGAGCTGCTTTGGTGGTGCTCGTCGCCCGCGATGCAGGCACTGGGAGGTTCAGGATATGGCCAAAATGGGTTGCTCTCTCAACGACGTTCCACTTGCGTTTGCGGCTTTCCACGACTGTTCGGGTGCTATCCTCTGCCCGGATGGCCTTGTTGATCAAGGTCTGGAAGTTGGGGATGTCGTGGGCAGTGAGTGACCACTTCATCTCATCATTAAGGCGTTCTCGGAATAGGACAACCTTTCTTCCTTCATTTGGTATCTCAGGCGCAGCATAGCGAGCGAGATAGTTAAAACGATGAAGGAACTCCATTACTGATAGGCTCCCTTGCCGGAGTTCATAGAACTCCCGCTTCTTAATGTCCATAAGACCCGAGGGGATATGGGCATTACGGAAAGTTTCCTTGAAGGTGGCCCAAGAGAGGGTCTGGCCTTCAGGAAGGATGGCCTGATGGTTCTTCCACCAAGTTGTTGTTGCTCCCTGCAGCTGATAAGATGCGTATAGCACCTTGTCTCCATCATTGCACTGGCAATGGTCGGCTTGCTCTCTACTATGCCGAGCCAGTCATCAGCGTCGAGAGGGTCAATTGCCGATGCAAAGGTTGGAGGCCGAGTTCGCATGAACTCACCCATCCTCGATGATAGTTGGTTGGTAGTAGCTCCGTTTCCTCCGGCAGCAGTGCCGAGGGAAGCGGTATTCTGCACCAACTGTTGGAGCAGGAGAATATTCATTTGCCTCCCTTTCTCAATCGTAGCGAGCACTTGTGCCATGGTGGGCAGAGGCGGCAAAGTTTCTCGATCTTCGAGGGCGGCAGGTTGAGATTACTCAGCTTGCACCGCTGATGTGGAAGGATGCTGAGGACTAGGTTGTGAAGGTGTGGGAACCTCGCTCCCTGGTTGTTGTGATCCGGGGGCAGCTCCTTTTGCCATGAGCTGGCGAATGGAGCGAGTTACCGGCATCCTGATCAAACGAAGGGGTAGTGTAAACAAACGTTCGCAGGATAAGAGGGAATAAGCATAGGTTAAGCGGGTCGGCAAGTTTTATCATCCCAACTTATTTAACCTATCTAAACTGAAAACATGCATATTTTTAAACTTTAGGGGTAGCACACATTAATATTAACATGAGGTCAAGTTATACATGGCGCACTTGCCTGTTGTTCGATATTACATAAGAGAGCAAATAAAACATCTGGAGTAGCAGGTTACAATAATTATATAGCGATATTACACATAATTTTAGGCCTACAAAATATCCAAAAGTGCTCACTGTAAGTCCTACAATTGTGCTCTAAACTATCTGCCTCAGCCTAGGCGTCATAGTCGCATTGTGCAGCTCCCGAGGACTCCAGGACAGAAGAGGGTGGAGTGCCATGGTACTCAGCCTCCTCATGCCTGGCGTGAGGGAGACGGTGGCGACTCCTCCGTCCCTGCACAAATAGCCATCACCTGACAATGGTGACCAATAGCTGACACGCGGGGACGTCGGGTGCGGGACTGGATGCGGGTGATGGGATGCGGTAGCTCCTTAATGGGTGCCAGCACGACATCCTTTTCGTATAGTAGCTCCCGGGAAAAGAACCCCTGAGCCACCATCAGAGCGATGCTGTCCTCCAGGGTGCAGATCCTCCGGTGGGACTCTAGCAGCTTGCGGGACACCCGACGGAGATATCCGTTGAGAGGCCTCGCAAGGCCGGCAAGGTGCAGGTAGGCAGTGAGGAACTACCTCCCCTCCATATGATAGGTGTGCTTCTCTTGGTCCGTGGTCCGTGCTGGGAAGTGGAAGAAGGGGTCTTCTAACTCTCGCAATTCGTGCCGCAAGCAGACGACTGCGATGTACGCTACATCATATAGTGGCATAAGGACCGTCGAGCCCCTCCCGTAATAATGGAAGGTGGGGTCTCCGAAGTTCCATCCCTAGATGAGCACCTGGGTGAGGTACTCAGTGAATGCCGCACTAGCGGGTGCGCTGTAGACCATATACTGGGGTGTATGTGGCCACTCCACGTGCTACAGCATCACCCACAAGGTGTGCTATAGCGTGCCCTCCTTAAAGGCACTGGTGCGATACTGAGGCTCCCAGTAGGTTGACATCTACATGTTTAAGAATAAGAGAAGTTAGCGAACGTGTAATAAGAGACATGGATAAGAAATAACATTAGACAGGAAAAGAATTTCAGCACAAGTTTTTACCCATTCTCTAATTCATTTAATTAATCCCTATGACTCAAAATCAGGTAATACTACCCCTTGGTCTTTATATATAAATAGACCTTTATAATATCACTAAATTTAACTCCAAATGAAGGTGTATATGTTCTAAAACTTTTGGGAAAAGATGTATATAGAGTGATATCCTTATTAGTTTAAAGAAGAACCTTCAAAAGGACTTTGGGTAGGATGTTTTAAGGACTTTTTGAAATAATTTAGGCTCTGTTTAAAGTCCTAAAGGTGGTTAAAAACTTTTATTTTCAGAGAGCACCACATCTCTCAAAACAAGAGTCATTTCGAATAAGATGAGAATAGATGATTAAAAGAATGATTTTAGGTAAGAGGAGAATGCTAAGATGGATAAGATTAGCAAAATTTCAAAATATTCAGAACCATCCCTATGATTAGATTAGGTTGTATTTTTAATTCTAAGTCCTAATCTAACGACTGTTCTATCTAGAGCTTGTCCTACAGTCAGTATGGCTCTAATAACAAGTGCTGTCGGACCACCGGGCGTGGAATACCCGAAGACTCTATGTGTATACTGTACTAGTCCTATGATCAGTGTCTAGTACATACATTCACAATATTTGGCAATCACATACATACATACACATATAAAAGTAAAGAAAATGGTACTTAACTTAAGCAATTACAAGTTATTACAACAATGGCTGATCGACCAAATAAAAGCAGTCATCAGAGTAAAAAAGTAGCAGCGGAAGAAATGATAAAAGTAGCAAAATTTCAGTGGCATGCCCATCCAATCTCGTAGGCAACCGACAAGAAACAAGACCTAGATAGACCCGTCACCGAACCCTCTGGTTCTGGGTGCGAAGAATGAATCGTTAGGCGTCGGATCATCTTTGAAATATGAACAATAATATTAGGAAGATTGAGTACAATGCGTACTCAGCAAGACTTGTAGTGTATCGTAAAATTTATATAAATGCAAGGCTATCAAAGGATGAATCTCTACCCAACAAGTTCTTTTGCTTAAAGCCATTTTTATTTGCAATATGCATAAGTAGTAATTTGCAACGGAATTTGAAAGAGCAATTAAATAGATACGGGACAGTAAGTAAAGAACTGAAATGAATAATAATAATAACAACAACTTGTAACCCTTCTCGGTTACGAGCCCAAAAGAAATATGACAAACATTCTCAACCCTTCTCGGTTGCGAGGAACAGGGCAATAAAGACAACAACTCACAACCCTCCTCGGTTGCGAGCCGTATTTTAAATCAGCCATAGACATGGCAAACGACTCAAATATAAACCATAAACCATTCCCTCATTTTTCAAAGAAGAAATGTTTTTTTTTTGTGAAAACCAAGTCTATACCCATTAAATTGACAATTTAAGCACGCTCATGACCGTGAGCATGTATATTTAAATAGATTTATACTCTACAGAGGTGTATAACTTTGCCCATTATCACACGACTTCTCTAGTTTATTCGACATTAAATGCCGATGCCACCGCCACTCATCAGGGTGAGAAGTCTGAAAGCACGCGATTTAAGTCTTTACATCATCTAGTCCTAACCTTGCACTAGCCCAGCGAATATTTATCCTCACTTATCCGGATACCCTTCGTCAAGTGAGGCATTCGCAGTTTTGTCGGAAGGCTTTATCCCAATGCCTCGGAGAAGGGAGCCCCTTCGAATATGCCTAAGTGGTCATGTCCGCACTCTATAGCTCACCAACATGCAAGGCTTATTTTCAACGACTTAATTAGCTAAGGCCGTCCCAGTCTGGCATAATGGTTGTACGCTTAGGCTTAGATTGAAGTTTTCGGCGTTCGATCCTTAACTGACCTGGGCGAGAATCCCCGTAGCTACTAGTGAGGTACACCCTCACTCTTCTCAGAATAATATAACTCGCCCGTGTTGAAAACTAGGTTTTTCATTTTATTTTTATACAAAATAACAGAGGTGACCCCTCTAGATATTTTTCATAAAACTCCCAAAATTTCATTTATTATATTGTCCTTTTAAAACTTTTATAGAAAATCTATCGTTCTATTTAGTAATTGTGCGATGAACGCACTCAAAATTCCCAAACGACATTATATATCATCTAACCGATACTCTAACGACTACAACAGTAAGGAATCAATATTTCAAGGTGACATATGCAAAAAAAAAATAGGATCTACCACTACTGATTTCCCAAATTTAGCATTTTTTTTATTTAAAAAAATACACGCATGCATAATATATTTCACAAAACAAAGTACAATAAGTAAAATACTAGGATCAACATGATCAAAGGGGGTGCTTGCCTTTCTCTTTCTATCCAGAATATATGGTTGGTTGGTCATCGGAATAATCACTCGAGCAATCAACGTCTAATTCAAAAAGAGTCGAAAACGAATTAAATAACACCAATAAATTCAACAGTCATAAAAAATCATTTTTTTACATATTCTGGTAGTTCATGATTTTATATGAATTTAGAAACAAAAATCATTTAATTTGGAGTTTTTATGCGAAAGTTATTAATGTTTTAGTTTAGCTCAGTTTGGAAAATCCAAAGAAAAAGGAGAAATACGCTTTCCAGTAGAGAAAGTGTATCCCCGCGCATGTTCTAATGAGGTTTACACTTTTCAGTAGAGAAAGCGCATTCTCCTCAGAACTAAAAGCGTATTTTTCATTTTCTTTTGATTTTCTTTATTAACCCGACAAGTGGGGTCCACTTGTAAGTGGCTCGATCCCATAGCAGGCGTGAACCGAAGGTCCACGCGGCCTTAAGACCGGTTCATGGGGTTTCACTGTGCACTTAAGTGGTCGTGGGACCCACATGTCAGTGACTTATTAGTTAATAACGATTCGTTTTAATTTGTCTTTAATCTTTGGCTTGGTCCCACAGGTCAGCGACTGAAGCATTAATTTAACAATGATTAACGTGTTGTGTTGACGTCTGGGACTCTCGTCACAGAACGGACAAACAAAAGTATATAAAGAAAATGGACATTGTTATCTATTCACAAAAGAACTCAAACAATGATGTATATTGCAAAGGGTATGCTCTGATTATAGGGAGAATGATTGTGAATAAACGTGGATTAGGGTTTGGATCGGGATCTGGATTACAAAGGCACATAGGTCGGGTTTTTATAATCTACAAAGCGTCGGCAGTTTGTTGCAGTAGTGCCTCTTCGCGCCAATGTTTGCGTCCCTTCAAGTCAATCGTTACGCCCCTTCATGGCGACCGTTATATCTTCGGATGTAACAACGAATATCTTTCCTCCATGTGTGGTTATTTACAACATGTGGGTAACCACCTCTGAGGACCTCCTCTGCGGGGGAGTGGTCCTGGAGTGGTATGAGAAGACCTCTAGGAAGAGGTCCAATAAGACGTCAAAAAAGAGAGCCGAGGGTGGTCTAAGGAAAACTTTCGGGCCCACCTTCTGACTGTTTTGATTGATCTTGGGCCCAGCAAACTAATTTGGGCACAGTAAGGATCCAGTTTATTTATGAATAAGCAAATAAAGATATACCGTATTACTGGCTGGTCAACAATCCTTGTCACGTTGTTTTGTCTTAACGGCCGAGATTACACGCTTAATGGCGCCGCTACAGTACGTGTCCGCTTCGGACAAGCAGAGCATCGCCCAAGCGCTTGCGGCTGAGCTCGTCGCCGGCGGGGTGGCGCTCACGGTGCTGGGGAAAGCCCAAAATGGGTTCCCCGTACCCTTGCGCACCTAATGGTGTCGGCAGCGAGGGCTGGGGTGGCTCAACGCGGCGGCGCATCGGAGATGAGCAGCGACTACGTTATGTCTACAAACCATTGTCGAAACCAGCAACGCTCCCAACTAAAGAACACACGCATAAGCATCTACGAGGTACTAAGGGATACCAGAAGCGATGACAAGGCTCGGAGAGGCTTGGAGATGGCTGGCAACGTGAACCGAGGTGGCGGTGGTGAGCTTCACGTGGAGAAGTCACTGGAGACGATGGGGAGGCTTGGGGAAGGTTGAGGAAGCTCGAGGGTGTCCTTGCGATGCTCCTTGTGCAGGTAATCAACGTGGGGTTCACTGAGGAGGAAAAGGTGGTGTAGGTGACGCTGTCAACCGGAGTTAGGGAAGAAGCAGTGATTCGGCAACTCCTGTGGATCAACGAAGCAATTGAGTGAGGGGAAATGATCTTGGTGTTCTAGAACACAAGATGACATGGATAATGCGAAGAGAAACCCTCTGGTGCGGTGGAACGGCGATGGTTTCGCAAAGCCAAAAATGGAGCTTGGATCTCCTGAGTGTTTGAGCTCGATTGAGTGGAGAAGAAGGTGGGAGAGTGAGAGCAGAGGTGAGGAAAAGAGGAGAGGAAGCTCTGGGTAGCTTTATATAGGCTAAGGGGCGGTGATGAGTGAGGAGGAGCTCGGGTGACCATGGGTAATGGAGACGAAGGCGAAACCGTGGGCACGCGGCCACGCGCTCACGAGCATGTGCTGGTGTGGCGAGGCGTGAGGTGGACGAAGCTCCCTGCGCATGGGGCCCACTTGCCAGCGAGAGAGAGAGAGAGGGAGGGAGAGATTAGATGTAGGTTTTTATTTTTGGCCAATTTGTTTACTGAATTTCTACAGTGAGCAAACAACCTAGGAATTTTATGAAATTTTTTGCGAGGGCTCTTGACCTAATGTAGTTTCTCCTGTAAATTTTTCAGAAGTTTATACCTCCTGTGAATTTCTCCAAAATGCAAACAAATTTATGTTCTTATGTGTTTGTATTTGTTTTTCTTAACAAGTTTTCACACAAATGTTTTGGTGAATTATTCCTGGGAGATCATGACCGAAATAATTCTCTCATTTAATTTTTTACTTTGTTTTATCCAATTCCATTTGAGTGCACGTGTGTTTGTATTTCCTTATTTGTTTTTAAACCAAAGTTCAAATTTTAAACATGGTTAGAATTTCATATATAAAATGATCAAAAAAAATTTCCTAATGCATTTGTAATACATATTCCCAAATTTCAGATTTTGGGATGTTACAGTAGAGACCGAAGGAATTGTCAGGGAACTCACCGAGTCGACCGCTATCTAGAAAATGGCTGCGGCGGCCGAAAATGGGGAAGAGGATTGATCTAGGAGATCCTCTATGATTGAAGCTTCATTAACAGAGGGGAAAGCATCAGTGAGGGTTAAGACATGATCTGACTAGAAAAGGATAGGTCCAAGCTCACCCGATTGCCTGAAACGAGGATGCTCCAAAACGGGTGCGTGCTGAAGATGAGGAAGACGATGGTGTGTTGGAGCTACGGGGTTCCTGGAGCTACATCAAGCATAGAGAGATCATCAGTGAGGTAAGGGACACGTGATGACGTAGTTGGCTAGGGCAAGGAAGCTCACACGAGGGAATGGAGTTGCGGAGCTTGCTCACCGGCGCTGAGGGTGGTACACTCGTTCTCGACAAACCAAAGCATGAGAGGCGATGATTCGGTGCGGGGAGCGAGAGTGGCAAGCTAGAAACATTGTGACACGATCGGAGGCTTATGTAAGGTTAAGAAACTCATGAGAAAAGTGATGAGAACCTAGCGGTCGTGCGAGTATCTCGCTCTCTACCTCTCGGCGTCTCCGCCAGAGCAAGGTTGGTGCGGCGTAAAGGAGGTAGATAGGATAGGTAGAGACGAGCGAAGGTGACAGGAGCGGTTGAGGGTCAAAACAGTGGGTGACGCGACAAAATGGTGGGCGAGCGGGCGAGACGCTCATGAGTGTGCGCTGGCAAGGGCGAGCAGAGGTGGAAGATGAAGTCTAGCATGTGGGTCCCACGCGTCTATGAGAGAGAGAGAGAGAGAGATACCGAAAAGGTGCTGCATGTTGTAGTACTCGAAGATGTACGGTGTAGACATCTGCCTCATTTATGCACATGCCTTATACACATGAGAGCATGGCTTGTGGAGGAGCTTCGGCTTGTTACACGTGCATGTCTGTTTCCTTTCTCCCCTGGCATGACTGTTGACGTATTTCTGTCGAAGCCTGATCTTGTACTTCCGCCTGAGGCCGTCGATCACCCGGATGTCGTGCATTTGGGCCTTCTCCATCTTTCGGTCCATGTGCCTCTGTATGTTCTCAAAGCACTGCTTGCCTTCGTCCATCTGTCGCTTGGCTGCGGTAGCTCTATTGACGAAATAACCAACAGTGCGAGTCCATGTCTCCTGGACGATCGCGGTGATAGGTAGGCACCACACACTTTTGAGGAAGCTATTGTAGACCTCGGACATGTTGGTCATCATAATCCCGTACCTCGCACCGTCTATGTCATAGAGGAGGGACTACTTCTCCAATTCAGGAGTGTGGCTATTAATCCACTCTGAGAAGCTTATGGCACTGTTGGGTTGCTCTCGCTCCAAAGTGGACTCCCTTGTATGCCTCGTAGTCCGGTGTTCGAGGTCTCTCCAGATGGACTCAAACTTCCGTCTCTGGTTCTGCAGACACAATGCCTTGAACGTCTTCATGACTTCCTGATTGCAGAACTGCGTGAACAAGTTAGGTGCAAGATGCCTCATGCACCACCTGGATTGCATGTCATTCCACTAGTGAGACAGATCCGTCCCATGCTACATGGTGTTGATGGCCACCAACAACCTAGCATTGTGGTCTACAATTAGACAGACATTGGGCCGGTCTCCCACCACTGTCCTCTTCACGTTCTCCAGGAACCACAACCAGCTAGATGTGTTCTCGCTCTTCACAATGGAAAATGCCACCGGGAGAAGCTAGTTATTCGTGACGGCCACCACCACGGTGAGGATGGTGCTCTTGTACCTCCCCATGAGGAAAGTGCCATCCATCGTTAGCATGGGATTGCAGAACTTGAAACCCTGATGGCCTGAACGAAAGCCCAGAACACCCGGTTTAGTATGAAGTGGTTAGGCCTTTTCCCAGCATCTTCACGGTCAATCTTGTTTATGTACGTGCCGGGTTTTGATTCGGCAATCTGGTGAAGCAATCTCAGCACAAGGTTGTATGCCTCTTCATATGTCTCGTACATGGTCTCGATGACCTTCTGCTTGGCTCGTCGGACCTTGCTGTAGCTGACTGGATAGCCAACCGGATTGACGACTTCCGACATCATCATCTTAGAGGAGACAGACATGTCCGCCTCAACTAGGTGTGTGATGAGATTTGCAATATATGCGAAAGTCACGTTCTGATGTTGCCGTAAGGGCTCGCTGAGCTTGCAAGTGTGGTCGATCAGCTCGTTGACTGTGAAGACTGAGCCGAAGATCTTTGCTCCGTGAGCGCTGACCTTGCCAGGGTAGCCTTCCACTACGCACTTCACTGCGTACTTTCTTGCGTTAGACAGGTGCACTCGGTACACACAGCTGATGGACAAGGCGTACCGTGCTATTGCTTGTTGCACGGTCACCTTGTCTGGGAAGTGCTGCCCAACTAAGAGGGTGTCGGTTTCAAACCCCCATTGGGAGCCTTCTTCTTGCTGCAGTATGAGCGAACGCACCGCGATATCATTAAGTCTCGATGCCACATAAGGACCACCGGCTTGGTGTGCATCCTCGTCGCTACCATCCGAGCTTGGGTCGGTGTCCTCGTCGGACTTCGACCCGAGAAGCTCATCCTGTAGATACTCGTGGCAGTTGATGTGGGCCGACCACCACGTTTCTGCCCCCTAATTTGGCACAAAATTAGGTGCGAGACTTTCCTTCGAGGCAACACATTCTGTGCTGTCATCTTCAGGCTCAGGCTGTGCTTGCTCGCTTGTAGAGGCCCCGACAGCATCAGGGTTTCTCGGCGCCCTGCGTAATAAATTCACGTACACCATAAGCTTCCCATGAATGGCCGCCTCAGGTTGGGAGGCAATCTCCATGTACTGCCTTCATGCTATGCTTCTATTCACCTTGACGAGCTCCCACACATAATTCGTGCAGGTGATCGCCTTGATCATAACTTTCTTCATCGTTGGTTCCGTGACGAACTCCCTCCGGATGCAGCTTCGCAGCTCGTGAATATTCATCGCGTGGAGCCCCTCCGTCCGGACCACCTTGTACTGACATCTCGTCAGGTCCAGTTCGTACTAGACCATCGCCGTAAAACACTAACAGGTCTTGCATGTTCAAATATACCTAAAGCCACAACAACCCCATCCGCTATTACCTAAAACACTAACAGGTCCAACCCATATGTGTAATTAAATATGACAAATTGCATGCAAGTGATGGATTACATATGTGTAATTAAACACGAATAATTACCACTAAACTTACTAATTACGATTGATTAGCAAACTCTAAGCTAACTAATTATGATTGATTAATTACCACTAAAAAAATTACCAGTACTTCATTTCCACTTATTTAATATGTCGTAATGATGACTACTAAACTAATTACGACTAATTAATTACCACTAAACTAATTCATTACTAGTGAACTCGCTAATTACGACTAATTAATTACTCCTAAACTAACTAATTACGACTAGCTGACTAAGACTGATTAATTACGACCACGGTAATAACGGCAAAAACATCCGATAGATTATCTGCCCTTCGGGGGAAAGTAATAAAAAAAACAAGCGACAAGCGACGAGAAGCAAGAAAACAGTTAACCTCCTAATAAAATTAATTATGTTACGTTCTCTGAGTTCTCAGCGACGAGCGTAAGAACGAGAATTGAAACGCAAATGAGACGAGCGAAGAGCGAGTGCTAGAGTTAGGTATTTATAGCCGAGCGAAGGAGGAGTTGCGTTGTTGGCGTCGGGAATTCCGTAAGCGTTGGCGTCGGATTTTTTGGATGAGGCGATAGATGTGCAGAGGAGGGAGGAGGGACGGTGGAAAAGATAACTACCGCACGGTTTTTTAATTCTTCGCAGAACAGTCGAGGTGTGCGGCAAGAGGGTGGTGGCATGAGGATGGCGGAGGCGCGCGGCGGGAGGAGGAGGCGATGTGGCGGCGTGTGGGCCGTTGGCGCCGCAGCGCCGTCTTGACAACGATCGAGGCGGTGGGGGCGGGCCGGGGAGGGCTACGTTGCGGTGGGGGAGCCGTGGGAGGCCTCTCGGTGCGGTAGCCGTGCAGCAACGAAATCATATTTGCAAATATATGTTCACGATGCTCAATACTGCAAATACCGTTTGCAAAGTTACCGTATCCGCCAAAGTTTCAACTCTGATGCAATTCTCCCTCTTGTTAGTCCTGCTGTACCTGAAGGATTACAGAGTCAGTTAATTGCCAAGCGAACTTCAGATGATGGCAAGCTAACATCTCGGAATCGAATGCATCTATCCTCCTTGGAGAAAATTAAACCAGCTTTGCAACCCAATCATGAAGAGAATCTCCGAAGTGGATTCATCCGGTAGCCGATCGGTGTCCGATGCGCGCGATAGACTCGCTTTGGCTGCCATGCCGGAAGCTTTCTTTTCTCTCTCTCTCTCTCTTTTCTTCCTTTGAATCAATCCAAGGGAGCCAAAGTACGGCGACACCATCATCACGCGTTTGTCTCAGGACTCAAAGCAATCACGCCTGCCTATATAAAACCGCTGCTGCCCGGTGTCTTTTTCTCTGTTTTGTCTTCTCCCCGTTCTCCGATGTTCAACGACATCATCCATTCCATCCCCTTTCCAACCACCGGCCGTAGACCCGCAGTCATGCGGGCAAAAGAACTGCACGGTTAACATCCCCAGTACACCAGCCATGTTTAAATAGGAGATGGCAAAAACTTTAGCCCCATCGTCATTGCATTTTCCTAAACAATGTCGCGTCAGGTTTGAATGCAAACACTGCGGTATTTATACGGTAAAACATTTAATCTTAGTATACTCGCGGCGCAGTTCTCCTACGGTGCCTTAAAAAAAGTTGTTGCGCACGGAATTTTAAATTTTGTTGTGGTGTTTGCGTGACCGTGTCCGCAGTCCGCTCGATTAGTCGCGCATTAGCACACTATTTGTTGACATTTCGATGGTACAGGACCCAGGAGTACGGGGTCACATTATTAGGGAATCGAAGGGGACAACCAGTCACCGTCCGATCAGGTTAAACATGTATGACTGTATGAGCCTGCTTCTTGAGTCGTGGCGGGAAAATTTTACTGGCAGTGTCTATGTGACGGTTGCCCCGTCGATTAGTGAACTTTTTTTATTATTTAATTCATTTTTTTGAAAATATTTTAAAGGTAACATCTCCCTAACTTTATTTCTAATTCTGACACATTTAGCCACGTCACAACACGTAATATGGCAAAAGCACGTTGTCACACTACGGACCTTGGCGTGGCAAACTAGTGCTGTTACGTCACTTCTCTTTGTGTGACAGGACTTAGCTCCAAAACAGACGCATGTTGACTCGGAGGACTATTGTGGCAGTGTTGGCTACGCCGTGATCGATGGCATAACAGAACAGTTTGATCATGTTACGGGTCATAGTGTGATCAAAGGGGTCAAAATTAGAAACAAGGTTGGGAGAAGATAATCTTTAAAATATTTTAAAAATGGATTAAAAAATAAAAAAGCTCTCGATTAGTCACCTTGCAAAATGGGACAGGACCCTCCATTTTCTGTTGCCAGTTTCTCCCTCGTGCTATGGCCCATGATCTAGAAGAGGTGGGGAGGGACACCCTGGCCTGACCATGCCTTCGCCTAGCTTGCCTTGCCGCCCATAACGCGATATACGAGCACGGCAATTGGTTGCTTTGCTGAGCTTCTTTCGTCCGATCGGTCATACCCAGTTCTGGAATTTTTTTAAAAAAAATAGTCCATTTTTTATTCGAAATTATAAAATTATATCTGCGACTTTTTTTTACAAAATTATACGTCTGTCGCCTAACCGTTGAGCGACTGGCTCTAGTCACCGAACGGATAAGCGACAGAGGTATAGTAGTTGTACCGTTGGGCGACAGACATGAAGCCGGCCAATGATCGGACAACACATTCTGTCACCTAACCGCTAAGCGACTGAATCCCTGTCGCCCAACGGTTCGGCAACAGAAGGCTGGAGGCTGATTTTTTTATTATTTATTAAAAATATTTGAAAGTTAATCCCTCTCGAACTATCCATAACTTAAAAGTAGAAAATCTATATGTGAACCATATATAAGACCATCCTTTAAACTGAGCGTAAATCTATATATGGACTTAAGATCTTTTTGTGGATTGATAACCTTTGACACTTCATCGTATATATTCCCTTCATAAACAACTGCACAATATTTTCAGGCCTTGCCCCGGAAGAGATACATGTTGTTGGATGCCTTTATAATGAAGTTGGGAATAACACAAAAGAATTGAGAATTGAATGCGAAAGACGGGAAGATTTGATGCTGCGAATTAAAATAGATTTTATAATGAAGCTGGGAACAACACGACACATAGGGTTTGATTACATGCATAAGAAACAACATCATGCACGATGCAACAAACCGAATTACTCCTAGATACATATGCGCCTTTTTGGAATGTAAATAGATTCGACCTTCGACGGGGGGACTAGTACAACATAGCCCGACCTACTACGTGGATCGGGGCCATTTTCCCTTTCTTGCTAGCTCGGCATTGAACTCCTCGCCGGTCTCTTTGGCCTTGGCCGCTATTTCCCTCTTTTTCTCGCACTCCCTCTCACGAGTCTCGCACTCCCTACGCCTACACGCCTCGAGGTGAGCTTTGGTCTCCCGACGGATACACTCGTTTTGCTCGTCATTGCGGCACTCCTCCTTTTGGATCTCGCAGGCCCTTTTAGCATCCCACTCGTCGAAGTTGAGAGTCCACTGGTCATGCGGGTAGATCTCTAGGTCGATTCACTTGCGATAGCCACATAGCGGATCCGGGGATTACGGGTAGATAGGAAAGGTTGTTCGTACGTACTTTGAAAGAGAAATAGTAGGGGAACACACTGTAACTGGTCCTTACTGGCTGTCGATAGCTGCGCGTGTTCCAACGTCGATCGAGATAGTCACAAGAGTAGTTCGCGCAACCCCAGTAACGTATGCCCAGGCTCAACCGCTACTTAGAATTGAAGAACTTGCATGGGTCCCTGCACCAACAGAGGGGTGGTGTCTCCCCCTCTGGCAGGTGTTGCGGCGAACTCTCGATTGGAACGTTCTGGAAGGGATTGCTGCTACGGGGGGCGTCATTACGAAGAGCGGCCATCCTTGCACGCTCCTCTTGTTCGACTCGGGCCGTAGTAGCCCTTGCTTACTCTTCCCGGGCCCCAACGGCCCTTGCTAGTTCGCGGATCTCGTCCCATTGCCTCTTCATGTTGTCCATCCCGGCGTGGTGAAGCAAGCTCTGGTGTAGTGTTGGGTTTGGTTGTGTAGTGTTTTCGCTCAGATCTCTTCCACCTCCTTGTATAAGCCAAAGGGTTGGCATGGAGTGTTGTCCTTTGGTCTTCTCGCTGAAAAAAGCTGCCCCGTTAAGTCCTATCACTACGCATGGCTATCTCCTTTGGCCTTGTTATTGTGCAAAGCTGCTCCGTCTGGTCTTGCCACTGCGAAAAGCTACCTCGTCTGGTCTTGCCACTGCGCAAAGCTGCCCCGTCTGGTCTTGCCACTGTGCAAAGTTGTCCCGTCTGGTTTTGTCACTGCGCAAAGTTGTCTCCTTTGGTCTTGTCACTGTGTAAAGCTGCCCCATGTGGTCTTGTCACTGCGCAAAGTTGCCCCGTGTGGTCTTGTCACTGCGCAAAGCTGCCCCGTCTAGTCTTGTCACTGCGTAAGGCTGTCTCCTTTGGTCTTATCACTTCGCAAAGCTGCCCCATTTAGTCTTGCCTCTATGCAAAGCAGCCAACCTCGTCTGGTCTTATCATCTGCAAGCTAACACATTGCCCGCTTTGTTAGCCTCCCCCCCCCCCGCGGGCTATAAAATGCATACCCCACGCTCCGAAAGTAAGACCACTCGACCCTTGAAACCGTAGGAAGAAGAACCTTCTCCATAAATGCGATAACATACCATGGCGGGCGCAGGGACCCGATCAAGCCCAGAATTAAATCGAAGCAAGACCTTCCTCACGGAAAGGAGGAGGACTTGACCCTAACTCTTGGTTGATGCCGAACAAAGCGTACTCAACCGGTATGACCCGAAATCTTGGACCTGGGGAGGACGCCGCGTGCAGTCCACGGGACGCCCTTTCGATGGTGGACGATGTTTCTTCCTATGCCCATATTCTGGGGTACAATTAGCAAATAGTTTGCTTCATGTTACTGCTAATAGAGCCTCTGTGTTAACCGTCCCTTGCAGCAGATGGTGAAATACGACTTTGTCTGCTGGATCGATCATCCCCATAAACGACATGTTGTGATGCACATGGATACATTGTGGGACCGAATCTTTCAGTTGGAGGCGTGAATTGACAATATCAACGAGCAAAATGATGACCTCCGCCAATAGATGCAGCGCGAGAGGGGCAACGAAGAGGTCGTGAACATAGGAAGTTCCTATGATCCTACATGCTGCTACATGAACCCTAGCTGCATATGTGCGTGCCACTATAACGACGGCCAGCCACGTCCGAGGCGTCCCTCCTGTACAACACTCTATGTGGGTAGTGCGAGGCACCTTCTGCCATTAGGCACGGGCGGAGAAGCTTGTACCTCGGTAGTCTCCCCTTCTGTATGCAATTATGTTCAATCTCATAAAGCATGTAACTAAATAGTGAACGCGTCATTACGGTTGCCTTTTATCGAGTTGACTGCTGCATCGATGTGTCGCGTGCATTAAGCTATAGGTATCGATATGCATTGAACAAACATGCATTGTATGAACGAGTACACATAAGAACGCAAAAAATACTACAGGCATCACACATTAAGTGCAAAATTTAAGTATCACATAACGAACAAATGTCTGACCCGGTCTTGAGGACACCCAGACTAGCCCCCAAGCACTTTTGACATCCCCTCGCGTCGCCACCGCCCACTCCACCTCTACGTCCTCCCCGACAGGCTCGCTTGGGCCCCCTCCTCTACTCTGGGTGTTAGGGCCTTGGCCCCAAGAGGGAAAGATGGTCTGGAGGCCTAGTCTAACGAGGACTGAAAGGCGGAGAGGGTGGACAGAATCGGCTGTTGTGTGGGAATTGGCGAACCGGTGAGCTGTGACCTGGAGAGAGCCTCAACGGGTGTGGGCTGAGGTGTCGGGTCCTCGTCCACAAGGAAGTCGTGTGCGTCCATGTCGCCTGGGGAGGTCCTTAATCCGTCATAGGCCAAAACACCTGCACAGCAAATATTGTTAGTTAATAAAAAAAACGTGTTGCGTGCTGACAAACAGAGATGTGGCGTACCCTCGGCTAGCGCCATGCCGCGCAAGAAGGCATCCGGAGGGAAGTATGGCACGTCGTACGCGCCCTGCGTGTGCTGCGTGTGGAAGGTGAAGGAGTCTGGAGGACCGACATAGTGCGACGCTGCCGGTGTACGACGATGCGCCCCATAGTCTTTGACGAAGATGTCGAAGACAAGCGCCTTGTGGGTGAGCCAGTAGTCCCGGTAGCGTAGGCACAACGAGGAAAGGCCGTGAGGAGCGCGAGCATCTAACTCCTGAGGGGAGTATGGCTCCTAGCGATCATCGTTCGCCGTGAGCCGGTCGAACTGCTCCACGAACGGCTCGTACGCCCATGTCACCTGCACGTGCGTGAACTATACCTGCAAGGAACACAAGCTATTAGATAGGACAATCGGTTATATGAAGAAATTAGTCGCACGACAGAGTACGTACCCATCGCCAGCACCAAAGAGAGCCCATTGTCGGCTGGTCCACCTCGTCTGCGTTGTACATATTACTGCCGTCTGAGGCGATGTCGATCCCACGAGGGTTGTCCCGAGGCTAAAAGCGCTCGAGCGACCACAATTGCGATAGAGGACACCCCATGAGGATGGAGTTCGGCCTCAACCTGCAGCACGCGTCGCACAAGCCGCGATAGGTGAATAGCACCCAACCAAATAGCCACAACAAGTAGGCCTTGAGGTGGGGTGACACCTGTTGGTCGTCCGCGGCAGGGTCCATCCACACGACCTGTGTACAAGGAAAAAGATAGTAAGACCGTAGTACGGAAAGGAGAGCACAACGCTCCCAATGGGAATGGCGTCGAAAACGTACCCAGAACTGCGACAGCCACCACAAGGGCCGGCCATGCCTCTGTGCCTTTGGGAAGACGTAGTACCCGATGGCGACTGCAGGCGAAAGTACTCCCTGAAACCTGGCCAGAAGGTCCTCTCGCCAATCGGCCGGAGACTCCTGCGGGAAGGCAACACCTCCCGCGATAGGGAGGCCAAGCAGTAGGGAGATGTCCTGCAGAGTAGGGGCCATCTCTCCGAATGGGAGATGGAAAGTGTGAGTCTCCAATCGCCACCGGTCCACAAGAGCTGTCAGCAGGGAGCGGTCGAACGAGAAGCGTCGTGACCGCTCTGGCCCGGCATGGACGTCTCCATCGTCGCCGACCACGGGTGCTGCCAACTCGTCCTCGTCCGTGGCCTGCACCATCCAGGCAATAGGTAGTAGACTGGCAGCGCTGAGCCTGTGAAGTAAGAAAAGGTCAGTATGAAAGGTACGTATGGCGAGAAAATAGTGTCGACATATGCTAACCTCTCTGTCCAGCGTGGGTCTAGCCTCTAGGCCACCCGAGGTGTCCACGTGCGGATCACCCCCAACACAGTAGCGTCGGCCGCGCCCGCAGGATGCGGGACACGACGCGATGCGCGATGTAGCCGGTCGATGCGCTCCTCTAGGAGGTCGAAACTCCAGTCGGATTCATGAGGGTCACGAGCCATACCTGCAAAACAACTTCAAGTTAGCAAATATGCACAAATAAAACATCAAATGTAAAGCAAGAGTAAATTTAACTTGTAAACAAACAAACCAAAAAGTACTAGGCTACCAGGACAATACTTTGAAAAGTAATGAAAAAGGGTTAGTACTACAACACTTACATAAACATTACGTGCAACATACGATACATGTACTACGGCAATACGTACATCAAATGAAAATTGGGTAGTAGCAGAAAAGTTACATAAACAATACGAAGTACAGATGACAATGTACACTGATTTGCAATTTTGGTCCCACTTCGCACACTCAAAGAAGTGATACTGCAAACCATGCCAGTGCATACTTCTCAGCTAGTGCCTTGCATCGTCTGGCTGTATGGCCCTCCTGGCCATAGCGTCTACCCAACGCCCTGGCTAGTGCTTTGTTCATATCATTGGTAATATGATGACTCTACCGACGACCCTTGCCACCCTTCAGCATGTCAAGATCCAAAATCCATATCCTATTTGCAATATCCAAGGTGGCGAAGTTACCACCAACCCTGAACCCCCTAAGCTCGCTAGTCCACGCATGCACCACCCTCTCCTTCAAGAAGTACTCAGACACAAAGTTCAAAGGGTCCATGTGCACAATCCCGCATGCGGCGAGGACATGAGAGCATGGCTTGTGTAAGAGCTTCAGTTTGTTGCATGTACAACTAGGTTCATTCACATGATCTCCAAGGCATACCTCGTGGGTGACAAGAGAACGAGCCATCCCAAATTTGGCTCTATCCCGGAGGAGCATGTCGAAATGATGCTCCGTATTGCCCATCACGTACACCGTGTGCGACTGGCCCTTCTTTGTCTTTGCCTACATGTATGTCGTAATCTTCGAGCAGTACGATGTTTGAGGGTTGGTGGCATGAAGTGCGGAATTTGCATGCCTCTCTCTAAAATACCCGATTGTGCTGTGCAGAACTCCTTCCACGATGGCGACGAGGGGCTGAGAACGAAGGCCCCTAAGAACTTAGTTGTACACCTCCACAAGGTTAGTGATCATTATGTCATACCTTGCCCCCATCCGTGTCGTGCAACAGAGACCACTTGTCCAATGGCTCAGCCTCGATCTAGTGGGAGAAGCACTCGATGTTCCTCGAGGTCCTCCTCCTCGGACCAGCAGGTTCAGACTCCGGTCCCTGGTTCCTCTTGTCCACGTGTTTCCGGCTGTGCTCATCCAACAGCGCCCATAAAGCATCAAATTTGCGCTACTGGTCTGCATAGCCAGCCTCTTGAATAGCTTCACCAATGATTGCTTCAGGAACTTCTTGAAGAAGTTGGCCCCCAAGTGGAGAATGCACCATCTACTCCTCATATCCGGCTAAGGGAATAGCTCCTCGGGGTCTTGCTGAAGTTTTCTTATGGCCTTTAGCATCCCGACGTGGCGATCATGGATCACGCACACACCAGGACGAGCTCCAACAACTCCCACCCTCACATGTCGAAGGAACCACAACCAGCTGTCGTAATTCTCACCTTCGACAAATGCGATGACCAATGGCAGAATTTGATTGTTCCCGTCAATGCCAATGACCGTAAGGATATGCCCCTTGTATTTCCCAGTCAAAAAGGTCCCGTCAACTGAGATCACGGGCAGCATATGCCTAAAAGCCTCGATGCAAGCACCGAAGGCTACGAAGGCCCTATGCAATATCAAAAAACCTCGCGGATTTTTAGATGGCTTGTCCTTTACAACAGTGTACATGCCCAGGTTTCTCTCTTGCAGCACCCCAAGCATACGAGGAAGGTTGTCGTACACCACCTCAAAAGACCCAAACCGTCTTTCCAAAGCCTTCTGCTTTGCACGCCGCACCTTCGCGTAGCTGATCTTGTACTTGAATTTCTTCTCAATAGGCACCATAATGTGCTTAGCCTCCGTATCCTTCTTCTCTACTATCTCTCCATACATCAAATTGGCTATGAAGGTCGACCTTAGGTTACGATGCCTTGACAAAACACTGCTGAGCATGCAAGAGTGTGGCTCCACCTTCGAGACAATCCAGTGAGTCTCATACTTCGGTCTATGTGCGTGCACTAGCCAAGGACAACCGGCCTGCTTGCACTTGATGGTGTACTGCTCCTGGCTAGATTTGATGACCCGAAACATTCACTGCATGGACATAGCCCACAGTTTAATGGCATCCTGCAAGGATGTCTTATCAACAAACATTGAGTGCAACCGAACCTCCGTGGTATGGTACTCCCACGGCGATTTGTGCTCGTCATGCGTAGCTACACCCTCAGTGCCAAATCTGTTCCATTCCTGGGGGATGGGAGCTCCGTCCTCATCGGAACTGTCCTCGTCGTCTTCCTGTACAGCTTCCTCTTCAGCCAAGGCCATCTGGTCATCGCTATCCATTTGACGCAATATGTACTCCCTATGCTCTCCTTCACCAGCTTGTCTTGTAGGCTCACCATGCGGTGACCGATCTTCCGCTCCTGTATCTACCATGTCGAGCTCGTCACAAGCAACATCCTCCGAACCCTTCATAACACCAACCTCCGGGTCCTCTTCTTCACCAACATGCTGGGCACCCGAGCTGCTCCCACTACCCGGATGATATCCGGCGGTGGGGCCTTGCACAGCTTCTTTTGGGCATGCTTGCACAAGCAGCACACACTCATATCCATGGCGCCGACAACCTTCTATAAAGCCCTTCCACACAGCCGTGCGCATCAGTCTTCTCAACTCCCATCTGATGTCCGTGGGAGACCGGCCCGAAAGCCTTTGTATGACGACGCTGCACACCTCAAGGTCCAAGGAGAAGCTGCGAGTGAGCTAGTGCATCACATCTGTGATTTGTGCATTCTCGCCGTCTGAGTGTACCAGAGTGGCTTGACGAAAACTGCTCAAGTAAACACCTCACGAACCTTCACGAACGGTGCCAACACCGTAATGCACTTTCAATGTAGTGGGTACAGGCATAACTTATTGTCTGTCTGCAAATATTTCCAATATTGCAACTAGTCAGATCGCAACACACGATATGCAAGTACGGCTACACTGTAATTTACATTTGTACGGCCCTTCGCCTATCGTGAACAACTACACTACAACATGGTCAAGGTGTCATTCGTTCCCTCAGGTAGAGGGCACAATGAACGTACAGTACACTATTCTGATTCAACCTGAAAACCGAGCTGTTCCATACCAGGCATTATCCGATTCCGACGCTAACTTACAATCTGAAATGCTACAAGTGGTGTTCTAGTCTTCTATAGAGCTATACCAATTACCTAAGTCAATTAGTTCATACTAATTAACCTCTACTAATGAGTCCATACAAATAATTCATCCTCCTCATGCGCTCGGCCAGAGTACCCACTACTACTTACCAACTTTCTAATTATTCACGAATAATAGTCGATCCATGCATGCAAACACAACTACAATACTTCTCTCAAACAGCACTAATTCTCCCTCACAGACTATTTTTTTCTCTAACTTAAGTTTTCTACCGCTGCTACTTACATATAAATTAACAACATTCGGATTTTCTACTTTTTTTCTCTAACTAAAATTTTATACGAGTGCTACTGATACTATTATTTTAACTACATAAACTATTTACTTACTACAAAGAAATACAGCACAAGATAAAAAAAAATTACCTCACGAACGAATCTTTCCTCCTCTTCTTCTTCCTCTCCCCTCTCCTCTTCTTCTTCGCCCTATCTTTTTCCCCTTTCTTGCCTCTCCTCTCCCTCTCTTCTTCTTCTTCTTCTCGCTCAAATTCTTTGCTATCGCTCGGCTGGTGGGACGAGTTGCACGGCCCTTTATATAAGCCATCCAGTTGCCCAACAGTTCGGCGACTGGAAGGCTCCTGTCGCTTAACGGTTCGGCGATAGAACCTACCGCCCAATAGTTGTGCGACTGCAATAATGTTGCCGAACGGTTGGGCGCTTGCATCAATGTTGCCCAACGGTTCGGCGACCACGTTAGTGTCGCTTGTCCATTGGGCAACTGGGGCCAGTTGCCCAACGGTTCAGTGACAGACGTATATTTTTGTAAAAAAAAAGTGGCAGGTATAATGTTGTAATTTAGAATAAAAAATAAATTATTTTTAAAAAATCCCCAGTTCTGCCCTTACTATTATGTGAGATATCACTATTGCTAGCACATTGGCCTTTTTCCTTGTTAGATCTGTTATGAATAGCGCTTGTACGCATTATAAGGCCAATGAGCCAGTATATATGCAAGTACAGGTGTGGCATATATGCAGGTAACCCCTTATACAATGGAGAAAATACACAGCCAATAATATACATCTAACACCCCCCTCAAACTTATGGTGGATCAACAACATGAAGTTTAGAGAGATAGAAGCTATGTTGGGCTCTGGTATGTGCTTTTGTGAAGAAGTCTACCAAGTGAAGTTCTGAAGGCACATACTGAAGAGCAACAACCTGGTCCTGCATCTCTGTCCGCATGTAGGAAGCATCAACACCAATATACTTAGTAAGCTCATGCTTCACCGGATTGGTAGCAATGCTAATAGCCCTTGTACTGTCAGACAAAAGAGGAGTGGGTCTTTGGCTGAAACACCAAAATCCTTAAGTAACCATCATAGCTAGACTGTTCAAATCTTGGGGGGAAATTTGGGTTTAATTTGGGCTTGAAAAGCTCGGCCAAAAAACAGCAGGCCCAAGCCTAGCCCGAAAACTGCATTTTCTGTTCAAAAGTCTTGTTTTAATCATTTTTCGGAATAAAAAACTAATATTTAATTCATTTTCAGCATTAAATAAATAGATTTTTGCTATTTTAATTGTTTTTACCGACAATTAGGGCGAAATGGGCTTCTATCGGACAATCTGATCCCATGCGGCAGGACTGGGTCGGGCTCGGTAGGCTGCCTTGGGCAGAACCACTCGTGAACACCTCTAATCATAGCCAAGTAACCTCTGCTGTCAACAAAGCCATAGCTCGCAACTCAGCTTTAGCACTTGAACGAGAAACTGCTGTCTACTTCTTAGTCTTCCAAGCAATGATAGAACCACCAAGAAAAACATAATAAGCAGAGAGACACCGACGATCATAATGATCACTAGCCTAGGTGGCATCAGAATATGCCTGGAGCTGTAAAGAGCTGGAACGAGGGAAAAATAGATGACGAGTGATGATTCCACGAAGATATCGTAGAACACGAAGAACATGACTATAGTGGAGCTGAGTGGGAGTAGAAACAAATTGACTCAAGATATGCACAGGATATAAAATGTCAGGACGAGTGACACCCAGATAAACAAGACTCCCAACAAGGTGACGATAGCGAGTAGAATCAGCAAGAGGCTCACCATCGATTGGGCGAAAATGAACATTAAGCTCCATAGGTGTCTCGGTGATTGTCTTGATCGATAAGAGAAGCACGATCAAGAATATCCTGAATATACTTTTCTTAGGACAGATAGAAGCCCTCAGGAGTAGAAATAACCTCAACCCCAAGAAAGTAGCGAGGAGGACCCAGATCAGACATGAGAAACTGCTTATTAAGACGCTCCTTCACAAAGGTGATGTACTGAGAATAATCGCCAGTAATGATCATATCATCAACATATAAAAGGAGAAGCGTCTGACCACGAGGCGAAGTGTGAATAAATAGAGCAGGATCATGAGCACTGGCAGAGAAACCAGCTGCAATGACAATAGAAGAGAAACGATCAAACCAGGCACGAGGAGTTTGCTTGAGGCCGTAAAGAGATCGGCAAAGGTGACAAACTATACCCTCAGGAACAGAATACCCTGGTGGTGGTTGCATATAAACCTCTTCACACAGCTCACTATTGAGAAAGGCATTCTTGACATGAAGTTGAGAGATGGATCATGCCTGAACAGACGCCATAGCAAGAAGAGTGCGAGCGGTGGTCATGTGAGCCACAAGAGCAAATGTCTCATCATAATTAGGACCATGCTCCTGCTAAAAATCATGTGCCATAAGACGAGCCTTGTAGCACTCAAGAGAACCATCAGAGCGGGTCTTAATCTTGTAGACCCACTTGCACGTGATAGTAGTAACACGCGCAGGAAGAGGAACAAGATCCCACGTGCCAGTGCGCTCAAGGGCAGTAATCTCCTCTGCCATCGCATGCTGCCACTCCTGATGAGCATATCGAGGAGAGGCCGAAGAAGATGAACTATCAGAAGAAGATGGCGCATCAGAAGAATCCTCAACTCATGGGCGACGAGTGTAGTAGAGAGGATAAGAAGGACGAAGGCCGGGAGGAGCCTCTGGAGAGGGTGGCGATGGCGAAGGAGACGGTGAAGGAGGAACCGAAGAGGCCAAAGGGTGAGATGGAGGTGTGGTGGCTATGGGGGTGGCAGGAAAAGTCAGGAAAGAAAGCGGCTCAACAAGAGATGCTGGAGTGGTGGAAGGAGAAGGACGAGTGTAGAAATGACGAGACCCATCAAAAGTAACGTCTAGAAACCATCATCCGTCGACCAACAGGATCCCAACAACGATATCCCTTATGCTCGATGCTATAGCCGAAAAACGCATTCCACAGGTGGCGGTCGACTTGCAGTGCGCTCACGAGGGGCAAGAAGAACATAAGCGCACACCCAAGCAGTGAAGACTAGAATAGTCGGAGTCTTGCCACGAGAGCAGCTCAAGCGGGATCCCACCAAGAGTAGAAGAAGGTTAAATATTAATCGGGAAAGTGGCGGTAAACAAACATCGGCCCGAAGTATGGTGGGACAGTGAGAAACAAGCATAAGAGCACAGGCTGTCTCACGAAGATGACGATGCTTTCATTCAACCACACCGTTCTGGGCATGAGCACCAGGGCAAGAAAACTGAGAGAGAGTGCCCTGCTCAGCAAGAAAACCACGAAGGACTCCTGACAAGTATTCCCCATGTAGTCGACCACGAAAAGGCGCAAATAGGAGAATCAAGCGAGTCACGAGATCATGGTGGCAAAAGTCTTGTAGATGGATAAAACCTCACTATGAGATGACATAAAGTACATCCATGTATGGCGACAAAAATCATCAATAATAAGTATATAATATCGATGACCTCCTTTTGAAACAAAAGGAGCCGGACCCCATACATCAGAACGAACAAGATCAAAAGGACGTTGTGACACTGACTCACTAGAAGGATAAGAAAATTGAAGCTGTTTACCAAGCTTACGACCCTGACAATTTAGATAAACATCACCAGACACATACCCTAAAAGACCATGACGAAGTAAAGAAGATAGACGCGACCTACAAAGATGTCCCAAACGATGATGCTACTGAGCAAAAGACGCAGTGGAGGATGCAGCAGAAGCGGCGGTGATGGTGGAGGCGACAAGATTGACGAGGCGCAAAGGAAGGAAAGCCGTCAAGCTCCTAGAGACGCTGTGGAGTTACGGCGGCGAGGGCGATACCAACGAGTCCCGTCGTCGATCCCGAACACAACAAGAATCAGAATCGAGAATAACACGACAACCATGATCAGTGAGCTGACCAGCAGATATGAGCTGCATAGTTAGTTTGGAAACATGAGAAATAGTAGGAATATAAAAAAAGGAATTCGAAAGAGTGCCTCATCCTACGACAGATAGAGGGGTACCATTTGCTATCCGAACAGTGATAGGAGCAGCTAACGGACGAATGGAAGTGAGACGGGTGGAATCGGATATCATATGAAAGGAAGCACGAGTCAAGAATCCAGGTGATATACGAGGAAGAAGTAGAAGGTGGTCTCTCACTAGAAAGATCGTGCGATAGAACCAATAGAATCGGACGGTGCAAGAGTAGCCATGCGGCCTTGATGGTGTGAGAAACTCCACGAGAATCAGAAGCACTAGAGCTCCTCTGAGAGGAGGAACCACTAGTTCCCTGTGGAGGACGGCTACCACAGCGTAAATCCTTCTTCTTCTTGTAGCGGTCTGTTGTACATATCCATCCTTGTTGCAATAAGTGCGATGTAGTCCCCTACCAAGCGGTATCCTTTGGTGAAGGAGTAGGCTGGAGGCGTGGCGGTGTAGAAAGCGGAGGCTGCCGCCAATCGAAGGAAAGCGGTGGCGACAGCAGACCAAGCAACACGGCGAATCTCCTCAGCACGAACAACGTCAAGGGCCTCCAACAAGGTCACACGAGGGTGGCGTGCCAGCAACTGAGCACGAGTCTGCTCATACTCAGCCTAGAGATGGGTCAAGAAGTTGTAGATACGACAAAGCTCCAGGTGAGACTACTGACGCTGACAGCACTGACACGTGTGGCAAACATCCGGTCCCAAAGAGTCAATCTCACGCCATACCGTAGACAATTGGGCATAGAACTTGTCCACAGTGGTATCTCCCTGCTGCAACAACTGCTCCTGATGCACAACAGAAAGATACAACAAATCACCAGACGACTCGTAGCGGTTGCGCAGATATGTCCATATCAACTGTGCTGAAGCCAAACCAACCACATCCCTAGTGAATTTTACCTCCATGCTAGCAACCAGAATAGCAAAGGCACGAGCATCCTCATCAATCCATATCTTGTAGGCAACATACCGAGTCTGAAAAGTTTCCATCGCATCCTCAAAAACCTCAGATGCCTTTGTATGAGCGTCTTCGGAAGCATTCTTCGGGAGTACAAGCTCAGCAGGCCGAACAGGGCGAGGCGGACAAGGCAACTCGCCAGTAAGAAACTACCAAAGGCGCTGACAACGCATGTGGAGGCGTATATGCTGAAACCAGGCCCGATAATTGAGACCATCGAAGATCACTAGGCAGCGAGGAACGGAAACAGTTCCCATTGGTGGGCGACACTGGATGGCGCGACGACCAAGGCAACAAAGGCTAACGAGCAAATGGACAATGCGGCGGTTAAACAGCAGTTTTACTCGGGCAGCTCAACGCTCAAATAAAGAAGCCGGCTTGCTTAAGCGAAGGTCGCGACCGAGGAGCGCCGCCTGCAGAGGGGAACTAGGGTTCCCCTAGCGGCAGCAATAGCCCAGCGGCGTCCTCACGTCGCGATACATGCGGAAGAGGGCGGCGGCAAAGGCTACAGCGCCCGGCCGGGTGAATCTGGCGGCGAGGCTAGCGGCGAGTCTTGAGCGGCGGATCTGTGACCTCGAACGGCCGCTTCGGCTTCGGCGATGGAGCCGCAGCGTCTTGGCGTGTCGCGATGGCGGCGAGAACGGAGAGCCAGTGCGGCGGCGGGCGTGGTACCAGCGGTGGCGGAGAGCAGCGCGTGGATGGCGGCAGGTGGGCGTCGACAAAGCCGCGGCGGTTGTGAAACGAAGCACATGGATGTCGAGCTCGAACAACGGTGACGGGAGAGCAAGAAGCGGCTCGAACAGCGGCGGCCGTGAAGAGCGTGAGAGTAGAAACGAGGCGGCGGCGAAGCGAAACCGGCGAGGAGGCGGCGTCGACCACGTGAAAACCCTAACCCTAGCGTTGCTTTGATACCATGTTATGAATAGCGCTTGTATGCATTATGGGGCTGATGAGCCAGTATATATACAAGTACAGGTGTAGCATATATACAGATAACCCCTTATACAATGAGAAAAATATACAGCCAATAATATACATCTAACAAGACCAATGTGTTGGGCAATGCGTCATAGCTAGCTGGATTGGTATTCAATACTGCTCCGTTCAAAAGGCGTGGATTGTGTTTTCTCAAGGAACCAAAAAAAAATGAAAATGAGTAGGATTGTGGATCATATGAACACTGATCGATACTCAGATGAGAACAAGTGGCATCGATACTCAGATGTGAACAAGTGGGAAATTTTGGACACCACCAACCAACACAATCCAAATGACATACTTAGGCCAAGTTTGGAACACGGGATTTTCATAGGAAATTCCACATCCAATGAGGGTGGATGTTTCCAGCACAACTCTCGCATGATTCATGCGAACCTCCTGTGTTCAAAACAATGCCCTAGTCTTGTTTGATTTAACTGCAAATGATCTCAAAATTCATGTACTGCCAATTTACAATTGATTTTTCCTTCGTACTGGATGTCACATGAAGAACCATCCAACACCAACCAAAGCGTAAGAACGGAAAGGAAAATATTGGCAACATATACGAAGATACAGCTGCTTTCACTATATACATTCATTGCCATCCAACCTGCAGGAGTAGTTTTATATGCGTGTGCCTGTTGCATCCAGACAAGATCCTAAAACAAAAGGAACATAACATGTGTCATTCCTGTGCCATGCCTGAGTTATTGATGTGATGATCACTTGCACTTCACTGAAATTTCAGCAGCAGGCACTAGTTCATCTCATCTAATTACAGGGCTCACTTCTCACACCTTCAAGGCTCAGCTTGGTCAGGCTGGCACTGGGCTGGATCGCCCCAATTCTGGCCCATCCAACCTTTTTTTTTGTGAGGAATCAGTAGGAACTAAGAAAGTATTGATCACCCAACTTTTTATTGAGAGGTTTACAACGTATTGATCTGTTTGCAGACCTTACTCAATTTGCTTCAGTTATCTTGCATGAACCTTGTCTTTGTCCTTAGTCCGAAGTCCTAACATTCATTAGTAACTATCTGTACAAAAAAAAATTGCACAGATGTCAGCATAAATGAGTGATGCATGAGTGTGAACTCCATAATCTGAGTTGGAATCCGGCAATAATGCTATCTCTATGCAGACCATACCCAATACCACCAGGATGACTGAAACTGACAGTCTGAAACCAAGAACATACAAGACCATAGCATTAGCAGCCAGATGGAATAGTACTGTAGAGTGCAGAGGCAAACACTGCTCTGAGAGCACGTCGTCCAGGGCCGGTGTGTCTTGCAAACGAGCAACGCTGTAGCTGTTCCTACAAGACCATGATGCCAATGGTGCGCACAGGTATTGGGTTCCATGACTCTACTCCCATCGAGTCAGGTGTCAGGTCTCTTCCATTGAATTGAAGCAAGCCATTCGCATCCTCGATCAAGCACCGCCAATATTCCCCTTACATATTCCTTGTAAAGATAGATATTCTCCCTACTCCTGAAGATAAACAGGAACAATTACTACTTTAACACTGATCTTGATCTAACTTTACTTCACTCTTTATATCTTCCCAGCACTTCATAGCTCAGCTGCCTAGATGATTCTGCTCCCGATTATTCCCAGCTTACACACCTGAAACAACCCAAAAATTCCAGATTTCAAAATTTCGAAAGCTTTATGGTTTGAATCTGAAAACTTGCCAAATTCGGAAGTTTCTTCCGAATTTCCGCTTTCCCCTTTCGGCAATCCCGTTTTCCCCAGCCGAAAACGGCTTCCTCCCGGGCACCACCCCTTCGTCACCTCCCCGACACCACCTCCTTCGGCACCGCTGTCGTCAGCCGCCACCTCGCCGTGCCACCTCCCCTCCGCCTTCAATGCGTCGCACGCCCCAAGCCGCCAGCACTGCGCCGCTCCCGTCCCATCGCCTGCCGCACCTCAATCGATGACTTCACCGTGCCACCTCCCACCCCGCTCCAGTGAGGGAGCACCGCCACCGCGACGCCGCCCACGCGCACCCATGCCTCCACCTCGCCGCTGCCCAGCGTCATTCCCGCTCCACCATCCACCTCACCGCGTGCACACTGCCAGCGCCGCACCCTCCCACTACTCCCACCACCTCTTTGCTGGCTATAAAAGCCGGCCCCCATGCCCCTCCCTCCTCACACAAGCACCCGCACCCCCGCATCACCCTTCCTCCTTCGGAGCTGGCCGGATTTCAAGAGCCGCCGCCGCCTTCTCTTCTTCGCCGTCGAAACCGAGAGGCAAGGCACTGCCTCTCTCTTCCACTCCCCTTTTCTACCACCCCAACACCACCCCTTCCCTCCCCGACCCCTTCCCCCACCACCTCTGGCCTCCACTCCGCCGGAGTTTCACCAGCGCTTGCCCCTTCCCTTCACTGCCGCCACCACAACCCATCACCCAAAAGCCCCCAGCCTGCACAAAAATCCAAGGGGGGAAGGCACTTACCTCAGTGGAGCCTCCCCATGTCGCCTCGTGCCTTCATTGCCTTTTGCCTCCTCCTCCTTCATAAGTCTTGAAGAGGCGCTCTGGCCTTTCAGTCGAGTGCGCTCGGGCCTTAAAGGCCCGGCCATATTGGGCCTTCGGGCTGTGGAACCAAATGGGCTCGGCCCAATAACCGCAGCCGCACTGTTCACAATCCCGGCACTGTTCATTCCAGATTCAGCCCAAACACTGTATATTAATGTTCATTTAAAATACTATTCATATCCAGAAAATAGAAAACTTAATTACTGTTCCTTAACCAAAATTAGTATTTTACTGTTCATAATCTATTTTCATGTGTGAACCGTCAAAGGGTCACTATTCACCGAAACCCTAATTTGACATGTCATACCCATTTCGACCGTCTCCAACCCATAAAGCCCATTTTTGACTCCGTTCAGCCATATCAAACTCCCAATAAATATTTTACCATTTTATCTGTTTCATTATCTCCTTTCTATATTTTTGCTGTACTTGGATTCGTTTCCAGGCTCATTTCTTGTCGAGCTGGATTTTATTTGGTTTATTTTATTTTATTTCGCGTTAAGTCATGACTTTGACAACCAGACTCCAGAAGACGTCGAACAAGACCAGTATTTAGAAGATTTTGTGCAAGAAGGCAAGTCGCATTCCTTGATCATTTTGAGCCTATAATTCATATATGTATATTATTACTTTCATTATTGTATTTGTGCCATTTACTTTAAATATTGAAATAATACTTTCTAAATGACATGATAATTAGATAATTCATGTTACCCCACATACAAACCCACCTAGCACTTGTAGGCCATATTCACCTTGACAAGGTTACAATTCTTTGTAAGCCATATTCACCTTGACAAGTTTACATAAAATATTAGCTATATAAGTAGCTTTATCGCAAATGTGTTTAAAATCCTGAAAAGTAGTATTGGCGATTCGCCAATGGTTTTTGAGGAGAGTTGAGGGTTATGTCCAGGAAGTTGGACAACCCAATAGACTTGTGGAAAAGTGAGTCAAAGGTGAGGCCTGGAGGGTAGACAGCCACGTGGTGGTGTTGGTCCATCGCCTCACTGTGAGACAAGTAAGGACAAGAACCTTGTGCCAAGTAATAGACACAGAAAACCACTCAACCACAGGTGTGTTCATTACTCCCTGGCTTAGTACATTGCTCTTCTGATTGAATATCTACAGTATCTAGAATGGGACGGGAACTACTACAGAAAAGGTATTCACAGACGGCTCAAAAACATCATTACAGACGGTTTCGTGAGCCGTCTGAGTTTATGGGTCAGTGATGACATGAGGTCATCACAAGCGGTTTTCAAAAATGCATGATGCATACTTTCACGACGATTATTAACGAAAACCGTCGTGATAGGAACCTATCACAGAGCGGTTTGTGGTCAAACTATCTATGATAAGTATATATCACCAGCGATTTGTGGCTTGCAAATGCTGTGATAAGTATATATCACCAGACGATTTGTGGTTTGAAAGCAAATCTGTGATGACTTTTCTCTATAAAGCTAAGCAGTGGTTGCTTGTGCCATTAAAATCGGCATCATATATACATACATATATATATATATATATATACATATATATATATATATATATACATACATATATATATATATATATACATATATATATATATATATATATATATATATATATATATATATATAGTTAAGTATCTCTCGGCCACTTTGGGGGATCGTCACCTTGACATGAGAAGGATGAGGCAGGTAGCCACAGACAACCTCATTGAGCCTTGCAAGTTTAAAAATATGGATCCAAGGAGATCGTCGGGACATCCACGGATGTTGTCGATGGAAATAATGGACATCGATATGTTGAGAAGTGGCGTAATTGGGTCCTAACGCCTCTTGCATCCATACTTTTAAAACTTGTATGGGCTCAATGAGGTTGCATCATCTATCGACAATCAACAATTCTTCTCATGTAATCGTATTTAAACCCAACAAGAACATGCTCAGGAATTGGTCAGACTACCATATAACTATATATATATATATATATATATATATATATATATATATATATATATATATATATATATATATATATATATATATATATATATATATATATATATATATGTATGTATGTATGTATGTATGTATGTATGTATGATGCCTGTTTTAATGGCACAAGCAAACTTTGCTTGGAGACTTTATAGAGAAGAGATTATGAATGGAATGGTAGGGGACTATTAATATGAACTAATTATCAATTCAATTTCAGCATAAGACTATTAACATCATTACATCACGAGCAAGGGACTATTAATATGAACTAATTATCAATTCAATTTCACATAAGACTATTAACATCATTGCATCACGAGCAAGGGACTATTAATATGAACTAATTATCAATTCAATTTCAGCATAAGACTATTAACTTCATTACATCACAGAGCAAGGGGACTATTAATATGAACTAATTATCAATTCAATTTTAGCATAAGACTATCAACATCATTACATCACAGAGCAAGGGGACTATTAATATGAACTAATTATCAATTCAATTTCAGCATAAGACTATTAACATCATTGAGCAGTTCAAACCTGGCCACCACACCAGTAGTAGCCCTCGGCATCCATCGCAGAGCACTAGCTATTTTCATCACAGAGCAAGGGGGTAGAGATAGAAAGGGAGTAAGGTAGGGTGATACCTTAGTACAGCGCAACCACGACGACGACCCAACCACTAGCACAACCCTCACCCATCTCCTTCACCTTGCATAAATCACACAAACATCAGGACACAACTTAAGGCTCAAGCATAAAAATCAAACTCAACAAAAGACATTAAGCTAACAGATCTAGAGGAGAATAGAGGGAGGATGGGGAAAGCAAAGCCTGGCCAGGGCCCGAGCGCAGGAGGCCGAGCAGGAGAACCAAGCCATGGCGGCGCAGGCGACACGCGGGGCCAAGCCCAAGGGCTTGGGTGGCGGTGTCACCGTAGTTGTGGCACGACCCTAACACTGCACAAGACACTACTATCGTACAAGTGTCTTGTACAGTGCAGAGTCGTGTCAGAACCGGCGGCGACGGCGACGGGGTCGGGCGGCGGCGTCGACGAGGTCGAGGTGGGGAGGGGAATAGACGAGAGTAAATGCGCTGGGGAGTGACGAGAGTTAGGGCGGGCGCAAACCCTAGCGGCCGGGCTCCTACTAATAAAGAGGCTTATCACAGACGGTTCCATTCCATGATATGGGACATATCACAGACGGTTCCATTATGGAACTGTCTATGAAATGGTTTTTTCTCAAGTATATTTATCTTGTATATACACTTACATGACATGAAGAAATTACATGTTTATATGTCATTTTTGTCATTTAAATACTGTTGAAAATTTGCTTTAACTATATATATATATATAATTTGTTCCACTAAATCGCTCTCGATATAATTAATATTAATTGTAACTTCACCTCCAAACTAGATTTTTTTCCACAAAACTGTCTCATATATATATATATATATATATATATATATATATATATATATATATATATATATATATATATATATATATATATATATGTGTGTGTGTGTGTGTGTGTGTATGTATATATATATATATATATATATATATATATATATATATATATATATAGTAATAATTCAACATATAATTAATATAGTAACTTCACCTCCAAACTTTTTTTTTTTCATTTTGGAATTTTCATATATATTGCCAAACAGTGTGGCCAGTCGCTTACAAAAAGATTAAAAAAAAAGTAGAAACCTATAAAATAAACAAAGTTTTTCTAGTGGCGGAGGTAGGTTGCTATCTCCGTCTTCAATACTTCATAAGCGACGACGTCGGCATCGGATGGTTCTTGATCATCAGCGAACGAAGCCTGAAATGCGTCCACCCACTGACGTGTTCTTTCGAGTGTCTCCCGAAGACCCTCGGACTGTTGAACCAAGAAGAATTGAGCCCATAAGCTCTCTTCCCTTGCTTGAGGGGTCTCAGCCTAATCGACTCGGTCGCCTGCCGCCTCGATTACACAGTCCAAGTGACAGCAAGCCTCCTGGAGACGTGCAACGTTGTTTTGGAGGACCACGTCGATGACGCGGTAAACTCGTCGAAAGTGGGAGATCACCTGGAAGACACGGCGGAGGAGGATGACAAGACGGCGGAAGGTGGCTGTTACCTGCTCCGGCAAATTCTCGGTCGGCAAAGGAGTGAAAACACTGTTGAAACAGTGTTCTTTCGCAGCACGGTTCAACGTGCAGCGAGAGAGGTGCTCGTACAGTACGGCCAGGTAGGCCATCAATGCCGGCGACAAGGAAGAGGCAGCCATTTCTATTTTTTTATTAGTATGTGGGGATGATCATCTTCGATGGCGGATGATCCTTTTTATAAAATAAGGAATAAATTCGGAGCGTGAGATGAAGAGATGCGTCAAGGAGCCGAAGCGGATCGATGCGACGAAGAGACGCATCGACGACGAAGAAACTCATCGGGCTTCAACCGAGAGCTGTAGCGATATTATCACAGCCATATGTGATATGTAGAATTATCGCAGACGGTTATTAACAATAACCGTCTATGATAAGTCACAGACGGTTTTAGCTATGAACCATCTGTGATATTACCTCTTTATAGACGGTTTTTAGCGCAACTAGTAACACAGACAGTCTCTAAACCAAAATCGTTTGTGATTGCATGAAATACAGATGGTTTTGGTCAACCGTCTGTGATGAGGCGTCTAGTATTAGCCTTTTTGTAGTAATGGGGGGTGGGCCGGAAGGGGACACTCGCTGGTCTACACAACAGTAGGTGCCGTCAACATCGGGGTGCAAGATCCACTGTGGTCGGTGGAGTCTCTCGAGGGCTGTATGGTCCATAGACCTACCGTGTAGAGGCTAGAAAGGTTGAGCAGTGAAAAGGCTTTGTTATCTCAAACTCAGTCGCACGCTAACGTGTTGCATGTATATGGCATGACAGTATGAGTTTGAGATATCTTGTGGATAAAGTTGGACAGCTCTACAGAGTGTATATTTAAAGGTATTCGAATACACCGTGCTTCCGGTTAATGAACCTATGTTGATGGGTGATTCCAGTACTAAGGCATAAGTAGATTTTTTGAGATGTTAAGTTGGTTTTTGCAAGTGTTGAGAAACCCCTGATGTTATTATTTATTATTGTTTTACTATTTTAAAGATAAACTGCTTTAAATGCAAAACGCATCCACATATGCCTGTTATGGTAAAAATGTACCATTCCTTTTATAATCCTAGCATGTAATTAAATAGGATTTTCATGTGGCTTGTTGAGTACGGTAGTAGTACTCATTCTTGTAACATCTGCAAAATATCTACAGAGGAAACCTGGGAAAATGCAGAGGATCTTATTGAGCAGGATTTTGATGGACCCACAGATGGCAACGACTACTGTTATTAGGTCTCGACCGCGCTCAAGTGTGCCTGTGGTTTGATGTTCTTTTGTCTTGTATTATATTAACTTTGGGCTTGGATGCCCGTGTCAGGTTAAAACTGGCTGTTAAGCCTTAATATCATGTAATAAAAGTCTATTTTTTGTTGTATTTGGAAGTTTGCTTGAGACGCCGCTTACTTCGCAACTACACATCCTGGGTAGTTGTTAAGAGTCTAACGGTCCCAGATTTTGGGGCGTTACAAAATGGTATCAGAGCTTAACTTGACTGTAGGTTGAGACCTTAAGTTGGATTTAGGAATTAGGAAGTGAAGACCTTCAAAAATCCTAGTTTGAAAAATTATAAAAGAATTTCTGAAAACAAATATGTAAGTATTATTGCTGTCTTTTCCCTTCTATTGCTATGTCATCTAAACTTATATTTGTAAAAACTCAATTTGTTTTTATTTTTATCTCTCTCTCAACTAATTTCAACATTTCGTCAGAAGTTGCAGTAGTGTTCAAGCACGCTAGAATAGCGTTAAATAAAGTAAACCCTAATTAGACGAACTTTTGGTTGTAACACAAGTTGTGTTATGTACTCTAAGTAGTACGTATACAACTAGTATAAATAAAAGAGTTATGTTATTTGTTGATATTTTGTTTTTCTATCAATACCTGTATATCATCATTGTCAAAATTCATTTCCTTCTTTTTCTCTTGAACCTTACCTTAATATTTCTCCACTTAACTTAAGTCTAAATCTTACTTACCTCTCTGTATTTGGTCAAAATCGCTGTAGAAATACATTCACAAGATGTCAGGAATAAGAACAAGAAGTCATGGCAATGACAATCCCCAAAATGAGACCAACTCAGAAGATCATCAGCCAAGCATGTCAGAAGTAATGGCCATGATGGAAAGAAATAGATACCAAGCAGAACAAAATCAAACCAGAATGATGGAGCAGCACACTAGACTCCTAGAACTGATAGCTACCAGATCACCAATACCGTTGGGACCCTATCCAGGAACAACACATGGAGGAATAACTACAGGATCAAGATGGGCAGATTTTCAAAAAACAAGACCACCAATTTTCATAGTTGCACCAGAACCCCTAGCAGCAGATGATTGGATAAGAGACATGGAAAGAAAGTTAGACACTATCCAATGCACTAATCAAGAGAAGACCCTTTTTGCCTCCAATCAACTCCACGGACAAGCCACGGCATGGTGGATAAATCACCAAACACTCCGCCCTGGACGAGATATACCATGGCAGGAATCCAAAGATGCATTCCATAAGGCACACGTCCCCACTGGTGTGCTTGCCTCTAAACGCCGAGAGTTTCTTGTTCTCCGACAAAGAGGACTTACTGTGACAGAGTATCTACATCAATTCAACTATTTGGCTCGATATGCCCCAAATGATGTTAAAACTGAAGAAAAGAAAATGGAGAAATTCTCTGAAGGATTGCAAAAGTCGTTGAAATTTCACATTTCAGCTCTGGATTTTAAAGACATGTCAGCTATGGTAAATAAACTGCTAATATCAGAAGAAACCAAAAGAGAATTACAAGACATCAGAAAAAGAAGAGCAATGTAGATAACACCTTCACCAAGTGCACCTAGAAAAAGAATGATGACATCACCGTTAGTACAATATTAGCAAAGACCACTTACCAGTTTAGTTCCAAGACGACAATACAATGTGAGTCGACCAACCACAGTTCAGTGCTACACATGCAGAGGAAATCACTACCAAAAGGAATATCCACAAAAATCAATAAACTGCTACCACTGTGGACAACCAGGACATATCAAGTTTTATTGCCTAATGAGGGGTATGTCACAAGAAGCAGCCAAAGCTCAGGTAAAAAATCAATCACAAATCAACAAGACGCCACTAATAATGCAAGCCAATAAAGCAGGTATGCTACGACCTAGAGAACAACCAAAATTTCAGCAACCAGGACAAACTCAAGGCAAGATCAATTATGTCACTACCAATGAAGCTGCAGAAGCCACAAATATCATTGACTGTACATTTTTCATACAAAAGCAATATTGATTTTTAGTCCAGAAGCCGCATTCCCAGAATCATACAATAGAAAGAGCAGCATGGAAAAAGGAATCGAAAATGCAACATGATTTTCCAATCTGTCCCCTCGCTTTGAGTGAATCTCGGGGTCGAGATTCTTTTTAGGGAGGGAGTGTAGATTGAAACAACCCAAAAATTCCAGATTTCGAAGTTTTGAAAGCCTTTTGGATTGAATTTGAAAACCTGCCCAATTCGGAAGTTTCTTCCAAATTTCCGCTTTCCCCTTTCAGCAATCCCGTTTTCCCCAGCCGAAAATGGCTTCCTCTCAGGCGCCACCCCTTTGTTACCTCCCCGACTCCACCTCCCTCAGCGCCGCTGTCGTCAGCCGCCACCTCGCCGCGCCACCTCCCCTCCGCCTTCAATGTGTCGCATGCCCCGAGCCGCCAGCGCTGTGCCGCTCCCATCCCATCGCCCGCCGTGCCACAATCGACGACTTCACCGCACCACCTCTCGTCCCACTCCAGTGAGGGAGCACCGCCACCGCGACGCTGCCCACGTGCACCCACGCCTCCACCTCGCCCCTGCCCGGTGCCATTCCCGCTCCACCGTCCACATCATCGCGCGCACATTGCCTGCGCCGCACCCTCCCATTGCTCCCACTGCCTCTTTGCCGACTATAAAAGCCGCCCATGCTCCTCCCTCCTCACACAAGCACCCGCACCCCCCCCATCACCCTTCCTCCTTCGGAGCCAATCGGATTTCAAGAGCCGCCGCCGCCTTCTCTTCTTCTCCGTCGAAACTGAGAGGCAAGCCATCGCCTCCCTCTTTCACTCCCCTTTTCTACCACCCCAACACCACCCCCTTCCCTCCCCGACCCGTTCCCCACCACCTTCGACCTCCACTCCGACGGAGCTTCACCGGCGCCGCCCCTTCCCTTTACTGCCGCCACCGCAACCCATCACCCAAAAGCCCCTAGCCAACACAAAAATCCAGGGGGAAGGCACTTACCTTAGTGGAGCCTCCCCATGCCGCCACGCCGCCATGTCACCACTGCCATTGAACCGCCACCACCCTTTGCCTCCTCTCCTCCGCCAAGCGCCGAAGCGCTCGGCCTTCGGCCGAAAGCACGCCGGGCCTTAAAGACCCAGCCATATTGGGCCTTCGGGCATTGGAGCCAAATGGGCTCGGCCCAATAACCATAGTCGCCACTGTTCACAAGCCCAGCACTGTCCATTCCAGATTCAGCCCAAACACAGTATATTACTGTTCATTTAAATAGTATTCATATCCAGAAAACAGAAAACTTAATTATTGTTCCTTAACCAAAATTAGTGTTTTACTGCTCATAATTTATTTTCATGTGTGAATAGTAAAAGGGTCTCTATTCACCAAAACCCTAATTTGACATGTCATACCCATTTCGACCGTCTCGAACCCATAAAGCCCATTCTTGACTCCGTTCAGCCATATCAAACTCCCAATAAATCTTTTACCATTTTATCTATTTCATTATCTCTTTTCTATATTTTTGTTGTACTTGGATTCGTTTCCAGGCTCATTCCTATCGAGCCAGATTTTATTTGGTTTATTTTATTTTGTTTCGTGTTTGGTCACGACTTCGACAACCAGACTCTAGAAGGCACCGAACAAGACCAGTATTTAGAAGATTTTGTGCAAGAAGGCACGCCGCATTCCTTGATCATTTTGAGCCTATAATTCATATATTTATATTATTACTTTCATTATTGTATTTGTGCCATTTACTTTAAATATTGAAATAATACTTTCTGAATGCCATGATAATTAGATAATTCCTGTTACCCCCACATACAAACCCACCTAGCACTTGTAGACCATATTCACCTTGACAACGTTACAATTCTTTGTAAGTCATATTCACCTTGACAAGTTCACATAAAATATTAGCCATATAAGGTAGCTTTATCGCAAATGTGTTTAAAATCCTGAAAAGCAGTATTGGCGATTCGCTAATGGTTTTTGAGGAGAGTTGAGGGTTATGTCCAGGAAGTTGGATAACCCAATAGACGTGTGGAAAAGTGAGTCAAAGGTGAGGCCTGGAGGGTAGACAACCACGTGGAGGTGTTGGTCCATCGCCCCACTGTGAAACAAGTAAGGACAAGAACCTTGTGCCAAGTAACAGACACAGAAAACCGCTCAACCACAGGTGTGGTTATTACTCCCTAGCTTAGTACATTGCTCTTCTGATTGAATGTCTACAGTATTGAGAATGGGACCGGGGTGGGCCAGAAGGGGACACTCGCTGGTCTACATAACAGTAGGTGCCGTTAGCATCGGGGTGCAAGATCCACTATGGCCGGTGGAGTCTCCCGAGCGCTGTATGGTCCATAGACCTACCGCGTAGAGGCTAGAAAGGTTGAACAGTGAAAAGGCTTTGTTATCTCAAACTCAATCGCACGCTAACGTGTTGCGTGTATATGATGCTTCCGGTTAATGAAGCTGTGTTGATGGGTGATTCCAGTACTGAGGCATAAGTAGAGTTTTTGAGATGTTAAGTTAGTTTGTTCAAGTGTTGAGAAACCCCTGATATTATTATTTATTATTGTTTTATTGTTTTAAAGATAAACTGCTTTAAATGCAAAACACATCCACATATGCCTATTATGGTATAAAACTGTACAATTCCTTTGATAATCCTAGCATGTAATTAAATAGGATTTCCATGTGGCTTGTTGAGTACGGTAGTAGTACTCATTCTTGCAATATCTGCAAAACATCTACAAAGGAAACCTGGAAAAATGCAGAGGATCTTATTGAGCAGGATTTTGGTGGACCCATGAATGGCAATGACTACTGTTATTAGGTGTCGACCGCGCTCAAGTGTGCCTTTGGTTTGAAGTTCTTTTGTCTTGTATTATATTAACTTTGGGCGTGGATGGCGTGTCAGGTTAAAACTAGCTGTTAATCCTTAATCTCATGTAATAAAAGTCTGGTTTTGTTGTATTTGGAAGCTTGCTTGAGACGCTGCCTACTTCGCAACTGCACATCCTAGGCGGTTGTGAAAAGCTTAACGGTCCCAGATTTTAGGGGTGTTACAACACCTACCAGATCCTTCTATGTTAAGGTAGTAGCTATGAATAGCCATCGGCTACCCGAAAAGGGTTTCTACCATGCTTGGCTGCTATTGCATCTGCTCATATTCTTCTTAATAATCACACATCTCGTCAAACATGCCTTTCATAGACTGCCTTGACACCCATGTCACAACAGTGTCCCCTTGATTAGGAGGAGCTTATCGTATCAAACATCAAGTCCATCCATGTCGCAAATTCGGACTGATTTTGCCTCACCTCTTGCATATGAAGGCATCAGATTGGATAGGAATTTTTTTCATTTATGGTGCTAAAAAATTGACGTCAACATGGACTACTACGCTTTCCACTCACAATTAGTGAACCTGAGTCGAGAAAGAAATAGCTTAATAATGTATTTATATTAGGGTTTATGTTTGGTTCAGATCACATGTGAGAACCCTAACAATCTAATTAAGCTAAGCAACGTTAAACAGTATTGCATAGTAAAATAAACTAATCAACACAGTAATTACCAACGAATTGAACACAGAACAAACTCAACTTTCATCGACTTAATTTAGAAACTCAGATTTATGAACCCGAAAATTTTGACTAAGCTAAAACAACGCTAATCAATAATTGGCAGTAAATAAAATTCACATAAATAAAAATTAAGCATAAGCTCAGTTGATATTGAACGCATGACCAAACAATTTCATATAAAAATATATTATCGAGAATTCATGTCAAGCGAAATTAGAACATTAAAGACAAGCGCAGATTAAATTACAAGAATCCATCTCCAGAAATTACAGTATGAATTATTAAAGCGATAATAAAACATTATTACACTCTCAAACTAATTACAAGCAAAAGTAAAAGATTATTACAACAACATATAAGAAATTATTTACAAAACAAAAATAATATATTACAAACTCGACATTTATTACAAGATTAAATTACAACAAATCAAAATATAACTTACAACACTTAATTAAATTACAATCTAAATTCATGCGTGCATATCACCTAAGCCCTCCTTGTCCATTTATCGCCAGCCGTTAAACCTTTTCCTCGGCCAACCCGAAACCCGACCCACCATTCCATCGCCCGCCATCGACCAACACACAAGTAGAGAACCAAACGCAATAGAATAGAATTAGAATAAAGAAGGTTGCCGTCAGTTTCCCCGAAGTTCAATAGGATTCCCATATAAACTCAAGTCAGTCGGCCCCTTGATCATCAAGATACCTAGACCAACTAGAGTTAATCGGCACCTTCCGCTTTCGTAGGTTTCATCACTCAGCCAACACCCACTTTTTACAATTGCCTCAACCGTAATAAAATACCATAGTGCACCTTCCCTTAAAAACCACCCTCAGTCAAAACATCATTGGGCCTTCCAAAGCAACACCACAAACTTCCATTTATCAGCACCTCCCCCATAAGAACCATTTCTCACTTCATAAGCCAAACAACCCCACCATGTCTCATTTCACCTCACAGCCAAAGCACAGCAGGGTAGCCAAAATATCAAGCACAGGGTAAGAGAGAGCCTCAGCCGAAAAGCCCTCCCTGGGAGCCACCTCCCCCATATAAGCATACTTTCTCACAGACAACACCAAGCCAACATCACAAAGCCACTCACACCATCCCATCTCTCCACTGTCAAAGGCAAAAGCCAAAAACACAAGCTCTAGAACAGGCCATCACAAAACCAAAGGAACCAAGCAAAACCACAACCAGCACAACCCACAAGAACAAGCCAGTATCACCACCATTCATCACCACCATCTGCCACCAGCATTGTCACCCTAACCTAACCCAAGACCACATCAGGGAAGGAGCGGAGGAGGAACAGAACACCAAAGGGAAGAAGAAGAGCGAAGGGGACAAGGAGAGCACCAGCACACGGTCAGCACCACTACAGCGACGACTAGCACCGCTGGCACTACCATCCCAGTCCCGAACGGAATGGTAGCCCACCTTCCCCCCCCCCCTATTGTTTTGTTCAATCAGTAACACATCATTTGAGCCAACCAAATACATTCACCAATCGCCATTTTCCCACAGCCATTTCTTTGCCCACCCAAACTCCCCTCTTAAACTAACACATAGAGCAACAGCTCTCAGCTTCTACATCACATAGCAGGGTAGAGGCAGAGGTAGGAGATAATAGAGCAATATACCTCGGCGTCGAAGTGCACTACCGGCAGCGAGCACAACCCACGGCTGGCCAGGAGGGAGTCAAACCCCACCATAGCTAGCCCTTGTCAAACCACCCTTACCATGCCCCCATCCACCTCCATCCCTTACTCATGCACCACATCAAACAACCATACATCAAAAAGATGAATCAGTGCTCAAAACATAAAAACCAAAAATCACTAGTAGTGGAAGAAGAGAGGGCGAGCGGGAAGCCAGGCGCTGCCGGGCCAAGCCGCAGGCGGGGCCAGGAGCGATCGTGGGCGAAGACGGTCGGCGTCAGGCCGAGCCGACCAAGTGGCGGCGCTGGGAGGCGCCGGGACCGGGCGCCGAGCGATTAGGGCTGGCCAAAGCGGGGCGAGGTGACGGCGAGCTAGAGCTAGGCCAACTTACAGGCCGAGCAGCACCGGGGTTGGGCTGAGATGGCGTGGCCACCATGCCGCGCCGAGGGGGGAACCAGAGGGGGCGAGTCGACGTTGGCCTGGGGAGCAGTCGGGCCGAGTCGGTGGGGGGTCGAGCCAGGTGGCGTAGCGTTGTGGGGGAGCACAGGGAGAGAGAGAGAGAGAGAGAGAGGGAGCGGCAGGCCGGCAGGGAGCCAGCGGCGGTGGCGAGCACCGTGGGGAGACCAAGTCGCACGGGGAAAGCTGAGTGGCGGCGCCGAGGGAGAGGGCCAGGAGGCCAGGGGCACGAGCAGGCTGGCGGCTCAGGTAGGGGAGAAGGTGGCAGCGGGTAAAGGAGGAGCCGGAAGCTTAGGGAGCCGGTCAGAGGAGCCCATGGTGCCACATCTAGCTAGTGTAATCTCTAGGAAGAAGAAGTGAAGAAAGAGGATTAGGGAAAGAAGGAAGTGGAGTAAGGAAGGAAGGGGATTGACTAGGAGGCTGTGTCGGTCGGATGAGGGGAGAAGAAGAGAGAGATAGAAGGGATTAGGTGAGGAGAGGATTAGGGTTAGGAAATTAGATAGGGGTTAGGTGGGGGAGATAAGGATTTGGGTTTAAAGAAATAGAAATTAGGTGAGGAGTTTAAAGAGGTAAGTGTTTATTGGAGGTTGGTAGCAGGATGTTTAACATAATTAGTGGGCATTACTATCAATAGTGGGTGTTGGCGCCATATAAGTATTGGACCGAATAATTGATTAGGCCTCATGCGAGGAGCTAGACAATAGACCGACCGTTAAGCAAATAAAAGTGGGAAGAGAGGTAAAATAAACCTAAATAAAATCGCCTTCACGTCAGAAAAATAATTCCACACGTTACCTGCGAGTTGCAATCAAACTGCCATAAAACTGAGATTTTGAGCCCCATGCAAGTGAACAGCAGTGTGCAAACCAATCTAAATTAAAAATAGGAAAAGTTGTAGGATATTACCCCAAGACCTTTTTAAAGAAAGAAAGCATCGGTTTGAACCACGAAATTAAATAGATAACCTGATACGTTAAAAATAATTTAACCAAGTTAAAATGATTAAATAAATCAACCCAGAGCCTATTTAGATAATTAAATAAAGGCGTGCGCAACTAAATAAAATCAATTAGGCGTATTTGAGCGAATAAAATTGAATAAACTTAGTAAAATGCGAGTACGGGTAGTATGTTATTTTCTGTACGTCTAAACGTGTGTTTCGATAACTTCGACCCTAGAGCGAATAGACCGTAAAACAACAATAGTTGGAGAGTGCTAACTTAACGAGGGATCCAAAAAATGTTATTTAATTAAAATCATCTAACAAAGCCAATCAACTAATTATTGTACACCTAGTCGCACATAAATGCCACTAAGTATTTACTTATGTAGCTATTATTCGTGCTACCATATAATTTCAAAGGATGAACCAGCGCTGACTAGAGTAGCTGATCAGGAATTCTTCAACGCCGATCTTTTCTCAAATTTCAAAGGTAAGCTATTCTCTTGAACATGAATATAGTTATATTAAATGTAAACCGTATATTGTTGTATTATATGTTTATTGCATCAAAACTATGTCTCAAAATTAAATCTGATTAAGATAAAATTGGGGAGATAAGAAAAGAGAGGAAAGATATAAGAATTACTAGGTTGGTAAAGGGGGGCCGAGCAGGGGAACGCGACGACAATAATGATGATGAGGTAAGAGGTGGGACCCCTTTACATACGGTTAAAATATAAGGACCAACAAAACTCTTACTCGGATTTGAGGCTATAAATTCAGTACCAACCACTTTCCCGTTTCGACAGACAGAAAATGCTACCTTTTTACGTAATTATGTTCTCCACAACGGGTCACGTTGGAGTGTTGGGAGCAGAAAGTGAGCCGCACCAAGGTGGATTGTTGGGCGCAAGGGCAGAGAGCCACACCAACCAACATTACTAAAACTCGGTGGATGACTAGATTAGCACTGTGACAAGGACAGCATCGATGAAAGATAATGGGTGGAGACTTAATCACGTAACTTGAAAAACGTTCTGTATTCTGATCTCGAACCCGCATATAAGGAAATACGGTGAACCTAGCTCAGAATAGCTATGGGTAAAGTGGTACAAGCTTGCGCAGTGCTATACAAAATCATGAATTCATGCCAATCTCCTGGATTGGAGTCTACGGGAACCGTTATGGATCTATTTTCTCTCCGAGTGACAAGTAGTCTTTTCATAATTAAAACTGCAACCCAAATCTGGTTAAAGTATTTTCAGAAAAGAGATGAATTAGAAAATGTAATGACAACAGAGATGAGGCATCCAGTGCATTTTTGCTATTAATGCTTGTTGAGTACATTTATAATCAACCTTGCTAGTATTCTCCTTTGTTAGATCCTAGTCCGGCCGGGAACTATCCCGAGTGGGACGAGGGACACGCAGGTACAGATGAGGCCGCAGGTGACGAGAGCACTTGCTACGAGGAGCAGGGTGAGATGGACTTCCTATACGACGAGTGGGATGATGAGTAGGCGACCAAGGGAGTTGGGCAGGCAAGCGAGGGACTTAGTCCCATTTTTACAATTGTAATTACTACCTGTAATGTAAGACCCTAGCCTTGCGTGACTAACTATTGTAATAAAGGGCAGTTTCTATCTTATTGTTCTGTTGCGTAACTCTGATAAAGGCTTACTATTTGTTGGCACAGTGTTCTACTGAGTAAACGAATAGTAATCCGTATGCCTAAGTATGGTTACCCCTGGGGTAATGACACGGGGCGTCACAGGTGGTATCAGAGCAATAAGGTTAGGGCCACGCTAATAAAATAGAAACTGTGGCAAGAACTTAAGTATGTCTTTCTCACTTGCTATATATATAGCACTAAGTACTTTAATAATTCTCATCTCCATATCAATTTTTGTTCCATCCTCAAAATTATTATGTTCAAAAGCTTACCATTTCCATAGTGACATTCATACTAACTTAGAACCATTTCTTCTGCCAGAGGACTAGATTTCGTATCCCGTCAGAGAGAGTGCGGGGGAGCATGTTATTGTCTTAGGATCCATGTTGTTATTTCATATGGATAGATCGTCAGACTTCAGCTGGATAGAAAATATAGACGATTAGTTTATTATCATAATGCCGCCCATAACGCGATTCATACGAGCACGGCAATTGGTTGCTTTGCTGAGCTTCTTTCGTCCGATCGGTCATACCCAGTTCTGCCCTTATTATCCTGTGAGATATCACTGTTGCTAGCACATTGGCCTTTTTCCTTGTCAGACCGATGTGTTGGGCAATGCGTCATAGCTAGCTGGATTGGTATTCAATACTGCTCCGTTCAAAAGGCGTGGGTTGTGTTTTCTCAAGGAACCAAAAAAAAATGAAAATGAGTAGGGTTGTGGATCATATGAACAAGTGGCATCGATACTCAGATGAGAACAAAGTGGGAAATTTTGGACACCACCAACCAACACAATCCAAATGGCATACTTATTGGAACAAGGGATTTTCATAGGAAATTCCACATCCAATGAGGGTGCATGTTTCCAGCACAACTCTCGCATGATTCATGCGAACCTCCTGTGTTCAAAACAATGCCCTATTTGATTTAACTGCAAATGATCTCAAAATTCACGTACTACCAATTTACAATTGAATTTTCCTTCGTACTGGATATCACATGAAGAACCATCCAACACCAACCAAAGCATAAGAACGGAAAGGAAAATATTGGCAACATATACGAAGATACAGCTGCTTTCACTATATACATTCATTGCCATCCAACCTGCAGGAGTAGTTTGATATGCGTGTGCCTGTTGCATCCAGACAAGATCCTAAAACAGTGAACTAGGAAAGAATAAAAGCAGAGAAACAAAAGGAACGTAACATGTGTCATTCCTGTGCCATGCCTGAGTTATTGATGCGATGATCACTTGCACTTCACTGAAATTTCAGCAGCAGGCACTAGTTCATCTCATCTAATAACAGGGCTCACTTCTCACACCTTCAAGGCTTAGCTTGGTCAGGCTGGCACTGGGCTGGATCGCCCCCAATTCTGGTCAGGATGAAGCCTGGGCTTGGACGCAAAGCGGAGCGACCAAGCTGCAGATCTACCTGCATGGCGATGGGCCGGCGTAAGCGGGGAAGTCTTTAGGTAGAGGTAGCAGCGCTGGACATTCAATGAGTGGCCGGCTGTAGGGCTATGCTGATTGGCAATGCTTCATTGCCCCTGGGTCTTTCTCTCCTTTGCATAGCTGTGTGTGCGCGTGTGTTTTTCCTTTTTGTGTGTGTTCTGGTTTTCAACTGTATTTTTTCTTCTCACTTCAATGAAATAACGGCTTGCCGTTTCCTCCAAAAAAACTTTTTTTTGGTGAGGAATCAGTAGGAACTAAGAAAGTATTGATCACCCAACTTTTTATTGAGAGGTTTACAACGTATTGATCTGTTTGCAGGCCTTACTCAATTTGCTCCAGTTATCTTGCATGAACCTTGTCTTTGTCCTTAGTCCAAAGTCCTAACATTCATTAGTAACTATCTGTACAAAAAAAAATCGCACAGATGTCAGCATAAATGAGTGATGCATGAGTGTGAACTCCATAATCTGAGTTGGAATCCGGCAATAATGCTATCTCTGTGCAGACCATACCCAATACCACCATGATGACTGAAACTGACAGTCTGCAACCAAGAACATACACGACCATAGCATTAGCAGCCAGATGGAGTAGTACTGCAGAGTGCAGAGGCAAACACTGCTCTGAGAGCACGTCGTCCAGGGCCGGTGTGTCTTGCAAACGAGCAACGCTGTAGCTGTTCCTACATGGCCATGACGGCGATGGTGCACGCAGGTATTGGGTTCCATGACTCTACTCCCAATCTCCCATCGAGTCAGGAGTCAGGTCTCCTCCATTGAATTGAAGCAAGCATCGCCAATATTTCCCTTACATATTCCTTGCAAAGATAGATATTCTCCCTACTCTTGAAGATAAACAGGAACAATTACTACTTTTACACTGATCTTGATCTCACTTTACTTCACTCTCTTTACATCTTTCCAGCACTTTATAGCTCAGCTGGCTAGATGATTCTGCTCCCGATTATTCCTAGCTTACACACCTACCAGATCCTTCTATGTTAAGGTAGTAGCTGTTAGCCATCGACTACCCGGAAAGGGTTTCTACCATGCTTGGCTGCTATTGCATCTGCTCATATTCTTCTTATCTCGTCAAACACGCCTTTCATAGACAGCCCTGACGCCCATGTCACAACAGTGTCCACCTGATTAGGAGGAGCTTATCGTCTCAAACATCAACTCCAACCACGTCGCACATTCAAACCGATTCCGCCTCACCACTTGCGTACGAAGGCATCAGATTGGATAGGAATTTTTTCAATTATGGTGCTAAAAAATTGACGTCAACACGGACAGCTACACTTTCCACTCACAATTAGTGAACCTGAGTCGAGAAAGAAATAACTTGATAATGTATTTTTATTAGGGTTTATTTTTGGTTCAGATCACAATTATTGGATTCGTGATCATGATGATATTTAATGTCCACATCAGCGGATGATCACAAGTTGCCCATGCAAAAAAAATCCTAGAATAGTACTTTGTGTAGGGTAGATTGTAGAATGTAGATCGAAAGCAATCCCAGCCAGGTTCCAAATCTCAATGGGTTTCGGGATTTATAATGGGAGATTGGAGGTGCTAAAATTGCTAAAGTGAAGTAATCTAGGATACTAATATTTCAGTTTAAAATACAATAAGAAAAAAATACCTTAGTACCATGCTCCGCCGCAAACCACCCGACTATCAGCCTCCTAATAGGATCCATTAGGGCTCGTTTGGAAAGGTCTATTTTCGGCTGGGATCTATGTGGATAAGCCGAGAATTTAAACTAAAATCTTAGTTCATCTATGAGGTTGAACTAAGATTTTAGTTCAACCTCATAGATGAACTAAGATTTTAGTTCATCTATTTTCGGCTGGCTGAGGTGGAGCTCCCACGTTCACTCTTACCCAAGTCCAACCGACCGACAGCCGAGTCCTGATAATTAGATCCTTGAGCCTAGCTTCATCCTAGCGCGTCTCGAGTACGCGCCGTGTGACCGTGTCGTGCTTGACCCGGCCAGATTTAGCTTTTCATACGTAAGGTTTCCAAGACTGAAGGGACATATATGCGGAGTAAATGGGGTTCTTCTGGCTTTCCGGGTCAAATGTCCAATGAGGATTCCTGCATGCATTCATGTATAGATGCCGCACAACGACTGATCGACGCATGTGATGCACGCAGCACGCACATATATATAGATGTATAGTCGTATAACTGTTGATGGTTGAAGAACTCGTACTGAGATATGTAGTTTATTTTCTTTGTTTTTTCTGTGATGATCGTAGTGACTAGTGAGATACTTGGGAGTTTGGAAATTATGACACAAGGCATCATGCTGTGCAGACCAAAGAAACAAGTGAAGAAGCTACTACATGAATGCTAATCTCTGTGTTCGAGATGACGGACAGTTCAAAGTTGATGTGTCTAGTGCAAGTTAAAAGTTCATTTGCATGTAGGAAGTTTTATGCATGTTTCATTGCATTTCGCTCGAATACTCTAATATGTTTTCTAATACACGCATTTGAGTCATTATGGCACGTTTTGCACTAATCATCCCACAGTGTCCGGCTCAAGCCCGTCTTCAGGCTGGCCGAAAATTGAAGGACCCAAGCTTTCCATCACCCCGATCGACCGTTGCGTGAGACCTGGCTCGGGTTTTCCTCATGCCCACCGTGAGCAGGAAATTAAGCAATTAAAACGCGCGCGGCATCAGTGTGAGCGAACCAACACGCGGAGCGCGACCGGATTAACGAGACTCAGAGCGAACAAATTCCCCCGATTAGTGTAAAACGTGCCATAATGACTCGCTAACCTTCACCCCTAATCAATCAGCAACCAGCACCCTTCCTCCTGACAAAAGCAAAAGCAACCACTCCGATATTCCACTGTCCTCTAGCTGTTCCCGGCTTCCCGCACCAACGATGGGTCGGGCAAGCTAGAAAGATCGCCCGACGAGTGCAACGCCCAACCTGTCATACGCACATCACACGTACAGAGAGAGAGAACTGGTTTTGAGATTTGGTCGTTAATTATGTCTCCGCGACGAACCATCCAAGCTGTTGCATGGTCCAGGTTTAGCCGTGGGGAATATATGCTAGCCCTAAAGCTTGAAATCGCCGTAGTCCGTCCGAGCCCTTGCCTTTCAGGCTGGACGCAACTATTCGCGCCAACGGGCGCAGCACGTTGCCATCCATCCCATGCGCTCAGATCTCGATCGACCCATCGGTTCAGTCAAGTCGTAAAATTCAACTGGAAAAGGCCGCGCTAGCTAGCTAGCGGCCGATCTTTGTTCCGATTCGTCGCCTTTATTCCCGCCACTAGATAAAAACTTAAAGGAAACCTCGCTCCACTAGGTAGCAAATTCGGCTTGATCCTGCACCACCCCCTTCGGACTATATATTTGCCGCCTCCCCTGACACACCTTCCCTACGCCAACGATCACAGCTGCACCTACCGCACAGAGTTAGGAAGGTAGTGAGTGAGTGAGTGGTTAACTAGCCATGGCAACGGCGTCGCATGCGAACTTGTCCTGCTCGTCTACTTGGCGGGAGCTCACACACGCTAGCTGGTAAGTGGCTCCCTCTACCTTGATTTGCATTATTTCTTGCGCCACGAAATAATTAAATGCGTGTGGCTGATGTGCGCATTGGTTGTTTTGTTGCTTGCAGGAGGGACGATGATTACAGGAGGATGGTGATGGCGTACTTGATCGAGGCGGTGTACCTGCTGGAGCTGGAGAGGCAGGAGCGGCGGGACGCGGCGGAGGTGGCGCAGCAGTGGTGGAAGCCGTTCAGCTACCGGCTGGCGCGCGAGCTGGTGGACGAGCGGGACGGCTCCGTGTTCGGCGCCATCTTCGAGTGGGACCACCACCTACTCGGCGGCGCCGGCGGGGACAGGCCGAGCGGCGCACCGAGCGCGGTGATCGCGTTCCGGGGCACGCTGCTGCGCGCGCCGACCATCCGGCGTGACGTCGAGGACGAGCTCCGCCTGCTTGCGCGGAACAGCCTCCGCGGCTCGGCGCGGCTCGCCGGCGCGCTGCAGGCGCTGAGAGCGACCATCGACCGGTTCGGGTCCGAGAACGTCTGTCTCTGCGGCCACTCCCTGGGCGCCGGCTTCGCGCGGCAGGTCGCCAGGATGCTCATGGCGGCGCCGCGGCAGCAGCAGCAGGCCGCCGCGTCGCTCGAGTTCCACCTCTTCAACGCGCCCTATCTCTCGCTGCCCATGGGCGTCCGGTGCGTCGTGAGGACGGCGGACTGCCTGCTCAAGACGCTCCGCTCCGGCGTCGCCGCCGTCGGCAGGTGGCACGGCAAGGCGCTCAAGAACGTGGCCTACGCCAACTGCATACTCGGCTACACAAGGCTAGAGAGCAGCAGGAGGTTGTGAGAGACCGAAATTGATCATCGACGACGACTTTCTTGAAGAGCTGAGCAGAACTGTACTTACGCGATACGTATATCTATGTATATCGGCTTGTCAAATTCAATTCAAGGAAACAAATAAGCGTCTGACCTGAGGATGCACGGCTGAGACAGCCTGCATGCTTGCTTTGTACATGTTAATCGCTTGCCACTGTTAATTATGAATTAGAGCTGCCACTCCCACTGTTCATGGATTTGCCCAATTGCTCTGCTTTGTATCCACCATCCGGAATTCATCCAACCCCTACGATAAGCATTACACTGATTCCTTCGGTGAGTAATTGAGCGTCACACTTACACTTACTAATTAAGTAACCTTAAAAATAAAGTCTGTTTGGCCACCCACCAACTCGTGCTGCATGGCTCACATGCAACGCACACACGGAGAGAGAAGGGAGAAAGAACGGCCAAAAGGAAGGGTGGCTTTTCGCATCTGACAATTGGGGGGGCGTACGGAGAAGGCATGGCGAAGCAACCGGTGAAGAACCGCGTGGTCGGTGCTGGTAGAGCCACGAAGGCGCACGCACGCGGCACGCATATCTGACGGTGAAAATGCAAATCAGGACAGCAACACCATCACGAGGACTGCTACCTATGTTGGGTGCATCTCGCTTGTACGTTGCAGGGAGGGGGACAAGTGCTACCACCACACCCTTCACCTCTTCTGCCCCAAAATTAGATTAGACAGGTGAAAAAAATGCTGAGCTACGCGCGGAGGTGATATGGAATGGCCAACGGCTCGTAACAGTCGAAAAATTGTTGTAACCGTCAGGTGAAACTTAACAGCTGTGTTCTTATTCATGGCAAGTACACCATCACCTTTTTTTGGGTGGTTTGTTGCTTTGAACAAACAGATCTCTTCGTCTAGAAAACGTTTTCTGGCTTTTAGATTTCCCTCTGTGACCCTCTCTCTCTCTCTCGTTCCATTTGTTGATACCATTCGTTCGTAGTTCCATTGCAAAACTAACGGCGTGTCAAGATGCAACATCGGAACAGTTTTCATCACGATGGGGCACAAGGTAACCATTGCAGATTCGTTTTCCCATTGGCAAAAGCAGCGTCTACTGCTTGGGGTTTTTTTACAAACTGTATTGGTTTTGGCAAAGAGAATGATCTTGAACAAAGAAAATTAACATTAATGCGTTAAAGAAGGAGTTGCTGACAAGTTACAAAACCAAAACCACAACCAAATGAAAATCAACACAAAACTAGAAGAACATAGATAGCAAGGGTGGGGTGGATTGGGGTTCAGGATAGCACCCCGTCTCCCACCGGTAGATAGACCGCTAAATTTTTTGCCCTGCTTAATATCTAGGCCCTGGCGGCTTTTTTGATGATCGCTATCGTCCCCAACTCATCGATTCATTGGTGCTGAAAGAGTCTTCTATTCATTTCTTTCCAGAGTTGTCACAGTGTTAGGATGACTAATGAGCTTTGACCCTTTCTACTCGTGGCCACTTCTTTTTGTGATATTGCTAGCCACCAATCCAGGATCGCCACATGTGTGTCTCCTTGTGTTGACAGTATGCTATTGTGCTGTGCCCATGTTTCCACAGCGTTCCAAACCCTTTTTGCGTAGGCGCAATTTAGAAACAGATGGGGGGCTGTTTCCAGGTTGTTTGTACAAAGTGGGCACCAGAAATCATTTGGCATCTGTCTTCTTACTAGAATGTTCGCTGTTGGTAGCCGTTCTTGGACCGCCATCCATGCAAAAAAAAAATTGCATTTTTGCGGCACCCAAGAATCCCATATAAGGCCGACGTAGGGGTTTTCAATCGATCCCAAAAACTGTGCCTCGTATGCCGACTTTGTCATATATGTCCTTGTCGATATCCCCTTCCATGAGATATCATCACGTAATTCTGGTGTAAGCCCCACCTACGCAATCCTGCTGTACAAGTGTACAAAGTCCACAAGGTGATGGGATGTGATCTTTCTTCTAAGGTCTGCAATCCAAGTATTATACTCAAGTGCCTCACGCATCGTCCTATTCTTCCTGGCCGCAATGGCAAATAGGCTTAGGGCCATATTTTTTAGAGGCATGCACCCCCATCCAAGCATCCTTCCAAAAACTTACTTTGTTTCCACTTCCCAGAACGATTTTTGTTGAGGCGCGGAACAGTTCATGGTCCTTCTCATCGATTGACAGTTGCATACCATTCCATTATTTCTCAGGCTCTTTCCATTGGTACCATAGCCAGCGAAGGCGTAGTGCCCGGCTAAACAAGGCTAGGTGGAGAACTCTAAGGCTGCCGAACTTTTGTGGTCGACACACCGTGTTTCAATTGACCCAACATTTCCCCCCTCCTCCCATGTATGTGTCGTTTCCGCTTCAGAACCAAGCCCTGCGACACTTATCGATATGTTTCTGTGTCCATGCCGGAAGGTCCGCCAAAGTCATGCGGTAGATGAGTAAGGAAGTAAAAAATAATTTCATGTATTGGATTTTCTGATGCTAATATTCACCTTTCGTTCCCTTGACATTGTCGCATTTTGCATTTCAGAACCTCCTGGGCCGATGACGCCTCCGTCGCCATACGAGCCTCCTGCTCCTCCAATGCCCAGATGCGGCTTCGTAGCAGGATTGTAAGCTTCAATGTCACAACATAATTCATTTCAGAGCCTTGTTGCGAAGATATAGAGGCTTTATTCTCATGACAGCTTCTTCTTATGTGATGCAGTTTCACCGCGCTATGTTGTTGCTGCCTAGTTGATGAAATGCTGATGTGACAATGTTATCTTCTCTGTTGTACATCATAATTATAAATGCTATATTGTGTTTTATAATTAGGCAGCAATATTTGTACATACTTACATACTAAAAACATATTCAAAAAAATGGATTGTTTGTATTCATAGCTGACGGTGTACCCGAATATGTTAATGTATTTTTTTTTGGAACTGTCTAGAAAACTTACGACTGTTTTTTTAGTTCAAAACAGTCACATTATGAACCGTAGGATGAGATCAGATATCATTCATCTTAGAAACATGCTTAAAAAAGAAACTCGGCACACATCTCAACGCATATCAAACAGCTCATAATGTGACTATTTTGAACTCAAGAAAACAGTCGCAAGTTTTCTAGCAAAAGCCATAAATATAAGCAGAAGTGGGTCTGTTGACATCTCATCCGGCATTATGGAAAATATGCTCCCAAGAGTTTGTGCATTTGTTGGCTTCAGACCTCAGTTAGTAAACTCTGGTGACAATGTAGACAAGGCAATTGATATTCACCGGAAAAACACACCTGGGGGTAATACTTGTGTCTTGTGGTAATAAACAGCCACATAGAAGGTCTGAAGGATACAAAGTCAAAAAGATTGATGTTATAAAATGAAGAACTGTGCCGATACGAGATTCTTACTCTATTTGTGGAGTAATGCTGGAAGATGGTTCTTCTTGTCTGGAGCTTCCAGTGCAAGGAAGGAAGAGGTGCGAGTTACACAAAGGTAGAAGACTCACAGGCAGTCCTAAAGTGTCCTAGGCAGTCCTGAAGTGTCCTTTTCTAGCTACACTTGCCAAGTTGAGATTCCAATTGTTGAATCCATACGTCGACTAACTGAAAATGAAAGCAAATCAGATCAAGTACAGCAAACCGTCGGACACCTATCGAAAAAATTGCCGACGACTGTGAAGGAATCATCAAGGCAAAGGAATAGCTTTGAAACAAAGGAGGTGAAAACCGGAGAAGCTCCTACAGAAGATGGAACATATGAAACCTCTGGGGATGCTGATACCTGTGGAGCAAAAACGAGTGACGGTTCTTTTTGTAATGACGAAGTAATGTTAGCAAACAAAAGGTGTCAGCTGCATGATGGCTTGAAAGAAGCACAATTTGTTTTATCTGGATTCAATGATTTGCTCCAGAATGATGATAAGCTACAGAGCAAGACAAGTGACCAATTCTGTGGACAGAAAACTTCTCATGCTGAATCTCAGTCCCAGCCTCCCAGGGGAACCAGCCTCCTGGAAGAATGTGGTTTGAGCTGCTCAAAGCACAGAAGTCGGCCAGCGCACTATCGTCGACAGACCCAGGAAATCAGACTAGAGTAACAGACGATGTAGCAACCATCAATGGAGTAATGACAGATAATGGATATTGCAAAATGGTACCGATGACAGGAAGAAAAAGATGCGAGGAGCACAAAGGAATAGAGGTCACTGGTGCTTCATTTGTACCATTTTCCGGAAGCTCAAGATGGCCATCTATCTGTGGTGCTCGAGCATCAGATGGTTCACCTTGTAAGAATCAGCCGATTGCAGGGAGGAAGAGGTGTGCTTTGCATAAAGGTCAAAGAGCATGCTGCGCCCCTCCACCATCGATTGAATAAAAAAGGATTCTTTCTTTAATCCAGTTGTATGTTGTAATAGCACTTTAGTTAGAAATTTCAAAACTGAATTTTTTGAAGTGTTTTTCCGTTATTCATGTTGCTTGTAAACCAAAGCACCAGGATAGTAGAGAAAAAAGTGTAGCTGTACTTGTGGATTTTTACAGAACTATAGAATGGATATGTGATGTAATGGACCTTCAAGTAAGGTTGTATTTCGAAGAGCGTCATACATTCCTCCAATAAATCGCATTCCACATTTGATGTTTGTACCTCAAGTAAGGTTGCAGAAATTCATTTTTGCCATGGTGGAGCATGAACCAATCCATACAAAGTGCGTACTATCTGCATCTAGAGGATTGGATGATCTAGATCATGGTAGAAATCAAAGCTTGGCCAAGTGTGGAAAGTTACTGGTGGTGCACATTTCTTTATGTTAACATTGTTCGTATGTGAAATAGTTATAGTTTACCATGAAAAATTTCTGCCTACTTTGCACATTAATTTGCATATACGCGTAGTACCATACTTAAACCATGTTTGGAATGCATGAATACAACAGGAATTTCGTAGGGATTCACAGTGTTTAAAACAGGATCCTGTAGGTTATAATAACCTATTTAGGACGTAGAGCATCAATTTACCATAAATTTCACGGAAAACAGAACGATACCTCTAAAATTTTCGAAGGACTCACATGTTGACACGTTGGTACAACTACATCGTTGTCCTGCAAATTAGATGTCATCCTTGTGCAGTGCGCCATACATACCGCATCCCCTCCGCCTATTTGGAAACTCCAAAATCTAAAGGGAGCTGCTAGTCCACGTTATACTGTTGGAATGTATTTCCAACAGTATAGTAGTTTAATGTAGTTTTGTGAAGTTTCAGTTGTTTAAAAGTTTCAGATTTCGAGTTTGAAGTTTCGACTAGGTTTCAATGCGTTTCGTGAAAAGTTTTAAAAAGTTTCAAGTTACGAGTTTGATGTTTCAAACATGTTTCACCATGTTTTGTGAAAGTTTCAAAATGCTTTTGATGCTTTTCATGAAGTCTGAGAAATGTTTCAAGTAAGTTTCATAAAATAAAAATGCAAGTTTCAATAACTTTTTTTTTAAAAAATGTTTCAAGGAAGTTTCAATCATGAGCGAGACATGATGAAACTTCTAAGTTTCAAGCAAGCTTCACAAGTATTCAAAGTTTGAAAAGAATAAAGCTCAAAGTTCCATATGTGTTTCAAGTTAAAAAAACGAAACTTCAAGTTTCAAATCCAAAACTTTAAATTTCAAAGGTGATCTCAAGTTCAATGGTTTTAACCATTACAAATCCGAAATAAAAAGTCGTAGGTAGTATAGAGTTTTATCAACAAAATTGGAGGTTCCCTAATCTGCAAATATCATAGAGTTTCATCAACAAATTTGAGATTCCTAAAATCAGCAAGTATCATAGAGTTTCAAAAAAATTGAAGGTTCCACAACCAAGTACCAAAGAGTTTCACACAAATTTGGAGATTCTAAAGCCGCAAGTTGATGGAGCTGAGCTTGCTCAACTCCTCTCTCTGTATCTCTCTACGTGTATTTTCAATCTCTCTCAAGAGACAAATACAAACACACTCACAGGAGGCAAGTTGTTTTAACACAAACTGGCTCACCTATTTCATTCAAGAGAAGTACTTAAGTAGATACAACTGGGCCACACATGCAGGCCACACACCCACTACTAATGATCATGCACTAACCACTAACACACCCATGTCCAAAGCCACGCTAACACCTCCTGGAATTTCTCCATGATCCACACGACTTGGCCCTCTAACAACTTATTGACTGAAGCAAACTACATGCAGCTAACTAACATAACGTATGCACTTGACCCTCTCCTACATGTAGTAACATGCGACGCTTTCACACTCGCACACGTACATACAACACAAACACACATGTAGACTCTAAACAAATTACATGTCAAGATTATAACCAACACAAGTATCATAAAGCTTCATCACCAAAATTAGGGTTCCTAAAGCGGAAAGTATCATAGAGTTTCATCAACAAATTTGAGGTTACTAAAATCCACAAGTATCATAGAGTTTTAGAAAATTTCAACGGCCAAGTAACAAAAGAGTTTCACACAAATTTTGGAGGTTCTAAAATCCAAGTATCATAGAGTTTCAACAAGACTTGAGGTTCTAAAGCCAAGTATAGTAGAGTTTCAACAATTTTTGATGTTCTACAAGTCAAGTATCATAGAGTCTTGGCTTGCATGAAGTTCTGAGCAACTACCAAATATTGAAAACCGTGTTTTAAAACAAATTTATGCAAAGTTTCATAAAAAGACTCAAATTTTGATCAAAATTCACAAAAAAAAAGAACAAGTTTCACATACTTGCAATCCACGGCTGCGTTCGACATCAAACCTCCATGCCTTCCTAGCTGCAGATGTCAGAACTGCAAGTTCAAGACTAAATGAATTTTAGTCTGAGTCGAAGGCAAGGATGATCTTTAATGAAGATGGATGGCTGAGATTACTTCATGCCGGTTGGACGTGAGATCTGCGGTCGTAATGCATCACTGTACCTACTGTTGACGTCTTTGGGTTCTCAATTACAGTAAACAGTCATTTCGTTCGTAAAAGTTCTAGGTCGAGCTGTAATTTTGATTTTACCCATTTGGGTCTTATCGTACTCTTATAGACCTTGAAAATGGAATGAGAAAGGCATGAATGCTATTATGCCAAATATTTAGCTAGTTCGTAGTTGTGGAAGAATCCGTACACTTTCCCCTTCGTCAAATCCAATCGACGGGATCTGACAAATTTGGTATCATAGCGTGTCGATTCATGGCAGCAAAGAAGAGATCTGGTTAGCTGGGTTGGCGTACTGAGGTCGCTATAAAATCCCTGGCGGATTCTGATCTAGGCGGCAGTAGACGTCGAGAACAAAGTGAGGGTTCAAGGCTAGTCTCCTGGGTAAAATTCCTTAGCTCTATTCTTGATCTGTGAGTGAGAGTCAAATGACGAAAACAATGGCACGACAAGAGTGCGAACCTTCAGATCTGGTGGCGGTAAGACAAGAAAAGATGGATGCCAGGAACAAAGCAGAATCAGTCCAACAACAGATTGGGGATCTATAAACTCAAGTTAATATTATGTAGACTTAGATGAATCGAGTGGAGTTGTTGTTGCAGGGTTTATCAGGGGTTAGTAATCATCAAGGAAGGAATGAAGATACAACAAGATCCCCCTCAAATCTACCACAAGCCACTGAAATTGAGTTGGAAGTGATGAGGAGAGTTAAAGCCTTGAATCAGTTACATGTAAGCAGCACCCAAGGAGTAAATTTCAATGGCAACCATGAGGTAAATCATTGTCACCCTCCTACTGGGCATTCGGCGGCACCTATGAATTGGGGCTAGAATGTTTCTCCCCCTGCTACTCCGGTCTCTCCCACTTTGAACAATAGAAACCATGATCGAGACACCTATTATGGTAAATAGTGGAACCCAAATCCCAGTAATGAAAGGGTTAACAATTTCTATAAATCAATTGCTAGTGGTCCTAAGATAGATTTTCCTTGATTTGATGGTAATCAGCCTTTGGAATGGATTAGGCCAGTAGAAACATACTTTGCCATGGCTGATGTACCTAACGAAGCTAAGTTTGACCTCGCTCAGATGTACATGGCGGGTACAGCTGATAATTGGATTAGGAGCACTGGCTTACTATGGAATCCTCATCCTTGGCAAACCTTTTGCAGGATGATTTGTGACAGATTTGCTCAATATAGTGGTTATGATGTATTGGAAAACTTCCACTCAGTTAAGCAATACAATCTCAGTATTTCTTAGTATATTGATAAGTTTGAAGAGTTGATGGCTGTGTACAAAAACGAGAGTCCTCTGCATAATGAACCTTTCTTTGTCAAATGCTTTATCAATGGTCTGAGGCAAGATATTAAACATTACCTCAAACCTCTGAAACCTCAGTTCCTGTGTGAAGCTTATTGGATGGCTAAAGATATAGAGAAAGGGGCTAGAGCTATAATCAAGAGAGGAATGCCTAACTCTACTGTGAATCATCAAAAGAGTGGGTACAATACTAACCTAGCCAAGAACAAGATTCAGGCAGGTCCAAATTTCCAGAAGAAAGAATTAGGCAATAAACCTACCACTCCTTTTACTCCTGGTAGCTGCAGATATTGTGGAGGTAAGTGGTTTCTTTGACATAGATGCAAGCAATACCAAAATGTGAACTTGATGGTCTCAGAGGAGGTTGATGATAACCAGCCAGATGAAGAATCTGATGGAAATCCACCAGAAGCTCAAGAATAATCACTCCCTATCCCAGAAGCAGAAGAACAACTGATGCACATTTCCATTCATGTTGTACAAGGACTAGGTCTGAATACGACTTACACCTCGACCTTATGCATGGCAGGGAGAAGAGGAGTAGCTCTTTTGGATAGTGGCAGTACACATACATTCATTTATTTGAAATTTGCCCTCAAAACTGATTGCAAGGTTCAGAGTAACTCACTACAGAGGGTCACAGTAGCAGGGGGAGGAGTGATCATGACTGGAGCTCATATACTCAACACCGAATATTCTATTAATGGACAGGCTTTTAACAACTCTTTCAAGATACTCTAGTTAAAAGGGTACGATGTAGTGCTGGATGTGATTGGATATATAAACACAGCCCCATAAACCTGTACCTCAAAACCAGGAGATTGTACATTATGAAAGAAGGAAAAATAGAAGTGGTTTTGGAAGAACATATCCATACTAACCATTTGGAGTTACTTTACTCTCATGCTCTTAACAAGCTATCGATGAAAGGAATTTCAGGATATGTGGTGGAATTGCAAAGCAGGGAAGGAAAGGAAGAAACCAACATAATACAACCACCATATCAAGGATTGATCCAGAAATACAGTGATGTTTTTCAGGAACCTCAGGGATTACCACCCGAAAGAAGCTGTGACCATCACATTCCAACAAAGGAAGGGGTGGATCCTCCCAATATCAGATCGTATAGAGTACTACATCAGCAAAAAGATGAGATGGAGCAACCAATTCAGAGAATGCTGGAATCTTCCATTATTAGACCCAGTGACAACCCTTATGCATCACCTGCAATTCTGGTTAAGAAGAAGGATGGATCATGGAGGTTATGTATTGATTATAGGAAATTTAATGCTCGGATTGTCAAGAATAAGTACCCAATACCAGTCATTGAAGATTTGCTTGATGAATTATATGGGGCTACCATTTTTAGCAAGTTGGACCTGAGATCTAAATACCACCAGATCAGGATGAACAAAGGTGACATCACTAAGACTGCTTTCAGGACATATTTAGGACATTACGAATACTTAGTCATGCCCTTTGACTTAACTAATGCTCCGGCTACATTTCAATCTTTGATGAACAACGTTTTGCTAAATACTTGAGGAAATTCATACTAGTATTCTTTGATGACAGCCTTGTTTATAGTAGAGATGAAAAAGAGCATTTACAACACCTCACCGTTAGACAACACCAGCTCTATGCTAAACTAGATAAGTGTTTGATTGCTACCCCTTAAGTAGAATATTTAGGACATGTGATTTTTGGAAATGGAGTAGCCACTGATCCCAATAAGATTAGTGCAATCAAGGATTGGCCAAAACCTAAAGATGCATCTTAGTTAAGGAGTTTTCTAGGAATGACCAGTTATTACAGAAGATTTGTGAAAACCTATGGACTAATCTGCAGACCACTGCATGATATGCTAAAAAAGAAGGTTTGGACTGGAAAGAGTCACAAGATGTGGCCTTTGAAAAGCAAAAACTAGTTTGATCACTACTCTAGTAATGGCACTACCCAATTTCTCTGAAGTTTTCACAGTAGAGACTGACACTAGTGGATCTGGAATTGGAGTTCTAATGCAAAAAAGAAAGACCAATAGCTTACTTCAATAAAACTTTGGGAGTGAGGTCAGCTGCTTTATCCAGTTATGACAAGGAAGTTATAGCAATTCTTGAAGCTTTAAAAAAAATGGAGACACTATTTCTTGGGTGGCCAATTGATAATCAAGACAGATCAGGAAAGCCTTAAATTTATGGCAAAACAGAAGGTCTCTGAGGGAATTCAGCATAAATTGATGTTAAGATTGTTGGAGTTCAGCTATGCCATAGAATACAAGAAAGGTAAGGAGAATAGAGTAGCAGATGCTCTATCAAGGAGAGATGCCCCCACTGTGATGGCAATCACTATGGCTGTAACCACTTGGATGGAATCAGTGGAAAATAGTTATCATCATGATGCACATTACAAGGAATTGAGGGAGCAGTTAGCATTAGCTCCAAACCCTGAGTCGGGTTATTTGTATCATTCTGGAGTGCTGAGGTACAAAGGGAGGATCTATGTAGGTAATGACACCAAACTGAGGCAGAATATCATCAGTTCCCTACACACATCTATGGTTGGAGGACATTCAGGCATAGTAGCAACGTATCAGAGGATCAAAAGCCTTTTCTATTGGCCAGGAATGAAGAAATAAATTCTTGTATTTGTCCAGGAATGTGCAATTTGTCAGCGCTCGAAATCTGAGCATTGTCACTACCCTGGTTTATTAGATCCTCTACTGATTCCTGATATGGCATGGACACACATATCAATGGATTTTATCGAAGGAATACCCAATTCAAAAGGGAAAGAGGTAATATTCGTGGTGGTTGACAGATTTACCAAATATGCACATTTTATTCCCCTGTCTCATCCCTATTCAGTCCAGTCTGTAACTCAAGCTTTCATTGACAATGTGTTTAAGCTTCACGGATTTCCAGTAGCCATTGTGTCAAACAGGGATAGAATATTCGCCAGCAGGTTGTGGCAGGAATTATTCAAAGCTTTGAGTGTGCAATTGAGATTTAGCACCACCTACCATCCTCAATCTGATGAACAGACCGAGAGGGTAAACCAATGTGTAGAAACTTACTTAAGGAGTGTGGCATTTCAAAAGAACAATTAAGTACATTGTTCATCTCTCAACTCTTGCCCTAGTTTAATGTTCATCCCTGAACTGTAATACCGGGTAAAACGTGTCCTCGAACTATCAATACCACGCAAAAGATACCTCTTCGTCCATTTTAGAACGGTTTTGACCGTTGTTTGATCCACGTGGCTTTTCAGTCAGATAAAAAATTGCCAGAGCGGCCTCGGTCACGTCTCCTCCCCCTACCCCGCCATGCTCCTCGCCCCCATCCCTCTCCTCTTCCTCACCGTCGTCCACCTCCCCACCTGCTGCGGCCTCCACCTACGCCTCCATCTCCCCCACGCTGCCACCGCTGTTACCACTCCCGGAAGCCACTTCGTCGTCGAGGACTACCTCATCACCAACTGCTATCTCACCCAGCCGCAAGCCCTCAAGGCCTCCAAGAACTTCGCCCACCTCAAGTCCCCCTCCAACCCTGACGCCGTCCCCGCCTTCCTCGTCGGCCTCGGCCTCTTCCCCAAGGAGGTCGCCGCCGCCGTCACCTCCAACCCGTGCATCCTCTGCGCCCGCATCGACCGCTCCCTCGTGCCCTCGGCCTCTCCCCGTCCCGGATTGGCCTTGGACCGCGCCGTTCTACACTAGCTTCAAGCACATCGGCATGCGCAAGACGCTCGTCTTCTACAAGGGCCGCACCCCACACGGCCAGAAGTCTGACTGGATCATGCACGAGTACCGCCTCGACGACATGCACCCCGCCGCCAACCCCAGCAACCACCCCTACTACTCGTCCGGCTCCTCCCCGGTACGTACACACACTCACATACTGCATCACTTCACCGATACAATTCCATATGTACGCTGCTGCACCTACACTGCATGCACGCCGACCGCGTCGCCGACAGATCGATGGAGATAGCAGTTAGCTTGAGGTCGATGTCTGCCTACACACGCATGCGATAGTGTGTATGTCCACATATGCAACCACTCTACATGGCGTAGTAAGTATGGTTTGATGGCTAGGTAGGATCGATGATGGGAAATTGGTTGTTGCAAATGGGGCATGGTTTGCGAGTGGGAGCGGCGCTTTCACTCGCTGTCAGGAAACGGAGAGAGGGTAGTGGGTAGGTTCAGTACTCTTGAAGGAACAAATTGAGCTGCTACAGGTAGGAACAAGGAAGGCCGGGACATATGCGCGCTGGTTGTGGTGGTTTGGTGCGGCCGTTTTGGGGTCAAGGCAGCAGAATCTGCGCACCAGCAAGATCATCAAACACCAGCATGATTCTAGGCCGGCTACTACGAGTGCTTCTTTTTGTGCAAATGGACCTGCAATAACTAGCTTTGGATACGTCGTTAAGTCACCTTTAACCCTTTATGGAAAATTCAACATTATGACTCATGGGTGATCTGCAGTGTGTTCAAGAAGAAGAACCTCGCGCACCACGGCCAGAGCAGCGACGCGACCGGCGCCGCCAACGTGACGAGCCACTCGGCGGCCAAGCTGGCCGCCGCCATGGAGAGCAGCCCGAGCAACTTCTCGTCGGTGACCGTCAGCGACCACGTCAAGGCGCAGATGCTGCACTTCACCAGCGACGACACGCTCGACCAGATCGTCCAGTACATGGGCAGGTCGTGCAAGCAGGAGACCAGGCCTGCAGCACTGGATCACCTCACTCCTACTACTACTACTACATGTCCAACCGTCTGTATGGAAAGTTCATGAAGCTTCCGCCCCTCGAGCACAAGGCCGGTGGCGGCCTCCTGCCGAACCCGGCCCAGTACGCCGCCGCCGATGCGCCGGGGATTGCCGACTGAGACACGATGGACTGGCTTGCGGCGTACGAGCTCAACGGCCTCTCCGACGTGTCCAAGAACATGGCTAGCTTCTTCGATGAGCCCAACACCACCTTATCCTCTGTACACGGCGCCGGCAACGACAACCTTTGGATCGTTGCTTTAGGCGGTACTCGTGCATTATCCAGTCGCATTTAGTGGGGCTTCTTCGATCGTTGCTTTTTCGTCTTGCTTGGGTCTCTGCCGCCACGTCTTGAGCGATTTAGAGAGACAGAGAGAGAATGGGGGAGAGAGAGAGCAGAGGTTCGCCAGCCCGGATGCTTGGCTGGCACGGGAAATGATTCTTTCTTCTATGTGGCACGAAACAGCTATCAAAAGGAATAAATAATGGTTTTTGCATGATATTGACACTTGAAGTATGCGTTTTATCCGGTATTGCAATTGAGGGACGAACATTAAACTAGAACAAGAGTTGAGGGACTAACAATGTACTTAATCCTTTCAAGAACCTAAGAAGTGGTTATCTTGGTTATCCCTGTCAGAGTGGTGGTATAATTCCACTTTCCATACATCACTCAAGATCTCACCCTTCGAGGCTTTATATGGGTTTCCTCCCCCTTCGATAAGTGAAATAGTAGTCCCTGGTCCAGAGGATGAAGAGGCTAGAAATTTCGTAGAGAAGAAGCAAGACATGCTAAATAGGATAAAGGAGAATTTGACTCAGGCTCAATCCAGAATGAAGAAATATGCCGATATCAATAGGAGTGAGAGACAATTTATTGTGGGAGATATGGTTTATTTGAAGATGCAACCATACCGAACAACAGCTTTTGGTTTTAGACATGCCTTGAAACTCACCTGCAGATTCTACAGAAAGTGGACCTTTCAGAATTATACAGAAAGTGGGAAAAGTAGCTTACAAGTTGCAGTTACCCGAAGGGGTCAGGCTGCACCCGGTTTTTCATGTTAGCCATCTTAAAAAGCACTGTGGAGCAAATGTAGTACCAAGTAAGGATTTACCCTTGGTTGGAGAAGATGGAAAGATCAAAACGGAACCGCTACAGGTGTTGGAGACAAGAGCCATACCCAGAAACAATATGCTTGTAACTCAATGGTTGATTCGATGGATCAATTTGCCGCCAGAGAGTGTATCATGGGAGGATGCAGATTTCATCAAGTCAACTTTCCCAGAGTTTTATTCTACAACCATTCGATCGTGGTTTCCAAATTATAAAACTTGAGGACAAGTTTAAAGTCAGAAGGAGGCACTGTCAGAACTACAAGTTCAAGACTGAATAAATTTCAGTCTGAGTCGAAGGCAAGGATGATCTTTAATGAAGCTGGATGGCTGAGATTACTTCATACCAGTTGGACGTGAGATTTGCAGTCGTAATGCATCACCGTACCTACTGTTGACGTCTTTGGGTTTTCAATTACCGTAAACAGTCATTTTGTTCGTAAAAGCTCTGATTTTACCCATTTGGGTCTTGTCGTACTCTTATAGACCTCGAAAATAGAATGAGAAAGGCATGAATGTTATTATGCCAAATATTTAGCTAGTTCGTAGTTGTAGAAGCGTCCGTACACTTTCCCCTTCGTCAAATTCAATCGACGGGATCGCGTTCCTACTCGGGAATGCATTCTGCGCGCTCGTCTGCCATTTGAGGGGGCGTGGCATTGCGTTCTTGGAAGGCCTCCAGAAGACGGGCGGTGGCCGGAAATTATTGCGGATTTTGCTGCACTGATTGGTTTGTTCTCTATTCGGCTTCTTGAGGTGCATTGCGTCAAACGGGAATTGGGGTGGAAGTTTTACGTTTTCTTATATGGTAAATGTTCTTGGGGTATGGACGTGAGATGTTGAACTGCTCATATGATTTGATCGTATTGTTCTTCGTTTCTACTTGTTGATGTTCTTGTTTTCCTCTTTGTTTTTTAATGTGAATTTTTGCTGATTGGGCTACTCGAGATTGTAAACTTGTTCATGGAATAGAGCTGGTGTTTTTGGGAGAAATTGCAATGTATTAGTTGCTGGTATGAACTATGAAGGCGCAGTTCACCATTTGGTGCTTGGAAATTTTAAACAACCCAAAAATTAGGGTTTTCAAATTTTTTGAAGTTTTTTGTTTGAATTCGGTTTTCTTTCCATTTTCGGAAATTCCTTCTCATTTCCCGCTTTCCTTTTTTGGCATTTCCGTTTTCCCCTTCCGGTGGCGCCTTTTGCCCCGACGCCTTCGCCCTTCGTCCTCGCGCGTCATCGCCCCCATGTCACTCCACCATCGCCGTTCCCGTCAGCAGCCAGCGCACCAAGCCACCTCACCGGCAGTCGTCGCTCGCCTTCAATGTGGCGCACGTCCCTAGCGCCACCTCGCCCCGCCCATGCTATCACCTCTCCTCTCCTAGCGCCACCCAAACGTGCCCAGCCACGCACGTCGCCTCCCTGCCGCACCGCCTCCCTGGCGCAACCGCCCCTCCCTGGCCTATAAACGGCCACCTCCGGCTGGCTTCCACCACCATCCCCACCTCGCCACCTCCCATTTGCCCTCTCATCTCCAACGCCGACCGGAATTCAAGAAATCACCGTTGCCATCCTTTTTTTCCCCGACGGGCATCGGTACAAATTCGCACCTTCCTCGCCTCCCCTTCCCTCCCACCTCCGGCAATGGCTTCACCTCGCCGCTCCGCTCTTTTCCCCTAGCCTCCCCACCCTCCTTCCTCACCAGAGCTCACCGTCACTGCCTCCTCCGCGCCGCTCTCGGCTGCCGCCGCCAAACCACCACGCACCACCCTAGCTTCCCCCAAAGCCACCCAAGAACTCACCTGGGCCCACGGGTGCTTCAGCTCCGATCACCGTAACCGGAGCGTGGCCGAAGCCGTCGGAGCGCCGCCTCCCTCCCTCCTTCTCTACACGAGCGAGCGCGCAGGCCTTTGGCCACACAGCTCAAGCCGCGTGAGAGCTGGGCCTTTATGGCCTGGCCGATTGGGTCGTGGCCCATTTGAGTAGCGGGCTTGGCCACTACTGTTCACAACCCATGAACAGTAAGCAAAATACTGTTCAATGCACAGTAAAATGGTTATTGTTCATCACCCGGAAAAAAGGGATTCAGTACTATTCATTTTCAGATAAAAATAGTAACCCTGATTGCTGTTCACCACCCTATTTTCATGGTTGAATAGTAAAATAGTACTAATCATTATCCGACACCTTTTTCGACCGAAACCCTAATTTGACAACTTATGTCCTTTTCGACCGTCTCGAACCCAGAAAGCCCATTCTTGACTCTGATCAGCTATACCAAGCTTCCAATAAATCTTTTCATTTGTTTATATAATTCATTATCTCTCTACCATATTTTTATTGTACTTGGATTCATTTCTCAGCTCCGTTCAATCCAATTAAACACCAAATAAATACATATCATCCACACCACCTTCCTTTATGTTTCTTTTCTAGTTTTATTTACTTGCATGTTGTTCCCAGCTCATTCCTTGTCGAGCCGGATTTTATTTGGTTTATTTTATTGTATTGTTTCTCGTTAGGTCCCGATTGTGACAACCAGACTCCAAAAGACGCCGGACAAGACCAGTATCTACAGGACTTTGTGCAAGAAGGCAAGTCGCATTCCTTGATCATTTTGAGCCTATAAATTCATTTATTTATATTATTACTTTTATTATTATATTTGTGCCAATTACTTTAAATACTGAAATAATACTTTTGAATACCATGATAATTAGATAAATCCTATTACACCACAAACAAACCCACCTAGCACTTGTAGGCCATATTCACTTTGACAAATACCCAGCACTTATAGGCCATATTCACCTTGACAAGTTCACATAAAATATTAGCTATACAAGTAGTTTTGTCACACAAATGTATTTATCAATCAAAAGATAATGTTGGCGGTTCGCCAATGGTTTTGGTGGAGAGTTGATGGTTGTGTCCAGAAAGTTGGACAACCCAATAGACTTATGAAAAGTGAGTCTGAGGTGAGGCCTGGAGGATGGACAACCACGTGTTGGTATTGGTCCATCGCTTCACTGTAAGACAAGTAAGGATAAGAACCTTATGCCACAGTAACAGACACAGAAAATCGCTCAACCACACGTGTGATCATTACTCCCTGGCTTAGTACAATACTCTTCTGATTGAATATCTACAGTATCGAGAATGGGACAGGAGTGGGCCGGTAAGGGACACTCGCTGGTCTACACAACGGTAGGTGCCATCAGCATAGGGGTGCAAGATCCACTAGGGCCGGTGGAGTCTCCCTAGGGCTGTATGGTCCATAGACCTACTGGGTAGAGGCTAGAAAGGTTGAGCAGTGAAAAGGCTTTGTTATCTCAACTCAGTCGCACGCTAACGTGTTGCGTGTATAATGATCTGATAGTACGGTCTGAGATATCTTGTGGGTAAAGTTGGGCAGCTCTGCAGAGTGTATAATTAAAGGTATTCAAATACGTCGTGCTTCCGGTTAATGAAGTTGTGTTATGGGTGATTCCAATACAAAGGCATAAGTAGAGTTTTTGAGATGTTAAGTTGGTATTTGAGTTTGTTGAGAAACCCCTGATGTTATTATTTATTATTGTTTTACTGTTTTAAATATAAACTGCTTTAACTGCAAAATGCATCCACATATGCCTATTAAGGTAAAACCCTAACCATCCATTGAACTCCTTACATGTAATTAAATAGAATTTCCATGTGGCTTGTTGAGTATGAAAGTTGTACTCGTTCTTGCAATATCTGCAAATCATCTACAAAGGAAACCTGGGAAAATACAGATGATCATAATGAGCAGGAATTTGGTGGACCCACGGATGGCAGCGACTACTGTTATTAGGTCTCGACCGAGCTCAAGAGTGCCTGTGGTTTGAAGCTCTTTTGTCTTGTATTATATTAAATTTGGGCTTGGATGTCAATGTCAGTGTTAAAACTGGCTGCTAAGCCTTAATCTTATGTAATAAAAGTCTGGTTTTTGTTGTAATCGAAAGCTTGCTTGAAACACTGCCTACATCGCAAATGCACATCCTGAAGAGTTTAACGGTCCCAGATTTTGGGGACATTACAAAATTGATCTTGTCACGTACTTGCTTTCATCTTCTGCATCTCTGTTCGTGGATAGCATACAAATGTTTCTGCTGCTAGTTTACCTATGAAAAACAAGAATACAAAGGGCAAAAAGTTAGTAAAATATGTAGAGGTGGCCAAATGGGCTGTGCACTAGGCTATGCACGGGTCATGGTTTTGTTGGTCTTGTTCAAGCACTCCAGACTTTGAGGCAAAAGCAGACGGTAGCACGACTCGACGTCTTGCGTGCTTGGGTTGGTCGACCCGACACGTATAATCTACGTGCGAATCCAAACCGAGCCTGACCGTTAGGCATGACACGGTTAGGCCCAGCACGACCCGTTAGGCAAAGTAACGGTCGATTTAAAAAAAATTAGCCGTTTTTAGCCATTAGGGAGCTTAAAAATACGAAAAAAAAAACTCACAAAAATCTATAAATAGGCAACATACCCCCATTTTATTCAGCCACCATCCAATCTTTACTCTCTTCTCTCGGTTCTATTGTGAAAACTTAGATCCCTCTTGTGATAATTTGGCAAAATTTGAATTTTTTTGCCAAATATTCAAAATTTTGAAATACAAATGCAATCAGGAAAAGAGGTACAATACTATTTTTTTATATATTTTTATTATTCTTATTTGTTATACTAAGTTGAAATAAATAATAGTATAATTTTTGATTGACAGTTTTCATGAAATAAAAGAGGTACAACACCGATTACCAGGAAGAGCGCTTCAAATTTTTGCAATTGTGGCATGACCATAAGGTAACATATCCAGTACTATCCATATTAGCACGTGATGTGTTAACTCTTCTTGTTTTCACGGTTTTTCTCCAAATCTGCTTTCAGTATTTCTGGAAGAATATTGGAGGAGAGAAAAACAAATCTCACGAGTGGTATGGTGGAGATACTTCTAATTGTGAGACTAGAAACATGCTGATGCACGAGATCAACACTATGCAGCAATATAAGTTGGCAGGTGCATTAAAAAATCTTTTACCTAGACAACGGCACTTAAAACATGAATGTATATAGAGCTATAGGATGTACACTTTTTTCTTTAACAAGGTTTTTTCATGTTGAGTTTTTGTTTGGCAAAGATTTTAACAAGGCATCTATCTAAACATTAATAAAGTTTATTATTACATTTTCAATATATATGTCTCTTTTTATGGGTATAGAACTCATTTTAAAAATAATAATATTTTTTTGAATTCTACACATTTTTCTGGATTTTTTTGCAATTTTTCTAACCGAGATGGGCTACATAGGCCAACCCCAGCATGTTGGGCTAATCGTCCTTGGGTCGGCGTGTGAGCTCCATATGTCATGTCTGGATCAGCGGTTGAGCCCACGGACCGACACGACACGAGCCGTTTAACTAGTCGGGCCAACCGAACCATGTCTAAACAAGCCTGTGTCGGGCCGTACCACCCATTTGGCCAAGTCTGACCATATGTATATGCATCAGCATGCACTACCATGGCCGTCCGTTGTGCTTCGAGATTTGTGTGCTTCCCTCCCAGCGCGATTTTGGCAAAACAACCTTCTCTCCTCTCTCTCTCTCTCCTCTCTCTCTCTCCTCCCTCTCCTTCCCCACATTCCGAGCTCCGGGCACCCCCGGTCCATCCTCCACCACCGAGTCATGCCATCGGTCGATCCTGTCGCCGTCCGAGAGCCACGCTGCTGGTCTGGACGCGAACGAGGCCGGCGGTAGGAGGCAGCTGAAGGTCGGCCGGATCAAGAGGGCGCCGGAGGGGAAAACCCCATTTGGATCTGACAATGGAGGAGGATGGGGGAGGGGCGGCGCCGACAACATAGCAGGTTAGGGAGGTGGCAGTGCCGCCGGAGTAAGAAGGGGATCTGGCCACGTTGGCTGCCGGAGTTCAATGGATGGTTAGGGTTTACCATAACAAACATATGTGGATGCATTTGAATTTAAAGTAGTTTATATTTAAAACAGTAAAACAATAATAAATAATAACATCAGGGGTTTCTCAACAAACTCAATTACCAACTTACCATCTCAAAACCCTACTTATGCCTCATGTACTGGAATCACCCATTAACACGGCTTCATTAATTGGAAGCACGGCATATTCGAATACCTTTTTATACACTCTGCAGAGTTGCTCAACTTTACCCACAAGATATCTCAAACTCATACTGTCAGTACATAGACACGCAACCCGTTAGCGTGCGACTGAGTTTGGAATAACAAAGCCTTTTCACTGCTCAACCTTTCTAGCCTCTATCCAGTAAGTCTATGGACTATTCAGCGCTTGGGAGACTCCACTGGCCACAAAGGATCTTGCACCCCAATGCTGATAGCACCTACCGTTGTGTAGATCAGCGAGTGTCTCTCTAGGCCCACCCCTGTCCCATTCTCGATACTATAGATATTCAATCGAAAAAGCAGTGTACTAAGCTAGGGAGTAATGACCATGCATGTGGTTGAGCTGTTTTCTGTGTCTATCATTTGGCGTAAGGTTCTTGTCCTTACTTATCATCCAGTGAGGCGATGGCCCAACACCAACTCGTGGCTGTCCACCTCCAGATCTCACTGATGACTCACTTTTAACACCAGTCTATTAGGTTGTCCAACTTCCTGGACCCAACCCTCAACTTTCCACCAAAACCATTGGCGAACCGCCAACACTCTCTTTTGATTGATAAACATATTTGTGTGACAAAGCTACTTATATAGCTAATATTTTATGTGAACTTGTCAAGGTGAATATGGCCTACAAGTGTTAGGTGGGTTTGTATGTGGGGTAATATGATTTATCTAATTACCATGGTATTCAAAAGTATTATTTGAATATTTAAAGTAATTGGTAAAAATACAATAATGAAAGTAATAATACATATATGAAATGTGTGTTCAAAATGATCAAGGAATGCAACTTGCCTTCTCGCACAAAGTCTTCTATATACTGATCTTGTCTAGCGTCTTCTAGAGTCTGATCATCAAAATTGTGACCTAACGAGAAGCAATGCAATAAAACAAACCAAGTAAAATCCGACTCGACAAGGAAATGAGCTGGGAACAACATGCAAGTAAATAAAACCAAAAAGAAACTTAAAGGAAAGTGGTTTGGATGGTAGGTATTTATTTGGTATTTCAATTGGATTAAACGGAGTTGAGAAATGGATTTACGGGCTCGAAACGGTCGATATGAATATAAACTGTTGAATTAGGGTTTCGGACAAAAAGAGTGTGGATAATGAATAGTAGTATTTTTACTATTCATTTACAAATATTGGATCTGAACAGCAACTAGATTTACTATTTTTAGGTTTTGAACAGTAATTAGGGTTACTGTTTTTAGATGAAATTGAACAGTGTATATTGGTTTTTCAGGTGAACAGTAAAGAAATTACTATGCAAAGAACAGTGCCAGGCCGGTTTTGTTTGAACAGTAATGGGCTGAACCCATTACTGTGTGGCCCACGGCCCGCTTTGGCCAGGCCATAATGGCCCAGCTTCGGTTGGCCTTGAGTCATGCCTTCGGCCGAAGGCGAGCCTTCAGCTCAACCGAAATGGCGGCAACGATTCTTGGGCGGGAGTGGGTGGTGCGGGGAGCACCACAGAGGCTAGGGGATCCCATTTTGGGGACTTGGGGGAGTAGAGGAGGTGCGGAGAGGGGGTGGCGGCGGCCATGGCGCACGGCCGAGGTGAGGTGGTGGTGCAGCGGCGCTCCGGCCATGCTCCGGCCAATTGAAGGGGTGAGGGAGCATCAGTGGAGGTAGGAGAGCACGAGGCAAGGTAGTTAGGATCGCGATCCAAGTCTTAAAGTCTTACGACTCTACGAACCCACGACAGCCTGTCGATCCAAGTCTTACTGCCGATCCGATCCTACTCAAGGTCGGTAGGATCGCGATCCTACTCTTAGAGTCTTACGGTTCTCTGAACCCACGACGACTGTCGATCCAAATCTCACTTGTCGATCCTACTCGTAGAGACTTAGGGCAATTTTTTTAGAGGCCGGCTTTGCGATATTTTGTTTTAGAGCAAAATTTGTTGATATTAATTTTGAGAATGAAACTATAAATAAACAAGGAGCATGCAAAATATTGTATCGATGTGGTAATGCTAGTACAAATATCTATATTATGGCATGAGCAATCTTGAGCTTGATAATGATAAGCTATTTTTATTCCTGGAGTATGTCTAACTACTTTTAAGGAACATGCAAGTGGTAAACCATATAACAATCATACAAACTTATAGTACAGATGTTAAATATGTGTATTTTTACAAATCCGTAGAATCGCCGATTCTACGATTCGATACTATGATTCGATCCTACCGGAGGCAAATCGATTCGACTCGGGATCTCGACTCTGACTACCTTGGCACGAGGGTGGTGGTGTGGGTGCCCGAGGAGGTCTGAGGCGGCGTGGCGGCGTGAGCCGTGAAGGAGGCGGCGGGGGAAAGCGGTGCCGACGAGGCTCCGGTGGGAATGGGTGATGGGGGAGGTGGGGGAAAGGAGAGGAGCAGCGAGGCGGTGCTTACCGTGACCTCAATTCGGAGCTTGGGTGGACGGCGGTGGCAAATTGAGCGTCGGCTCGCCGAGGAAGAAGCACAGTTGTGGCGGTGTTTCTCCAAAATTTGCCCACTTTGGGAGGGGGGTAAAGGGGAGGTGCGGAGGTGGGAGGTGAGGGAGAAAGGAAGCCGGAGGTGGCCTTTTATAGGCGGAGAAGAGGCGGTGGCACCAGTAGGGCGGCGGCAACAGGGGCGGCGATGTGGTTGGCCTTGCTCGCTTGGGCGGCCGCGAGAGGGGGGGGCGGCGGCATGGGCAGGGTGAGGTGGAGGCGGTGGAAGGCGCTGGAGGCGGTGCGGTGGCGTGGGAGGTGGCGGATTGTCAGGACCCGATTGGATTGAAGGGAGCCCAACACATTTAGAATAACATTTGGGGGATTTTTGAGTGTATATATTGGAAAGAACACAGAAAATACATATGAGGTTCTAAAGAGTAAAGCAAGCGATAAAATGAACTAGGGTTTTTCCGAATGAATCTCCCTTACACGGCGGCGGCATAAAAGGGCTTTCCTTCAGCACTGCCAGCTAACGCCGAAGAAAATTACAGTTTCAATGCGGTGAATAGTAAACAATAAAACCTCAACGAAGAACAGTAAACAAACTGGTGCTCTTCCGCCGTCGGATCTCCATGGGCCAATCGGACCAGGGTAAGAGCCATTGGATCTTCATAATGGGACGATCAGACCAGGGTAGGAGCCGTTGGATCTTCAATGCGAATCATTTTCTTCACTGAACTCTTCTATACGTTGAGTCTGAACTTAGCTTCTGAAGATGGAAGTCTTCAGTAGACTGACAATGCTCCCCCCATGAAATCCTTGACCTCAAGGATTAAATTGTGGGAATATTCGGGTGATGAAATCAGCATCCTCCCAAGTTGTTACTTCTGGGGATAGATTTGCCCATTGTATCTTCCATTGGATTACAGGTTCGTGGTTCCTTGGGATGACTCTCCTCTCCAACACAGCAGCCGGTTCGGTTAAGATCTGTCCCTCCTCATTCACCAAGGGCAAGTCTTTGCTGGGAACTACCTTCGGGCCAATGTGTCCTTTTAGCTGGCTAACATGGAAAACCGGGTGAATTGGGCAGCCATCCGGAAGTAATGATTTGTATGAAGCTCTACCAATCCTCTCCAATACTCTAAAAGGCCCATAAAACTTGGAATGCAACTTCAAGGTTCGGTGCATCCCCAAGGAATTGTGTCGGTACGGTTGCATCTTCAAATACACCAACCTTCCCACCTCAAAACTCCTTTCAGATTTGTGCTGGTCAGCAAAGTGTTTCATCCTGGCACTTGTTTTCTCCAGGTTTGTTTTGATTGCTTCTAGAGCAACCCTTCTGGATTCAAGTCTTCCTTTTGCTTCCTCATGTGTATGATCTGTCAACATTACCTCAGTAACAAGGGGTGGTTTAGTGCCATATAATGCCTCAAATGGGGTCATTTTTAGAGCTGTGTGAAAAGAGGTATTGTACCACCATTCCGCTTGAGATAACCAAGAATGCCATTTCTTTGGGCTAGCAAATGTCATGCATCTCAAATAATTCTCAAGACATTGATTTACCCTCTCTGTTTGTCCATCTGTTTGAGGGTGGTAAGCACTACTCAATCTCAGTTTTACCCCCAATGCTTTGAAGAGTTCTTTCCAAAGGGTGCTAGTAAAAATCCTATCTCGATCCAATATGATCACTGTTGGTAGACCATGTAACTTGTAAATATGATCCAGGAAGAGATCCACCACATTCTGCACTATAAATGGGTGTTTGAGAGACAAGAAGTGAGCATATTTGGTGAATTTGTCCACAACTACCATGATGACATCTTTGTCCTCTGATCTAGGTAAACCTCAATGAAATATAAGGTTATGTGAGCCCAAGCCATACCAGGTACCAGCAAGGGTTGCAAAAGTCCTGGATAAGGAACATTCTCTGATTTACTCTTTGACATACTGCACATTCTTTCACATATGCAACAGTTTCAGTTTTCATTCCCGGCCAATAGAATAGCAATTTCAGTCTCTGATAGGTAGCTCTACCTCCAGAATGTCCCCCAAAGCTAATTCATGGAAAGTGCTTAATATTTGCTTCCTCAGATCTGTGCTAGCACCAATGAAGATTCTTTCTTTATACCTCAATATCCCATTTCTTAAGGTATATGGAGGAGTACTGTTAGCATCAATCCTCAACTTCCTCTCTATTTCTTGATAATTCTCATCATCTTGATAACTTTGAGTGACTTCATTGACCCAAACCAGAATAGCCATGGTAATAGCCATAGTTTGTTCATCATATGGAATTCGAGATAGAGCACCCACAGCTTTGTTCTCTCTCCCTCTTCTATACTCTACCTTGTAATCATATCCCATCAACTTAATCATAAGTTTATGTTGAATTCCATCAATTAACCTCTGATCAGAAATATACCTGAGGCTTTGTTGGTCAGTCCTGATAACTAGACTTCCCCCCATGAGGTAATCTTTCCACTTCTTAATAGCCTCTAGTATTGCTAGAGCTTCCTTATCATAAGTAGACATGGCTGCAGATTTTGGCCCAATTGCTTTGCTCATAAATGAGATTGGCCTTCCTTTTTGCATCAATACAGCTCCTATCCCATAGCCACTGGCATCGGTTTCTAGGATAAACGGTTGGCCAAAATCAGGTAAAGCTAGTACTAAAGCACTGACCAAAGCTTCCTTGATGTTCATAAATGCTTGCTGCTGTTCATCACTCCATTGGAATGCATTATTTTTAAGTGCATTAAACATTGGCTTGCATATCACTCCAAAGTTCTTGATAAACCTCCTATAATAACCTGCTAAACCCAAAAAAAAAACCTCTCAGTTGGGTTATGTTTCCTGGTTGTGACCAATTTTTAACTGCAGTCACCTTCTCAGGATCTGTTGCTACCCCAGATTGACTGATCACATGACCCAAGTATTCCATTTGTAATTGCCCAAATACACATTTGCTCAGCTTGGCAAATAGCTGGTTGTTCCTCAGTACTTCCAACACCTTCTGCAAATGCTCCTTGTGTTCTTCCATATTAGAACTGTAAACAAGAATATCATCGAAGAAAACCAGTGCAAACCTTCTGAGAAATGGTTGCAATATCTTGTTCATGAGTACTTGAAAGGTGGCTGGGGCATTGGTTAACCCAAATGGCATCACAAGGAATTCAAAATGGCCGGTATGAGTGCTAAATGCAGTTTTGAAGACATCAGAGGGTTCCATCCTGATTTGATGGTAACCAGACCGGAGATCTATCTTGGAAAAATATTTAGCTCCATGTAATTCATCTAATAAATCTTCAATTATGGGAATAGGATATTTATTCTTGATTGTATTAGCATTCAGTTGTCTGTAATCAATACAAAGCCTCCAAGTCCCATCTTTTTTCTTAACTAAGATGGCAGGGGATGAATAAGGGCTTACACTGCTCCTGATGGTCTAGTTCTTCAGTAATTGCTCAATTAATCCCTCCATGGCATCTTTCTTGTAATGAGGTAGCCTGTAAGGTCTTGTATTTACAGGTTGAGCTTCAGGTACTAAGGGAATGGTGTGATCACAAGCTCTCACCAGAGGTAACTGCTTTGGTTCTTGAAATACATCTAGAAACTTATTCAAAAGGAGTTGAATCTCTGGAGGAGTAATCTATTTTGTAGTGCCAGTTTTCAATACAACATGAGAATAGATGACAGCCCCAATCACTCCCTTGTTCATCATATTCTCCAATTGGATGGCATTGATGACACATTTTTCCCTTGGATAAGTTTCGTCAATAAAACTGATTGTTTTCTTCCCTTCCTTACAGATGCTAAACTCCCTAGTCCTCAAATTGAGATTTACAGGACTATGGTCATAAATCCAATCACTTCCAAACACAATGTCATACCCGTTCGGTTCCAATAACCTGAAATCTGTTTGAAACCTTTCCCCTTGTATCTCATACGAACAACACAAGCATTGTGAATCACTATTTAATATGCTGCCATCTGCCACTGCCACTCGGATTGGAGTGTGATTTGTTATTTCACTTTGTAACCTGAGTGCAGCTGTAGGGGTCATGAATGTAGACGTGCTTCCGCTGTCCACTAGGGCTATGGCATTAAATCTTCCTACCTTTACTTTCAATGTAAATGTGCTCACACCCGAACTGGTGCCCAAGATAGCATGTATGGATACCTGCAAGTCCTCACTCTCATTCTTGTGCTCCAGACTACTGGGAGGAGTAGAAAAAATCCCTTCTACATTTTCCTCATTGGCTTCATCATCATCCTCGATAGTGATCAGATTTAATTGTTTCTGGAATTTCCACACCTTGCTGTGACCGGGTACCCAAGGCTCATTACATTTGAAACATTTGCCCCCATTCCATTTACTTCCACTGCTAGCTGTGGTTTTGTCACTGGATTCTGGTTTGCCACTTGCATCCTTCCATTTGTTGTGAGTATTTCCTTGAGTAGTTCCCCTCATGTTGACATTTGAGTTCCAACTTACATTTCTTTTGTATGATGGACTGTTTTCATAATTCCTCGCATGGGCATAGGCCTCCACTAGAGTTTTAGGATTCAATGGACTTCAGAGGTGTTTTGATGTATCCCTTTAATCCCAACACAAAATATTCCAAGAAATAGCCTTCCATGAGTGCTGGATTGTTTCTCTTTACTAGAGTCATCAGATTTTCAAACTTGTCAATTTAAGATTCCACTGTTCCCTCTTGACTCAATCCCCTAAAGGCTTCTATCACTTCATACCTTGTTTCAGCTGCAAACCTTTTCTGGATCATGACACAGAATGACTACCATGTTAGAATTCCAGTATTTATCCCATTGTTGCTGATCCACTGATCAGCCTTCCCTGTGAAGTATACTTCAGCTATAGGAACCCTTTGCTCTTCAGGAATTTTGGCCAGCTCGAAATACTTCTCGGCCTTCCTAATCCAAGCTTCAGGCTGTTCTCCATCAAACATGGGAAAATCTAGTTTAGGACCGCTGCTAAAAGATTGGTTAAAATGAAACCCATTCCCTCCTGAACTTGCTGAAAACTGATACTGATTATGGTACTGTGAGTCAGGAGCTCTTAGCCACTTGTAGGATCGTTAATGACAATCAGAGGGAGGGTGAATGATTGTGGTAGATTTTTCACACCAGCAGCACATACATCTGCTTTTTCTCACGCTCGATCAGAACACGTCCTACCTCATAATCTCTTGCGCCAACAGTAATGAATACTGGATTGAGTTTTCTGTTCTTTAGCCCGAGCAAAACCACGGTACCGCCACACTACTTACGAGCAATTCATGTAAATGCATGACACGCAGCGCAACAAACACTGCAAAGAATCAAAAACTCACACGGCAGCTATCTTGATGCACTCCACTCGATCTCACGGCAAGAATAGTAGCTCCCAGGCAAAAGCTGCAGCCTCTCCCAATAAACAAATATCTAGATTAGTATATTAGGAGCTCTCAACCAACAGCAACCATCCTTCAACTATCACCTCACGCACATGCAAAAGATCCAGCATCAAGCACAAAACCAAAAAGCTGTGACTGCTAGCAATTTTCTAGAGATCACCGATCAAAAAGCCAAAGCCATCTTGGCAATATTCTTCATCAACTCAATGCAAGACCTCAATCCCTAGTACATGCTAATGATGACACAAATAGGAACCCTGTATTACCTCCAGCCGCCAGAACCTAAACGCTCTATCGAGTGATTTAGCCGTCGGCCCTAATTACCGAAAAGTTGCGCCCTCGTTTGAACAGCCGCCAGCTATTTATACCCTACAGCTCACGTGAGCAATAAACATAGAACCCCTAACGGGCCTTCTAGCGTTTACACATAAACACCCATATACAGCCTACTAAAATCCTAGGGCCCAATACGTGGGCTAATAACACCAGATTACAAACCCAATTTTGGATACCCCAAAATTGTCATGTGTCGTAGCCTCCGGACCGCACCTCCGTAGCTCCAATACGCATCATCCATCTTTGATCTCCACGCTCCCCCAACTCGAGCCCGACCGTCTCCTCCAGCATCCTCGACCCTCTGGACCATGACTTCGCACCAAGCTATCTCCCGGTCACCGCCATAGACCACGATCGCCTCTGAGTTACCCTGCACATGCAAAGACCAAAAACAACATATTTTCCCGGCACAAGTTCTTTCCAACTTGACCGACATTAGTCCACACACATCACACGCCTCAAATAATATCAATACCCAATATTGTCAATTATTCATCAACTAAGATATACTAGACCTAGCCACATGGTCTAACACATGGATAGTACCCCTAAATTTCAGTTCTGTATGGTGGATTGTTATGTTGCACAGGTAAGTAAGGAGGCAAATATGGTGGGTTGGAATTGACATACTGAGGTGCAAAGGATCCATTTGCCATAACCATAGGATATATGCTTACACCAAAAGTTCCATTAGCTGCATTTGGTGGATGGCTTTCCAATTGACTGGGCATATTCAAGCCTGACAGATTTACAACAGAAGATTGAGGAAACATCATGGAGCTTGTGTCGGGTGTCAATAGCATACTAAATGGTATAGGATACGTACCCTGCACCTAGGAGCTTGTGCTTGCCATAGGAAAAATGGAATGTCCACTACCAGGGGTCACATAAGAGTATCCAGTTGGATTGGGCATTCTAGCATCTTGTTGGCCTCGCAACCTACTGTCAACCCCTTCTACAGCAGCTAAATTGCTCGCCACTTCTCCATCCTCTTTCTTGTTCATCAACGATTTCAGCATCTCCATCATCATATCCAACTTGGATGAGTTCTCTTCAACCCTTTCATGGAGCTGCCCCATCTGGATCTGGATGTTCTCAGATTGTTCATCCACCTGCTGCTGCATACGGTTCACTTCCTTCTTCATCCCCTCTAGATTGCCCATTACTGTTGAACCGAAATCCTCTTCAACAGATCTACTAACCTTCGGCATCATTCAGATCTAGTCACTTGCCTCCCTAGCACCTTGGGGATTTTACGAGAAGATGTAAGAATCTGTCTCAACCCAGACTGCTATAATCAGCTTCGTAGATTGAAGTTTCCTTGAACCAGTTTAGGGATTTTATCAAAGAAACTCAGTTCTTCAACCCTCACTATCAAGAACCACTCACAACCCACCAGCTCCGAGAATCAATCTATGCGCTCTGATACTAATATGTCAGGACCCGATTGGATTGAAGGGAGCCCAACACATTCAGAATAACATTTGGGGGATTTTTGAGTATATATATTGGAAAGAACACAGGAAATACATATGAGATTCTAAAGAGTAAAGCAAGCGATAAAATGAACTAGGGTTTTTCCGAATGAATCTCCCTTACACGGCGGCGGCATAAAAGGGCTTTCCTTCAGCACTGCCAGCTAACGCCGAAGAAAATTACAGTTTCAATGCGGTGAATAGTAAACGGTAAAACCTCAACGAAGAACAGTAAACAAACTGGTGCTCTTCCGCCGTCGGATCTCCATGGGCCGATCGGACCAGGGTAAGAGCCGTTGGATCTTCATAATGGGACGATCAGACCAGGGTAGGAGCCGTTGGATCTTCAATACGAATCGTTTTCTTCACTGAACTCTTCTATGCGTTGAGTCTGAACTTAGCTTCTGAAGATGGAAGTCTTCAATAGACTGACACAGATGACGGAGGCGACGCTGGCAGTGACGACGTCAGGGCCATGACGCACTGGCGGTGACGAAGGGAGGAAGAGGGAGGTGAAGGTGCCGGTGACGAAGGCGTTTCCGGCTGGAGAAAACGGCAAAGCCGAAAAAGGAAAGCGGAAAGGAGAGGAGCATTGCCAAAAAGGGAAAGAAATCAAAAATCAAGCAAAAAGATTCAAAAAATTTGTAAATTCTGGATTTTGGGGTTATTTCATTGCTGCGCCGCCGCGCCTTCTCTGGTGGGCGAGTTGAAGACGAATCTTAGATCACTTCAACAATGTGAATAGAGTATACGGTTGCATGTGTACAAGCAAAAACCGCACTAGTAAGTCAGATCTTTGTGAACTCAGTCCTGGCATCACCGTTATGTTCTCGAAATAAGCCTCGAAAAAGGGCGAGTAGGCTTATCCTAAAAGATAAAAGGATAGTGGTACACAGCTCAAAAGTGAACAAATAATCATCAACATTGCCCAAATCTTGAGAAACACGAGTGCAACCTTACAGCTGACTGTCAGCAGGCCATTATCTGCTCCTGTGCCTAAAAACTAGTACAAATTACATTCCTACAGCACGGTATCTAAGGCCCAAAAATGTCTCCTGAGTACAGTTACTGATAGCTCAACATCAACAGCCTAACATCACCACATAGATAAGTTACAAAAGATGTTACGTTGGAACAATGTGTTAGCCATGACAGCAGTAGTCAACAGCTGTTATCTCTGGAACTGAGACGAAATGGCTGCTATTGCAATCTCTGTTTCTTGACTAAGTTTGGGTCCTCAGCAAGCATAACAATATCATCGTCGTCGTCGTCTTCAACAACTTGAGCACTACTGGAAGCACCACAATTTTCCTTTGTTTCTAATATTTCATCCAGCTTGCGCTTCTTTCCAGGGTTAGCGGATATATCCTCGTCAATATCATCAGTGTCATGTGCACTGGACGAAGAAGCAACCGATTTATTCACCCCATTACTGGTTACTTGCTTCTCCACTGGAGCAGACCATCCAGATAGAACCATTCCATCAGGCTCTTTTTCCTCATCGAACTCTTCCCTGCATTGATCACTAAATAAATGAAGGTCTACCCCTTGAAAGAGTAGTGAATTGTATGTGCCCACTGCAACAGAATTATAGCATGCAGCTTCCATTCATATACAGCATAGAATGAGAAGCAATTTTATATCCATGTATTTGTGATGTGACATTAAGCATGGAACGAGTCAACAATCTTACATGCTAGAGCCAATTTGTATGTTACAACATTGTATAAAACAACGGCAGTTTTGGCACAATATTACTTTGTGACCATCATTTGCTAAATTTATTTAGTGCAGATACGTGAAATATAAGCGCTCTAAGTATATTATACACCAGTAGTTAACTATCATCTGCATCTACCTAGGACTTAATTGCACCAGAGCGTAAGATCCCAACCTTTTGATAAGATTGTTGGAAGGAACAGGGAACCAGAAAATTATATATTCTATACAAACATACAGCTACCGTATCATTTTAAAAGACATAATCTGACACACAAAGAGGCCAACATGCAAGGTTTACAGAAAAAGAAAAGCATAAGCTATAGTGAAAAAGACGAATATGAACCTGTGCTTGATGTTAATGCTGCATGATAATTCCTGCTGGAAATCCTCGACAGTAAGCTTTGTACCATTAATAACTGGAGCTGGAAGTTCAGCCAAGACCTGTAATAATCGGTCAGCACTAAGCTGGCAATAAATAAATAATATGTAGCAGTTTGCAACTACAGGGGCCACAGGCTAAAAAAGAAATAAATGCTATGGCGTGTATCATTTCCCTGCCTTGAACGGGGAACACTATGGGAATGTAGTACCTTCTCAAGGTTTAAAGCATAGTTTGCAGCCTCATCTTCTTCTAAGCCATCACCATCCTCGAAAACAAGCGTGGAGCCAATCATTACCAAAGGGAGGTTCATTCCAAGTTTGCTTTTTATAATCTTGTCAATGACCTCCCTAAGCTTTATTGCCTTAGTGTTAACCTCCAGAAGTAGAGGGGTCTGATGCATTCAGTTTTAGTTTCAGATCAGAACCAGAGAGCAATAAAACATAAGAATATCATTATCCTAGACAAGTGCAAAATACCTCAGAGCAGACATAGCATGATTTATTGGGTTCAAAAGGCTCTACAGGCAACAAGAGCATCTTCCTTGAAGGATGTTTAAGACAATATGTCATTCTGTAAAAATATTCACCAATGAGGTTACAATTCTTTTATATTATCAGTGGAAAAGCCAAAGCAACACATCTGAATAATACACGATAGCATATTGAAAGGAAGGAAAGAGCCATAAAAGTCTAGAAAATTGGCATCAGACTTTTTGGAGACTAGCATATCCAGAAAGCAGGTACTTAAGACTGAACTGTAATATCTTACGTAGAAAACATTGGCGAAACAATGTCATGTAACAAATTAAGAATGTACTCACCTATATTTCTGATAATCACCCTGGAGCACTTTGATTGCTTCAATAACAATTAGACCAGCTATTATGGCATTTGTTGTTGCCACAGCATGTACAATGTTCCCAGCAACACCTTTAGCTTCAAAAAGGCTATGCAGTGGTATTCCAAAACAGGAAGCTCTGATATTAGCTGCAGCAGTAACAAACTCGACAGCCAATTGGTCATCCTTGTCAAAAACCAAGTTCCCAATGTCCTAAAAACCGGAAAATCTCAATTATATAAAGGAAAGTAATTTTTAAAGGTTACAGAACTCAGAACAAATTTCATACAAACCTTCTCTCTTTTTTCAAAAAATAATTGTAAAGCCTCCAAGAACACTCTTGAATTGTCAGCAAGAGTCCATATCTCTTGTGGATTTCTAAGACCTAGAGACACCATAGCAGATGGTTCTTCCTGCTCCTCATCACTGCAGTCATGTGCACTACCATTTTGCTGAACAACTTCTTCAGGTAATGCATCTCTGATGTATATTGGATTTGGCCTTTTTCGATTCTTCCAAGTTTCTTCATTCTCTAAGGCAACTTCAACGTTGTAACCAAATACATGATCATAGATCCTCCGAGCATATTTTTCAAGATCTTCATCCACATTCCTTTCAAATACATCTGATTTTGAACTGGTACCATCTTTTGAATGCACATTAAGATCATTATCCTGGTTTTTATCACCAAACAGCTTTGCAAAAAGCAGCTCCTTTGCCCAAACAATGCAGTGAACAAACTGCAAAGAGAAGACGAAATCAGCCATTAATGCTAGCATTAAAAACTAATCGGTACTATAGCTAACAAGATTGTGAGTTCACAAAAGTATTGCCAAAACTAGCAAGCTAACATGCTGATATTTCAAATTTTAGTTACATCATATTTGCCCAAAACAAGTGAACAGATATTTGTTAGAAGAATACACCTTTCGTGTATGCAACTCGCATTTTGTGGATTCCAAGATATTAAACATACATAAATGATACCATAACAGGCACGCCCTTATAACTAAGTCCAACTGTCCAATAGCATCAATTGGAGTGAAATTTATTGTCAGGTTCCATCGAAATTACTCAAGTAACCAAAGATGGAGTAAACAAGCATATTTTCATATATAAACAGGGGCATCGAGCTATGAATACAAGAATAATACTAACTAAATAATAAATATCCCTTCCCATTTTTAACAAAAAATTTGCATCTTAGAAACAGTCTAACCCAAACAAAAGACAGCAGGAGTAGAAAATTAGTCTTAGCAGAAATACAAAAATAGAAACACAAACATGATAAGAAATGCAGCTTACAAAATATTAAAAAGGGAAAGGGAAAGGGAAAAGGAAAGTGGGGCAACGAGAGTGATAAAAGGAACCTTCGATGGAGTGCTTGTAATTGTGCAGACAGGATATGATTTTGGGACAGGCTTTGGTTGACATTCATAGCACTCAGTTTTACCCTTGACATGAACAGTAACCTGCAAAATATGGAATGGCAAGTATTTTTAGGAACTATTTAGCAGGGACTCATTGATTAGTTTAGTCAACATTACTAGCTTATCTTAGTACAGTTGACAGATATGCTATACTATAAAATAAACAAGGATGGTTTCAACAACAATGTTGCTACATGCTAACTTGCTAAGTCCACAATGCAAAAACTCATTTGTAAGTATACTAAGATATAACCATTAAATGATATGCGTTCCAAATCGAGGTACACATAAGAACTCTTGAGTTTTGATACCCAGTGTCCATGCATCACACGCCAACAACTGATATATTTCATGCTCACTGCAAAATTGTGCAATGTTCAAGTTCCTAAATTATGGAATTTCTTAGACACTTCATAGTCTAAACACAACCAAAGGGAGTATATGCACTGTATGCAATGTACCAAACTACATAAAAATATATGTAACCTATGTGGAATGTACACGAATTTTAGCATAGCTACCACCAGGAGATGCTTGTGTGCTGTGTGTAAGGAGAAGATTAGAAATTAAATTCTGCACAATTTCCATTTCTAAATACACCATTTATAGTCAAAAGACGCATATGTAAATTTTGTGGAAAAGGGGAAATGCCTACTTTCTCCGATCCATATTTGCTTATCTGCACTCAAAAGGACCAGTTAAGAAATGACTACACATTTCCCTCTGTGGACCCATCACGTAATTATCCAATGGTTTGGGCCAAAGATTCAGCCATGTAATACACAATGGCCAGCACACAACAGATACGCAACCGGAAGGTTGTATGCCTATGGTAAATATTATGCTGGTCACTAACAAAAAGAAAAGAAACCACCAAGGGTTTCCTTAAGAGATAGTATGCGGCTCTGCATACTGGCCAACAATAACAGGGAATCACCTGTAACAGGAGTACTACCAGCGAAATAAGAAAGACTGGCATACCAGTACTCACAGCCATCAGAAAAAGAAAAAAAAAAGATATACCTTGCATACTTAGACATACAGAGAACGGTAAAGTTATAACTAACAGTAGAAATTAGCAGCACCAATGATAAGCCACTAAGAATTATAGCTCCATGCATAGTAGCACAAGAGTTGCTGAGACTACAACTGTGGTATTTGATCGCCTCACCTGTCCCAAAAACCCAGTCGATCCACTTTCAACCAAAGGAACTTCAGCTGCAAGGCAGAGGCGATTAACATGCCGTCTAGCGTCCAAGTTATCAAGGCCATTCAGAACTACATTAAATTGCTTGAAGAATTCAACATTGAACTGAGATTCCTTCACATTTGCATGATATGATTTTATATTGATATTTGGCCTAAATTTCAGAACAGCATCTCGAGCAACCTGGCAAGATCAATGATACAATAGCATAAGCAGCAACAATAATCAAGTGAAGACAACAAATACATAATAGAAAGCCCCCAGATAACTATGATAGAAACCCCCAGATAACTATGATAGAAACCCCCAGATAACTATGATAGAAATTGTACTTACATGGGATTTTGACTGTCCAACATGACTCTTCCGAAATAAAAACTGTCTGTTCAGATTGCTGACCTCAATTGTGTCCAGGTCAATCTGCAGAGAAAAAGATCAAATTCCTTGGGTGCACCATTTGACAGGAAATTGACATATTTTTCATAAGTTACATCAGCACTAAGGGGGGAAATGACCCTTGACAAAGGCATATGAAATAATATGTTACAAGCATGAACCAAATCAGATTAAATGAGAAAGCAGATGAAAAAAGGAAAAGAAATGAAAAAACAAATGCGGAAAGAATGAATGAGGAATCATTTTATCTCCCCGTGTCATGCCAAAATGCAGTCAGATAAAGATTTTGTTTCCCATGGCATAGTTTTTTCTTTGTAAATAGAACCACCGATTTAGTCCAACCAAAAGAAAACATGATAAATATGTCAATAATAACCTAGCAAGTGGCCCATGAGTAACAACCAAGTGCACCACAGCCGTCTCAAGCATATTGGTTTGTGTAGCATTGGTTACCTGAGCAAGGACTACAACGTGTCCATTCACAAACCGCTTTGAGTACAAGGTACACCAACCTTAAGGAATTACCGTAAAGAGGAAACCTTTCACACCAACAGTAAAAGAAACATGAGCAGCAGCACAACAGATCACCTACTGGGCAAGAGTAAGACCCTATGAACAATTCTAACAAGGATCGACCTACGTCCTAAAGATCAATACAACCCTTACCAAGCATAGTTGCAAGTTAGAGCAGCGGATAGCCCTCTCATGCTCTACACAGTATACTTATCCACTTTCCAGCTTCTAGTCAACGCTATCCCTATCGCAGATCCCACTACTAACTCAGAAGCGCACCAGCCATCCACCGCGCTGTTATCTACGTAGCTAATGCACAAGCTCGATTCGAGCAACGTGGGAACAAACCTAGGAACAGTGTTAATTAAGAGCGAGGAAGCATGTAGCTAACAACAGACTCACGATGTGGATGTCGCTGAAGCCGGAGAGCGCGAGCGTCTTAAGCAGCTCGCACCCGATGCCTCCCGCCCCGACCATCAGGACCTTCGCCGCCTGCGTGCACCACGAACAAAACCAGCCGAATCAGTCCCCCGGGCGCACCAAAATCCGACAAAAAAAAGCACGGGCTGGGGAGATCCCCATAACCGCCCCCGCGGCGAAGCGGGAGGGGAAGGGCTAGAGACGGCTCACCTTGATGGCCTCCTCCGAGGCGGCGGAGGCCATGGGAGCACGAGGGGGCCCGCGGAGGCGAGGGTTTTGAGGATTGGGGGTTTGGGTTGAGGGAAAGGACGATGGGAATTTGGGCGAGAGGGCGACTTTGGGGGGAGAGGAGGAGAGAGTGGGAAGGGCTTTGATGAGGGGCAGGCGGGTCGCGTTCGCGTCGGCTCCGCCCCCGGAAAGGAAGCGTCGTGGAATTTGAGGGGTTGCTGGTCAGTTGCGCTTGCGCTGCACAGCTTGACTCTTTCCTTTCTCTCACTGGATGGATTCGGGAGGATCGGACGGACGACCACCGGCGCAGCCTTGCGGTCGCAACTTGCATTGCAGGGCGATGGAGACGGTCGGATGGGATGTGCGTCAGGGTTAAGGTCTATGGGAGGAGGGGCCCGCTGGGAGTTGTGTGGTTTTGGGCGAAGGGGTTACTGTATTGACCTTTTGGGCTTTTGACCTGAGCCAGGAGCTGATTGACTCAATGGAACCGGTTCTGTGCAAATTGATTTGTTTTTTAGGGGGTATAGGAATAGGAGTACCCCATATCCAACCCTAACTGATTAGCTACACTGCTAGAAGACAAAGCAATGCAGTGGCCAATTGTAACCGTTTCAATCAAGATTAGTGAAAAGTTTGAAACATGGGAATCTACAGAAATTAGATTGTTTTCAACGAAAAACATGTGTTCAAAACGGGCCCTAAACAGTTCGAATACCCTAGCAGGGGTTGAACACTGATCCAAGGCGAGGGCTAGCGAGGGCTGCCAGGCCCAATGCCTCGAGAGTTGAGACCCTTCGTTGGTTGTTTTTTCCCTTTTTTTTCTCCGAAATGGCACTGTTCGAAACCGTATTAGCAAAAATGGTCATCTCATGGCCACAAATGCAAAATTAGCGCCGAATTCGGTCCTAGGCCGCGCGAACGCCCGCCGTGCTGCCACCTCAGCCTCATTCGCGCCACGGGCGGCCGAAAAGCACTATGCACACCTTGTCTGTACCACCCTGATGTGGACAGGCACTATTCACCGCTAGTCCGCACCAAGGAGGTGTGGACGAGCACTGTTCCCCAGCCGTGAACATAAATTGTCGTGAACACCACATGGCGGCAAAGTGGTGGGTTTCTTTCAAGTTGTGTATGTCAAAGGAATCAAGGCGTGTGTGCATGTGTGGATGTCCGTTGCTACCAAGCTTTTCAGTCGACAAACATTAATTGCCCGAACCACAAACATTAATTGCCCGAACCACAGTGCTCGTCCGCACCAGGGTGGTGCAGACGAGGCGTGCATAGTGTTGTCCGCGCGCGGACAAGGCCTCTTCGGCCACCCGTGGCGTGGACGAGACTAAGGTGGCGGCACGGTGGGTGTCCGCATGGTCTTGGGATGGATTTCGATGCTAATTTTGCATTTGCGGCCGCGATGAGACCATTTCTGCTAATACGGTTCAAAACAGTGCCATTTTGGAAGAAAAAAAAACTTTTCCCCCTTTAGTTATCATATGAATGAGTTCGGTTTAACAGCTCATTGCAACGTCACTGAAGTGAAATCCTCAGCCAGTCGGTACGGGACATCAACAACATTTCCTATGTAGTTCTAGCAAAATAAATACTGTTGTGTATATATGTGCTGAGTTCATATTGCATATTGTCATTTCTCATGAACCCCTTTTCATGAATTCCTCCATATACTATATATTACTGTCCACAATCGTCCCAGCGTTCAAATTTGTATCTCCTACCAGGGTTATTGGGTTTGTAATTGTAATAACAGAAATTTGTCTTGAAACTGATCCCTCTGATTTAAGTTAAGATTTTATCAGAAAAGGAACAATAATGTCAATTTGAAGGAAATGTAACCAAAATTTTGGCTATATATCAAAAACACAAACAAATTTAGCCAACACTACCAATCTCTAACGCCCAAAATTTAATTGGCATGCATTGCCTTCTAACCAAACAATCATACTCGTTTTCCGCTTATCTTGCGCAAGCGTCTATGTGAATGTGAGAAGAGATGGCGGGGCAGTTTACCAAATTTTGGTACTTGAACAAATTTAGCACCCATTTAGATTGTTACCAAAATTTGGTAAGATTCCCTTCTCATTGTCTCAATTTCCTTACCAAAGTTTGGCCATAACTCGGACTAAGAATTTGATGCACACATTGGGAGTGTTTTGTGTATAGCTTACAGGTACTGAATCTTTTTCACACTGTATGATACATGCAGTTTTCTTACCAAAATTTAGCTCAAAATATGCATTTGAAAATTGCGCCGGACCTGCCCACTGCTTCCTGTCCGGGTGCCAATGCCACCCATCCTCACCATCGCCGCCGCGAAGTCGCTCCTGAACTGCGCCGGGTTGGCCGCGTAGCCCCTGACCTGGGCGTCCGTCGAGCCGCCGTTGAACAGCTGCTGGTCGGAGTCCAGCAGTCCGCGCTGCCCGACCAGGTCGCTGTAGTACGCGTTGTCGAACCCGTTCGGCGTAGACACGTCCAGGGGCGCGAGCCCGCCGCCGCCGCCGGACGCTGGGCAGCCGGCCCTCCGCGACGCCGCGAAGGCCGCGCGTCGATGTTGGTGTCGTCGTAGATCCTCGCCCGGAAGTTCTGGCACTGCGCCTGCCCTACCGTGTGGGCTCCTGGCTGTGATCAGTCAATGAGTTTGCTCATGTGTGTCAGTACGTACGGGTGCCGTCGCTTTTGGAGTGTAACGACTGTTTTGAGAAGCTTTACTTACCTCCAGTCCCCCTGCCTTTCTCCCCTCCCTCGTCCCGTACGCGCCTGCACACCAACCCGTCCTCTCCTCGACGTCACTACAGTGGTCGTCGCTGCAGCAGCAGCAGCAGCCGCAGCTACCAACTCCCGCAGCGCCTGGTCTTGTCGCCGCTCCTGTGCCGCCAAGACGCTCACAAGACGTCGCCATGTGCCACGCTGCCGGCCTGCCCCCTCCTCCTCCCCGCCATGGCCCCTATAAAACTCCTCCTCCCCATGCTTGAGCTCCACGCCGCCCGAGCTCCGGAAGATCCAGAGGCCGCCGCCCTCCTCGTCTCGTCATTGCTGCGGTGAGTCGCTTCTTGCTCCCCACCGCCTGTGTCGCCTCGAGGAGCCGCCGCCATCCGCTCCACCTGGCACGGCCTCCTTGCTAATGGCATAGGACTTGATTAATTTGGAGTTTATTTTCTATTCCTTATTTATTTATTTGCTCTCTTTGCCGTTGTGTCTTTTCCCTATTGACGCCGATTAGGATTTGAAGACGCCATGACCAAGAAGTGATCAAGATCAAGATCCCTAGCCTTTAACCAAGGCGAGTCAATACTTTGATCATTTTGCCCCTACATTTTATGCAAATTATGTTCTTTTAAGTTAGCAAAATGCATGCTTTAATTCTTAATCAAATGTATGTTAAAGCTTAAGGTAGTTAAATGCCCACTTGATGTTTAAATAATTATTATGTCATCCTTGATAATTTGAATCCATTATTCTTTGTCACCCTAGTAACTATATGGTAATACTAGTTATAGGTTGTACTTAAGCGACATACTAGTCTTGCTTAAGTACCGGGATATTAAAATATCCCAATCATCATTTCCTTAAACATAAAATGTTTTGGGTCGTCATTGGTGGTCCATTGGCTAAAGGTTTGTGAAAATAAATTGGTTTTCCTCCTCAAAACCCTAATGCTAGCTCTATCTGGGCGGATGGTGAGGTGGTGGGTGCTCAGGGAGCACATGGTTGGTTGGCTTGTGGAATGAACCGCCTGATAACCCTAAGGACTTAATCTTGTCACGACCTCTGTGTTAAACAAGTACAACCACAAGTCTGCAAAGTGCAACTTGGCTTAGTAAAGTTATTAAACCTTGGATGTCATCTCACTGGAGGGGAACGAAGAACGCACAAGTCTTGAGATACTCCGGCTTGGAAGGGCACCAAAAGGTGAAGTTACCAAATGCGCTAGACGTTGTGGTTTGGGCAACAAGCTTAGTCGTTGTGGTGAACATCCCGCACAACATATGGGCGAAACCCGTATGGGTGGATTGACGGAAAGGGCGAAATAGCTAGAACGGTTCTTGTGATTTGCCGCCCAACTACATGACTACTAATCATGTGGGGTAACTGTAGACTATCTCTTGTGGGTAAAGTGTGCAACCTCTGCAGAGTCTAAAAGCTGTTTAAGCAGTAGTGCCTCTACGGTCAAAGGCGGACATGGGAATCATAACTTGAGTTAGTTCTATTTCAAAACAACTTTGTGGGTGGTATGGAAAATGGTGGAAGGGCTCACCTAGCCCTGTTTTGGATTTTGCCCGAGTCGCCGAGCTCGATGGTTGTGGTTATTGGAGGCCGCCCAATTAAAAGGATGCATTGGTAGAGTTTCACGGATGGATTCTCTACTAAAATAATTATTGCACATGCTCTCTTTATTAAAATGCAATTTGTTCAAAATGCTAAGTGATAGGACTTTGTGATTATGATATTTAAAAGTTGCTTTCGCAAATAAAAGAACCCGAGCCATCCTTGTAAAGCCTTGCATGTATAAAATTGCATTGTGTGTTGGCTCATGAAACACACGTAGTAGTGCTCATTCTCGCTTCTCCCCAACCCTTCAGATAATGAAGACGATGGAGACTACGCCTTCTACGACGGCCCAGAAGATGATGGACAAGGCTATGACGAGGAGTAGTATAGTCTGTAGTCTAGGTCTCGCCCAGTCTAAGTAGACTCGTTGGTATTCGCGTACAACTGATATTATCCAACCCATGGTTAATATCCGTCAGACACGGTTACCCCATCGCTTGCTCGTGTGAGATGAGCCCTACTCGCCTTTTGCTTCCGCTTATAGTTCACGCTACTTTTTGTGATGTAATCCATTTGGCCCGCCGCCCTTTTGTAAACTTCGACCCGACGTGGTCTATGTTACGCAGATTGGTTGTAATATTTTAATATTTCAGTTTACGCTTGTATGAATGATTCAAAGAATGTGTCTTTGTGAAGTGCTAGCTACTTGATCCAGGAATAGCACATAATTTCACAGAGGATTTGGATTCACGAAATCCGGGTCCCACAGAGCCGGTATCGAGCATACGATCAGAGGACCCTAGTTAGATCGGTCGATTGCCTTAAGGACTTGGATCTTATTTTAAAATCTAAGAAAAATTTTATCAAAACATAGAGTATTTATTGCTTCTACTCATCATTCCTAGTTCCTTACTCATCTCTATTCTCATTAAGTGTTACTAACCCCTTCTCTTGTTTCGAAATTTGTAGATGGCTTCCTCTCCAGCTGCCGGCCCATGGGACCATAGCTCACATGGAGAGCATGACGGCGGATTCGCCGAGCTCCTTCGCCAACTAATGGTGGAACTTGGTTTCATCCACCTCCGATCTACAGAGGCCAAGGACGAGGGTCATGGCTCACGAGTCCCGGGAGATGGAGGTCTTCCTCTATCCTAGGATCGGCGAGTTCAGTAGCTCACACCTTCCAAAGCCGAGGCCCTCGTCGCAAAGATCCCCGACGCCATCCAGATGCAGCCCGTGTCGCCATCACCCGCCAGTCTTTGGATACACGAGGACCTCCCGCGGATCACCATTCTCCTTCTTTCCGCATTCTCCCGACGGACAGCGCTTCGAGTCCTTTGTCGCCATCGACAACGAGCCCCGCCGACCCACGGTGCGGTGACCCAGCGATGGTTTACAAGATCCACTCCTCACGACGAGGTCCGCCACCGACGCTTCTCGCCGCGGGCTCACTCCGACACCTCCGCGCCAACCGGACCGAAGTGATGAAGCCCTCTTGTTTGCCAGATGGGAGAGAGACACCGTCACTACGGAGAGAGATGCCGACTGCGCGGTAGCACGCCTCACCGCCGCCTTTGCGAGCGCCACCGGCTCAACCCCTCGGCTCCAGCCGACTCGGCTCGGTTCCTCACGGCCTTCCTTCCAGCGAATGGGCGCGAACCAACCTCTTCGCCCGAGGAGCCCGCGACCAGATGATCACAGAAGGCGTCTGACGACGCCTGATCGCCACCCTTCGACGACCTTCGGCGTTGAGCGTGACGCAGACCCAGCCTTCTCCGCACATCGGCTCGAGTCATTACGGCTCGCCGAGCCAATCGAGCCGCCCCGCTCCGAGTCCCCGTTGGAGTAGTTGGGATGGTCTAGGTTAGCCGGCAGTGCTTGCTAGGCAGTATTTTGGGTTGCAAGCACTTTTGTTTTTCTTTTGTAGACGAGATGCATGTATCCTGTGTCATGACTTGGCTTAGCATATAAGCTTTGTTTGTTAGTCATGTAACACCTAACCCCCATAATATAATGCAGCCATTCTAGGCTTTGTATTGTACTTATTTGATCCTCTCGCTTGGTTTTTGTTCTTCGTAGTGTGCCTTAGAGGGCTAGTGAACCCTCATATACCCCTCCTGGTTCTCTCTAGTTCTAAATCTCGGTTTTCCTCAGATGCCGCCAAGAAGAGCCTCCGCCCACTGTGGAGCCTTTACAGGCCGGTCGAGGCCGTGGTCGTGGCCGTGGTCGTGGACAAGGACAAGAGCTACCTCCCCACCACCAGCTTTCACCCGACCATGGCACAAGTATTGTCGCAACAGACTCAGATTCTCCGTGCTTTGCTCAACAATCAAGATTCAGACCTGGCGCGCCACTCCAAACTCGCCGACTTCCTAAGAACAAGACCTCTCACTTTTGAAGCAATAATGAACCTCTTGAAGTCAAGATTGGCTCGGGGATACCGAGAAGAAGCTTAGACTTGCCCGCTGCTCGATCGCGGATAAGGTGGACTTTGCTACCCACCACCGAAAGGTGCCGCCACAAGCATGGTGGGAGAATTACCTTGTCGCTAGAAGTAATGAAGGACCGAAGATGAAGAAGAAGATGCGAGAATGTAACCGAGTAGTGGGATCCACGAATGGAGAACCAAAGAAATTTCGCCACCGGCCGTGGAAGAAGAAGTTGTTGAGACACCTCTCGTTGAAAATGAACCGACTTAGCGGCCAATTCCTTGGACGAATTCAAAACCGCCTTGGTAACCAATTTCGTGCTGCGCGGTACCATGAGATCAAGAAGAACGAGTTCGAACCCTTAAACAAGGACATATGATGGTCAACGAGTATGTCACTAAGTTTACCGACTTGCCCGCCACGCCCCCAATGACGAGTGATGAGGAAGAAAAGATAGACCGCTTTGTGGAAGGTATGCGTAGTGACATGCGTGGAAAGCTTATCCTCCATGACTATGCCAACTTCCATCGCTTGATCAACAAGGCCCTCTCACTGAAAATGAGAATAAGTTAGCGTAAACTAGCCGCAAGAGGAAGATGCCTTTCCGTAAATCACAAGGCAACTTTTCCCGAAGTCAACCTTTCAGGCGCTTCCTTTAAATCTTCTGCCGCCACACCTCGAAAAGTTCATCCCCAAGGCCCCAAGGAAGTGGATTCCGACTCTCCGCCCTCATCGACACCTGCCACACCAACCCAAAGAGCTAACCTCCACTGCTTTTGTTTATGGAGAAAAAGGACACTTTGCTAATCAAGGTTCTCATCGCAAAGAACCCCGCCCCAAAGAACAACCCAGAGCAGCTGCAATTCAAGGTCGGACCTCGGCTCAAGTAAGAGCCACCAGACTTCTCAAGCTTCAAGGTCTACCCCATCGCAAAGTCGTGGCCGTGTGAATCATGTCACCGAGGAGGCACAAGATGCCGCAGAGTGCTAATGGGCACGTTCTCTGTTAATTCAAGACCAAGACAAGTTTTGTTTGATTCTCGAGCTTGACTCTTTTGTTTCAAGAAAGTTTGTTGAAAGGCTTAAGTTGCCGACCTATAAGTTAAAGAAACCCGTGGTACTTAGTTCGCCTGGGGACCCCTATATGCTACCTCGCTTAGTCCCAGAGTAGAGATTGCTTTGAAGACTCGATTCCTAGCCTCCTTCTTGTGCTAGAATCTCAAACATTGGATATCATCCTAGGGATGGATTGGTTGGTCACAGATCATGGACTAATAGATTGCGCCAACAGAAAGTGGTACTTGCCAAAGACCCCGAACCACAATAGGATTAGTGTGGATCGCTCCTCTCCTTTGGTTCGAACAATCCACCATCTTGGAGAGATGTCCCTAGAGACGACGCCTCAGAGTCCAAGCTACCCCGAGGTTTTCCTGGAAGAATTGCTGTGCATGCCCCCGACAGAGATATCGAGTTTGTGATCAACTTGAAGCCGTGGACGGCCCCAATTGCCAAGAGACCGTCAGATGGCCGACGATTTAACTTGAAGAGTTGAAGACACAACTTGAAGACTTGCAAGAAAAAGGATTCATTAGACCTAGTTCTTCTCCCCAGGGTTCACCAGCCTTCTTTGTGAAGAAGAAAGATGGTTCCGCCAGATTGTGTGTGGATTACAGAGCCCTCAACGAAGTGACCATAAAGAACAAGTATCCCTTGCCCCGCATTGATGACCTGCTCGATCGGTTGACAGAGCTTCAGCTTTTCTCCAAGATAGACCTACGATCGAGATACCACCACTCAAGATCGGGAATGAGGATATTCCTAAGACACCTTTTACCACCCTAAGATGGCTTGTTTGAGTTCACAAATATGTCGTTTGGCTTAACCAATGCACCAAATATTTCATGAATCTGATGAACAAGGTATTTATGGAATACCTGGATAAGTTTGTAGTCGTGTTCATAGACGACATTTTGATCTATTCCAAGACCAAGGAAGAGCATGCTGAACACCTACAATTGGTCCTGAAAAGCTTAAAGAGCATGAGCTCTATGCCAAGTACAAGAAATGTGAGTTTTGGCTTCAGAAATCGGTTTCCTCGACATATTGTATCCGCAGGAGGAATAGCGATTGATCCGCCAAGGTAGAAGCCGTGATGGATTGGAAACAAATTTACATCAAGAATGAAGTTCGTAGTTTTCTCGCTTAGCCGATACTATAGACGCTTCATAGAAGGATTCTCAAAGCTCTCTAAACCAATGACCCATTTGCTTAAAAAGGAAAAGAAGTATGAATGGACCGAGACTTGTGAGAAGAGTTTCCAGGAATTGAAGAAGAAATTAACTTCTGCACCAGTATTGACCCTGCCAGATATTCATCAAGACTTTGAAGTCTATTGCGATGCATCACGCCAAGGTTTAGGATGTGTGCTTATGCAAGGAGGAAAAGTTGTAGCTTATGCATCCGCATAACTTCGCCTCATGAAGACAACTATCCAACTCATGACCGGAGTTAGCGGCGAGAGTGCACGCCTCAAGATTTGGCGGCACTATTTGATTGGAAATCATTGTAATATCTACACGGACCACAAGAGTCTCAAGTACATCTTTACCTAATCGATCTCAACCTTCGCAAAGAAGATGGTTAGAGTTAATAAAAGATTACAACTTGATGTCCATTATCATCCCTAAAGGCTAATGTAGTTGCCGATGCATTAAGCCGCAAGTCATACCGCAATAATGTTATGATTCAAGAACACCAACCCGAGCTCTATAAGGAATTCAAGCCCTCAACCTCTGCTTTGATAGAGCAAGGTAACCCAGACGCCATGGAAGCACATCCAACTTTGGAAGAGCAAATCAAGATCGCTCAAAAGGAACATCCGGAGTCCAAAGATTCAAGCGCCTCATGGCTAAAGGAAAAGCCTCCAAGATGATCGAAGACCAAAGAAGGAATTCTATGGTATGGGACACGCCTCTTTGTTCCCCACCAAAAGGAACTCAAGGATTTAATTTCGAAGAAGCCCACACCAAAGATATACCCTACATCCAGCAAAGACAAAGATGTATCAGACATGAAGATTTTGTACTTGGTGGCCACGCATGAAAAGAGATATCGCCGAGTATGTAGCCTTTGTTGTGATGTATGTCAACGAATCAAGGCCAAACATCGGCGGCCAGGATTGCTTCAACCCCGCAAATTCCCGGTGGAAATGGGAAGAAATTGAATGGATTTCATTATCGGTCTACCCCAACCAAGTCCGGATGTGACTCAAGATGGGTTATAGTTGATAGACCCACCAAAGTAGCCCATTTTATCCCAAAGAAAGACAACCTACAAGGGAGACAAGTTAGCCGAGCTATACATGGCTCAGATCGTGTCTACATGGAGTACCCAAGAGGATAGTCTCGATCGAGGATCTCAATTCACCTCACATTTCGGGCTAGTTTGCATGATGCCCTTGGAACACACCTTGATTTCAAAGACAAGATATCATCCGCAGATCGATGGTCGAGAAGGACAAACCAGATTTTGGAAGACATGCTTGAGCTTGTGCTTTGGAATTTACTGAGATCGAGAAATGTCTGCCAGATGCCGAAGTTTGCCTACAATAATAGCTTATCATCAAGTCTAAAAATGTCCCCATTTGAAGCACTTTATGGTAGAAAATGCGTAACCCTCTCGCATTGGTCAATCAGTGAAGGATATATATTTGGACCGATACCCTCAAGCAAGTCAAGAGAAAGTTCGACTAATCGAGATCGCCTTCAAGCCGCTCAATCAAGACAAAGAGTTATGCCGACAACCGTCAAGGAAATTGACTTTTGAAGTTGAGACGCCAGATACCTTAAGGTATCCCCACTTCGTGGAACTCAAGATTCAAAGTAAAGGGCAAGCTCGCCTCAGATATATAGGACCATTCCGACACGCTAAGCGTGGGAAGTGGCCTATCGCCTAGAGCTACCGAACATCTGCCGAGGTTCACAACGTGTTTCACGCCTCCCACCAAGAAGTGTCTCGAGTACCAAGAGCAGACGCTCGTTGAAGCCATCGCCTTCAAAGAAGATCGACTTATCCAGAGCATCCGATCAAGATCCTCGACGCCATCGAGAAGCTTAACAAGACGCCAAGTCTTCCGCCTTTGCAAGGTCCAAAGGAGTCACCACTCACCAAGGAAGCCACCGAAACGCCAAGATCAATCAAGCAAGACTACCTGCTCGTTTTGAGCAATCCAATATCGGGTCGAGATTCCGCTTAAGGTGGGTAGGATTTGTAACGATGCTTTGAGAAGCTTTACTTACCTCCGTGCACCCCCGCCTTTCTCCCTCCTCGTCCCAGACGCTACCGCACACCAACCCGCCTCTCTCGACGTCACTACGGTGGTGGTCGTTGCCAAGAAGAAGAAGCGAAGCCATGCAGCTACCAACTCCTGCAGCGCTGGTCTTGTCGCCGCTCTCTGCAGCAAGACGCTCACAAGACGCCGCCACCAGCCACCTCCCGGCCGGGCCCCCTCCTCCTCCGCGCCATGGCCCCTATAAAACTCCTCCTCCCCATGCTTGAGCTCCACGCCGCCCGAGCTCCGGAAGATCCAGCTGAGCCGCGCGCCTCCTCGTCTCGTCATTGTTGCGGTGAGTCGCTGCCGCCCCCACACGCCGCCTGTGTGCCTGAGGAGCCGCCCGCCATCCGCTTCCACCATGGCCACGCCTCCTCCACGCCTTCCTCGCCCGTGCCGCCTGCCATCTCATGCCGCCTTCCGCCTGCCCTGAAGCCCTCCCCTCGCCGCCCCTTGACCACTGGCCGCCACCCGCCTCACGCCAGCCGCGCCGCCTCTGCTCGCACTGTTTCTTCTCTAAAGCACAGGGTGCAAGGATGGGGATTGGGCTGATTTGGGGATTTTAGTGGGAGTGGTGGGCCCCACCTGTCATTTGCTTGAAATCCCCTCACTTTGGCTGCCTTGTGGGCCCCACCGCCACCCCATTTCTCCTTTTCTTTTTTTTTTTTTTTTTTTTGGGGTTTAACTCAAAAGAGAACTTCTAAAATCCATATCTTTTCCATTTCAACTCCAAAAATTATGAAGTAAATTTCTAAAAATTTGTTAAATCAAGATCTTGCTAATGGCATAGGACTTGATTAATTTGGAGTTTATTTTCTGTTCCTTATTTATTTATTTGCTCTCTTTGCCGTTGTGTCTTTTCCTTATTGACGCCGATTAGGATTTGAAGACGCCGACGACCCGCAAGCTGATCAAGATCAAGATCCCCTAGCCTTTAACCAAGGCGAGTCAATACTTTGATCATTTTGCCCCTACATTTTATGCAAATTATGTTCTTTTAAGTTAGCAAAATGCATGCTTTAATTCTTAATCAAATGTATGTTAAAGCTTAAGGTAGTTAAATGCCCACTTGATGTTTAAATAATTATTATGCCATCCTTGATAATTTGAATCCATTATTCTTTGTCACCCTAGTAACTATATGGTAATACTAGTTATAGGTTGTACTTAAGCGACATGCTAGTCTTGCTTAAGTACCGGGATATTAAAATATCCCAATCATCATTTCCTTAAACATAAAATGTTTTGGGTAGTCATTGGTGGTCCATTGGCTAAAGGTTTGTGAAAATAAATTGGTTTTCCTCCTCAAAACCCTAATGCTAGCTCTATCTGGGCGGATGGTGAGGTGGTGGGTGCTCGGGAGCACATGGTTGGTTGGCTTGTGGAATGAACCGCCTGATAACCCTAAGGACTTAATCTTGTCACGACCTCCTGTGTTAAACAAGTACAACCACAAGTCCGCAAAGTGCAACTTGGCTTAGTAAAGTTATTAAACCTTGATGTCATCTCACCGAGGGGAACGAAGAACGCATAAGTCGCGAGATACTCCGGCTTGGAAGGACACCAAAAGGTGAAGTTACAACAAGGCTAGACGTTGTGGCGGCCACCAAGGCTTAGTCGTTGTGGTGAACATCCCGCACAACATATGGGCGAACCCGTATGGGTGGATTGACTAAAGGGCGAAATAGCTAGAACAGTTATCGTGATTTGCCGCCCAACTACATGACTACTAATCATGTGGGTAACTGGTAGACTATCTCTTGTGGGTAAAGTGTGCAACCTCTGCAGAGTCTAAAAGCTGTTTAAGCAGTAGTGCCTTTACGGTCAAAGGCGACATGGGAATCATAACTTGAGTTAGTTCTATTTCAAAACAACTTTGTGGGTGGTATGGAATGGTGGAAGGGCTCACCTAGCCCTGTTTTGGTTTTGCCTGAGTCGTCGAGCTCAGTGGTTGTGATTATTGGAGGCCGCTCCAATTAAAAGGATGCATTGGTAGAGTTTCCGCCGGATGGATTCTCTACTAAAATAATTATTGCACATGCTCTCTTTATTAAAATGCAATTTGTTCAAAATGCTAAGTGATAGGACTTTGTGATTATGATATTTAAAAAGTTGCTTTCGCAAATAAAAGAACCCGAGCCATCCTTGTAAAGCCTTGCATGTATAAAATTGCATTGTGTGTTGGCTCGCGAGCACGGTAGTAGTGCTCATTCTCGCTTCTCCCCCAACCCTTCAGATAATGAAGACGATGGAGACTACGCCTTCTACGACGGCCCAGAAGATGATGGACAAGGCTATGACGAGGAGTAGTATAGTCTGTAGTCTAGGTCTCGCCCAGTCTAAGTAGACTCGTTGGTATTCAGCATAACCGATATTATCCAACCCATGGTTAATATCCGTCAGACACGGGTTACCCGATCTGTTCTGTGTGAGATGAGCCCTACCTCGCCTTTTTGCTTCCGCTTATAGTTCACGCACTTTTTGTGATGTAATCCATTTGGCCCGCTTCGCCCTTTTGTAAAACTTCGACCCGACGTGGTCTATGTTACGCAGCTTGGTTGTAATATTTTAATATTTCATTTACGCCAGTATGAATGATTCAAAGAATGTGTACTTGTGAAGTGCTAGCTATCGATCCAGGAATAGCACAGTAATTTCACAGAGGATTTGGATTCACGAAATCCGGGTCCGACAGAGCTGGTATCAGAGCATACGACTGTAGGACCCTAGTTAGATCGGTCGATTGCCTTAAGGACTTGGATCTTATTTTAAAATCTAAGAAAAATTTTATCAAAACATAGAGTATTTATTGCTTCTACTCATCATTCCTAGTTCCTTACTCATCTCTATTCTCATTAAGTGTTACTAACCCCTTCTCTTGTTTCGAAATTTGTAGATGGCTTCCTCTCCATTTTAGGCCCATGGGACCATAGCTCACATGGAGAGCATGACGGCGGATTCGCCGAGCTCCTTCGCCAACTAATGGTGGAACTTGGTTTCATCCACCCTCCGATCTACAGAGGTCAAGGACGAGGGTCATGGCTCACGAGTCCCGGGAGATGGAGGTCTTCCTCTATCCTAGGATCGGCGAAGTTCGTAGCTCACACCTTCCGTGCCGAGGCCCTCGTCGCAAAGATCCCCGACGCCATCCAGATGCAGCCCGTGTCGCCATCACCCGCCAGGCCGGATACACGAGGACCTCCTGCGCGGATCACCATTCTCCTTCTTCCGTACCTCCCGACGGACAAGCGCTTCGAGTCCTTTGTCGCCATCGACAACGAGCCCCGCCGACCCACTGTGCAACACCCAGCGATGGTTTACAAGATCCACTCCTTCGCCGACGAGGTCCGCCACCGGACGCTTCTCGCCGCGGGCTCACTCCGACACCTCCGCGCTAACCGACCGTAGTGATGAAGCCCTCTTGTTTGCCAGATGGGAGAGACACCGTCACTACGGAGAGAGATGCCGACTTTCGCGGTGACGCCACCGCCGCCCTTGCGAGCGCCACTTGCCCAACCCAGCTCCAGCTCCCCGACTCGGCTCGGTTCCTCCCGGCCTTCCTTCCAAAGAATGGGGCCGCGAATCAACCTCTTCGCTAGCAGGCAAGGACATGAACTGAACATTTCCCTTTCCTTCTCGATCTGACAAATAAAAAGATGCAATGCAAACCAATATACTTATGTTAACCTGAACAATCATATTTTGCCTCGCTAAACAATCGAATGAGTGTGATTTGAGCTCCATAAGAACATCTAAATTATTGCGTCGCTTCAGCAACAAGATATGTTCAGTTGGTGATGTGGATTTAAGGTTTTCTTGACATTATCTGAAACACAAGCTTTTTAAAAAAAAAACGAAGGCAGGATAACTGCCCATTATATTAATCAAACGGGAGAAAACAGAAAAAATAAAAGGTACAACCGATCCTAACAGAGAAAACAGCACAGACAGGGTATGAACCCCTCTGGACACCTAGGTGAACAACCTAACACACATACTAGGGCTAACACCAAACTAGCCACGGTGGACTCCGATCAACTCTAACGCACCCAGGCCACACACTGCAACCAAAGGAAGGACTACGCCCCCACCACCTAGCACACTGAAGTTTCTATAATCAAGTTAGCATGTAGAGGTTCACTAGCGCACAGTGCTTAAGAGCGAAGAGTGGAAGCACAGGCATGGAGAACCAAAGTTCCACCATGGCAAGAACTGCATCCTAACAAGACGACCTTCAAGCCCTCAGAATGTAGTTGGTGAGGGAAGTTACCCCTTCGCTCCACGACGACGGTGGGCGGCGTGCAGAAGAGGGACGACAGCTCTGGCTCATCTCCTCCTCCCACGGGGATGCTATCGGTGGCCTGCCTCTAGGTCCAGGTCAGCTATTCTACGTGGGGCATCCACCACGGTCGGCCTGCACCTCAGGACAGTGACCCATCAAAAAAAACAAGCGCCCAAACTCTTTAGGCCTCTTCAACAACCGCCCTTTGACAACAACAGAGGTGACCTTCTCCACTAGCAGGCAAGGACAACAGACGACAGCGAATCCGGAGAGGAAGAAGGATGACGGGAAGGCTTTGACTCCAATGGCAGGCTCGCAGGTGGTGGTGGGCGTGAGCATATCCGAAGGGGAAGAGGGCGGTGACCATCTGCAGGGGATCGGCAACGACTAGAGGGTCGGCGGTATCTGGAGAGCACATCGTGGCCAGAATTGTTATCTTAGGTAGGTTTAAAGATGTCCTCGTCAACTTCAAGATGTTGTGGCCGAAAGCACTAGTAGTAAATCGGCGGCCTAGAGCTCCTCTCCTCTTTATCAGATCGGGTGGCTCCTATCCTGTTCGTCGGATCGGAAGACGCCAGGCGGGCTCACGTCCAGATCCAGCTGGCCTCCTAGTCGACGCTCCGCCAGTTCCGACACTAAGGTCCCCAGCGTCGGCAGCCCACCCGAAGCACCCCCTCCTTGTGTTCCTCTTGGTGGACGCATCACCGTCGCCGGCCATTGTGCGAGGCCCCGGTGCTGACAACGAGGTCCTCGAGGGCGGCTGTAAGATCGAGGAGGCTGACTAAAGGGGGTGAATAGGCGATTTTAAAAACTTTTGGCTAAAATTGAGTTTTATACGAAATAGTAAATCAATTTGGTTTTGCTCAATGAAAACCTAAATCAACTAATCTCACTAAGTGCATCAACGCTAAGACTATTGACAATGATAGCAAACATAAAAAGACATATAAGCAATTCAATTATATGAATGTAAATTGCATACAATAAATCACAAAACTACAAAAGAATAAACCACAATGACACAATGATGTTTTACCGTAGTGTTTGGAGACACATGATGCATCCTTTACTCCAAGCTCTTGACTTTAATATCATCAACACATGATGATCTTCTTCACTTCGGGATCTTAATATGCATCAATACGTGATGATTTCCTTCATCCCGAGTCTTGACTTGATGACGACCAACTCATGATATCATCCAAAGTCTCCATCATCATGGAACATAACCTATTCATCCAACTCATGAAAAATATGAGTTCCATATGATGATTGTCATTAATTACCAAAATACTCCATTAACTCATAATGGCAGGTCTAGATTCTTCAGCAACAGCAGCGACCCGGGTGTCGTGGACGGCGTGGTGGTGTCGTGGATGATCCTATGGCGGTAGGGGCCGAAGGTGACCCGGATGCCCAAGATATTGGAGCCAAAGGCGGCGAAGGAGTTGCAGTCATGCGGGAAGCGGCGCATCTCTAGTGGTAGAGAGGGAACGGGGATTCGTCGGAGATCTAGATCCAAATCTGCAACCGCCGCCTCCACCGGCTGCAACTCCGAAGAGGGAACGACAGGGGGGGTCCCCGGATCCACCGAGATCTGCTGGCTAGCGCCGTAGAAAGAAGCCACCTAGGTATGAGGGGCTCGGCTGCCCGACGCTCGTCCCAGCTGCTGCCTTTGCCGACTGCAGATCCAAAGAGGGAATGTCGGGGGGACTCCAGATCCACTGGGATCCCAGTCTGATGGCGAAGAAGAACCGCTGGGAGCGATGAGGCACCTCTAGATCCGGTTGGCTGGGGTGCGCAGGGGAAGAGGAGACCGGGAGGGGGAGGCGGGGGTCGGGAGCCCTTGCACGGCAGCTAGGGTGTGCCCTTGAGTCATCCGAGAGCAACTCAGGAGACGAGCGTTCTATACCAATGGATTAATGAATTTCACATTTACTTGTTCTTAAACACAAGCTTTTAGATGTTCTCTTTTCTTTTATGTTGTAACTAGACCCACATATTCGCCTAATTGCACCCACAAAGATCGATTGGTTCAAAAACCGATCTCAATGGCCAACTTAAGTATGACTAGGGATTTGATGCGAGGTTACATGGACAAAACACAGAGTGGGATTGTTTTGCATAAATCCAAAACTGCGACAGCCCTCTGTAGTGCGATGCATAGTTATGGGCATCATTATGTCATCGGACGCTTTAAGAGGAATTATGTAGGCAACATATCTGGTGGACAAGAGCCAATTGGTGGACATATGCACAAATCCACTCTCGGTCGTTAGATCCGAGATGGGCGCCCGAGATGGAGGCGGACAGCTCACTCTTCCCACTTACACTCTTTTGCGTTTTACCCCCCGCCTGAGCACATAACATTTTACGAAAACCCCCCGACCTATCTCTCTTCCTCAATCAGACTATTCCCCATCCATGGCGCCTCTACCCCTCTCCAACGGTTAGGGTTAGGTCATGCGACTCCTCCCTATCGGAGTCACCCCCTCCAGCGCCGCGTCCACCTCCTCCAACGTTGCCTCTCCACCAGAGATGCCTCCATAGCCAGCGTCAACTACCCATCCTGGTCCTCCCTCCGCGCGCCTCCTTCCACCATCGCCTTGTAAGGGCCGGACCGAGGTCCTGCACGACGGACCAGGATCACCCCGGTATTTACCACCCGGAGCACCCGGAGGTCCACTGTGCACAACCGAGCTAGTCCTAAGGATCAGAGGCTAGCTCACACAGTAACAAAGGTGATAACATCCAGCAACGCAACTTATTAACAACAGAGTTGATTACAAAAGCGGCTTAAGGGCCGACTAAAAACAAATACAGCAGAAGACCAAAAGCCAAAGACCACTCGATTCGCCACAGGCAATCGACTGGAGGTCGCAGCCTAGACGTCCTGGTCCTTATCCTCCTCGTAGATGTCCTCTCCTGCTCAATAGAATCAAGCAGAGTGAGCACAACAATCGTGCTCGCAAGTCACACCCGTCAAGTAACAGAACGCGATGCATACAAGGATATCTCAAGGAGATCTTACAGGGTTGTCTTTGCATAAAGCCATGTTTCTTTCCAAATACATGTACTAAGTTCCAAAGCAGTATACAATAACTAAAATTCATTTTTTAAATCTCAGTTTTATAGTTGGATAACATTCATCAACAAGTGGTGAAAGATACCCTCCTATCATAAGGCTCCTTGCCCAAAACCCATTGGATAGACATCCAAAACCAATTCAAAGAGGTCTTTTGAAAAAAAAAATCCAAAATCTAACTTGGAGTGGCTTTGCTAGCATGTCCATGACCGTGGACATGACTATTCGAATAGTTTTACACTCTGCAGAGGTGCACAGCTTTACCCACAAGACACGATTTCTCTAGTTTGTTTGGCACCGTCGATACCACCGCTCACTATCATAGGTAAGCGGTCTAGAGCACGTGATAAGGCCTTTACAATGCGCCATTCCACCGCAGTCCCCCATCGCTAAGGTTTCACCCCCTTTGGACTACCCATCCGCCGGGTTCAGACCCCCTCTTGCGCCAGGTGGGAATGCATAAAAGTAGGTCGTCAAGACACCCACACAATCGGATGGAACGACCACGGTGGAACGTTGCAAATTAGTTAGCCAGGTTCTGTCCACACAGAACATGTGGTTGCACGATGAGGCATAGCAAGATGCGGCTCGAAGACCAGTCCTTAATCGACTTGGGCGACTTTCACAAAACTCTGGGCCTCAACCCTACCCGAGTTGATCCCATGCATGAACATGCACCCATCCGAACAACCAATTCGCCGAAGTCTAAACTAATTTTTCTTTTGCTTTGCTTTTCAAAAATATTTTGCAAACTTCCACGACAACCCAATGTCATGGATAAAACATTTTGACAACATTAGTCTTTTGGCAGTAAAACTCCCAAATCAAGATTTTTGGGTCTAAGCTTGACTAAGCATAGAATTTTAAAACATGCTAGTTCATACTAATATACCAACTAGTGCTTTACTATAGTGACAAGGGGTGGTCAAATCAATAATCAAGTTCGGATGTACAAAGGCATTAAGAATAACTATAAAGTTAAAAGAAGGATTTAAATTACCTAAATTCAAATAACCATGCAATAATAATTTGAAACAGAACTTAAATAATTTGAAATACTGGGATCAATATGATCAAGGGTGTAACTTGCCTTGCTCGAAAGCTTGAGGGTCTTCTTCTTTCAAGTACTTGGGCTCTCCTGAGATGTTGAAATCTACATGCGAGAACGAAACAAAATGAAATAAAGAACAAATAAGACATCCAAATGAACTCCAAAACAAGACAAACTAAAACCAACAGCAAGGTTGGGAGGAGGTCCAACTGAGAGAGAGAGGCCAAGGGAGGTCCTGAGGAAGTCAAGGAATCCAAAAGTGCGAAAAAGGTGGCGAGAGAGGGTCGCCTGTGCTTTTATAGCCAGGGAAGCCAGAGAGAGGCGCACACGAGGTCAAGAGTAGGTGAAGGAGGAGATGGGGGTAGGTAGGGGAGAAGACAAGAGAGGGGAATAGGGTACTGCTGAAGCGACAACATTTAATGCGATACAACAACATTTAATGCGAGGAGACAATTGAGTCAGCAGTGACGCGGCTAGAGGAAGGAGAAAGTGATCAGGACTGACAGGTGGGACCAGCCAAAGATCGGGAGAGTGGTCCAACCACAGGGGAGGTCGCAGTCAAAGGGGTGGTCATGACACCCAGGGTGGTCTTTGCAAAAAGACCAGGAGGGTGGTCTTTGGCCCAAGGGGAGGTCGCGGCCCAAGGGATGTCACGTGACCAAGGGGAGGTCGTGATCAAAGGGGTGTCACGTAACCAACGGGAGGTCGTGACCCAAGGGATGTCACGTGACCAAGGGGAGATCGTGACCAAAGGGGAGGTCGTGACCCAAGGGATGTCACGTGACCAAGGATAGGTCTAGACTGATAGGGAGGTCCAAACGAGAGGGAGGTCCAAACAAGAGAAGCGCAGCGAAGCGGGGTGAAGAAAAACGCGGTAGAGCGGGGCCGTCCGATTTGATCGAGCGGTTCACAAAGGATTGGACGTTTGGACCGGTTGAACGTGCCAACAAGATCAGGCTGTCCAACACAGATCAAATGGTACACAACGAAGGAGGTGCGAAGCTGAGTCGCGCCGGGAGAATGAAACAGAGGAGGGGAAAACAACACCAGAGAACTCCAACAAACTCAAAGCAAACAAACTCGAATTAATTAAAGTTTGATTAGTTCATATTAAACCACGTCAAATTTATGAAATCTTCAAGTTAAGCTTTAGAACTCTCATCAAAACCAAATGGTTCTTTTTTATTTTAAAAATTCAAAAAGGCACCGCAAAACGGGATGTTACACGCCTCCCCTCCAGCTGCAACCTCCCTCTCCAGCGAGTCGCCTTCCCTCAATATTGACATTGTAAACTTCTTCATTAGCACCACGCTTCAAACTATCTGAAGCAAGCAAATCACCAAGTCTCTCAAAACGAGCTTGTGACCTGCACACAGCAGGGGGCGGCGCGGCGCAGAGTTGTCGAGAAGGGGCCGACGCGGACAATGGGGCGGCGCGGTGCAGGGGGACGATGCTGGGCAGGGGGCGTCGCCGAGCAAGGGGCAGTGTGGCGCAGGGGGCCGGTGGTGAGGCGGGGCCAACTTAGGAGGGCGGCGCTGAACCCTAGCACGGGGAATGGTGATCCAAAAAACGTGGTTTCGCCAGAACACACTGTAAAAACATGTAATTTTGCCGTAGGACACCGATGACACTGTTATATCATTTCCGACCTGAAGGGGAGAGAGAAATAACGTGAATTGTCAATTTGCCCCTGGCATTCCCATTCCCCATTTCTTCCTGGTTCTTCTTCTCTCCCCATTTCTTTTCTCTATTCTTTCTTTCCTCCATTACTTTTTCTCCTAATGTTGTTGCTCCCTGCCGAAGCTCCCTCATGGCGCCTCCTATTGCCTCTTAGCTTTCTCTCTTTCTCCCCATTGCTTCATTTCTTCCTCCATTCTTTCTTGCTGGAAGTCCACCTCGAGGTAGAAGTCCCGACCCGGTGGAGCCTTGAGAGCGCGGGCGCCCGGCCACCGGAGTTTGGCCAAAGCCGCCAACCTGCATGCGAGGAGGCAAAGCGGCGATGTCCTTGCAGCCAGCACAACGCCTCCTACAACGGCATCCACCCGGCGTGGTTCGAGAGCGTAGGGTCCGCGCCGACGCCGCGAGCGCGAGGCAAGGGAGGGGAGCTCGAGTCGCACCGCGAGGTGGAGCGCGTGTCCCCTGTGCACGCCGCGACGGCCGAGCGCAATGAGACGGACACCGCGAGGAGGGCCTCGCGATTTGTTCGCAGCGGAGAGGATCTCGGCGGGTGGGCGAAGCGTGGAAGGTCGGCGAGGATGGCGCTAGTCTTGCAGCGTCCCCGCAGCTGCGGACGCAGCAGGTGCGTGGTCAGGCGCGATAGTCGATGGCTTCGACGGCGCCGACGATGTGCGCTTAGCGCGCCGCCACGTGAGGGGCGAGGGAGGGTCTGGACCGACATTGCTCGCCGGTGGAGTTTTGGGATCTCGCGTTCTTGGTTCTCCTCTCACCTTGGTCGCTAGCTCGTGGTTCGGCACCATGGTTCTTGCGCCCCATCGCCGGTGTCGACTGCCGCCGCAGCCCACTAGTGCCCGCCGCCGCCATGCCCGCCGCTCCACACGCCGGTGCGCTGGTGCTACTCACGATGGCGCCGCCTCAACTCCAACTTTGCGACGGCAATCGGGTGTAGCCGCTGTCAGCCATCGTCGCAGACGCAGACCCATTGTTGCGTAGCATGGGTTCTCGACCGCTGCCGCCCCTATGGCGCCGCCGCCGCTCCCTACTAGCTCGGCCGGCTACCGCTTCCATGCTCTTCCTCTTGGCCCTACTCATATGGCTATTGGCTTTCTTTTCCCTTACTTTCTCTTCTCTGGTAACTTTGGTTTGGAATTTGGATGTGTTTGCTTGATGCTTGCGGTTTACTGATGCATGCTGATGCTTGATGCTTGCTGTTTACTCATGCTTGATGCTTGATGATGCTTGATGCTTGCGGTTTGCCTGGAGAGAAGAAATGAGGACAAATAGTGTTAAGTGCAATTAGTTAGCTGTTAATAATTAATTAGTATTTTGTATGACATGTGGGTCCAAAGCCATTAGAATTGCAATTAGAGCTACCAAGCTCAAAGATCAGAGTTTGCTGAACCAAACCGAGCTAGGCACTGCACATTGAGGTCATTGAGGACATTTTACAAAGTTTCTCTATCCTAATCACTCGGATATATTATTTTAATGAGAGAAGTGTCTAACAGCAAAATTACACGTTTTTACTATCTTTTGGCGAAACCACGTTTTTTAGATATCCGTTGGCAAAGAACGTGAATTTGCAGTGCCCTGTAGCCAAATTCCCCTATGAGATATTGTAACGCCATGACAGGCGGGCAATGGAGTTTTTTAGAAGTCGGGATTGGAATCGATCTGCCATGGGCCGAATGAAATGAATAACGTAAAAATTTTTTAACGTGCCTGGCCGAAAGGACACAATAGCTTGTTTGTTGTATGAGCGGTATCAGGCGGCCCATACGACTTTTCCTTTGCATGGTTGGCTTGTCGCATCGAACGGGCAAGCGTCGAATCTCTATTTATTATCGTCTCTTAGCTATGTCACGTCAACAAAATCTTACGTGGAGGAGAGAGTAGGTGGAGAGAGAGCACATGTCGTCTCTTCCTGAAGAGATTGTCGTACACACGAAATAAGACATGATACATTAATATACTCTAATTGATATGTAAGTCCGTTTCAAAGGAAAATTATAAAATATAAATGTTGGAGAGTGTGCTAGAGATTGTTTATTAAAGATGTTGTCTTTAAAGGTAATATTGTTAAAGATAAGGTTATCTCTAACTATTGAAGATCCTAATAGTGCCGTTGCCGCTGCCCTCCGCTCCTACGCCCAGGCTGTGGGATTCACTCCGCCGTGGAGAAGCCGCAACGGCGCAACCCGCACAGACGCAATTGTGGTATTTGGATAACCTAAATTGCATGTTTAAACGCTCAATACAAGGCGCCATTTGAAATGTTGGATTTCATACAAATTTCAAAGGAAAGAGCATCCATTCTCAGTTCTCACCAAATGTAAGGTCTCCTATGAAATGTCTGTGAAAATCCTACTTCCAAACGACGCATGATATGTCTGATCGACTACATCCAAAGAGATAAGAGGCTTCAAGCCCAATGATGTTACCCACTTCGCCAAAAAAATCCATCTATAGAGTATGGACTCCACGTGCATCATGTTCCCCGTTTTCTATTTCACGAACCATCATTGATGCCACACACCGACAAAGGGTGGCTGCAGCCAGTGGGCACTCCAACTTTGTGTTCTCTCGCTGTCAAATCTCAACACTAGTAGCTTTTTCCTTCTTTCTTTCTTGAGCTTCGGGTTTCTTCTACCTCGGATGCTAGTAGCTCAGCTCCAGACTCCACAGTCGTTACGCTACGCTCCAAACGTCCAGACGTGCAGTAGCCCAGCTCTAAAGCGGAGCGTGATGAAAATTCCGTTTCTGCCTGGGACTTGGGTGGTGCGCAGCAAGGCCAAGGCAGGCAGAGGCAGAGGCAGAGGCAGAGGCAGAAACCCTTCCTCGCATCCCGCGCCGCACGAGTACGACTCGCGATCGAGCCCGTGAGTCCGTGAGCTAGCGCCCGCGGCGCGCACACCGTGTACCCCACCAACAGAACATCGCGCGCGCGCGGCTGGACCCCGCTCGTGCGCACGCCACAACGCTCCAAGTCCAAGGGCATAGCACCGCCGTCTCATCAGTGACCCAATCCCATCGCGCCCGCCTATCGCTATTGGCCACGGCACCGCGCGCGCCCCGACCGCCCACGTTGGATTCAGGGTCTGTTTGGTTTGAACCCTGAGCGAAACTTGGCTGTCCGGGCGCGTCCACAGAAGCAGCCTAAGATTTGTTTGGTTTGTGTCCTCGAGTCCTCAACTTATGTCTTATTCAGGCCCCCTCGTGAGGTTTAGGTGTACAAAATAAGAGGCCGGACATCGGACGACTAGTTACGCATAATCCTCTCTAATCCTATTTTAACTTTTCTCAGTCACAAATCATCAACCAAACAGCAGTTTCAGACATGTCGGATCAGACAAAAATTATCAAAGTCTCTGGCCACCCTCAGGGCTCAGGCACACATCTTTATCGGGCACGCTACTCATTCACCAACCAACCAACCCCTCACTCGCCCATCTCTATCCAGCCTCGCCCATCTCTATTGAGCGTCCGCCTCAAAGCCCACCACCACCACTGCAGCCGGCGCCCCATCCTCCCTGTGCGCCTCACTCGCTCATCACTCATACACAGTGCTGCCACCCACAGCCACACCTACGACACCGCGGGGGGGAAATGGCGTCGTGTGGCTTTGGCTGCACCGCCGCCGCGAGAACCGCGCTGCTGTTTGTCGTGTTGGCGCTGCAGATTTCCGCTGGCGCGGGTGCCGACTGCTACTTCCCGGCCGTGTACAACTTCGGCGACTCCAACTCCGACACGGGCGGGCTGTCGGCCACCTTCGGCGCCGCGCCGCCGCCCAACGGCAGGACCTTCTTCGGCATGCCCGTCGGCCGCTACTGCGACGGCCGCCTCGTCATCGACTTCATCGGTGCGTACGTGCATCGGTCACTACAACTGCAGTCTATTTTCACTTTACTAATTACAGTAGTCTGAGTGTGTGTGGCTCTTACGTTTTCCCTTTTCTCTTTTTTACTTTTCACCGTCCTCTTCGTCTACACTACTGCACGTAGGCCCATGGATTGATAAAAGCCGAAACCTACCGCATTCACTCGCCGGAGCTAATAAATGTAGCCTTAATTCGTTCCGTGTTTTATGTTTAGGTGCAGTCGCGAAGAACAGATTTAAAGAAAAAATTTGCACACAAGTAGTAGTGTTAGGAGTTCTGAAAAAAATATACTAGTAATCTTTTCTGGAAAAATTAATATACTGTGGTAGACAGGTGGTTACACAGTTACTAGTTACACTTGCGCGGCAGCAGCTTCTAGTGCGAAAAAGAGATAAAAGTCAGCGAAAATTCATAATATACTATACCACTGAATAACTACATAATTCACAATACATCACTTACTGTGAGGTTGACATGTGGATACTTACTAATTTCATTCCGGTACCAGCCGGAATGGCCGGAACATACCATACTGGCACCCAAACCGGTACACCGTAGTCTCGATCCCATACCAGCTTCAATACCGATCAATACCAGCCATTCCGGCCATTTCGTCATTCCTGTCATTCCAGTACTGGCAATTTTTTTTTTCAAAATTGAAGTGATCACCTGTTTGAATCAGTTCGGAAGACCGAGTCCAATACTACTTCTTGGGTAAATGAAATTATGCTAGGCTATGGTAAAATACATGAAATTATGAACTCATGTTGTATTATTTAACTACGTACGACCTTTATATTTATGAAGTAATTGAACCCAAGTGAAATTATACGTGCATATATATATATATATATATATATATATATATATATAATCGATAACTATGCATGTGGGACTAGGATCTATATGTCAGCGAGACACCTATAACATACCGTAAAGATCCGAAATTATTAAGTGACATCCAGCTAATTACCCGTAAAAGTTAAGAACCAGAGTAGCACCAGTCTTGCACATATGATGCCGTTTGTTTTACTTTGTCACTCTCTGTTGCAACAACGAGCACGACGAAGTAAGAAAAGTAAAGAGGAAACGATGCCTGGAAAAGAAGGATCGAGCAGAAAAGACTCGTTGCGTCAGAATGTCTGAGAGGCCGTTTCACGCCGGTGAAGCGGTGGTCCGGCCGGCTTGGAACCAGCCAACCCACGAGTCCATGACCCGAAACGCCTGCCTCGAACCACGTGCTGTGCGAGCATGGCTGGGCTGGCTCCGTTCGAGCGGCCGTGCCTCCGGGACAAGGATGCGATGCCCATGCGTCCATCCGGCACGCGACTGATTACTTGCTGTGGCTGCCTACCGACACGATCTTGATTTTTTTCTTAAAACAAGGAAACGATCTTGATTTATTCCCCGCAATCTGACAAAAAGGTTAGTAACTTGCGCAAAGCATCTTTGGACACGATCCTATGGCGATCGTCACCGGGAGATACAAAACAGATTTTGTGTTGGGCTGCAGCTGGAGAATATCAGATACTCTTTTAGCTTTTGGGATGCTGATTTAAGATGAGGGACAGAAAGAAACATAGCTTAATGTAGCAGTTTGGCAGGCCTCCAGTCTCTAACAAAGGCTTAAGGTGGTAGTAATTGGCTAGAAAAATGAGGAGACAAACAAACATGAGCTGCAGTCTGATCATATCATATAATATATGCCATGCAATAATCGCGGAGGAGATTTGGGTAGCAGTGTCAGAACATGGATGTTTTGCTTTAAGTATTCTGATTGGAGTTGAGGGATATAGGGAGACACTAGCTTAAAGTAGTCCTTGTTGATTAATCCTGTGAGCAGCGTTTCTTGTTTTGATTAGCATTGATGTTTCAGTTTTTTGCATGGCAGTCATGATGCCGTTAGTCACTGGCTGAATAGCAGTCAATGGTATTTAATCAGATGCATATGGGTGAGACGTGTGTGTTCACGTCGGCCATTAGTTTTTCAGTTATCAGAGCACTTTAGAGGTGGCATTAGTAGCCATGTTTGCATTGTAACAGCATCAATTAGTAGTTAGTGACCATTTGTAAACGCATAGTGTGTCTTTTGATTAGAATAAAAGGAGAAGAAAACCAAAGAAAAGCTACGGCAATTGGTAGCACCAAAAAACTCGTCTTGCAAGTTCTTTCTCCTTCTAGTGCGTGTGTGTTTGTTCTATTCAGACGTTTTCGCGTGAGTAGACACCGGCGGGCTAACAGTCCTGGAGTACTAGTTGGTTAGGAAAATGTTGGAGAGTTCGTGTTAGATCTAAATAGCAATTTGTATGAGAGTCGGACTCTAGTTTGAGACTATAAATAAAGATGTGGGGATCCTACGGGAGACACACAATAATTAATCCCCGAAATTCAACATAGTATCAGAGTCATCCCCCACCACCCAACCCTAACCCTAACCATACTCACCTCAGATCCAATCCAGCTCGCCGCCGCTAAATCGTTGCGTCCTCGCTATCTTTGCTTCCTATGAGCCGCCGCTGTTTCTCATGGGCGAAGCTCGCTTGCTCGCAGCGTGAGCTCATGTCATGGCTAAGGGAGCACGCTTTCGCCAACGACGCAACTCCCAGATCGCCTCTCGTCGCCGCTTATCGCTTCCATCGCCGCCGCTACCGATCTACCTTCGCCGCCCGTCGTCGCCACCTCTGTCGCCTCGCCATCGCCTCTGTCGCCGCTCGCCTCTTTCGGTGGAGGAAGAAACAGTCGGGAAGAAGGAAGGGCCGAAGGAGCGTCGGAAGGAAAAGAAAAAGATCGGGAGCCGTGTCGGTGAAAAAGAAAGAAAAAGATCGGGACTCGGTTCGGTAATAATTTTTTTATGTTACCGGCCTGCATGGTTCGTGTAACCGTGAAGTCAATCATTGAGGTTCGACGGAATATTGATGCGTAAAGAATTGCCGTGATCGTGAGAGATACGCACGGCATATTTTGGTGGTAATTTAGCATTGCTCTAGTTGTTTGAGAAGATGACCCCTGTGGAAATTGGGGCTGCGAGGAAGGAGGAAGAAGCCGTAATGAGGACGTAAGAAAAGAAAATAAAGGCAGTTGTTGAGACTACTTCCTCGCTAGTAACTCAAGGTGACATGAGAAGTATGTTACATGATCTCTTTGCGACGGGTATGATAGGTATGTTACATGACCTCTTTGCGACGGGTATGATAGGTCCAAGGGTTGGTGCAGGGTTATCTGACTTAAAGCTGGAGCTGATACCGAATGATGTAAAATTGGAAGGAAGTAAGAATTACCTGAGTTGGTCTAGAAGGGATCAACTAATTCTGAGGACGAAGGGGGTAGAACACTACCTGCGGGAGACTTGTGTTGAGCCTGCAGACAAGGCGAGTATGAATTGGAGGATGTGGAACACCACCAATTCTGTGGTGGTAGCTTGGTTACTAACTTCGATGTCTACATCCATCGCTCGAATGGTGGAGATGATGCAAAGTGCACCGGCGATGTGGAAGACACTAAGCAACATGTACTCCGGGGCAAGAAATGTGATGATGATGGTGGAAGTCCAGGGCAAGGTGGAGGCCCTGCAACAGGAGGAGAAGACCGTCCAGGAGTATGCTAGTGAACTGCAGCAACTGTGAACAGATTTAGATCACTATAATCCACTGTAGTTAACATGTGCTGGTGATATTGAGGCTGGCAGGGTTTGGTTGCAATGTAGACGGGTTACATACTTTCTAAAGGGATTGAACCCAAAGTTTGAGAGTAGGAGGGCTGTCATGTTTCACTTGGCAAACTTGCCTTCTATGGATGAGGCTATTTTGGCTATGGTGTAGGAGGAGGTTCGACTACGAGTAATGGGGGACAACAACCCGGTTCGATCAGCGTACGCCATACCAGATGATAGGGAGTGCTACAACTGTGGGATGAGAGGACATCTGAGCCGTGCTTGTCCTTCTCCACAGTATGGAGGTCGTGGTGTCAGTAGAGGCCGAGTTGGAGATTATCGAGGCCATGGTGGAGATCGTGGTGGTCGTGGAGATGGAGGTCGAGGAAGGGGCCGAGCTGGCCCCAGGGCTAATGTGGCCCTGACAGAGGAGGTCACGTTTGTTACTCTAACAGGCGAGCAAGCTGTGCAATGGGAGAAGTGGCACCAGGGAAATGCATTGGAGACTTCTCATGATTCCACCTCCTTTGGTAACTTTGCAAACTACGCCCACGTGGGCGAAAGTACTCAAGCACATGCACTTGCATCCACATATAAGCACTTTCATATTGATTGGATCATAGATTCAGGGTATCCAAGCATGTCACGGGTTCACTTAGTGCCTTCGCATCTTACACCTCATATACTCATTCTGAAACTGTCCAAACAGCTGATGGAACCTCCCAGCTTATCCAGGGTGTAGGATCTGTAGAGTGCACACCATCAATATCTTCTGTTTTGCATGTTCTATCCTTTCCAGTCAATCTTCTTTCAGTCAGTTCTATGATTGACCAATTCAAATGCACTGTCACATTTGATGAGGATTCGTGTTTCTTCCAAGAGAAGAGAACTGGGAAGAGGATTGGGACTGGAATAAGGCGCAATGGGTTGTGGTACATTGACCAGGTTGATGCGGCAGTGGCAGCGGCTATAGGAGGAATCGAGGGAGAAGTTTTATTACATCATCGTCACTTAGGATATCTATCATTTGAGAGTTATATCAGTTATACCCTGATTTGTTCAAAAGGGTGGATAAGAGTAAACTTGTGTGTGATGCTTGTGAGTTTGGAAAGCATACACGGTCTACATATAGTAGCATTGGTCTTCGGAGTTATGAACCTTTTATATTAATACATTCGGATGTTTGGGGTCCGTGCTCAGTTACTTCCGTGAGTAGTTTTAAGTGGTTTGTCACATTTATTCATTGCTATACTCGTATGACTTGGATTTATATGATGAAACACAAGAGCGAGGTCCTTCGATGTTTTCAGGACTTCCATAGGATGGTTGCCACTCAGTTTGATGCAAAGGTTCGGATTCTTCGATCAGATAATGGAACTGAGTATGTTAACAAGGAGTTTGCAGCGTATCTCTCAGAAGGGGGATACTTCATCAGACTACTTGTCCAGGAACCCCGCCTCAGAATGGAGTGGCTGAAAGATAGAATCGACATTTGTTGGAGGTAGCACGTTCACTCATGTTTCAAATGAATGTGCCAAAGGGATTGTGGAGTGAGGCAATAATGACAGCAGTGTATCTCATTAATCGTATGCTATCTCGAATACTTGGGATTGGGTCTCCAGTTGAACTTCTTTTGGGTCAGCGAGAGTTCAAGGTGTCTCCCAAGGTGATTGGTTGTGTGTGTTTTGTACGAGATCACCGACCAGCGGTTGGCAAGTTGGATTCACAGGCATTGAAATGTATCTTTATAGGCTATTCATCAAGTCAGAAGGGCAATAAATGCTGGAACCCAGTAGAACGAAAGTTGTTCGTGGGTATGGATGCGACATTCCGGGAATTTGAGCCTTACTACTCGAGTGGAGGTACTCTTGATCAGTTTTTGGAGTTCTCTCCTATCACTGAGGGTGACAGTTGAGAGGGGGAGAACAAGGAGAGTCAACGAGAAGGAGAAGTCATTATGGGGACAATTCCATGCCCAAATCTCCCGGAGTATGCAAGAGATATGATGGGCCCAAAAGAATTGAAGGTTTATTAGCGAAGACGTTTTGAAAAACAGGGAGAGAAACCAAGAGACGAGCAACAAGACTGAGCCACCAACGGATGAGTTTTCAAGCAATATTCCAAGATTGCCACATTTTGAATAAATTTTCCAATGTACCAAATTTTGCCAGCTTGATCCATCCCAAATCTCTCCTCGATCTCTCTCATCAAGTTTCTTGCCTCCCTTGGGGCGGTGGTAATGTTCATTCTAATCGCTCCCATCTAGAGTTACCACTTGCATAACGTAGGGAAACTAGAGCTAATGCAGGAAAGCCTCCAGTCCGGTATGGCTTTGAGCATGACATTGCAAATTTCATCTTATATTCCTATATCTCATTTGCATACAAAGCATTCACTGTATCTCTTCAGACAGTGCATATTCCAAAAGATTTGCGAGTTGCTAAGCAGGATCCTAAGTGAAAGGATGCCATGAAGGAGGAACTTAGTGCACTTCAGAAGAACAAGATACGGGATCTTGTTCCACTTCCAGTAGGAAAAAGGGCAGTAGGATGCAAATAGGTATTTACAATTAAGCAAACTCCTGAAGGCAAGATAGAGAGATACAAGGCACGGTTGGTTGCAAAAAGTTATAGTCAAACATATGGGATAGACTATGATGAGACCTTTGCACCAGTGGCGAAGATGAGCACGGTAAAAATGTTGATCTCTTGTGTAACTAACTTCGGATGGGCCCTACATCAGTTGGATGTGAAGAATGCTTTTCTACATGGCGATTTACAAGAGGAGGTATACATGGAGATTCCTTCAGGTTTTGAGAATAGGCAGACTGAGAGGAATGTGTGTAAATTGAAGAAATCTTTATACGGCCTGAAACAGTATCCAAGGACGTGGTTTGATAGATTCGGGTGTGCAGTATGTAGTATGGGCTATTCTCAATGTAATGGAGATCATACTGTGTTTTATAGGCATAGAGGATCACATATCACCATATTGGCAGTCTATGTCGATGATATTGTGATTACTGGAGATGATGCCGAGGAAATCAAGTCCTTGAAGAAAAAATTGGGTGACGCATTTGAGGTGAAAGATCTTGGACCTCTTCGATACTTTCTTGGGATTGAGATTGCCCGCTCTTCGAATGGTATAGTTCTCTCCTAGAGGAAGTATGTCTTTGATCTGCTGGCAGAAACAAGTATGCTTGGGTGTCGCCCTATTGCTTCACCTATTGATAGGAATCACAAACTATGTGCTGAGTTGGGAGATTTGGTTGACAATGAAGCTTATCAAAGGCTTGTTGGGCGTCTCATCTATTTGTGTCATACAAGACCTGATATTTCATATGCAGTGGGTGTGGTTAGTCGATATATGCATGATCCCAGAGCAGGACACATGGATGTTGTCTATCGAATCCTGCGGTATTTGAAGAGTAGCCCTGGGAAAGGCCTTTGGTTCAGGAAGAATCAACATCTGAATGTGGAAGGGTATTGCGATTCTGATTGGGCAAACAATGTGGATGATAGTTGGTCTACCTCCGTATATTGCATCTTTGTGGGAGCTAACCTTGTGTCATGGAGAAGCAAGAAGCAGGAGGTTGTGGCTCGGTCTACTGCAGAGGCAGAGTACAGAGCAATGACGCTGAATGTGAGTGAAATGATATGGATGAAGGGTTTATTGTCCGAGCTTCAAATATGGAGGAATAATCTCTTGGTGTTGTATTGTGACAATAAAGCTTCAATCAATATTGCTAACAACCCAGTTCAGTATGATCGTACGGGAGACAAACAACAATTAATCCCCGAAATTCAACAAAAAAAGAAGAGAGCGCGAGTACACTGTAGATAGCTAATTAAGCACGAATTGCACAATGAATGGGAAGAAATAGAGATTGAAATTCGTCACCATCAATTGCCGCATTAGCTTGCGTTAATTTTGTGTTCACACTTGACAGTAGATTATTCATCTTAGTTTTGTTTTTGTAGCTCTCCTCCTTCCTACTCTTTGGGCCACTCACCAGTGAGCCCTTAATGCAAGAAAGTTCATCACAAGCTCAAAGCTGCATTCTTCCAACCTACTAAAACTTTGTGCAACTGCCCAGTTTCAGTTTCCCTCACTATGTCGACCTGTAGTTTCACTTGCTACAGATGTCACAGCATGCACAAATGATGTCTTCTTGGAGATCAATTTTGACAATGATGCTGCATGATGATATGTGTGACTTTTTTTATTCGCTACAGCCTCTGCTGCCCGCCTTTCTCATGACATCACCACACATTGGCTATTTTTTTAACCATTTACCTGCAGATACATCTCTCTCTCTCTCGTCTTGTACTGTCATCTGCGTCTCACATTGTTTGAGTTTACCCTTAACCTGTAATTAATGAATGGCAATGTCAATATGCCATCTCTTCTGCGCTATAGTTTGGTAACTGAACTGGCAACTAGTATTTGTTATAAAGCTTCAGGCTCTCAGCCATTTTGCCTTCAACTATCATCGTTGCTGTTTGAACAGTCAAATGCAAAGTGCTACTGTGTAATATACTCTTCTATTTTTCCCTTGGTACTGCAGCTGAAAGCCTGGGAATACCTTACCTCAGCGCGTATCTCAACTCAATAGGAAGTAACTTCTCACAAGGAGCCAATTTTGCAACAGCTGGTTCGTCAATCAGACGACAGAATACGTCTCTGTTCCTCTCTGGTTTCAGCCCCATCTCCTTGGACGTGCAGTACTGGGAATTTGAACAATTCATCAACAGAAGCCAATTCGTTTACAACAACAAAGGTGATAAGTGATGACCAAACCAAAATCCATCTCTGTTAGTTCTATATAGAACTCAAGATATATGCTTGATCTCTTCTGTAACATATCTGTTCTAATCTGTTGAGTAATTATCCTTGTTTTTCATGTAGGTGGTATCTACAGGGAGATCCTACCAAAGGCTGAATACTTCTCCCAGGCGCTTTACACCTTCGATATCGGCCAAAATGACATCACCACAGGTTACTTCGCCAACATGACTACTGAAGAAGTCATAGCATCAATCCCTGATCTAATGGAGAGGCTCACATCAATAATCCAGGTACTGCTTATACAGTACTAGTTGCATCACAAAATAAAGCAACACCAGGTTGCTCCTCCACAGAGGGAGCAGACGGTGTTACATCGAGTATTAGCAACTGATTGGAAATCTGCAGAATGTGCATCGGCTCGGAGGAAGGTACTTCTGGATTCACAACACGGGGCCTATCGGCTGCCTGCCTTACGCTCTGGTTCACCGCCCCGACATCGCTGCTCCCAAGGACAACGCTGGCTGCTCTATCACCTACAACAAGGTCGCGCAGCTCTTCAACCTAAGGCTGAAAGAAACAGTGGCTCGTCTGCGGAAAATCCACCCAGACGCTGCGTTCACCTACGTCGACGTCTACACCGCAAAGTACAAGCTGATAAGCGAAGCCAAAAAGCTCGGTAAAGTGCAACCATCCTGACTGATGAAAGTCCACTGTGCCTTGACTGAACACATGCATACATGTAGCTGCTGCATAGTGTCTTGGAGAAAGAAAGCTGAAGCTGGCGTTTGTCTGCAGGCTTCGACGACCCTCTGCTCACCTGCTGCGGGCACGGCGGCCGGTACAACTTCGACCAGAAGATCGGCTGCGGCGGGAAGGTCCAGGTGAACGGGACGTGGGTGGTGGTGGGGAAATCCTGCGACGACCCGTCCAAGCGGGTGAGCTGGGACGGCGTCCACTTCACCGAGGCGGCGAACAAGTTCGTGTTCGATCAGATCGCCGGCGGCGTGCTCTCGGACCCGCCCGTGCCTCTGAGGCAGGCTTGCCAGAGCAAAGGGCAATGAATCACCGGTGTACCATTCGTCAGGTTGGCTGTGCTTCTGCTTCTTGCTTTGTAAGTGTACATTGGAGGTGCGTGCTTGAGGTATATCCGTATACATACTGCTTCCTTTTGTAATAAGGGAAATGGAAATCACATGCAAAGCAATGCAATCTCTATTTAGAGGATCTGGAAGATTAGAATGCATTATGGAGGATTTAATTTTAGGAGCCATCGCTCCGTAATGGCACGATGTGCAGGTGTTGTGCATGGCTTCGTTTCTTTGTGGCTTGAGGCTGAGTACTTGTATTGCTACTTTGCGAGTTCCATTCGTATATACCAACAAGCATGCAAAGAAATGCATATTACTACTGCTACTTTGCATTACAAGGCAACATAACATGGGAAAGGCGAGGCAAATCTAACAACCATGTCTCAGCTTAAGAGAGGGGTGGAAAAAAGAGCGCACCAGAATTGAAAACTTACACTTTTTATATCAGCAAATATTAGAGCCACCTAACTTCTGCAACCTTGAAATCGGGACGCCTTGAGAAAACTTAATCCCCATTAACATGTATTTCTTCAAGAACCACCGCATTCTTCCTCAAGAATTCAGCAAGCTGAACTTCCAAACTGCAATTTCACTCTCCTAAGATGGCTTTGCAAGCAAGTGAATGAACAATCCTTCAACCCAGGAAGCTCTGGAGAAATCATTTGCATTATGCAACTCTTGAGCCAATTCATAAACTTCCTGACATCCGGTTGACTTATCCATTTTGAGCCAATGCGACCCCCCTGGCAAATCTTCGGCTTCATGCTCAACTTAAGCTGGAGATCACGAAGCACAGGGCAACACCGGAGTAGGTTCCCTATGTCTACACTCGAAGCTTTGTTGCCTAGCTCATATGAACCTTCTAGAGTCTAGTCCTCAAGATTGGGGAACACTGTTAGGAGCCAATCTTGCTTCTCCTTGTCAACAATGGCGATGACTGTTGGCCCAGCTCCGAAGACGAACCAGCCGGTTCGAAGACAAAGCAGAGCGCTCGGCAGAAGCTCTCGCTGGAACGCAGCGTGAGAAACCAATCCTTCCTTCCCTCGAAACTCATGTACGCAGCACACACATACGCACTGTCACGCTGGAAGGAGCAACACACACGCTGGAAGCGATCCTGCTGGAAGGAGCCTACACGCATGTACTCAAAACGATATGATGATGTACACGCTCACGACAACAATACTCGGCAGAGAGATTTTTTGGTGCGGCGGTGTTTTCTGATTTTTTTTCTTTCTTCTATTGCTTCAATAAAAAACACATCAGATTACGTATCCTTTCAAAGACTACGTAATCAGCTTGCTAACCAAATCAAAATTAAACATGAAAAGATAAACACGGAAAGCCGAAACAAACTAATTTTGATCAGATGTTGATTGTCAGGATTCTAACGCCCTATTACTTGTCAAGTCTAGATTAGTTTCCAACCATCTCTCCCCTAATCAAGACTTGCCTTCTCCTAGTTGATGACTTTAGACTCGACTAACATGCAAAAACAAATACTAAGACAACTACTCCCTAATCAAATTCTCACTATTCGAGTACCTTCTTACCGAACTTCAGACTAGCGCCGGTTCGTCATCCGCCACAGCGAAATGCGCCACTTCCTTCTTTGACTTGCGGCACTCGTTAGCAAAATGTCCTCGGATGCCACAGTTGTAGCATTTGATATTCTTCTTGTAGAACTTGCACTCACTAGTATCAGAGTTGCTGCTGTCTTCCTAGTCGCCATGGCCGCCGCCACGGTCACTAGCTTTGCCGCAGCCACCGTCGCGGTTGTTAGAATAGGTGTTAGAATATAAACTCTTTTATATTTCCTTATCTACCTTTTGTATTGCCTTATCTGTATATGGCATGCACCCTTGTACACCCTATATATATTGCCCATTGGGCCTCTTCAATATACACACAATATTCAAAACATAGTATCAGAGCAAAGGTTAGGATTAGGGTTTACTATAGCCACCGTCGCTGCCTCCTAGCCTTCGCTAGTTTTCCGCTGCCCGCTGCCCCAGGGAGGAGCAATCTTTGCTCCCGGCTGTCGGGACCCCGAGTATGCAACCTCAGGACCATCTGTGTATTCTGAACTAGTCCCATGATTAGTAACTAGCTCACACAGTTGCAACATTGGTGTAATCATATCCACACAAACCAAACTATAGATGAAGCAGATAAATTAATATTATTTAGCAAAAGGACCTTATGGTCAAGTCTTACAAAGTTTGCCACGCAGGGCTTAACAACAAAAGGAAGCTTGTAGCGGAAACCAAACATCCGGTGGAGGTCACCCAATATGCCTACATGCAATCAAGTGGAGGACGCGACCTAATTCGCATAGTCTTCAAAGTAGTCTTCTTCGTAGAACTCGGTGCTTCCTGGTTCTTCTTCAGTGACTGATCAATCAGAGGGCATAAAGCCGTAAGTACCTTGAATGTACTCAGCAAGTCGCAGAAAAATGTATGCAAGTAATATTCATGCAAGGTTTGACAAGGATATCTTTATGGCTATTTTACAGAAAGCAATATTTGACATTAAATACAGTAAGTAGATTGTAAGGCACAATTTAAAAGATTAATACATAAGTAAACAATTTTCTTTGAAACAACTAGTGAACACCCCGTTCACTTCCCAACCATCAACCATCTACGAGATTCGACCAACCTAATCCAACATTTTTGATAAAGTCTACCCCTTGCGTGAAATCACCAGGCATGTCTATAACCGGGGACACGGCTATTCGAATAGTTTTACACTCTGCAGAGATTGTACAACTTGACCCACAAGACACGAATTCTCTAGTTTGTTCGGCATATATCTATGCCACTGCTCACTACCTTAGGTAAGCAGTCTAGAGCACGTGACAAGGCTTTTACAAAGTTCTGTTTTGACTCGGTTCTGCCCGCTAAGGTTTTGCCATTGGGCCCCTCTTGTGCCGTTCCCAACCAAAACAGGACCGAATCAAAACATTGCTAATTAGTCGGCCAGGTCTATCCTAGTCTAGACATGTGATTGTACGATATGGGCCAGATCAATGGTTCAAGGTTAAGTCCTTAGTGGTTGCTCAGACGAGACTTTCTGCATCCCAATGTGATTCCACACCCACCTTTACCATCGCCCACTCGTCCGAGCATAAACATAAATCATTTTTGTTCAACCCGACCAAATGACAATCATTGCCATGGCGCAACATCTTTTATCAATAGTGGCTCCGCCACAGTTCCATATTTTCTTTAGTAAAATTCAATCATTCTTAAGTAAGTGATCATGAACCTATCGTATAACTAAAGCATTGACTAAGCATAATACGATACCCATGTTGGTAATACAATAATGTCCAACTAAAATTATCCATCCTAGGGTGTCCAAGGATTTATGTCATTCAAGGGTACATGTCATTCACAAATTATCAAGGAAGCATAATAGCAATTAGGTAATTAACTAATTCCCGAAACCATTTATTATAAAATTAGCAATGCATGTTTATATCAATCAATATACTTTTATAAATTGGGTTCAATATGATCAAAGGTCTATGACTTGCCTTCGTTGAAGAGTAGAGATGCTTCGGTCGTCGGGTCCACGAAGTCGTCCGAAACACCGGAATCTATACGTGCGAAACAAGCTAAGTAAATAAGACAACACCAAATAAAATCCAAATAAATACTAAATAAATACTAAATAAATACTAATAGGAAGATGAAGAATTTATAGGAATTTAGAAATTTGAATCACTCGAATCGGAGTTCGAATGAGGAAGTTATGACCTTCGGAAGTTTGAATTTACATAAAATGATGAAATCAGGATTTTCTTGATTTTTTTTTCGATTAATTTTTCTAAAGAAAAACCAGGACAATCCACGCGGGCTTGCTGACGAGGCAGCCACGTCAGCAAAGGGTTGAGGTGGTCACGACGGGCGCCACTTGTGGCGACCATGTCGGACCGAAGCCGTGGCGGCCATTCGATGGTCGCTGGCGAAAGGCGGGGTCTTGGTGGCCGGCGAGGGCACCTATGGGAAGAGGGCGGTGCGGTGAAGTAGGTGCGCGTGGTCTCGAGGACGCGGCGACAAGGGGAGGCCGGCGGTGAAGACGAAGAGCGGCAGCGGCGGCCGAATGCGGCGAAGGCGGTCCGAGGGGCTTCTGGGGCCAGGGAGGTGCGCACAGGGAGGCCCGTGCTCTGGCGATGCCGGAGGCGAGGTCGATGGTGCCGGAGGAGGCTCAACGGTGGCGGCGGATGCGGCGGAGTGAAGCTCGGCGACGGCGGTTGAATCACGAAATACGATAAGCTCGGAGGGAGAGAGGGAGAGTGAGTGGGGGGAAGAGCAAGAGGAGGCCTAGGGGCGCTTGGTGCTCCCCTTAAATAGGCGCGGGGGAGGCCACAGGGAGAGGTGGGCGGTGGCGTGCTCACGGCGGCGAGGCCTGACGCAGACGGGCGGTGGACCGGAGGTGACAGGCATGGGAGGGGGCGCGTGGTGGCGTGGGCGCGAGGTTGTCTTGCGATTGAATGCGCGCGACGGAGCAAAGCTCGTCAAGAAGAGCGCGGCGGCGGCTCTGCGGCGAAGATCGGTATGGGCGAGAGCAAGCGCGGGGATGGGACGGGATGCGAAAGCGAGGGCAACGGCGCGCGCGGCGACAACAGATTGAATGCGCTACCAAGGTGACCGTGAACGAGTGCCTGTGGCCGCGCGAACGCTGCCGTATCGCTGCGCGGAGCCGACGCGTGTGCGGCGAGGGCAATGGCGTCTTGAGGAAGATGACCAGGTGAAGCGCGAGGCCGGCGGGCGAACTCGCGAACAGAGAGAGAGAGGGCGCGAACGGGAAATGCGTGGGGATTAGCGTGCGTCAGATTCAATCGGACGGTGAGAGAGAAGCGTGGTGGCGTGGAAAGCAGGCCGACGCGGTTGGGCCGCGTGGGAAAAAGGAGAATGGGCCGAAGGAATTCGGTCCAAGATGAATAGGGAGGATTTTTAAGGACTTTTGAATTTATAAAATACCAGAAAAAGCAAAAACCTTTTTAGAAAATAGCTAAAGCCGTCCAAAAATTCAAGAAAAATACACAGAAATCTCTTGAATTATTTAGAACTTAATAAAAATATTTTTAGCTTAACTATTGCCTTTAATTTTTACGATTAATTATTTTTAACTTAGGGACAAAGGGAAAACCTCTTTTAAAAACCAACAAAACCAAGAAAAGGCTTTAAAACAACACTTTTGATTTTTTTTTAAAACAAATCCAATTAAGATCCAGAAAACTTAATTAAACCAACTTGAATTAAATGAAGTTTAATTAATTCAAATTAAATTGCTTTTAAAATTGTAAATTATAATTTAAGCTATTAGAATTCAATAAAACCAAATGGTTAATTTTTAAAGTTTTGAAAATTTTCAAAAAGCCCAGAAAATAGGGATGTTACACTGTATGCGGCCGTCGGATCATCGCCACACCAACATCCTCACGGACACCATCCTCCGAGCTCTCTCACACTAATCAGCGTCAGCTGCTCGAGGCGCCAGATCTGATCGGGCGTGGCGTCGACCTCCTCCGCACGCCGCCTCCAAGTTCTTACTCACGGGCCATCTTGAGTCGCCATCGGACAAGGGGGAGAGGAGGTGGAGATCATGGCCTCCTCTCGCCCGCCCAGATTGATCGTCGCCTCTGCCCCGATCGCCGCCTCGCCTCGGATCCGCCACGAAGGCTGTCTCGAGCGCCTGACGCCTCCTTTGTCTCGTGCACACCCAATGCTCGAGCGCCCGCCTGGTTGCCGCCTCGGGGCGTCGTGACGCCCGCTCTGGGGCGATCGGCCTGAGACACCTGGACGCCGCCACGGCTTGCGCCCTAGCCTCCTCTACTCCTTGGCCTTCTTTAGCTCGACGTCCACTTCTTCTTTGGAGTGGAGAGAGGAGGCGCGACAAGGGTAGTCTCGGGGTCGGGTGGGTTGGTTTGCTGCCACAAGCTGCGGTGGGGAGGGGAGGGCAAACTGGCAAAAGTTCTTTTTTGCGCCATTGCTTGACCCTTCTCCACTCTTCTTCTCTTTGGTAAGGGTCTCCCATTGCGTGTGCATGAGCAACATATGCTCACTCTCCTTCTGGTACTCAGCGGCACTAGGCTCCACTGCTTCCCACACGTTCTGCGCCTGAAGAGCAACACACATCTTCATCACCCAAATTGTGTAGTTCGTGCAGGTGAGTTGCGGGTACAACATCGTTACCATGCTCTCCCTCTTCACCGCTTGTGAGGTGGACGAATCACCTTGCAGCAGGTGTCGCTCGCCGAACGGAGACATACTCCTTCCTTCCCTTGGCATCCTCTCAAACACACAAAAATCACCAAGGCTCTGATACCAATTATTGGCCTAGATCTGAAGACAAACCAGCCGGTTCGAAGACAAAGCAGAGCGCTCGGCAGAAGAATCACACTTGGGAGAACACTCGGCAAATGCTCTCGCTGGAACTCAGCATGAGAAACCAATCCTTCCTTCCCTGGAAATTCAGGTACGCAACACACATACACACTGTCACGCTGGAAGGAACAACACACACGCTAGAAGCGATCCTGCTGGAAGGAGCGTACACGCATGTACTTAAAACGATACGATGATGTACACGCTTACGGAAGCAATACTTGGCAGAGAGATTTTTTGGTGCTGTATACAACAGTGTTTTCTGTTTTTTTTCTTTTATTGTTTCAATAAAAAACACATATGATTGCATGAATTTTTTTTAAAATAATCTATTTTTTATTCCGAAGTACAGAAATAATACCGCTTAATTTTTTTTTACAGAAATAATCGTGTGTCGCCGTACGGTTGGGCGATTTACTCAAGTCGCCTAACCGCCGCGCGACAATCACTCAAGTCGCCTAATAGTATAGCGATTTAAAGTTCCGAGGCATTGTCGCTGCGTTGGATTGGCGACTTGGTGTCAACAGACCCAAGTCGCTTGAATCAGATGGCGACTTGGTGCTAATCGCACTAAAGTCGCCATACGGTTGGGGCGATGGGCGGACTATAAATCACTACATGTCAACTGCCGCCATTCCAACGCTAATCGCCAGAGCCAACCGAGACGAGAGGAAAAGAGGAGAAAGAGAGAAAGAAAAATAGGAGGGAAGAAGAAGAGGAGGAAAAAAGAGTTAGTCAAGCTTAGCATCGATTTACTAGGACGGTAAGTTTATAGTATTAATTTGTACAAGTTTATATTTGAAACCATGGTAGGTTAGCAAATAGTGTTAGCAATTTTATGTATAGTGACACAGTGTTTGCAATTAATTAGAGATGGCATATAGTGTTAGCAATTTTATGTATAGTGACATAGTGTTAGCAATTATTTAGAGATGGCATATAGTGTTAGCAATTTTATGTATAGTGACATAGTGTTAGCAATTATATAGAGATGGCATGTTAGCAATTTTATGTATAGTGACATAGTGTTAGCAATTATATAGAGATGGCATGTTAGCAACTTTATGTATAGTGACATAGTGTTAGCAATTATATAGAGATGGCATGTTAGCAATTTTAAGTATAGTGACATAGTGTACTATTGTGCGTGCTGCGCTAATTGCGTATATGTTACTTTTGTAAATGCTTGTTTATATAATGATAAACATGTTGATAACGCGTGCATTCGCAAATACTAGTTTATAGAATGTTAAATACACGATACATGGTTCCAAACACGTTGGATTATCAAACATGTCAAATTTTGTTTTTTCCCTAAAGCTTCACCCATTATAAATATGCATAGTAACGATGATGTATTAAATATTTCGCAATCCATAGCGATCGGTATAGGCGTTAACGTAATATAGCCTTTCATAGGAAAAATAATGTCATTATGTTGGGGCAAAGTGTAATGCCATTGGAGTATAATTTAAATGTGTAAGTAATATGAATGCTTTTAATTTCTTAATTTGCGGTATGGCTCAAGATCCCAGTGGTTCGGATTGGCATTTTAGTCTGCTTGGACGGTTGGTCGACGTCAAGACCGCTGAAAGCCGTCGTGTGCCGCGATCCGGTTGGCGGGACGACGCACCGAGTTGGGGGTGGTTCAGACGCGGACACCCGACGGCTTGGAGACTAGACCCACGCTGGGTAGAGAGGTTTGTCCGCAAATTTGTCACTTTTTGTATCGTATGTCCACTATGTACTTACTTCTTCGTGCTTTGTAGGTCGAGCTGCTTCGGCCTTCTACCACTCGACGGATGGTAGAGGCCACCGAAGAGGACGGCGGTCCGTCGACGACGATGGGGAGGTTCAGCCGGTTCGGAGCGGTCACGACGATTCCCATTCGACCGTCGCTTCGTGGATCGCCTGTGGACCGTTGCCCGAGACGCACACCTTCCACCTCCCTTTCGGGAGATGGCTCCGACTCTGCGGGATGTCGCGATCTTTGCTCGGCTTGCCTATCGCGAGCGCCAGATTCCGTCGGACGCGGGTGTGGACTCGCGTGGCGCCTGTTAAGCGTGTTTCGTATGCGTTCTTGGGGCGAGGTCAGCGCCTCGTGCCGACTTCTCGAAGCGGCAATGGCATGGCCCGTCCTGCGGTGGCTTTCGCGATTCCGTAAGTATAGTACCTACTTTCCATGTTTAGCGATTCATTGAGGCCTAGCCATATGACGGGCTTACTAATTATTCGTTCTGCGTGAGGTCGAGCGGATGGTCCCAGAGCTCACCGTCGACCGGTGTCGCGCACCGGAGGCGTACTGTTGTAGCTCTTGGTGGGTCTCGTTTACAGCTGACCCACGGTGACTCCGTCGACGCCCGCCTCGTGGGTACGCGAGGGCCATCGCCACGGCGGCGAGAGCTAGAGATCGATTGAGGATCACCGTATTTGCCGTGGCGCATCGCGGCATGTGTGATGCGTCTTTGTAGGGCCCGCCGCATCTATCCTCACAGTTGCCCCTCATCGCCGCAATGTGGTCGCTCGAGCGCTTCTCTCTCGGACGCCCATGCCGATAGACTCCGGACCGTCTGGTAGCGGACATGTACCATGGGGACGCGGTGGACCGCCGAATCGTAGGGTCCCTTTGGTGCCGTAGATGGGTACATATTTCCCTATATATTTTCTACAACATTACTGGTAATCATTTGTAACCATTGTTTTGGTTCGCAGCACACGATGCACATCGCAGGTGTCACGCGTGCCTCGAAAGCACTTTGTGGAGCAATGACTGCCTCACCGCGACGACGTGGCGCCGAGCCAGATTCGATCAGAGATCGGAGGCGATGCTCCGCGAGGTCGTTTTCACCGTCTTTGGCGCTGACGGGCGATTATGCGAACACAGAGGAAGCTCGTCTTCGACGTGTTCGTGGAGGACTACGCAGTGCACAGGGTGATGCGCCAGTTCGGCCTCCGTCAGGTTGTTCCAGTCCCCGTTGGGACGAGGGTGCCTGAGTCGACCCACGCGTGAGTTACATGCAACACATGTTAACATATGTTTTTGACATTTCCGTAACGATGACTTCCAATTGCAATGGTATGTTTCGCAGGCATAGTTGGAGGGGTGGCACTAGGACGCAGTGGCCGGGCAAGATGGAGCCGTGGGTAGCACGATGGCTTAACGCCCATGAGGATCTGCGTGCGGAGGGCGGCCCAGTCTGACCCAGTCGTCTGACGAGTACCTTCATTGGTACGCCCATGAGACACGCACCAGTGGTGCATGTCGTCGACCCTCCCCGCTTCGCGTGCAAAGATCGATCGACGCCTACCCTCTGCACTTAGCGCGGAATGTGCACCGTGGTACGTGAAATCGTATTTGAAAATGTCTTCGCACTATTACCCGAATTATAGGTTTGACGCTTTGACATACTCCTGCGCATGCAGACATCAACGCCGGGGTTGCCGGCGACGGACGGCCGATCTGGGACAGATCGGCATTGGTGCGAGGTCACGCGCGACGAGCTAGTGCGCTTTGTTCGTCGGGCCTCTGATCTGGCGAGGCGTCGTGGTGCTAACATCATGCAGATTCGATGCAGAGGTGGCCTCGCTCGGTGCAGGAGGGTGGGCTCGTCGGTCCGGGAGGTGGCCTCGTCGGTGCATAGGTCGGCGAGCTCGGGAGGGGCACGCCCACGTGCCCCGCGCCGCCGCGCTTTTGCTTTACCTCGCCGCGCTGCTACCGGGCAGCCGAGGGTCCGGGTGGGCACGTCGGTACACACCCACCACATGCCACCGCGCCGCGTCGTTCGAGACACGCACGAGAGCGTCGAGGGCACTATGTTTTCATCTCCGACCCGTCCGGACAAGAGATGGTGGGTATGACGGCCCGCACTATGCATACCCGGTCAGTCGTTTCCTCTCTTGAGTTGGCGATCGTCGATATATTGTAGAGATTAACATTACTTGCCATGCGTGTCTTGTTTCTGGCCGCACGCGTTTTCTCCCGCGACGAGGACGCACGACGACGTGGATCTTTACTTCGCGGAAGCACCGGGGGAGGCCTGGCGGTGAGCTCGCACTGTCGAGCTGCATCTGATCCGCTGAGCAGCCTTAGCGGGCCCCGAGTGTTCACGCAGCCATAGGTGGAGTCGACCCCCCTGGGACCACGGACCAGCAGGCTCTGGCGCCTTTCCTGTCAGGCCCCGGCTTAGGCACCCTGCTGCCAAAGCCCAAACGGGGCGTATTCTTTGGCGCGACCGGGTGTGGGGCGTGGCGGCGACGGAGGAGGTCTTTGCGGTGGCCGATGAGGGGTTTACATCATCTGTGTTTACGTATTGTCTTCGTAGGTACTATGACATGGTTGTCTATACCATTGTTCTATAACTTGTATTATGTGTTGACGTGTTGAGGACCCACGCTTTCTAGACCTAATCTAGTTGCGTTAATCGGTAATTAGCGGTCGTAATTTCGCTTTTAGCGGTAAGCTAGCGGCGTGTTGCGATCATTAGTTTAGTGTCGCTTTAGCGAGCATCGCATCTTTCATTCAACCCTCAATCATAAAGTGCATCATTTCATCATATAATCATTAGTCAATTGCATTCATCGATCAAGATTTGCAAAATAATATCAATTCACAATCAAGTTGCATTTCCACTTCCATTTGATCAATACATCATACATACATAGTCTGCAACTCAAGATACATCCATCAAGATTACATATCATTTACAATGGAATCTTTGCATCCAACAACAATTGCATCATTATCATCTCATTACATCAATTGTTGCATAAATCATTACAAGTCATTATAGTTTACATTCATTACTAAAAGAGTGCATCATGCATTACGTATCGTTGAGCCCTCCTCGTATTCTTGTCTTCGATCGCCGAGCCATCCTTGTATCCCCTTCCGTTGGTCACCAACCCGCAGAACCATCTCGCGATCCATTTCCGTCGCTCGTCAGAAGAATCAGAAAAAGGTTAGCGAACTAAGTTGAAAGCAATATTTGAGAACAGTAGAGTAAAGGATTTGCCGTCCGGTCTCCGGTGCGTAAGAATACTCGAGCAACCCGAGTAGCGGTCCTTGACCATCAAGACACCTGCACCAACCGTAGTTAGTCGGCTTCCGATCGCCAAGATATCCCGACCACCCGGTCCTCCGACACTGTCACTTCCATGGGTATCATCATCCCAAGATTTACCTTGATCCGACACCCACGTATGTTAAAGGACTCACCATGAAAATCACACATATAGTGATTTCCCAACCACGCACTCAAAACGCCCCAACGAATCTTGCCATGAAAATAAGAGCAAGGGCAAAGTGGTCTTTGTGTTTGGGCAAGAGGGTACATAACCAAAGCAACCATCATATAAGGAGTATCATTCTCAAAGCCACGATTGCCTTCTCCCCCATTTTCATTCTTTCCCCACCAAAGCCACAAGTTCATCCCCCACCAAAGCCACAAGTTCATCCCCCCACAAGTTCTTCCCCATTTCACCCTCACCAAAGGCAACCAGGAGCAAGCAAACCACCACCGTAACCATCCTCAAGCAACAGAAGAGAGCAAGAGAGCAAGCCAAAGACAACCAAAGACCATCCTCAAGCACAAGGAGACAAGAGGTCCAGAGGAAGGAAGCCAGAAGCCCGAGGTGAAGCAAGCGGAGGCAAGCAGATCACGTGGCGGCGATCAAAGCGACAAGGAGAACACCGCACACGGTCATCACCATCAAGGCGACGACCGGCATCCCGACGCTACCATCCTCGCCCCAAAATCGAACCAAAGAAGGTAGCCATCTCTCCCAAACCCATCGTAATACCTCATGTTGTTGAGCCATCCCAAATCAAACATCAATCATCCCAATAGCCCGTAGCATGCACACATTCATCATCTCAAGAGCATCGGTTCATCAAGATCAATCATCTCAATGCATCGCAGAGCAATAGGGGAGGAGTAGAGGAGAGGTTAGGGAGGAACCGAACCGAGCCGAGTAGAGCGCAGCAGGGAGGCGAGGACCCATGCCAGCAGGCCGGGCGGGCCGAGCCATCGAGTCGGGCCGAGCCGAGCCGAGGAAGCGGGCGGCGGCTGGCCTTGCCGCCCAAGGAGGAGCTAGAGGAGGCGGCGTCATGGCGGCAAGGCGGGTGGAGCGGCGGCACCTAGGAGGAGGAGGAGGCGACCGAGGAGTCGCGAGCCGGTGAGGCGACCGAGCGGGCGGATCGGGAGCGAGGAGCCGGCCGGAGCTTGAGGAAGCGGCACGGCCGAGGCAAGCAGGCGGCATGGAGGGCGACGCGACAGGTGGAGGCGCTGGAGGCGCAAGGGCACAGGAGGCGCCACGAGGAGCCGAGAGGGAAGGCTTGCCGAGCTGGGGACCTCCCCATGGCGGCTTGGATGAGGGAGAGAGAGATTTGAGAGGGAGTGGATTTTGGGGAGAAGAAGGCAAGGGGTGTGTGGTGTTGGGTTGTGTGGGTGTGTCTGTGCGTGTGTGCTTGTGTGCGTGTGTGAGTTTGGTGAGAGGAGTTGGGTTGAGAGAGAGAGGGTTAGGGGTAGGATTAGAAGGGATTTAGGATTTTAGGTTTAGAGGTTTGTTTTTTTAATTTTGGGTAATTGCTAATTAAGCGTGCGATGTTGTGTTAATCGGTAGCTTTTGTAAAGTATTTAGCCTTTAGTCATAAATTGTTGTCATTAAATAACTTAGCTTAGATCTCGCCTAATTAACTAAATTGCAATTAACCCGTGAATTAAAATTACTAGATAAATCGTATAGTCATTACTTCTACAGCTTTTGCTATTCAATTATTTAATTATCAGTTGTTTATTTATTCTTGCTGTTAAGTCCATTTAATCGGAATTGTGCCTAATTAATCAATCCAGTAAATCGACGCGTAAATTGCTAATCAGTATAGTAGCCGTATTGCGCGTTTTTCGTAGAACGATTGCCGGGGTAATACTAACCTGGTGTAGAACCCGAAAAGGATTTATTAAATTAATTGTGCTGACAATTAGAAGCCACTAACTTAGATATTTATATATCACTCAAAAATCAACTACGATTTAATTATTATTATTATTCGTCTTTAGGTTGTTACAGAGGATTTGAGCCAAGACCGATGGGAGTCGCGGACCAGAAAGTCTTCGACGCCAATCTTTCCTGCAATTCCAAAGGCAAGCGATTCTCTTGAACATCAATATAGTTATCTCAAATGTAAACCGTATTTCGTACTATTATACGTATTGCATTAAAATGGTTTTCCGAAAAACTGAATTGATATGATTTGATTGGGATGAAAATGATAGAGATGATTTAGATGAAAGTAAAGAGAATGAGTAATGGATGAGAATGAATGAAAGTGATTAAGAGATAGTTAATTATGGTGGGTAAAAGGGGGCCCTGGCAGGGGAACATGAAGACGACGATGACGATGAGGTAAGAGGTGGGCCCTTTTACATATGGATATAATATAAGGACGTATAAAACTCTTGCTCGATGCAGGCCGTAGAATTCAAGATACCAACCATTTTCCCGTTTGGTGAGCGAAAAATGCTACCTTGTTACGTGATTTTACTCTCCACACCGTAAGTAATATGAGGATAGAAGAATGGAGAAACCCGTAACCGTGAGGAGAGACCGGAGGTGGGGATCCAAGGCGCTATAAGCGCTAAGGCGAGTGTTGGGGGCGGGATAGAAGTCGTTCCCAACCAACATTATCGAACTCGGTGGATGACGAGGTCAAGAACGTGACTAAATCCAAGACCGAAATGTAATGCGTGGAGACTTAAATCACGAACGAAAACGCTCAGATTCTCGAACTCGAAATCGCATCTAAGGAAATGCGGTGGACCCGATCAAAGAGAGTTCATAATTGCTATGGGTAAAGTGGTACAAGCTGCTTGCGATGCTATACAAATCATGAATTCATGCCGCCTCTGGATTGGAGTCTACGGAGCCACTGGGGTCTTTCTTCTCTCCGAGTGATCGGTAGTCTTTTCGTAATAAAATTTGCCACCTAATTGTTTTAAATAAATTAATTTCGAATGAGAAGAGTTAGAACTTGTAATCACAAGAGAGATAGTTCATCCGTGCATTCTTTGCTATTCATGCTTGCCGAGTACATTAATTTGTACTCAACCTTGTTAGTATTCTCCTTTGTAGATCCGAGTCCGTGGGAACCATCCCGAGTGGGACGAGGACTTGCTGTGTACCGGCAACCGCAGGAGGCGAAGGTCACAACGAGGACCAAGGCGAGATGGAAGCCGTGTTTGACGTGTGGGGCGAGTAGATGGCCGTGCTTCAAGTGGCAAGAGAAGCGGAGCAGATCCCTTTGTATCGTGTAATAGTTGTATAAAGAACCATACCGCGTGGCAACCATCGAATGAAGTACGCTTATCTTATTGTTCTGCTACGCAATCTCTGATAAGGGCTTACTATTCGTTGGAGCAGTGTTCTACTGAGCAAACGAATAGTAATCCGTATGCCTAAGTGTCATTACCCTTGGGGTAATGACGCGGGGCGTCACAGATGGTATCAGAGCAATACGATCAAACCACGCTAATAAAATAGAAACTGTAGCGAGAACTTAGGTGTGCTTTTCTCTCCTGCTATATTGCAGTAATTGCTTTGTTAACTCTCTTAAGCTATATCGATTTCTATTTCCGTCCCATTTCAAAAATATTATGTTAAAAATCTCATCTTCCTTAAAGTGACAACCTGCTAACGTAGAACCTTTCCTTCGTAGGAGGTTTAGATTCAGTCTTGCGTTCGAGAGAGTGCGGAAAGCGTGTGCTTCGTCAGAGGACTCGTGTTGTTTTCTCGCTTTTAAACTCCGCGGGCTAGCCATTCGACCTAGGATAGATGCTTGAAGGCTATAGACGGTGGGGTTCTCAATATAAGGTTGTAAGTTCTCATGTCGGGTTAGAGGCATGAAGTAGAACTCTGGCGTGGACACGCTTCCAATCTCGGGATAAGTATGGACCATACCCATTAGCTTCTTTACCTCTTCATCCATATCACCAAAATGACCCGTCGACCTCTGAATAATTCAGAACCACTTAAAGAAAATAAAGCTAATGGTCGACGGTGTAAAGATGCCTTATCCCACTTCAAGACTCCAGCTTTTCCCGGACGAGTGGTCCGTGGCACTCGGCGTGTAGCTCAGGCGTACCAGGAGCGAAGTCTGGGCGTGCCAGGGATGAACCCTAAGCGCCTCTCAACACGTGGTTGGGCGGTCTCGAGAACGGATCTCGAGCGCATTCGGGCACGTGGATCCGAGGTAGTGTAGGTTCGCACTCGAGGCAAGCTCGAGCGGTCCCAAACACGTGGTTTGGGCGGTCTTGAGAACGGATCTCAAGCGTGGTCGAGCACGAGAGCCTCGGCTAGAATAGGATTTGGATCTTTTACGCCTCCTTGTTTCTTGGTGTTATTTGGCTATCGTGTGTGGCTTAATCCAACCAACTCGCGGCGTAACTCACGATAAATACAACGACTCCTCCTCTACCGCAAATTATCGCGAATCGTAAGAGCTAATTAAAACTAACCGCTAGACGCCATAAAACTTGCTAATGACCCAAGTGTAACCGCTAATGTAACCCTTCTCTAAGCTTCTCCTCTCTGAGATGGAACGTCAAGAAAGCGAAGAACGTGAACGGGTTGACATTGGAACTCGTGCCACAAGACTAGCCAACGGAGAATCCGCAAATACCTCAATGAGTCAAGACATCTTCAACCTCAAGCTGCTACCATACCAGAAAACAACCACTACCATCCACCATTTGCTTATAGACCCCGTCCATATACATACCGCAGCAACCACCACCAAGATATGAACCACTCTAACCAAGAATTTTCAACATGTCTTTCCAGAAAACCCAAAGCCCAAAGACGATCTGGCGGGTCACCGTGGTTGTGCAAAGTGTAGTGGTCGCCTTTGCGAAGAATGGCGTGATTGTTGAATACCGAATTAAAGGATTGCATGATCGTGAATATTGAATCATAAGAGAACCCATCGTTATGAGATATTAAATTGTTTACTTAAATTATTAATGGAGGTTTGGAGTAATGAATTGTTGGATGTGTGATCGCAGTAAATAGGTAATTATTGGATCTTGGATGTTGGATCATAAGCATATGTTATTATTGGACGATTGGATTATTGGATTAATGGATATTGGGTATTGGATCATAGCCATGTACTAATATCGGATTATTGGATATCGGACTAATGAATATTGAATTATGGAAATAGATGGATGTGGATATTGGATCGATGGATATCGGATTAGTAGAAGTACATGAGTATCGATTAATTGAATTATTGGTGGATATAGAAATAAAAGTTGACTACGGGATTATAGAAATATATTTGCTGGATTATTGGAGTTAGGGATATCGGATTATGGAAATAGATTAGGATTGAAACCGAATTGTGAGATTATATACTGTTGGAGTTAGATTATCGGTTTCATCCTTATTGGATTATAAGGATATATCATGATCGGATTATTAGCAAGATATTAATGTTGGATTATAGAAATGCCTTTGTTGGATACTGTAATATATTAGTGCTGGACTATAGACATATATATTTGTTGGAGTATAGAAATAGATATCGATTGGATTATAGAACTACGTCTTAGCGGACCTAAATGGATTTTAGTAGCTACTGGGGAATTGGTATTGAGAAATTGATCCAATAAAGGTAATGATTGAAATACGAAACAGTTGGAGTTTCCTAGCAATTCAGGACGCTAATTTCTGGTGAAGTGATCGAGTCTGGATGAATGAGTAAACTTTGTGAAATTAATTAAACGAATTGGTTATGTTGGATGTATTGGATATAACTGAATAATGGAATGGAATTTGGGGTGTATTGTTAATAATCGCTCGGAAAATCTGTATTGGTAATGTGATCGGGTTCAGATAAAGAATAAAGCATGAGGTTGGATTAGTATAGGAAATTACAATTGGAACTCACGTGCATTGGTTGAATTACAAATAATCGATGAAATTGGGGAGTTAATGAAACAATAGTACCTGATTGATTTATAGTTGTTGGTGGAACTAATTGAACAACCTGGTCAAGATGGATTTATGGGATATGACTACATATTGAATTTGGATCTAGATGTATTATCGGTGATTGTGGAAAAGCTAGTATTGATAATACGATTAGGTATATGTAATGAATACAAAATGGAGTTGGATCATTATAGTAAATTGTGTTTGGAATTCGAGTATATTTGGTTCAATTACAGAGAATTAATGAAAATGGGCAGAGTTCATTGAATAATAATGGGTGGGTAATCTGCAGTCGTTGGTGGACTAACAGAAACAATGATTGTGGTGAAATCATCGATATAAAAGATTGATTTGGAAGAGGCGGATACACATGCACAACCCAAACACATAAGTACACCGTTTCATGTGCCAAGACGCTTACTCCAAAGACCACACGCAGATCATTCATATGAAACCAACCGGAGGCAAACAACTCGTCATAAAGGAGCTAAAGAGGACCGGCACTCGACTTACGTGGCCGCCAAGCGGTGGAGAAGCATCAAGTCTTGAACGGCACAGATACTTCCTCTCTCGTGAGTTTATGCTTGTCGTGCTTTGCTAGTGGAGAGCGACGGCGTTGCTATAAGTCTCCTCAAAACTCCGCCCCCTAAGCAACCCCAATTTGGGGACGAAATGGTTCCAAGGGGTAGGATGTGAGGACCCACGTTTTCTAGACCTAATCTAGTTGCGTTAATCGGTAATTAGCGGTCGTAATTCTGTTTTAGCGGTAAGCTAGCGGCGTGTTGCGATCATTAGTTTAGTGTCGTTTTCATGAGCATCGCATCTTTCATTCAACCCTCAATCATAAAGTGCATCATTTCATCATATAATCATTAGTCAATTGCATTCATCGATCGGATTTGCAACAATAATATCAATTCACAATCAAGTTGCATTTCCACTTCCATTTGATCAATACATCATACATACATAGTCTCCGCAACTCAAGATACATCCATCAAGATTACATATCATTTACAATGGAATCTTTGCATCCAACAACGATTGCATCATTATCATCTCATTACATCAATTGTTGCATAAATCATTACAAGTCATTATAGTTTACATTCATTACTAAAAGAGTGCATCATGCATTACGTGTCGTTGAGCCCTCCTCGTATTCTTGTCTTCGATCGCCGAGCCATCCTTGTATCCCTTCCGCTGGTCACCAACCCGAGAACCATCTCGCGATCCATTTCGCCGCTCGTCGGAAGAATCGAGAAAAAGGTTAGCGAACTAAGTTGAAAGCAATATTTGAGAACGATGGAGTAAAGGATTTGCCGTCGGTCTCCGGTCGTGATGGAATACTCGAGCAACTTTGAAGTAGGGTCCCTTGACCATCAAGACACCTGCACCAACCAGAGTTAGTCGACTACCGATCGCCAAGATATCCCGACCACCCGGGGTCCTCCGATACTGTCACTTCCATGGGTATCATCATCCCAATTTACCTTGATCCGACACCCACGTATGTTAAAGGACTCGGTACCACAGAAAATCACACATATAGTGATTTCCCAACCACGCACCAAAACGCCCCAAACGAATCTTGCCATGAAAATAAGAGCAAGGGCAAAGTGGTCTTTGTGTTTGGGCAAGAGGGTACATAACCAAAGCAACCATCATATAAGGAGTATCATTCTCAAAGCCACGATTGCCTTCTCCCCCATTTTCATTCTTTCCCCAGCCAGGCCACAAGTTCATCCCCCACCAGCCACAAGTTCATCCCCCACAAGTTCTTCCCCATTTCACCCTCGGCCAAAGGCAACCAGGAGCAAGCAAACCACCACCGAACCATCCTCAAGCAACAGAAGAGAGCAAGAGAGCAAGCCAAGCCAAAGACAACCAAAGACCATCCTCAAGCACAAGGGAGACAAGAGGTCCAGGAGGAAGGAAGCCAGGAAGCCTGGAGGTGAAGCAGCAGGAGGCAGCAGATCAGCGGCGACGATCAGGCGACAAGGAGAACACCAGCACACGGTCATCACCATCACAAGCGACGACGATCAAAGATCCCGACGCTACCATCCTCGCCCCAAAATCGAACCCAAAGAAGGTAGCCATCTCTCCCACCCCATCGTAATACCTCATGTTGTTGAGCCATCCCAAATCAAACATCAATCATCCCAATAGCCCGTAGCATGCACACATTCATCATCTCAAGAGCATCGGTTCATCAAGATCAATCATCTCAATGCATCGCAGAGCAATAGGGGAGGAGTAGAGGAGAGGTTAGGGAGGAACCGAACCGAGCCGAGTAGAGCGCAGCAGGGAGGCGAGGACCGGCGGCCAGAGGCCGGCCGGGCCGAGCCATCGAGTCCTGCCGAGCCGAGCCGAGGAAGCGGCGGGCGCTGGCTTTGCCGCCTGCCAAGAGGAGCTAGAGGAGGCGTCCCACATGGCGCTGCTGGCGGTGGGAGCAGCGGCACCTAGGAGGAGGAGGAGGCGACCGAGGAGTCGCGGAGCCGGGAGGCGACCGAGCGGGCCGGATCGGGAGCGAGGGAGCCGGCGGAGCTGAGGAAGCGGGCCAGGCCGAGGCAGGCTCATGGAGCAAGGCGCGACGGCAGGCGCTGGAGGCGCGGGAGGCAAGGCACAGGAGGCGCCACGAGGGAGCCGAGAGGGAAGGCCGGCCGAGCTGGGGGACCTCCCCATGGCGGCTTGGATGAGGGAGAGAGAGATTTGAGAGGGGAGTGGATTTTGGGGGAGAAGAAGGCAAGGGGCTGTGTGGTGTTGGGTTGTGTGGGTGTGTCCTGTGCGTGTGTGCTTGTGTGCGTGTGTGAGTTTCGGCCGAGAGGGAGTTGGGTTGAGAGAGAGAGAGGGTTAGGGGTAGGATTAGAAGGGGATTTAGGATTTTAGGTTTAGAGGTTTGTTTTTTTAATTTTGGGTAATTGCTAATTAAGCGTGCAGTATTGTGTTAATCGGTAGCTTTTGTAAAGTATTTAGCCTTTAGCTGTTAAATTGTTGCTGTTAAATAACTTAGCTTAGATCTCGTCTAATTAACTAAATTGCAATTAACCTGTGAATTAAAATTACTAGATAAATCGTATAGTCATTACTTCTACAGCTTTTGCTATTCAATTATTTAATTATCTGTTGTTTATTTATTCTTGCTGTTAAGTCCATTTAATCGGAATTGTGCCTAATTAATCAATCCAGTAAATCGACGCGTAAATTGCTAATCAGTATAGTAGCCGTATTGCGCGTTTTTCGTAGAACGATTGCCGGGGTAATACTAACCTGGTGTAGAACCCGAAAAAGATTTATTAAATTAATTGTGCTGACAATTAGAAGCCACTAACTTAGATATTTATATATCACTCAAAAATCAACTACGTATTTAATTATTATTATTATTCGGTCTTCTTGGGTTTTACTCTGGAGGGCGAGCCAAGATCGATGGGAGTCGCGGACGTAAAGTCTTCGACGCCAATCTTTCCCGCAATTCAAAAGGCAAGCGATTCTCTTGAACATCAATATAGTTATCTCAAATGTAAACCGTATTTACTACTATTATCGTATTGCATTAAAATGGTTTTCCAAAAACTGAATTGATATGATTTGATTGGGATGAAAATGATAGAGATGATTTAGATGAAAGTAAAGAGAATGAGTAATGGATGAGAATGAATGAAAGTGATTAAGAGATAGTTAATTATGGTGGGTAAAGGGGGCCTGGCAGGGAACATGAAGACGATTTATGACGATGAGGTAAGAGGTGGGCCCTTTTACATATGGATATAATATAAGACGTACAAAACTCTTGCTCGATGCAAGTCAGTAAATCAAGACCAACCATTTTCCGTTTTACGTGAGCGAAAAATGCTACCTTGTTACGTGATTTTACTCTCCACACCGTAAGTAATATGAGGATAGAAGAATGGAGAAACCCGTAACCGTGAGGAGAGACCGGAGGTGGGGGATCCAAGGCGCTATAGCGCTAAGGCGGAGTGTTGGGGGCAGGATAGAAGCTGTTCCCAACCAACATTACTGGAACTCGGTGGATGACGAGGTCAGCAACGTGACTAAATCGGCACCGATTTTAATGTAATGCGTGGAGACTTAAATCACGTAACGGGAAAACGTTCTGTATTCTGAACTCGAAATCGCATCTAAGGAAATGCGGTGGACCCAGTCAAAGAGAGTTCATAATTGCTATGGGTAAAGTGGTACAAGCCTGCGCAGTGCTATACAAATCATGAATTCATGCCGGTCTCTGGATTGGAGTCTCTGGAGCCACTGGGGTCTTTCTTCTCTCCGAGTGATCGATAGTCTTTTCGTAATAAAATTTGCCACCTAATTGTTTTAAATAAATTAATTTCAGAATGAGAAGAGTTAGAACTTGTAATCACAGAGAGATAGTTCATCTGGTGCATTCTTTGCTATTCATGCTTCTTGAGTACATTAATTTGTACTCAACCTTGTTAGTATTCTCCTTTGTAGATCCGAGTCCCAGGAACCATCCCGAGTGGGACGAGGACTTGCATGTACCGGCAACATTGCGAGGCGAAGGTGCGGCACGAGGACCAAGGCGAGATGGAAGCCGTGTTTGGCGTGTGGGGCGAGTAGATGGCCGCTTCAAGTGGCAAGAGAAGCGGAGCAGATCCCTTTGTATCGTGTAATAGTTGTATAAAGAACCATACCTGCGTGGCAACCATCGGAATGAAGTACGCTTTCTATCTTATTGTTCGCTCACGCAATCTCGATAAGGGCTTACTATTCGTTGGAGCGGTGTTCTCTTGAGCAAGCGAATAGTAATCCAGATGCCTAAGTGTCATTACCCTTGGGGTAATGGCGAAGCGCCACAGATGGTATCGAGCAATACGATCAAACCACGCTAATAAAATAGAAACCATGGCGAGAACTTAGGTGTGCTTTTCTCTCTGCTATATTGCAAGAATTGCTTTGTTAACTCTCTTAGCTATATCGATTTCTATTTCCGTCCCATTTCAAAAATATTATGTTAAAAATCTCATCTTCCTTAAAGTGACAACCGCTAACGAGAACCTTTCCTTCAGAGGAGGTTTAGATTTAGTCTTGCGTTTGAGAGAGTCTTGAAAGCGTGTGCTTCGTCAGAGGACTCGTGTTGTTTTCTGCTTTTAAACACATCGGGCTAGCCATTCGACCTAGGATAGATGCTTGAAGGCTATAGACGGTGGGGTTCTCAATATAAGGTTGTAAGTTCTCATGTCGGGGTTAGAGGCATGAAGTAGAACTCTGGCGTGGACCTGCTTTTCCAATCTCGGGATAAGTATGGACCATACCCATTAGCTTCTTTACCTCTTCATCCATATCACCAAAAATGACCCGTCAGCCTCTGGAATAATTCGTAACCACTTAAAGAAAATAAAGCTAATGGTCGACGGTGTAAAAGATGCCTTATCCCACTTCGCACTCCAGCTTTTCGGGACGAGTGGTCCGTGGCACTCGGCGTGTAGCTCTGGCGTACCAGAGCGAAGTCTGGGCGTGCCAAGGATGAACCTAGCGTCTCTCAACACGTGGTTGGGCGGTCTCGAGCGGGATCTCGGCGTGCACAGGCACGTGGATCCGTGGTAGTGTAGGTTCGCACTCGAGGCAAGCTCGGCGGTCCCAAACACGTGGTTTGGGCGGTCTTGAGAACGGATCTCAAGCGTGGTGAGCACGAGAGCCTCGGCTAGAATAGGATTTGGATCTTTTCGTCTCCTTGTTTCTTGGTGTTATTTGGCTATCTGTGTGGCTTAATCCAACCAACTGCGGCGTAACTCATCGGATAAATACAACGACTCCTCCTCTACCGCAAATTCTTCTTTGAATCGTAAAGAGCTAATTAAAACTAACCGCTAGACGCCATAAAACTTGCTAATGACCCAAGTGTAACCGCTAATGTAACCCTTCTCTAAGCTTCTCCTCTCTGAGATGGAGCGTCAAGAAAGCGAAGAACGTGAACTGGGTTGACATTGGAACTCGTGCCACAAGACTAGCCAGCGGAGAATCCGCAAACCTCAATGAGTCGACATCTTCAACCTCAAGTCGCTACCATACCGAAAACAACCACTACCATCCACCATTTGCTTATAGACCCGTCCATATACATACCGCATGAGAACCACCACCAAGATATGAACCACTCTAACCAAGAATTTTCAACATGTCTTTCGAAAAACCCAAAGCCCAAAGAAGATCAGCGGGCGCGGCTAAATGGTTGTGCAAAGTGTAGTGGTCGCCGCTTTGGCGAAGAATGGCGTGATTGTTGAATACCAATTAAAGGATTGCATGATCGTGAATATTGAATCATAAGAGAACCCATCGTTATGAGATATTAAATTGTTTACTTAAATTATTAATGGAGGTTTGGAGTAATGAATTGTTGGATGTGTGATCGCAGTAAATAGGTAATTATTGGATCTTGGATGTTGGATCATAAGCATATGTTATTATTGGACGATTGGATTATTGGATTAATGGATATTGGGTATTGGATCATAGCCATGTACTAATATCGGATTATTGGATATCGGACTAATGAATATTGAATTATGGAAATAGATGGATGTGGATATTGGATCGATGGATATCGGATTAGTAGAAGTACATGAGTATCGATTAATTGAATTATTGGTGGATATAGAAATAAAAGTTGACTACGGATTATAGAAATATATTTCTTTGGATTATTGGAGTTAGGGATATCGGATTATGGAAATAGATTAGGATTGAAACTGAATTGTGAGATTATATACCTGTTGGAGTTAGATTATCGGATTTCATCCTTATTGGATTATAAGGATATATCATGATCGGATTATTAGCAAGATATTAATGTTGGATTATAGAAATGCCTTTGTTGGATACTGTAATATATTAGTGCTGGACTATAGACATATATATTTGTTGGAGTATAGAAATAGATATCGATTGGATTATAGAACTACGTCTTAGCGGACCTAAATGGATTTTAGTAGCTACTGGGGAATTGGTATTGAGAAATTGATCCAATAAAGGTAATGATTGAAATACGAAACAGTTGGAGTTTCCTAGCAATTCAGGACGCTAATTTACGGTGAAGTGATCGAGTCGGATGAATGAGTAAACTTTGTGAAATTAATTAAGCGAATTGGTTATGTTGGATGTATTGGATATAAGCTGAATAATGGAATGGAATTTGGGGTGTATTGTTAATAATCGTCGGAAAATCTCAGTATTGGTAATGTGATCGGGTTCGGATAAAGAATAAAGCATGAGGTTGGATTAGTATAGGAAATTATAATTGGAACTCACGTGCATTGGTTGAATTACAATGAATCGATGAAATTGGGGAGTTAATGAAACAATAGTACCTGATTGATTTATAGTTGTTGGTGGAACTAATTGAACAACTTTGGTCAAGATGGATTTATGGGATATGACTACATATTGAATTTGGATCTAGATGTATTATCGGTGATTGTGGAAAAGCTAGTATTGATAATACGATTAGGTATATGTAATGAATACAAAATGGAGTTGGATCATTATAGTAAATTGTGTTTGGAATTCGAGTATATTTGGTTCAATTACGAGAATTAATGAAAATGGGCGAGTTCATTGAATAATAATGGGTGGGTAATCTGCAGTCGTTGGTGGACTAACAGAAACAATGATTGTGGTGAAATCATCAGATATAAAAGATTGATTTGGAAGAGGGCAGATACACATGCACAACCCAAACACATAAGTACACCCGTTTCATGTGCCAAGACTGCCTACTCCAGCACCACCGCAGATCATTCATATGAAACCAACCGGAGGCAAACATCTCGTCGCAAAGGGAGCTAAAAGAGGACCGGCACTCGACTTACGTGGCCGCCAAGCGGTCGAGAAGCATCAAGTCTTGATACGGTGCAGATACTTCCTCTCTCCGTGAGTTTATGCTTGTCTGCTGCTTTGCTAGTGGAGAGCGACGTTGCTTGTGATTCGCCTCAAAACTGTCCCCTAAGCAACCCCAATTTCGGGACGAAATGGTTCCAAGGGGTAGGATGTGAGGACCCACGCTTTTCTAGACCTAATCTAGTTGCGTTAATCGGTAATTAGCGGTCGTAATTCTGTTTTAGCGGTAAGCTAGCGAGCGTGTTGCGATCATTAGTTTAGTGTCGTTTCGCGAGCATCGCATCTTTCATTCAACCCTCAATCATAAAGTGCATCATTTCATCATATAATCATTAGTCAATTGCATTCATCGATCGGATTTGCAGCAATAATATCAATTCACAATCAAGTTGCATTTCCACTTCCATTTGATCAATACATCATACATACATAGTCTCGCAACTCAAGATACATCCATCAACATTACATATCATTTACAATGGAATCTTTGCATCCAACAACAGTGCATCATTATCATCTCATTACATCAATTGTTGCATAAATCATTACAAGTCATTATAGTTTACATTCATTACTAAAAGAGTGCATCATGCATTACGTATCGTTGAGCCCTCCTCGTATTCTTGTCTTCGATCGCCGAGCCATCCTTGTATCCCCTTCCGTTGGTCACCAACCCGCAGAACCATCTCGCGATCCATTTCCGCCGTCGGAAGAATCGTAAAAAGGTTAGCGAACTAAGTTGAAAGCAATATTTGAGAACAGTAGAGTAAAGGATTTGCCGTCAGTCTCCCGAAGTGCAGTGGAATACTCGGAGCAACCTGAGTAGCCGGTCCCTTGACCATCAAGACACCTGCACCAACGAGTTAGTTAGGCTTCTCGATCGCCAAGATATCCTCGACCACCCGGGTCCTCCGATACTGTCACTTCCATGGGTATCATCATCCCAAGCATTTACCTTGATCCGACACCCACGTATGTTAAAGGACTCAGCCGCAGAAAATCACACATATAGTGATTTCCCAACCACAGACCAAAACGCCCCCAACGAATCTTGCCATGAAAATAAGAGCAAGGGCAAAGTGGTCTTTGTGTTTGGGCAAGAGGGTACATAACCAAAGCAACCATCATATAAGGAGTATCATTCTCAAAGCCACGCATTGCCTTCTCCCCCCATTTTCATTCTTTCCCCAGCCAGGCCACAAGTTCATCCCCCCAGCCAGGCCACAAGTTCATCCCCCCCACAAGTTCTTCCCCCATTTCACCCTCAGCCAAAGGCAACCAGGGAGCAAGCAAACCACCACCAGAACCATCCTCAAGCAACAGGAAGAGAGCAAGAGAGCAAGCCAAGCCAGCACAACCAGCACCATCCTCAAGCACAAGGGAGACAAGAGGTCCAGAGGAAGGAAGCCAGAAGCACGGAGGTGAAGCGGCGAGGAGGCAAGCAGATCAACATGGCGATCAGCGACAAGGAGAACACGCACACGGTCATCACCATCATGGCGCGACGACCAAAGATCCCGACGCTACCATCCTCGCCCCAAAATCGAACCCAACAAGGTAGCCATCTCTCGGCCCATCGAATACCTCATGTTGTTGAGCCATCCCAAATCAAACATCAATCATCCCAATAGCCCGTAGCATGCACACATTCATCATCTCAAGAGCATCGGTTCATCAAGATCAATCATCTCAATGCATCGCAGAGCAATAGGGGAGGAGTAGAGGAGAGGTTAGGGAGGAACCGAACCGAGCCGAGTAGAGCGCAGCAGGGAGGCGAGGACCCAGGCCAGCAGGCCGGCCGGGCCGAGCCACCGAGCCTGGCCGAGCCGAGCCGAGGAAGCGGAGCGGCCTGCCTTGGCCCACCAAGGAGGAGCTAGAGGAGGCGGCGTCCATGGCGGCGCGGGCCGGGTGGAGCGGCGGCACCTAGGAGGAGGAGGAGGCGACCGAGGGAGTCGCGGAGCCGGCGGAGGCGACCGAGTGGGGCCGGATCGGGAGCCGAGGAGCCGGGGAGCTTGAGGAAGCGCCGCTGGGCCGAGGCAAGGCGCGGCTGGAGGCGCGAGGCGACGGCTGTGGAGGCGCTGGAGGCGGGGCCAGGGAGGCGCCACGAGGGAGCCGAGAGGGAAGGCCGGCCGAGCTGGGGACCTCCCCATGGCGGCTTGGATGAGGGAGAGAGAGATTTGAGAGGGAGTGGATTTTGGGGAGAAGAAGGCAAGGGGCGTGTGGTGTTGGGTTGTGTGGGTGTGTCTGTGCGTGTGTGCTTGTGTGCGTGTGTGAGTTTGGTAGAGGAGTTGGGTTGAGAGAGAGAGGGTTAGGGGTAGGATTAGAAGGGATTTAGGATTTTAGGTTTAGAGGTTTGTTTTTTAATTTTGGGTAATTGCTAATTAAGCGTGCAATGATTGTGTTAATCGGTAGCTTTTGTAAAGTATTTAGCCTTTAGTCATTAAATTGTTGTCATTAAATAACTTAGCTTAGATCTCGTCTAATTAACTAAATTGCAATTAACCTCGTGAATTAAAATTACTAGATAAATCGTATAGTCATTACTTCTACAGCTTTTGCTATTCAATTATTTAATTATCTGTTGTTTATTTATTCTTGCTGTTAAGTCCATTTAATCGGAATTGTGCCTAATTAATCAATCCAGTAAATCGACGCGTAAATTGCTAATCAGTATAGTAGCCGTATTGCGCGTTTTTCGTAGAACGATTGCCGGGGTAATACTAACCTGGTGTAGAACCCGAAAAAGATTTATTAAATTAATTGTGCTGACAATTAGAAGCCACTAACTTAGATATTTATATATCACTCAAAAATCAACTACGATTTAATTATTATTATTATTCGTCTTTGCGGGTTTACTCTGAGAGGACGAGCCAAGATCGATGGGAGTCGCGGACGTAAAGTCTTCGACGCCAATCTTTCCTGCAATTCCAAAGGCAAGCGATTCTCTTGAACATCAATATAGTTATCTCAAATGTAAACCGTATTTCGTACTATTATACGTATTGCATTAAAATGGTTTTCCGAAAAAACTGAATTGATATGATTTGATTGGGATGAAAATGATAGAGATGATTTAGATGAAAGTAAAGAGAATGAGTAATGGATGAGAATGAATGAAAGTGATTAAGAGATAGTTAATTATGGTGGGTAAAGGGGCCCTGGCAGGGAACATGAAGACGAGCGATGACGATGAGGTAAGAGGTGGGCCCTTTTTACATATGGATATAATATAAGGACGTACAAAACTCTTGCTCGATGCCTCAAGTAAATTCAAGACCAACCATTTTCCCATTTCGTGAGCGTAAAATGCTACCTTGTTACGTGATTTTACTCTCCACACCGTAAGTAATATGAGGATAGAAGAATGGAGAAACCCGAACCGTGAGGAGAGACCGGAGGTGGGGGATCCAAGGCGCTATAAGCGCTAAGGCGAGTGTTGGGGGTGATAGAAGTCGCTCCCAACCAACATTATCGAACTTCGGTGGATGACGAGGTCAAGAACGTGACTAAATCGGCACCGATTTTAATGTAATGCGTGGAGACTTAAATCACGAACGGAAAACGTTACGATTCTCAACTCGAAATCGCATCTAAGGAAATGCGGTGGACCCAACAAAGAGAGTTCATAATTGCTATGGGTAAAGTGGTACAATCTGCTGCGATGCTATACAAATCATGAATTCATGCCGGTCTCTGGATTGGAGTCTCTGGAGCCATCGGGGTCTTTCTTCTCTCCGAGTGATCGTAGTCTTTTCGTAATAAAATTTGCCACCTAATTGTTTTAAATAAATTAATTTCGAATGAGAAGAGTTAGAACTTGTAATCACAGAGAGATAGTTCATCTGGTGCATTCTTTGCTATTCATGCTTCTTTGAGTACATTAATTTGTACTCAACCTTGTTAGTATTCTCCTTTGTAGATCCGAGTCCCACGGAACCATCCCGAGTGGGACGAGGACTTGCTGTACCGGCTACCGCAGGAGGCGAAGGTCACAATCTGAGGACCAAGGCGAGATGGAAGCCGTGTTTGGCGTGTGGGGCGAGTAGATGGCGATGCTTCAAGTGGCAAGAGAAGCGGAGCGATCCCTTTGTATCGTGTAATAGTTGTATAAAGAACCATACCTGCGTGGCAACTCTTCGGAATGAAGTACGCTTTCTATCTTATTGTTACGCTCGCAATCTCGATAAGGGCTTACTATTCGTTGGAGCAGTGTTCTACTGAGCAAACGAATAGTAATCCGTATGCCTAAGTGTCATTACCCTTGGGGTAATGACGCGGGGCGTCACACGTATTCTCCTTCGTAACTACTATGACATGGTTGTCTATGCATTCCCTCTAGCATTGTTCTATTACTTATTAATCGACTAGTCCGCGTGTCGCTCAACCGTTGGGCGAAGATTATCGCCAAGTCGCCCAACGGTTGAGCGACTAATCCGTGTCGCTCAACCGCTTGGCCTAGCACTTCCTGCCAAGTCGTCCAACGGTTGAGCGACTACACGGTCATATAGAAAGTCAGCCCAGGTCCCCTCATTGTTTCTTTCACCATTTCTCTCGGCTGACAAGCATAGCAGATCTGGTTGAGGAGGAGAGGAGGTTGGGAGAGGTACACAGTGAGGAGCTCGAGTGAGGGAGACAAGAAGAGAGGAGGAGAGGAGCTTGTTCATACGAAGACAAGGTCTCCGCGTGAAGGTAATACTCTTGTTTGTTCTTGTTCTCGGCTACTTGTTTGCTTAGCAAGTGTATGGGGAATGTATGTTGAGAAATCACTGGTTGCAACATTTGTAATATTTGTAGTCATGTCGGAGGCCACAAGATTGAAAGTGCATTACGGTGTTGGTACGGTTCGTGAAGGTCCGTACGGTGTTGACCTAAGTGATTTCCAGCAAGTCGATTTGGTACACCCGAATCTGGAGAATGCCCGAATCGGAGATGTCCTAGACTGGCTCACCAGAACCTTCTCATTGGACCCCGAGGTGTGGAGTGTCATGATACAAGGGGTTTGGAGTAGGTCTCCCACGCACATTCGGTGGGAGTTGAGCAGAGTGATGCGCACGGTTGCATGGAAGTCATATCTGGAAGGCTGTAGGCGCCGTGGTTACGACTGTGTGCTACTCGTGCAGGCATGTCCGGCGAACTCCTCGCGAGCCCTTCCGCGGCTCCGTCGGGTTGGTGGGAGCTTCGGGCCGCATCGCGTGTGGTTCATGACAAACACGCGGTGGCCGATATTCTTGAAAGGCGTAAGAGGAGGCCGAGGCGTAAAAGGAGGCCGAGGCGTAAGAGGAAGCGAGGCGAATATCGTCTGAGCGAAGCGCAAGGCCCATGCAGATCACGAGGAGCATGTCCACAAAGATAGTACGTCGATGGAGATTGATGACTTGACGGCTCGGCGGAGGAGGAAGCTTTACAAGAGGATGGTGATAACTCTTCCGAGGAGGACGAAGGTCCCATCCCGCAGAATGGAATAGGGTGGACGTTGAGGTCTTGTTGCGCACGACGCGCACGAATCACCGTGGGAGTACAATGGGGCGGAGGTTGACCGTGCAATGTTTGTGACAAGGGATCGCTGCAGATGCCATTAAGCCGTGGACCTTGTCAATGCAATGGCCGTTCGTGTACTCAAATCCACCAGAGCGATGCAAGTGGTATGCGGCGGTGGGGTGTCCTGGCGTGTGCGCAAAGGAGACCCAAGTCGAGACTCACCGGATTGTCTCGAAGGTGGAGCCGCACTCGCTTGCTCGATAGTGTTTTGCGAAGCATCGCAACGACATCCACCTTCATAGCCAATGTCATGTACGGAGAGATAGTGAAGAAGCCGGACCGGAGGCCAAGCACATCATGGTGGCTATCGGCGTAAATTCAAGTACAAGATTAGCTCTGCCAAGGCATGGCGTGCTAAGCGAAGGCTTTGGAAAGGAGGTTCGGTTTTTCGAGGCATCTTCGACAACCTTCCTCGTATGCTCCAGTCTTTGCAAGACAGAACCCGGCACATACATTCTTTGTGAAGGACCGGCCAGCCAAAAGACCGCTGCTAGGTTTTATGGTCTTGCAGAGGACCTTCTTAGCATTCGGTCCATGCATCAATGCATTCAGACACATGTTGCCCGTGATCTCGATGGGACGGGACATTTCTAATCGGGAAATACAAGGGCATGATCCTCGACAAAGAATTGGCGTTGATGGCAACAATCAGATTCTGCCCTTAGCCATCGCTTTCGTGGAAAGTGAGAATTACGACAGCTGGTTGTGGTTCCTTCGTCATCTGAAGGAGGGAGTAGTTGGGGCACGTCCTAATGTCTGCATAATCCATGATCGCCACTCCGGGATGATGAAGGCCATCCGACAACTTCAGCAAGACCCCAATGAGTCGCTCCTGGCGGACACGAGGAATGATGGTGCATTCGCCATCCGGGGCCAACTTCTTCAAGCGATTCAGCAAAGAACCTTTGATGAAACTGCTCAAGAGGCTTGCCATGCGTAACCAAAGAACGTAAATTTGATGCATTGTGGCGAGATGTTGGGCGAGCACACCAAGAAGCATGTCGTCGAGAGAAACAAGCATCCCTCATTCCCGGGAGGCATACCGAGCGCCTCACCACTTGTGGGAGCTTGACCTCCCCATTTGACGCGGAGGACCTCGAGGGACATCGGTGTTTCTCTCATTGGATTGAGGCCGAGCTATTGGAAAAGTGGTCCTTACTTCACGACACGGACGGCGCAAGGTATGGCATAATGACCACTAACCTTGCAGAGGTGTACAACTAGGTTATTAGGGCCTCTCGTTGTCGACCTCTTTGTCGCCATTGTTGAAGGCGCTCGCATGGTACAATCGGATATTTCAGGAAAGACATGCAAATGCGGCACTTCATGCACCCAACCCACGCACCCATATTGCTCCAAGATTACTACATACATGCAAGGCCAAGACCGAGAAGGCTCGATCGCACGGTCTTCGTAATGGGCAATCTGGAGCATCGATTCGACGTGATCCTCTGAGAGCAGAGCCGGATTCGAACGGCTCGGTCTCTTGTTACCCATGAGGTATGCCTTGGAGACCATGTGAATGAACCTAGCTGCACATGCAACAAGCTAAAGCTCCTTCACAAGCCATGCTCTCATGTCCTCATGCCGTGTGGGACCATCCGCATGGACCCATTGAACTTCGACGTCAGTACTTCATGAAGGAAAGGATGCAAAGGTGTGGTGCGGCGAGCTAAGAGGCTTCGTGGTTGTCGGTACCTTCTCCACATTAGATATTGCAAATAGGACTTGGGTTCCGGATCTAGACCTATTGAGGGGGAAGGGTCGTCGGCAGAGTCGTCGATTTGGAACGATATGGACGAAGGGAAGGCGCAGCAAGCGGGTAGACGTTCTGCATTACCGCAGCCTGTGAAGGGCACACTGTGAGAACTTGCAAGGCGCTTCTTGACACTTAGGAACTTGTATTACAAGCTGCTACTATGTTGTAACTTGTAGTTCAATCGAGATTTTGGTTTTGTAAGCAATGCCGAACTAATTGTGTCGAATTGTACTTTGATTCTTGTAAGCAACTACCGAATCGCTAGTATGTTGTATCGTAATTCTAGCGGACAATATCTGGTATGGAATAGCTTGGTTTTCAGAACTCGTTCATACAATGCATATTTGTTCGATGCATATAACTTAAAGCACGCGACACATCAATACAACATGCCAACTCAATAAAAGGCAACCGCAATAACGCGTCCACCATTTAGTTACATGCTTTAGGAGATTGAACATAAGTGCGTCTGAAGGGGACACTACCGTCCCTAATTGTAGAAGGGACACTACTGCGCCTAATTGTAGAAGGTGCCTCTCGCTACCCACATAGAGTGTTCTCGGTTAGGCGCCTCGGGCGTGGTGGTTGTCGTTATAGTGGCACGTACATATGCACTAGGGTTGGCACAAAGAAGATGTGGGATCATAGGAACTTCCTATGTTCACGACCTCCTCATTGCCCTCTCATGTTGCATCTGTATGGAGGTCGTCATTTTGTTCCTTAAGATCGTCAATTTGCGCCCAAATAAAAGATTCGGTCCCACAATACATCCAGTAACTCACAACATGTCGTTCATGGGAGGATCGATCCAATGGGTGAAGTTGCATTTCGCCATCTGCTACAAGTGACGGTTAGTATGCGTGATGTATTAGCGATAACATGAATAAAACTATTTACCCTAGAGTATGGGCATCGAAGAAACGCCGCCCACCATCGAAAGGGCCGTCTATGACCGCTGCGATAAGCGTCGTCCCGTATCCGCATTTCGCCATACTGGGTTGAGCACGCTTGTTCGGCATCAACCGGTAGTTAGGGCAAGTCCTCCCTCCTTTCTAGGGAAGGTGCGCCTTGGCGACCGGTTATCTTGGTCCCCAAGGCCCCGCCATCGTATATTCTCAGAAGACGGAGAAGGTTCTTCTTCCTACGGTTTGAAGGGTCGATGGTCCTAACTTCGGGCGTGGGCGTGCATTTTATAGCTACCTGAGAGACTAACAAAGCGGTAATGTATTAGCTTGCGATGACAAGACCAGACGAGACGACTTTCTGCGGTGATAAGACCACACGGGCGACTTTGCGCGATGCTAAGACCAAAGGAGATTTATTGCGGTGACAAGACCACAGGCGCGACTTTGCGCGATGATAAGACCAAAGGAGACGACTTTCTGCGGTGACAAGACAACACGCGCGCTTTTGCGCAGTTGATAAGACCAAAGGAGACTTTCTGCGGTGACAAGACAACACGGCGACTTTGCGCGATGATAAGAACAAAGGAGACTTTACGTAGTGATAAGACTACACGGGCAGCTTTATGCAAAGACAAGACCAAAGGAGACGACTTTGCGCTAGCTCGGGGTTTAGGTATAGGGTTAGGCTTTTCAGATCGACTTGACTACCCTGACCACCTCCCCAGCTTTTAAGACCGAAAAGACAAGACTCTGCAGAGAAAGACGTGACAACACTCTGCCTCGCCAAACTTTTCGCATCGATAAGACGAAGACTCGCAAAGCAAGCCTATATTGCAAGTATGCCTCTTCTACTGAAATCCCAAAAAGAACCATTCGCACCGCCATCGAATCCTTCAGGTTCTATATAAGCTTTATAAAGTACTTCATCGACTATCTGCCAATATACAAATATACGTTCAGACGACTTCATTCAGGAGAGACTCCCGGACGCATCGTAATATCACTTACCTATCTACGTACCATTCATTACTATCTCAATCGTCCTCACAAAATTCTACAGAAATTTAACGACTACAACAATATACTGATTTCACAAAATGTTATTATGAGTCCGACATATTTCGTACCCTTCATATTCTACTTAAAATAAGCAATGACCAACTAACGTTGTCACCACACTTTTATCTTTACAAAAATAACATCATATTATACGATTTGCTAAATACAATACCTACAAAATGTAATATCTATTTTAACACAAATATTCCAATTGGATTTACATAATTTCGTGTTTAACGGCTTGAATCGCCTAATCGGTTGGGCGACTTGAACTAAATCGCCCACCCACTACGCGACTTATCTCTAGTCGCACATCCGCTTAAGCGACTACATCGAGCCACGCTCTAGTCGCCCAATGGGAGGCGACTTGGGGATTGTCGCCGCAGCGGTTAGGCGACTTGATAAAATCGCCCAACCGTCTGGCGACACGCGATTATTTCAGTAAAAAAAATTAAGCGATATTATTTATGTATTTTAGAATAAAAATAGATTATTTTAAAAAAAATTCATGATTGCATATCCTTTTAAAGACTACGTAATCAACTTGCTCGTCAAGCCAAAACTAAACATGAAAAGCCTAACAAAGAAAATAAGCTAATTTTGATCTAATACTGATTGCATTAGGATCCTAGTGCTCTATTACTTGGGCAAGTCTCAATGCAGCTCATTCGCAAGATCATGACCCTTGTATGACAGAAATTGCCAACGAAGTTCCAGAAAAGAAGACATCATTGAGTGCCACAGAAGTCGAGCTCAACTCGTGTTAGGCATGGCGAGTGGGATTTGAAGGAGAAGGCCGGTTGGACGTGCCCCTTGCACCGGAAGGCGCGAATGAGTGGTGTGTCGAGCTTGATGTCGTCTCCCACTTCCAACCAGTGGCAGCAAGCCAGCTCTAGCTCGCTGATGGTGGGGCAGTGGAGGGCGAGCCGCCCCTTGGTAAACCTGCAGCCTTCCAGCCGCAGGCTCGCGAGCCTCTGGAGGTCATCCAACTGCGATAGCGCGTAGCGGCGCAGCCACAGCGTGGCCAGGTGCTCGAAGGTGACGCCGCCCGGAGAAGGGTCGAGCTTGCCGCCCGTGAGGTCGGGCACCTGCAGCGTCCGGCAGCACGACAAGTAAAAAATTTGATTTTTTTGGATTTTAATTAAAAAAATCAAATTCGAACAAAAATCATCAACTGAGCTAGTTAGCAAGATGTTCATATAGACTATTGATCCGGATGGGCTTGTATTATTACACTCATTCATCAACCGAACAAAATTCAAGCAAATTTAATTTTTTTTGACAAAATTCATCCAAATCAGAAAATTCGGAACCAAATTGCGGTTCTACTGGACCCCCGGCAGAACCGATACTGCCGATAATTGGCTGGTTATCGGCTGATTAAAAAAACCCTAGCCATGCACTGCCAGGGCGGCAAGTATCTTCTTCAGCCTGATCAACACACCCATGACCACAAGGGGTCATAGGGCATGTAAGGGCTCGTTTGGAAGTGCCAATCCTGGCTGGGATCCTGACCAAATCCCAGGAAAAATTTCTCCTGTGGGTGATTTTTTCGATCGGTGCTGTAGCTCTGTTTGGGGACGCTAGGAACGGGGAAACTTCGGCCCAACCCGGCCTATTCCATGGGGGAGAAAATCAACGCCGCCCCAGGTCGGGATTTTCTCCTCGTCTCGCTCCCGAGTCTCGCTAGATCGCTCGCCCACCCAGCTGGGAGCTCGAGATCTAAGTCCACGCTACTCCTCTTGCCCCCATGCTGCTGGGGAGGTCCCGCTTGCGACGAGCAGGAGGAGCGGCGGCGAGCCGGTAGCCGGTCTCTCTTGGTCCAGTCCCCTGGGGAGATGAAGCCGCATAGGTATTTGTACGGCCAGAGTGGGAACGCGGCGGCGCTAGTGCTACTGCTGTGCCTCTGCCTCACCAGCCTCTTCCTCCTGCTGCATGGCTCCTCCCCGTCCCTGGAGGCGGCGGAGGAGAAGAAGGCGCCAGCGGCGGCGGCCGTAGGGGTGGGAGGGCAGGAGGTGGTGGTCTAGGCAGAGGTGGAGGAGGCGCCGTTGCTGTCGGGGAACGCGAGGCTCGCCTTCATCTTCATCGCCCGCAACCGCCTCCCCCTCGACCTCGTTTGGGATGCATTTCTTCCGTGTACGCCGAATCCCCCTTCTTGGTTCTTGCTTTTCGCTCAAATTTAACAATGGCGGTATCGGTGTGAATCCCAATTTTGTTGTGATAATCGGTGTGAATGCCAAGGTCGCCTTTCTTGCATGCATCTTTTGTGTGTACCTAGCAGAGAAATGTTTGCTTCTGGTTGTCCAGTGGATGCGTTCAGCTGAATTTATTGTCCAGTGGCACAATAAATCTTCTGGAAGTTATGTCTGCTTATGGATGTAAGAAGGTATTTATCTTTTGAACTTTGTACACATATATCATACACCAACTGGTGCCATCATTTTCAGAGTGCTTTCTTTGCAGAATTTATCTGCATTTATATTCAAAGCTGTTACTTTGATGTAACTAAAGTTTTTAGGCCATTTTATTCATTCTCTAGATTTTGTTGTACCATGTCACATGTGCATTGAAGAGTAATTACCAGAGCTCTTAAGTAATTACTACATGGTTTGTTAAGATGTCTTTGTTTGAATTATTATGTCAACAGATTAGATCACATTAATTTTTTCAAAAGATAAATCTGATGATACACTATGGGGGTTGTCAGTTTTCTGATGCATCTTTGTAGTTTATGCCATTACAGAGTAATGCATCTTTCTAAATCATGCTATTACACAAATTGATGCATCTTTCTAATTAAGGCTATTAAACAGAGGTGTGCTGTGTGCTCTGGCCAATGTGCAGTTACTCTGAATGTAAGGTGGACAGTTTGGGCATTTCTTTGCACTCATTAGGCATATGATTTTTTGATATAGTTAACATGGGCAGGATATTGTTAGTTATTTCTCATTACCCAATAAAATCTGTTGGCTTTTGTAGTTGCACTGATTTGTTTGTTATTCTAATCTGACCTGTGAATTGCTCATTTGATCTGTAATGACACCCATTTCTAATCAACCCTGCATGGACCATTTGGTCCATTCCAGTTTTTATCACTATTGATTGTTGTCATCCACTAGACATGGTCACAACATCAAATCTGTATATTTGCACTTTGCAATATTATCCATTTGGTTACTGTTGCTTCGAACTGACAACAAATCGGTTGGTATTTGAATTTGTTAGTTCACTGGTCATCTTTGGCACTAACATGCTGCACCTCTTTTCTTGTATATGTGTTCAAATGTTGTAGTTAGTGTTCCCATCGTCAGCTGCAGTTTATGGATCACCCAAGAACTCACCCTGCACAGAAGAGTTTCCTCTGACTCCAAACAATCCATATGGCAAAACCAAGGTCCAAGGCCTGTCAATTTTCTTTGAGTTCGTGAATCTGTTAACGTTCATGAGTTCTCTAAATTGACTGCAATTTTACAAATGGATTGTAGCTTGTCGTTGAGGATATTTGTCGTTATATCTGCCGTACAAATCCTGAATGGAAGATCATTTTACTTAGGTACTTCAATCCGATTGGGGCTTATCCCAGTGGATACCTTGGTGAGGACCCATGCGGAATTCCCAACAATCCTGTGCCCTTTGTTCAGCAAGTAGCTGTTGGCAGGAGGCCAACTCTGACAATATTAGGAAATGATTATGCAACAAGAGATGGGACTGGGGTAATTTTTTTGCCCATGCTATGTTCAATTGCTTGTCATTTACACCTCATTTTAATTTTACTAATCCATACTAGTGGTTTTCAGCTGAAATGATGCAGCTAGCATGTATGACATATCATATCAAAACGATATCATGTAAGAGGTTGATCAAATTGTGTATCTTTGAAAGTTTTTGAGATAAATATTCAAGAACGTGAACGCTTGTTTAATTGTGCTATTGTTTCTGAATTTTACAATTTTTTTGAATTTTTTTCATGGCTGAGATTTTTATTCCTATCGTTCCCAAACAACAACAGAAAATTTGTTCCTGGAGGGGGAAAATTTCTGCTTGGGTTGAAGGGAATTCCATGTGCTCTCAAAATCACTGTAGGAGATTTTGCCTCTTGATTTTTCTACCCCTTACTTCCAAACAAGCCCTAACCGGTGGCGGACAGCGTGAGCATCTTGACCGCCGTGGGGCGCAGAGAGCCGCGTCAGCCTAGCGGTAGAAGACCAATGCTTGTGATCGTCCAAATCAAAGCGAGAGGACGGTGGAGCACGCGGCGTCCGTGGTAGGGACTAAGGAGAGGATGCGTATGAGTAGGTCGTCGAGGAGGTCGGACAAACAGTCGGCGGCCATGGTCGCACGCGCGGTGACGCACGAAGCTATCTGCAGTGAGGCGAGGTGGAAACCGATGTTTAGATTGGATTAGGGTTTGAACCACTTGGCAGAGAGGTAACAACGAAACAACCAAATTTTACGACGATTTCACTGACCCAGCTTTGTGGAGCAGATTGTGTTCACTGGACTCCAGATCACCTGATGTTACACGAGTACACGACCATGAAGCCTCACGGAACAAGCAAATGCTCCTAGCCCTTTTCTTTTAAACTAACGAAATTTCTCACGCAATTGAGTGGTTAGATATTGCAATATGTTGTATTTGTTATATAGTTGTATAACATTTTGAAAATATTGTTGTATTTGTTATATAATTGTAATAGTTGTAATATCTATACATTATTAATTTGCACGTTATACTCTGGTCCACCAAAATAAGTGGTATAGATATTTTCTTTTATCTCGATTAATGAGAGAATTTCTTATCTATGTACGATTAATCTGCACCGTTATAATCTGGCTCCACCGAAATAAATAATGTAGACTCTCTCTTTTCTCTCTCAATTAGTGAGATAATTTCTAAGAATTTTCTTTTGATTTAAGGATTATATATTATGGGATTTTTTTAGACCTCCAAAGCGATGAAGAAGGCTACGTGGGACTGACATATTGCACTAAGCTACGCATATTGCATTGTACAATTGTATGATCGAACGGTCCAACAAGGGTGTATTCATGCTCTGATCCCTGTTCGTCTGTGTCAACTTTTAGGTCTGTTTGGTAGACCCCGTTCTTTATTTTTTAGCTTCTAACTCCTAATTCTCAGATGATCTACTCCTTTAAGAATTTGGAGCTAGATGACGAAAGCGTTTGGTAGAAGATTGACTCTTAAAACTCTGAAAAATGAGGATTTGAGGCCAAAAAAAATCATGTTATGCCTGTTTTTAACACTCAGTCTATCTGTATCACACTCCTTTCTATTTTACACAAATTTTAAAAATTTTCTTTAAAAATTTCCCAGGGCTGGTTCAATTCAAATGTGATACCCTATTTAGATACATCTGTTTAGGGCAAAAGCATTATCCTTTCAGATACAAATACTCGTAGTTCGACACTAGTACAACTAGTACTCACAGATCACAAGACATTGCACACTACCAGGTGCTTTATTACTGTCGAGTTAGCTCGTTCATCCATTAATTACAAGAACAAAGCTACGAGTTCATCTCACAATTGATACAAGAATTCATCTCACAATTGATACAGAAGCAGACGCACAATAAAAGAGAAGCACTAGCATTACAGAGAAAGGCATAAAACAAAATTACATCTTTGAGCTTTTGTTCACCGCATCTTTAAGCTTTTGTTTCATCTGCAATTAAAAGGAAAACATGATATTTGAGACTTCGGTTCATACACAAATACACTGCCAACATTTTCATGAACAAGCAGACTAGTAATAGCAAGCACAAGTCAACATTTTCATAGAAGGTTTTCTATTACATGCATGGACCAGATCGAATTATCTGTTGATCATTCTTGCTGTAGGAATTTGTAACTAGGTATTGTTTGGTCAAAGTATAGTATAAGGGCATAAGGCCCAATCGGTACAGTTCACACACCCAACTACCCACTTGCATGGAACCTTCAATTAGAAATAAGATGTCAACCATAAGCATCGTCCAGTACATTGAGATTTTGGTTCACATCAGGCAACCACAAAATGCAGACCTCCATATGCTATTATTATACAGAGGTACAGACTATAAGAAGTTTCTACAGAGGGCAGAACTGGTTCCCTTCCTTGCGCTCGTACAGTCGTACTGATAGCAGACCGGGAAGGCGCACTCAATGTAGGCAACAAAGACGTCGCCGGTGGCCGAGACGCCAACAGTGTCACCACATATCTAGCAGACCTGCCTGCTGCCCATTCACACTTTTCGCCGGCTTAGCCTGCATCAGCAAGACAACAACACAGTCAGTACACACCCAAACAAAACTATACAACTAGAATAGACAGCAAAGCTTCATTACACTTTGAACATGCGCAACAGACTGAAAATTGATCGGTAAGAAACCGTCTGCTCGGCTTCAAGTTGAGGCTAAGACCCAAAATGCAGGAACTGGCGGCGCTTTATAAAAGTGGCATGAATTCCATGGTGTTAGAAGTTAGGAGGTGCACTAGTGAAGACCAAGCATGGATATGATACATCAGCCGCGCCATGTTAAGAAGGCTGTGGAGGCTTCAACTGTCATGTAAAGTCTGGATCAGCACAACTCATTGCATCCGATCTCTGAAATTGCTCCGTAACTCGACAATTCCTCACACGAATGGAACATTCCTAATGGAGATGGGAAATGCGGTGAATTTAGGGAACTAACGCACGAACCCACAAAAACCAAACGGAATTGGGGCGAATTCGAGTGGTGAACCTAGCATTGCAGCCCAGATCCTGTTGGTTTTCTTCAAATCCTATATTGATTTTGTGGAGGTTTTTTTGGTTTACCCTCTATTCCTCTATATTTTCTGTGGTGTCGTTCACAATTACATAATAAGGCTAGAGGGTATAGACATATCTATAGACTCTACTTCCAGGTGTTACAAAGTGACCCCACCTGTTTCGGGTCAACAGTCTGCAGAGCCGATCCTGCAAAACAAACTCAGCTATTCCGCCACGTGTTGTATCCAGATTAATCATACACATGCAAATTAAATTCCAGTAGACTCGATCTTAATAAATATATTCATATATTCCAAAGACAAATGTTTCAAAGACTCGAGTATTCATTCATCGAGTTAAATTCCGCATCAGGTTATTCCCTATCACATACATCAATAATATGAACAATTCCACATTGAGTTAAAACAGACAATAACCACAATAAATGTTGAATGCCACATAAAAAATCCAACATCTCCCACTTGACTGAAACATTTCAATCAATAAACTGAAGTCTCATATCTTTAACATGCTTAGAAAATAATTCCTAGCCAACTGGCTTAGTCAGTGGATCTTCCTTCAATATGTTTACTTTTACTATGAAATTTAAGATCCTTCGAGACCATAATTGCTGCCAAATTATCACAGAAAATAGTGACAGATTGTAATGCACTTTCCACGACCTTAAGCAATGCAAGAAATTCCCTCAGCCATACACCTTTCTTTGTTGCTTCAGATGCAGTAATATATTCAGCTTCTATGGAGAAAAGAGCAACTGAATCCTGTTTTTTGCTGCACCAAGAAAACACACATCCTGCCAAAGTAAATAGATAATCAGAAGTTGATTTTCGGTCATCTGGATCCATAGTTCCTTTGACATAACACAATACATATTTGATTTGTTTCCAGTGCTCTTCTCCAGGATTCTTTTTATATCTTCTAAGAATTCTAATGACGTGGCTAAGGTCAGGTCGTGTAAACAACATAGCATACATAAGACATCCCAAAGCTGAAGAATAAGAAATACCATTCATTCTAGCTTTTTTCTCATGGGTTTTTGGACATAATTCCTCACTGAGTTTAATTCCCTTTACAATAGACATATTAACACATTTGCTGTTTTTTTGTAGAAAATCGTTTTAAAACACTTTGAAGGTATGCCGTTTGGGACAACCTAAGAATCCTTTTTATTCCGATCTCTATGTATTTCAACTCCGAAAATTACCACATATCTTTCGTATCAAATTTAGAAGACAACCAAGCTTTCACTTCCATCAATGTATTTTATCATTAGAAGCAATGAGAATATCATCAACATATAAAGAAAGTAAGACAAAATAATTATCCATAACTTTTGTATATATGCAATGATCATTTTCCGTCATTGAAAAACCATATGACGTGATAGCATTATCAAAAAGAATATACCATTGACGTGAAGCTTGTTTAAAACTATAAATTGATCTATTCAACTTGCAAATCTTATTTTTCATTTCCTTTTTCTCCAAAACCTTCCGGTTGTTTCATATATATATTTCCTCTTCCAAAAGACCATTATGGAAAGCAATTTTTGTTATGAATATTGTGTATGTATTGAAGAGGCCCAATGGGCAATATATATATGGTACAAAGGGATATACCCTATACAAATAAGGAAATACAAAAGGCAGATAAGGAAATACAAAAGAGGAGTTCCTATTCTAACACCCCCCTCAAATACAAGGCGTATGCAATAGAATTGAATTTGGAAAGGGTTGACACTAAACTAGGGAAAATCTGAAGTCTGATTCTTCATAATGTCGTCGTAGTATGCAGCTCTTAGAAAATATGTCGAGTATCAAAAGGTCTCCCATCTGGGGTCGTGCGATAGCCCATAAAGCACAAGGTGCAGAGGTTAAGAAAGTCGACCACGACAACACGAAGAAGATGATAAAACTGACATAAATAGAGAAATCTGTTAAATCAAGCTGAAGAGAAATAGATAGAAGCATGGTGGTGCAAATTGAAGCCCAAGACAGCAGCGGCGCAGTGCACAAGAAGCGCAACGGATGCGCAGTGCGGAAGAAGCGCGACGGCTAATATAGAAGCGGCGACGTCATAACAATTTTTACGATCTGCAACGGCTCGAAGAAAAGAGCGACGACTGCTGCCATGCAAAAAATATTCCTATGCTTCGATGACTGGTAATAAATTTGTGGACTCATATAGCTTAGACGAACTCAAAAATAAAATGGTACGGACTTGGATGGACGCAACAGAAGAAACGACACAAAGGAGCAACAGATACTAGCAACACCAGTTTTTTTTCTCTTTTCTCTGCCTCCACAGACTCCCTTCCTTCCTCTGTTTTCTCAATCGACACCGAGGCTCCACAATGCACTCATGTTGAACACCAAATGCACCACGCTGATGTGCGAAAAGGCAGAGGTGATGATCCTCTAGTACGACCCGCCTTCCATGGTAGTTTCATAGTTTAGCCCAACATTTGCATACCCAATATTCCTCTTCTGGATAAATAACCAGATCAAGGAGCAAATGCCTATGATGCTGCTACTGGCTGGTTTATCTAATATCCTGTAGATCCCATATCCCCCAAAAGAATCTTCACAAGATTTTTAGCCCTCAATTGACCAAGATCAATACTTCCCCAGCAATCGGTGGATCAGGAGGAAAAGATCCAACAACGCGCAGGCGGATTGGGTAGTGGATACAGGCCGAGGAACATACTGGACGAGGACGATGAAGAACAACGCGTTCTTGGTAGACAGCAGGTCAGTGCCCTTGGGCCGGTTCATGAAGTTCCATATCGGGATCTGCGGCAGTACAACATGGACAGCAGGTTGATGACGAAGAACAGGCGCATGTAGCGGCATGCGATGGCACTCGAGTCGATCACCAGCTCGACACGACCGAATACACACGACGACGGAGCGATGTAGGCGGTGCGGAACTGCAGCACGATGCGAGCTAGGTAGAAGGCGTCGACGGCGGAGTCAAGCACGAAGGCGAGAGAGCGCCGGCGACGACGAGAGGCCGCCCCCGGGAGCGGAGAAGCTCCTCCCGGGGCCGCGGGCAGTGAAAGACAAGCGACGGCAGCTACAGTAAACTCTAACCTTTGCTCTGATATCATGTTATGAATATTGTGTATGTATTTAAGAGGTCCAATGGGCAATATATATATATATATATATATATATATATATATATATATATATATATATGGTACAAAGGAATATAAGACTAAACCTTAGTACAAGCCCACCACGATAAGTTGAGCGTGAGTGCGATGTCGGCGAGCCCTAACTAGAACACGGAGACGAAGAGCCACCGACGAGGATGTGGATGCAAAGTGCGGCGACGGAGGCGGTCCGCCTGACGCTTAGTAAGGAAGAAAGGACAGCATGGCGTCGGCCGGATCGGGGCGAGGCGCTGTCGAGTAGGTCACCACCGGGAGTGGAGATTGCTCCTCTCGGGGGCGCAACAGCGGAGGACGAGCGGAGGCTAGGAGGTGAACACCAAATGCACCACGCTGATGTGCGAAAAGGCAGAGGTGATGATCCTCTAGTACGACCCGCCTTCCATGGTAGTTTCATAGTTTAGCCCAACATTTGCATACCCAATATTCCTCTTACGATAAATAACCGGATCAAGGAGCAAATGCCTATGATGTTTGCATCTTGGTCGGTTTATCTAATATCCTCGAGATCCCATATCCCCCAAAAGAATCTTCACAAGATTTTTAGCCCTCAATTGACCAAGATCAATACTTCCCCAGCAATCGGTGGATCAGGAGGAAAAGATCCAACAACGCGCAGCGGATTGGGTAGTGGATACTGCCGAGGAACATATCGACGAGGACGATGAAGAACAACGCGTTTTGGTAGACAAAGAAGTCAAGGCCCTTGGGCGGTTCATGAAGTTCCATATCGGGATCTGCGGCGACAACATGGACAAAGAAAGTTGATGATTTAAGAACAAAGCGCATGTAGCGGCATGCGATGGCACTCGAGTCGATCACCACCGACACCGCATCGGTCACACACGATTTACCTGAGCGATGTAGGCGGTCTGAACTGCAAAGACGATCACGAGCTAGGTAGAAGGCGCCGACGGCGAGTCAAGCACGGCGGCAGAGAGCGCGGCGACGACGAGAGGTCGCCCCGGAGCGAGAAGTTCCTCCGGGGCATGGCAATGAAAGACAAGCGACCAGCAGCCTACAAAGAACTCTAACCTTTGCTCGATATCATGTTATGAATATTGTGTATGTATTTAAGAGGTCCAATGGGCAATATATATATATATATATATATATATATATATATATATATATATATATATATATATATATATGGTACAAAGGGAATATAAGACTAAACCTTAGTACAAGCCCACCACGATAAGTTGAGCGTGAGTGCGATGTCGACGAGCCCGAACTAGAACCTGGAGACGAAGAGCCAGCTGACGAGGATGTGGATGCAAAGTGCGGCGACGGAGGCGGTGCTGCCCGACAGTCTTGGTAAGGAAGAAAGGACAGCATGGCGGCGGCCGGATCGGGGCGAGGCGCTGTCGAGTAGGTCACCACCGGGAGTGGAGATTGCTCCTCTCGGGGGCGCAACAGCGGAGGACGAGCGGAGGCTAGGAGGTGAACACCAAATGCACCACGCTGATGTGCGAAAAGGCAGAGGTGATGATCCTCTAGTACGACCCGCCTTCCATGGTAGTTTCATAGTTTAGCCCAACATTTGCATACCCAATATTCCTCTTCTGGATAAATAACCAGATCAAGGAGCAAATGCCTATGATGTCGCTCATTGGTGGTTTATCTAATATCCTCAGATCCCATATCCCCAAAAGAATCTTCACAAGATTTTAGCCCTCAATTGACCAAGATCAATACTTCCCAAAGAATCGGTGGATCAGAGGAAAAGATCCAACAACGCGCAGGCGGATTGGGTAGTGGATACAGGCCGAGGAACATACTGGACGAGGACGATGAAGAACAACGTTCTTGGTAGACAAGCAGTCGCTGCCCTTGGGCCGGTTCATGAAGTTCCATATCGATCTGCGGCGACAACATGGACAAAGAAGTTGATGATTTAAGAACAGCGCAGTAGCGGCATGCGATGGCACTCGAGTCGATCACCAGCTCGACACGACCGAATACACACGACGACGGAGCGATGTAGGCGGTGCGGAACTGCAGCACGATGCGAGCTAGGTAGAAGGCGTCGACGGCGGAGTCAAGCACGAAGGCGAGAGAGCGCCGGCGACGACGAGAGGCCGCCCCGGAGCGAGAAGCCTCCGGGCATGGGCGAAGAAAAGACGAGTGACGGCAGCTACAGTAAACTCTAACCTTTGCTCGATATCATATTATGAATATTGTGTATGTATTTAAGAGGTCCAATGGGCAATATATATATATATATATATATATATATATATATATATATATATATATATATATATATATATATATATGGTACAAAGGAATATAAGACTAAACCTTAGTACAAGCCCACCACGATAAGTTGAGCGTGAGTGCGATGTCGACGAGTCTTAACTAGAACACAGAGACGAAGAGCCACCGACGAGGATGTGGATGCAAAGTCTTGCGACGGAGTCATGCGCCGCCTTTACGCCTTGGTAAGGAAGAAAGGACAACATGGCGGCGGGGATCGGGCGAGGCGCTGTCGAGTAGGTCACCACCGGGAGTGGAGATTGCTCCTCTCGGGGGCGCAACAGCGGAGGACGAGCGGAGGCTAGGAGGTGACGGCGGCAACAACAAACCCTAATCCAAACCTTTGCTCTGATACCATGTTATGAATATTGTGTATGTATTGAAGAGGCCTATATATATATATATATATATATATATATATATATATATATGGTACAAAGGGATATACCCTATACATATAAGGAAATACAAAAGGCAGATAAGGAAATACAAAAGAGGAGTTCCTATTCTAACAGTTTTAACATTCATTTGGTGGAGTTCAAGATCATAATAAGCCGTTAAAGCACTAATAATACAAATTGAAGTAAATTTTGCAACAGGTGAAAAAGTTTCCACAAAGTTAATAGCTTCCCTTTGTGTAAAGCCTTTAGCAGCAAGCCTAGCATTATATTTTTCTACTAAACCTGCTGCATTCAATTTCCTTTTTAAAATCCATTTAAAACCTATAGGTTTACGGTTGTTTGGTAGATCAACAAGCTCCCAAACTTTATTCCTTTTCATCGAGTTTAATTCTTCACGCATTACTTCCACCCATAGTTTTGATTGTGAACGGCTTATTGCTTCTTTATAAGTCTTCGGTTATTCCTCTAAATCTGAAATTTTAAAGTGAACTCCCCCAAGAACAAGTAATAATTATCTAGATATTGGGGTGTACAAGAATTTCTCCTACTTCTCCTAAGCATGTTAGTATTGGGAGTTTGATTTGTATTTTCTTCAGGAGCTGAACCTCCTTCATTATGAGAGTTAATACCAGATGTATCCATCTGTGTTTCCGGTGGAGTTGCCAATAATTTCACCCTCTCCCACTTAGCACGGTGATGTGTGTTTCGATCTAAAAAAAATATTGCATCCATACTTTCCACCAGTTTATTTTTTTCCTGATCATAGAACTTGTACCCTTTTGATTCCAAAGAAATAACCAATAAAAATTCCTAGCGTACTTTTAGGCTGTAATTTTATACAGTTTTGATTTGGCACTCTAATTTATGTATTGCAACCCTAAACAGCTAAGTGGCGAAGTGAGAGTTTTCTTTCAGTCCACAACTCATAAGGAGTGACTGTTACAGCCTTAGATGGTGAATGATTTAATAAATATACAACAATATGTAAAGTTTCACCCCAAAAAGATAAATGAAGATCTGAATAAGTTATCATAGACCTAACCATATCTATAAGTGTTCTATTCCTCCGCTCAACAACACCATACTCTTTACCAAAAAAAAAACATTTAAAATTTCTGAAGTGTATTCTCCTCTATGACCAGTTCTCAAAACTTTAATATTTCTATTCAATTGATTTTCCACTTCATTTTTAAATGTCTTGAATACATTAAATCATTCCGACTTATGTTTAAGAAGATACACATAACCAAATCTAGAATAATCATCAATGAATATGATAAAATAAATCTTTTGTTCTTTAGTGGGAGTAGACATCTCAATACAAATATTAGAATGAATAATGACAAAAGGCTCATTAGATCTTTCTGCCTTTAGAAAAGGCGCACGAGTCATCTTACCCATTATACATGCCTCACAAATACTAAAATCCTCCCGCTTAAAGTGCAGAATTCCAGAATTAATAAGCCTCTTAGTTTTGTTTTTAGATATGTGACCAAATCGTAAATGTTATAAATAAGATTTTGAGTATGTGTTCCTATCATTAGTGTTCCTCATTATGGAGTTATTTTTACCAACTAAGCAATCAATATTGTCATCATTTGATAGTTTATCAAGAAAATAAAGACCTTCATGACGAGTTCATGTATGCACTAATTTTTCATTGAGCAATATTTTAACTCTTTCTTTTCCAAACAGTATATCATAACCAATAGATTCTAACTAAGCAACAGATATTAAATTCCTTCTCATACTAGGTGAATATAAAGTGTCCTGCAATAATAATTTTCCTTCGTTGGGGAGTTCTAGGACATAATTTTCAATTCCAAGTACTTCAGTTTTGGCATTAGTACCCAAAAAGACATATTTATTTCCCCTTAGAATTGTTCGTATAGAAGTAAAAGCTCTATCATCTTTAGTAATATGAGATGTAGTACCAGAATCAATAACCCAACTATTTGAAAAAGTAGTAGTAAATAAAGATTTGGTGGTTACAAAAAATATTAGACATACCGTTAGGCGATGAATTGTCTTTACGCTCAGCTGATTGGTTGTTTTGATTCTTTTGCTCATTCTGCTTCTTCTTTTTCCTACAGTCAACTCTGCAATGCCCATACTGACCACAGTTGTGGCACTTGAAATTTTTGTACTTATCATTCATTTGAACCGAGTTCTAATTTCCACGATCATTCCGATTGCGTTTCTTGTTAAGGTTTTCTCTCAAATCACCATTAGGCTTCCTATTTTGCCAATTCCTTTTATTAATATATTTTTTCCTTCCAAGGTGTAACTCAGAATTATGAATATTTCTTCTTTTTTTCCCCTGAGAGAGTTTTCGATCTTCTTCCGTAAGCGAATGATGCCTCAGAGTGCGCATATTGAGTATCCTTTCATAATGGCAGAAATATATTTTAAAATATTCCGATAAATTTAGCAAAGAGTTTAAAATAACCATAACCTGCACTTCTTCAGACAAAAAAAGATAGACAACATTCTTTAATTCATCTCTTCTTCAAAGAACCTTTTCTCCCGAGGTTTTGCTAGTTTCCATACTCAGCAATGCCTAGAGGTCAATCATGTGACATGAATATATCTAGAGGCTCTTTCACATGCATTATAGCTTGAGAACAGCGTAACGCCTCGCATGGTACACTGACCCGGCTGGCCCTCGGACTACCGCGGCAATGGCCGAGACCCAAGGTTTAAATGCTATGTGAATCAATGCTTTGCTACTGTTCTGCAGTATGATACGACGCACAGTTCAAACTTCTTGACTAGGCGGTCTGAGCCCTGGCCATGGGCCAGCTCCGCCACTGGCTTCACTGTATGATCAAATGTTTCCAAACTTAACAACACCAGCAAAAATAGATGTTAGGTGCTGCTCGTCCTCCATGGAACAAGTCCCATAAATAATTTGGATGCTTCATGATTTCCACCGATGAAGATGGTTGGGTATGGAGCAACTGTCTGTCCAGAGTAGTACTTAACGCGGGGATCCAGGTCGTGCGCGGAACCAGGACGAACGCTGTGCTGGACGTCGCTGTCAAAACACACAACGGACGAACAGGTCCGGACGGAGAAAACCACGGCTGACGTGCGGATTAATGACGAAGAGACGCCGACTGTCGCTCGCGTTTGGGGTGGACGTGATTGGGGGCTGGACGTCGCGGTTTTGGGGTCGGACGGACGACAGCGACGTCGTTCGCGATGCAACGTCCAAGAACGACGCGGCTGCTTCTTGACGGACGGACGACAGCCACTAGCCTCCGGAGAAAGCGACTTGCCTCCGGACGCGGACGACGACTTCGGACCCGGACGATCGCCGTGCGCACCGCCATCCAGATCTGACTCCGAAGGATTGGGTTTTCTTCGAATCTTAGATTGATTTTGTGGAGTTTTTTTTTGTCTATTTTATCGTTCATAATTACATAATAAAGTTAGAGAGTATAGACTTATTTATAGACTCCACTTCTAGGTGTTATAAAGTAATCTCACCTGTTTTCGGTATACCGTGAGACTTCTGAACTATGACACCAACCACGATTAGACATGCCAGTTTTACGATTTTAAAATATATTAGTCCCCAGCACATATATGCGAGTCATGCACCTTGATCAGATTGTTTACGAGATCAATCCCAATCTCATCATGTGGGTCAACAGCCTGCTGAGTCGAACCTGCAAAACAAACCCAGCTATTCCGCCATATGATGTATCCGGATTAATCATACGCATGCATATTAAATTTCAGTAGAATTGATCTCAATAAATATGTCTACCATATTCCAGCACAGCCATCCTCGCTCGAGTATTAATCCCTCAAGTTAAATTCCGCATCAAGTTATTCCCTATCACATACATCAATAATATGAACAATTCAATATTGAGTTAAAACAGACAATAACCACAATAAAAATTAAATGCCACATAAAAATCCAATAGATCCACCGACACACCGCGCACGCACGCAAGACACAAAGATGAGCCGCAGATGGCATTGAACGACGCGCATCTTTGCACGGCGGTAGCGTCACCGTCGTGGCGGATCATGACGAACTCATTGCGGTTGTACGAGTTCGCCACCATCCCCGCGTTCGCCACCATCTCCGCTCCCCTTCACACCGCCCCACTGATGAAGATGAAGACGAAGCGAGAGAGAGGCTGCAAAGACAAACAGATCTGGGCTACCTCTAGATCCGAGAGCAAGCAACAGTGGTGATCACCACCGCCATTCGCCACTCCAGATCTCGCGAGCTCGCCTGCCCGGTCGCTGCAATGTCGCCGCCGCCGCCACTACCTCCCCTTCCTCTTTGCTCGCTCCACTCCTTCCTATCTGCTTACATACACACACCTCCACTGGGTTCTGCACGGCGGGGGAAGACCAGGGCGTTCTACGCGACGGGGTAAGACCGGCGCGGAGGAGGGAGGCTAGAGCGGAGGGGGAAGGCTGGCGTGGATGGGGAAGACGAAGGCGAAGGCGGAGGCGAGGGAAGCCAGCGTGGAGGAGGGGACTGGGAGGCCCACGCGAAGGTGGGAGGAGGAGGCGGGGAGAGAGGGGATGGTGCGGATAGGGAGGGGAAAACAAGGGGAAATGGGTTTATATGCCGTAGCAAAAAGTGGATAAATACACCTCAATTTGAGGGACATTTTCGTAATGGGAGTGCTGATTCTTGCCAAGAGTGGTCAAAAGGTCGTTCTGAGTTTTATATCGAGATCTCACTCTGATTCTAAGGTGCTCCTGATTCTAAAAAATAAAGAGCTGAGATGTTTGGCTAGACTCTTGCTGCTCTAGTTGAGAATCCGAAAATAGAAGCTCTACTAAACAGTTAAAGCAGATAATTTATAAATTTAGATTCACCTTTTTTCCCCTCTAGTTTCGTCCAAATACTCGCAACTTTTGTCCCTATGGAATGGGGCCATGGCCCACGGGGTACAGCCCACAATTTACCATGGGTTCATTTGGATGACAGATTTATTTTGTTTGGGATGCTTCTTACGTTATTTGTATGTCAAGATTTACGTGTATATATATATTTGTAACATAAAACATAAATTTTAATACATAACATAATACAAAAGGTCGAAACACAGGTTTTCCTTAAGGAAGAAATAGAAATCAAGCTGCATTTGCCCTACTTTGCTTTCCTCCTTTCCTCCAAAGTTACGATGATCAACACACCGTGTTGAACAGGATATGTGAATGCATGATTGATTTTGGAAAATAAGGCCTGTTATTAATACAGGACTTCAAATGCATTGTGGATTATTGTGACATCTGAGCTTAACATCTATGTGAATCCTAGGAAACATCAATAATCGAGTCTAGTCAACAGTTATATCAAAAAAAAAGGGGGGGGGGGGGAAGAAGTCTAGCGAAGACTGAAGAGTCAATGCTTGCTTCTCCGGCAATGAAATTTCCTCACATTGTACAAAGCTGAAAGTTTCAACAGCACCTATCAGAAAAAACCTTGTCGGTCTGCAGAGCCCCAGTAAAACACCGCACTGGACAACGGCAGTCTCTGGTCAGTGGTTGGATTCGTCAAGTCCGCCAAAGCTCGACAGCTAGTTTACGGTGTAGCAGCTGTAGCTCCTATATATAATCCTCCCATACTCCTATCGTCCCTGACTCATGGTATCAGCAAAACACCAACACTAGAAAATGGCTTCAGGTCATCGCTCCACCACATGTGCGACCACCAGATTTATGTTGCTCCCCTTTATGCTAATACTGCAACTCTCTCTGAGCGCACACGCTGAATCTTGTTCCAACTTCCCGGCAATCTTCAACTTTGGCGACTCCAACTCAGACACCGGTGGGATGTCAGCCCTCTTCATGCCGTTGCCGCCTCCCTTTGGCCAGACATTCTTCGGCATGCCCGTGGGCCGGTACAGCGATGGACGCCTCACCATCGACTTTATGGGTATGGCAGTGGAACATGTCAGCCAAAAACATAGTCTGGACGACATATTGGGCGACATATCTATTTGGTTATACTGCACTGCAAAGCAAGGAAATGTTTGACACGCTTCTTGTTTCCTGACATTGCAGCTCAAAGCCTGGGGATACCTTACCTCAGTGCATATCTCAATTCAGTGGGGAGCAACTTCACACAAGGAGCGAATTTCGCAACATCCGGTGCGTCGATCGCACGGGAGACCAGCCCCGTGTCCCTGGATGTACAGACCTGGGAATTTGAACAATTCATCAACAGAAGCCAGTTCGTCTATAACAACATAGGTGAGGAGTAAAACAAAATCCAGTTCTGTTTGTGACACACAAAACTCAAAATTCATGCTTAACTTCCCCTTATTCTTCTGTTTATTACGCAGGTGGAATCTACAGGGATATCCTACCAAAAGCCGAGTACTTCTCCAAGGCGCTATACACCTTTGATATTGGCCAAAATGATCTCACCTCAGGCTATAATTCTAATATGACTACGGAGCAACTGGAGGCTTACATCCCTGATCTAATGGAGAAATTTACTGCAGTAATCCAGGTGCAGCACATGCAACTTTGTTCGCTTAATCTTCCACACAGAGAGCACAATGTTCAGCAATTGAGGTTTACCAAGTAATGAAAAACTGCAACACATATTATCTATTTATTTTGGTAAGTTAACACAATCTGTTACCTACTGTAGAGCGTGTACCAGCTCGGAGGAAGGTATTTCTGGATACACAACACAGGACCAATAGGTTGCCTGCCGTACTCTCTGGTGTCCCACCCTGACATCACTGCTCAAAAGGATGAAGCTGGCTGCTCTATCACCTACAACAAGGTCGCTCAGCTGTTCAACGCAAGGCTGAATGAAACTGTGGGTCGTCTTAGGACAGCGCTCCCAGAAGCCGCATTCACTTACGTTGACGTCTATGCTGCCAAGTACAAGCTCATAAACGACGCCAAGAAGTTTGGTAAACAGAAATTCTGACCAATGAAATATATCCCCCCAATCGAACAACTGCTCAATTTCACATGCCATGTACATGACAGTCAGAACTGATACCCGGTTGCAGGTTTTGGGAACCCTCTGCTTGTTTGCTGCGGGAACGGCGGCGGAGAGTACAATTTTGACCCAACGATTGGGATCAGTTGCGGCGGGAGGATTGAGGTGAACGGCACATCAGTGCTAGTGGGGAAATCGTGCAATGATCCATCCAAGAGCGTGAGTTGGGACGGCGTTCACTTCACCGAGGCGGCAAACAAGTTTGTATTCAACCAGATCGTCAATGGTGCGCTTTCGGATCCACCCGTGCCTCTAAGCCAGGCCTGCCAGGGCAAAGGGCAATGACCTGTACATTTTTCGATAGATTACCTATTTAGCACTTATTGCTTGCTTCGTCAATAGTATATATTGAGCGAGTGAGCATGATTAGGGTGCCATACTTTCTTTGAGCTGTAATAAGATAAATAAAATAGAGAACACATCGTGTGGCAACTCTGATAGAGATAATATTACTGTCTTTTTTAGTTTGTACTTTTTGCTGCCTAACAAAATAAAAGAAACAATACCCTAGGCACTAGCTCTGGTGCATGGCTCTTATGGGTTTTTCCCCTCCGGTTTTGTTATTTGTAAGTTGTCTATTTTTTTTCTTTAAGTCTAAGTCATTTTTTGTGATCATTGGATTTTTATAAAGATTGATATGCTACATGATTGAATATTGATCCAATGAATTAATTGTGACTTATGCTTAACAAAATTTCAATCACCTTACAAATAGACAAGTTAAAAAAAACAAGGGCAAGAATCTGCCTCATTTCATTAGGAATGGTTTGTTACGAGCTTAAGCAGAAAGGAATTGGGGATGCTTGGTTGCATACCTGGGCTAGATCAGCCTGGCCTGGAGCATCCCAGTTCCCAGGCCCCTGCTTGGGAGGTGTTTCGTTGGCGTCCTGATATATTTTTGGTCGAAAATGACCCCACCGTGGCCGTCGCGCCGGAGCCCCAATGTTGCCACCCAAGAGTCCGTGGCCCGCCGCGATCCCACGAAGCTCCCGGCGCAGCCCCGGAACGCCCAAGCTCGCGAAGGTACTTCTCGCAGAGAAGCTGGTCCTAGCCTCCCCTAAGCTCGACTCCAGCGCCATCCCCGGCACCCACATGTTCCCGTACGGACATGTGGCCCTCGTTGCTAGCACCTCCATCGTGTACGGAGCCGCCACCTACTGCCGCATCTGCGCCGCCCTCTGCCCACGCCTTCGTCACGGGAGGGAGAACCGGAGAAGAGTGGAACGGCAAAGAAGGGGATTGGACTCGAGTAATCGAAGCGGAGACGAGTGACGACGATGCGGTTGGGTCCCGAACGGAATTGGTCGGATCCAAGGCCCATGGCCCATCTGCGCGTTAGGGGCACGTGGAAATTCCGCACCATATCTTAAATTTTAAAAATAAAATCAGTTTTTTTGGGTGGATCCCAACGACTTGCGAGCCTCTGAAGTAGCAAACCGAATAAAAACACTAGAAAACGATAAAGATAGTAAAAACAAAATAGGTAGGCATAAGAACAAAGATAAAGATTTCGGTTAAAAAGTACAAACACAAATTTTCGTATATTGCTTGATACACTTTTTCTCTTAGTTTTTTTTCGAGAGACAGCTAATTATTGCTGAGTAACCGTCGTTGGCGAATCTAGTTCGATCGATTATCTCGTAAACAAGCATAGAATCGCTTAAAACAATGCAAGAACATAAGAATAAAATAGTAGATTAAATACAGAGATATGAGGGGACTTCTGTCTTTTCTTTATTGCTCTTCTATAAAACTGTATTACAATGGTTGGGGTCCCCCCTTTATATATGCTACTGAATGGATGAGTAGCCCATTTTGGGCCAGGCATGCCTGGCCTGAGCCCGGGTTCTTAATACTCCCCCTTGGGCACTCATCCGTCATATTTATGTCTCATCAAAACTCTATAAAAACCCAATTAGAATTTTTTGGAGAAAGAGTACATGAAACATATTCTACTGTACTGCACGAATTGCCTCATTAAAAATCTTAGCCAAAAAACTTCAGAAAAACTCGTCAAGGGAAAAAGAGTACAATTCACCCAATTTCATTTAATCTCTAGGATTTATTTTTTGGGTACTCGATCTTCGTGATCAAGTTTTAATAAAGAGTTCATGAAGATTCTTCTCCTGAATTATGCACCTCTCTAAGTCTCATCATTCCAATTCCACGTATACATCTTTCAAAACTAGACGTTGGAAGTGACTTAGTGAATAAATTTGCAAGATTTTCACATGACTTAGTATGCACTACTTTAATTTTGTCCATCTTTTGCAATTCATGAGCATAGAAGAACTTGGGGTTAATATGCTTTGCGAGTTGATTCTTCACATAACCCATCTGCCCTTATGCAACGCAAGCTGCATTATCTTCGTAGATAATAGTGGGAGTCTGTGCGGTATTCAATCCACAAGACTGCTAGATGTGGTGAATCATCCGCCGAAGTTAAGAACATTATCGTGAGGCCTCGTACATCGCTATGATTTCTGAATAGTTCGTCGAAGTTGATACAAGACTTTGCTTAAATGATTTCCATGAAATTGCAGTTCCACCCCATAGGAATACATAGCATGTTTACGACTTAGCTGTATACGGGTCTAACAGGTACTCGACATCTGCATAGCTAGTCATAGTTAGGTCTTGGTTCTTTTTGTAGAACAGTCCAAGATCTTTGCTTTCTTGGAGGTATCGGAAGATATCCTTTATTCCCTGCTAATGCCTTTTGGTAGGTTCTACACTATACCTTACTAATAGGTTCATTGCAAATGCAATGTCCAGTCTAGTACAGTTTGCTAAATACATGAGTACTCCTACTGCACTCAAGTACGAAAATTCTGGTCCCAGGACTTCCTCCCCCTCTTCTTTAGGTTTGTACGGTCATTGTCTTGTTACAAGGATCTTCCGACCATTAACACTTTCGAAGGATATGCATTTTCAAAACCGAACATTTCGAACACTTTCTGGGTGTAGGTTGACTGATTTACTAAAATCCCTTTAGGGGCATGCTCAAGCTGCAAGCCTATGCAATATTTGGTTTTACCCAAATCTTTCATTTTGAACTCCAACTCCAAGTAAGAGCTTGCTTTCTTAATATCTTCTAAGGTCCCGATGATATTCAGATCATCTACCTACACTGAGATTATACAAAAATCTATCCTGGGATCGACGTATAAATACACAGGGACAAAATTCATTATTCGTGTGGCCTTTCTTGCATAGAATATCACTTAAGCGATTATACCACATTCTGTCTGATTGCTTCAGTCCATACAGTGACTTTCTGAGTTGCACACTGTATATATTTTTATTTGCTCTGTCTTGGTTCGGGACAAAGATACCTTCAGGTACCTTCATATAAATATCCGAATCCAAGTTTCCATAAAGGTACGCAGTTACCACATCTATCAATTTTATTTCTAAATTCTGGTTTACTGCCATTAAGATTAAATATCTAAAGGTAGTTCCGCCTATGACTAGGGAATATTTTTCTTCGTAATTGACTTCTGGTCGTTGAGTGAAACCTTGTGCAACAAGTCTTGGTTTATATCTTACAACTTCATTATTTTCATTTCTCTTTCGAACAAATACCCACTTATGTCCTAGGGGTGCATATGGGGAGACGTGTGGCTTATAGACCCAAACACCTATCTTTTAATCAGAGATAATAATTCTACTTGTATTGCCTTCTTCCAATCTTCCCAATCTGATCTTATCTTACATTCAGCGAGCGATGCAGGCTCTAGATTAAGATTGATGATTGTGACAATTTTCTTTGCAAAATAAATATCGACATTGGCTGTTGTTCTATTCATAGATTTTCCTGTGGTCACATAATTTATAACTATTTCTTCATAGGGCGATTCTTCTAATGCTTCTACTCGCTCACCGCTGCTTCCAATTGCGGGGGGCAAGTCCCTTAAGTTTTTCAGCTCCGATGTGTGCGCACACATATATGCTGATGTCTCCCTCCGTAGGAATATTCAAATCCGGTATGTCTTTTACTGAAGGTTCCATACTGGTGCCAGGTCTCAATTAGCTCCCCTTCTGGTTCTAGGGAACTTCAGTGATCGGCTGTGTTTTCGCTAGACATCCCTGGTTACTTTGGATTCGATGGGTCGGAGTTCTCGTCCTTTTATTCTGAGGCCTGTGGACGGGATTAGGGATACCTTCAAATTTTTTTGGTATTTCAACCCTCTCTAGTGCATTTTGTACAGGCACATGTGACTTGGTCAAGCTCTTTAAATCACTAAAGTAGTCAGGCAGTTAATTCGCTAATGCTTGCAAATCAATTATCTTCTGAACTTCTCTATTTGCTTCACTAGTGCGTGGGTCATGTGCGTGGATTCCCGTGGCTTGCCACGTTATTTCTTGATATTTTTCATCAAGGAGTTGATTTTCTCCCCCTAATGACGGAAAACTATCCTCATCAAATATGCTATCAGTGAAGCAGGTTGTATGCAAATATCCAGTCATTGGGTGACAATAGAAACAGGTGATCCCTGCGGCTAGATTAGTGGTCCTTGGCTGCTGGTTGACGATGCCAGGATTGCGAAGACCTAGAGTAACCGGGCGAGAGGTGGTCGTAGAGGTGGTCCTGGGAGCAACAGGAGGAACAAAACGGGCAGGTGGTCGAGCAAACGTCCTGGCTCTCTATGGATGTCCTTGATGAGCACCATGTTGTACCATCTTCCTCTTATAAGACTCTGCGAGCTCCCGACGAGACTCTTCGATGAGCATAGCCTTGTTCACTAGGTGCTGGAAATCCTTGTAGTCGTTGCTAACGACTTGGACCTTCAAGCCAGGGTTGAGACCTCTTGTAAAGCACTTCTGACGAGCACCATCCATGGAGACGTCCTCTAGAGCATAACGAGAGAGTTGGATGAACTTGTTGAGGTACTCACCCACAGACATGTTGCCTTGCCGCAGCTCACGGAACTCATTCTTCTTCATTTCCACCTTTCCATCAGGGATATGAGAGTGACGGAAAACTCTGCCCAAGTGATGCTCCAGTGGTCTGCATGGGCGGCACAAAAACTCTCCCACCATTCTGAGGCGGGACCTTCCAATTGGTGTGCAGCATACAAGACCTTCTCACGGTCGTCACACCAGGTGATGGCAAGCTTCTTTTCGGTTGAACACAACCAATCATCTGCATCCAATGGCTCGGAGGAGCTGGAGAACGTGGGTGGTCGAGTCCTCATAAACTCTGCCAATCTTGATTGAGGAGCAACTGGTGGTGGCAATGGTGGCATGGTAGCTACTTGGTTGCTCTGGTTCAACATTGCAAGAAGAGCGGCAGAGGTCTGACTTTGTTGATTCATCATTTGATTCATGTTCTGCATCATAGCATTCATTAGTTGAGTTTGGGCTGCCATGAACTGACCCAAACCTTGATCTGAAGGGGCTGCCGGAGGAGGTGGTGGTGGCTGAGAAAAGAGGTCCACTGGCTCATCTTGACTTGCCAAGTTGTGAGTCTGAACCATCTGCACAAATCTTCCCGGGCTTAATAGATGAGAAGAAGAAAGCACACTAGGTAAGAGGGAAAAGCACAGAGATGAGCAAGAACAAGAGAGAAAGATGGAATAACCTAACTGGGGAGGTCAGTTAAACCCAAAAAGCAAATAGCCGGAGAGCTAGAAAAGGCAGCAAAACTCAAACAGGAGGTCTGAACGGTACCAAACTGAGGAGGAAACTCTACTAAAGCACATCTAACCCTACTTATCTGGGTGGTCAAATTAAAGCAAAGCTTGATCCTATTGAGGTCACTGAGATGAGAGAGATCCATTTAAATTTGAAAACAAAGTTCCAGAGGGGATAGGGGTAAGAATCTAAGAATGAAGGGAGAAGAGACTAGGATAAGATGAGAACAAAATAGAATAAGATGAGAGGAGAATAGCTACTCAGGTTAATCTGTTGGTTTGATTTATAAAATAAATTTTGAAACTCTTAACTAAAACGACCATGCTAACTAAGGTTACGTCCTACAGTCGATATGGCTCTGATACCATCCTTGTCGGGACCCCAAGTAGCAACCCAGGACCCTCTGTGCACACTAAACCAGTCCCATGATCAGTAGCTGGTCCGCACAGTCTCAACAACGTTGTCATCACAACCATACAACAAACTAAAGAAGAAGCAGACGAATTAATAATGATACAGCAAAAGACCTTATGGTCAAAGTTGTTACAGAGGTCTGCCGCACAGGGCTAACAACAAAAGAGCTCACAGCGGAAAGCAAAAATTAACACGTGGAGGCCATTCGACATGCCCACTGGCAATCGAGTGGAGGACGTCCTAGCACGAGAGGTCTTCAAAGACCTCCTCTTCAAAGAGCTCGGAGCACCCTGGGAGGTCTTCTTCAGCTGCTGATCAACCAGAGGGCACAAGCCATGAGTACTTTGAATGTACTCAGCAAGCCGCAAGGAATGGTATGCAAATATTATTCATGCAAGGTTCAACAAGGATTAGCTTTATGATTACTTTGCAGAAAGCCAAATTGACATGAAATACAAAACGTAGATTGCCAAGCACAAGTTGGAAAGAGTAGTACATAAGTAAACTAGTTCTTTGAAAACAGCTCGTGACCACTCTGGTCACTTCCCAGACCTCCCGGGACCACCCTGGTCACGGCCCATACCACTCACGACCACCCTGGTCATGAGCTAGACCACTCAAATTTTGAGAAAGGTCTACCCCTTGCGTGAAATCACCAGGTAGATCCATAACTGGGGACACGGCTATTCGAATAGATTTACACTCTGCAGAAGTTGCACAACTTTACCCACAAGACACGAGTTCTCTAGTTTGTTTGGCACCCGTCGATGCCCCTACTCACTACCTTAGGTAAGCGGGCTAAAGCACGTGACAAAGTTGTTACAAGGTTCTGCTTTGACTCGGTTCCGTTCGCTAAGGTTTCGCCCTTCCGCCCCCCTCTTGCGCCAAGTGTGCGTGTCCATCCCATGTCTTACACACTTCAAGCAAAACGGAACCGAATCAAAGCATTGTCAATTAGTTGGCCAGGACCACCCCATAATGGTCTTGTAGTTGCATGGTATGGCCCGGATCAATGGCTTATAAGGTTAAGTCCTTAGTGGTTGCTCAGGCGAGACCTCCTCATCCCAATGTGCTTCCTCGCACCCCTTTATCAGACGATCACTACCGAAGCGAAAACATTTTGGGTTCCACCCGGCCAATGACCAGCCTAGCCATGGCACAATAAATTTTTATTAACGGAAACACATGCCAGGGCAACGTATGCCAAGGCAACACATGCCAAGACAACACGTGCCACAATTCCATGTTCACTTAGTTAAGTTTATCATGATGAAACAGGTGATCGAGAGACATCGCATAACTACAGTAGGACTAAGCAATACGCACCCAACTTGGTTATCACAAAGAGGTCCAACTAGGATCACCCAACCTATGGTGGTCCAAAGGTACATGTCAACATGTCATCACAAGTATTCAAGGAGGCATACTGTCGAGTAGGTGATTAGCTAATTTTCCAAACCATTTTTATACAAATAGCCATGCAAGTTGGTATAAATCAATATAACTTTGCAAACTGGGAATAACATGATCAAAGGTCTATGAGTTGCCTTCGATGAAGAGTGGAGATGCTTCGGTAGAGGTCGCCGGGTCCAAGAACTCCTCTGAGAAGCCAGAATCTACACGTGTGAAAGAGCCAAATAAATACAACAAAAACCAAATAAAAACCAAAGCTAACAAACTAGAACCAAAAGAAAGGCACAGAAATAGAAATGGGCACTGGGATGGACGTCCAACAAGGAGGAGGTCCAAAGGAGATCTTGAGGGGAGAGGTCCTGAGGAGGAGATCCAAAGGAGGATGTCCAAAGGAGATCCTGAGGGGAAAGGTCTTGAGGAGGAGGTCCAAAGGAGATCTTGAGATCCAACGAAGGATACGACTACTCCACATGGTCATATAAAAAGGGGTACAATCTACGCTACGTGGTTGTGAGAGAGACACAAATACGCAACGTGGTTGTAAGAGCAAAAAGGAGAACAAGACATGGAGAAACTCGCTTGGACAAAGAGAGAGAGAGAGAGAGAGAGAGAGAGAGAGAAGACGGGAGGAGGACGGCGAACGACGCGGGTGCTCCGGTGAACTCGTTGGCAGCGATGTGGTTGAAGACGGTGTAGGCTCCAACGACTCCTTGGTGAAGCTTCAAACATGAGAAAGCGGGGCAAGAGTAAGAGAGCAAGAGAGTGTTGGGTGAGGAAAAGGTGATGAAAGAGGGCTGCTCAGGCTTTTATAGCCAGGGGAAACGAGAAGAGTCACGGAGACTCAGAGACGCACGTGTTCAAGGGTAGGTGAATGAGGAGATGGGAGCAGGTCGGGGATGAGACAAGAGGGGGAAACGGGTACTACAAAAAGCGATAGCATTTAATGCGACACAACAGCATTTAATGCTCAAGGACCCTTGCGTCAGTAGCGATGCAACTGAAGGGAAAAAGAAAGTGAACAGAGCTGACAGGTGGGGCCACTCAACTCGGAAAGGTGGTTCAACTAAAGGGGAGGTCGAGACCAAGGAGGAGGTTGTGACCTAAGGGAAGGTTGTGACCCAAAGGGTAGTCTTTGCAAAACGACCAAGAGGGGGTTCTTTGCAAAAAGACCAAGAGGGTGGTCGTGGCCCAAAGCGTGGTCACTGCCCAAAGGGGTGGTCGCGGCACAAGGGGTGGTCGCGGCCCAAAAGGGTGATCTTTGCAAAAAAAAACAAGAGGGTGGTCTTTGCAAAAAGACCGAAAGGGTGGTTGTGGCAAGTCTCTAGGACCACCCAGAGGTCCTGGACAAAGGGGAAGGTCCAAACGAGAGGGAGGTCTGGATTGAGAGGGAGGTCCAAACGAGAGGGAGGCCTGGAGCGGACAGAGAAAAGGGATTGCAACACCAAAGAACTCCAGCAACTCTAGAGAAACCGAACTTTGGATTAGTTGAAGTTGGATTAGTTCATATTAAATCGCTGCAAATTTCTGAAATCTGAATGTTAGGCTTGAGCATATTCAACAAACCAAATGGTTATTTTTATTTTTCGAAAACTCATAAACTCGAAAAAACTTGGGACGTTACATTATGTCCCTGATAATTGTTAATTATATTTCTCATCATCCTAAGACCAGGGTGGCCTAATTTATCATGTTAGAGATAGAAAAATTCAAAGCTTTTAAAAGTGGTTTTCAGGACAGTATAGGCTGCAGGTGCCTTAGTATTAGTGTAGTACAGCCCAGATTCATATGAAGGAAGTCGTTCTAATACCTTTTTTTTTTCATTTTCTTCACTCTTTGCAATGAGCAGGTATTCCTTACCATACTCTTATCCAGTCTCTACGTGGAGACCGTTAGCGCGAATATCCTTAAAGCTTAGGAGAATTCTAGTCGATTCAGAGTACAACAAGACTTCTTCAATGACCAATATTGTGTTGATCGGGAGTATAATTATGGCTCTTCCTGAGCCTATTATACAAGTATCGCTTCTTGCGATTGTCGTAAGCATACTAGTATTCTTGCTGATCGATCGGAAAAATTTCGTCTATCTCAAGATGGTATTCGTTGTGCCGCTATCCGCTAGGCACACTTTCTCCATAGGGCACCACACGCGTTCTGATATAAAGTATTTATTAATATGAGGTAGGAAGCAATCCACACATAAATAAAATACTCCAAAACAGAACATAACTTGCTATTATTAATACGGGAAAAGTCTTGCAGGACTCGTCATAAGAATTTAATGCTTTGCTCTCCTAGAGCTTACAACCATTATTCAATAATTCAATGTTCTAGCACCACCATAAACTGCAAATGACTATAAAAATCTAAGCGCAATGCGTGCACTAAATCAAATCAGCGAAGTATGAAGAAACTTCTGCCTGAATCTGCTCCATGTCCATCTTCTCTTCTTTGGCAACTATGGCTGCGGCCGCTGCGATATCCAAAGAAGGGGTGATAGGGGCTGCCCACATCCATGGGTGCAACCAATGACTGTGGAACCAATGACTGTGGATCCTCTGTGCCTGCAATGGTGAGGTGTGTCTCACGCTGTCCTTTGCCATTCTTCTTAGACTGGTGTAACACCCCAAATTTTTTATTTTGGTTAAAAATAAAATTTAATTATTTTCCTTGAGTTTTCTAAATTTTAAAAGATTTTTCCTATTTATTTTAAAGCTAAAATAATTTATTTGCAAAAATTAAATACCAATGTTAAGTTGGAATTATTTTATCTAAGTCCACAATATCTTAGGGAATATTTGAGCCATGTTTCTTTTTGTCAAGATAGGTAGTGACTACAGAAAACCCTAGTAATGTAAACCCTAAGGGTCGAAAACATAAATCCTAGAATCAGAAACCCTAGAAACGAAAACCTAAAACTGAAATCATGTTCAAAAGCCCAATTAAAATTCTCTAGCAAATGTCCGAATTTATCTATTACAACAAGATAAATTTTCTTAAAATGTTAGAATTTTAGGTATTCTAAAATTCTGATTTTTCCCATCCTTTTCCTCTATTCTTTCTCTAATCCCCTCTTTTCCCTGTATTGTTCCTCTGACCCGGTCATTGATGCAGCCGAACCAACTCGCCAAGGCTTCTCTGTGCTTCTTCCCCAAACCGGCAATGGCACCCATGCCGCCCTATCTCCATCGCCGACAGCTCCCGCCACGTCACAAGCATGCGAGTTGAGCTTGTCACGCTGTCGCCTAGTCGATGTCCACCTCACCCGCAACGCCCGCGTTTGCCCATCCCACGCCATGCCCGAGCGCAACTCCCGGCCGCCTCCACTCGTTTCTCCACCTGCTCACCTATATAGGCCAAACCTGAGCTACCGAGTTCCTCCCTGCTGTCCATCCCTCTCCCCCCTCTCATCTTCACCAAGAAGAACCACAGTGCAAGCTCAAGCTTCAGCGCCGCCCGCTCGGCCGCCAAGCCGCCGCGCACCATGCTCGTCTTTCTGCCACTCTAGTGGACCTCAATGTCGACAAACCGCGTCACGTCGCGCCACACGACCCCGCAAGAGGAAGCCCCCAATCAATTAGGAGTATGCCCCACCGGCAGCTCGTCGCTCTGCCTTCTTCTCCACTGGCGGCCAAAACCGTCACATGCACCGTCGATCCTTTTCCGGTAGGCCATTCCCAAATTCCTTGCAGTGGGAGCACCTCCTCGCTTCCCCCATGCTGCCACCACCTCCCACAGGAGCTCCCTCTCCTCGTGATGGCGCCCCCCATGATGAGCCCTCCACGCCGCCCATGGTGCACCGCCGCCAGCACGCTCTGGCTACTCCCATCCACCGAAGAAAGCTTCAGTGAGACCCTACCACCCGGCCGGTGCTCATGCTCGCCCAAAATGCATCCCTCCCTCGCTCATGCGCCGCCGCCCCTTCCCCCCTCTCACCTCCGGTTGCCACGTGCAGCCACCCCACCACACCCGACCACCCATGGGCGCGCCTCCATCGCTTAGGAGTCTGCCTTGGCGTCTCGGTTCCGTTTCGGTCCCCTATGGCCATCACTATCCCCTCACTTGCCGACGCGAGCGCCGCCCGAACCACCTCGGCGCCTCCCCTGTTTCGGCCATCATCAATCTCTGTGGCTCTCAGGTGTGTGTGTGTGTGTGTGTGTGTGTGTGTGTGTGTGTGTGTGTGTGTTTTCAGTGTTTAAGGCTGACAGTATAGTCCAAATTAAGGGTGACATGGGGTTAGTTAAGCTGTGGGAGAATGCTAGTCAAGAGATGTTAGTCTATTATCTGCTAAGTATGGCAATTAGAAGTAATACTTCAATCTGTGTTATTAGCATTTAGATAAGGTACAAGGTGTAGTTGTATGGACTAGGGGCTAATAAAGAATGGTTAGAGTTTGAATGAATAATTAGTTAAGTTAAATATTGTAACAGATAAGCTAGGTTGAAATATCAATGACAGTAGGGCAATTTGTCCGGTAGTATCTTAGGAGTAAGCAACGCTTGGATTAGTTAGCTATTTAGAAGCTGTGAGTAGATTAGTTAGCTACTAAACATCTCCATTAGCCATCTCCATATTGAGCTAGCTGTAGTTAGAATAAGCATAGTAGTAGCTTGTTAAATTGTATAATTAGTAAAAGAATGCTGGTAGTTAAATCAAGTTAGTGGACAATTTAACATTGTTAAATAGTGAGTGAACCTTGCAGTTGGCTAGTAGTGCTAATCGGTTAGCAAACGTTGTAGCATATAATGGTGTGTCAATTAGTAATTAGTGACCAAGGTTAAGTGCATTGAAATCAATTAATCAGAATAAGACAGGGCTAATAGAAATGATTAGTTCGTAGTTAACCAAATAGGGCATTACCCGTAGGTTAGATTGTAATCGAAAAGTGTTAGAGTTAAACAAATGACTGCATGAACAAATTAAAGACAATGAATTGTAAATAATCATTTTAGGTCATTGATAGTATGTTAGTTCATGTAAGTTCACTGGATCCACCATCAGAAGTTAATTAGTAAAATAATTAAGAAGTAATAACTAAAATAATCATGAGAGCATATAAGAGGATTAATTTTGACTGTATGATCATCATGATTGCATACATAGTATGCCTGGAGAGAGTGCTTGTGAGTACTAGGAGACCTGTTAAGGAAAACAACATCACCTAGGCTCTAGGTATCGTCTGTTATCATCCGTTCCCAGTAGCAAAATCATTCGTGATCCAAGAGCATATCTGAGAGTATTACCTAACCAGGTAGTCTCTCCCATATCAGTAAGCATTGAGAAATGTTCTTGCGGAGATTCTCTCCCTCTGTTAGATTTATCTACTTTTATCTGTAGTATTTCCTTCATCAACTTCTTTTGATTATACTTTCGTTTGTAGTATTTCTTTCATCAACTCCATTTGGATATACTTCGTCTGAAGAATTTCCTTCATCAACTCCACTAGGTATAATTAGTTTCTTCTGGAATACTTCTGTCCTTCAAAATGTTGTTAGATCTGTTTACTTTCGTCTGAAGTGTTTCTTTTATTTGAATATATTTGAATTTGGTTTATTTTCGCGTATAGATTTCAATGACTCCGGGGAAACCTGAGTTATTTGAAGAATCAGATTCCGACGCCGTTTAAGAATGACAACTAAATAAGCAAGGCAAGTTACATCCTATAATCATATTTGATCCCAATATTTCAAATGATTTAAATTTTGTTTTAAATTATTATTGCATGCGTGTTTCTATTCAATATAATTTAAATACATGTTTCTAAACTATAGTTATGCCTAAATCCTTTGTACTTCCAATCTCGACATTGAAATAAACCTACCTTGACACCTTAGATAAAAATATAGTTGATACAATGGTATGCGCTAGAACATGTTTTAAAATTTTATGCTTAGTCATGCTTAGACCAAAAATATTGAATTTGGGGAATTTTAGCCAAATGTTCAAATATGATTTAATTGAGCCTATGGTATTGTTTTACCATAGGACTTTTGCAAATGATTTTTGAAAAGCGAAACAAAATGAAAATTGGTTTGGACTTGGACGAAATGGATGTTTGATGGGTGCAGGTTTATGCACGGGCTCAATCGGGTATGGTTGAGGCCCATGGGTTTTGTTGGAAAGTCACCCAAGTCAGTTAAGGACAGGTCTTCGAGCGCATTTTGCTAAGGCCTTCCGTACTACCACATGTCCCGAATGGGTAGGACCTGGCTAACTAATTTACAACATTTCACCGTGGTCGTGTCATCCGGTTGCGTGGGTGTTTTTATGACCTACTTTTATGTATTCCCACATGGCGCAAGAGGGGGCTTGAATCCGGCGGGTGATTAGCCCAATGTAAGCGAAACCTTAGCGAGGCAGGACTACGGTGGGATGGTGATTTGTAAAAGCTTTGTCACGTGCTCTAGACCGCTTACCTAAGGTAGTGAGCGGTGGTATCGACGGATGCCAAACAAACTAGAGAAGTCATGTTGTGTGGGTAAAGCTGTACACATCTGCAGAGTGTAAAACTATTCGAATAGCCGTGTCACGGTCAAGGACATGCTAGCAAATCCACTCAAAGTTAGACTTTGGTTTTGTTTTCAAAAGACTTCCTCAAATGAGGTATCCAAATGGGAAATTGGGCGGGTAGCCATGTGATAGGAGGGTATCCTTCATCACTCTTGTATGAATGTTATTTGACTATGAAACTCAAAATTTTCAAAAATGAATTTTAGTTATAGAATATTTGCCTTGGAACTTAGTACAATTATTTAAAGAAAACATCGTCTTATGCAAAATAAACCCTATAAGCCATCCTTTGTTATACCCTTTGAGAAGCACTTTGTAACTACTGAAGATCTTGACGACTAGGCCGCTACCCCAGTCGATTGCCTGTGGTAGATTAGCTGGGCTCTACTACTTTTTCTTCGTCTTCCGCTGTGTTCATCATTGTTGGCTCGTAGGCCTTTCTGTTAATAAAACTCTGTTTATTATTCAATAAATGCATGATATAGATTGTTATCATTTTGTTTAACTGTGTACTCTAGCTACTGATCATGGGACTAGAGTGGAATGCATAGAGGATTTGGGAGAGTTAATCCCTGTTCCTTACAACTGGAAGGCATCAATCACGTGTTTTGGCTCACGGCAAACGTGTGACCAATGTCCCCATGTGCCATATTTGTAGCAACTTTAGTCCTGCTAGCCATAGGGCTTCTCATCGCGCTTCTTTTGTCCACCCTTCTTGGCTTGAGTATTATGCTTGGTCTTGCGATCCATGACCTTACCCTTCTTACCTCTTTGCTTCGAGTGAGGCTTTCTCACCTTGTAGCTACTAGCATCACCTTCATGGCCAACTTTGCTACTAGGTGGCTGTGAAATGTAGTTCTTTCTTAGAACCTCATCTTGAGCTTCTGTAACTTACATGATGTCAATCAGTTCGACATACTCCTTGTAGCCGTCTTGACGATAGTAGCATACGGATTGCACCGCATTCGAATGAAAGGTAGAGAGCGTTTTCTTAATCTTTCTCCTCATCTGTGATTACCTTACCACAGAGTTGAAGATTGGTACAAATTCTATGAAAAGCAGAGTTGTATCCCCCACGGTCTTGTAGTCAGCAAAACGTAGTTGGTTCCATTTCTACTCTGCCCGAGGAAGAATGGTGTACTTCAGCTTCTCGAACCGCTTCTTCAGTGCGGTCCATAAAGCTAATGCGTTCTTCTCTGCCATATATGTTGGGACCCAAAAATGCAATTCTGGACCCTCTGTGTATACTGCACTAGTCCAAGTTCACGTTAGTGCACATAATGGCAACATCAATGAAATATCATTTTCATATACAAAGATGACTAATAAATAAGCAAATAACAATAAATATCAGAGTAAAGACCTTAAGATCAAAGCTTACCATTAATGTCTTAGAAGGCGAATAACTCAATGAAGCTGCAGCGGAACGTAACGGAATAACTTCATTGAAGCCCATCCATATGCCCACAGGCAATCGACTGGGGTAGCGCGACCTAGTTCTCCACGATCCTCGAAGTAGACCTTGTTGACCGACGATTCCTCCACTTCTATTGATTGATTATAGCAAGCTTGAGTACACAACCGTACTCACAAGTCATACCACAGAATGCAATTTATACATGATGGCTTATTCCAAAGGAATGGCTTTTGTGGTTCTTTTGCAGAAATGCAATATTTGCAATTGAATATGAATAATAGATTGAAAACATAATTTAACACAAATAAACCATATTAATTTATCAGTTGTTTTCACAAAGACACATAGCCTAATCAAGTTATTCACACAACTATATGACTTAAATCACACAGTTGTCCCTTCCCAATTATTTTGTAAAAATCTACCCCTCGTGTGAAATCCCTGAGCATGCCCATGACCACTGACGCGGTTATTCGAATAGTTTTACACTCTGCAGAGGTTGTACACTTTACCCACAAGATGCAATCAATTGGATCAGAGCTGATCACAACAAAACCTTTCAGAAACTTCATCTCAAGCATTGACATTCCCAGTGGGCTTTATCGTCATACCAACCCTAATACAGTGCTTTGGCATAACACACACCGTTGGACAGGGAAGCGGCGAACCATCCCGCGATACGACTACCTGGTAGCACACCTCCACCCATCACTGAGCTCCTAACCTACAATCTGAGTAATCAATGTCGAGATTCCATAACTTACTAAGTTAGGCCCGTCCCATACCAAACATGTGGTCGTACAGTAAGGCTCGGTACAATGGTGCACAAAGTTATGTCTTTAATTGACTAAGGCAAGGCTTCCAATTTCTAACTAAGACACACAAATTATTATTCCCATTCACACAGTGCCACTTGCCTCTGTCTAAATCCTTTCAAACCCTATTGGTTAAGTGCAACATATGCCATCAACGAGTAATAGCACACAGTACACACAGTTTTATCACATAGTTCTATAATCACTTAGTCAGGTTTATATTTGCAACTCACATGAGATGATGACTCGTGGCATGGCTAAGCAATCTACTCGTATCTAACCAAACCATGTTGGTGCTACGATATTACCAACTAAATAAACCAATATAGGGTGACAAAAGATTATGACATAACAATAGACAAGGTGGATATAACAAATTGGATAATAACTACACCCAAAAGCATTTAAATAAATATTTAAAGTAAATGCAATAATTTGAATCAAAGTAGTTTTAGAAAACTGGGATTCAACATGATTAAAGATACAACTTGCCTTGCTATAGCAATGCTGATCTTATTTTATCTTCAATCTTCCACTTCCTTGTTCTTCAGCTCCTTCGGACGATTTCAGGACTTCAATGTCTAACGAGAAAGAAAGCGCACAACAAACAAAATTCACAAAGACAAATCAAATAAACTCTAAATTAAAATTGAATGGTACTGAAAGATAGATAATGAATTTAGAAACTTGAATGGGTTCAATCGGAATTCGGATGAAGAAGATATGGCTCTCAGAAGATTGAAATTCACATGAAATGATGAAAAAGGAAAAGGGAGAGAGAAACTGACATGTAGGATCCACAGAATATTCCTCAATTAAATTATTTCGATAATTCTGGAAAAAGGTGAGTAGATGACAGGTGGGACCCACTAGATAAAAGAATTTTCAAGAATTAAAAATAATTCCAGAAAAGACATGGAGAGGATGACATGTGGCCTATTGGTCCATAGACCAAGTCCATGGAGTAGAGCTTGGGTTTACGATGAATGAGGTCCACAAAACAGTGCACTGACACATGGGGCCAGCTTGGCATAGACTTGGTTCACATGAACTAAGTCTACACGGTGTGGTTTTAGGGTTAAGGTTATGTATGGACACACAAGCGTCTACATGGTAGTGAGGTGGCAAGGTGGCATGAGGTGGCGTCGATGTGGCATGCACGTGGCTGGTGATGTGGCAGCGCTGACGTGGCAAAGACGCTGACATGGAAGTGGATGTGGCGGGGTGGTATGATGATGGTGGGGCCATGTTTTCATAGAGATGGAGAGAGAAAGGAACATGACCCACATGGAAGGGAGAGAACGGAGGGAGGTGCTGGTTCAGGAGGATGCAAGCAATGGCGGCCATGGCAACTTCGGTGATGGCGACGTCGTGGAGCTCTCGACAGTGGTGGTAGCACTAGGTACGGCGGCTCTGGTGGGGTCGGGTGAGGGTGAGTACGGCTCGGGCAAGCGCGCAGGGGATGGCGGAGGAAACCGAAGAGGCGACACTTCGGGTTGAAGAGGGAGGGTGCTCCAGTGGTGGTTCGACGACGGCAGCCATGGATCCAAGATGAGGGCGACACAGGGATCTCGAAGGCGATGTCGATGAGGACGGAGAGGCACCGAACGACGACGATGAAGAGCTTTGGGCTTCAACAATGGAGATGGCGGCCTGGTTTCAACTCCATTGAGTTCGCGTGGTGCGACGACGACCTCTCCGACGACGGCGCATAGGGCTTCAGATGCGGCGTGACGAGGGGAGCGCGGATCGAGGATCACTGAGGCTATTTATAGCCTCGGGTGGCGTGCGGCTCGTGGACTCTAAGGCGGCGGCAGCAGAAACCGCGTCGGCTACGCGTGCGGCAGCAGCGACGGCCGACTTGTAGGCCCGGGTGAAACCCTAGGGTTTGAGCGGCGCTGGCTGGACCGAGCGATGCGGCGCGGTCGGGCCGAGTCGATGACCTAGCCAGCTAGGGCTTCGACGATGTTGGAATGGGCCCGGTGGCATGGGCCAGAGGAGAGAGGAAACGATTGTGGTGGAGAGAAATGGAAATGGGCCGAACCAAATTCAGCCCAAGATGATTTCCGGAATTTGATAAAAGCTGAAAATCCAAATGAGGTCAAATAAATAGCAAAAAAATTCAAAAAAACCAAGAAAATACACAAAAAAATCCTTGGAGCACAAGGAACCCAACTAAAATTGTTTTTTTTTAAATTGATGTTTAGATTAGTCAAATTAAATATTTTAAATTTAGGAAATTCCCAATTAAGCTTTATTAATTCAAATAAAATTGGTAAAATTTTTCAGAGACCTAAACTACTTAAAAGATTTTTGAAAAGCCAAATTTTGGGATGTTACAATATACTCATTCTTGAGCATTAGGCAAAGATGATGTCTAAGGAAATGAAGTGCTTGATTATTTTCCTCAACAGTTAGAGTGACATCCTTCTAGGTACCAAGTCCGATAGCAGCACAGATCTTCTTTTCTCCTAGTACGATCTCGACATCTGATGCCCAAGTCAAGTAATTCTGGTCATGTTGGGCCAGCTCTTCGAACTCCTGGTTCGTAATGCCAGTCATCTGCATATTCATGCAAAGAGTTTATCAGATTACTGCTGGTAATTTGCATAAAAAATAGTTGCAAAAATTCTCATAACATTATCATATTTTTCTATGCATTTTCATAATTTACTACTATTTTCAGTGATTAAAAGCAATATAAACAATTATAGATAATCAAAAACAGTAAATACAATACATAAATTGCATAGAAATAATAATAACAAAGTTAAACCTGCTTCAAAAGTTCAAATTATTCAAAATTTGAATTCCCGAGGCCCTTTTCTGCTAGAAAAAGAACTTTTGGCGAACTCTGCAATTTTTCAGAGGCTAAACCTCCAATTTTCTGTTTTGAGAAAATTATCCGAGCAATTTTCAGAAATTCTAAGGGTCCTTTTGCAAAATTTCCTTATCCGCAAATAAATCATCATAATTTTCATAATCCTGAGGGCCCCCTTTTCAAAAATCAGAATTTTCCCCTTTCTTTTTTCTTTTTCTCTCCCGTTTTTTTTCTTTCAAATTTCCACCCAGCCGAGCCCCTTCTTTTCGACCTGTTATTCAATGGGCCGGCTTGGCCCAATGCCTCACTCGGCCTGCCCCACCTGCGTCATAAGTGGGAGCTAGGATTTCCCTAGTTCTGTTTTTCGATGTGTGTGTGTGTCGTGACCAGCCGAGGCAATGGCGGCGGCAAGATCTTGCGGCGCCGAGCATCTTGCGGCGGTGCTGAGGTGGAGCGCGGCGGCAGCGTCTTGGTGGCCGGAGGTGGAGCGCGAGGTGGCGGCGACCGTCGCGGGTGTGGCAAGCACGCAACGCACGGTGCTTTCATCGCGAGGCGGCGGCCGTATAGGGAGGGTTCCGTGGCGTGGAAGCGGGTGGTACAGTGCGGGTGAAGCGGTGCGAGCAGTGGAGCCCTAGCGTGCGGCGTGCGTTGAGCGCAACTTTGGGCCGGCGGCGCGGGCATGGCGCGGTGGCGTGTGAGCTATGCGACGGTGGGAGCACAACAGCGACGGCCTCGGGTGCACGTGGAGCTACGTGGCGGCACAGCGCGCCTCAAATGTGGATAGTGCTGACTTCGCGCAGTGTCGGTGGCCGTGCGGCAACCATGGCGACTGAGGGCGCTACACGTGAGGGCCGGCGGCGCTGCGGTCTTGCGGAGGCCGGGAGGCGCAACCAGGCCGTGTGGCGCCAAGCGGGGCGCACGTGGTAGGTAGCCCATACGGGGGTGACATGGCCAGCGACAAGCGCGTGCGGTGTGTGGTGGCGGCACGGCCACGTGCGGGTGGTTGGCGGCGTATAGTGCGGCTTCGTGGCCATGATTTTTCTTTTACTATTCATGCAATAATTGTACAATCATCATATATTCTTTTCATGCAACCATCGATCGGCTTAGCCGGCGACTTCAAGTCGACTCGCGGTAGGTTATAACAGATTTGCAATCTACAGTGCAATCTACATCTACTCTTTCATGCAATCTATCGATCGGCATTGTGCCGACAACTTCAAGTCGACCGCGGTAGATTAGAGCGGATTTACACCGTAGGATAAAGTAATATAGAAAGCAACAATTGCGGAATTGAAAGCGATCTAGAAAAAAGATTCGATCTACGAGTATCGTTCTCGACGATTACCTTTTCAATCCGTGCAGGTCGGAGAGCGTAGTCGTGCTGATAACGTGTTGAGTAACCATCGCTGGCGAGTCCAATCCGATCGATTACCTCGTAAACAAGCGTAAAATCGCTTAGAACAATGCAAGAACACAAGAACATAATAGTAGATTAAAAGTAGAGATATGAGGGGACTTCTGACTTTTTTTTATTGCTCTTCTGTAAAATTGTAATATAATAGTTAGGGTTTTCCTTTTTATATAGGTTACTGGATGAATGAGGAATCTATCTTAGACCAAGCCTACCTCGTTTGAACCCGATTTCTTAATAATTATAACTGGGTAGTGTCTCTTCTATTAGTAACATCCACCATCCTCACATCACACGTACCAACCCAAGACCCTATACTTGGCAGTTGGCACACACAAGAAGTTTGAAGGATTATCGGTTTCGAACCCGCGACCTCCTCCTTTGTGTAAGTACACGCTTTATTTGTCAAGATGGACATGCGAGAATTAAAGCCACGATATATGTGAATACATATGATGAATCTTAGAAATTCCCATGGAAGATAGGCCCTGATATTTAAAGCCAGTTCCTTCTTCCGAAAAACCGGTATGCGCTCTCAAAGAGTTGCTTGTAAGCGGTGACGAGGACATTTCTTTCACTAATACAACTATTCCTTCTGTTTCTACTCTTTAACTTGATGTACAAGAATCAATTACTAGAACATTTGCTCGTCAAATAAAATATCAGGTAACTTCGTTTCTCGGAGTGCATCTATATTCTATGAACTCTATGATGCTGTCTAAAGCAAGTGATATTATTTAATTAGTAATCAATGATCGGGAGGCAAGCTAAATGAAGATGATGGCAGCACCAAGCATGGAGATAATCATACGAGGAATGGATATTTCTATATTGAGGCTTAGCCGAATCTAGCATTAAGTCTATATCAAGTTGCTTAGGCCAACACTTCGCAATATTTGAGTAAAGAAACTTCGTGCTGCACCACCTATACTAATGGGCCACATGCCTTGTAACTCAGGGCCGACCGCCTAGGGTTTGGACTGTTCATGTGGTACTGTTCATGCTTGAACAGTACACGCGGCTGCCTCCTTTCTCCTATTCCTCATTTACATAGTGGCCATCACCATTCGAGTTAGGTGTGTTTTGTTAGATTAAAGTTTAGCTTTACTACTTTATACTCTATCCTCTTGTTCGACGAGATCAATAGCGACATTGTCTTCGGAACCTCGCTTATCAATACGAAACTATTTCCTATTCGCAATTTCAGATTTCTTATTATCTTGTTCTTACTTGTTCTTCGATTGCATGCAGGAATAGACCTTCGTAGTCAGATCAATCGTGCTTTTAGCAAGATCGATAACAATCACGGAGTTAGTTTAGCGATTGCGGATATATTGATTATGTACGATTGATAGCTGAATCATGAGAGTCGTCTCCACCAAATCAAAATTATCCTTCTAATCGAAAGATCGAGACACTCATTGTCACATTAAGCAGCTCGTGCCCTTCTAAGTTAGAGAAAAGTTACGACTACTTTTCAACCTAGAAAATTAAAAAACAGTTTTTCAGGGAAAAAAACAGTTCCACCAAACAGAGCCATCAACGCTCGAACTAGTCAGCAGTCGAGCCCACGTGATTGATTTCTTTGCAACGAAATTTCAGCATATACAGCGTATACTAAGTAAGAATTTCTTGAGAAGCGGCTGCTGCAATCGTCCCGTCAGTTTCCACCGGATCAGCCTAGGTCCTGCGTGGCCATCCATCTAGACTCTGTTCTTCGTCGATGAAACATAATGGAGCCTTGTGTTGAATCTTCTGATAAGAAAAAACCTTGGCCGTCTCTGTCCGCCAGAGCTCCAGTCCAACACGGCAATGGCAGTGGCAGACTAATATGTGGTCGGATTCACCCATACAATCGTTACCCCCATCCTCCCTGCCTCAGTGTCACCAACACCGGAAAGTGGGAGATGGCTTCAGCTCACCGCTGCACCACCACCGCGACCACAAGATTTGTGTTGATATGCTCTGTGCTAGTACTACAACTCTCTGCGAGGGCGCGCTCTGATCCTTCGTGCGACTTCCCGGCAATCTTCAACTTCGGCGACTCCAACTCGGACACCGGCGGGCTCTCGGCCCTCCTCTCCGCGGTGCCGCCGCCCTTCGGCCGGACCTTCTTCGGCATGCCTGTCGGCCGGTACAGCGACGGCCGCCTCACCATCGACTTCATGGGTACGTCAGCCATAACTCTGGATGGATATTTTGGCGACATGTCTGTCCTTCGCGCGCTGCATAGTAGTTTTGGATAATGAAAGAGAAAATCTTTTTTTTTTGCCTCTACATCAAAATGCACATATCCAAATTTATTAAAGAGTCTTAAACACCGATGTAACTAAACTGTTAAAGGTAGTTGAAAACCTTACAAATCAACAATGGCTAAAAATTAATCTCAATCATTATAAATCATGTGTCTAAACTGCCACCCATAAAAACTTAGTAGTTGCTTCGTCACTACCTCTAATCTGTTGCTTCTGACCAATATGGACTCCTTCTGGATCGGTTTATGTAAATTTGCTTAAGTCATCAGCCAATGCCTACTTAAAAAGATAACCTGCAAAAGATTAGTGACAATCTTTTTGTCAAAAATAACATCATTCCGATATAACCAGATAGACCAACATAAAACACTAACTCTTACTAAGAGTTGTGATTTTATAATTTTTGGAATACCGGCTAACCAATTGCGCTGCATAGTAGTAGGGATATGTTTGACACGTTTCTTGTTTCCTGACGCTGCAGCTCAAAGCCTGGGACTACCTTACCTCAGTGCTTATCTCGATTCAGTAGGGAGTAACTTCACGCAAGGAGCCAATTTCGCAACGGCTGCTGCATCCATCAGACGAGACAATGCGAGTATTTTCGTCTCTGACATCAGCCCCATTTCCTTGGACGTGCAGACCTGGGAATTCGAACAGTTCATCAACAGGAGCCAGTTCATCTATAACAACATAGGTGAGGAGTAAAGCAAAGTCAAGTTCTGTTCTTCGTTAGTGTGTCATGCAGAACCCAAATTTCATGTTTCATTTCCGGCTGTTCTGTTTTAACGCAGGTGGAATTTATCGTGAGATCCTGCCGAAAGCCGAGTTCTTCTCCAAGGCGCTTTACACCTTTGATATTGGCCAAAACGACCTCACCATGGGCTACTTCGCTAACATGACCACCGAACAAGTCGAGGCCTATATCCCTGATCTAATGGAGAGGTTCACTGCAGCAATCCAGGTGCAATTCATGCTGAACATTTATTTCTCCTCACAACCAAGTTACACTCACACACACACAGAGCTCTAACTGCAACGCACATGGCCTGCTTGCCTAGTGAAGAGCGTATACAAGCTCGGAGGAAGGTACTTCTGGGTGCACAACACAGGGCCGCTCGGCTGCCTGCCGTACGCTCTGGTGCTCCGCCCCGACATCGCCGCGCCCAAGGACGACACCGGCTGCTCCGTCGCCTATAACCAGGGCGCTCAGTTCTTCAACGCGAGGCTGAACGAGACCGTGGCTCGTCTCAGGACGGCCCTCCCCGACGCCGCCTTCACCTACGTCGACGTGTACTCCGCCAAGTACAAGCTCATAAGCCAAGCCAAGGAGCTCGGTACGTGTAATAAGCTGCTGCAACTCTGACCAAAGACACAAGTAGTTGCGTATAAATCGAAGAAAGTCTGGGACTAAACGGCGCGTGTTGGATTTTCAGGTTTCGGGAACCCTCTGCTCGTCTGCTGCGGGTACGGCGGCGGCGAGTACAACTTCGACAGGGACATTCGGTGCGGCGGGAAGGTCGAGGTGAACGGCACGTCGGTGCTTGCGGGGAAGTCGTGCGGGGACCCGTCCAGGAGCGTGAGCTGGGACGGCGTGCACTTCACCGATGCGGCCAACAAGTTCGTGTTCGACCAGATCGTCGGCGGCGCGCTCTCGGATCCGCCCGTGCCTCTGAGGCAGGCCTGCCAGGGCAAGAGGCGATGAGCTTTTGTCGTTCAATGTTCGTTGCATATTTTTATTTGCTATGTAGGTAGCCGTTGTTGCTTGATTTGTAAGTACATATATATGCAGATGGGCCGAGCATGATCCTGGAGCAGTGGGGTTCAATTTTGTGTTTGTAATAATAATGAGGGAGCTGCCATACAACACTATACCGTTGGGAGGTTCACCTAATGGTACAGCTGTCTGGCTAAAGCTCCTGTTGGAAGAGCCAGCTATGGTTAGTAGTATGAAACACGTCATACACTTGTAGTATGAAACACGTCAGCACTTTCAATATATCAATATAAATTTTTTCACCTTTTCTTTCTCATTACCTAACGAAAGGAATCATGCATGAAGCAAATAGGGTACATCAAAACGTAATGGAAAAGAGTCAAATGCCCATAACATGTGGACTGACCAATCGGAAACACGTCAGCATTTGACCGATCATTATGTCTCGTCAAGTTTCATTCAGTTTGGGGGGATCGTCCGCGCGGCGTGAGAAGGATGAGAGCGATGGCAGCGAACAGCCTTATTGAGCCCTGCGGGTTTAAGAAATATAGATGCAAAAGAAGCGTTAGGACATCAATTACGGATTGGGCGTCGCTATGTTCGAAAATTGTCGTTGATCTTGTAATTACTCATCCGGGAAGTGGCATAATGTATTAGCAACCAACCATTCTTGAGCATGTAATCGTCTTTAAACCCAACAAGAACACCAAGCAACCATTCTCATATTTCAAAAGAATTCTCAACTTGTTGCTTGGTGTTCTTGTTGGCTTTTAAAGACAATTACATGCTCAAGAATTGTTGGTTGTCGATAGATGATGCCACTTCCCAATGGAGAAGTTAAGATCAACGCCACTTTCAACATAGCGACGCCCAATCCGTAATTGGATGTCCTAACGCCTCTCAGATCCATACTTTTAAACTTACAAGGGCTCAATGAGGTTGCCCGTGGATACCGCCTCATTCTTCTCATGTCATGACGATAAAGTGGTCAGATATATATATATATATATATATATATATATATATATATATATATATATATATATATATATGATGTTTGGTTTTAATGGCACAAGCGACCACTTTGCTTGGAGACTTTATAGAGAAGAGATTATGAATGGAATGGTAGGGCGTGCACACGCAAGAGGTAGGAGAACTTGATCGGCATGAACAAGGGACTATTAATATGAACTAATTATCAATTCAATTTCAGCATAAGACTATTGACACCATTACATCACGCAAGGGGACTATTAATATGAACTAATTATCAATTCAATTTCAACATAAGACTATTGACATCATTACATCACACAACAAGAGGACTATTAATATGAACTAATTATCAATTCAATTTCAGCATAAGACTATTGACATCATTACATCACGAGCAAGGGACTATTAATATGAACTAATTATCAATTCAATTTCAGCATAAGACTATTAACATCATTGAGCGGTTCATCGACAAGAGAACAAGACCAAGGGTGTCCAAACCCACCACACCAAGAGTAGCCCTCGGCATCCATCGCAGAGCACTAGCTAGCCATTTTCATCACAGAGCAAGGGGTAGAGACAGAGAGGGACCTTAGTACAATAAGAACCACGGTGATTTACCCTCCACCAAAGACAACCCTCATCCATTTCCTTTACCTTGCATAAATCACACAAACATCGGGACACAACTTAAGGCTCATGCATAAAAATCAAACTCAACAAAAGACATTAAGCTAACGGATCTAGAGGAGAATAGAGGAGGATGGGAAAGCAAAGCCGGCCAGAGCCCTAGCGAGGGCGCACGGGTCGGGCGGCGACGGCGACGAGGTTCGGCGGCGCGCGAGGCGAGGGGGAGGACGGAGTTAGGGCGGGCGCAAACCCTAGCGGAGCTGAGGAGTGACGAGTTTGGGTGTCAGAGTGGTTGTATTCAGGTGTGCCGCAAAAGACACTCTTATCGCATTTGAGTGTCTTTTGCGGTGGTCACCAGATGCTGCTAACCGCTTGCAACGGAAGAATGGCGCGCGTCGGCAGCGACGGGAGGAACTGACGAGAGTAAGGCACCGGGGAGTGACGAGTTAGAGCGCAAAACCCTAGCGGTAGGCCAAAGCTAGCTCCTACTTATAAAGAGATTTATCACGAGCGGTTCTATTATGGAACCGTCGGTGATAATATCACGCACGGTTCCATAATAGAACCGTCGTGATATGGGACATATCACAGACGGTTCCATTATGGAACCATCGTGATATGTTCCATATCACGAGACGGTTTCATAATGGAACCGTCGTGAAATGGTTTTTTCTCAAGTATATTTATCTTGTATATACACTTACATGACATGAAGAAATTACATGTTTATATTAAAAAAGCGTAAACCTATAATTAAACGAGGTTTTTCTAGTGGCGGAGGTAGGCCGCTATCTCCATCTGCAATACTTCATAAGCGGCGGTGTCGGCATCGGACGGTTCTCGATCATCGTGACGAAGCTCTGAAATGCGCCCACCCGCTGACGCCTTGCTCGAAAGTGTCTCCGAAGACCTCGATCGTTGAACCAAGAAGAATTGAGCCCATAGGCTCTCTTCCTTGCTTGATGGGTCTCGGCCGTCGACTCGATCGCTGCCGCCTCGATTACAGCCAAGTGACGGCAAGCCTCTGGAGATGTGCAACGTCATTTTGAGGACTACGCCGATGACGCGTAAACTCGCCGAAAGTGGGAGATCACCGGAAGACACGGCGGAGGAGGATGTCAAGACGGCGGAAGGTGGCCGTCACCTGCTCCGGCAAATTCTCCGCCGGCAGAGGAGTGAAGGCATTGTTGATCAAGCAGTGTTCTTTTCAAGCAAGACGGTTCAACTTACATGCGAGAGAGGTGCTCGTCTGCAAGGTGGCGGGAAGGCCATCAATGCCAAACGACAAGGAAGAGGCGGTCATTTACGCTTTTTTATAAGTATGTGGGGATGATCATCTTGGATGGTGGATCGATGATCCTTTTATAAAACAAGGAATAAATTCAGAGCGTGAGATTTAAGAGACGACGGGGCGAAGCGGATCGATGCGATGAAGAGACGTCGGGGAGCCGGGCGGATGGCGGCGAAACGAGACGCGCCGGCGATGAAGAAACTCACCGTGGAGTCAGAGCGATATTATCACGAGCGGTTATTGTTAAGAACCGCTCAGTGATACTAATTAATATCCTGAGCGGTTCTTGTTGAACCGCTCGTGCTACTTCACGACGGTTGTGTTTTAAAACCGTCAGGATACTAATTAATATCACGACGGTTCTTGTTGAACCGCTCGTGATACTCCTGACGGTTTTCAACATGAACCGCTTTGTGATATTACCTCTTCCTGAGCGGTTTTTAGCGCGAGCGATGTACGCAGCGGTCTCTAAACCAAAACCGTCGTGATTGAATGTAATACCGACGGTTTTGGTCAACCGTCTGTGATGAGGCGTCCAGTATTAGCCTTTTTGTAGTAGTGATATTTTGTAGAGCAAGTTTCATGTAATTTCATTATGTCTCATCAAGTTTCAACTAGTTTCATTCAGTTATTTTGGGACATATTTCATTAAGTTTCATCAAGTATCATTGTTTCTTTATATTTTGTAAAGCAAGTTTCACTCAGTTTCATTAAGTTTTATAAAGTTTCATCCCAAGTCTAATGGAATTTCATAAAGTTTCGTGTTTTTGTCTAGGACAAATTTTCAATAGTGACATCGTGTCTCATCAAGTTTCATATAGTTTCATTAAGTTATTTTGGACATGTTTTATTAAGTTTCATCAAGTATCATTGTTTCTCCATATTGTGTAGAGCAAGTTTCAATAAGTTTCATGAAGTTTTATCACAAGTCTCATAAAGTTTCATCTTTTTTTTTTGTCTAGGACAAGTTTTCAACAGCGACATCATGTTTCATCAAGTTTCAGTTTCATGAGATATATGTGTTTCATGAAGTTTCATCCCAAGTCTCACGGAGTTTCATCTTTTTTGGTATAAAAACAAGTTTTCAATAGAGACATCGTGTTTCATCAAGATTATATAGTTTCATCAAGTTTCATTTAGTTTCATCACAGGTATCATGAAGTTTCATTTTGTTTCATCATAAGTATCATGAGGTTTCATCGAGTTTCATCTTTCATCCTAAGTCTCATGGAGTTTCATCTTTTTGCATGTTTCAAGTTGCAGATTTCAAAACAAGGTTCAGCATTTTGAAGTTTCGAGTTTCAGATTTCAAAAGAAGTTTCAGCATGTTTTAAAAGTTTCAAAAGAAGCTTAAAGCTGTAGGTTTAAAGCTAGTTTATGCAAGCTTCAGCTGGTTTCAGAGCAAAACAAAATCAAATTTCTAGGGACGAGTGAAACTTAAATAAAGGATATGGAACTTGATAAATAAAGGTGCAGTCCAGCGGACACTGGACCATGGATTGGGTTCAACGGATAAGTTCCATTGCTCCTGACGAGAAGAAAAACGACATATCGTGGATGGCATACGTATACAGCTGCTATTGCGACGTACGAGCTGTGCTCACTTAAATAAAGGATCGGACGATGGGACGCTATCCCGTTGAAACGCTAGCGAACGGTATAGCGTTCGTTAGTTCTTCCCTAATAATAAGGGTCCATCTATACAAGATTCGATTATTTTCTCAGCCTAAAACAGTTCACTTACAATTTTATTATACATGAATTACAGTAATTTATTTATGTAATTTTTGTTCTTGGTCACTGTAATTATTCTTGAAAATCTTAATAACTCGTATTTCCATCACATTATTCAAAATCTAACATATGCTTTGACTGATTGAGCAAAAATAAAGACAAAAAAAATAAAATTCTATATCAACAAAATATGACAATATGGTGAACCTGTTATGCTCCAAAGAAAAAACTATAATAAATTCAGACCCAATTCATCAGATGAGAATAAATGCAAACCACAAAGCATATCGAAAGGATAAAAAATTGACTATTTTGACAAAAGAAAACAGTCGAATGTTGTTTAGCAAAACCGTAATAATAACTAGCAAGGTGGCTCATGCATTTGCACGGCTATATTTGTTTTAATGTTTGTAGTATCAAATGATATAATTTACATGTTTGAGAATATATTTACTTATCTTGTAAGTTATTTAGATTTTAAAGACATCATAAACATTGAAAATGACAGTAGAAGCTTGGAAAAAAATATAACTCTAGAAACGTAATTAAAGTATGAACTTTGATAGAAGAAAACCATAAGTTGTTGGGTTCTTAGAAACGTAAATGCTCTTCATCATGCATGCATCATGCAATTGCATGTCCCTATTAAGTGGGTATGGCTATTAGGACAAGTGTTGCACACTGATTTGGACTGCATTTTAGTATGTGTGATGCCCCTTGCGGGTGAGCTGATTCCTATTTTCCTATCAGTGTGATTGTGTGCCATACCTATCTATTATAAACGATAGGAAAAGAAGACCTGTTCGCTCTCGAGGGATAGAAGTTCCCATATAATCGAATGAAAAAACTTCTTGTTTTGGTAGGGTCCATATTGTAACATTGTAGATCAGTCAAATATATATTAGAATTGTTATAGTTGTATAAGAAATACAATTTTAATTCCAACCATAAGATTAGAGTTGTATAATAAATACAAATATGTTTTCAAATAAAAACATATTTATTGTAGTAGCTGGCTGGCACATCTACCTGGCAAATTCATCTAGTTGAATGTTGATATGACGAAACTTATCCCAGGCGGCTCATGTGTAGAAACCCACTAGTGTTAATTTGCTATAAGACTAAAGCGCTTACACGTACATGTTAGCACAAATAGAAAATATAATCAAGAACATATGTGAAATGGATTTAACACGGAGAACCCAATTCGGGGAAGAGAAAACATATGTGCGCACAAAGGCCGAGATTAACTACAAGAGGAGAGTTACAAGAAAGAGATTTTTCAATGAAGTGTCAACTAATCCCGCGCATCACATAGTGTATATATATGGGTACAAACTGTTGGGCCACGGGTAGGCTACGATAGCTACAAATCAAAATTTCTACCACGCAAACCAAAAAGCCAAACAAGTAGATGATCACAGATCGTTACCACCAGATGCGCAGAGCAGCGGAAGAAGGGTTGGAGCAGCCTGGTCCAACGTAGAGCGCGTCGATGTAGTGGTCGTAGTCGATCGTCCAGCGTCGAGCAAGTCGATGCAGTGGTCGTAGTCGATCGTCCAGCGTCCTCGCGAGTCGATCGTCTCCTCAAGCAACCTCTGTAGTTCCTTGTGAAGATTGTGGATCGTCCTCAAGCGCAACAATTGTAGTAGCGCCTCTACGGTATCCACACGTCCAGGGAAGGAACAACCATGCGCAGGTGTGCTAGCACCAATTCGCACGGTAGAGCTCTCAGGAAGATGGCGGCTAGGGTTTCGGTGGTGATTCACGTGTACCTCCCAACAGCCTCATGCATCTCCTTATATAGTGCTCGTGATGGATCCTATCCGAACACGTTTGTCAAATCGTATTCGTACTGATTTATTCCAACCCGTTAAGTGTGTGACCCTATAGGTTCATGCGTGTCGGTTGTGACTCGAAACCCTTTCCGATCACGAGTCGTGAGCGACTCCTAGCGTAACATAGCGATTCCCTAATACACACAAATTATATTGACGAACCTTAATGAAATATGATCTACGACGAGTCCTCATCACTTACGACCGTGTCCTATCTCTATACGCATCAGTTAGATTTGGTCATGACCATTCGTAATTCCTTACGACCTGTGTTACGACCACCTCAGGACTACGTTCGACCGATCTCGACCAAACGTATCTCCATACGACGATTCATAACGTCAACTAAGCGACCTACTCGTATACTCCCTTTGCCTCACGATGTCCGGTTGAACTCTAGGTGAGATGTTGTGTCATCCATGGATCTATTCAATACTTTCTCGATCGAGTGTCGGATTACTTCACGTGGTCGAACACTTCGACTACTAGTGGCATGGACATGCACTTTCTTTATCCGACCACAACGAGGAGCCTAGAGACATCTCTCCTGTTATGTTAAGAGGGCCAAATCCCATATCGACCAGTCACATTCCTCTGCATGTTTCATAGCATACCCGAAAGCTACCTTTATAACTACCCAGTTACGGTGTAGCGTTTGGCAACCCCTAAGAGTGCTATTACATATGTAGGAAACCATGCTGATCTCAGGTCTAAGGATTATACATCAACATTGCTTGAGACCAACTAACGACACATAGAATCATAACTATCTCAATAGTGTCTCAAGGTGGGTCTAATCCAACATCATGTTCTCTAACATGTGTCCATATTATTGGTTTGATATCTCCATATCCATGACCCGTGAAACATAGTCATCAACCAATACATATGCTAGTCTATTCATATGTGTCCTCATATGTTTCCGACCAGAGATCGTATAAGAATAATTATCGTAGAAATATAGAGTTTCACAATCAAGTCACATACTTGATAATCAATATTAACAATATTATTCTTGGAACAAGATAACATTTTATCCAATATTATGAACATAAGGAAATATAATCATCTCTATGATTGCCTCTAGGACATATTTCCAACACAAACGACTCTCAGTCGAAAAAGAAACAAACTCGTAAAGTATGCTAAGGGCACGTGGGTCGCCAACCCTACTCTCCTATAAACGAAAACAAATTCTCTGGGAAGGGCCTCAGCGTGAGGCCCCTCCCCCAGGCCATTGGATTGCAGGGGGTTGGAAATGTGTGGAGATGGGGGAGGGGCCTCCCCCCAAAGCCCTCTCCCATATAATTTATTTTCCCTATAAACCATCCTTCCATTCACGTCACCATGAGAATTTGAATCGCAAACCAACATAAAAATGAGAAAGAAATGAAGAAACAAATATCAGAAACAAATTCCCAATAATGATCGTGCTAAGTCATTGTTGTGTCTACAAACCAAGCAATAGAAAATGGAGGGCCTCGGAGCCACTACCCACTACGAAGGGGGTATGGGTATCGGGAACCCTGAAGTGTGGGAAACAGTACAGATGGACAGATGATACACAAGTCTCCCATTGCTTGATACACAAGAGTGCCTATTTATAGTATTACAAGTTAGTAGGTAGGAGATTACAAGTTTACAACAGTGTCCCATAAAGGCCATACAACTATAGGAGCTTCATGGTCTTTTCCTCATTCACTGGTAGCTTCGATGTATGGTGGACTCCCATGGGCGATGTACACCATGTCACCTCCCTAGGTCCATTGCGGGACCTCGACCTCCTTCTCAGTGGCGGATTCAGAATGAAAATGACCGGGGGGGGGTCCCTGAGGCAAGATGGACCACGTTCGGCTGGGTTGTGGTTTGGAGTGTCCTGTCATGTTGGGTTAGGGGTGTCCACATTACATATACATGGTTATGTGCACCCTGGTGTGCTATAGTATATCCGCCCCCTGCTCCTCCTTCGTCGATCCTTCGCCCGAAGACCCCCTTCGGGCCGGGGACCCTTTCAGGTGAAGATCGAGGTGATGGACCTATTTGCTAAGGCATCGAGGTAGCACTCTTACCCCTTCGCGTATGGCTCTTCGCCAGGGCGTTGGGGGTGGTAGGTCTTCTCTGCAACAATCACTATTTATGCGGATTCATACGATGAATTTCTGGTGTGTTCTTAGGAAATCAGTAGGAAATGATCCTACTATAGAATTATATTAAAATTAAATGAGATAAAAATTTACAAATTCATTACAAGAAAAAATGAAAAGAAGAAAGAAGAAAACAAAGCTAAAGCTAAGTGAAGTCAGCGAGCCATTCTTCAACTTCTGGTGTTTCCTTGGAGTACAAGGATGTATCCCGGGTTTCAAAAGCCACGTGCGGATTACAGTGACATTTCAGTTTGACATATCAATATGGGAATTGATTGTACATAGACATCCGACTACAGACAAACTATCGGACGGCCTTTTCCATTGAGCTACTGAGCCCAACGCTTCCAACCACTCATTCTTCCCATTCTCTCTCCACTCTCATCCGCTCCTGTTCCTACGGCTCTGCCTCCCTATTTGCTCCAAGTAGTCCACGCGACCACAGCCCTTCCTAAATCCGATCGGTGGCCCATCTCCTCCCCGCTTGCTCTTCCCTCTAGTGGCTCGCCGGCGACTCGAACTCACCGTTGGAGCATCCTGGTGATAGGCAGCATCGGCTACATCAGCAGCCACATCGTCCTATAGCTGCTCGAGTAGAGCTTTCGTGTTGTCATCGTGGACAGCCTCGACAATGCCTCCGAGGTCGCCCTTGTCCGTGTCGCCGAGCTCATCTCCTCCCCGCGCTTCCTCCGCTGCCACCGCGTGCTCCACCGGACCTAGCCCCCTCCTCGGGGCCTTCTCCTCCTCCTCCTCCTCCTCCTCCTCCTCCTCCTACTTCTCTAGCGTGGGTGACGGCCGATGCGACCTGTTCTGGTGAATTGTTTTGATGTTCTGATGTTGCGACCCGTTGAAAAAATATTGCGTCTGTCGATAAAAAATGTTGCATCATGTTCTTTGAGATGTTGCGACCCGTGTGGATCTCGACGACTAGACTGCTACTCCAGTCGATTGCCCATGACAGATTAACTGGGCTCTACTACTTGTTCTTCGTCTTTCGTTGTGTTCTTTATTGTTGACTTGTAAGCCTTTCTTGTAATAAACTATGATATTTAATAAAGTTGTGCAAATTATGGTTGTTACCATATTTGTTTGATGTGTACACTAGTTACTACTCCAGGAACTAGTGTAGAATACACAGAGGATTTAGGGGTGTTACTCCCTGGTCCAACAAAGGTACTACAATTTTAGGTAATGTCGCTGTTGCCTCAAATGAATTAGCCGATTCTTATGCTACTAATCTTTGGCATATGCGTCTGGGGCATATGATTAAAATTGACATGATGGAGTTTTGCAAAAGAGGACTCCTTGATGGTCAAAGCGTCGATAAGTTAAAGTTATGTGAACAATGTGTCTTGACAAGCAAAAGATGGTGAAGTTCGGTACAACAATTCACTCTATAAAAGACACATTGGATTATGTTCAATCTAATTTGTGGGGAGAATCCCACATTCTGTCCCTTGGAGGTGCTGGCTACATATTGATCATTATTGATGATTATTCAAGAAGAGTTTGATCATATTTCATGAAACACAAATCGGATGTATTTAAAACATTCAAGGAGTGGAAGATTGTGATTAAAAAACAAACTGACAAGTATGTCAAGAAACTACATACTGGTAATGGCTTGGAGTCCTATTTTGAAGAATTTGAAGCTTTACGCAGATCAGAGGACATTGTGAGACATTACACTGTCCTAGGTACTCCTTAGAAAAATGGTGTGACCGAACGCATGAACAAACTATTATGGAGAAGGTACATTGTATGTTATCTAACTCTGACTTATCTAGGAGTTATTGGGCTGAGGCCGCGTCCACTACTTTTTATTTGATCAATCTGTCACCCAACCTGATAATTGATAAGAAGACTCCAATTAATGTATGGTCAGGTTCTCAAGTAGATTAGTCAAATTTTAGAATATCTGGCTGTCCTACTTATGTTCATGTTAACAATGGTAAATTGGAGCCTAGAGTCACTAAGTGCATTTTCCTCTGTAATAAACATAGTGTGAAATGTTATAAATTGTGAAATCCTGAAACTAGAAATGTGGTTATTAGCAGAAGTGCTACTTTTGATGGATCTTCTATGTTGCATGATAAACCATCTATTGATATTTCCATTCAGAAGCTGCAGAAATCAAGCGTGCATGTAGAGCATGTTATTGATTCAAGATCTACACCAGAAGCCGAAAAGAAAAACATACATGATATTCCTGTTGTCTTTTAACCACCACAACGTTCCATTGCAGCTAACAGACCTAAAATGAATATTCAAGCTTCCAAGAGATTGATTACAGGAGCGGAATTGTTGCTTATGTTTTGAATGTGGGAGAAGAAATTGAATGTACTGCATAACCTTCCACTTATTAAGATGTTATCTCTTCTGGTTATTCAGAGAGATGGATGACTATCATGCATAGTAAGATGCAATCTCTTGAGAAGAATGACACTTGAGAGCTAGTCAAGATACCAATTAATAAGAAGACTATTCGCTGCAAATATATATTCAAGAAGAAAGAAGACATTTCATCAATCGAAGAGGTTAGGGACAAGGCAAGACTCGATGCTAAAGGATACATCCAAATTTTATGTATTGATTTCACATGTCTTTTTCCCAGTTGTGAAGCATAATTCCATTCGTACTTTACTCAGCATAGTGATTATGCATGATTATGAACTTGAATAATTGTACATGAAAATTGTGTTCTTACATGGAGAATTGGAGGAAGATTTTTATATGGAGAAACCAAAATATTTTGTCTTTCCATGAAAGGAGAATTGTGCTTCCAAGTTGAAGAAATCTCTTTATGGTCTGAAGATCATAAGATCCGATTATGATGGCTGTGTTTATTTGAAGACTGTAGTACAAGAGATTTGACTCCTTTACGATCTCTCATGATTTCAAAAGATCCAATTATGATAGCTGTGTTTATTTGAAGACTATCAACGACTCAGCTATTTATTTTCTCATATATGTTGATTGCTGCAAAAGACAAGACATAAATTTCAAAGTTAAAGGCACAATTGAGCAGTGAATTTGAGATGAAGGATCTTGGTGCAGTAAAGAAGATTCTTGGTATGAAAATTGCCAGAGATAGACGATTTGGAAAATTATACCTAAGTCAGAATGGTATATTGATAAAGTTCTTCATCGCTTCAACATGCATAAGGCCAAACCAGTGAATACTCCGTTAGTTGCACATTTCAAACTTTCTTATGCATCATGTCCACAGTCAGACGATGAAGTTGAGTACATATCTAAAGTTCCATATGCCAATGCAGTTGGTTCACTTATGTATGTCATGGTATGTTCTCACCCCCAATTTATTTCAATCATAGAGTGTTGTTAGTAGATACATGACTAATCCTGGCAAATAGAATCGGAAAACAGTTCAATGGATTTTTAGTTACTTGCGATGCACATCTGATACTGTTTACAGTTTGAGAAGACTAAAGATGGAATCGTTGGTTATGTGGACTCAGGTTTTGCTGGAGATTTGGATAAGAGAAGATATCATACTGGTTATGTGTTTTGTTGGAGGATGTGTCGTTAGTTGGAAAGTAAGTCTGCAAGCTACTGTTGCCTTGTCCACTACAGAAGCCAGGTATATGGCCATTTCCATAGCTTGTAAAGAAGTCGTTTGGCTAAGATGTTTGTTTACTAATCTTTGTGGAAATACATACGTCTTGGGTCTTGTACTACAATATTCCGCGACAGACAAAACTCTATTTGCCTTACGAAGAGTCGGATGTTTCATGAGAGAACGGAACACATTGACGTCAGATATCATTACATTCGAGGTGTCATTGCTCAAAGTGACATTAAAGTCAGTAAGTTAAGTATTCATGATAATCTAGCTGATATGATGACAAAGTCAATTCCTACCACTAAGTTTGAGCTTTGTTCAGATTTAGTTAGTATCATTAAGTAGTCCTATGGACATTCGGCGCACAAGATGTTCATGCTAATCTATTTTGAGGATTTCTTTTGGCTACAGGAGGAATTCGTCTCAAGGTGGAGATTGTTGAGTGTGAGTGTGATACGAATTGAGTCTAAGTGTGATACGAATTCCGTTTTCTACTCTAACTCATAATTCTAGTCCTACACGGAGTCTTTCATGTACCACTATAAATATATCCTCGAAGTCCATAGGAAGAGGAAGAGCTTCATTGTAAACATATCATTGTATAGTGATATTGTCTTTGTGCGCTCATGGTTTCCCCGAAATAGTTTTTCACGTAAAATTCATGTCTCTTGTTTCTATTTTTATGTGTATTATTTACAATAGAGATGATGTTAATTAGTACATAGCGATGACATGTATATATACAGTACACTTTCAGAGTGTGTAACATCCCAAACTTTGCTTGTGTTTCAAATATATGAAAATGAGAAGAAATTAAAACTTTTTCATACATCATGTTGTCATTTAAATTTTCTGGAAATTCTTTCAAAGGATTTGTTGATTTCAAAAACCTAATGCTTCAATTTACTAGAAGCATAATCCTTGAAAACTTTTAAAGCAAATCCTGTGATCCTATCCTGGAATTATTTTTCCTAGCTTTTGGATCACCTTAGTGACTCTTCTGAAAAATTTCATAATTTTTAGAAATTATTTACTATTTTTCAAGGGCTAGTCAAACCAGTTAGACCCTTGGTCAAAACCATAGGACAAGACCTTGAAACATTTCTAGAGGGAAATGTAGTGCATAAAAAACTTTGGAAATTTTATACAAGGTTATTCCTAGAGTCCTTAGTCTCTTGTAAAAATTTTAGAATTTTTGGAGATGTGAAACTCGGTCTAAAAAACCCTCAAAGACTCAGCCTAGTTTTTTTCAAAAATCTGGTTTCACTGTTCCTCTAGTCCGACAGAGCCTGAACCAACTCGGCTCGATCGAACCACCTAACTAAAAGCAACCTAGCCCCTTACTGCCTTGACGGTCAGGCCCACTAGTCGTGGCTTCTTCTCCATCTGGGGCCGCCCGCGCCCGCCTTCCATGCGTCATGGGAGAGCGCTGTGGCTCAGTGTCATCGCTAACCACCGCACCCGGTTTATGACGTTCGCCCATGGTTTGATCGCGTAGTTCATGCCCACCTGCCCTGGTCATTTCGCCCATCTTTTCGGTGTTGCTCGTGGCCGTCACTCACTTGAGAGAGAGGGAGACAGTAGCCATGCCAGGCTCCTCCTCTCATTTCCTCCATCCTCTAACTATGTAAGCTCCTCAGTGGCTCCTATTACTCCTTTCACAACCCTGAGATAACCCTCTCCATCATTCCTTATTCCTCCGAGCTCAAACCGAGGAAGAACGCGAGCTCTAGTTCACGGCCGTGGCACCGTCGCCGTGTCCTCGCCGCAACTGTGGAGCTCTCCTCCTTCACTTCGTGTCAGCTTGCATTCTAGGGCTCGAGTATTAATTCCCCTAACCCAATTTCTTTGTTCCTCCTCAGGGATCACCAGAATTGGATTTTTCTTCACTTCAGCCGCAAACCTTCTTCTTCGTGCTCAACTCTGGTGAGGTGCTTCTTTTTCCAATTCCTCACTCAAGCGCCATCTATTGATCTCCCTAGAGCCTCTCCAACGATCTTTTCTTCTTATTTTGGCTTAGTTCATCTCCTCCTCGGTTGAGTGTTATGCCGCCGCATCGGACATTGCCGCCGACCTCACTCCGGCAAGCTCTCCATCTCTGTGTCCCTTCGGTGAGGTCACTGGTCCCTTCCTTTTCTCATGCGCTCGCCAAATCGCTCAATGCGAGGCCGGGTCGGCAAAGTGCCATTTTGGCTATAGTTCACCTCCATTTTTCCTCGCCGCACCGCCGCTGTAGTTCGCCAGAGCACTCACTGTCGGTACCTATGGCTACGCAATAGTGCCAGGACCCCATTTTGGTACTTTGCCGGCACCGCCATGGCCTCCCTCGTCGGTGGCACACCCAGCGAGCTTGCGGCTGAACGCGCTCTGTATTGTCGGTTTCGGACGAGTACTGTAGTGTGGTTAATTAGTGAAATCTTTGTCTTTAGGGCATAATTAATGCTTGGCTTTAATTAAATGACCAGTTAGTTGTTCTGTTGTTCCTATGACATGCGGGCCTGGAAGTTTTAGTGCGCAGCGCTGAGGTGGTCCATAGACCCCTGTAACTGTGTTGTGAACTTGTAGTCCACACACTATTCGTATGAGCCGAGAGTATGACACGTGGGGCCCACTGGGATAAATAGATTTTCTTTAGGATTTTAACTGAAATAGAAAAGAATTTGGTAGGGGCCCCTCTGGTCAGCGTCTTTAGCTAGGAAGCTCTTGGTGTAAAAAGGTATTACTGTTTTTATAAATTCGGAATTGCTTTATTTGTATACTGTTATTTGTTTTAAACTTCAAAATTGCATAAGTAATTCATTTTAACTCCTTTATGGATGAAACAAATTTTGTTGGGTTACATTTTTAGTGCACTTTATTTTGGTATGGTTTTTTAGGCTTTTTACTGTTCTAGAATTCTTCTTAGTAGAATTACTTTCGATTTAACATTACTTTTGCACTAAAAATTCATTTAACTTGAAAAATAAATAAGTATTTCTCTGTAACTCCAATTTGAATGAACTCAAGTTTGGTGGGTTCCTCTATTACTGTACTTTAATTTAGAATAGGTTTTGAGTATTTTAGTGCCTCTGAAAATCTTATTTTACATATGATTTGTGCACTACTTTTATGACTTTAAAAAATCCTAGAAAATTCATTTTAACTCCAAATGAGGTGAATCAAATTTCATTGTTCATCTCATATGGTGTCTGTCTACCATAAAATTTTCATGTTCACCACCTCTCTGGAATTTTTTGCCAAACATTTAATTTCGGGTGAACAGTACCCGAGAGGGATTTTTTCAGCATTTCTATCAAAAGCCGTTTTGTTTAGGCTATAACTTTTGCATACAACATCCAAATCGATCGATTTTTATTGCTAAATTAATCTAAAATCATACTCTAACTTCTATATAAATTTCATGATTTTTGGATGAATTTGAATTTTTGAGTATTTTCGGTGTTATTCGTTATTATTGTTTCTTCTTGATTCTTTCGATAGGTTCCGACGAATTCGTTAAGAACAAAAGTGATCCTCTGTAGCAAGAAGGTTATCTCCAGCAAGGCAATCAGTTCTTCCTTTGATGCACGTTGATCCCATTATTTGCGCATGCTAAGATTTTAATTTCAATTGTATATATGCATGCTATGTTGACAAATTATTTCTCAGTTCGCGTTAGTTAACCTAAATAGATACATGAACTATAGGTAAACATCCATCCTCTACTACTAAGCCTAGGTTTATATCCGCTGTGATTTACAGCTCAATGGATGGGCTCTAGTCACTTTATATTCATACTGCATACGAGTTGTGTCGCTTAACACTGCTTAGAACGGTAGTCTGGGGATCACCGCCTTAGCGATGGTCAGTATATCATCACTCTAAATATTTCAGTCAGGGTACTCATGTACGTAATCGTATTTGGAAAATTAAAACTGAAAATAAAAAGTTTTAGACTTAGGCACATTAGTTGGATGGTGTTTTGTTGGGTGTGTGCTTGGTGCCCGAGTCAACAAGGACCAGAATACTTGTGTCACTGATCCAAGCGCTATTGTGTGCATTCCACATGAGGGCCATATGGGAACCCCTCTTGACTTAGTACTTTGGCGTACATTATCTCCGAGTCGCAGGAGGTTGTGTGTGACGTGTGTTGTGTTAAAAAGGAATTATTGTGTGTTGTTGTTGGGTGTGTAGGGGTGGGTTCCTGTCTAGGTTCTCTACACCGAGGAGCATCAGTACTTTTCTAAGGCCGATGACTTCGACACAACGTATGAGTTTCCATCCATACGGGCGACTCGTAGTTAATACACAATATTGGAAATGTCTCGTAGAACTTAACCTTGCCGGCATACCCAAGGAAGTGTGCTCTATTGCATGGCGAAAAGGCGGTCTGGCGTGTGGGTATAGTTGTATACCCCTGCAGGGTATAAACTATTTGAATAGCCTCGTCCTAGGTTATGGACATGCTTGGTTAGGTCGTGCAAGAATTAGACTACAATATTTTGATAAAACTTGAATTCGGGTGGTACGAATGGGTAATTCGTTTTATTGTTGTGGTGGCTAGGGTTAGTCACCTCTAGGATGTTAATATTGTTATTAATTGTTTGTCTCATTGATATTTGATCAATTAAAAACTATTTTGATAAATTGCCTTCAATCTATTACACTATTGCAAATAAAATGTTGTTTTACGCTGAAAATGAACTCTATAGTCATCTTTATTGATTTAAGTCTGCATGTAGCTATGTATAGGTTTGTTATCCGTAAGTCTTGCGAGTACGTTTTTGTACTCAATTGCATTGTCTATTTGCTGCAGAGGAGATTGACCCCCAAGGGGTTGATCAAGGTGAGACGGCCTACAAAGTTGACGACTAGCTTGGCAGCCGGTCGGTTGCCTTGTGGGTAAGAGGCAAGCCAGTCGGCTTTTGTTTACTGCCATCTTATTGTATGAAGTTTAAGTTGTATGTTGAATACGTTGTAAATTATCAAGACTCGGTATTGTAATACTGGCGTATGGAATTGATGCTATTGTTTGTGAGGGCGTATGTGTACCGCTGTTCTGGGAAGTACATAATATCCCGAGAGCAGGAAAATTTAATTCGGAATGCTATGACCAATTGGAAGGTTAAGCATTTCGAGTTAAATCATCCGGCGGCTCTCGACAGAGTGTCTAAACTGTTTCTACGTACAAGTATTGCTGCAGGCATTACAATTCTGTTGGCACTCGGTTCATATTCATTGCTAGAATTACCAAAGAGAAGGTACAATGAGAGAGATGACTACTTCAAGCAAAATGGAGGTCTCATTCTATTCGAAAGGATGAGATCAATCCGAGATGGCACTATCCGAATATTTACCAAGGAAGAGATAGATAAAGCCACAAACAACTTCGAGGCTGACAGATTCCTTGGAGGTGGAGGGCGAGGAGCTGTATACAAGGGCATCTTAGAGAACGGCAGGGAAGTCGCCATCAAGAAGGCCAAATATACTCGTTTAAAGATCGCCTTGCAATCTACTAAAGCTCTTACTCATCTGCATTCCACGATGCATCGCTCCATCATGGATGTCAACTGTCAAGTCCTCCAATAGGGGCGGATTTGATCCTCAGACTGGATAGGCTATAGTCCGAAGCCCAGAAAAAATTTTAGTGAAGTTTTTTTTTTTATTATATAGGCCCAACAAATTTATTGATAGTGAATAGCCCGAGGCCCAGCACTAGCAGTATTCCTCCCATCCACGCCGGCCAGGCGCTAGCCTACCACACAATCCCCACGGCCTAGCCCAATGGCCCAACGCGGCAACGCCCCAACCTCACATGATGAGGACATCCTTTCCACTGATACAACCACACTTGTTATTGCCACTCCTCAAGTTGATGGACTAATGACTAGAGCATGTGCTTGTCAACTTAATAATCAGGTAACTTCGTTTCTCGGAGTGCATCTATATTCTATGAACTCTATGATGCTGCCTAAAGCAAGTGATATTATTTTACTTAGGAATTAAGGATTGGCAGGCAAACTAAATGGAGATGATGGCAACACCAAGCATGGAGATGATCATACGAGGAATGGATACTACAAGACATTAACACCATCGTGAAGTATATTTAGGCTCGCCGAACCCTACATGAAGTCTATATCAAGTTGCTTAGGCCAACACCTAGAAATATTTGAGTAAAAGAACATGGTATTGCGCCACTTATACTACTGGGCCGTGGGCCTTGTAATTCGGACAGAAACCCTAGGCCATGTACTGTTCACACGTGAACAATACCGCCGCCCCTCCCTTCTCTTCTTCCTCCTTTACATAGTGGCCGCCACCCTTAGGGGTTGGTGGGTTTTGTTAGATTGAAGTTTAGCTTTGCTATTTTATACTTTGTCCTCTTGTTCGACGAGATCAACAACGATATTGTCTTCGAAACCCCACTTATCAATAGAATTTTAATTCATATTTGCAATTTTAGATTGCTTACTATCTTGGTCTTGCTTGTTCTTCGATTGCATGTAGGAATAGACCTTTGTGGTTATGTCGATCGTACTTCTAGCAAGGTCGATAACAATCACGGAGTTGTTCAGCAATTGTGGGCATATTGGTCATGTACGATTGGTAGCCGAATCGTGAGAGTCATCTCCATCAAATCGAATTATCCTTCTCATCGAAAGATCGAGACACCCATTGTCGCATCACCATAGGCCGCCAAAGCCTCTGCGTTGCCCTCCCACCAGACCTTATCTCCCCATACCCCCACCCACATGCCCCCTTGCCCTTACCCTAGTCCAAGCCTCACGACTCCTTGCGACCTCGCCCGCCGCTGGCCATCCCCTCCCTCCACGCCCGGTGCCGCGCCCGCCCGCCTCCATCCCCACCCAGCGCCGCGCCCTTCCTCCACGCCCAACACCGCGCCCTCGCCCTCCGTCTCCACTCGATGTCGCGCCCACGGCTTCTGTCCCCGCCCTAGAGAGAGGAAAGGAGAGGCGGCGACGACTAGGGCAACAACGGCGACGACCCCCTACGCAGCCCATGCGGCTTCGGCTTCCCCCTCCCACAGCGCACGCAGCCTCGTCTTCCCCCTCCTACGGTGTCGTCGTCTAGGACTCGACCTCTCCTTGGCGCACGCGAACTCGTCGTCCTCTCCCTGGCGCGGCGAACTCGTCCTCCCCATCCGGCTACGCAAGCGTGTCCTTCCTCCCCACCTAACGGTCCACCCCGGCGCACACGACCTCTTCGTCCTATCCCCCCGGGCGTGTGTGACCCCAGCTACCTCTCCACCGAGGCACAGACCTCCCCTGACTACCTTTCCACTGACCTCGGCCTCAGCTACCTCACCACCGACACCGGCGACGTCGAGGTAAGACAGATCTATCGCCTATTAGTTTGTGCTGTTGGGATTCATGTGAAGCGAGCTGCAATGTGTGATGTGGTGTTTGGAAAATTTTGTTCTTGATTCATGCTTGAAGATGCAATTTTGAGATGGGTAGAAGAGAAAGAAAACATGGACGAGTCTGATAAAGTTTTGTTAAACAATCTAAGGCTTTCATTCTGCTGCGCTTGTGCCACTCAGACATTAGTACCAACTAACCTGTCAAAATCAATTAGATCAAAGCGATTAGCTAATACAATGCTTCTTTTCATGGAGTCTTTTGTTGGCTATCATTGTATCAAAATCTGGCTATGCTCTACAAAGATTAGGTTGCTTGTACGTTAATCTGGCACAATCACTGATATTTGGAATGTCCTTTTAGAATTTAGAGAGGTCAAAACATAGAAATACCTCATGAACTGTGAATAATTGAAACCTAGATACATGATTTTGTGAGAATTACAACCAAGTTGTTTCACTTGTGGGATTTATCAAGGCTTTGATGGTTCCTTAGATATGAATGTGATGTGCATATACTTTTACTGTAGTACCTATCCTAGCCCTTGATGTCCAGTGTGGTTATCTCCTTTTCATGGAGGAACACAAATGCATTGGCATAGTGGCTGGTTATGTTAGTGATTGGAACTAAATAGTTCTTAATTCTTATATAATTTTGCTTTTAATTGCCAAGGAGAAATAGGTAATGGGCATGCCTATTGTTTCCTGGAATAGCATAACCATGTGTTTCTTCTGATGTGGTTGTTCAATTTTTTCACTTTTGAAAAACCATTTATACATGTGGAAATATATGAATATTATTTATGTTTTGCCATGTTTTTCTTATTATATTTTATGTTGAAGAATTTTTTGCTAAAGTTTCATGTCAATGAAGCATTTATAGTTTTTTTTTTGTTATGTCTTGGTGTAGGTAAAAATTAGCGTTAATTTTAAGATGTTACTTTATTAGAATTTAGTCTGAGATATGATTAAATCCTAGATCCGTCACTGTTCTCCTATATACTCTTAGATGAAAGCTGCAACGCGAAGGTGTCCGACTTCGGAGGATTGGCGCTGGTGCCTGTGGATGAGGAGTTCGTGGTGTTTCTGCAAGGGACCCGTGATTACCTGGACCCCGAGAGCTTCCTCACCCTGCAGCTGACGGAAAAGAACGATGTTTACAGCTTCGGTGTTGTGCTCCTAGAGCTCATAACCGGAAAGAACGGCCCGCGACAAGCGGCTTCTTGCGATGCTGAACGATCAGGTCACGCAAGGTGAGGGGATAGAGGCGCTGGGGAGAGGAAAGTCGCCGAGCTAGCCATGCAGTGCGTGAGTGACGAAGGGAATGACAGGCCAACCATGAGGGAGGTTTCTCAGAGATTGCAAATGATGATTACTGTTCATGGAACTGGTTGGGCCAAGCGAGCCAGGAGTTCAGCACAGAGAGATGGTCTTACTCTAATCGATCAGAGCATGCCCCAACTGCTTCCACTGACAACCAGACACGAGCAGTTTGGTCTTGGAGATGAGCAAAAGCGTTAGATACTCCAGAATTTGCATCCACATTGGAAATCAACACACTGTGAAAAGTGCGAAGCTAGCTTTGGAGTTTGGAGTGATCATCAGTTTTTTTGGGGTATTTGGCACATGTCATTATTTTGCATTATATAATAATGTAGATTAGATTGATTGGCCCGTCCAATTGCCCAGCATAATTGAGTATAAAATTTGGGGCTATCTAATGCTTAGGTGACAGAAAATTTTGTTATATTTCAGCCACATTTTTTGGCTTTTGGATCTTAATCCAACTAGTAGCCCGAACGCGCCCTTGGGCGCGCGTGTTTTGATCGAAGGTACCTACACCCGCAACACACGGCGTTGTTGTACAACAAAGACGAAGAACAAAAACCTACTACACGCCTTGGTGCGCGGCTCGAACAGTGCATTAATGTCTGTATAGTAAGGATTCTCTGATTAAGTTGATACTATAGCGTTTCTATTATACATTCCAAATTATAGTGTGTTTTGCTGAATGATAGTGTGTTTTGCTGCCGATACATGTGGCTTCGTGGCTGCCAGAAGTAGCAGGGGCAATAACTAAAGCAACACAACAATACATGCAATTAGCAAAAAAAAAAATATATAGATATTAGGATAGTACTTCACAAAGGTACACTGGATGCAATGGACTCAAATGGCTGACACTATGAATCATGACACGCATGCAACACTAATTTGGTGAAAAATAGGAGATCAAATCAGGATTTCACGTTAACATGCTGTGTAACCTGGGCAATTTGGTCAATAGAGCAGAATCTGGCATGAAAGCTAAATATGAACAAAAACACAACAGTTTTAGAACGCCCCACGGAGGGATTGCTTCTTCAACCTTTGAACCAATGGAATGTTGAGTCTAAGTTGTACATGCTGTTATGAATAGCGCTTGTATTCAATATGAAGCCAATAGGCCGGTATATATATACAAAGTACAGGTGGTGAATATGCAAAGAACCCCTCATAACAACGGGGAATAACAAACTATACATATATCTCTAACACCCCCTCAAACTCATGGTGGATCAATAACACTGAGTTTGGAGATGTAGAAGCTGTGCTGTGCTCGAGTCTGGGCCTTCGTGAAGAAATCCGCTATCTGAAGCTCTGAAGGCACATACTGAAGAGCAATCACCTGATCATGCACACAAGACCTCATGAAGGAAGCATCAACACCAATATGCTTGGTGAGCTCATGCTTCACAGGATCACGCAACATCTTGATAGCACTTGTCTTGTCGACAAGAGAGGAGTCGGTGTAGTGACAAACACCAAAATCCTCAAGTAACCACCGTAGCCAAGTAATCTCTGCTGTCAAGAGAGCCATAGCTCGCAACTCAACCTCTGCACTCGAACGGGACACTGCAGTCTGTTTCTTCGTCTTCTAGGCAATGAGAGAACCACCAAGAAATACGATGAAGCGAGAGATAGACCGCGACGGAGGATCGGCCCAAGTAGCATCCGAATAAGCTGAAGTCAGAACGAGCCGGGCGTGGAAAGAAGAGACGGCGAGAGATAGTCCCACGAAGGTATCGCGAGAACTTCGAAGAAGGTGGGTGTAGTGGGCGTGAGTGGGAGCGTAAACGAATCGACTCGAGAATGTGAACTGGATAAGTGATATCCTGACGAGTAACAACAAAGGTATACAAGACTCCCAACAAGATGGCGATAGCGAGTCGGATCGAAAAGAGGCTCGCCATCGAGGGTCGGAGGTGAACATTGAGCTCCATGGGAGTCTCAACGATCTGTTGATCGGTGAGAGAGGCGCGATCAAGAAGATCTGAATATACTTCTCTTGGGACATAAAGAAACCATCTGGAGTGGAAGTAACCTCAATCCCAAGGAAGTAACGAAGAGGACCAAGATCCGACATAAGGAACGCTCACTAAGACGAGCCTTGACAAAGGCAATGTACTCGAGAATCATCTCCGTAATGATCATATCATCAACATACGAAAGAAGAAGAGTCCCACCACGAGGCGAAGTGTGGACAAAGAGCGCAGGATCATGATCACTCATTTGAAAAGCCGCCAGCGATGACCACAGAGGAGAAGCGCTCAAACCAAGCACGAGGGCTTGCTTAAGGCCATAGAGAGAGCAACGGCTGACAGACCATGCCCTCGAGAATGAATACCCGGTGGCGGATGCATGTAGACCTCCTCACGCAACTCGCCATTAAGAAAGGCATTCTTGACATCAAGCCGAAAGCAGACCCGATGGCGAGCAGACGCCACCGAAAGAAGAGTGCGACGGTGGTCATGTGAGCAGCGGAGCAAAAGTCTCGTCGTAGTCACGACCATGCTCTGCCGAAGCCACGGGCAACAAGACGCGCCTTATAAGCGCTCAAGAGAGCCATCGAGCGAGTCTTAATCTTATAGACCCACTTACACGTGATGGGGCGATAGTGAGATGGAAAGGAACAAGATCCCAAGTACCAAGATGCTCAAGGCAGCAATCTCCTCGGCCATGGCATGTTGCCACTCGGGGTGAAATAACAACATCCCTGAAGAGACAGAGCTCACGGTAGTCTGCGCCAAACAAAGGCAAAAGCAGGCGGGGCGAAGCGGCGGTGATCGCGGAGGCGTGGCGAGAAGATGACCCATCGGGGAAGATGGATCATCGAAGAGGATGACTCATCTGGAAGATCCTCATCTGAGGTCAACGAGTGTGAGCGAGTGTAGTGGGGAGTCGAGGAGCCACGGAGAGGCAAGCGGCGGCGACAACGGCGGAGAGGCCACAAGGGGAATATGTGGAGACTCGATGGGGCGGGTGGACAAGGGCAAAACAGATATAGGTGTATCTGGAAAGGTTAAAAGGACAGAGACTTCACAGAGGAAGCCAAGGAGAGACAGGGGCGTGGATAGAAAGGGCGATACTGTCGAAAGTCACATCCCGAGAAATCCGCATCCGTCGACCAACAGATCCCAAAGACCGATAGCCCTTGTGCTCGATCAGATCCCGAAAAACACACTCAACAGATGAGCGGTCGATTTGGTATGTTCTCGGGGCGAGAAGAACGTAGCAAACGCAGCCAAATAGACGAAGGGCAGAGTAGTCAGGAAGGAGACCATAGAGACGCTCAAAAGGGATGGCGCCCTGAAGAGCAGAAGAAGGCTGAATGTTGACGAGATAGGTGGTAGTGGAAACAGCCTCGGCCCAAAAATGAGGTGGAATAGAGGCGGCAATCATCAGAGCACGAGCCGACTCAAGGAGGTGACGATGCTTGCGCTCAGCAACACCATTCTGAGCATGAGCACCAGGACAAGAGAATTGAGCGAGAGTGCCCTGCTTTCGGCAAGGAAGCCGCGCGGTGACAAGAGATATACTCATGCGTGAGTCGGACGAAAGACACGAATAAGAGTGGAGAAGCGTATGCGGACCATAGTAGCAAATTGTTTATAGATAGACAAGGCCTCACTACGAGAAGACATGAAATATATCCAAGTGTGGCGAGAGAAATCATCTATAAATATGATATAATATCGATGACCCCTTTCAAAAGCGAAGGGCGGACCCCAAACATCTGAATGAACAAGATCAAAAGGACGAGAGATCTTGACTCACTATGAGGATAAGGAAGTCAAGTTGTTTGCCTAACTTACACCACGACAATCTAAAGACCGTCTCTGAGATGACCTCGAAGACCACGACGAACTAAAGGCGACGAGCGAGATCCACATAGATGGCCAAGACGGTGATGCCACTTCTTTGGAAAGAGCCAGAGACGGAGTGGCGGCGGAGAGACTGGCGGCGGCGGTGGCGGCGGAAGGAAGGTGAAGCAGATCAAGCTCCCAGAGACGCTGTGAGTCAAGGCGCCGAGGGCCGAACCAACGAGCTCCGTGTGGCGGTCTGAACACAACAAGAGACAGAGTCGAGAATGACCCGACAACCAAGATCGATGTCCGCCCAGCAGAAAAGAAGCGCATGGTAAGGCGAGGAACATGAGCAATGATTTTAACATGAAAGGATGAGTTGCTAAGAGGTCCTCGACCAGAGACAGAGAGAGAGGTACCATCAGCAGTAAGAACACTAACAGGAGAATCAAGAGGTGTAATGAAGGACAGAGTGGAAGCATCAGAAGTCATGTGAAAAGATGCTCCAGAGTCAAGAATCCACGGGGAGGTACCTGACTGTGTAGGGGGTGGTTTCTCAGTGCCCGGAGAGTCAGTAGCAGAACCTGCAGAACCTGTCGAGGGAGAACCTGAAGCGGCAAGCAGGCGTCGAAGTCGGGCTATCTCACCTTTCGATGAGAAAACTGGCTGAAGTAGTCGTCTGACGTCGATGTAGAAGCACCGATGCGGTGCTAGTAGAAGAACGGCGTGAAAGATGCCGCTTCTTCTTATAGCACTGGGACTCAATGTGGCCGACCTTGTCGCAGTAGGAGCAGTGAGGACGGCCACCTCCAGATGGAGGGCGGCCACCACCGCCTGTGGCAGCCGCTGGAGGAGGCAGTGTGCTAAAGCGTGGAGCCGATGGTGTAGCAGGTGGACGAGCGGCGAGCACAGAGGGGAGTGGCATCAGACCAGCACCACTCAAGCGAGTCTCCTCAGCGCGTATCTCGGTAAGAGCCTCCAGGAGAGTGACACGAGGGTGCCGTGCAAGGAGCTGGGCACGCCTCTGCTCGAACTCAGGACGAAGGCGAGTAAGGAACTCGTAGACCCGCTGAAACTCCAGTCGGCCGCATACTAAGCGGCCACGGACACGAGCGACAACCAGCAGTACGAAGAGAGTCCAACTGACGCCAGACAGCAGAGCTCTGGGCGTAAAAAGCGTCAACAGTAGCATCGCCCTGCTGAAGAGAGTGCTCCTGGCGGACCACGGACAGGTACAAGGCATCACCAGAGGGCTCGTAGCGCTGACGAAGGTGTGTCCACATCTGGAAGGCCGAGGAGAGTCCCACAACCTCAGAAGAGAACTGAGGCTGGACACTAGCAATGAGGACAGCAGCAGCCCGAGCGTCGTCGTCGTACCACTGAGTATAGACGGCCAGTTGATCCTTGTAGGAATCCAGAGCCTCTTGGTAGGCAGAGGCAGCCTCATCATCAGCAAAGTGAGCGGCCTCAGTAGCAGCCTTTTCTTTGTCGAGGCAAGCGACAGCGAAACTCCGTCGGAGGAGTAGGGCAAGGCGGGCAGATGACATCGCTAGAGAGGATGCCCCAGAGATGAAAGACCACGCATATGAATGCGCATGTGAGACGCGAAGTCGGTGTAATTAACACCATCGAAGATCACCGGGCGGCGAGGAAAGCAATTACCCATTGGTAGGCGGCGTTGGACGGCGGGCGACAAAGGCGAAAGTCTAACAGCGGCGTTGGACGGCGCGCGGTTAAGCGGCGTTTTTTCTCTCTCTTCTTTTTTCTTTCTTTTCTTAAGGGCGGCCGCTCAAGTCTAAAAGCCTTGGCTTTGCCTTCAACCCGATGGCGAAACCAAACCAAAAACCTAGTGGCGGCGGGCGACTCGGCGGCGGCGGCGGCGGCGCATGGGTCGGGCGGCGCGCAGAGGCGGCCGATCTCGGCGCTTGAGCGGTAGGCCTGGACTTCGCTTCGCCGTCTGCGTGAGGGGCTCATGGCGCGGCGGCGGCGGCTGAGGAGATGGGCGGCGGCCCAAGAAGCGGCGGCAGCCAGTGGCGTGGGGAGGGCTCATGGGAGCCCGGATCCGTGGCGGCTGAGGAGATCACATGGGAGGCTCATGGGCGGCGGGCGGCGGCTGAGGAGATGGGCGGCGACGACCAGTAGCGTCGGGAGGGGCTCATGAGAGCCCGGATCCGGTGGCGGTCGGCGGAGGCGGCGGCGTCCTCACGTCGGAGAATCGGTCGAGAGATCCGCTTTGGCGGGAGGAGGCCGGCGTCTTGATTAAAAAGAGGAGGCCGACGTGGCAACAGCAATGAGGAGGCCGGCGTCGGGACGACAAGCGAAGCGACGGAAAACCCAAAACCCTAAGTAGGCTCTGATACCATGTTATGAATAGCGCTTGTATTCAATATAAGGCCAATGGGCCGGTATATATACACAAAGTACATGTGGTGAATATGCAAAGAACCCCTCATAACAACGGGGAATAACAAACTATACATATATCTCTAACACATGCAACCTGTGTAAGCAAGCATTTTGTGAGTTTGATGTACTAAAGGGTTTGTTTATTATCTTCAAACCACATAGTGCCAGATTTCGTAGGTAAACCCAAATGAAAAAAGATATAGCTGTTATGCATCCAGTATAGACAAAAGAAATCCATCATGAGGAAAGGGTACCGAATTGATTGTTAGGACAGATCGATTAGCTTGGGAGCGTCCTGCAGGAAGATATCACCAAAAAGTGTAAATTACTATAATGAATGATCATTTAAGATAAAGAAGGATCAAAAGCTGCTAATTAACCAAACGACAATTTTTCAAGCAAAGTAATAGAGTTAATTTCTTGTTTGGGAAATCTTCGAAATCATTGGTGCATCTAGTAAATATGTAGGCATGTAAGAAGAACAATTATTGACTTCGGTAATAAGATTGAAGTTCTGCTAAGCTAAAAAATACATAGCGCACACCCTTGCTACAAAATGTTAGATAACTGTCACTACCATCTGATAGGTTTAGTCACAACAAACGTAAAGCACAACAACATGTTTTCATTTTTCTGAAAGACAGTTATAGGATTTTTATCACATGGCCGTGATAATGGTGCTAATTGATGCAAGACAGGGCATTTTGGACCTTATTCATAATTCCAGATCTAACAATAACTCAAAACATGCGACTATATAAAAAATTAGCTTATATACACAAAAATACTTAGCGATAGAATTTGCTAGGAACTCTAAGTTGTTCTGGAAAGGAAAGAATATCAGAGCCCAAGCAGACTACTGATATTGCTTTTGCTTGCGTAGACAAATGAATTCACAAATGTGACAGCAATAGTGGCTTGCAGCAAAATTTGCACAAGTAATCATGGGACCAAATCAGAATGGTAAGATTTTTTTGTCATGAAAACTACATCTTTTTCCAAGAGTCAATTGCAATGTAAGATTAAATGACCCGAATTCTGAGCACATCAAGAGAACCCTAAATTCGCAAGCACTTATGCAGTCTGACTAATCCCTAACTTGATTGGTCGTTTCTTACTGGACGAAATCAAACCAAAATAAAATGATACCAAAAAAAGAACTATGCTCCTAACTTAGAAGGTCATAACCAGCACAGAAAGGGCAATCACAAAGGGGCAAACTAAAGGCAATGCAAGCACAAAACTGTGTTAAGCCTTAAAATCAACAAAAGTACACTTGAACCAGCTGCACACCAAACAAGAGAACATAACATGATTCTAGGCAAAATGAATGTGCCATGTGAAAATAAAGTATAAAAAAAAATCTAGAAAGGGACATAGAGACGAATTCGAAGGGGAAAATTCATAAACAGTGAGGAGGCACAAGAAACCAAGAGATGCCTACATTCATAGTGCCCACGCTCTTGCTACAAAATGTAATATAATTGTCATATTAATCTAGTAGGTTTTGTTGAAACAAAATGGAAAGAACAAGCAACAGGTTTTCATATTTGTGAAAGAAATCTTTAGGATTTTTAACACCTGGACTTGACAAATATACTTTTAATTATGATGATCCATGGGCAGCAGGAACAACAATGCTAATTGATGTAAGACAAGGCATTTTTGACCCTGTTTATAGTTTCGTATGCAACAATAATTCAGAAATGTGACTATAAAAATGTAGGTTATATCTGTGACAATTCAATATTAGTCAGATCACGATGCAACACATGTTTCAATTGGCAAGAATCTTTGTAAATGGTGAACATGAGAAAAGTATTTGTATTAAAAAGAGGCTATATTTGACCAAGAAGGCTGATTCAGTGCTAATCAGCACTCTTTAAGCCGTAATGTAGTTCTTCTCAGAATATTTTATAAAATAAAAAGATGTTTGCCAGGCTCTAACCAATAGTCCATAGAAAAGCTATTTAGCCCTCCCTTTGAACACTACAACCGAAAAGTCAGACTAAAAAATATCAAATCTAGTATATATAACTATCTATGCCAAATTCATATATGCAGCACATGTTCTACATTACCTTTTTTTCTTCACAACCCAAATTAGCCTGACCTCACTTGATCTCTCCTTCCCACTCTTCATCACTGTCGTTGCCGCTAGTCCGCCCTGACTTGCTTTTCCTTCTTCCTTCTGCTCTCCACCGCTCCACTACTGCGCTCTCAAGTCCTTTCTGCTCTCACCCAACGCCAATGCCGTTTTGTTTGCTAATTTTGCAACATTAGCTAATGATACAAATGCTTCATAATACCTTGACAAGCGACAAATTCTTTCTGAGGTGCCTTTTTCACAATAACTCCCATTGATTTTCGGTACACTCAAATTCCGAGTCGCTACTCTCTTAGCAAAGATTGTTCCACCATGGACAAGACACCCTTGAAACAATAAATAAAGAAAAGTATTCCTAATTCTATGCAAAAGAAAGCTAATAATGCCCCCAGATTATATTTTAGACTGCACAGAAGAAATCAACATACCTAGCAAATCGGATGAATCCAGAGATGAGTATATCCACCAGGTAGCCCCATTTTCTCAACCAAAACCTGCCACATATACACAATCACATAAATTAGTTGCTTGGGCTGTTAAACACATAGGACATGGTTCAGCAACTCTTGTTGGCACATCTGAGCACCTCCTTCCTGACCTAACCAGCTGGTTCAACAAGATGAAACAATGCACCAATTAAAGTAGTCTTGCCACTCCCTGTTCAACCAACTATACCAATCTTATATCCACCTTCAAACGTGCAAGTGATTCCATGTAGTACAAGTGGCGCATCTTTCCTATATCTAATATGTCGAACAAAAATAAATCACATAAATTTGTCAGAACTCCTAAAGATTCTCATCTTGTAAGGTATACATGAAAATATTTATATTCAATTACCTTCAAATCTGTAAGCTCCACCTTGCCAACTTGGGATCAATCTGGTGCCGGTCGGTTTTCTTCAATAACTTCTGCTGCTTCACTTTGTATGTCCATGTACTGGTTCAACCGTTCCACATAGATTATTTGATTTGCAAGGTTGCATTGGTTTTGAATACAGAAAAAAGGACATATTTAGGGAAAGACCATAGGACAATGCCCTTCCCACAAAACCTGCACAAGTATGAACAAAAGTGATTAGTTTTTCACATTGCAATGTTAATTTCTTCATAACCTGAATAATCATAAGGTGCAAGTTGTTCACTGTATTCAATGTCAGTCTAATGTGAATGAGGTTTGGATTCATCTATTCTTTGACTGTGAATTTAGCAAAGTGCATTGGGACATGATGAAAATTAATTGGACACCTCTCTGGAAATCTTTGACATGCTATTGAGGAAGAAAGCACTTGCAGGTCCAAAGAAGTCTTTTTTTCTAGTGAGCTAATCACCTTGGGATGTTTTAATATTTGGATTCAAAGGAACAGACGTGTGTTTGACAAAGTGTCCCCAAATAAATATAGACTGAAAAGATCCTCATTTTTTGACCTAGAAAAGCTGAAAGTTAAAACCTCCCAGAGCAACCAGACTTTTGAGGGTAAACATTTCTGCTTTGGGCCATGAGAATATCCAATGATGTATGAACTAATTTGAGTCCTACAAAAACAATAAGTAGTTTCAGTATGAACAGATCAACAGAACACAATCTTAGTGAGTGCGTGTACCATTACAGGAAGCAATCATAACAAACTAAAACAGAAGTACCTCCATCTGATTGATTAATTGTAGTGCAAGCAATATACGTGCTATCCAAAATAGCAGGCTTGGTTGAATGGCTGAATCCCCCCTGTGCTTGCAAAGGTGTCCCATGTGCATTGACTGAATCCACACAACTACCCCTTTGGTGGCAAGTTGTGCCCCGTATCAAGGGCAGCCTACTACTCCCACACTAGATAGCAGGGATAGAGTTTCATATATGCATAGAGGAAATAACTGGACATACGACCATCACGCCATGAAATTAACCCGAACCTTGTATCTCTCGTGGGGGTGCTTGTGCAATTCTCATTGGCAATATCCGAGAGAGGAACTCTATTACGAAGCCAACTGGATGCCGGCATGACCAAATGCCTGTGAACACAATCTAGATACTTCTGCGAGTATCCACAAAAATTAATTAGAACAGAAAAGTAAAATATGTCTAGTACTCCAGGTTCATATTTAATTAAATGCATTTTGAATGAATATTAAATGAATCAAATTGCTGCAGATAATGAATCAATCAAAGTGAAGCAGAATTGAATCAGTCAAATAAAGGCAGTATCCGTCCAATTGTAAGCAGTTAACGACGAAAATATCAACCGAGTAATAAAAGTTGCTGCACATGAATCAATCGATCGGCAGCGTACCGTCTTCGAGGCGGAGGCGGCGAGGAAGAACGGAGGCGGTGGCGGCGTGTTCGGCCATCACTCATGGAGGCGCCTCGATGAAAGACAACCGCCCCAACGTTGGATAGACCAGGTCGCGGATGCTCTGTCCGCCAGGCACCAAGGAAGCAATGGCGCGGGGGAAGGTATGACGCTGGAGAGGGCAGGAGCACGAAGAGCATCGGCGTGTTTTGTGTGGAGTTTTGGGTGATGGGGGAGCTTGTCGACTGACCAATAGAAGCCAGAGAGGATGACGACGCGAAGGCACCCGCCACCTCGCCCGGATCTCACGGCCACGGTCTCTACCCTGGCTCTGCCACCGCCACCACCTCGCACGCCGTCGCCACCTTCCGCCATCGCCGTGCTCGGCTCCCATCGCCGGCGAGGAGCGGACGAGACGAGACGGGCGAGAGGAGGAAGAAACAAAGGAGGCCAAACAAACGAGGCGATGAAGACGAGGGACGGGCGACGGGAGTGAGGAGGAAGGAACGTAATGGCGACTGCACAAGACACGAGGCAGCAAAAACGCAGCTAACCCACCACGCATATCTCTCCTTGAGCGAGACGGGGACACGCGGAGCATGCGCGCCGACCCAGCAACCAAGCCGATCGAACGGTGTAGAAACGAGCGCATCGGATCAGACGGACAAGGAAAAAAAGAACACGTGACCTTCCTGCCCGAGCCTCAAATGTGCGCCCTTTTATATAGGGAGATGTTCACCTTTTGTCTCGTGTTGTTTTTGTTATGAAAGACACTAAGACAAGACTGAAACAAATAATTATTTTAACTTACACAATTTTTTTTATTTTGGTGAATCCCCATAAAATATAAATATACAAAAACACAAAGTAAATCTAGATGAACTCCTACAAATACAAAAACAACTCGAATTTAAAATTGCAGTAAAGCTTTCCTAAATTACATATCACTTAGCACTACAATTTAAAGTTAGGCGATTTTAGTCAACCGAAAGATAAGAAATTTCATGTAAATAAAAATTACCAAAACCTATAGAATATATATCCCTAATCTTTTTCAAACTCAAATTTTCCTTAAGATTGTATCTCAGTGAGGATCGTTTATATATTTAAGGCACCCTTCTTATGAGTTAACGCTTAAAAGGTTCCATATAACATCTAAAGTTAGTTGAGGTTCAACTGTAACTGGGTTTCAATATTATATGCTCCAATGTATGCAATTTTAAATATCAATGTTAATTTCAAAAATTTAAATTTAAATTTGGTAGAGATTCTTTCTTGCCCTTTGATTTGAATATAAATTACGAATTATGTATGTTCCAATATCTGTGATTTTAATTTCCGGGTTTTATTTTCAAACTACTAATTTTTCAATTTAGAAATTTGAAGTGATTTTATTCTATTAGAGTTGTATTTGAATTGGATCAGTTATATCTTCTTTCTAGGATTCTTTCTTACTCTCAAGCGATGGTTACGCTTCAGTCATAATCCCATGCGTTGATTTTCCATCTCACGACCCTCGGCGCGTGAAGATGCGTGTCCCCTGCATCGGATTCTCCAATCTCCAGTGAGTCCACGCAGCCGATCCGCTTCCCCTCGAGTCCACCCCTCTTCCCCGGCGCCGTCTCCAGTCTCCCCACCCTCCCACCACCATGTCCGCCGCCGCGGCGCTTCGGCCCACCGAGCCGTTCCCCCTCCCAAGCGGCCTCTCCCTAGCGCCGCGCCTCAAGCTGCTCCTCACCTTCTTCCGCGCCGACCTCGCCGTCCGCCCCATCGACGAGTGGCAGCTCAAGTCCGCGCTCCTCGCCTTCCTCCGCGACTCTCCCCTCTCCCTCACCCTCCTTCCCGACTCCGACCTCTCCGTCAGCCGCCTCCCCGACCCGCAGAAGCGCCGCCGCGGCGAACCCGTCGCCCTCGGCATCCTCCACGTCCGCGATCTCTCCTTCTTGCACCCCCGCGGCAAGGGCGATGACGAGGCCGAGGAAATGACCCGAGATCAGGAGGAGGAGAAGTACTTCCAGTGGCGGAGCTCCCTGGTGGAGAAGCTCGCCGGGATCGAGCTCAATCTCGAAGGGGTTAAGTTCCGGATGAGCGTCGAGATCCCGCCCTCCGATGATTTCAGGGCGATGAAGAAGTCATGGGAGGATTTCTACGCCTCGGAGCTCCTTAATATCAGTATGGATTGGTTCTTGTATTGGCTATTCTTGGTTGGATTCGCTGCTAGGTGGAGTTTTGGATTAATGTTTGCTGGTTTCAGGGAATCCGGTGAGGAAGATAGCAAAAAGGCCGGACACGATTGTTGTCCGGGGTGTGCCATCCAGGTGGTTTGCGGAGACGAGGATATCTTCGAAGGCGTCCACGCTGGTCACGCACACTATCTTCTCAGCGCTTGGTAAAATAAGGTGCATTCTGGTGTTCTTGACTTCTGTTTTGTTCATTATCTAGTACATGCTTTTGCGCCAATGGCTACAACTCTACAAGCCAAATCAATTAGTGCTACCAAAACTGGAATCTGCTAAAGCCTACTTACACCTAAACTAACCAGACATGAGGTACCTTAGGCCTTTAATAGAAATCCAAATCACCATTGATTGATTCAGCTTTGTTCATCTCGGTGGTTTCTGATTGTTTCTAGAATCATATTTGTTCTCAGGCGCCTTCCCTGTCCCTGAAATGCACACGTAGGCATGTAGTTATTGAACTTAATATGTGCATAGAAAGAAATCGGTATCACTGGAATGTTCCTCGATATTTGTTTTCTAATATGATTCCGTCCACGTATTACGTATAAGCTCCTTTTCTCTCATCTTGCTTTCTGTTTATTATAAAATGTATGATCCGCAAGCTATCAATAAAACTTCACATGTAAAACCAGTAACTAGTTCTTCTGGTTTCTTATGTTAGTGACTATTGGAGTAACCTAGGTGACTATATTCTTGATACTCTGAATTCATAATAAAGAAGCCCTTTTTAGCAAATAATTAAAATGCTTGGGAATTAAAATGCGAAAAATAGATCTTAAGAAACTCTCCTTATTAGTACTAGTTATTGTGCACGTGGGATCCACGTCACAAAAAAAGCACAAAAAAGTTTTTTTATGTTTCTTAAAAAGAGAGAGAAGAAAAAACGGTTACAGTGTTTGGGAAGTGGACAACTGGCAGTGCAAGGAGATGAGATGGGATGGTTTTTATATTATTTTTTCTTGAACTCTGCATCTAAAGGGTCAAGTCTGCGTGTTCGGTTCACTGTGGCGAGTGAATCCGAACGATCCCAGTCCTTGGATCTTGTGGGTTTGGTGTCTATGCACGGTAGATACCACAGTATGAAGAGAAATCAACTATTGCTATTGTTTCTTCATTGTTCGGGTGGGAATAAGATTTCAAATCCAAATTCAAAAATGGTGTGTTATATAGTAGTATACATATAACTTTCTCAAGAAATTCCTGGGCTTCATTAAATTCCTCGTTGCTAATTTGCCTTAGGTCACGTTCACGATTTTGAGTTGATGTCCTGTGAAATTGCTTCACTGAAGTTATGATCCACACATTCTTCCATTCCATCTTTTATTTGGCATCCATATGGCTTCAGATATTTCTTTCTAGCCTGTGAAGTAATATGAACATTTGTGCCGTGTTGATGCTTGGTTCTGCACTGCCCTTTTTTATGTGGAAACTTATTTTACACAGTCCTTTTCTTTGACATTCTTCTACCCAATTGACAGGAATTTAAATATTTCTAGTGATGATGAATTAGAAGAAAAAGAAGATGGGACTAATAAGGGGCTCATATCTGGACTCAATTGCAAGGTGTGGGTTCAATTTGAGAGTTATGATGATTTCTACAATGCAATGAAGGCATTATGTGGATGTTCATTGGAGAAGGTAAGATTTGCATATTCAGTTACCTGTTGTTTCTTAATCCTCCACTCCTATTAGTACATGTAACAGAGTAACATGACAACATTTAGTCATTTACTTCTCCACTATATTTACAACCGCACAGCTTTTTTTTAGTATTGCCTACTGGCAATGATCATGTATGGATGTTGTATAGCATGCATCCTTCATGTGCCCTCCTCATGTGTGACATCTTTATCTCTAAGTGCGCTAAATATTATCTAGCTGTATTACTTTGTTACATAGATATGGTTGTCTGGTCACTATCTCGGCCGGTCAACCCACCGGAGATATTTCATTCATGGTCTAATAACGTATACATTTGTAGTGCAAGAACTGAGAACCAATTGAGCTACATTAAATGTATACTGAATGGGGTACAGAGATCATTGCCCAATTAACTAGGCATGGCTACAGGGATCATTACCAAATGAACCGAGAACAATGCACGAGGATAAAATACATATATGTTTATTGTTGTAACATTTATAACAATTTGTTAGAAGTGCATAACTTCTATGAGGATTGGGACCACGACCGCTGGTAGGATTTGTTTGCACACCATAGCAACTATGGTAAGTGGTAACTGAGGCAGTTTTCTCCCAGAACTACCTCGTAGTGTACCTTGACACACAATTGAAGTGAAGAAGTGACAACTACAGATTTTTTTTTACACATGGATAGACACACATATGTACCATACCTTCTGTGCCAGAGTGAGTTCAATTAATGTATAATAATTGTTTGTATTTTATATTTTAGAAAACATAATGAAAGCTGACTCTTTTATTTTGTTTTTAAAGGAAGGATCACGGTTGAAAGTAGACTATGAAGTGACTTGGGATCGTGAAGGCTTCTTTCGTAATGCACAGTACGAGCCTGCTCGGAGCAATTTAGAAGAAAGAGATACATCGGTTCATGGAAGGAAGAAACGTTATACCTCACGAATTGAATCAGATAATAGGAAGAGATTTAGGGTAGGTTACTATGTCAAGTCTTATACCAAAAGTTTTAAACCCAAGATGTGGGTGTCTGGTGTGCATACAACTTCATGCTTCACTGAAACATTCCTGCATGATACCTGCCAAATCTACCATCAGAAAGTGTTTTTTTGAATCTTCTGCATGGGTGGGCTTCAAATTTGATATGTGTAGATACATGTGGAACATACATGTATTTGTTAGACAATTTACTTCCATTTACATGCATACATGTATCTTGATGGGGATTTAACAGGGCAGGAACATGGGGTGCAATATCTACCACATCCCCATTTAGCTATCAGGGATAATTTGCTTCTGCCCTCAATCCCTGTTATAAGAAATCTCTGGAGTTAATCATGGCTTCGAGTAAAACTGCCACCCCTGCATCCAATAAACTTTTCAGGATAATGGGATGTTGTAAATTTTGCTATTTTGGTACATTTTATTAATCGTCCATTATTTATTCCTTTTGATATCTACTATGCTCTTAACATTTTCTAACATTTATTCTTTCCATTGCGATTCAGGATTGATGGCACAAGGGCATGATATGATCGTGATATTACATTTTATAAGGAGAGGGGGAAATGGTTGTATTGTTGTACCATTGTGATTTTTCCTTTTCAGGTTTCAAATTTTCTTTCTCCTTTTAGTTCTCATTAGTCTAACAGCAAATCATTCTGGTTTAGTTACTTATTTGTAGTTATTACTACTAGTGGGTGCCCTAGTTGATACCAAGAGAGCATAACAAAACTAGTCTTGCTTATGAAAGAATTTCACTATTGGCACCTCGACTTATGCTCATTTGATCAATCACAAAATTCACAATGCTATGTAGCTTCTAAAAGCTGCAGTTACGTGTCATTTGTAGGATGTATTGGGTCCAGATTATCTAATTATCCTGAATGAGAGAACTGGGATGGATGAGCTTGCACATGCCAATCATAAATGGTTACCGGTGTTAGTCGGATTTTGTTAAAGGACGGTGTCAGGCAGGTGCATTGTCCACTTTGCAATGAATCTTCAACTAGATTGTGAAACACAAACAAATAGGTTTCCAAACATCTAGAAGTACACATGCTGACTTTCGTTTTATTGTCCTCTGTGACGCTGATGCACACGCCTGAATCTAGAAGTTTTTTATAGACGGTTTTATACCTAAAATCGAGGTATCCGGGTACAGGGAGCAACACACTTCCACATCGTACTGACGAATGTTACTCTCTGAAATTGACCAGAATTCGTAATGAAGAGGACAGGAGATTAAAAAGTACAATGAACTTTGTGTGCACTATACCATGAACAAAAGTTAAATGTCAGAATTTTTGAAGTTTTATAAACACTTTCTGGGTAGACACACATGAAGGGGCGGATGTAATGTACAGAAACGCTACAATTACAATCAGTTCTTTTTTTGGGGGGGGGGGGGGGAAGAATTAATCAAAATGAAGAACGGGAGGAAAGATAACCTGGAAAACTTGATCTTTCTGGCCGCCCTACTTACTATACACAAATTTACAGCACAACATCTCCTGCGAAATGTGGTAAATCCATGCGAATTACCCTTTCTTCCCATGTGCATGGCTTCTAGGTGAGATCACCTCATGGGCACCAGAGCTACTCTTCTTGCCATGTGCAGGAGGAATGGCGCCACATGTTTGTCTCCGATCTTCTTGTCACTCGACTTCTTGCTGCCGCCTGCCAAGATCCTTGCCGATCTTTGCCATGGCTCTCCTCACGCCCTGCCCTTCCTCGCCGCCATTAGAACTGCTCAAGATCGGGACGAGGTACCACCAAATGGAGGCGCAGCAGATGGCGAACGCCCTCCCGAACACCACCAGGCTCACCAGCATCAACACCGCGGCGAATGGCATGTAGTGGTGCGGCCTCAACTTCGACTTCCCCCACGACCGCCTCTCGTCAGCGACCTTCTTCGCTGCGGCATTCGCTGGCGGCGGCACAGAGACCGCCGTTTCCTTCGCCGCAGCGGCAGGCTTAACGTATTCCCTGGGGCTGGCAGGCTCCGTCGGTGGCGTCGACGGCTTTGACGGCGGCGTGGGCACCGCTGGCTTGCACTTCTTGGCGTCTGCAGCCTGCTGCTGCTCCTCCGGCGGGAGCTTGACGGCGATGGGCACCCAGCCTTTGGCCTCGGACTGCACGAACCGGACCATGACGTGGTCGCCGCCGACCGGGCCGACGCGGCGCAGGATCTTCTCCCGCCGGGACTCGAGCTCAGCGACCACGGTGGAGAACTTGTCGAGGCCGCGCGACGCGTACGGGTTCTCCTTCTTGCCGGGCTTCTTCTTCGTCTTCTCCTCCTTAGCGTCCGGCGCCTTCTTTTCCTTGGCCGGCGTCTTGACGGCACCGGCGCCGGCGCCAGCGCCGCACGCATCCTTGTGGACGTCCTTGAAGCTGCCCGTGCCGCAGAATTTCATTTCTTGCATACCGTTTATGACTTCCTGTCAAGAAGAACGGCTTTTAAAGAGGATATATATACTGCAAGCTCGAGCTGCTCGTGATTTCTTCCTGTCTCGCTGTTTGTCGAGTCGTTCTTCGGGGTCTGGGACTACTTGATCATATGAAGGGTGGTGCCGGGTGCGTGCTTGGTCAAGTATGGAGGTGCGAAATACTATTCAATTTCACGGCTTGTTTGCCACGTTTGACCCGGTAAGTTTGTGCCTGCATAAGAATATGAAAGAATTTGCCGAGAGCAACGACACGACCCATTTTGTTTATATGAATCTCTTGTGATTCTGCATCAAGTTATCGATGACGTGCGAATTTCTTTCTGGGTTCTCTTGTCATCAATCTTGTTGGTTACCCGTCGAGCTCAGCGTATACACGAGTATCGTCTCCTGTAGCTACCTCCTACAGTTTTCATTAAATCTGATGCTCTACGCGACTACGCCCAACCAATGATCTGATACTCTTTATCTGGCATTGTAAGGTGTGATTCTGCGTTTCAGCAATGCTTTCAATAGACCAGGGAGAAGCATTGATTTGTTTGTCAGCTTGTCTGGATAAATTGACTCCCAACTTGCTTGATCTAGACCTGAGCGGCCGGCCACTGGTTGGCTACATTGATTTCATTCCACGAGCGTTACGAGATTTCAACGCCACTCTCATGATTTCGGTGCCGCTTGCCTAATTTTCTGCTTAGGATAGCACGTCGCGCTTGCAGTGCTTCGCGACCGAGCAGCTGACGCGCGGTAAGATTGGATTGTTCGGCAAGCCGTGGACTCTGATTCTGTCGAGCCGGGAGCATCGTTGATGCACTGATGGTGCAGTAGCTGGAACCTATGCTTTGAAGAAGTTGCCAATGAGTCAAGTAGGGAAATGGGAACTGGGCCTGACCCATGTAATTGAGGTTGTAAACAGTATGTTCGGACTGGACGAGAACGTTCGGACTGGGCAAGAACGTTAGGACTCGGTAGAGTATAAATTCCAAAACTGTGCACTATCAGACGATTATCGAAAAAGATAATACAATCCTGAACCCACTTCCCCCTCCCTGTTCTTACCTCATCTCCTTCTGTTCGTCTAAGTGTGGCTTGAAATCGTCTGATCCTCCAGTCCGGAATACTATCGTCGACTTCAAACAAAACTGATCCAAGCATTTCACACCTCACCCATTGGAGGACACTCGGGTATCCAAGGAACTTATCAAAGGCTTAGAAAATTGTTCAGTTGGTCGGGGCTCAAGCAGGATGTTGAAAATTTTGTTAAGCAGTGTGTGATTTGCCAGCAAGCTAAGTATGAAAATTGTAAACTTTCAGGGTTGTTGTGCCCACTGCTTGTACCTAAGGGGGCTTGGCAAGATTTAACACTGGATTTCGTTGAAGGCTTACCCAAGTCTGAAGGTTATAATGCTATATTAGTTGTGGTGGATCGGTTTACAAAGTATGCACACTTTTTTGCCACTCAAGCATCCTTTCACAGCTGTGCAAGTGGCAGAGTTATTTCTCAACAACATAGTCAAGTTACATGGCATTCCCCGAACTATTACCTCGGATCGAGATCGGATCTTTACTAGTTCAATGTGGAAGGAACTGTTCAAGCTTTAGATACTAAATTGCAGATAAGCACAGCATACCACCCTCAAACCGATGGTCAAAATGAACGAGTTAATCAATGTCTTGAAATGTACTTAAGGTGTGCTGTCCAAGAGACTCCAACCAAATGGCACCAATGGCTGTCTTTAGCTGAGTATTGGTACAATACAAGCTATCACTCAACTCTGGGGTGTACTCCCTTCAAGGCTCTGTATGAGATGGAACCACATTATGGTCTTTTGCTTGATCTATCTACTACCAACAATACAGTGGTGGCAGATATCCTCGCCAAGAGGGAGGCCTACTCTACTTTTCTGAAATAGCAGTTAGCAAGAGCCCAGCTCCGGATGAAACAATATTCTGACCAAAATCAGTCCTTGCGAGAGTTCCAAGTCGGTGATAAAGTTTTCCTGAAGCTTCAACCATATGCTCAGTCTTCGGCGGCGAATCGTCCTTTTCCGAAATTGTCGTACAAGTATTTTGGACCATACACCATTCTGGCAAAGATTGGTGCAGCAGCCTACAAATTGGAACTTCCTGAAGGAGCTTTAGTTCATCTGGTGTTCCATGTTTCACAATTGAAACCCCATGTTCTCGACCATACCCCAATCTTCTCTTCACTTCCACAGCCAGTGGATTTTTCAGTCAGAGATATTCAACCAGAAGTGATCGTTGACAGGAGATTGGTTAAGAAGAGCAATGTGGCACATGTACAAGTGCTGATCAAGTGGACGCATCTTCCAGCAGAAATGGCGACCTGAGAAGATTATGATGTACTGCACACAAGGTTTCCAAAGGCTTCAGCTTAGGGACAAGCTGATACTGGAGAGAGCAGCAATGTCGATCCGGGAGCATCGTTGATGCACTGATGGCGTAGTAGCGGGAACCTATGCTTTGGAGAAGTTGCCAATGAGTCAAGTAGGGCAATGGGAACTGGGAGTGGCCCATGTAATTGAGGTTGTAAATGAGTATGTTGAATTTGGCGGGAACGTTGATGCAGGCGAGAATGTTAGGACTCGCAGAGTATAAATTCAAACTGCACTATCGACGATTATCGAAAAAGGAATTTTTTTTATTTAATCCTTTTTTTAATTATATTTTAAAAATAACCCCTCGCGAACTTTATTTCTAAATCTGACCCTTTTGGTCATGCCACCTCCCGTGGCGTGACCAAACATCTTATCACGCCACCGGTGGCGGCGTATTAAAGGTGCTAGGTAAGCCCTCGCCCGCGCGCCGCGCCAGCGTGGAGGGCTTGCGTGGCAGCTGTCACGCCTTATTTCGTGGCGTGACAGAGACCGATTGTCACGCCCTATTTCTTGGCGTGACAGGGGCTATTCCAATTTGTTTGGATTCTATTTGTATGAAAAACAGTTGAAGATGGTACATAATGCCATATACATATAACATATCTCTATTCACAACTTGAAAATAGAGACCTCTGTACATAAGCAAATATATAACACCATCCTTTTTAGCTGAGAGTAAATAGAATATATAGACCTGTAATCTTTTTGTGCTTTGAAAACCTTAGACACTTTACAATATTTTTAGAGCGTGTCCCAGAAGTGATACATAATGTATCCTGGAAAAAAATGAGTTTACATCCTAGTGGAAAGATGTGTAGAAAGTATGCTAGACAGTATCGGTGAGGAAAGATGCGTAGACATCCTAGTGGAATGATAGGTGCTACGCAGACATCCTACTGGAATCATAGGTTTGTGGTCGTAGACCAAACCGTAAACTTTCGGAACTCGTTTTTGTCATGTTGTTGCGCCTTACTACGCGAAGAATTGAAAGCGAAAAGACGACGAGGTTTAAAGTTACGAATGAAAATAGACTTCATAACAAAGCTTGGAATAACATGGCGCACAGGGTTTGGTTACATGCATAAGAAACAACATCATGCGCGATGCAATAAACCGAAGTTCTCCTACGATACATAGGCGCCTTTTTTGAATGGAAATAAATTAGACCTTCCGAGACCTAGTACGGAAAGGTACCTCGTACAACCCACATGGAGTGTTCTCCAGCTGGGCGCCTCGGACGTGGCTGGCCGTCGTTGTAGTGGCACGCATATATGCAGCTAGGGTTGGCGCAGCAACATGTGAGATCATAGGAACTTCCTATGTTCACGACCTCCTCGTTGCCCCTCTCGCGCTGCATCTGTTGGCGGAGGTCATCATTTTGCTCCTTGAGATCTTCAATTTGCGCCTCCAAATCAAAGATTCGGTTCCACAATATATCCACGTGCATCGCAACATGTCGTTCATGGGGAGGATCGATCCAACGGGTAAAGTTGTATTTCGCTATCTGCTGTAAGGGACGGTTAGTATGGAGGATGTATTAGCAGTAAGTAACATGAACAAAACTTAGGTTGGGCACTTAGGACGATAGCGTTCTCCCCGTGTCCGCATTTCGGCCACTTAGGTTGGGCACGCTTGTTCGACACCAACCGGTAGTTAGGGCCGAAGTCCTCCCTCCTTTCCAAGCGAAGGTCTTGCTTCGGCGACCCCGGTTGGACTGGTCCCTGGGCGTCTGCCATGGTATGTTAGTGTATGATGGAGAAAGTTCTTCTTTCTACGGTTTGAAGGATTGAGTGGTCCTTCCGGAGCATGGGGTGCACATTTTATAGCCCGCGGGGGGAGGCCAAGACCCGACGGGGTAATGTGTTAGGTTGTAGATGACAAGACCTAACGGGCCGTCATTCGCAGAGATAAGACCAAGCAGGCAGCTTTCTTGCATGATAACACCAAAAGAGACAAACCTTGCGATGACAAGACCGGACGGGCGGCTTTTGCGCATGATAAGACCACACGTGCAAACATTGCGTTGACAAGGCCAAAGGAGACGACCTTGCGAGTGACAAGACAAGACGGGACAGACTTTGCGAAAGGACAACTCGATCGCCTCACCAACTTTTCGAGCGAAAAGACATTACTCGCAAGGAAAGGCGTAGAGTGTTATCATGTCGATCGAGAAAAGGATGGTTGTCGGTCGCAAAGGTCGTCTCCTTTAGTCTTATCTCTGCGAAAAGCTGCCCCGTGTGGGCTTGTCACTACGCAAAGCTGAAACCCTGAACCTAAAAACCACCCTAACCCTAACCCTAAAAACCTAAAGCCCTAACCTGACCCTTGACCTAACCCTGACCCTCAATCTAAAACCCTAACCCTAAAAACCTAAAACCCTAAAACCCTAACCCTGAATGAAACGTAAGACCCTAACCCTAACCCTAACCCTCAATCTGAAACCCTAATCTTGACCCTTAACCTAAAACCCTAACCCTGACCCTTAACCTATGAACCTGAAACCCTAACCCTAACCCTAATCTTGAACCTAACCCCCTAAAAACCGAAAACCCTATCCCTAACCCTTGTCACGCCACCATGCATGGCGTGGCCGAAGGATTGTGCCACGCCAAAATGCTTCGTGTGCCAGAGAGCTTGCCAAAAAGGGCCATCGCTGCCGAGGCTAAGTCCTGCCACGCCACTTACACTGGCGTGACAGGGCTGTATTGTCACGCCACCCTTAACGGCGTGGCAAAAACGGGCTGCCACGCCAATATGCTTCATGTGCCAGAGGGCTTGCATTTTGGACCATCGCTGCCGGGGCTAAGTCCCGCCACGCCGCTTACACTGGCGTGACAGGACTGTATTGTCACGCCACCCTTAACGGCGTGGCAAAAACGGGCTGCCATGCCAATATGCTTCATGTGCCAGAGGGCTTGCATTTTGGACCATCGCTGCCGGGGCTAAGTCCTGCCACACCGCTTACACTGGCGTGACAGGACTGTATTGTCACGCCACCAATAATGGCGTGACAGTATCACTCACCTGCATTGAATCAACCAAACACTTATTTCATTCAAACAGCAATAAGAATGTAACAGCAATAAGAAGCAACCATCATCCATATCAGCCGTAATCTTTTTTTCTCATCCAAACAGGAAAAGGTAAGTAATGGTAAATAAGGCCATCCGAAGTTCATTACAATGATTTCATTCAAACAGCAAAAAGATGCAACCATCATCCATACAAAGTTCCATAAGATATGAACTGTACAAAATGCAAGCACACAGTCATTCATCCCATCGATTATGCTTTTCAGCACAAGACCAATTCCCGGCGTGAACCTCGCTACTGGGTGTTGGCCTCGCGTGCCCTCGACGAAGTTTACGGAACTAATGTCCGCGTGATCACGCCGTTTACGGCGGCGTGGTGGGGTGTCCTGAGTCGCCTGTGTCGGGGGCGGTGCATCAACCAGGTCCTTGAGGAGCATCTCGTCGGGAATCCTAGCAGCGACGTCCTCCTCGTCCTCCCCAGCCTCCACCTCGGCCTCCTCCTCATTCTCCTCGGCCTCGTCTGAGCCACTCCGAGTCGGGCCAGGTAGCACGACATCTCCCGATGCCGCCACACAGCTCATCTTTGCGGCCAGTCGCTGGCATTGGCGATGAACCAACTACAAAGTTGAACAACAAAAAGGTAGTGAAGTTTAATGCAACAAAATATATAACAAGGGATAACATGTTAATTTAACGTAGTGTGTGTTACCTCAGCGAAGTCCCGGAAGCGTTGGAAGCTCCCCTCCGAACCCTCCTGTAGCATGAGAACCTTCTCGGCCTCATTGCTTATGCGGGCGAGCTGCTTTCCCGACGAACGGAAAAACACATTCAATTAGCTTACGCATGGTGACATTGCTAATTAGTGGTGTGATACAATGTACTTACATAGTAAGCGTTGATGGGGGCCCTCTCCGGCTGAGTGCCCGTCCGTGTGAACTCATCGTAGTCGTCCACGATGTCCTCCTCGTCGTCATCACCATCATCTACATCCGCATCGGTCATCGCCGGTCGAAGCTAGAGACGCGCGACGCCGTGTAGCCACTGTAGGTATCTGACGAAGTTATGCCTCTGATGGATCTGGGTCACGTCCCTAGACCGATTTGTTCGGTCCTGCCACTCCAACACGTAGGCTCGGTGATAATGTGACCAGTCCGTGTGCCGGTACCTCCGCCTTCGGTTCATCCTGCGACGGCGACAATCTAAAAGTTAGCACAAAAAGCGCTACCGAAGCTGCACATACACGACGAGGACGACTTACCCATGAAGGTTTATATCTGTCAAGAACACCGCTGGTGGCCATGCTTGAAACTTCCCAAACTGCCTCATCACCCGATGGGGCAAAATGGTACTCCACTGCATGGAAGTAGATCAATGGCGAGAGGGTCAACCACGAGTCCTGGCCCTGCTCGCACATCGGGTTTAGCGCAAGGTCATCGACCTCGTCTCGGACGTATGGCAGCCACGTGACCTGCATCAAATGGTTTAGCTCAATAGGTCGATGCAGCAAGTAAAATAACTTATGAAACAGTACCTGGTCCTGTGTGATGACGTCGAGCTCGTTCGTATACACGAGGTACCGCGACCTCGGACGCCCAGTAGGTGCCATGATAGAGCTCCAGAGGTAGGCTACTGTGGGTCGTGAGGCCTCGTCTTCAATGGGCCATGGCCATGCCTGCATGGAGATATATATCAGTTGTATTTCTTACGGAACGAGACTTGAGTGATTAATTAAAAAAATCCGTACCTACAAGGCAGCACGAGTGGGTCGACCCACGGGGAAACGCTCCCACATCCAGATCTGCAGGAGGTATGCGCAGCCACCCAAGTTGCCCTCCGCACTCCCTGATCGGCATGCATCGCACAGATGATCTTGCAGACAGACACGCCAGTGTAGCAGAACCCCAACTCAGACGTCCTCGCCATAGTGAAATCTGCCAAAATCGGCAAGTAAATCCAGGAGACAGCGTTGCCGATACCATCTGGGAAGAGGAAGGAGCCAAGAAGATGCCACATCCATGCCCGTGCTAAGCGCTCCACTGTGGCGACATCTGCGTTCGGCGGGCACACGTTGAAGTCTTGTAGCGCACCATGACGCAAACACCGCAGATGGCTGTTGTCTCTCGAGTCCGCAGGGGTCCTCGATCGCGACTCGAGCCACTCTCCCACCCGGTCTCGCCACCGCCAGCTGTTGACGTCCCGATCCGCGAGCTCACCTCTCTGGGAGGCCCAAAATCATACCAACGTCTGAGCGTGATAGTCATCTCGCTGACGGTAGGTGGAAAGTGTGGGTCTCCGGCGCCACCGTCCACCAAAGTCGGTGAGCACAGAACCATCCATACGAGGGAGCCTGTTGACAACTATCCGCGCCAAAGCAAGGAGACCTGCTGAGCGGACGTGTGGCTCGTACCGCTCATCCCAATCTAGGGGGTGTGGGTCCGAGGGCCAAGTGGCTGGAGTACCTGTAAGAGAGATACGTAAATAAATAAGTGAAACAACAAGCACGATGAAGTACAAGAGCAGCAAATCTCACCTGACCACCGTGGGCTATGCGGCGAGCGTGGTGGTCGTCGTCGTACTCCGAGAGGAGCAACGCGTATTCAGACTTCTTGGCATCTGCATTCTGAGGATAGGATTTTTGTAAGATCACATGAGGTACAAAACAATGTATAGAATGCAAAATGAAAGTAAGTACACATGACGTTCAAAACTATATGTGAACTGCAAATGAAAGTACTATAAACGTAAAGAACAACCATTTTTGTTTTGACAACAGCATTGAATACCTCAAGCAGGTGGGGCGACATGTGAGCGCCGCCGCCTGACCCTGCGCGGCTGGGATTCCCTACTGACATGCTTTGCCCTTGTGTGTCCGTGCTGGTGGCACTCCGAGCACCTGTTGGTGCTGCTGGCGTCATTGAAGTCCCCTAGAGAGTACATGTCCTTACGGCCTTGCTGTGCGAGGTCCATGTCATTACGAAGCCTCTTCCTCTTCCTTCGGCCGCGTAGCTTGTTAATCATGTTTACGTAAGGAATGTATTCCTCCCCCACGTACGGTGGCCAATGCGAGGGATCTAGGTAAGGCTCGAATCGCTTCTCCCAAGTCTGTATCGTGGCTTGCTTCGAGAATTCTGACGCAATGAAGGTAAGGTGAGTTACACCGCCGACGCCGACAGCGGTGATGACGTGAGAGCATGGGACATGCGAAGATCGTCGGGACCATGCATGTCTGATGTCCCTCGATCGGAGTTCACTCTATGGTTCCGCCATCGTAACGTTCGCCCCTATCGATGTGCCCCATTGCCTTGGCCAGCGTATATATGCTAATAGGATCGTATTCCTCCGCCTCGATTGCATGACTCGGCCTCTGCGATAGCAAGGTGCTTGGTAGCAACCACACCCCAACGCCACGGCGTTAAATGCATCCTTGCGGGTCCACCGATCCACAAAGTACTTGTTGGTCTTTGAAAGGAGTACTCCAAGACAATAGATCTCGCATCGCACGGATGCCCTTAATAACGCTTGTTGAACACCTCCGATATGTTCGTTGTCATCATTCCATACCAACACCATCTTTATCGTATGCATGCCCACTTCTCCTTCTGCCGCAAGATCTCCTCCAACCACGACTTACCGGATTCGTTGGTCACCCCTCGGCTCCATCAACTTGACCTCGAATTCCCTCTTCTCCAAGCATCCGTACAACAGCTTTGAACTTTTGGTGAGATCTTCCTGCCGCATTGCTTAAAGAAATTAGCCGCTAAATGACGCATGCACCACCTATGCAAAGACATCCGGTGTCCATCAAGTCCGCTCTTCACGGCGTTCATAATGCCGTGGTGCACATCGAGATGATGCAAACACGTCGTCCGTGCCCAACGAGGCGTGAGATTTAACTATATCCAGGAACCATTCCCAGCTTGCATTGCTCTCACCCTCTGTCAATGCGAATACTAATGGAATCAGTTGGTCCTCCGCATCAATACCCACGGCGAGCATCAAGGCACCATAGTACTTCCCCGTCAAGAATGTAGCGTCAACAGATAAGACAGGTCTGCAGTGTTTGAAGGCCTCTATGCATTACCCAAAGGACCAATACACCCGCCGAAGGACGTGTTTTGTAACCCCCTCCATCGAGTTTCGTACGGTTGTCGTGCCAAGGGTGAAACACCATGCCCGGATTCTTGGCCTGCATAGCGGTTAGGATTCGAGAAAGCAAACCGTAAGACTCCTTCCAATCACCCCACAATAACTGCATCGCTCTCTGCTTTGCCCTCTATGCTTTCCCGTACTTCACACGGTACTTAATGAACCCGTAGATAACCTCGATAAGGGTGGCAACGGACACATCAGGATCGACAGACACAACCGCCATAATACGCCTAGCAATGAAATTTGCGATGTCGCTGAGGTGCTCCCCGGACACTTGTGCGGTCCCACAAGTGTGAGGCTGCTTCACATTTGCTATTTTCCATTGGTTGTCCCTTGTTTTACGGCCCCATACCTTCCATACACACCCCCTTTCGCACCTCACAGTGTACCTCTTGTTCACATCGGACTGTTGCACTATGAACGGACGATGGTGCCGCACTGAGTATTCTTGCAGCCAAACCTTCATGTCCTCCATGGTTGGAAACAACAAGTTCTTCCAGTATTATGTCATTCTCCCGGGTCCGCAATGCCATCCCTACTCCTTAACCCATTAGCACAAACCGCCTTATCAACCATAATTGACATCATCGAATCGAATGCACCGATGGGACCTCACCCATTACATCGCAAAAGAACCACGGCTTCCTCTGCGGAGAAAAGAGGTGCCGAGCCTCATCTTCGGTCGAGCTCCATCCTTCGTCGACTCCTCTTCACGGGTTGTTCCATCGCGAAACAACTCCTCCTCAAGCTCGTTGTTCATTACAACCTTTGTTGAAATCGATCCACGGGGTTAACAACACGCTATGGGAAGATATAAGCGAATCCACCGGCAAGGGGTCATGGTTGGTACGACTCACGCTAACGAACTCTTGGAAGGACGCTCTTCCATTGGGGGTCTTGTTCCTCCGTGTTGCCATTCACCACATCCAAATTGTCTGGCAAATCCTCAACAACGATTGTCCTTTCCACTGCCACCTCCAACGCCCGGACCTGAGATGTTTGCACAATTTCCTTGTACGTGTGCCAATCATCGGCGGACAGGATTGACACCAAAAAGGCGTGCATCTTTGAACCCTGCCCTGCGTCATATCGTCCTTGCATTCCGACAACGACCCGGGCTCATTCCATCCAAATGTCGACTTAATCCTAGTCACAAGAGTTTTAAAGTCCGGTGATTCGGAAAATAGAAGGATTCGCCGCTTCCATGCCATGCCAAATCGAGAACTTCGGTTTGGCAAATAGCCCCACCAGTAAATACACGTACAACTCTGTCCATCTACATCCAACAAAATTTTGCAACGTTAGTACTGCATGCCATATGAACGAAATACCGCAAGTAGGAAATATCACAATCAACATTGGACATAACAAAAGCTCAGTTTCCTGAGACGTGCTAGCAGTTTAACGGCACAAACATATGCATAATTGATGGGTTGTTTCACAACGACTTTAGGTGTGTTAGGCCATACACAGTGGACGAATAACACCAAGAAACAAGGAGATGCAAAAAGATCCAAAACCTACACTACCTGAGTCTCTTGTGCTCAGTCACGCTCGAGATCCCGTTCTCGAGACCGCCCAAACCACGTGTTTGGGACCGCTCGAGCTTGCCTCGAGTGCGACCTACACTACCTCGGATCCACGTGCCTGTGCGCGCCGAGATCCGTTCTCGAGACCGCCCAAACCACGTGTTTAGGACCGCTCAAGGCTCATTCTCGAGTACGCCCGAACTTCGCCTCCTGGTGCGTCGAGCTACACGCTTGGAGTGCCACGAACCACTCGTTCGGGAAATCTTATATGCAGAAAGGAGGTAAGTCAACCTTTATTTTCTGGTTTGCTCAATTAGATTCCAATTATTTTTGCTCTTGATTTCCCGGTTTCATTTTTTTACGAGACTTGATTAGCAAAAGCCGACACAACATTCTTCAATTTTCAACGATTGCCAATTTGGGATGCTACACAACGTCAAGTATTTGCCAACTTATCATTGTTACAATCCAGGTTCCAGGAGTACAGGTATTCTCGACGAAACAATCTAGAAATGTAGGCTTTGACTAAATCTCTGTCTTCTCATAAACTAAGCCAGTAAATCAAATAAAAGGAGGTATCAAAATAAGCCATGTAACTCAATGGCCACGATTAATAGATTCTTACATTTCATATCCAGTGAAATAGTACATTGATTAAAGCTAGATATATACATTGCATTGTGGAGGAACCGTACTCTCTCACTCCAATTAATAAGTAATTGGAAAAGAAAAGGAAAACTGTACTACATATTCTCCACTCCTCTCTCAAATTCTCTTATGATAATAAACAATTAGTTCTCTATCCCTCACAAATTCTTTCAGGATAATAGATAATACCGCCATGGTCCCCAGTAGCCAGATGCATCTGCCTGCACAACCATACCTTAATACCTCCAAAATAATTCTCTTTTCTTTTTGTCCCAAAGAAACATACAAAGATCATAATATTTCGTTATAGTACACTACCAAATATGTATACTACTTCGTTGGTCCCATAGTCATGAAACATACATAAAAGTTAGGGAGGAGGGGGGCGGTAACCGCCGGGTTTTCAATCCCTGGCTAGAATTGCATGTCTTTTCCAGATTTCGTTTTTTATGTCGACTTCACAGATGAAGTTTCAAGTAGCAACACCTCTTGAGATACTTCCAAAGAGATCCACAAAGGTGAATCGGTCCAAGGTGGCATTAGCTAACTCTTTTATTAAACCACTAAACCATAACATCATATCACATCTTATCTCTCCAACAACAACACACCACTTACTATGAAAGCATTTACAGATACAGTTCTCAATCATGCCATATGTACCAAACTAACTCCTGGTTCAACACCAATGATTTCGTCCTTTGGTTCAACACCAATGATTCAACACCAATGATCCAACTGGTCCATCCTCTCCCAAGTTCCTATCTGGCCCAACATCACCTACAAGATCTCAGTCTGAGGGCCAATCGACATTTTCATCATGGCATGGATCATCAAGTCATCTTCTCCTCAACGCCGGTCATTCACAGGTTCTAGACAGTACAACATGGAAACTACGAGCCTCAGATTTAGGAGTACATATGGCATGATTGAGAACTGGTATCCTGTATGAAGTATGCTACACTGTGTACCCATTTCAACAAATTATCTCACAATCACAAGGTATACCTCAAAGAAGCCGGCGGGAGAGCAGAGGACCGGTGGCGGGGGAGGCGGCTGGGGGTAAGAGGACCATGGGGAGACCGTCTTGGGAGGAGGACCGGTGGCGGCACGGGGCACGCGTGGTGGAGAGCCGCGGAGGAGCCAGCGGGGAGGAGGACCGGTGGCGGACAGGGCACGCGTGGAGGAGAGCCGTGGAGGAGCCAGCGCCGGGGAGGAGAGGCGGCCTTCCGTGGCGGCGAAAGGCAGGGCGGCGCTCACCGGCGCTTTAGCAATGCGCGGCGAAAAGTAGAAGGGAGGAGATAGGAAAAATAAGGAACGGGCTGGGCTGCCCGACTTTAAGTCGCCACTGTCATGCCGGGACTCATGGCGTGACTATATGCCTTGTCACGCCATGAGTGCCGGCGTGACAGGTGCGCCACGCAAGCTCCACGCTGGCACGGCGCGCGGCCGAGGACTTGCGTGGCACCTTTGGTCACGCCATTTCGCGTGGCGTGTGATGTTGTTTGGTCACGCCACGGGAGGTGGCGTGACCAAAGGGGTCAGAATTGAAAAAAAAAGTTCGCGAGGGGTTATTTTTAAAATATAATTAAAAAAGATTAAATAAAAAAAATTCTCGAAAAAGAGAACACAGTCCTGAACTCACTTTCCCCTCCTTGTTCTTACCTCATGTCCTTCTGTTCGTCCAAGTGTGGCTTGAAATCGTCTGATCCTCCAGTCCAGAATACCATCGGAGGATACGACAGATTCTCTCAAGCTTATCGTGTCACATAGATTAATATGTGTCCTTGAACGGATCAAAGGCTGTGATTTCTTCTTGCATGCAGTATACTACTGCTACTAGTATATATTTGGCGTTAAGTCAAACGAGAAAACAAATCGCTAGCCTGTCCTGCAGACTACAGTGCCCATCACTTCTGCTCTTCTCCCTCTGTTTTGAGTTTTGACAATGGCAGGCTGCCCATCTTGAATGATTAAACCAGAGATTTCAGCTGAAATGCTCTAGATTTTGCACGCGGTTAGGGTAGGAATCTCATGTCATTTGCTGCGCTGATGCTTGATTCAGTGGAATAGTATAAAATTACCTGCTTATCTGAAGAATGACGGGAAATCTTGCACGAAAGTGCTCGAAAACACGGAAGAAATGACTGATTTTAGGAGACGTTCGATTTTGTTGATGACTGCGAGGAAGAAATTTTAAAAGGAACTGTTGCAAAAAAAATTGTATCATAATGAAATGCTATTTGTATAGGGGACAAAAATTAACACCGTCAACTGGTGGCTGGCTGGTCCAATCGCTGTAGCTAAGACAACACTTCGAGTTCCACTCACCATTAGGTGGACTAGATGAATGTCTGTGTTTTTCTAGACTGCATATCAGGTGCACATGGCCATATTGGTGAACATATAGATATACTCGTCTAAGGCCGTTGGATCCAAAATGGGCAAACAGGATAAGGAGGACACGCAGACGCGCGAGGGGTTTTTTGAAAAATTTCAAGTGCTCGGGGGGCAAAATGTAAGATGACATAAGTGGAGTGGGGAGTTCCACCGCTTTCGATCCTGTTCGCCTGTTTTGGATCCAACGGTCTAGAGCGAGTATGTCCATATGTTCACCAATATGGCCATGTGCACCTGATATGTCCCCTCTATAAATAGGAGCGGGTGCTGTCAAGCAACCCCCAAGCATTTCATTTGCAAAACCCTAATTTGTCTTAGGGCTTAGAAAGGAAAGAAGAGGCTTAGGGTTTTAGAGGATGGATTGATTGGAGTGCTCATGTTGTGAGCTTTGTCCTCCTTGAGGGAGTGGCTGTAATCCAACAACAATCACGAATCAATCTATGCAAGATTTCTCAAAGTTGAGTTCCTATTTGTTCTTGCTCTCTATTTCTTGATTTTGGGCTTTTCTTTGATCCTTTGATTCTCTGTTGGTTTCTTGCCCCAATCTACCTTGCTGTGACATGTGGGAATACATCTAGGATCATCTTGATCATCAATCACCCACGAGCAAGTGTTTGGATCAAGTTTTCGTTCTTGCCCGGTTTTCAACCAATCTTCCTTCAAATGGAAAAAGGTCGAATTTTTAACGTGAATCTACTCAATCGTTGCTTGGAATAGGTTCCTAATATCCTTAGGAATGTATGTTCCAAATTTAGTCAAGTTTGGCTGTGTAGATCAAGAGTTAGACCGATTTTTGTTTTGATTCTTAAGCTATCGGCTCTATTTCTGGCTAGGTACGGTCAGACCGCGCTTGAGCCGCCGATCAGACCGCCCGCCGGTCTGACCGTGCGATAGCTGTCGGTCAGACCGGACCCGAAGGTTTTTTCTCTGTGTTTTGGGTCTTTTGCTTCGGGGTTTGATCGGATTCAACACAGATCATACACTGTGCTTGTATACATATCTTCATAGCTTCTATAGCTATTGGAGTGAAAGTAGTGTTGAGTTCGATCGAGGTGAAAAATAGAAAAAACGTCTATTCACCCCCCCCCTCTAGGCGCCTTTCCGGTCCTACAGAGTCTTTGCAAAGTAGTTTTCTTATATTATAGTTTACCCATTTTAAGCAAAGCCCAAAATATTTTTCATTTTCGCTTTTACAAAACTTTTTAGGAGAACTCCCCCTTACACAAAGGTTGTACTCATTTGACACATAAAGGCTTTCTTTGTCCAATCAATATCTCCCTCTTTGTCATATCTTTGAAATATATCCATCAAAAACTCATGATGACTTCAAACTTCTCTCTTTTGACCATAATTTGCAATCAAATTCTCCCTCTTTAACATTAAGAACCAAAAATATCTATATATCTCTATGTGGATCACAATTGAAAGATAGTCATTAAACATCACTTGGAGTTACCAAATGTCGACAAGACTTGAAATTGCAAAGTGCTTGAACTTCTCTTACAAAGATCTTCAAAGAAAGCATCCAAAGAAAGGAGGAAAGGAGAGAATCCACTTGTAGACGGAGAGTACTTGACCTTGGTCAAGAAAGGTAAGATCGGCAAGGAAAGAAATTTGATACCACTTAAAGGGATAAGATGATATCATTTGTAAGGATGAAGATGAATCTCATGCCGAGGTCAAGATGATCAAGAGAAGCTACAACTTTTAGAAAGAATACCATTTTTATGATAAAAGCATCACAATGCGATAAAAATGGCATATGGAGTCAAAAAAGTACTTAAGGGTAGCTAGCGAATATAACAAGGATCAACTTGACCAAAGGAAGCAGTCAAAGTAGGTTTAAAATTGAATGGAATGAAATAACTGTCTTGTCAGAGAAATCGGTAGTACCGACGTGCAAATGGCGATAGTACCGAGATGTGGAAGTACCACCGTTTTATGGCCGGTAGATCGCAAAGTGGTACTACCACTGAAATAACAGCGGTAGTTCCGGTTTTTTTAAAACTTCAGGGATATCTCTTGGAATGGAGAAATTTGCAAATGATCCCTATTTTTGCACTCAAATAAATATCATTCAGGATCATAATGCATTGAAGAGACTAAAGAGTCTTGAAGAACATAGTTTTTATGAATTTAGTTTTTGTTTTCGCAAATGAAACTTATTTTGATGAAACTTCTTCAAAAGAGCCAAATTGAGCAAATGATGAAATTAAAAGCATCCAATTGCATGTATGAGTCATTAATACCATCATAGACCTATTCATCTGAATAAATTTGGCTCAAATGGCAAAAACTCACTTAAGTGCTAGAAAGTGACCACTTAGGTCAAGATTGGATTTTGGACGAGTTTCGAAATCAAATAACTTTTACTAGGTTGGCCTTTTGGAAATTTTGTGAATACCAAAAGGTTTAGAATAGACAACTTTAGGATTTTTATTTTGGGATAATTTTCAAATTCCTTTTAGAATAGATTTTATACAAAAATCTAGTTTATGTCAAAAACAAGATACTATGATCTAGAATTTTGGCTAGAAACTCATTTTCATTTGAAATAGATTTTTCTTGAGCCAAAACCTGTGGTAAACCTTTGAAAAGCATTTGTATACATTTTGTAACTAGTTTTTCAAAAGGATTACTAATAGTTATGAATTTTTTGACTTTTGGCTAAAAAGCTCAATTTTGAAAAACATTACTAGCACTTAATTAATTTGGGCACACTTAGGGATGTGATATACATGATCATGACTTAGCACTCCCCCTTAATTTGCCACACTCATCTTGCTCAAGATTTTAATAATGAAGTTTACAAACAAGAGCAAGAACACCCTTTCTTAAAAGATTTTCATAGAATGCAACCTACACGAGATAAAAGGACTAGATACTTCAATGTAAATACTTGTTAGTGAGATAACATTGGTTTTTGATATGAATTGATCATCCTCAATCTTGGATCCAATTTTGATATATGATGGAATCAACATTTATACGAATAAGCCAAGCCTCCAATGCATCTCTAAGTACCTATTAAGCATTTAAGCGCATTTTGGTACCCAAACTCGATTGGGTCCATGAATGTTAGTCACAATAGATTTGGGCACCCAAATAGCCCTAACAATAGTTTTAGGTTAACTAACAATTCTAGCAAACACATTGTCATTTTTATCCTTCCTAAGCAAATAATGATCATTGTAGATAATAGACTTAGGCGAAATACATTTGGGACAATCCTTACTAAAGTGTCCTTTTTCCTAGCAATTGTAGCAAGTTGGGCTTTTGCTTCCCCTTCTTGTCTTCTTATCTTGCTCATTGCTGGCTTGCCTCTTCTTTGATGATATTTACTTGTCATTCATCTTTTTTAGGCACACCGAGGCTTTGTGGCCCTTCTCATTGCATCCGAGACACTTGACATATTTCTTCGTGTGTCTTGCATTGTGCCTTGTCTTGCTATTATCCCTTTTCTTGGGAGTGAAGCCAATTCCACTCTTATCTTGCAAACATCTTTGCTTACTCAATATCTCATCGAGAGTGGCCTTCCCTTTGAAGCTTCTTTCCAAATCATTCTCCAATTTTATGACTTGGGCCTTGAGCTCTTTGTTTTCCTCTACATGATTAGTCTCACAAGACATAGAGGAAGTAGAAATATTTTCACTAGAGCTACAAGGCATATCTAGCAAATTATCACAAGAGGTGGATATGCTAACCTTAGATGCAATGCAAGGGTTAGCAACTACACATGGCATATCATCTAGTAAATCATATGTAATGCCTATATCTACATTGGAGCTAGTGAACTCCTTGAGAAGGAGAGACCCATGAGATTCTTTAAGCTCCTCATAAGAATCATTGAGAGAAAGAAATTCTTTCTTCAAGACTTTGAATTTCGACTTCTCCTTGCCAAGGTATTCATTTATATCCTCTAACATATCTATCAAATCATCATATGAGGGCTCATCATCACCATTTATCTCATTATTACCTTTTGCCATGAAGCATGTAGACATGTCAAATAGTGAAGGAACCTCATTTGCATTTGAGGGGTTTGATGGATCATCCTTTATGGCTAGCCCGACAAAATGTCTTCTTTTGCCATCATTCTTCTTCCTTGATGATGATTTGGGCTCTTCTTCATCTTCACCATCATAAGGACACTTTGAAGCAATGTGTCCTAATTTTTGACAATTGTAGCACCTTAGAGTCTTGCGGTGCTTTGTATTTAAAGATGTGCTTGAATGCTTATGTGAGTCACGTCTCTTCATGAGATCTTCCACTTTGTTCACGAGAGTGACCAATTTTTCTTCGGTGTCATCATTTTCCTCATCTTGATCCTCATCTTCACTTGAATTATATTTAGCTTTGAAAGCATGAATTTTTTTTGCTTAAAGTTGAGGCCATCTCCTTGAGCTCATCTTTGTTATTCTTGTACATTTCATTTGTGAGGAGATTTCCCAAAAGAGCGATAGGAGTCATCCTTAGCAATTCGGATGAATTGAAGAATAATGTTACCAAGGTCTCATATTTCTCTGGTAGAGCCCTAAGCATCTTGCGCACAATATCAAGATTGGTTAGTTCATTCTAGAATACATCTCATTGATGCTCTCATGAGGCAACATGGTAAATGCGTCATATTTGAGCTTTAACCTATGCAATTTAGTTTCCTTGACCGTAAAGGTTCCCTCATGAATTTCCATGAGAGTTGTCCAAACATCATGAATATTTTCAAGATTGCTCACTCTACCAAACTCCTCTACACTCAAAGCACTATATAGAGCATTTAAAACTTGAGCGTCGAGTTGCAAGTTTTGCCCTTCCCTTTAAGTGGGGTTTGTGGATCAATCGGTGTAGCAAAATCCGCATCAACAATTCTCCATAGGTTTGGGTTTATGGCCTTAATAAAGATGATCATTCTAATTTTTCAATGAGCATAGTTTGAACCATCAAAGTGTGGTGCTCTACCAAAAGAGAAACCCTCACTAGCCATCTTTTACTCTTTAAGTGGTGAAGCCTAATAAATGAGAGACCAAGCTCTGATACCACTTGTAATATCGAGGAGGCCGACTAAAGGGGGGGGGGGTGAATAGGCTGTCTTTAAAATCTTTTGGCTAAAACCGAGTTTTATGCGGAATTGTAAATCAATTCGGTTTTACTCAATTAAAACCTAAATCAACTAGTCCTGACTAAGTGCACCAACAATATTAGACTAATGATAGAGATGGCAAACATACAAAGATATGTAAGCAATTTAATTCTAGGAATGTAAATAGCACAAAGTAAATCACAAGAGAGCAAACCACAATGACACAAGGATGTTTTACCGTGGTATTCGGAGACTTGCCGGTACACCCTAATCCACGTTGAGGTAAAGCCCAAACTAATTGGACCAGCTCTACAAATTAAGCTAACACCTCCGATGTAAGTCCAACCACTTGGACCGGTTCCAAAATGAACCAACACATCGATCCACTCGGGGTTGCTCTTCCTCCACTCCGGAGATGGCGAGCACCAAACCACTCACAAACCGCCTTTATTTTCTCACAACTTTTTTTTGAGAAGATCACCGGCGCAACTCCTCTAAGCGTCTAGGTGTCGGTAAACACCAAGAGTAACAAGTCGGAGACACTCATTTGAATGAATCAAGTGTCTAAACTCAATGGATACACAATCCACTACCTAATGCAACACATGCACTTAGGGTTTGCCTCTCAAAGCTCACTAAGTGCAACACATGCACAAAAGAGTTTAGAGGGCTTGCTCTTTGCTCAAGGGAATGTATATGGCACTAGCAACCTTAGCAACAGCCAGCAACTCCCCCCACAACCGGCCAAGGTGGGTATTTATAGCCTACATACAAAAACTAGCCGTTGGGGAAAAAAACTACTGAAAAATCAGCACGAGCGGTAGTACCGCCGTTCAACTGCCGGTACTACCGCATTCCCACTGATGCACAGTAACGGCTATAACAAAGCCTCTGAAATAGCCGTTGGAAATGCGGCGCAGTACTACTACCGAACAGCATGTGGTCATACCGCGACGCGGTAGTTCCGCCCAAAGAGCACCGGTACGACCGCACCTCTAGAGGAGCAAACATGCTCCAAAAGATGTCTCTCTGTAAAAAAACGTACCGCCCTTTGTTCGGTCCGACCGGGTTGTAGTCGTTCCACTCAATGAACTCCGGTCATACCGCTGTGCGGTAGTACCGCCGAGTACACGTCAGTACTACCGACTTTTCTAAGGAAAGCACATATTGCACTCCGCAACAAACTTAATTTGCAAAACACATTTGTCAATTGATGCGCGATACAAACATGGATAAAAGCGAGATTATCAACAAGTTGCAAAAAATATTTGCCAACTTTTAGAATCACACCACAAGGAATAAGGTACATGCATTTAAACTATTTGCAAAACACATTCGCAAACTAAAATCACATGTTACAAGGATTATGCATGAGCCTCAACTATTTGCAAAACATATTCGCAAATATAGGGAACATGCTAACGAGTGCTAGAGCAAACACAACGAGCTATCAACACATGACTAGCTCAAGCTACTAGTCAAGACCTTTCTTAATAGTACGGCAACCTATACTAGCAATCCGGTCTCTAACCAAACATCAAGACCGATAAAAGACTAGAAACACATCCTTAACCCTAGCTAGTCATACATTTGCCTTGCACATCTTCTTGAAGCTTGATGACACACATTTTCACTTTAAGTCCGGGCTTTTGACTTGAATATCATCAACACATGATGATTTCCTTGACTTTGGGATCTTGACTTGCTGATCATCAACACATGATGATATCTTTCATTCCGAGTCTTGATATGCATCAACACATGATGCATCCTTCACTTGCCCTCCATCAACACATGATGGACCTTCTCTTGACATGATGATCTACTCATAATCATCTCTTCTTCGAGATCTTGATACGCATCAACACATGATGCATCCTTTACTCCAACCTCTTGACTTGATGACGATCAACTCATGATGTCATCCAAAGTCTCTATCACCAATAACATAACCTATTTATCCAACTCATGGAAAATGTTAGTTCCACAATATGATTGTCATTAATTACCACGACATGCCATTAACTTATAATGGTGGGACAAGATACTTCAATATTTCCCTCTTTGGTAATTGATGACAACCATCACAATTGCAAATAATTGAATATAAAGAATGAGTATATATGAACTACACAAGTTTTATATACTCAAGGATATGTTTCAAAGTAGAGATCCTTAATCTATATTGAAAGAGGAATATAGATCAATACTAATGAAACCGCAAAACATAGAGTGAACTCCCCCTAAATGTGTGCATACACGAATGTATGATAAGAATATATGCACATATTCAAGTTAACCTTTTAGTGGAGTTCAACATATATTTTGGATCCGAAGAATGCAACAAGATACAGAAATATGATGTCGAATGTATACCTCTTTGATTTTCATCTTTTTATCCAAACGAGACTAAATAATGGTATATCAATAAAAGTGTTAGTCTCACAGATATATTTGTCATTAATAACTAAAATACTCCATTAACTCATAATGGCGAGTCTAGATTCTTCAATGATGGATGAGATGATCCTAAATGGTATGATATAAGTTTGATGTTTGGTTGGTGGGATAGGATGATACATGTTTTTTTTTGTTGCTTGGATATGATGATCCTGGATGGTTCAAGAAAGTGTTTGGTTTGATGAATGAGGCTGTATTTGGATAACCACAATTTTTCTTTTCTTTTTCTTTTCTTCCTTTCTCTTTTTTTCCTCCTTTCCTTCCTTTCTTTCCCCTCTTTTCTTTTCTCCCGCCTTTTCTCCCGCCAAAAGCCTTTCTTCTTTCTTCTTCCTCATTTCTTTCCTCTCCTCTCCTCGTTCTTTCTTCCAGCCGAAATCCTCCTCCTGCTCCTCTCTCCGGCTCCTCTCTTCCCTCTTCCTCCGGCCGGCCAGATCTGGCCGAGCCATCGCCTCTCAGCCGGACTCGCGTGTCATCGCCAAGGCGCTAGCCGGCCGTCGCTCCAACCACACTGATGTCATCGTCTGGGCCATCGTGTTGCTGTCGGGCTGCCGCCTGTGCGCTGGAGTTGTGTTCTCGCCGCCTGCACATGAGGGTGGATGAGTTGGTTCGACGTTTTTCATCGTATCACGCGATGCAGCATCTTGGTGGAATATTCCTCTGTGGTGGATGAGTTCATTCGAGATGAGTCCATCCCATTCACCCATCGAAACAGAGGATGTTCCCCAAAAGTTGGATGGGATCATCCCATACACCCTCATCCATCTATCCAAATAATTAGGACCCACTAAAATAGGCCGTCTCTTCGCCGACCCAGCCTAAGCCCATCTTCGCCTACGGCCCACTAACCCAGCCCATGGCCATTGATCTGATCCCCAACGACTAGGCTCCGTCGTATTCTCGTTCCAGCCGGATCACACATAGGGGTGAAAACGGATCGGATAGTTTCCGACCGATCCAGACGAAAACGGATTCAGATTATCTCGGATCGATTTTTTTTCGGATAATTTTCGGATCGGAAACGAATTCGGATTTTTTTTGTTTGAAACGGAAACGAATACGGTAGGCATGCTATCCGGCAGATACGGATACGAATTATCTGGATAAGACGAAGTCCGGATATACGGATTTCGGCCCAAAAGAGAAAAGGGGATTTTAATTGATTTTCAAATTTCAGAAAATGCAACAAATCAAATAGCTTTTTAGAAAATAGCAAATAGAGTTTAAAAATTCTAGAAAAATAACAAAAATTCCTTGAATTATTTTGAACTTAATAAAATTAATTCTAGCTTAAAGTTCATTTTATTTTTGCACATAAATTATTTTTAATTTCTAAAAATAGGAAAAACCTTTTTAAAATCCGAAAAATTCAAGAAAGTAATTAAAATTTCCTTTTCACTTTAAATTCAATAAAATACTAGAAAACTCAATAAATTTTATTTTTGACATTAAAAACTAGGAAATTAACTAATTGAATTTATTTTATTATTTTTTTTAACCAAGAAAACTCTTTTAAATCTTAGAAAATTCAATAAAATAATAAGCGTATTAATTTTATTTTTGGTAACATACTTTAGGATGTTACGAGTTATTTATGTATAGATTAACCATCAAACCTGATCAATGTTAGTGTAAACTAAGTTTTATATATGTATGTGATAAACTAAGTGTTATGTTTGTGATGAACTAGTTAATGCAGCTTGCTAGTGCTAATATTATGTGTGGTTATTGAAAATATGAACAATTCATGAATGTTTGCATCAAATAAACTAGTTATATGTTTTCGTTAATTTCTGGTATACAATTTAAGGGGTTTTAATGTTCCTAAAAATATCTACGATCGTATTCGTTTCGATTTGTATTCACTCCGTATTCGTATTCATATTCATATTTGAGTTATTAGTATTCGTATTCGAATCAAGAAAAAAATATGAAAATAAATATAGCAGAGTCTTTATCCCGTACCTGATCCGCATTCACCCCTAATCGCACAGGCGCAGGCCGCCTGCTCCCAAGCCGCTCTCTCTCCTCCCGTCTCCTTTCCCCACCACCTCTCCGGTGTACGGCTCCGACGCGATGGCCGCCGCCCCGCTCCGGCGTGGCCTCCCCTCCCTGGGCCGCGCACTTCTCTCGGCGGCTCCGGCGCGGATGCTCTCCGCGGAGGCCTCCGACGCCCTCGTTGAGATCAATCCCGGCGAGATCGGCATGGTCTCCGGCATCCCCGAGGAGCACCTCCGCCGCAGGGTACGCTTCCCCCCAGCCTTTCTCCGCTTAATTTCGTCGCAGTAGAGTGCTAGCTCTCGTGGATCCGTGTGGGCATCTCTCGAGACGGTTTGGGTTCAATTTTTTTTTGGTTGTTACGGATGGAGGCATTGGGTTGATGCGTTAGCTGTAAATGGAGTTTGGACTTTGGAATGGATAGAATTGCAAATTTAGTGGTGATATTGTACGATCATTTGGTTTGAACTGCGGTGAAGAGGAATGTGTGGGAGGTTGGGTTCCCGCACATAGATTATGTCCAGCCAATGACGATGTGAAGCAACTGGGTTAGGCATTTTTGTTTGGATGGACATTCGATTAGAGAGAAACAGAGAGCAATATAAATTCCCGCTTAGTGTAACGCTGGTTAGATGATCCTGTTTTGGTTCGCGTTGCCCATAATGTGGACTTGGAATTGTTTGCTATGTGCAATGTATGCGTACATAAGTGTATATCCTTGCTTCCCAAAGTGTTTCTAATCAAACTTGACAGTTTTGGTTAGAAAACCGTGTGTTTTCGGATCTCAGAATATTAGATGCATGTTAATCGTCCGATTTTCAGGAGGATAGGTGCTAAAGACCTGTGGTGCTGGTCACGTTAATATACAAAATACAACAAAACGACAAATTTAAACTTGTGAAATCAAGGTTGAGACTTGAGATAAAATATCAGAACATGTGGTTTGATTTTGGGAGATTTGATTATTTGCCACTGTCAAACATGCGTAATTGATTATTTGTCACTGATGTGAGTATGACATGTGGTCCTGGATCTCACATGTCATGCTCACATGCAGTAGCAAATCATAAAATTCACCTTTTTGTAGTGGCAAATAATCAATTATTCCTTTGATTTTCTAGGAACTGAATATAGTCATATACACTATGCTATGGTTGGCCAAACGGTGCCATAATCAACAAACCGGTATACTCTAGAGTCTAGTCATCTAGAGAAGTACTAATCATAGTTATCTCAGTTCTATTTGAGATGATGCGCCGATGAAGTTCGGTTGCAATAATACTTGAAGGCCCTGACCCCTGAGTGAAAAAAGGCATACATGAAATTCACATATCAGTATCTGATAACATTGGTTATTTGGTTTATCTGGAAGTTCAAGAAAATACATTTGATAAAATTAACTAATGTAAAGAAAGATGAAACTAATGATGATGCTTAGTTTTGAATTTAAAGCAGTTCTTGTTGGATTAAGAAACAATGTCCTTTTCATAGCTCTGTTTCATAGGTCGTATTGTTATTGTATTTACCTCCCACAATCCACATAGTGAGCCACTGATAGTTTATTTTTATTTATTTTTTTGACCAGAAACCAGAGGGGAGACCCCTATGCCTACGGTATAATTAAATAAATAAATGAAAGAGAGTATTTACAAGGAAAAGGAAAAATAATTTACAACACTCATATAGGGCAGCGATTTTAAAGTAAACTTTCTAGCCAATAAAAAATTAGAGGTCTAAGATGCTCTTTTACTCTACACACATGGAGAGCAACTTCTTCCTTGAACATAGATTTCCACCTCAACAAAGATGGCTGCTGATTTTGAAATACTTTCCCATTTCTCTGCTTCCAGATATGCCAAGTAGGCAAGTAGCAATAATAAAAATCTCCATGAAGAAAGGTTGCATAAACAGCTGCTTGGCCTCTTGTACCATGAGACACATATCTTGCGATAAATTCCAGTGAATGTTTAGCACAGCCCAAAAAGCTTGACTAAAGGGGCAGGTAAAGAGCAAGTGCATTATTGTTTCTTCAATATGTTGCTGACATAACACAAAAAAGATGTCATTCCCCGTGTAGACATGTCCGCGTTGCAGCGTGTTTTTAGTGTTTAACCGGTCCATTAGAAGTAACCACGCAAAAACCTTAAGCTTCATCACGCATCTACTTTTCCAGATCCATTTAAAAGGAGTTGAAGCACTGAGACCTTGAAAGAGGAAATTATAAAATTTACTCGAACAGTAATGACCATTACCCCAAATGTAGCTCCAAGAATTTTTCTCAGATTGAGATAGAGTTAAACTATGCAGGTCATGTATGAGACTGCTAAATTCCTGGAAAGCTTGTGTGGCCAGTGGTAAGTGAAATTGAGCTGAAATTGTCATATTTTCCAAGAATCGAGGTCATCTAAAGCAGTCCTGTGGAATAGTTAGATCCATAAAAATAAAGTACACTATAAAGGCTGTATTTCGCCAAAAAAACACTATTGTGTGCTTACGGATATTTCTTTGATTATTGGTTCTTCCCTTGATGTTTATGTCACTCTCTTTTCTTTGTTGTAGAGGGTAAGCAAATTCAGTATAGTTTTTTCTTTCTCGTACTCCATGATATGGTTTGATCAGTATATTGAGTTGTGAGTTGTGGCCATGCAATTCGTTTTCAGCGCTTCCTGTAGAGTTCTGCACATTTTAGGGGAAAATAGTTTCTCCCTTCATAACAGTCATGATATTGCCCAACTTGCGATGCATCTTATGGAGAGGGCATGTCCTGTGATGAACTGTGGAAAAATGTCTAAACATCGATACGTTTTGCTGTTTTATTATAGAGTGAGACCTATATTGTTGGTACACAATCTAGGCCTCTAGGAGTCCAGGGACAAGGATAAGTATAGTTTAAAACAAAAGGGTTACAGACTTACAGTGGAGAGATGTAAACTGTGTGGATGTATGATGTCTTTTGTTCTTTTAATATATGCATTCTGACTAGCTACTTGGGAACATTTTTTGTCTCACAAATGGTCACCTTATCCTTGTGAATTAGCAGGTTGTAATCTATTCACCGGCTAGAACTGCATCTCAGCAAGGTTCAGGCAAAGTTGGGAGGTGGAAAATCAACTTTGTGTCAACCCAAAAGTATGTTTCTTAATATATTTTTTTGTTGGTTCTTCTTTCTCATGACTCATTCCTCCAAAATATTGTGTCGCTGTTAGATGAGCTACTTCAACAGGATATCAATTGAAAACAAATTGCCTCACCTGAATTTAACATGGGGGAATTGATTATTTACCCTCCCTTTAGATGGCAATCTAGCATATACCCTCTTTCCCGAGGTAATTGATATTTACCTCTCTTTAGTTGAGATGCTTGATGATACGCCACTATTACGATTGAATTGTCCATATTACCCCCCCCCCCTCTTCCTCCCAAATCCTCCTCTTCTCCCTCACCTCAACCGGTTTATGGTAGAACTCGTCGAACAGCTGTAGCCACTTTGTTTCGAACTCCCTGCTGGTCCTGATACCCACGAATTGGCACCCTTCGATGGACCTGCTGAACCAATAGCCCTCCGACACGCCGGAGTCGTCTAGGATCAAGCCCGGATCAAACATCTCGCGCGCCTCATAGCCGTGGTACGCGATGGTGGTCGGGAAGGGGATGTAGTCGGGGATGGCGATGAGGTGCCCCGGCTCTGCCTGGGCGTACCTCCCGCGACCAATGAGCGCCTCCGCGGGCCCGAAGAAGCTGAGCGCCACGGTGCTGAACAGGCTGAGGAATGCCCACGGCACGTCGTGCCTCACCGCGGTCATAGGTGCCTAGTACGCGGCGTAGTCGAAGAGGACCTAGTCCGGCCTCGACGGCCCCGGCTCCTGCAGCAGCTGCGACAGCTCGCGGTCGAAGGCATCGTCGTAGGCCTGGCACATGTACGAGCGGAGGTCGTCGGAGGGGAGGTTGATGGTCGCCTTGACGCGCGGTAGGGGGACGTCCACGACACGGATGAGGCCGGCGAGGTTCGGAGTGATGTCGATGACGCCGAGGAAGGACGCGAGGGTAAAATCGTCCATAGTGGCATATCCTCAAGCATCTCAACTAAAGAGGGGTAAATTATCAATTACCTCGGGAAGGAGGGTATATACTAGATTGCCATATAAAGGGAGGGTAAATAATGAATTCCCCCATTTAACCTTGATTTACATCACATTCTCACCTAAATAGTTGTAGAGGTGCTAAGATCTGGAGGGAATTCTTTTCGGGCCTTATTATTAAGAAAAGATAAAAAAAAATCAGGCTACATCATTTAGCATTTTTCTGGCCAGAGTAGATAGCAAAGAAAAAAAAAATCAGGACTACAGTTTTCACTTTTCTCTCTCTCCCCAAATCAGATGTTTGGAGTAAATATCAATCGATGGTGGTTGGATGTAGGTGGTGAGCTTGTCAGTGCATACTTGGGGTTATCCCAGTGATTGGGAGAAGAGTAGAAGACTCATGGTGCATGATAGTCTGTATTTGATTTCCTTAACGGAAAGCTAATGTATGAAGTATTCTGAGTTATAATCTCATCAAAGTCTCACCTTTGTAGTTAGTGCTCTAACAGTAGAGGACTGGATTGAACCAGAATGAGTGATCACAATAGCTTGGTCTGTCTGTTCGATTGATGAGTAATCGAACCGACTGAAGGCAGTCAAGGCACTTAAAGTATATGAAAATTGAAAACAACAGTTTTTTCCTTGAAATGGTAACCCAGAGTGTATCTATGTAAAATTCAAGCAAATTTCTCACGACCAACCTTTCAGTGGCTGAACTAGCTGCCAATTTGGCCTTGTACTTTATAGCTCTTAACAAGTACAGGTTAACGTTAGATCATTCTCATCATTCGAGTATAGGATCAAAAGGGTAATTGAACTGCCTGAAGAAGGCACTGCACTGTAAAAATATGTTATTTTGTTCCTTATTTTTAGCTTTGAAGCAGATCAAAGCCTAGAAATCAACCTCTGCAAATCACAAACTAGTTACACCATGCTGCGCTCACATGAGACAAGCAAGCCTTCAGTGGCTGAGCTACTAGCTACCTGCTTGATTGTGCAGTTAAATTGTAGTTTTAAATAACTTCAGAATGTTCTTAGTTCTTACATCATAATTGTGCAGTTTTGTATCGGACCACTAAAATGGTGATATAGGATCTCAGCAGTGCTTTGATTAGTATGCCTTTACATTTCATTGTTTTGTAAGGTAGGTAATTGTATTCATTCATGCACTATGCGATTAATAATATTTTTGATCTTGCATTATTATCAGAATGCGAACTGCTATTGAACAAAGCTACTTTGCAGTCACCTTACTTTCATTCTTGATACATCTTGTTTTTTTTTTCTTTTGGGAAACTGGTTCTAACATTTGAATGCATGATAGGTGGGAGAACCCATTAATGGGATGGACATCTACTGGGGATCCATATGCTAATGTTGGTGAAGCGGGACTTACATTTGACAGTGCACAATCAGCAAAGGCATTTGCTGAAAAACATGGATGGGAATACGTGGTGGGTCTATTTTTCCCTTCCTGATAGATAATATCGAGTTAGCAAATTAGATATTCTATTCAGGACTACTACTTCAGGAATATTGGGAAAGATCGAAGCAGGATTTAATTGCACACTCTTTTGAACATGTAGGGTCATTCGATTCTTGATTCTAATTTATGTAAAACTTTATATTGGGA